>CM033719.1:15372660-17772660 GCA_019671005.1 Hibiscus mutabilis
TTAACAAATTAACAAGGGTAGACCGACATCACCTCAATCATATCAAAATGCCTATTATACATTTTTCTAGTACAAACAAAACTCCATCCTTAATAAATGATATGTTAAAAGAACTACTACTTTTTTAGTTAGTAAGAGAAAAAGAAACCTTCAACTTCTTTTCTCCCCTGGTGGCCTGATCCAACATGCCCTTGCTGGCTCTTAATGCAACCTTCTTTGCCTGAGCCAATTTCCATTTCCTCTCTGACTCGAAATCCTGTTAAAATCCAATTTAGTTAGCAAGAGAGGACAGCATGACAACTGTTTCACATTCCGCTGCAGGGAGAAGCATCCAGGCATATAACATGAAGACATCCAGATATAAAGCACAAATGTACAATAACATTTTAGATTTATGCATTGAAAAATGAAAACATTCAAAGGCATAAGTTAGTCAATTACCTTCGATAACCAAATCATCTCCTCTAAAACATGATCCCAGTGAGTTTTAGGACGTTGAGGCTCTCTATGAGCTTCAAGTGCCTATATCACGTTAAAACAAAAAATAATCAATACTAGAACACATGCTAGCAACACAATCTCTTACTGTAAAATTTAACCAACCCGAAGTTAAATCTGGAGGTTTCTCCACAGGAAATACAAAATCAGGACAGTCATTCAGTATTTTTAACTAACTAATTCCATGAATGTCAACATGCATAATTTAAGAGAGATGTCATCTTTAGCAGAATACTCCTACATGCAACAATCATTCAGTACATCCATATCATCCAAATACCGAAAGTTTTATCTTCAAAAGTACGAAGATATTGCAGTGTACAGTTTAAATTTAAAGGAATTACTTTCTTAAAAGGGTAGTCATGCTACTCCAGGCATAGCAATAACCAGTTCAAAACAATAATTTGCTCCAAAAGGAAAGGATGAGGAGGCATCAAAGCCAACCAAATAATCACCACGAGTGAATAAAAGAAATAGAAGAGAAAAACTTTCAATGGACAGTTTTGAGGACACACATAAAGGTAGTTAAACTTAAAGCAGATGGCTATTGGATTAAAGTAGTGAACTGATTCACGCTATTGTAGATTTTACTAAATTTCATTGCCTAAACACAAGCTTCTTTTTCTGTCTTGCACCCTTGAAAACAAAAGGCACCGAAACGTTAACCAAAAAGACTACAAATGGATTCTTTAGCCTATGATCTTATGAGATACGCAATAGCTTGAGTAGTCATCATGAGATCAGTTGTGCAGAGGACAAGTCCTTCCTTTTGTTCCGGTTCTAGAAGCCCTAATCTAAGGCCTCAAGGAAAGATTGGAACTTCACTTTCTTAAATAATTGAGTCAGAGATCACAGTTGATGGATAGAGAAGATTATCGCCCAAGCCATCAAGCAATCAAAGAAGTGTAGCTAACATCAAGGGTTATCCGCGGACAAGCAGAAGGAAATTGCATTAGTAACATCTTATGACCTTTAATCCAAGGAACATGAGAACCAAACATTAACAACCACAACATTATGTTTTCCAACAGGTATAATTATTGAAGCGAAAGTTAAGATTTTAGGCGTGTTTGTTTTCATAATGATACATTATATAAATGTCTTTAATTTTGTGTATAATTCAAACATATAAGTGTGAGCATCCCTCAAGACACAATTGATTCACTATTTCTCCTAGTTCTAATCTCAACATGGTATTAATCCATCCAAGAGAAACCTCTAGTAGTCATCAAATAAATAACTAGAAGTCAACATGATTGCGTTTGGACCTCCCTCATTCATCTCCAATCTTGTTATTTCTTCATTAGTAGTTGCCCACTTATATCATACTTCGATTATCACCAATGAAAACTTGAACGGTCAAAATTATTCACTAGGGTCTAGTGCAACAAAAATTTGGTTCCTAGACCAAGCTTATCATGATAAACTCACTACATGTGTCATCCCCATCATTTGAGCTAATCATGCAACTCGGCAAATATGTTGATGCTAAATAGTTGAGCATACCATAATACACTAGTAGCCACTACTGGACACCATTCTTAGATGTACATCATCCTTTCACTATCCATATCTTTTGTATTTTGTCTTCTTAATTGCACATTTAATCTTTTTACAATCAAATTTTGTAACCTTCATTCTTGTCACCTTCCAAGATCTACAAAGTCGGAATACGATTAGCTCAAGGCATGTGTTCCAAGGTCATTATTACCTTTCCACTAAATTCATCTTCCTCAAAAGTTGCATGATCCACTAATACCTCACAGTGCAAATTCAATCTAGCTTGGGTCATCCATCTTGTCAAGCCGTAAATTAATTGTTCCTTGTCTTTCACCTTTGAGTCATTTAGACTCCATGTCTTGTCAACTTGGAAAGCATTGGTGAGCTTGTTTCCACCTCGGGTCCTTTCATGCTATTCATTCAAATTGTACATGATCCTTTCCTAGTTGCTTCAAAATTAGGTTTCAGATATTTTGCAACCTTCATAGATGATTTTTTTCGAAGGACATGACTTTATTTAATGAAAGATAGATTTGAGTTGTTTCTATTTTACCGATTTTTGTTTTGAATTCAAACTCAATTTGATCCGCCTAGAAGTATTTTATGGAAGTGACAATGCACTTGAGTACAACATCATCTCAATTATGCTACACTAATCTTCTTGTTCTTACAAGCCACAACAATAAGATAGCTAGTGAAAAATAGGCATTTATGAGATATTACTTGTGTATTATTCCTACAAAAGCAAGGTCCTCTTCTTTAATGGGAGGTATTGTCCTTCATCTTATCTCATTAATCGTACACTATATTTAGCTCTCAATTGCCAAATCCCCTATTTCCCTTTTATTTCCTAAAGACCCTATTTAATCATTACCTTTGAAGGTTTTTGCTTGTATGCGTTTTGTCCTTAACCTACCCACAAGTTTCAACACCATCTCTGGTTGTTATCTTAAATGTGCCTTTTGAGGTTAGCATCTTCAAAAGCGAATTTTTGTTATTCTCTTAAACTCCCTAATGAATTAAATAATACGTATTCTCCAATGCAATCACAAGCTCTCTCGCATAACTTGTTATACATTAGACAAGCTCTATTTCTGATAGACGTTTTACTACCAAGTATTGTGTTTTGGACATAATTAGATTTCAGGGAAGAATGAGAAGTAGCTTCTCGTAGCAAGACCAAGTGTTGATGTTGAATATAAAGCCATGGCCTTAACTACATGTGAATTGTTATAGCTAAGCATTTACTTTAGAATTGGGTATTTCACACTCTACACCTATGAAATTAATGTGACAATCAAGTTGTGTGTTGGTTAGCACGAGTAAAATAGAGTTATAATTCTATTAGAAGTTGTAAACTTATCCTAGTAAAGTTATAATTCTATTAGGTGATGTAATCTTATCCTAACAAGTAGTTTAGTTTTATTTAAACTTTGTAAAGAGATAAAAGTCCTATCCTTGTAGTTAATTACTAAGGATAAAACTCCTTGTAAAAAGTCTTTAAAAGGACTTTCTGTTGTACATCGAAATTAACAGAGTAATTTCTAATAAAACTCTGATTTCTACATGGTATCAGTCTAGACCGATCCTCTTTTCCATTAAAATTATTCTTCTTCTCTGTCGACATCTCCTTTCTCCATGGCTGGATCAGATTCTTCCTCTAATGTTAGCACTCCTGTGACCACTCGACAGGCTAATTTTTCATTATCCGATGCCTCTCTTTCTCCCATTACCTCCTACAAACTTAATGGGAACAACTACCTTCCCTGGTCTCAATCCGTGAGGCTTTATATCACTAGTAGAAGAAAAGAATCCTATCTTTCTGATTCTCTGAAAATTCCAGAACAAACTGGTCCTACTTACAGCAATTGGTTAAGTGAAAATACCATGATCATGTCATGGTTGATCAACTCCATGATTCTGAAGTAGGAGAAAACTTTATGCTCTATAAAAGCTCTTTGCCGAAACGGAATCTTTGCTCGAGATACATATTCAAGTATTGACAACACCTCAAAACTCTTTGGGGTGGAAAATCAAATCAAAGATCTTCGCCAAGGAGAGATGACTATAGCTCAATATTTTGGGGTCTTGACTAAATGTTGGCAACAAATTGATCTATATGAAGCTAGTGATTGGAAGTGTTTTGAAGATGTTATTTTTACAATAGTCTAAAAAGCCGTAAGAGAATTTTCCGAGTTTTTTTTGGCCTTCATGGGGAATATGATGGGGCCAAAAGCAGGATCTTGGCCACTAAACCCCTTCCCCAAGTTCGTGAAGCCTTCTACGAAATAAGAAGAGAGGAAAGCGGCGTTCCTTGATGGCACGGTATCCCAAAGAGCAAATTCTTCTGCACTCCTTACACACTCCACCTCCGAAATAAACAAAGGAGGGGAGACCTTGGTGTGAACATTGCAAAAAGGTTGGCCATGTCATGGAGCAGTGTTGAAATCGCATGGGAAACCGGTATGAGTGGAAGCCTCCTCAATCCAGATTCAAGGAGGAGGCTCACCTTGCATCTCCTGCCAACTTTACCAGCAGCTCCTCCAGCAGTTTTAGCAAGCAGCAGATTGAAGAGCTTCAACAACTTTTCAGCCAGCTGTCATCTAAATCTTCTCCTCATGCCCTCATGACCACAGAAGGTAGCATCTCTTGTTTGGCCACCAATAATTCTTTGTTTTGGATAGTAGATTTTGGGGCCTCTGACCATATGACAGGAAATCGAAGCCTTTTTTCTACATTTAGCAGTCACAAGTTTGCTTCCTCAATCAGAATAGCAGATGGTTCTCTATCCACAGTTAAAGGGAGTGGTTCAATTCAGGTAAATGATCAGCTAGTGTTATTTGATGTTCTATATGTTCCCAATCTTGCTTGCAACCTGCTATATGTGAGTAAATTGGTTATGGATGTTAATTGTGATGTTAATTTTGGGATTGTTGGTTGTGTTTTTCAGGCACGGGACTCGAAGAGGGTGATTAGCAGTGCTAGGTTGTGCAATGGCTTATACTTGCTTGATGGACTCCCCTCTCAGAATTCAATTTTTTCCACTTGCCTTCAGACTTCAATTTCCTCCACCAATTCGATTTCTGGTGAAATAATGCTATGGCATTATAGGTTAGGACATCCCAATTTTTTCTATCTTGCAAAGTTGTTTCCCAATTTATTTATAAATAAAAGTCCATCTTCTTTTAACTGTGAAGTGTGTCAAATGGTCAAACATACACGAAAACCATATGTTTCCTCCAAATTTAAACCTACTTCCCATTTTCTATTATTCATAGTGACATTTGGGGCCCTTCTAAAGTAAAAGGCATCTCTGGGTTTAGATGGTTTGTGTCTTTTATTGATGACTATTCTAGAGCCACTTGGACATTCTTGATAAGAGATAAATCTGATGTAGACACAATCTTTAGAAATTTCTATCAGATGATTGAAACTCAGTTTGAAAAACAAATTAAAATGGTGATGAGTGATAATGGTAGTGAGTATCTTAGCAGGTCTCTTGGGTCATTTTTTAAAGAAAAAGGAATCTTGCATTTAACTTCCTGTGTTAATACGCCTCAACAAAATGGAGTGGCTGAGCGAAAAAATAGACATCTTCTAGAGGTCACTAGGTCCCTCTTATTTTCTGCTAAAGCTCCTAAATATCTTTGGGGGGAAGCTCTTCTACTGCCACATACCTATTAATCGGATGCCTAGTAAGACACTAGGATTCAAGGTACCTACTGAAACACTTTTGTCTCACTTTCCAAATTTCAAACCATTATCCTCAGTTTTCCCTCTTCGAGTCTTTGGATGCGCATAACAATAACCGGGGTAAACTTGATCCTAGGTCACTAAGATGTGTGTTTACAGGATACTCCTCGAGTCAGAATGGCTACAAATGTTACTCCCCATCCAAAGGAAAAACCTACATATCCTTTGACGTCACCTTCTTTGAAAATCAGCCTTATTTTGCAGGTACTGAAATTCAGGGGGAGAAATACACGGAATTTCAGCCATCACTTAACCTACAGCCTATCATCTCGTTGCCTATCCTTGATGAAAATCTCAATACTCAACAGTTTATGTCCTCCTTGCCTTCTTTGCCTACCTATGATGAACCTATGACTGCTACATCTAGTAATCCTATTGAAATATCTTCTCCTCAGTCAAAAATTACCAGTCCTTATACAACACCTCCTCCAACACTTAAAACCACCTCAAAAACTCCACTCAAGGTGTATACAAGAAGGAAAGGACCTGTAACTGAAGAACAACCTAACATTTGCCAAGAACCTGTTTTGGGTCCTGCTGCCGAGGAAATAAGAGGTAACGTTATCCCACAAGACTCTTCCACTGTTGATTTAGATGACTTTCCTATTGCTATTAGAAAAGGGGTAAGGAAATGCACTGTTCATCCTATTAACAGATTCGTTGCTTATGGAAACTTATTGTGCGGGTTTTAAAACCTTTCTTGCTAGTATTGACAATGTGAAGATTCCCAAGAGCAGTATAAGAAGCTTTTGAAAGTCTGAATGGAGAAAATTTGTTGAAGAGGAGGTTAAAGCATTGCGGAAGAATAACACACTGAGTTTGACAATCAGAAAGGGAAAAGGGATGTTGGGTGCAAATGGGTTTTTACTGTAAAGTACAAATCCGATGGGAGCATTGAAAGACACAAGGCAAGACTAGTTGCTAAAGGGTTCACTCAATCATATGGAGTGGACTATCAAGAAACTTTTGCACCAGTAGCCAAACTAAACACCATCAGTGTTGTTTTTACGTGGCGATTAATAGAGACTGGAAGTTGCATCAATTGGATATCAAAAATGCATTCCTGAATGGAAGACTTGAGGAAGAAGTGTATATGGAAATTCCACCAGGCTTGGGAGGAAAGGTGACAAAAGAGACAGTATGCAAGCTAAATAAATCACTCTATGGGTTGAAACAGTCCCCTAGAGCATGGTTTGAGAGATTTGCGAAGGCTATGGTTCAAAACGGTTTCAAGCAAAGCCAAGCAGACCATACTTTGTTAAGAAAGGTGACATTCAATGGTAAGATGACTCTCTTAATTGTCTATGTTGATGATATGATTATCACTGGGGATGACATTGAAGGAATAGAGAAGCTCAAATCTGTTTTAGCAAAGGAGTTCGAAACCAAGGACTTAGGAAGTCTTAGGTACTTCTTGGGAATGGAAGTTGCAAGATCAAAGGAAGGGTTGGTTATCAATCAAAGGAAGTATATCCTTGATCTACTCACAGAGACTGGAAAGCTTGGGTGTAGACCAGTTGACACTCCAATGGACCCAGGTTTGAAATTTGGTAAAGAAGATATGGGGAATCCTGTGAACAAGGAATCCTACCAAAGGCTGGTTCGAAAGTTGATTTATCTTTCACTCACTAGACCAGATATTGCATACTCAGTGGGCATAGTTAGCCAGCACATGAGTGACCCCCGAGAAGAGCACTTAGAGGTTGTTAATAGGATCCTAAGGTACTTGAAGTTCACACCAGGATCTGGGCTTATTTTCAAGAAACACCAGGACAGAACAGTGAAAGTGTATACATGCAAAAGTTGGGCAGGTGAATTAACAGATAGGAGATTCGTAAGTGGTTATTCACCTTTGTATGGGGTAATCTGGTTACTTGGAGAAATAAAAAGCAATCGGTTGTCTCTAGGAGCAGTGCTGAGGCAGAGTTTAGGGCAATGGCCCTTGGGATATGTGAAGGAATGTGAATTAAGAAGCTTCTGACTGAACTAGAGTTGGATGGAAGTTCACGGTTTGAAATTTATAGTGACAGCCAATCGGCAATGAGCATTGCAAGAAATCCTGTGCAACATGACAGGACCAAACATATTGAAATAGATAGACATTTTATCTATGAGAAGGTCAACAATGGGATTGTAAGGCTGAACTACATTCCTACCAAAGACCAGCTTGCGGATATCTTCACCAAGGTACTACAAAGAGCAACCTTTGATGTGTTTTCATCCAAACTGGGTGCATACAACATATACATGCCAGTTTGAGGGGGAGTGTTGGTTAGCACGAGTAAAATAGAGTTATAATTCTATTAGGAGTTGTAATCTTATCCTAGTAAAGTTATAATTCTATTAGGAGATATAATCTTATCCTAACAAGTAGTTTAATTTTATTTAAACTTTGTAGAGATAAAAGTCCTATCCTTGTAGTTAATTACTAAGGATAAAACTCCTTGTGGAAAGTCTTTAAAAGGACTTTCTGTTGTACATCGAAATTAACAGAGTAATTTCTAATAAAACTCTGATTTCTACATTGTGCTCTACACATTGCATCTAACCTAGTCTTCCATGAAATATCAAAATGCATTGAGATAGATGTCTTTTCTATCAAAGAGAGGTCACTTTCTAAGGAAATCATCACAAAATTTGCTGGTTCTCACGATCAGTTAGATAACATGTTTAAAAAGCCTCTTTTGGGCCCTAGGGTTAATTAAATTCGTAGTATGCAAAATAGAGTTGGTGTAAACATGTGTTTTAAAGAGCAGTCTTGTAATTTTTTGCATAATGCATCTATACGTGTGTGTGAACCGACTCACTATTTCTCTTAGCTCTAATATCGGCATATTGTAAAGAAAAATACATCATTCATCCTACCAAGGTTTGATGCTTGAAATCTAAATTATAAACAATTGAGTTGAACATCTAACAAAAATATAGTTAAATTTTGCTTTTTATTTCATAACTTTCCTTAAACAGTAAGAAAAAGCATTTCCATCAGGAATGGATACGAGATTTCCCTTTGAGGTAAACAAAATAACAAGTACATGGGTAAAATAATTTAATCTACCAGGGTTTAGACTTGCAGTTATTAGATAAAACATTTTATTTCTAGATTCCATTAGATTACAAAATTATCAATTTGATATAGTTTGTCACAAAATAACAAAGATTTAATCTCCTCCATCCAAAAGCGAATTAGAAACTGAAATACAACAAAAGTTTCATGACAGTTGAGCACATAATATAAATTCAACCTAAAATGCATTGATCCCCTGCTCGAATTTCACCTTTTAACTCATTTACATTTAAGCAAAAGTACGGTGGTGGTAAATGCATGATGATACTAACAACAAGGGTAACAATATACGAGACCAGAAAAGAGAGCTACAAAAGAATTAGACACTAGTACCTTTTGACGCCTAGCTTTTGTCTCATGCTCAAACTTAGACTTCAGTCCTTTAGAAGCCATTGTTGTTGAATACTTAAATCATATTTTGCATGGGAAAGAGCTGCGGGGAAAAAAAGCCAAAAGAACAAAAATATGAATTAGTAGAGTACCAGAAAATAATAATCAATTTTAGAAAGCATAGACAATCAGAAACATTAGTTCACATTTGTCAATGGTTCATAAAATTCAAAAATGGCTTAGTTCACACTTCACAACAAAGAATTAAAATATACTGATACGAACAGGACAGAGGCAAGCAATTTTCACTTCCTATGCACCATACTACATCGCACACCACATGATTTGTTGTACTTTGAATCAACTTTTCGATTCGCTCTAGCTCATCTAAATCAAAGTTTAGGTTTCATTATTCAATAAAATTATGAATCACCTCAATTCACGGTCAAATAATATCTTCCTCTTCATTTTTATTTTGAAGAGAAAGGTCCAATAGCCGAGCTCTCCTGACATAGGAGAGCGGCCAAGAAACTCACATGCAAAACTTCCAATGATCACTTGGAACCCCTTTGTGGAGGCAACAGTCCCAACCAAGGTACATATACCTAGTAAGTAATTATTCTCAATCAAGCTTAAGTAAAAAAGGCACACGCCCCAACACACAGCACTTGCACAAGGGGGTGAGGCGCCAAACCAACAAAACAAAAAAGAGTAGAATAAATACAGCTTAAAGTTAGATGCAACACAAATATTCAAAAAAGGATCCTACTAATTTCTATTCGTGGTATTAGAACAATATAAGCATAGATTACAAAAAATACCAAAGATTCCAATTTTGTGATGCTCCCTTTTTTTCTATAAACTGGACTATTTCTCTACCTATCCAACTCTTTCAAAATTACTGGCAGCATCCTAATATGTTATCTACTCCACCAAACAAGATTCTTTAAATCAATATACATCCAACATAACTTTGAGTTATAAACCAGTTAACTCAAGAGCATGACAAAAACATAGATCAAACAGAGATGGCCTTAGAAGAATTAAATTTAGAGGGAGAATGAAGGACCCCTTTTACAGATAAAATCTCACTCATCTTCAAAGACCTTAAATACGTTATTTCAGAAAATGTTTTTAGTTTTTGGTCTGATTTTTACCTCACCATTGCCTACATAGATGTCAATCCTTACATTCATAACTGATGGGAAATGGAACTCAAGAGCATGACAAAAACATAGACCAAACAGAGATGGCCTTAGAAGAATTAAATTTAGATGGAGAATGAAGGACCCCTTTTACAACTAAAATCTCACTCATCTTCAAAGACCTTAAATACGTTATTTCAGAAAATGTTTTTAGTTTCTGGTCTGATTTTTACCACACCATTGCCTACATAGATGTCAATCCTTACATTCATAACTGATGGGAAATGGAACTCGAGCAGAATTATTCCACAAAATATGAGCATCACAACATCTCCAATTTAGCTCCAAAAACCTCATTACTTGTTGGCAGTCATCACGGACAAGCAACTACTTTTAGCAAAATGCATGCAACTGTCAAATTGGTTCACCGCTAAATAACTAGTAATAGTATCTACACAACTTCAGATCTGAAACTTGATATCATAATTTATTACAAGAAAAAAACATATTCAACTCATTCACATAAGTATCCTAAATCAACGCAAATGATTCTTTAACTATAATTACTATGGAACGAAAAAAATACCATGCATTTAGTGATCCATTAGGTGACCAAATAAGCACCAGATATGACTATTTATCCAATTTTGCTCCATCTATGCAGCAATATTCAAGCAACAATAACTCCACCTAGCATGTATTATAAGATCTTTGCATGGAAATATTGGAAAAAAAATAGAAACATCAGCACTCATGTTACATGCAATTCATCCACCTTGAAAGTCACCTACTCTACAAATTACTTCATCATTCCAGGAAAACACCATTTTTGCTTAACTGCACCAAACAAAAATTCAAAGTAATAACCAAAACAGCTAACTAGAAGCAATTGACCAAAACATGCAAGCCAGTTAAACCCCTAAGTCTATCGTCTTTTTAAAATTTGGTATTCCTAAAAGCAACATTCAAAGCAAGGCCGCAAAATGAATTCTCAAGCACCCTGGCTTGCCAAATCAAAACTAACTGCATTCAAAGCCTTCCCTAACAAAATTAATCAATAACAAAGACCATAACTAAATACAAATTCCAGATTAACGGATGAAAACAATTAAAGCAAAGTTTGTGTAGCCGAAAGCTTAAAACTAAGAAAGAAAATATCGCCCTAACACTGTTTCTTTGAGATGTAGGTTAAAGCAAACCGAAAACAAATAAAATAAATAAATGAAAAACCAGCTCACCCCACGAATTCAAGGTGAGTTTTAGTTCCTAGCTATAGATAAGCTAAAACAAGACCGACCCATTTTCTTTTTTAAGCCATAAACGTGCTGTGAGATTCGCTTTTGTTTTTTATCAAAGGAAACACAAAAGAAAACACGCGTATAAAATATATAAAAAATATAAGAGATAGAGAAAGACCAACCACGGCTTGAAAAGCAGCTCCCGGTGGCTGCGTCGGCGGGATGTGGTGGCTTCGATGGTGGCGGTGGTGGCCGAGATACGGAGAGAGGAGATCGGTGAGAGATCTTTTACTTTAGTAGGGTTATAATAAACTTTCGTCTATTTTGCATCTGTGCCTGTTACCATTGTTATTTCTTGGCCCCAACCAATAGAGACCCTCCACCTGTCCCGAAATTTTCTAGCCCACTTGCCTTTTTAACTTGATTTTCCAATTTTCCAATACGACCCCTGATCTTTCGCTTTTTAACCATTATATCCAAAACGAAGCAACAAATTGGGAAATTTGTGAAAGTACGGAAAAATTGGACAAATTTAGGGAAATAGGGTTCTTTAACTTATATTTTGGAGAATACGATAAAAATTACAGTGGCATATTGAAGTCGTCAGCTACAGGTAGCGATCTTAATTTTTTAAGCTGGCAAGCTTCAGCTTGCAGCATGCCTGTGCCAGCCTGAGCCTGAAGCAGAATCACGGGTGGTCGTCATGCGCAGAAAACGACCAGTCTTTGGTGTCGCCATGCACACAAGGCGACCTGAGGTCGTCACGGGTGGATAGCAGCTGCGCATGACCTGCATATCGGCATGCACAGGAGACGACATGTCAGGTCCATTTACCTATATAATCCATTCGAGGTGCAAAATAGTTGAAGATGGAGCTGGTAGATAAGCTTAAGCTAGAAGAGAATTTTTGAGAGGGTAGGTCTTTTTTTTATTTTATTAATTTATAGATTAATGTTATATATGTTGTCTAATTTTTTTTAATTTTTACATGAATGCTAATTGGTTCGAAAGGAAGGATCTGATATAAGCTTCAAAGAAATATTCGAGTTTGGTCGTATATTTTCTCTATTTTCACTAGACAAGTAAGTTTATTTTACTTTATTTAAAATTATTTTATTTTATTAATAATTGAAGTATGAAATTGTGATTTGTGTCTTGTATGACAAAATGTATAATCTTTTAAATCATTTTTTTATAGTTAAAAGAGTGTTAAAAAAGAAGAAGAAAGAATTATAAACTAGTATTATGTTTTATAATGTTTTACTATTAATTTGTCTTGATTTTTTAGGAAATTTAATTTTGTTGAAGGTAGATATTTGATCAAAATTTTGAGAAATATTCGAATATGTGTGCTTACATTTTGCTTTGTTTCTCAATTGGGCATGTAAATTTTTGAAGCTTGAAATTTTTTTGATTTTATTAAGTATAGAGAATTTTTTTAGAAAGTAGGTAGGTTTTAGTGAAAAAAAATTATAGTATAATTTTAAATGAGTATAATGTATTTTTTATTTTACTAATTTATAGATTGGTATTATATTTGTTTGTTGTCTAATTTTGTTTTTAATTTTTGTATGAATGCCAATTTGTTCGAAGGGAAGGATCTGATATAAGTTTCAAAGAATCGGGTTTAGTCGTACATTTTCTCTATTTTCACTGGACAAGTAAATTTATTTTATTTTATTAGTATTTGAAGTATGAAATTGTGATTTGTGTCATGTATAACAAAATGTAAAATCTTTTAAATAATTTTTTATATACTATAGTTAGGAGAGGCAAAAAAAGTAAGAAAGAAATATATCTTCCTTAATGTTACTAAATTTAGAATTATAAATTAATATTATAATTTATTATGTTTTATTATTAATTAATTTGTCTTGATTTTTTTAGGAAATTTAATTTTGTTGAAGGTATATATTTGATAAAAAATTTGAGAAATATTCGAATATGTGTGCTTATTTTGCTTTGTTTCTCAATTGGGCATGTAAATTATAAAATGTTATAATATTAAAATTTCTTAAAAGAATTATATTTTATTATTACTAATAGTAATTATAAAATGTTATAATATTAAAATAATTTATTTTAAAAAATAAAAGTTTATAACATTAGTAAAATGTTTGAATAGTTGTTTTTTGCAGATTAATTTGAAATATGACTTTGTTGCAACTTGACTCCGTTCACATCTCATCTCATCTTGTAAGTAAATTTATAACTTATTTAATTATTTATGAATTTATTATTTCAACTATTTAATTATAATAAATTAATTGCAGGACAATCGTAGCTTCCGCCTTCGACATACGAAGCCGAGTAAACCATCTGATCGTATTGTTGTTTACTTACAGATGACGAGATTTTATAATGTAACATTCCTTCATGAATATAAGTTGGTCCCTGGGTTGATAACTGCGTTGATTGAACGGTGGAGACCAGAAACTCACACATTTCATTTTCTAGTTGGAGAATGCACGATTACCTTGCAAGACGTAGCTATACAACTTGGTATCCTAGTAAATGAAAATGCAGTGGTTGGACATGATAGGTCCAATGTATTTCATTTGTGTGACCAGTTACTCAAAAAAATACCTTATCAGTCAGATATGAAAGGGTCACGTGTCAAATTGTCATGGTTGGAGAATGAATTCAATGTAACCGAGTACTCTAGTGAGCAAGAAGTTCAATTTGCCGCACGTGCATATATACTGCATATCATCGAAGGGATATTGATGCCAGATAAATCTGGTAATTTCGTTAACACATATCTACCATTGTTGGTAGATTTTCAGGAAACCAGGCGATATAGCTGGAGATCTGCTGTATTAGCATTCTTGTACAGTGAGATGTGCAAGGCGGTAATTCTTAAAGACAATAATAAGAGTTCAGATATCAGTGGATGTCTTACCTTGTTGCAGTCTTGGGCATGGTATAGACTTCCTTACTTAACATCGATTATCAAAACACCCATTGAATTTCCACTTGTAGGAAGGTAATATTATAATTTTTATTGTTTGGGAATATTTTATTGATAAATATTTTATCTTCAATTATTTTAAAAGATTTAATTTCTATGCAGATAGAGGCATCATATGAAAAAAGCGGGCGTGGTGCACAACAATGTTGTAGATATACGAATGATGATCGAATCAGAAGGAAATGATCAGGTATCATAATTTTTTAAAATTATTTTTATATTTTATTATTTTTTAATTTAAAATCTTATATATATATTTATATAATTTTTTATAGTTTATTTGAACGCCTTACGAAGGTCAAGAAGTAATGTCTTGTGTACCACACAATGTTCTCAATTTTGGGGTGCGATGGTACCGTTGATCCATTTTTCTATTGTTGAGTACCAGTGTGCTGATAGGTGTTAAGTGTCTAAAGGTACTATTTTATTCACCCTTTTTATTCATATTATTGCTAGACTTAGGCTCATATTAGTTGCATTATTAGCCATTCATGCATGTTTGCATTGTTTCCTTGGTGGACAAGCTTGATTTCATATTTTGCTTAATTTTGTGGAAAAAGATACTACATTGGTGTGTTTTTGTGTGTGCAGAATCACTTTCCAAAGCAAGGCTGGAACCAGTTGCTAGGGCAATGCATGAAGGAGATGTCGAGCTAGTTGCCAGGGCAATGCATGAAGAAGATGTCGAGCTAGTTGCCAGGGTAATTTTCGATAAGGGATAAGATGATATGGCAGTCGAAATTGATGACTAGATAAGCTCAAGATGACGTGGAGCAAAGTTAAATCCCAAAAGAGTTTGATTTCCATGAAAAGGTCAAAGAGAAATTAAATCCCAAAAAGATAGGAGAAGATCTAGAATGAATTTAAATATAATAAAGAATTATATTCTTTTAAAGTATTTAATTCCAACTTAACTTACTCCTCAATAAGGATTTTGACCTAGCCATCTCCTATTTAAAGGAGACCAAGCCGTCAAACTCAAAGAGAGAGGGGAGAGATTTTGACAAGAGCAAGGAGGGAGAGATTTCGACAAAGGCTTCAACCATTATTCATCTTTTTCTTCTTTGTTCAATTAGGTTTATGTTAGGAATTCTTTGTCTTGTGTTTCTTTGGAACCTAGCCATGAACTAAATCTATTTGGCTAAGGTTATTGTGTTTTGTGGTTGTGAGAAACAATTAGATTTTGTTTAGGTAATAAGAGTTTGCACTTTCAATTCAAGGTTTACTCATTCTTGGTTTTTATTCTTGTTTGCGAGTGAATTAGGAGAGGATCTCGTAACTTCATCTATTTATCTAATATCGGGAGAGTTAGATTCAAGAAACGAATGAGTATGGTCTTTATTCAATCTATTGATGGTGAAGATTAATCTGGCTTAGGAATAAGTTAAGGATTTCAACGGCTAAGAGGGGCGCAAGATTGGTTGTTGTGCACCCTTGATTCACGCAGGGATGTATTATCCAGGCATGTATAAATAGCTAGAGTTTTGACTTAGGGATAAGAAGAAACCATTGAAGAAAGCTCCGCCGAACCTTGAAGTTGCTGCCCAGCCGCCCAAACAGTTGCCCAACCAGTCGCCCAGGCAACTGTCGATTAGTTGCCAAGGCAACCCCGCTGTGCAAGTTGCCACGGCAACTAAGTTGCCTTTGCACTCTTTTACCAAGACGATCCAATTGGCTATCACACCCCAACTCACGATAACCTGGCCTATTCTCTCTCATTTGATTACATCTTCTTTTGCTTATTTGCTTTCTAGTTGTTAGTTAAAACTCATACAATCACCTACTTGTGTTTTTACTTTTTACAGTGCAAGAGATTAGATTCTTGAAGTAGCACCAATCCCTGTGGAGACGATATCTTTTATACTATAACTTGCGACGTGTACACTTGCACAATTGCGGAGCACTTATTACGCACAACAAGGCGTCATTGCCGGGGATTGGCGATAACAACTTTGTTTTTATTTTCTTGCACTTTTTATTTTTCTTGTTTAAGATTCAAAGGGTTAACAAACTTTTGTTTTGCATTGGTATATGACCGGGGCGAGACCGATTGCACCAGAATATCCCTTTGATCCAGAAATCGAACGAACCTTGCAAAGACTCAGACAAAGGTTAAGAGTAGCAATGGCTAATCAAGACGACAATATGAATCAAGATGTTCGAGCAGGATGAGTGATTCTTGCACGAAAAAAAACTATTCGAGACTATCTTGAGGAAGATCTTGAAGGACTTAATCCATAAGTTGTCACACCTGAAATTGAAGCCGGCCACTTTGAGTTGAAACTAGTGATGTTCAATATGATCAACACAATTGGTCAATTTGGCAGCTCAGCAACTGAAGATGCACGACATCTTAAATATTTCCTCGAGATTTGCAACTCATTCAAAATACAAGGAGTCACCCCCGATGTTTTACGACTAAGATTATTCCCCTATTCACTGAGGGATAGGGCGAAAGCATGGTTGAATAGTATTTCTGCCAGATTAATAGGATCTTGGACTGATCTTTGTCGTGATTTCCTTGCTCGATTTAATCCTACAAATTTAACTAATAAGCTTTATAACAAAATTACTTCTTTTTGGCAGGCAGATGATGAATCCATGTACGAGGCTTAGGAGCGATATAGAGAACTTCTACACAAATGCCCATACACGGATTCCCAATGTGGACACAAGTAACAATGTTTTACAATGCTGTGAATACACCAACAAGGATGATGCTAGATGCCTCGGCAAACGGCATACTCCTAGACAAGTCGCCAGAAGAAGCAATGTAAATTATGATCAGGCTTGCCAAGAATGATCATCAATTCCCATCTGCTAGAAGAGAATGAGTTAGATGCCAAACCACAATACATGAACTGGGATTATTAGACTCAATTTCGGCACAATTGGCCACTCTAACCAAGATGGTCCAGAACATGCAGAAACCAAACAACACACAGGAAGCCAAGGTAATTGATTTCTTTTATGAGTTATGTGGTGGTAACCATGATTCTTCTGAATGTATGCAGAATCCGAAATCTAGCTTTTATGTGGGGAATTACAACCGGAACAACAATAAGATGTCAAATACATACAATCCAGCTTGGAAGAAGCACCCAAATTTTTCATGGAGTAATCCCAACAATGCTCTAAACCAGAACAATCAGAATACACAAGCATTGGTATTCCAGCAGAATATGCCACAGCAACAGTTGCCGCAGCAACAACCGACAACATCTAGTTCTTTGGAAAATTCTCTCAATGCTTTTATGTTGAAAACTGAATCTTATATGGCTGAGAATAGTAACTTCATAAAAAACTGATGCTTTTATTAACAGGACCGAGATGAGATTGCAAAACCAAGAGGCGTCAATCAAATCATTGGAAAATCAAGTCGGACAATTAGCTCAAAACCTGAATACTAGACCGCAAGAAGGTTTATCTAGCGATACTGAAGTTGCAAGAGGAACTGGCCATGAGCAATGTAAGGCGATCACCACTAGAAGTGGCCAACAACTTAAAGAGGCTCAAGCTCGCTCATCAAACAAAGCCTGAGATGTTGAACCAGAAATTTCCGCGGCAACCAGCGATAAGCATGCATCGGCAACCAACGATAGGCACGTCACGGCAACCCAGTTGACAATACCTTGGCAACTTCAGTTGCCTCGGCAATGTCGTCAATCAAGTTCTAGACTAATGAAAGAATCGAAGATATCCGATTTCCACCACCATTCCTACAGAGGTTGAAGTGACAAAAGCAAGAATATCAATTCAAGAAGTTTCTTAATATCCTAAATCAAGTCCACATCAACTTGCCATTGGTTGAAGCGATTGAACAAATGTCGAACTATGCCAAGTTTCTGAAAGACATTATGTTCAAGAGAACAAGGCTATGAGAGTTTGAAACAGTTGCCGCAATAGAGGGATGCATGGCCATGTTGCACAATTGCATGCCACCCAAGTTGAAGGATCCCGGAAGTTTTACAATACCTTGTTCCATCGAAAACCACTATGTCGGAAAAACATTATGTGACCTTTAAGCAAGCATAACCTTGATGCCTAAATTGGTTTTCCAGAAACTAGGAATCGGGAAGACAAGACCTACAACAGTTATGCTACAGCTAGCTGACAGATCCTATGTGCATCCAGAGGGAAAAATTGAAGACATACTGGTAAAAGTTGATAAATTTATTTTTTCCGCTGACTTTATTGTTTTGGATTGTGAAGTAGATGAACATGCACCTATCATTCTCGGGAGACCCTTCCTAGCAACAGGGAGAACCTTGATCGATGTTGAAAAGGGAGAACTCGCAATGAGGGTGAATGACCAACAAGTTAAACTAAATGTGTTCCAAACACTAAGGCATGCCGATGATCCAGAAGAATGCCAACTTCTTCATGCCACGACAGAGTTTAACTTCGACGAGGAATTTAGTTGCCTCGGTAACTACATGATCGATCAAGAGAAACTTGAGGAGTATGAAGAACCGGTCGATGATGAACAATAAGAAGAGGCAAATTGGTTAGTCAATCGACCATGTACATATTTTGAACCACTGGATTACCCAGGTAAAAAAGGTAAACTCGAAAAGCCCTCTATTGAACAACCACCAATTCTTGAGTTGAAATAGTTGCCAGGGCAACTAAAATATGCTTACTTGGGAATCGATAATACATTGCCTGTAATTATTTCTTCTAAGTTACAGCCTGAGCAGGAAAAGAAGCTGATCAAAATGTTGATGCTACACAAGAATGCAATAGGGTGGATAATTGCTGACTTGAAGTGAATTAGCCTGGTAGTGTACATGCACAAGATTTTGTTGGAAGGTGATCACAAACCTTCAATTGAGGCCAGAGGAGACTGAATTATGCCATGAAATGGGTTGTAATGAAAGAAATCATCAAGTGGCTTGACGCCGGCATCATATACCCTATCTCTGATAGTGCATGGGTAAGTTCGGTACAATGTGTACCGAAAAAGGGAGGTATAACGGTGGTAAGTAATAAAAACAATAAACTCATTCCAACCAGGTCTGTGACCGGGTGGAGGGTTTGTATGGATTATCAAAAGCTAAACAAAGCCATTAGGAAAGATCACTTTCCATTACCCTTTATTGATCAAATGCTTGACCGTCTTGCAAGTAAACCCTTTTATTGTTTTCTTGATGGTTATTCAGGTTACAGTCAAATTGTCATAGCACCAGAAGATCAAGAAAAGACAACCTTCACATGCCCATACGGTACTTATGCTTTCCGAAGGATGTCGTTCGGATTGTGTAATGCCCCGGCAACCTTCCAAAGATGCATGACGACACTCTTTTCAGACATGGTCAAAAACTTTCTTGAGATCTTCATGGATGATTTTTTCATTTTTGGTAATGACTTCGACAGTTGCCTCGGCAATTTAGAGAAGGTGTTGGCAAGATGTGAATAAACTGATTTAGTCCTTAATTGGGAGAAGTGTCATTTTAGGTAGATGAAAGAATAGTGCTCGGCCACAAGATTTCATCCAAGGGAATTGAAGTAGACAAAGCCAAGGTGGACGTGAACGAGAGATTACCCCTACCAAGTTCGGTTAAAGGAATATAAAGCTTTATTGGACATGCAGGTTTTTACAGGAGGTCAATTCATAATTTTTTTAAAATTACTAAACCCTTGTGCAATTTGCTTGAATAGGATAAAGTCTTCAATTTTGATGATTCTTGCACCCCAAGCATTCGAAACCCTAAAGGAAAAGCTTACCTCGGTACCCATTGTCGTTCCACCAGATTATACGCTACCTTTTTGAGCTCACGTGTGATGCAAGTGATTTTGCGGTAGGAGCAATCCTAGGCCAACGCACAAGAAATACCTTTCATGTGATATACTACGCTAGTAAAACTCTTAATAGCGCTCAAGTGAATTATACAACAACGAAGAAAGAGTTACTAGTCGTAGTTTTCGCATTTGACAAGTTCTGATCCTATTTGATTAGTACAAAGGTAATTGTCCATACGGACCATTCGGCAATTAAGTATCTATTTGCTAAAAAGGATGACAAACCTCGTTTGATTCGTTGGATATTGCCTTTACAAGAGTTTGACATTGAAATTAAGGACAAGAAAGGAACAAAAAATCAAGTGGCCGATCACTTATCACGCTTAGAACGCAATAGGGAGGAGGACGCAGATTTAGAGATATGCGATGCATTCCTGGATGAGTAACTGTTAGTTACCTCGGAAACCATGGATGCGCATGCCTCGTTAGCCACTAATGTGCATACCTCGACAACCCTCGATAACCATGGAAGCAGTTGTCACGGCAACACATGCCTCGACAATACCATGGTACGCGGATTTAGTTAATTTCCCTGTTTGTGGTATTTTACCTTATGGCCTTACTCATCAAGGGAAGAAGCGGTTCTGCCATGATGCTAAGCATTACTTTTGGGATGAGGCTCTTTTGTTTAAACAATATGCAGATCAGGTTATATGCCGATGTGTCCCTAAAGAGGAGCAGCAGAATGTACTCTGGCAATGCCATTCTTCACCCTATGGAGGACATTTTGGAGGAACACGTACCGTGGCCAAAGTTTTACAATTCGGTTTGTATTGGCCAACACTGTACAAAGATGCCCAAGAGTTTTACAAGCAATGTGATCGTTGCCAGAGGAAGGGCAATATCTCTAGACGACATGAGATACCGCTCCAAAATATCATTGATATGGAACTGTTTGATGTATGGGGGATCGATTTTATGAGACATTTCCTATCTTCATTTGGCAACCTCTACATTCTACTTGCCGTCGACTATGTGTCTAAATAGGTTGAGGTGGCTGCAATTCCTAACAACGATTCCAAGACCGTGTAACGATTCTTGCAGAAAAATATATTTACACGGTTTGGGATTCCGAGAGCAATTATCATTGATGAATGCAAGCACTTTGACAACAGTCTTATTGCCAAGATATTGCAACGCTTCGGCATGTCACACAAAATTGCCACGGCATATCACCTACAAACCAATGGGCAAGCAGAAATTTTCAACTGAGAATTGAAGGGTATACTCGAGAGAGTTGTAAATCCCTCTAGGAATGATTGGTCAGTAAGACTAGATGATGCACTTTGGGCATATCGCACTGCATTCAAAACACCCTTAGATATGTCTCCCTTCTGACTTGTCTATGGCAAAACATGCCATCTACCGGTGAAAATCAAACACAAGGCATATTGGGCAATCAAGACCGTGAATATCGATTGGGAAAGTGCCAGACAAAAGCGTTTGTTGGACCTCAACGAGATAGAAGAATTCCGTGCACTCGCCTATAACAATGTACGAATCTACAAGGAGAAAACAAAGCAATGACATGAAAAGAAACTATTTCCGCGGCAATTCATGCCAGGGCAACTAGTTCTCTTATTTAATTATCGGCTAAAATTTTTCTTGGGAAAACTGAAATCAAGATGGTCGAGACCATTCGAAGTTGTCAAATCGTTCTCCTATGGTGCCGTGATAATCAAGTCCATCACTGACGAACATGAATTCAAAGTCAACGGACAAAGATTGAAGCACTACAACGGTGCCCATGTGGAACGTAACAAAGAAGTGGTCACCTTAGGAGATGCATGGGCATGCTCTCATTTCGATATTTTCTTTTTCTTTTTATTTTTATTTCTATTTTTTATTTTTTTCGAACTATTTAATTTTTTATTTTATTAATTTCAGTTATTTTTTCTTTTTATGATAGATTTATTTATTTTCTTTAAGATTAAGACTACATATTTCTTTCATATTTATCTAATTGTTTTTAAATTTTAAGTTTAAGAATTTCTTTGCACATCTTTATTTATTCTCTTTTATTAGTTTATCTTTAATTTTAATCCTTATTTTATTTGTTTTTGAATTATAGGAAAAGAGTTCAAGATAAAGAGGAATTTGATTCAAGAAGGAAAATTCCTCAACAAGGAAATTAATGGGCTAAATCTAAGGCTTATATTAAGCCTCCAATTTACCCTAAATAAACCCTACATAGCCGGTCAAACCCTTCTCCTTCCCCAAATACCCTAGTCGTCCCCTACCCCTAAATTAAAACACTTGTTTTCTTTCTTTCCAATTAATCTCACCCACCATATTTACTACCTATCTTTTCTATTTAACTCATCACCCTTAACTTCCAAGAAACCTATTCCTACTTTTCATCTTGCAACTCTTTAGTTTCTTTTGCTTTCTTTTCTTTGTTTCTACCAAACTCACAACCAAGATCACCCATGGCATCCAAAACCGAATTTTTGGTTCATCCAAGTTCCTCCAAAGAACCAAGATACAAGAAGTTTGCTACACATGTGGTTCAAGAAAGATTTCACTCCAAGTTTGAAAGCCGGAAGATTTGCGAAGAACAAGGCTTTGAATACTCCAACTCTCATCAAGATTTCGGCCTTGAACCATTCATCTTCAAAAGGATTGCACATCAAAAGTGGCAAATCTTTTGCCATCAATCGGAATCGTGTAACATCTCATGGGTAAGAGAATTCTATGCTCACTCACCTAACCCAGATAATCCTTATGTTTTTGTTCGTGACGAGGCTATACTAATAAGCCCTGAAAACATCAACACCTTTTACGGGCTCTACATTGAGAATGACGAGCATCAAGCTTTTGTTGATCAACTCACGCCCAAGCAACTCAACAAGGTGCTTCAAGAACTCACTCTATCGGGAACTCATTGGAATGACGGTAAATACAAGGGTACGGTAAATCGCATTCTGTTTAAGCCCGAGGCAAAATTTTGAAATAAGTTTGTTAAAACTTCTTTAATGCCCACAACACACAATGCCACCGTTGATACACCTTGTCTTTTGCTCATACATTATATCTTGCATAATCGCATCATTAACATTGGAAAAATTATTTGTGATGAGATTTTTTTATTTAGCACAAAAGACAGGGGTTCTATTTTCTTCCCTTGCTTAATTTCCAATCTTTGCAGGGAGATGATGTCCCAAGTGAGTCTACTGATAAAAAGGCCCTACCAAAGTCCGGTTGGAATCGAGCACAAATTCGAAAGCTAATGGGAGAGGCACCGGTAAAATCCCCAACACCTCTAGTTACCGCGACAACTCCTAATGCTCAAACAACTTATGCCCGGGCAACTCGGCCAGCAACCTCAGGACAACTTGAAGCACGCTTACAACCGTTGGAGAACCGCCTTAGGCAAATTGAAGACCGGCAATTAATGTTCATGCGGTACATGAAGGATCACAACAATGCCATCACCCAAGTCATCCTGGAAAAGTACCTGGATAGCCGCGTACTGTTCCCCAACCTTTCTTCCGAAATCTTTGCCACAACAACCAATGAAGTAGTTACCACAGCAACCGTAACAGATGATGCTGCAGCAACCTACACTGCGCCTGCCCAAACAGTTGCCAAGACAGCCAACACTGAAGATGTCATGGCAACCAAAGCTAAAGACGCCCTGACAACCACTGCAAAAGCCAAAGGTAAAACACCTATGTCTGAATCAACTCGTACTGAATCATTGTCTTATTTTTCAGACTCATACGAGTCCTCCATTGCACCAACAAAGACCGCACCAAGAATCCTACAAGCCCAAGCGAAAAGCCAATGACATTGATGAATAAGACGATGAGGACAACCCCGTACGATGATCGATTCCACCATCGGCAACAAGGAAGCAACCACCGCGTTCAAGCAAAAGAATCAAGACATCGACCAAAAGAAAACTAATCATCCACGATAACGGACTCTCAGAGTAAGTCATCGTTTGCATTTCACTTTTCTTTATTTTTATTTTTCTTTGTTGCATGTATTGAGGAAAATGCCTCACTCGCGTTTGGGGGGATTGTTATTAGTTAGTTACCATGTTTAGTTGCATTCATCTTAAGTATTGCATTTAGGATACATAAATTGATTGCCATGCCTTTAGTTGGAACAAAAATTGCCTAGATTTGATAAATATCCGATGATGACTTTGCCAATGTAGTTAATTGATTAAACTTTTTTTTCTAGGATAAACGTGGAAACACTTAGAATCGTACTATGATGCTAAACTTGATGAAACACAGTGTGGCTTGATTGATTTAAGGAATTCTAGCGAACTTAGGTTAATAGTTAAAAAGTTTGGGGATTAGAATAAAAATTGGATGAATGCTAGAGGTGCCCGAAATTGGATCTAGTATGTGCTAAAAATTGATCACTAGAGGTGCCCGAAATTGGCTCTATTATGTGCTAAAAATTGATCGCTAGAGGTGCCCGAAACCGGCTCTAGTCAAAAAAATTAATTAAGTTAAGAAAACTAAAAACAAAACACTAGAGGTGCCCGAAACCAGCTCTAGTTAAAACATGTTAAAAGAACCCAATGAAGTAATCTGAAAACCTCTTGTTTGTATAGAATCTGAAAAATCAACTTGCACACAACTCCGCACACAGTCACAAGCATTATAGTTTGATTCCGAGTAACTCCTAAGTTTTCTGAAAAATAAAAAGCCAATCATACTTTGTGCCACGGTTCTGAGAATTGAAATCAAGTTCAAAGCTAAGTTTGTGAAAATTGAAGTCTTGGCAGGTAACTATTAGTTTGCATTGCTTGAGGACAAGCAATAGTTCGAGTTTGGAGGTGTGTTAAGTGTCTAAAAGTACTATTTTATTCACCCTTTTATTCATATTATTGCTAGACTTAGGCTCATATTAGTTGCATTATTATCCATTCATGCATGTTTGAATTGTTTCCTTGGTGGACAAGCTTGATTTCATATTTTGCTTAATTTTTTGGAAAAAGATAATGCTTTGGTGTGTTTTTATGTGTGTGCAGAATCACTTGCCAAAGCAAGGCTGGAACCAGTTGCTAGGGCAAAGCATGAAGGAGATGCCAAGCTAGTTGCCAAGGCAATTTTCGATAAGGGATAATATGATATGGCAGTCGAAATTGATGACTATATAAGCCCAAGATGACGTGGAGCAAAGTTAAATCCCAAAGGAGTTTGATTTCCATGAAAAGGTCAAAGAGAAATTAAATCCCAAAAATATAGGAGAAGATCTAGAAGAAATTTAAATATAATAAAGAATTATATTCTTTTAAAGTATTTAATTCCAACTTAACTTCCTCCTCAAGAAGGATTTTGACCTATCTATCTCCTATTTAAAGGACACCAGGCCGTCAAACTCAAAGAGATGGGGGAGAGATTTCGACAAGAGCAAGGAGGGAGAGATTTCGACAAAGGCTTCAACCATTCTTCATCTTTTTCTTCTTTGTTCAATTAGGTTTATGTTAGGAATTCTTTGTCTTGTGTTTCTTTGGAACCTAGCCATGAACTAAATCTATTTGGCTAAGGTTATTGTGTTTTGTAGTTGTGAGAAACAATTGGATTTTGTTTAGGTAATAAGAGTTTGCACTTTCAATTCAAGGTTCACTCATTCTTGGTTTTTATTCTTGTTTGCGAGTGAATTGGGAGAGGATCTCATAACTTCATCTATTTATCTAATATCGGGAGAGTTAGATTCAAGAAACGAATGAGTATGGTCTTTATTCAATCTATTGATGGTGAAGATTAATCTAGCTTAGGAATAAATTAAGGATTTCAACAGCTAAGAGGAGCACAAGATTGGTTGTTGTTAACCCTTGATTCACGCAGGGATGTATTATCAAGGCATGCACAAATAGCTAGAGTTTCGACTTAGGGATAAGAAGAAACTATTGAAGAATACTTTGCCGAACCTTGAAGTTGCTGCCCAGCCGCCCAACCAGTCGCCCAGGCAACCGTCGATTAGTTGCCAAGGCAACCCCGCTGCTCAAGTTGCCACGGCAACTGAGTTGCCCTTGCACTCTTTTACCAAGACGATCCAATTGGCTATCACACCTCAACTCACGATAACCTGGCCTATTCTCTCACATTTGATTACATATTCTTTTATTTATTTGCTTTCTAGTCTAGTTGTTAGTTAAAACTCCTACAATCACCTACTTGTGTTTTTACTTTTTACAGTGCAAGAGATTAGATTCATGAAGTAGCACCTATCCCTTTGGAGACGATATCTTTTATACTAAAACTTGCGACATGTACACTTGCACAATTACGGAGCACTTATTACGCACAACAATAGGGTATTGCGACAATTCAATATTTCCTAGCCAATTCCTAAACCTCCGATTGATATTGAGCACATACATACTCGAAGTTTGACTGCTAAGGAAGAAGCCTATGCCATTGCTCTTTGGGATAGTAGATTTGAGTGGTTGCCAGAAGATAGTACTCCAATTGAAGACGACGATTTTAATTTTAATCCAGAGTACTTTGAGTGGTTTAATGATAATGGAAAACCTTTCTTGGTAGCTCACGAAATGAGTCAAAAATGGCATATAGAGCAGAGGTGTTCATATCAATATGTAGGCGGAATATCCATACCTGATCAGAGCTGTGAACAATCACCCTACGATACAACAATGAATAACCCTACGAATTGGTCTCCATGTGAGTTAGAAAGATAGCCCACAAGACTTGTAGTGGGATCATCCAGCTCTAGTAATCATTGGGAACAAGCAATTCATAGATATCCCACAGTTGGTGGGACCACATATCAGCACACTGAAGTCAGCTCATCCGGACTGAGTAATGTGTTAGAACAACCACCTATCCATACAACAGTCGGTGGTAGCTTATCATCTTATCCAGGCCATGATGCTAATATATACATACCACAGTCCGAGCTTTCTCAATCATTCATGTATGGGCAGGGTATAGATGTTGATAGTATGACATCTTCGTTATCGACTACAACCATTTCCAGTCCATTATTTGCAGAAGATATTTTTTCTACACCGCATTCTATGCAAATGTTGGATGATCAGCTTAATCAGGATGAGCAGACTCCCGATCACCCACATAAACGAAGAATGGTACAAGCTCCCCAACGGTACGATCAAGAGTCCTCCCTACATCGACAAGAATTACCGAGAAGAAAGAGAAAATAGGAAGTATTTGTACTTTATTTAAAATATTTTTAGATTCATGTTATTTGTTTTTCTCTTTGTTTATAAAAGTTTATTAATATTAAACCTTAAGGCACATAACTCTTTGTAATTATATCTAATACCAATCTCAAACTAAAATAAAATAAATTTACATGAATTTAAAAATAAGTTATCTAATTAATACCAATCTCAAACTAAAATATTTAATTTACATGGATTTAAAAACAAATCATGTAATTAATATCAATGTCAAACTGAAATATTAAATAGGAAATATTTTAAAACAAGTTCACATTTACAGAAAATTAGGTTGATGGTCCAACACGATAGTTTGAAAGATTTGATCTGTTCGGGCATTTGTTTCTTGTGTGACCTGGTCCCCTACAAAGTGTACAATGCTTAACTTGAACTCCCCCTCTTTGTCATCCATATCATCCATATTCGTATAAATACGAGTAGAAGTCGGTCAACCCTTCAATTTTCTACGAATCTCTGGATTTGGTAACCATTCTTCGTATATTGGCTCTACCGGCCAATAATATTAGTTCGGGATGATGTTGAACCGAAGTCTGTATATATTTGCCATAGTTTGCACCCTATAACATTCATCTGCAAACCTGTAAGGGTCCACACGAATATGCAAACATGCGGCGTATGTGTGAGAGTAGGGGTATCTAAATGCTTGAAATTCACCACAATCACACCATCTCTGATTAAGGTTTATGGAGAATGTTTTTTGCTCACCTCAGACCTGGGCTTCGATAGAAAATTAAAAATTATTTGGGTCGAATGTTCTGACTTTCATAGAAGTGGCATCCGCTTGAAGAGTGATCATTCTATCCTGCAAGGTTTGAGACCAATTTTGACCGCTGTTTATCCGGGCGTTAACTTCATGCCCTTTATCAGACCAAACTTTACCCAGTCTGAAGTAAGTCTCCTACACAATACTTGCAATTGGGAGATGGTATGTTCCTTTATGCACCGAGTTTATTGCCTCAGCAAGGTTAGTTGTCATATGGCCATAACGTTGACCTTCATCATAGGCTTGTGACCATCTTTCCTTGGGGATGTCATTTGTAAAATCAAATACACGTTGATTGTGTTGCCTCAACTTTCTTATCCTCGCGTCGAATTTTGGTTGAACTAGTTCATACCCTATTTAAAAAAAATTATTAGTTAAATCCAATAAGAAAACATCAACTAAAAATAAATTAATATAATTTTTATAAACATCGAATAACAATTTACCCACGCATAAGATCTCTTTCCAAATCTGATTGTTTCTAAAATTTATATTCGCATTTGCCGTAATATGCCGTACACAATATGCTGGATATGCATACAGCGGCTTCCATAAACTTCCATGTCTATCAATTACTGATAAGAGCGTAGTCCCTCTATCAGAAATCATACAAACCCCGTCTTTTTTATTACATTGTTGCGCAAATGCTTCAAAAAGAATTCCCATCCATCCACATCTTCTATTTCAACTATGCCAAAGGCTATTGGGAATATATTACTGTCTCCATCTTGTGCAACAGCGACGAGTAATATATGATCGTACTTCCCATACAACCAGGTATCATCCACTTGAATCATGCGTTTGCAGAATGAGAACCCTTAAATACACACATTGGATGCCCATAATAACTTACTGAATATCCTTTTACCAGGAAGTAGTGCGCCTTGTAAGTTGTACGCAGGTTTTGTTTCGTATTCTACCATGGTTTCTGGGATGAATATTTGCATTGCTCGTAAAAGAATTGGTAGATCATTATACGATTTATCTCAATCACCATACACATGTGCCATCGCCTTTTGTTTTGCCATCCATGTCTTGTAGTATGATAGAATATATCCAAGCTGATTCCTGATGGATGCTACTAATACTGCAATCGAAATCCTTGGATCTTTTTCAACCAATAACCTAGTGTACGCACATATTAGATCGGAGTCTAAATTAATGTGGTCATGTGATAATGATATATTTGAACATGTGTGCTGCTCATTGAACCATGTCATTTCCCACATTTGACTCCTCTGCCGTATGAAATTCTTATCCTCCAAGGACATTTACTCTTCCAATTAATACACCTGGCGTAATAGGTATGCCTATTAGACTCAACAACACATGATCTCGTATGCTGTTTGATGCAGTATTCTTTAAATGCCAACTAGGCTTCTTCTTTTGTTTTGAGTTGAGCCTTAAGTACCAATTCCCCATGGTTAGAAGATGATGAAGAACCAAATACACGGGCTTCATGTTATGAATCTCACATTGCAGCATAGTCCACCTCATACATACGGGCTGGAGGTTCATAAGCTGGATAAATAGGTTCAGGTTGCTTAGACTTCGGTTCAACATAACCCCAAACAGGCTGATCATTTCCCAACCCAAGCCTAGCGACAGCCGCGGCCCAAACATCATCTTCAACATCCAGACCATTACCCTTACTAATATCTGTCATAACAACCTCAACATCATCAGCATCGAGTAAATGAACGTCATTATCTTCCGTCATAGGCACAATGTTTTCTTCATCCTCACTGAAATCATCAAGCGATTCGTCTCAATGACCAACTATGATTTCAGTGCCACAATATGTTAATGAGCTCATTCTAACTACATATTGAAAAAGAAAACAGTCAAACCATAGATTAAAATTTTGTTATCAAAATTTATTAATACATAAACTAATACATAGATATATATAACAAAAACATTAGATATTAAAAAATATTAACTAATTAAAATTTAATAAATGACAACAATTTGCTGGATTTATATTAACAAAAATAACAAAGTGTGATAAATCTGTTATTCAACAAAATTAAATTCCCTACACAAATAAAAATGTATGTTAACAAATTAATAAATCAAATGAATAAACCTAAAAATACCTGATTGCGTGATTAGAATCGTTTTTTAAGAACACTGTAATTTTTGCATTATATAGAACCATTCTTTAAAAACACTGTAATTTTTGCCGTAGAAACCAAAATAAAACTAAGGTACCCCTATTCCCTCAATATTCTTTTCTAATAGCATTAATTATCAAATTTTACCAATTTAAATATTATTTTCAAATAAAATTAGTTATTAACTTGTAAATAAAATAAAGTTACTTACTTCAAATTTGATCAAATATCTTCCTTCCTTAAATAAACTTAGATTTCCTACAAACAAAAATTTTAAAAAAATTAATAAAACAACTACATAAAAGTCATTATAATTTATTAATTAATTACAATAAAATAATAAAACTTACTTACTCGAACTTAAAAGAACAAAAAATTTTCCCCGAATTTTTCTTCAATTATTTATACTTCTCTACAAACTTTTCTTTGGCAAATTTGTTTCCAAAAAAGCCTCAACATTCTTTTATAATAATATTATTCATCAAATTTTACCAATTTAAATATTATTTTTCAAATAAAATTAGTTATTTAAACTTACGAAAAAAGCCTCAACAATCTTTTCTAATAATATTATTTATGAAATTTTACCAATTTAAATATTATTTTTCAAATAAAATTAGTTATTAACTTGTAAATAAAATAAAGTTACTTACTCCAAAATTTGATCAGATATCTTCCTTCCTTAAACTTAGAATTCCTACAAACAAAAATTTCAAAAAATTAATAAAACAACTACATAAAAGGCATTATAATTTATAAATTAATTACAATAAAATAAATAAATCTTAATTACTCGAACTTAAAAGAACAACAATTTTCCCCTGAATTTTTCTTCAAATATTTATACTTCTCTACAAACTTTCTTTGCCAAATTTCTTTCAAAAAAAGCCTCAACAATCTTTTCTAATAATATTATTTATGAAATTTTACCAATTTAAATATTATTTTTCAAATAAAATTAGTTATTAACTTGTAAATAAAATAAATTTACTTACTCCAAAATTTGATCAGATATCTTCCTTCCTTAAATCAACTTAGAATTCCTACAAACAAAAATTTCAAAAAGTTAATAAAACAACTACATAAAAGGCATTATAATTTATAAATTAATTACAATAAAATAAATAAATCTTACTTGAACTTAAAAGAACAATAATTTTCCCCCGAATTTTTCTTCAAATATTTATACTTCTCTAAAAACTTTCTTTGCCCAATTTCTTTCGAAAAAAAGCCTCAACAATCTTTTCTAATAATATTATTTATCGAATTTTACCAATTTAAATATTATTTTTCAAATAAAATTAGTTATTTACTTGTAAATAAAATAAAGTTACTTACTCCAAAATTTGATCAAATATCTTCCTTCCTCAAATCAACTTAGAATTCCTACAAACAAAATTTTTAAAAAATTAATAAAACAACTACATAAAAGGCATTGTAATTTATAAATTAATTACAATAAAATAAATAAAACTTACTTACTCGAATTTATAAAAACAATAATTTTTCCCGAATTTTTCTTCAATTATTTAAACTTCTCTACGAACTTTTCTTTGCCTTGGAAAAAATTCTGCATGATATCTTTATATAGGGAAGATTGCAGCTGCCAAAAGTCTTGTCCGCGCATGCCGGCTTGCCCGAGGTGCTCGGTCGCCAGCTGTAGGAGGCGACACACTTGGAGCCCATGTTTGCCTGCTTGCGCCGTGCAAAGCTCTTTGCAAGCTTTTCAGTCATTCCACATGGCTTGAACAACCAATAATTGAAAGTACACAATGTCGCCAGCTGCAGCTGGCGACTTTAGTATGCCACTGTAGTTTTTGTCGTATTCTTCAAAATATAAGTTAAGGAACCCTATTTCCCTAAAATTTGTCCAAATTTGCCGTACTTTGACAATTTTGCCCAACAAATTCCCTTGATTTATTGGATTCCAAATCCAAACCAACATATATCTTCAGGCAATCACTTTTGCTTTAGTTTTTTTGGGAAAATTGCTAAAACATACTTATAATTTTGATCAGAAATAATTTAGAACCCCATAAAGTTTTAAAGTTCTCATTCAGCTCCTTGTCCATTGATTTGGTTATTGAGTTTTCTAAATGTTTTAATCAAAATCAAATCATAGTTGCTCATTAAATCTTTATATTTAGCCCCATTATGTCAAAATTAAAGGGAACGAAGGCCTACTTTGGCAGGTTTTTTACTACGAAGGATGTCAGAAATATTATACATTGCCTTATAGCTCCAAACCAATAAGATACTTTGATGTGAGAACATGTGACATCTGGAGTATACTCGACCAAGTGTAGCTATTGTTGGCTCCAAGGTTCTTCTCGATCAAGTCTGGCTATTGTTGGCTCCAAGAAGGAATGGACTGAGGGGCTGGAGGAGCAGTCTTCCCTTCTAAAAATTTAAAATTTATATATAATTTAAAATTTTTTATGTATTTTATATTGAAAATTTATTTTTATCTCCTCTAAAATTTTATAAATTCGCCCTCTAAAAATTTATAAATTTCCTCCTCTAACAACATAAAATATTGCGTCTGTCTCTAGTTCCAAGGTCCATCGCAAGCAGAACATGACCAAAAAAATGGAATACTTTGAAGAAATTGACAACGCTCCCTAAAGTAAGATTATTTTGTTGGCGTTTGGAGCATGAAGCTTTTCCGACGGGGAACAAGCTGCTGATACTGTAGGGGTGTTTAAAAATATTCGATCCGATTATCTGTTGATCTGATCCAAAAATTTGAATATCCAATTTGATTTTTACTTTTAAATCGGATATCCGATTATATTTTAAATTTTCCGGATCAGATACGGATCACAATATTTCAAGTTTCGAATTATCTGAAAATCCAAAAATTTAAAATTTCATTAATATTATTCTTGTTATATTTAACAAGTTGATGTTTGTTATATCCGAAAATTAAAAAAAATCAAAATTTTTATAGATGTGAATCTTTTAATATTTAGAAATCTGTTGTTTGTTATATTCGAAAATTTCATAAATACAACCTTCAAATTCGAAAAAAAGTTAAATCAAATTATATTTCCGGATAATCGAATATTTGAATATTCAATCCGAATATCCGATTTTCTTTAGATCGAATACGAATTACTATACCGTCGATCTAAAAAACCGAATATCCAAAAAAACCAAATCAAATCTGATCCGATATCCGATAATAAACATCCCTAGCTGAGAGCAGGCCTAGACCTTGGTTTGTGCAAGTTGTGCAACCAATATTGTCGAATCCATGGTGCATGCTCTACACGGCTCCTCGTGTACTAAAGAGGTATTGAATTTTGGCTCTTTTGACAGCCATAACTGTCGAGGATGGCTATAGGAGGCAATGTAGATTTTTTTTTTTTTTTATTGTGTCGGTTTCATTGTTCTCCTCTAGAATGTCCAGTACCGACACAACGTATTTGTGCAAAGGTCCTTGTTGCGAAAATATATAAATACGCAAATGTGTAAGTATGCATGCCGCAAAAATAATAAAGTAATAAAAATATCGTCTCCACAAGAATTAAGATGATTAAACTCAAAGTAGTTGCACTCAATTAAAACAAGTATTAAATGATAATAGGATGATGAGTTAACACAAGTATACCTTTTGAACAAAAAAAACACAAATATAACTAAAAATGTTGTAGCAAAAGATAACGTAGCTGAAAATTAAAGGAATAAACTGGTCAAGCAAGAATACCAAGATGGGAAAATGATTGGGTTTACTAATAAATCATATGCTTAACTGCTCTTGAAATGCTACAACACATCACTGCTATCTACTTGCTCGGCAGAGCTTCTTAAAGAGTCGCTCCACTATGTCTAGCAAAAGGTTGATAACAGAACGCTAAAGCAATCCATATATGTGTAAACCCTAGCAGTACTATTATCTGTTTAGCCGTTTAAATCATATCTTATTTCTAAAGAGAGTTAGGGTTTAAGCTTTCCAGCTCAAACCCCATTGTTCATTAGGTCTATCCTAACTCTCTCGAATATCAGGCTACAAATCAAAGATTAAGGTCACTCTCGTTAGCTCTTACAAATCTAAGCATAAAAAACAATGAACAAAACAAGCGAAAAACAGAAACGTCGTGGCATTTAAAGCAATTTAACATAATCTTCATTACAATAAACTCAACCAAAGGAGAAATTAACTCATGTCTGAGCAAAAATCCTCCATCAAAATATAATTAAATAACATTGTAAAGACAGAAGGAGCTACACAATAGAATTAGCAAAGATTTCGAAGAACCCAAGTAACGAGGTGAGCTTTATTGGAGCTTCCCAAGCCTTTTTCTAATGGCTTGCTTAGCTAGAGAACCCTCATTCTACCCAGCTGTGGCAGTCGTCCAAATAGAGAAAGGAGAATGTAACTTTTTTTCTCAATTTTAGCTTTCCTTGAAAAATTGAGCTTCTTGTCCTTTATATAGTGTGAAGATTCATAGGGTTTGTTGCCCTCATTCTTTATAAATGTCCTAGGGAATATTACCTTCACATGCAGAGCATGATAGTTATTAGGACCCTTTTTGCTGAGTATGTAAACACCTTTTTAACTTTTGTCGTCTTGCTCCCACGAATGCTACGGTAAAATTATGCTCGTCCTTTATCATTGAAACGCTACAAAAATTCACCATCTTGCATGATCACTTAAAAAAATGCAAAAGAACCACCAAAACCCAACCTTCCCCTCATCATAGCATCATTTGATAAAACTTTAAAGCTCATAAGTAAACTCCATAAATGTATATGAAATGCAACTAAACGAGCTCAAGAACAAGTAATAACTCAAATAAAAGGGTATGAAATATACCTTTCTACGGAGTTAATAACTCTCTTATGTTGATTTCACTACGCACTTTGTGACCACAAATAGTGTTTCGTCCCTGCAACCAAGACCCGTAAGATGGGCCAGACCCGGACTATATTAAACTTAATGTGGATGGCGCATATGCATGTCGAGTAGATCAGGTGTTATCAATGTCCTAGCAGGCTAGCACGCGACTACAATGGCCTTGTTCTTGCTGGCCATGGACGACGAATAATGAGAACACACGACGTAGAGCTAATTGAGGCACGAGCTTTCATTGAATGGCTACACCCTGCTCTGGACAAAGGGTAACATTCAGTCATTTTAAAAGGTAATGTAATCATCATTGTGAATCGGCTAGGGAACCAATGTCCAGATCTATGCATTGTTGGCAATTATCTCAGAGAAGCTCATGATTTGATGTCACAAATTGGTTATATGTTTGTTGTTTTTATGTAAACCGAAATAGATATGTTGTTGTTTATAATTTAGTTCAATGGGTCTTTTTTTGATATATTAACCAAACGGTTTTATTGATAAATAAAATAAAACTAATAAGATCAGACACTTCTTCTTTGTACCAAAGAAAATCTTACGGTCTAATCGTAGGAAGGGTCATTGGGGAGTTGTCAAAATACGAACTAGATGAAATCCCTAAAATCGACAACCACCTTTCACGCATATTCTCGAAAGTGACTATTCACTATAGATTACATCAGTAAACAACCCAAAAGGGGATCAAACTCTACGTGATCACTGTTAAGTGTGAAAAGTACTGTATTTTATACCCTTTTTACTTAGATTATTGTATAGATTTAGACCCATTTAGTTGCATTTGTAGTTATTTATGCATAAATTCGTACTTCTTCCGTTTATTGGGCTTGGCCTTGTGTTTTGCTATTTTGTGGAGAAATCGCTGCTGTTTTGTTCTTTTTCTGTGCAGGATGAGTTACCGAGCCACTTGCCGAATGTTGCTATGGCAAGTCGTGATAAAGTTATTATCTTCAGAATTTATCCAATCACTTTGGATAAATACCTAGATTCAAATTCAAATTAAAAGCTGCTGAAGATAAAGATAAATAGATTATTCCCTCTATTTCAAAATTCAAAATAGAGATTTCTACCTCTGTATAAACACATCACATCTTCAACATCAACAACGGTTGATAGAGGTAGATAGGAGCTAGAATGAGATCGACTCAAGAGGAAGATCAGATCTTGGAGGAGCTCGACTCCTCTAGATTTTATTTTATTTTTCTTTTATCTTTCGTAATACTCGATGTTTGAGTTTTATTCCTTGTTGATTTCTTCTAACCCAGCCATGAAATAGATTATTTGGCTTGTGATTATTGGGTTTATGGTGTGTAAAGACGAATGATTTGCTTTGGTTTTTAATTTTATAGATTCAGTGTTTATCCATTCTTGGTTCTTAATTTCGCTTCAAAGAAACTTGGGAAAGGAACTTGAGTGCATTCATTTATCTAGGCTCGGGAGAGCTAAATTCATGAAATGATTGAATACGATTTTCATTTAAATAACCGTTGGTGGAAACTAATTCGCCTTAGGAATGAGGAATATATTTCAGCGGCTAAGAAGAGTGAAAAGATCGATGTTGTCCACCCAAGGTTAACGTAAGGATCTATTACCAAGGCTTGCACAATCATCAGTTCTTCGATTAGGGATAACACGAAGGCATTGAAGAATACTCCGTTGAACATTGTAAGACAATTCACTTGTCAAAGCAATTACTTTCCACGACAATTTACTCGCCGCAACAATTACTTGCCACAACAATTACTCGCAACGACAATTCATCTGGCAATTACTCACAATAACTCAGCTCACTCTCTCAAATCGGTTTTCTCTTTCATTTATTTAAATTTCTTTAGACTTAGTTTATTTTACTTATCATTATCTATCACCATCAATTTATTTATTTTACAGTACAATAACTTAAGTAAAGCGGCCCAAACCAATCCTTGTGGAGACGATACTTGATACCTATCACTTTATTACTTGCGACGTGTATACTTGCACCATTTGCGTAACACTTAAATCACGCAACAAGTTTTTGGCGCCGTTGTCGGGGATTGGCAATTGGTGTTAGTTGTTTTTGTTATTGTATTTTTTCTTATTATTTTTATTAACTTTTCTTTTTGTTTGTTTTATCAAAAAAATCAAGTACGCTACAAAGTGAAGGGACATCTACATGTGGGGAAATAAAAGTCGATCTATTCGAGAGTTGATATGAGAAGATAGAAATCAATCCACTTAAGAATTTCTTACACCCACCGATGATTACCTATACCAACACGAGAAAATCCAAAGAGTTCATACCATGGAAAACTCTTGCACTTGTTGTGGAGAACATCATGTGTTTGAAAATTGCCCTCACAAACCTGGTGCATATAGCTACACGAAGGACCATAGATAGAACCAACAGTAAAATCCTTCATGGTATGATTAAAAAACTCAATTTTTTTTACCATGATAGTTTTGTCACGACAACATACATGTCTTAGCAATATAGTCCTTATCAGCAGCCATATTTCTCGGTAACAGATATACCATGGTAATGTAGTCCTCATCAAGAGCATTAAATTCTTTAGAGAATACATTTTAGGCTTTTATGGCTAGACCTAACTCTCTTATTGAATACAATTAATTGCCACGACAATATGGTAAACTTCAAGAGCTATCAAATTCTATGGATGCGAGGATAGTCAGGATGGATGTACTCTTGAGAGATTCAGAAGATCAATTGATGAGATTCACATATGCTATGGATAACTTGCCCCAATAATTAATTTCTAGGGATACTGAAATCCCAAGGCAAGAGGACAACCAGCAATGCGAATAGAGCTTTTCAATGTGTGGGGAAAATTAAAACCTTCAAGTCGAGAGCTTGCCAATGAGAAAGATTGGCCAACACTTGATGAGCCTATACAACGAATTACCACGACAATGATTGAGGAGCCTAAACAAAGCAATGTCGTGACAACATTCAATGAGGTTGAGAAGAGTAATGCTACATCAAATTTTGAAGAACCTAATTCTAAGAATATTACAATAATGCTGATGGTGAAGCAGAAATCTGTAGATTGCTCTTATCCACATTTACCACGGCAATTGCACAACCACGTGTAGGATCAACAAGATGGTAATACTCTACTAATAGAATATGAGCAGGTGATGGTTGGACCTTTTAAATTCTTTCAAAAATCACCTCATTCATTATAGGTATTTCTTAAGGAATCAACGATGTTAGATGTGAAGCCATCAAAAGTAGCATATGATCGTTTGGAAGACGACACTCTTAGTGATGCACCGACATCTCTACTAACGGAGATGTTTGAAAAGCATAAAAAATCATTGGTTGGATGCCTGGAGATTTTCATAAATTGGTCATTCTTTTAACTTACACCAAATTTTGACAGAAGATTGACACGACAATTTGCTGGAGCAACAATTACCATGACAATGAATGCTACATCCGACCATGAAGGAAGTCGATGAGAATGAGGTAATCAAATGGTTGGGTGTTGATATATTTTTTCCTATTAATATATTTATTCTCAGGAGCAATATCAAGGTGGAAGGTATGCATGGACTACAAAGGAACAAGGAAAAAAGACACATCCACAAAGGTAATGCACGTGGGAGTGATTGCGATTATAGTAACCCAACTCTTTTTGGGCAATATTATCACTCGATGGAGGGTGCGAATGGACTATAAGAAGTATCGAAAACGACCCTCATCAAGCTTTCTTTAAGGCAACCCTATTTCCTTCAATTTTTATGATTATTTTGATTTTAATTATTGTTTTGTTTTCCATTTTAATAAGGCCAAGGTGTTGAAAGAAGGCCAGGCAATCAGACTTGTCACGATAAAGGAACATGCCACGGTAACTACCCCGATCCCAGAATAACTCTTGAGCCTACTACTGAAACGATTAGAGCAAATTAAAGCATATCATCAGTTCATGTGGCACTACATCAACACCCATTGAGCATGATAATAGAGAAGTGAATTTAGGAGATGCATGAAAATGTAACTTCTAGTCATTTTTAACTTTTTGTTTAATTTTATTCCCTTTTTATTTTTCATTTTTCGTTTAAATTTTTTATCTTTATTTTATCTTTTTCGTTTGATATTTATCTCTTTTTTTATTTCTCATTTAAATTTATCTTTATTTTATCTCTTTATTTGATATTTATCTTTTGATTTTTGATTTTTAGCTTAAATGAAAAACATGTGCCCAAAGTATGCTTTTTTTGAACTTTAGGTGCCTAAAGTATTTTTTGTAAAAATAGGTGCCCAAAGTTTCAAAAGTTATAATTTTAGGTGTCTGATCGTTAATGGGTGTTAAAAATTTATTTTAACCAATCAATGCTTGACACGTGGCATATTTAGGGTACCTAAAATTTTAACTTTTAAAACTTTGGGCACCTATTTTTACAAAAAATAATTTAGGCATCTAAAGTTAAAAAAACATACTTTGGGCACCTATTTTTCATTTAAGCCTTGATTTTTTTAGGATAGTAATTCAAGAAAATTGTGCTTTAAGGGATAAAGTTTTATTTAAATAAAACTTTTATCCCTAAGAAGAGATAAGGATCGATTGTTTCACCCAAATCCCAAATACCCTAGCCGCACATTCCCTCATACTTACATCCATTATTAACATTTTTTACCCCATTGGTTCACCATTAATCCTTCTTTCACTTTCATCGCCCACTATCAATCCACCATTACAGACACCATCTCCCCCATCATTTTCATCTTCTTTAATCACCCTTTTCATTATCTTCTTGCAACTCTTGAGTTTTTTCTTATTTTTTTTCTTTTCATTCTTGTTCGCCACATTCACATCATGGCCAAAAAATCTACGCCCAAAGTCGGATTGCAGTTGAAGGAGTTGCATAGAACGAAGGGAGCATAGATGAGGAAGTTAATCAGATTTTGCTAAAACTTGAAGCGAAGTTGTAGAACAACAACGTCAAAACTCGTTTGATGCCAACTACGTATAACACTATTGTTTCCTCTTCTTGTTTGCTTTTAATTCACTCTATCTTGCATATACGTGTTATTAATATTGGTTGATATTTGTGCGTACAGCAAGACAGTCATAGGCTCATTATACTTCCCCGATTTGATCACGACACTTTGTAAAGATGTGTTGGTACCATTGGATGCAACGGACAAGAAGTTGCAGTTGAAAGAAGGTTGGTCCAAAAGCCATTACATGAAGATGATGTAAGAAGGACCAGCAAAATTGCTTACAGAAGCCAAATGAGCCAAGGTTCCCAAACTTGCCCCGACAAGTGCATATGTCGCGGTAACTCCTCAAGTGCTAGCTAACCTTGTTCGTCCACTATTGTAAAAATTGGATCAATTGGAAGTGAAGTAGCAGTTGTTCTGGCACTATGTCATGGATCAAGATATCGTTCTAGAGCATTTTATATTGGAGAATAATCCAAATTACAATGTAACTTTTATAGGGTTTCCTGCCGAGTTACTTGCCCCGATAACTAAAGTTGGCAATTCTGTGCCAATTACGAGTGCATTGTCGCGGCAACCCCTAACAACGCACAAAGGTAAAAAACTAGCTCAAGATCCACAATGTACTAAATTTTGTCATGATTTTTCTGATTCTGAAGACACTACTTATATACCGTTGAAGTTCTCACCTTCAAATGTACCATCAAATGCAACATTGAAGAGTCCAAATTTACCACTAGACAGAGCCGAGAATGAGGGTGAGCCGGTTGAAGAGGTTGAGGAAATTTTAGAGAGTGATTATGCACCAAATCTACCACCACCAACAAGGTGAAGCAGCAAACACCTAAGCAAACGACCCAAAGGACACTACGAATTCGAGGTGACGACCTCTCCGAATAACTCATTTGCATTTCATTTTTCTTTTTTGTTTGTTTATTTTTGCATTCACTGAGGATAATGCTTCTCTAGGTTGAGGGGTTTGTCTTGTTTTTATTTTGTCTATCTCATTGTAGTTTGTATATATCACTTGCCATGATGATTGCCTGTTAGACTGCTAAAACCTGTTGTGATATTCTATGATGTGTTAATTGCCACGACATTTAGATGAGAAAACCTTAGACTTTAGGATTGGCATAGAATTAACTTGAAAATTTGCTATGATGCTTTTAATATTCACATTGTTGTGACTTGTCGATCTAGGTAGACCTAGTAAATGTTAGGTTGCTTAAAAATGGAAAATTTGTGCTAAATGTGCTTACTGGCTCTAGACAAAAAAATGAATGATGATAATTAATTACTAGAGGTGCTCATATGGCTCTAGTTAAAAAAATATTAAAAATCGTTAGAGGTGCTTATCTGGTTCTAGCCGAAAAAAAGAATTTGCTAGAGGTGCCTAACTGGCTCTAGCTGAATAAATTGCCTCGGTAATATAGTAAAAACTAAGTTTTGCTTGGAATCTTGTTGACTAACTTGTACACAACTCTGCACACACTTGCACCGACGTTATAGTTTATTTTTGAGTAACTTTCTATGCTTTCTGAAGGTCGAATGGTAATTGATTCTTTATTGCCACGATTCTGAGGATTGAAGTTAGGTTCAAAGCATGTTGTTTGGTGAATGCCTTGGTAGTTAATTGTTGTTCGTTCATGCATTGCTTGAGGACAAGCAATAGTTCGAGTTTGGGGATGTGTTAAGTGTGAAAAAGTACTTTATTTTATAACCTTTTTACTTAGATTATTGTTTTGACTTAGGCCCATTTAGTTGCATTTATAGTTATTTATGCATAAATCCGTAGCCCTTTCATTTATTGGGCTTAGCCTTGCGTTTTGTTATTTTTGTGGATAAACCGCTGCTGTTTTATTTTTTTCTGTGCATGACGAGTTGTCGAGCCACTTGCTGAAGGTTGCCATGGCAAGTCATGATAAAGTCATTATCTTCAGGATTTATCCAATCACTTTAGATAATTACCCAAATTCAAATTAAAAGCTGTTAGAGATAAAGATAAAGAGATTATCCCCTCTATTTCAAAATTTAAAAAGAGATTTCTACCTATATATAAACATATCACATCTTCAACATCAACAATGGTTGAAAGAGGCGAATCAGAGCTAGAATGAGATCGACTCAAGAGGGAGATCGAATCTTGGAGGAGCTCGACTCCTCTAGATTTTATTTCTTTTATTTTATCTTTTGTAATACCCGATGTTTGGATTTTATCCCTTGTTGATTTCTTCTAACCCAGCCATTAACTAGATTATTTGGCTTGGGATTATCGGGTTTATGGTGTGTAAAGACGAATGATTTGCTTTGATTTTTAATTCTATAGATTCAGTGTTTATTCATTCTTGGTTCTTAATTTTGTTTCAAGGAAACTTGGGAAAGGAACTTGAGTGCATTCATTTATCTAGGCTTGGGAGAGCTAGTTTCACGAGATGATTGGATAAGGTTTCCATTTAAACAACCGTTGGTGGAAACTATTTCGCCTTAGGAATAAGGAACATATTCCAGCGGTTAAGAAGAGTGAAAAGATCGATGTTGTCCACCCGAGGTTAACACATGGATATATCATCAAGGCTTGCACAATCATCTGTTCTTCGGTTAGGGATAACGCGAATGCATTGAAAAACACTCCGCCGAATATTGAAGGGCAATTCACTAGCCAAAGCAATTACTTGCAACAACAATTTACTCGCCGTAGCAATACTTGCCACAACAATTACTCGCCACAAAAATTCATCCAAAAATTACACCATTACTCATGATAACCCAACCTACTCTTTCAAATTGGTTTTCTCTTTCATTTATTTAAATTCCTTTAGACTTAGTTTATTTTACTTATCATTATCTATCACCATCAATTTATTTCTTTTATAGTGCAATAACTTAAGCAAAGTGGCCCAAACCAATCCCTGTGGAGACGATACTTGATACCTATCTCTTTGTTACTTGCGATATGTATGCTTGCACCGTTTGCGTAGCACTTAAATCATGCAACAATCACTAAAAATCATGAATCAAGAACAACACTTAGGGGTCACCGTACGAACACCAAAAACTGCAAAAGTAACCATAGAAGCATACCATAAGGCAGAGATGTGTCATAAAGGTAGTGAAAACGTACCACAGAGACATGGGAAAGCGTGGCAAAATTTGTGAAGAAAAAATAAAATAAATAGAATAAAACAAATGAAATATGAATTACTTGCGGTCGACAATCAGTACAAAGACTAATGTCGTTGCCGACTAAACAAAGAAAATTGAAAAAGTAAGCGGCTATGGTTGAAAGAAAAATGAAAAAATGGTTTCAGGGTAAGCGGCTAGGGTTTCTCTATGAAATTGACATAATTGTAATTTAAAATTTTGGTTTGAGTTTGTTATTCATAGTCAATGAATGAAAACATAGTCCATTCTCAAATAAAATAAAGGACTTAGATGGATTTTATATGCGAAATTAAGGGAATATTTTTTTTAGGGAAATAATTGAAAATTTGCGCCATTAATGGTTATGTAGAAAAATACTCCTTTTCGGTCAACGTAAGGCAAACTCACGTTTAGCCAAAAGTGAATTTTAAACTCGTGCTTAGCTAAAAGCGAGTTCTGTGTAAAAAAAAACTTGATAAATTATTATTTTTATTTCTTACCTTGCATTTAGCTAAGTGGGATTTTGAAACTCGCTTTTGACTAAACACGAATTTACCTTACGTGGACTGAAAGAGAATATTTTTTTACATAGCCATTAATAGAAGTAATTTTTAAATTATTTCCTTAAAATAAAATATTCTCTTAATTTTGCTGATTATATATATATATTGTGTAAACTTTAAAACGATTAATAAATTAAATATTTAGCGGGGTTTGTTTGTTTCCTTTTACGGCCAAAGGAAAGCAAGTATTTTTTTTATATATAAAATGACTTACCGTCTGAAAAACTGTAAAGTTTCAACCGAGAACTTTCACCTCACTGGCGTCCATGATCATCCCTATTTGACGTCAACAACTCAAGTGGGTCAAATGTCTATTTCTTCGTTTTTCCTTTAACAATTTTTTTTTCTGTAATCCTTGATTAAAAAAAATCTAAATAAAAAAAATCATGATATTTCATATTTTTCAGATCTAAGCTTTAATTTGGTTCAAACAACAAAATCGATTTTAAATCTAATTTTTTTATTGTTCATTTGTGTGTTTGATTTTCACTTATAGCTGAGTTGTTTATATATATATATATATTCAAGAAAGTATCTCTTTCAAAATTTCAAATTATCATATAGTTTATATATATATATATATTATGTTTGTTATTGATAATTTAATTTCACACATTTAAATTTTTATAATTTTAAGCCCTTAAGTTTTTAATATAACTTTTTTGAAAGTTCGCACTACTAATATAAAATCTTGTATTTTGTCACTGTATATATTATTTTAAGTGCTCAAACTATACATCTTTTTCATAATATGTGCCTAAAGTATTTTTTAGTTAAAATGGGCGTCTGGCATTTTATTTTGGCCCATTTAAAAGTCAATCTATAAAAAATCACACAATTATAGCTTGACACGTTGCTTTTATTTTTTATTTAAAAAAAACTAAAAAGAATTTTTTTAAAAATATCCCAAAATTTCTAAAAATCATAAAAGAGTCCCAAATCCCAAAATTAATGATATAGCCGCCGCCGATAGCCTCGCCAAACTCATCACCACCGTCACCGGAGGTCACCTCCCATTTTTTTAACCACCCATCGTCGGTAACCGGTGGGAGACTTGTCAATTGGACATCGAACGACGAATGCGAAAGGCTTCATCCGTTGGACGGTTGATTGACATGCTTCCCGCCGGTTACCGACGATGGATGTTTGGTAGAAATAGACCGGAGCCTCCAGGGACGACGGTGGAAAAGTCCAACGAGAATATCGACGGTGACATTGACGTTAATTTTGGGACTTTTTGGAGATTTTGAGAATTTTTAGATTTTTTAAAAATTATTTTAATTTTTCACTTTTTTGAAAAAAGTAAAAAAACAAAAGAAAAGTATCAAATTCTGGTTGGGTGATAAATTTTTTTAACGGCGCTACCTTAAAACAATAACATAATAAAATTTTAGGTACCTATTTCAGACAAAAATAAAATATTAGACACCTATTTCAGCCAAAAATAACGTTGGACACACAGTGCAAAAAAGAGATATAGTTTGGACACCTATTTTATAGTTAAGACATTATTTTATAATTTATTAACTTACACCGGTCTAAATAAGTATATGGCATGTTCAATGGAAAAGAACTAACTTACACCGGTGTAAATAATTTAATAATATTTTTTATTGTGAATAATATTGGCTAAATTATTATAATATTTTAAAAATAGTAATATTAAGCTTTTATAATGAATAATATTAGATATTGTATTTAGTATTTATAATGGATAATTTTTGAAAATTTATCAAATAACAAAAAATGGTTTAGTCAACATTAAAAAACTGTTGTTGGAACATACATAAAATATAGGGACATATGAATTTTGTTCTACTATTGCTACGTTTACGGCCAATTAGAATTCGTCTGTCCCTAAAACATGCCCTTATATATGCCCCTTCAATCATAAAGCGCCACGTGGATTACATTATTATTCCAATAAACAGAGGTTGACGTTAATGCTATTTCTCCATTTAGTTTCATTCTCCTTAAAATATAAAAAAGTATATGATGAACTTTTCAAAGTTCTCTCTCTCGTTTGTTGGATACCCTTTCTTGTCGTGATTTTAAACTGACTTTTTCATTTTGGTTTTGTTCAGCTTTGTATGGTATTATTTACGTTTAGTTCTTTTAATTCAATTGTCAACATTTTAATATTGGCCTGCTTGGATCACTCTTCAATTTTCTTCTAATTTAACTGACTTGATATTCTTTCAAGTCAACACATTTATCTATATGATACTTCTATGCCAGCGTGTATTGTCATATAGGTTTGCCAAGTCATTTGAAGCTATTTATCGTTAGTTAACTAACAATTTTCATCTGCAGAGGGTTTATTTTGACCCAAAATAAAATGTTGATGGTTAAATTGGTTCAAAAAAAGAATAGAGACTAAAATGACTATTCAATCAAACCTTAAAAGTTAATTTTTGACTTTATGACATTTAAAAAATATCTTCTTAGGGAATCTGAAAACCATAAACTTGGTAGAACCAAGGAAGATTCAGATGTAATGAAGAAGGGTTCACCTGTCACCACCTCCACCTCTACCTCCTTTAATAATGCAATCTAAGTTCTCCTTCAACTTTTCTCAACCTACTTTGTTTCTCAAACAATATATGGTCTTTAGAACTAGGTATTTGATATAAGATTTATTTGATGTTATGTGTCTAACCTTGATTGGATGCTAGGAAAAATGTTTGCGACCACCATAATCGGATACAAAGTTGTATATATACAAAAGCTTGGAGTCCCAAGAAATAGCTTATGTTTCTTGGACTTGTCATTTTTTTCTCCAATACATATTTGGACATGGATATGAATGTTTGATTGTCTATGAAAAACTATTGAATCCAACATTATACTTGAATCCAAGATTGTTCTTTAGAGTGGAAATGTGTAATGATTTGAAACACTTAACTGTTAACGGATTAAACAACAATATACTTGAATCCAAGTTTGTTCTTTAGAGTGGTCATCTCAAATATCCATCATAGGTAAAAATCATATTAGGTTTCGATATCCAACATCCATCTCATAATATTTATTCAGAATACTAATATGTAATATTTATAAATAAAATTGTCTATAATGCATAAATGCTTTTTACCAGTAAATATGATTTTATTAAGATGTGTTGAAAAAAAACCAAAAAAATCATACAAGAAGTCATGAACCTATTAATATTGATTTTGTGCCTCATCAAAAACTTCCTACTCATCAGAAAGAAGAAAAGAGTGCAACACAATCAACTGAAAACACAACCTGAAATGAGCGCAACACCAAAAACACCTAAAGCGACAACTTTGTACTTGCAGCCCACCAAAAACACACAACGCCTGGATTAAACTCAACAACAGGACAACAACCACCAAATCTGTTAGATGGTCGATCACCATCATGACTTTGACCTATACTTGCACCATATCCAAACCCCATTGAAAACAACAATGTCCAAATCCACAACTCAAACTACATACGTCCAAAAGCTTCAAATGTTCAAGAGTATCACCAATCCATCAACACCTCTCGGCAACACAAACCACGCCCATCACACCAACATGTGACCACAAAAAACAATACCCCAACAATTTGCATACCTCCCGTTAATATTTGCACCACTACAAGCGATAGAAGCACCATCAACAATGCCTAAAAATAAGGCTCAAAGATCACCTCCCTATCACCTAAAATCACACCACACATCCACAACGACCACCACCTCACTCACCAAAAACAACATTCCCCTGACCACAAATCACAACCAAAGTAACCTACACCTACATACCAACAACACAAACAACCAAAATTTTAAGAAAACAAAACATCGTCTCCAAATCTAATCATCTTCTCTCAATGATCATTTCCTCAACCTTTCATAATATTAACAATGTCCTTAATGATCTCTTCTTCTTTTCCAATAGTCGAGACCTCGCCAATTTATCCAACTCCAATGTAAATGTAGCACGGTCCTCATGCACAAATGCCTCATCAAAATTCGAATGAGGATCATTGACAGGCTCCACTACATGATTCTTTCTTGGTCGCCCTCTCTTTTGTTTGCCTTTCATCGCCTTCATTTTCAAACTAATCTTTACCCGATTAGAATCCAAAGCCATAGTATTGCCCATAGCTTCCTCAAGTTGAACAACATCTTCCAGTGATTCCCCTACATCCATCTTCTCCCTACAATGATCTACACAACCGACCTTACCATCAAATAAAGAAACATCCTCCCATAAACTATTAAGCTGCCACTTAACCTCCTCACTCGATTCACGATCACGATCATCTCGCTCAACATTAACTTGTACCCGTCTATCTGTAAGCTCTCCCTTATCATCCCAAACTTCAACAAAACTTCACCAATCGAAGCATCACAATCTTGAAAAATATCCATACCCCCAACATCATCTCCACCACACGACTCCTCATCAACTTGTTGCCACAAATCACCTAATTTTGATTGTCACACTAGTTCCTCATGACCCAAACAAGACCTATTATCAATCAAACTAGCCTCGTATACATCACCCTCGTCTTTTGAAACCGTAGGTAGACCATCCCCCAAGTCAGCATAACTATATCAAATTTATCAATTTATGACGGAATTTCTATATAACATTACGTATAACGTCACAAAATATACTATAAATGTGATGTTTTTTTTTGTTTTCGTCACAATTAGTGAATAATGATATATGTTTTTTTGACAATTTTAAAAATGTCGCTGATTTTTGTCACTATAAATTTGGTTCTTAAATTTTTTTGGAAGGAAACATTTCGATAACGTTTAGACAAAATGGTGATACTATAATATCGTCACTAATGAGATGAAAGTATTAGTGATGAATATTATGGTGATTCAATGTTAATTAGTGACGTTGCAAATTCATCACCAATAAACTTTTATTTGTGACAATTTGATTCGTCATATTTTAAAGACATAAAAGGTGACGTTTTATTTGTGTCAAAAAAGTGGTTTTATGTGACGAAAACCATTATTTGTTACTCATTGTTATCTTTTATATTTTATATGACGGTTTTCAAAAACATCATGAGATTGCGTCACTGATAATTAATGAAAAATTGATGGAAAATCTTATTAGTGACGATTTTTTTGTATCTTGATTACATGAATAATTCAAAATAACACTCAATTAAATAAATTAAATATTCATTCATTTGCTTTTCAAAAAATCATAATCAAATATGAACCATATACATGCTTTTAATTAAATAAAATCAAGTAAATGGGCATTTTTGTAATTTTATACTATTACCGACTAAACACACAAAACAACAATTAATAATACACATTACTTCAGTACACCTAAAATATCGTCTCGATCGCATTCATGAAACTCAACAATATATATAAAAAAAACATTTTAGTAACTAAAACGAATAACTTAAATTATTCTTTTTAAACAATCTAAAACATACAAATTTCAGTGCAACACGTTATTAAACATACACACACGTACATAAATAAATTTCAGAACAAACTGTAATCAATCTGAGCACCAATTACACTAATTAAGAATTTTAAAGGCTAAATAGTAAAAAAATAAAATAAAATTTTAAAAATTAAACAAAACTTAAGAATTCCATAATTATTACGAAATTAAACATACATTTAATAATTAAACATGTGAGATCGAAATCTATTAGAAGCAAATTTCTCATTCCCTAAGTAGAAATTGTTTAATATATATATATATATATATATATATATTAATTAAAACGAATAAAGAGGGTTAGATCGGAGCTACCATTTTCTCTCTATAGAAGTATAGAGCACCACAATATTTTCTTCTTTAACTTTGTTTAGCCAATGACGGCACCGGTTTTGATGTGGTTGTAATAAGAATAAGCATGCATTTGTGGCACATCTTTCTCTGCCTGTATGGCACTTTTTTCATCTTATTTCTTAGCCGTTTGACCGTTCTTTTTATTTTATGTTTTCTCAAGAGTGGAATTAACGACGCCATGACTGATAAGATTACTCTGGACCCTTGGATTGAATATGAATATGTAATTTACGTTTATAGATAGATTCTCACGACGCCCGGCTCTGATTTGTAGTTCTCTATGGCCTTTCAATAGCTTAATCCCCTTTTATAGTTCGTCTACCGATGTAGTCAGATTTGTTCGTATCTATTTTTCGTTCGATTCTTTTGGTTGAGCTTTTAACATTTTCCAAGTATAGTCTATTTATGATCTAAAGTGACTAGTTTTTTGTGTTAATGGTATAGAAAAATATCTAAATTATGTATTTAATTTACGATGTTAGTTGTAGAGTCTTATTGTAATTTTGAATATTTTTTCTTCTTAATAAGACTAACGGCTTCTATTAAGAAAGGCTCACCAATTCTAACCCTAACAGAGACGTCAGGAGGGTTTTGTTTTAGTTTCAATTCAAGATCAAATATTTCCTTTTTCAAGGCCTATACAATTTTTATTAGGTAAACTACAACAGATGTCACTCAATTATGGGTAAGGTTATATTTGGGTCACTTATTTGACCAAAAAAATTACATAGATTAATGATAGACTGGTTCAAAGAGATACCAATTTTCTCTCCCGAGGGAAGGAAGGTGTTAAAATCTCCACCCACACACCAGGGATGAACATTGTATCTTCTTAGAAAGCATCCTTATTAGCATCCGTCGAAGGTCCATAAACGTTGACCAAACCACAGCGGAAATTGATCCCCTGAATAACTCCAATTAAAGCAATAGTCCTCTGAGAAATAAACTTTGAAAACATCAAAGTTACGTAATTGGGAACTAATGACTCTGATAAACATCTTGAACCAACTCCTTACTATAAATGTTTTTAATCACCCCAACCAAACAGTTCTGAAGCCATATTGAATCATTAGAAGGAATAAAAATGTCCAGAGGCTATTCCCTGAAGTTTGCGGTTACCTTTGGGATCCCTCCTGGGTTGATATCCCGCGCCCACCAACTCCGGGGAAGGAGGTGAGCGAGGGCTAACCGTAGATAACCCTTTCTTCGAACTCCCCTTTGGTGACAGATATCGTCCGACCATCAATGCGACCCTTGTCTCTACTATTAGTGAATCGAAAGTCGACGATCAGTACTTGGCTGTAGGGACGAAAACCCTGGAAACCTTCCCGTAGTGGCTGCACAGCTCCCAAACTGCACTCCCCGGCACCCTTTTGCTAAAGATTATCAACGAAAACCCTTAAATCTTCAATGTTTCTTTTCTCACCTCAGGTTCTGCCGCTTGCCGATGTAGATATAAAAATTAACAGAACTACCGTTACATTTTATTTTTATTTTTGACTTTTCAATCCAATAAAAAGAAAATTAACATGGTTTAAGGGTAGGGTTTAGAGTTTTATGGTTTAGGGTTTAAAGTTCAAGGTTTAGGGATTATAATATAAGGTTGAAGATTTAGGGTTTAATATTTAAGGTTCAAAGTTTAGGGGTTAGGATTTAGTGTTTAGGGTTTATATTATTAATTTTTAATCTTTATATAATTAAAAATTAAATTAAATTTCAAAAAATTTCTATAATTTTACGTTAATAAAACTGTTAGGTGTCTAAAAGTACTATTTTATTCACCCTTTTTATTCAAATTATTGCTAGACTTAAGCTCATATTAGTTGCATTATTAGCCATTCATGCATGTTTGCATAGTTTCCTTGGTGGACAAGCTTGATTTCGTATTTTGCTTAATTTTGTGGAAAAAGGGTGCTGCCGATAGTTGTTTGTGTGTGTGCAGAATCACTTGCCTAAGTAAGGCTGGAACCAGTTGCTAGGGCAATACAAGAAGGAGATGCCACGCAGTTGCCAAGGCAGTGCATGAAGGAGTTGCCGAGCTAGTTGCCAGGGCAATTGTCGATAAGGAATAAGATGATATGGTAGTCGAAATTGATGACTAGATAAGTCCAAGATGACGTGGAGCAAAGTTTTATCCCAAGGAGTTTGATTTCCATGAAGAGGTCAAAGAGAAATTAAATCCCAAGAAGATAGGAGAATATCTACAAGGAATTTAAATATAATAAAGAATTATATTCTTTTAAAGTATTTAATTCCAACTTAACTTCCTCCTCAAGAAAGACTTTGACCTAGCCATCTCCTATTTAAAGGAGACCAAGTCGTCAAACTCAAAAAGGGAGAGCAAAAGGGGAGAGATTTCGACAAGGGCTTTCAACCATTCTTCATCTTTTTCTTTCTTGTTCGATTAGGTTTATGTTAGGGATTCTTTGTTTTGTGTTTCTTTGGAACCTAGCCATGAACTAAATCTATTTGGCTAAGGTTATTGTGTTTTGTGGTTGTGAGAAACAATTGGATTTTGTTTAGGTAATAAGAGTTTGCACTTTCAATTCAAGGTTTACTCATTCTTAGTTTTTATTCTTGTTTGCGAGTGAATTGGGAGAGGATCTCGTAACTCTGTCTATTTATCTAATATCGGGAGAGTTAGATTCAAGAAAAAAATGAGTATGGTCTTTATTCAATCTATTGATGGTGAAGATTAATCCGGCTTAGGAATAAGTTAAGGATTTCAACGGCTAAGAGGAGCACAAGATTGGTTGTTGTTCACCATTGATTCACGCAGGGATGTATTGTCAAGGCATGCACAATTAGCTAGAGTTTCGACTTATGGATAAGAAGAAACCATTGAATAACGCTCTGCCAAACCTTGAAGTTGCTGCCAGTTGCCCAGCCAACCGTTCTACTAGTTACCAAGGCAACCCAACTGCGCAAGTTACCACGGCAATTGAGTTGCCATTGTACTCTTTTACCAAGACAATCCATTCAGTTATCACACCTCAACTCACGATAACCCAGCCTACTCTCTCTCTTTTGATTACATCTTTATTTTATTTACTTGCTCTTTTATTTTATTCGTTAGATAGAACTCCTATAATTCTCAATTGTGTTTTTACTTTTACAGTGCGATAACTAAAACAAAGTGGCCCAAACCAATCCATGTGGAGACGATACTCGATAATTATCATATCACTTTATTACTTGCGACGTGTATACTTGCACCGTTTGCGTAGCACTCAATACGCGCAACAAGTTTTTGTCGCCGTTGCCAGGGATTGGCAATTGGTGTTAGTTTTTTTTGTTATTGCATTTTTCTTATTAGTTCTACTAACTTTTCTTTTTGTTTGTTTTATCAAAAAAAAAATAGGTGCGCTACAAGTTAAGGGACATCAACATGTCAGGAAATAAAAGCCGATCTATTCGAGAGTTGATGTGGGAAAATAGGAATCAATCCAATCAAGAGTTTCTTGCACCCTTCGATGATTACATATACCAACCGATAAAAGCATATACCGTGGAAAACTCGTGCACTTGTTGTGGAGAACATCATGTGTTTGAAAATTGCCCTCACATTTTTTGTGCATATGACTACATGGAGAACCATAGATGGAACCAGCAGCAAAATCCTTCATGGTATGATAAAAAAGCTCAATATTTTTTTACCATAACAATTTTGCTACAGCAACAGACATGCCTCGACAATGTAGTCCTTATCAGCAGCCTAGTGTCACGGCAACAGATATGCAATGGCAATGTAGTCATTTTCAAGAACATTCCAATTCCTTGGAGGAAACGTTGCTAGCTTCCTTGACTAAACTTGACGGATCAATTGAAGAGATTCGAGAGCTATCAAAGAAAATGGATGTAAGGATAGCTCATTGGGATGCAACATTGGGGGATTCAGAAGATCAATTGAGGAGATACACATATGCCTTGGATAACATAAACCAACAATCCATTCCTGGGGATACTAGCGTCCCAAGGCAAGAGGATAAAGAGCAATGAGAAGAGAGGTCCCTGATGTGTGGGGAACAACTAGAACCTCCAAGTCAAGAGGATACTAATGAGAAAGACTGCCCAACACATGATGAGCCTGAGCAACAAATTGCCTTAGCAATGATTGAAGAGCCTGAACAGAGCAATGCCATGACAACATACTGAGATGCTAAAAAGAGTAATGCTACATCAGACTACTCACATCCACCTTTTTCACGGCAATTGCACGACCACATGCAAGATCAACGAGATGACAATACTTTGCCAATGAAATATGAGCAGGTGATGGTTGAACCTTTTGAATTCTTTAAAAACTCACCTCCTCTATTGCATGTATTCTTTGAGGAACCGACGGTGGTAGATTTGAAGCCATCACTGATGGAGATATTTTAGAAGCCTAAAGAAAACGATGTTTGGATTCATGAACCTTTTCATAAAACTGGTTTTTCCCTTGATTTACAGCGAATTTTGGCAACTGATTGCCACGACAATTGGCTTGAGCAGCAATTGCCACAACAACAAAAGCTACATTCAACCATGATGGAGGACGATGAGATTGAGGTAATTAAATGGTTGGATGTTGATGTAATTTTTCCTAATAATATATTCATGCCTTCAGGAACAGTAGCAAGGTGGAAAATGTGCATGGACTACAAGGGAACATGAAAGAAAGACACCTCCACCATGGTAACGCAAAAGGGAGTAGTGGCAAGCACATTGGCCAAACTCTTTTTGGGCAATATTGTCACCCAATGGAGGGTGTAGATAGACTATAAGAAGTATAAAAAATGACCCTCCTCAAGTTTTCTCAAATATGCAGTAACATTAGAAGATGCATGAAAAATGCTCTTTCTAAGAATCTTTAATTTTTGTTTTTAATTTTTTGGAACTTTATTTTATTTTCGGTTATTTTTTTTCTTTATTATTTTTGGAATTTTTAGGAGATATTTTTTTTTGTCTTCATTATCTTTAGTTTTTAGGTTTTCTTTGTTTTCTTTTCTTTTCCACAACAAGACTCACAACCACCATGCTAAGGAAATTCCCTGCCGATTACTTGCTACGACAATCGCAACAGAGGATGCCCTGGCAACCGCCCCGGCAACTACCTCAGCAGTTGCCACGGCAACAGAAAATGGCGATGCCTAGGCAACAAAAATGGCTTCGGCAACTACTGATGCCCAGGCAAGTGAACATGCCTCGATAAACATGGATCAAATCAAAGCAATGCTATTCACGCGGTCCCAGCCACAAGCATTCAATCACTGACCGAAATATGAATCAAGCAAACGGCACGAAGGAAACTTATCACTCGAGGTGATGACCTCTCCGACTAACTCATTTCATTTAGTTTCTTTTAAATTTTGTTTCACTTTTACATGCATTGAGGACAATGCTTCTCTCGAGTTTGGGAGGGGGTGTTGGTTTCTAGTTAGTTTCACGTTTAGTTGCATTCATCTTTAGCAATCACATATAGGTTGCATATGTTACTTGCCATGCCTTTGATTGGATTTAATTGCTTAAGACTTGTTGAATATCCAATGATGAATTTTTTGCCACTGCACTTAATTGAAAGAACCTTTAATTTTAGGATTGCATGAAAAGAACATAGAATTTTACTATGATGCTAATTTTTTTACACGGTTGTGGCTTGTTGATTGAAAGAAACTTAGTGAACTTAGGTTGCTTAAAATTTAGGTAAATTTGAAAATTAAAAGTTAAATTCTTGCTAGAAGTGCCCGAAACTGGCTCTAGTAGTTAATGCACATTAAAGAATCGCTAGAGGTGCCCGAAATTGGCTCTAGTCGACTAAAATAAAATGAGAAATTGCTTACGTTGCTAGAGGTGCCTGAAATTGGCTCTAGTGAAAATAAAAATAAATGCCCCGGTAATTAAATTGATAAAAGCCTATTGTTCACATAGAATCTTGAAAATCAACTCGTACACAACTACGCACACACATTGTCACGAGCATTATAGTTTGATTCTGGGTAATTTTTGTGCTATCCGAAAAATTAAAAGGTGATCATACTTTGTGCCACGGTTCCGAGATTTGAATTCAAGTTTGAAGCATGTCTTTGATGATTAAAGTCTTGGCAGGTAATTTTTAGTTTTGCATTGCTTGAGGACAAGCAATAGTTTAAGTTTGGGGGTGCGTTAAGCGTCTAAAAGTACTATTTTATTCACCCTTTTTATTTATATTATTGCTAGACTTAGGCTCATATTAGTTGCATTATTAGCCATTCATGCATGTTTGCATAGTTTCCTTGGTGGACAAGCTTGATTTCATATTTTGATTAATTTTGTGGAAAAAGGGTGCTGCAGATAGTTGTTTGTGTGTGTGTAGAATCACTTGCCTAAGCAAGGCTAGAACCAGTTGCTAGGGCAATACAAGAAGGAGATGCCGACGCAGTTGCCAGGGCAGTGCATGAAGAAGATGCCGAGCTAGTTGCCTTGGCAATTGTCGATAAGGGTTATGATGATATGGCAGTCGAAATTGATGACTAGATAAGCCCAAGATGACATGGAGCAAAGTTTTATCCAAAAGGAGTTTGATTTCCATGAAGAGGTCAAAGAGAAATTAAATCCCAAGAAGATAGGAGAAGATGTAGAAGGAATTTAAATATAATAAAGAATTATATTCTTTTAAAGTATTTAATTCCAACTTAACTTCTTCCTCAAGAAAGACTTTGACCTAGCCATCTCCTATTTAAAGGAGACCAAGCCGTCAAACTCAAAAAGGGAGAGCAAAAGGGGAGAGATTTCAACAAGGGCTTTCAACCATTCTTCATCTTTTTCTTTCTTGTTCGATTAGGTTTATGTTAGGGATTCTTTGTTTTGTGTTTCTTTGGAACCTAGTCATGAGCTAAATCTATTTGGCTAAGGTTATTATGTTTTATGGTTGAGAGAAACAATTGGATTTTGTTTAGGTAATAAGAGTTTGCACTTTCAATTCAAGGTTTACTCATTCTTGGTTTTTATTCTTGTTTGCGAGTGAATTGGGAGAGGATCTCGTAACTCTATCTATTTATCTAATATCGGGAGAGTTAGATTTAAGAAACGAATGAGTATGGTCTTTATTCAATCTATTGATGGTGAAGATTAATCTGGCTTAGGAATAAGTTAAGGATTTCAACGGCTAAGAAGAGCGCAATATTGGTTGTTGTTCACCCTTGATTCACGCAGGGATGTATTGTCAAGGCATGCACAATTAGCTAGAGTTTCGACTTATGGATAAGAATAAACCATTGAATAACGCTCTGCCAAACCTTGAAGTTAGTGCCAAGTCGCCCAAACAGTTGCCCAGCCAGTTGCCCAAACAACCGTTCTTAGTTGCCAAGGCAACCCAACTGCGCAAGTTGCCACGGAAACTGAGTTGCCATTGCACTCTTTTGCCAAGACAATCCATTCGGCTATCACACCTCAACTCACGATAACCCAACCTACTCTCTCTTTTGATTACATTTTTATTTTATTTACTTGCTCTTTTATTTTATTCGTTAGATAGAACTCCTACAATTATCAATTGTGTTTTTACTTTTACAATGCGATAACTAAAGCAAAGTGGCCCAAACCAATCCATGTGGAGACGATACTCGATACTTATCATATCACTTTATTACTTGCGACGTGTATACTTGCACCGTTTGCGTAGCACTCAATACGCGCAACAAAAACAATAAACATAAATCATCTAAACAAACAAAACCTAAATTAATTTATTGAAAGAAACAAGTGTAAAAAAATAGAATATAGGGCAGTAGATTTCTGTTCCAATAATCCTTAATAAAAATAAATAAAATTAAGATACAAATTTAAAGTACAAAGAAAGGTAGTATGAAAATGCATATATTCAAATAGATAGTATTTCTTATTTAACATACTTGAAATATTGGAACTAGTTAGAGTTTGTTGTTATTTCTAGTTATACATCATATTGATCTCCAGGACTAATCATTTTTGTTTCCAATTTACATGCAGCTATCAAAAGTTTTTCAAAACAATCTTTATGCAATTTTAGTAGAAGACTGAAATAAATTAGCTACTACTCTTTGTGTTGTATTTTAATATCATAAATAAAAACATTACAATTATTTCTTCCACTGAAACTTTTATTCCATTTTCTAAAAGTTTACGAACTTTCAACCTACCATAAAATATAGAAAAATATATTTTTTTCATGCAAAACATTTCATAACACAAACAGATTTTCATATAAAATCTTCATTACATATGTTTTGTCTTCTAATATAGATGTCCTTCATGACATCTTATGTATGCACGTCTTATAATAGTTGTAGACATATTTCACAAGAAGAAAATGTCCATCTCATCATCTAAATTGGACAAACTAAAGTTAATACTCATTATAATCACATGGATAATATAACCATGAAATGTATGGTAATGACATATTCTATAAATTCTTATTACAAAATGATAAAATATCATTAAATGTTTCATGTAACTAAATTACAGTTTTAAAATATTAATATACCAGAGCAGGCACATTTGGCCGGTTGGGCTGCTCATTTTTGCTCCTTCATATTCCCTTAGGTCATGAGTTCTAGACCCATTAGGAGTACTCCCCTTTCCTTCCGCTAGAGTCTTGTCGACTGACTAATGCTAGGCAAAGGATTGATGATTCAATGTAATAATGTAAGTAAATAATGCCAAGAATAAGTCTTTTTGCGTGCAAGTATACACGGTCAGCAAGTAATACATCAGTAAGTTGAGTATCATATCCACTAGGATTGTCCATGAATTATATGGCACGATAATTACTTGTGAAATGGAACAAATGAGATGGTAATTGAATTTGGATTTTAATTGAGAAGATGATTAAATGGAAAATCAAGTAAGAATTCATATAGATTGGCAAACAAATGTGTCAAGATGATTGATTGGCGTTGGCAAGGGATGGTTAGACTTCACGCTAGCAATGAAAACAATTAACAACGTTCAACCTTGGTTTTATTGCCGAGCAGATTTTAAGTTAGCATTACCATCGTCGATGGCAATACTCTAAGTTAATTACTTTTAGCACATATATGTCTATAATAATGTTTTCAAATAACTAACCTCACAAAGTTTTAATCTTTACTCCTAAGGGGTAGATTCACTTTCGAAGTAAGCTCGTCTACTTGAACAACTTATGTCGAAGCTTCTCTCCTTAGTATTTGGCGGTTAATCCTTATCTCCTAAGTCTGTTAAGATATTAGGGGATAATGAGCATTCAACGCCATCTGTATTATGGCATAAAATATGATAAATTTAAGTGCAAGCAAAATAAACAATAATGCCAAGGCATTCAATTATTAAAACCCCAAATTTAAGCGTTCATCGCAAACACCCCAAGCCAACTTAAAAGATTAGTTCATGGCTAGGGGAACCAACAAAATATTATCATTTTTAGACATCACCACCAAATTAGAAATAAAACTAAGATAAATGAACTAAAGAAGGAGATCCGTTGATGCAGCCCTTCAATGGATCCAGAGCTCTCGGTCACTGCCTGGTTCGAACCACGGTTTGCCCTCTATCCTCTCTTTCTTCTCATGGCGCAGCCCCCTTGCTCAATCGATGGGCTTTTTTATATAGGCGCTTGTGGAAACCCTAATTAGGGTTTTGTTTTTGAAAGTTTGTTACACACAATTGTAGGTGCATTATCTTCTTTTTGAATTAGAGTAGACCTGGCTTTGACTCACGACTAACTGACCAAACATCGGACTTCCTTCTTTTACCAACCGAGCTTGGCATTTTTCTTTCCTACTTTTGCCAAATGCACTAAGCATTTCTCTTCTAATCCAAATACTATTGACCTGCCAAACCTGCCCACCACAACAAGAAAAAACTCATTCACTCTGACAGTGAAAAACTGTACATTCTTTAACTCCTAGATACAAATGTATGAATCTACTGAAAAAATGCACAAATATGTACCCAAAGTTAAGCAATAACATGAAAATATATACGAGAAAAGTAAAACCTTTTAGGAGTTAACACTCCCCCAAACCTAGCTCATTGCGTGGCCTTAAGTAATGCAACTAAAAACTATAAAATAAAGTAAAGTACATCAAGAAAAAAATTTCTGATTAGAAACACAAGCTAGCAACCAAAATCTGGCCCTAGTTCTATCCTCAGATATCTTAGAGAATTAATGCCAATAGATCAACAAATTCAGGTGTAGCAATATAACTCTAACCTAGGGTCATGAAGTGTGCATGAAGTGCGGGTGGTTTGCATCAAGTATCCTTCAACTCTCTTAGTTAAACTTTACTGTACAAACCCAGAAAACTTTTTTTTATTTATTTTTATTCACCAAGGGTTTCATTTTCTGGTATTAAATTTGGGTTCACGTCATAATGCTATTTGGCGTGAGAAGTAAGGGGGAGCATACCATGAACCTTCACGTTAATCCAGACTTCATCACTAGGCTAACCCATTACACTCATACCTTAAAGGCCTGAGAACTTAGAGGGGACAAACCATGAAGCCTCAAGTTGCTAATTATCTCTAAGGTAGATGCGTGCTCTTAAATTTTTTTTAGCCATTGGCAAAACATTGTTGCCTTATTCTTTAGTTTTGCCCTGCGTGTGTGTGTATATATATATATATATTATTTTTATTCTTAGTTCAGTTTCAGGAATCCTAAGTTTGTCTTGGAAACTAAATACATACTACGTGTTTAAGTGAAACTAAATTTCCCTAAGCTAGAGATCAAATGCAAGCAACCTGGCATTATTAACTATACCGGTTCATGCAAAACTAGAGATTCTATTTTTCATCATCGGACAAGGCATACTAATAAAAGTTCTAACTATGCTAGCAATGTGTTGGAAAAATTATCAGTTCAAAATCAAGCTATGACAAAAAATTCTATGTTTTTTAATGGTTTGGTATGCATGGTTCTACCTAATCTACATGGCAATAACAGAATGCAAACAAAAAATAAAAACGAATGAATGCCATGGAAATAAATGTGAGGCAACACCCCCAAACCAAAGGTATGTATTGTCCTCAATGCATGAAAACACACACATATATATAAATGAAATGCATGTTAAAAATAAAAAATATGAAACTAAGGAGTTAAGGGGAAGATGACTCCCCTTCGAAATGTTTTGGGCAAGAGACGCGTGTCCTTTTCTTGGTGTAGGATCCTTGATTTGGCGCCACCAATTTTTTTCTCTTCAATTATGGCTTTGGGGCAGCATTAGAGGCATTCACATATTGCAGACCCTCCTCAATTACTCTTGCCGGCTTAGATACGGTAGGAGCTATAGAGGCAGTTAAAGAAGCTGAAGCCACTGGTGGTAAATCAGTCTTGGCAGGCATGTTATCATCAGACTCTTGTGGAGTCTCGATTATGGCATATTCTACGTGGACATGTAATGCTGGTACTGTGGCATCAGATTGCTGGGTTGGAGTATGGGCAGACTGGAGCTGGCTGGCATTCTTTTTGGCTTATGAAACTCAGTTGGGAACTCTAGATACGGTGACAAAAGATTTGAAGACATTCCCTTCAGAGTTGTCCTCAGGGCATGGTCTCTAGCTCCAAAATATTGTCAGAGCACCAAGTTTTGTTCCTCAGTCATCTCTAAGTTTTGCAGAATAAGTTCTTGGTGTTGATAGATCTGGGAAAGAAATGCCATCGTATCAGCTGGCATTTGTGTGGAAGGTTCTACCTTGGGTGTCTTGGCAGCAGATGTCGGCGGGGCATCTTTTCCCTTGTCATTCTCTTTGGCCTCCCTGGCAATCAATTACCTCCAAAGGGCATGGGTGATACTTTCTTTGCATTTTTAGACTTTGTCAAGTTGAGAGTTGGCACCTTATGCTGCATGCAAATTTTAGTGATAAGTGAAGGAGAAAATCAAACTTCCATAATTTTTACCGGCATATTTATAAGTCTAGTCAATTATTAGATGACCCATATTGATCTTTTTTTGTGTCATGATCGAGTGTAACAATTCTATCATGCCTTCTGACATTGTGTCATTGTTTGTGGTCAACATAAGATTGGCCTTTAGAAAATGGTTCCATCCTCTCGGCTGTGGTCTTAATGCCAGCATTTTCACTATCCTCTTACCTTTGGAGGAGAGGTTCCACTTTGTGCCTGGTTCAAAGAAATCCTTCAATAGCATCTGTCTCTTGGCATCATCAATGAATTCAATAAATATCGACTGATTTTCCCCTGCACCATCCAAACTAAACATGCGATTAACACACCCCTCATCAAACTGAACACACTTACCCCGTACGAACACAAAGGGTGAGGCCTTGGTGGTGAGGTTGGCATAAAATTCCCGAGTGATAATTAAGTAGACCTCCCCGGGCTAAAGGAAAAAGACGTTCCAAATTGTGTTTCTTGATGATGGCAAACACCTCCGATGAATACTCCAAATTGGGCTCATTCTTGAATTCGAGTTATTTTTCATAGCAAAAGGTTTGCATAGCGTAGTTCTCCTCATACTTCTTCTTCGTCTCATCGTTAAAGAAGATTTAAGGTAGGGATGATGAAGATGCCATTGAAGATTTGGAGAAATAGAGTTGATCGGAGTAGAAGATGAAAAAAAGTTAGGTTCTTGATTTCTTTTGCCGACTTGATAGAAAAGTAGAAAGAGGAAAGGTTCTTGATTAAAGGGAGATGAAAAATAAATAAGGGTTAAGTTAGGATGGTTGGGTTGGCTTAAAGTGGAGTTAGTAGGGATAATGATGGTTTGTCAGTTATAGCGTGTTTGGGGGAGTGAGATAATGATGAGTTTGGGCGAGTGGGAGAGTGACGGCGAGGGAAATAAGGCACGACTAAAATAGGGTAAAAATTTCAAACTTTGAAATTTCAATTGAGATGGTGGCTATTAGGGTTTCCTGCTTAGCAAAAAGTGGATCTCCCTTGCGCTTGACCTAAAAATGGTCTACGTATTATCCAAACATGTGATGATGGGTGTCTGAATGCCAGTCTATCATGGCATACTGTCTTGGCAAAATTACATGCACTAACATTCACAAAAACCTTGCAAAACAGAAAAAGAAAACTAAGATAAATAAACCAAAGTATCAGAAAGAAAATAAATATTCTAACTATTTACAATAATCACACTATGATGGTAAAATTTACTGAATTTCTTCCAGGAGAATAATCTCCTTGGCATTACTCCGACTTCCTTCCCAGTAATGCTTCAACCTCTGGCCATTCATATTGAACGTTGTCCTCGTTTTTATGTTGAAGTCTACCACTCCATGAGCATAAGGTTTGACTACTTCAAAGGGTTCCGACCACCTAAATTTGAGTTTACCTGGAAACAACCTAAGCCTTGAATTGAACAACAACACTTTTTGCCCAACTTCAAATTGTCTTGGCAATATTCTACTGTCATGCCACCTCTTCATTTTTTTCTTTATAAATCTTGGCATTTTAATAGTCTTGTCCTCTAAACTCTAACAGCTCATTCAAATCTAACAACCATTTTTGAAATCGGAACGTGTAAAAAAATAGCCTGACGATCGGTCTTTTTAGAAAATTAGGGATTTTAGCCATTTTTAATTTAATACTAAAAATTTAGGGTTTTTCATATTAAATCAAATTTTTCTTTATTTATCTTTTAAAAAAACATTTGGAGTCGCCACCGATCACTTCAAGGTAGACCGAACATCGAAAAACAAACCAGAGATTCAGTCTTTAAAACTTGGGTTCGGGAGTCGGTTACGTGTAGGGAAGGATTAGCACCCTACGAACGCCCGTTATCGGTACCTTTAATTTTACGTGGCATTTCGAATAATAATTTGAATTTAATTTAACTCATAATTATTAACTGAATTTAAATGCTGAATGCATATATCCTTTTATAAGGAAATTTATTTTGTTCGAATATGAGATTAAAGGCACCCCGTTAGGTGGCACCCCTATTCATATTTAAAAATGAATTTCCAACATAAAAGGTTTTAATGAATGATATTTTATTGTCTTGTCAATTTTAAGTGCTATTCCTAAAAAAACTCTATTTAATTAATTATTTAAATCTATGAATATTAATTAATTTAATGGATTTTATGTGAAAATGCCAATTTCTTGAACACATTCCATATGTTTAAAGCCTTTAAATTAATCATATTCCTAATTAATTAATTCTTCTAATCGATTAAAGTTCTAGTCCTAATTAAGACCCTAACAATTTATTATTCAATATTATAAGTGAAAATGCATATCGAATATACACCTGTATGACCAAGGCTGAGATAACACCCATTGTAAACAATGGAACACCGTCCAGATTTGAACCTCAAAGATTCTATTCGATATACATTTAATTAATTACAACGTATCCTAATTAATTGTCTAATGTTAATTAAAGAACTAAATTGATATCCAATTATAAGTGTGATTTATATATTAAATACATTCATTAAATTCCATGTTGAGATAACATCCTATTGTAAATAATGGAACACCATCCAAATTAGGATTTTAAATCTTATATTTAATACCTTTAAATACTACAATTATCTATCATATTTTAGTTATTGAATTCTAATTAGAAAAACCTAGACTAAAGGCTCTAAATAATTATTAAACCTAAATGTATTTAATTGTCTAATAAATTATACTATAGGCTCAATTTTAAAGAAATACACTCAAACATATAAATTAATTGTATTAAATTAAGACAATTAAATAAATAATTAAATCAAAAACAAATCAAAGCTAATTTTATTACTATAGGGACTAAAATGAAACAATTACAAGCTAGTGTCCAATTACAAAAATCCAAGGTGACCAAAATGAAAAGATCATAAGCTACGGGATTCAATTATAAGAACTAAGGGACCAAATTAAATGAATTTCAAGACATGAGGCTCAAATATAAGGGAATTAAGACCAAATTGCAAAACAATCCAAAGTTCCGAGGACCCAAAGCCTAATTAGTCCAAATATCCCACAATGCGCGGATCTCCCTACCCGACCCGGTCTATGGCGCGTGAATCCTATTCCCCAAAACGCTGTCATTTTTTCTTGGCTATAAAAGCCCAAATTTAACCCTAGAACCTCATTTTTCAGACTCGGTTCTCTCTCTTCCCTTCTTCCTCATCTCAAAACTCTCTCCTCTAAAACATCCCATGGCCCAAAATTTCACCCCATATGGATTGAAAACCCATATTTTTGCTTGAACATTCATCTATGTTCATGCAACATCGGATGAACACCATAGTTCTGGCCATTAACCGCCTTTGTTTCCACCCCTTGATCCAGCTCCGCCTCTCACCGTCCACCCTTGGCCGTTCGCCGGCCGCCATCCACCTCCGATCACCTTCTTCACCTCTCTGACCACCGTGCCCTAGATTTGACCACCGTCACATCTGGTCAATTGCCGCCGCAAGGCAATTTCTAACCGTCGTGCTCTGTCGCCTTTCGAACTAAAAAACCCCAAATTCAATCCTAAACCCTAAAAAATCACTCATTTCGCCAGAAACGCCCAATCTTCCCAAATCTAAAACCTAAATCTACCCGAAACTCCCTCTTCAACTATGACCGTTCAAAACCTATGCCCTCACCGGTAATTAAGTTAAGATTCTAACCTCCGTTTTATTATTATTTATATCTTTTATTTCTATTTTTACCAACATTTTCTTTTTCTTGCAGAAATCGAAAACAAGAAAAAAATACCTATGTAAATGGCGGCTCCAGTGACGTTTCGACCACTGGTGACGTCTTGACTTTCGGCTCGATCTTCGGCGACGTTTTGGTTCTAGCAACCCGACGACCAGTGGTGGCTCACCTCCCAAACAACCTCTTCGGTTTTTGAGGTGAAGATTACTCTCTCTCCTCTATTATTGTATTTTAATATTTATTAGTATTTTATTATTAATTATCATTATTATCACTTAATGATCTGACACACTCTCTCTCGTCCTATTTATAGGATAGTGGAGGATGATGCAATTGATGAGCTTATAGAGCTGATGTCAGCGGAGAAAAAAACCATGATCCATGTGAAATTGGTTTGAACGAATAGAAGCCTGCCACGTGTCCTTTCAGATTGGCATTTGGGTGGGAAAATAGATTTAGTTGGGTTTTGTGTTTGTTTAGCTGATATGTATAGGATTTTGGGAGGGAAACAAGTTGTAAATTGGGCCTTACAAACTTGTATTTGGGCTTTGGGACATTTAGAATGTAAATTGGACTTTTATGGACTGTTTTGATATTATTTATGAACTATTTATATATGTAGTATTATTTATTATTTATTTATTAGCCCGGTCAAAATTCGGGTATGACAACTGCCCATATTTGCTCATTATTGTGGAACAGGGATAGAGCAAAGACTGAAAATACACGAATTTTGTTCAGACCTCTTGGTCATCTTTTGAAAGGCAAGTTTTTCATTACGAACAATGCTGAAGTTTGAAGCTGTTCTTCTCATTACGAAAATTTTCAAACTTCTATCGAAATGTGGAATCTGAAGCTTTTCTTCTTATTATGAAATTCTTCATCTTCCAAGACTCAGAATTACTCATGTCATTCTTCATTTCTTGAGGTCTGAAGATGTTCTTCTTATTATGAAATTCTTCAAACTTCTGTCGAACCATGGAATCTGAGGTTGTTCTTCTTATTATGAAATTCCTCATCTTCCAAGGTCTGAAATTGCTCTTGTCATTCTTCATTTCTTGAGGTCTGAAGTTGTTCTTCTTATTATGAAATTCTTTATCCCTCTATTGAACCATGCACTTCTCTGTCAAAGTGTTGAACAAGCGAGTTCTTCTTATTATGAACTCCGGATTCTTTGCTGAAAACATTGGTTTGCCTCTCTGTAAAGGCGTCGAATAAACAAGCTCTTCTTATTATGAACATCCTTATTCTTCAAAAGGGCAAACTCTTATTATTATGAGTTCTTCATTCTTTGCGGAATGAACTCTTCTTATTAGGATTTCTATGGCGAATCCTTCTCATTAGGAATTCTTCATTCTTTGCTGGGCAAATTCTTCTTACTAAGAATTCTGGAGCGAACTCTTCTCATTAGGAATTCTTCATTCTTTGCTGGGCGAGTTCTTCTTGTTATGAACTCTGAATTCTTTGCTGGTTGAGCTCTTCTTACTGAGAACTCTAGATTCTAGAAATATTGATTCTCATCTCCTCTGGTGAACAATCCTGTAAAAAGAAACATCATCAATTGATTCATATTCAATATGAAATATCATGAAATATTTTCCAATTTCTCGCTTGAAGAACTAAGTTCTTTGATGTCATTGCTTTTCTGTCTAAGGTATCTTGATCTTTCTATCTAAAGCTCATATGGGATTTTATCTCATGTTTCTCTTTCTCTGTTGATCAATCTTCTTCTATTCCTGCAAAGGTCAAATTTATCATTAATCTTCCAACATTAATTGTAAAAATGCACAAATTGGGTATATCATTAAAATTTCAAGTGCTTCAACAGGATACGCTGAAACTATGAATATTCCTCGTATGAGCCTGAAGTTGGTCTATCTTGCTTTTCAATCTGGCAACTTGAATTGTTTCTTCTTCTTCTTTTCCCCCTTTTCTCCTCTTTTTCTTTTTCTATTCCTTCTTTTTTTCCTTTTTCCCCTCTTTCTTTTTTTCTTTTTTCTTCATTCTTTATTCTTTTATTCTTTATTCTTTATTATTTTTCTTGTTTTTTTCTTTCTTTTTCCTCCTTTTTGCCATTTTTCTTTTCACTTTTTCTTCTTTTTTCTCATTTTCTTTTCTTGTTCTTTTTTTTCCTTGTTCTTGTTCTTGTTCTTGTTCTTGTTCTTGTTCTTTTTTCTCTTTTTTGTTTTTCTTTTTGTTTTTTTTTTCTCTTTTTCCTCTATTTTTTTTATTTTTTTCTTTCTTTTTTTTGTCTTTTTCTTTTTTTTTCTTTTTTTTCTTTTCTCTTTTTCTTTTTTTTTGGAAACTAAGGGCCCAAAAGATTAATATTTCTGTTGATATCATGCCTCACCGTCTTATTGCAATAACATTCGGAAAGTTCTCATCATTTTCGAAGGTATCGGCCCGAAGGACTTATTGATGACCCGAAGGATTTAGAACTATAATGCACTTCCTTTCCCGTGCACACAATTACATCACTCCCAAAGGTGATGGCCCGAGGGACTTAACATCATGCCCGAAGGACTTACTGGTGACCCGAAGGATTTAGAATTTCATTGCACTTCCTTTTCTGTGCAAACAATTACATCATTCCCGAAGGTAATGGCCCAAAGGACTTAACATCATGCCCAAAGGACTTACTGACGACCCAAAGGATTTTAAATCATGCTCGAAGGACTTACTGATGACCCGAAGGATTTAGAATTTCATTGTACTTCCTTTCATATGCAAACAATTTCATCACTCCCGAAGGTGATGACCTGAAGGACTTAACATCATGCCCGAAGGACTTATTGATGACCCAAAGGATTTAACATCATTCTCGAAGGACTTACGGATGACCCGAAAGATTTAGAATTACATTGCACTTCATTTCCTGTGCAAACAATTTCATCACTTCTGAAGGTAATGGCCCGAAGGATTTAGAATTGCATTGCACATCCTTTCTTGTGCAAACAATTAGAAAATCTTTGCTGAAATCCGCCTCTACAAACGGATTGAAATCTTTGTTGAGATCTGCCTCTTCAAATGGATTGAAAACTTTATTGGGACCTCTTCAAACAGATTAAAATCTTTCTGAATTCCGCCTCTTCGAACGAAATATTTTCTAAGATCTGCCTCTTTAAGCGAGTTAAAATCTTTGCTGAGATCCATATCTACAAATGGATCAATACATTTGCTTTAAAAAATGTGATTAGAATTTTGCTAGTCTTTGCTGATTCTACTTCTCCAATATGAAGTTGTAGATTGAAATCTTTGTCTATTCTTTGCTGATTCTTGTAAATTCCTACAAAATGTACAAAAATTCTTTGGATCCATGAATTAGTATGCTTTTATCTTATAGACGTCTGACTATGATGCATGAATCGTGACAACTGAGGGCCACTCAGATGAGCTCTAATCTTCTTTGCCTCTCCATTGAGCTTTTTGCTTCAACAATAAAATTGTTTTCCTTGAATCTTTCTTTGATTGATCTTCTTTCTTAACTTGATCTTCTTGAGATTTATCTTAAACTCTTATTGTCTTCAAAATTTGCCCCAGAATCTTTGTTGTTGAGCTCATCTTCTTCCTGAGCCAATTTGACCCTTTTTAGTGATCGAATTCTTTCAAGCTCTGCGCGCTCTCTTGCCTATTATGATTTGGACTCTTATGCACCATACTGCCCCACTAGTCTCTTTGTTTCTTACCTCATTTCATAGAATTTCCCCTTCTTCCATCAATTGGGCGAGTAACTGTCTTAAGTCCCTGGACTTTTCAGATCCTTGGACTTTCCTCAAGTCCCCAAACTTTTATTCTTGCCATCATTGTCACTGTGTCCCATGATAGGTGATTCCTCTTTCTGACCAGAAAACTGTCGAACAGATAAGAGTCTCATACTCAATCATATATTTATCAAGAAAGCCTGTTTGTTTGTATAAATGTCAGCTTGCTTATCGGCATTTCAATGAAGGATACTTTCCAAGACCCAGAAAACTAGGTTATAAAGAAAGAAAACAGAATAGGATGCCCTGGGTATCAAGTGCAAGAGCGTCTTAGATTTAACCTTCCTATGGGTAGAATAAATTTTGAATGTTGTGTCGATTTATGAAGTTATGAAATTTCTTCCAAATCACTCGGTTCACACCCTATGATTATCGCGTGCTCGATCCAGTCAGAAACAACTCCTTTTCCATTCTCTTCATTCATTTATGTTCATAAATGTGTTCAAGCTCCCCGAACTTGTTTAACCAGTAAAGTGCAAAAATATCATTCTAAGAATAAAATTCTATAAGTGCATGTGTGATTCTAATTGTTACTAATTATTATATTATTATAAACATGTCTTCAAAGATACATCTCTAACGCTTGGGTATTGGACAGGTGAAGCATAGATCCTTATTAGATTTGTCAACATCCCCCACAACTCCATCAGAGTGTTCCAAGACTTATTTATTCAAATAGTTCATTATTTCTCACCCTTTTTTCTTTTTCTTCTCTTTTTTTCTTTCTTTTTCTTAACCTTTTCTTTTTTTTCTTTCCTCACTTTTTCTTTTGATTTTCCTTTCTTTTTTTCTTTTTTCTTTCTTTTTCTCTCCCTTTTTTCTTTTTCTCTCTTATTATGCTTTTTAAGGTATAGAAGACTACACTTAGAACTTCAATTTCAAGCAACTTTAATTGGTTGAAATCGTCTAGTCCACTTCACTGTTTATGAATTTCAAAGATTTATCATCGAACATCATCAAAGGCGTAGTGATTTAACCTTTTCTTGCCTTACCGATAGAGTAAACTAAGAAACAAGTTTCACTTCATTGGCTTCACAACATCCAAATGATTTGTTTTATCAGAATTAGTGTCACATCTTGCAATTGGCATCTAGGGGCCCACAAGGATAAGAAGAGATATACATATATTTATTTCAAAAGCATTCTTTCAATGAAACAAAAACCAACAAACATGACATATGCCTTCAGAAAAAACTTCTACTATTTTAGACCAGGAGTAGCAGACTTATTTCCAGTGTTATTTCAGCAATGGTTCCTGTAGGTTGTAACCACATGATGCCACAATATGGGTAGCACTAGCTTCTTAGAATTCCAGACAATCTTAGAAGCACTCGTATTGATTCTCTAATTCCTTGACTGGTATAACGGCTTGCCTCACTCCTTGCCATTGTTGAACTAATTCTCGTGTCAAGATTCCATTACTGACTAGCTTCTTAATTTCTTTCATCAAAGGTCTACACTTCTTGTTAGCATGTCCTGGTACTCCCATATAAAAGTCACAAACATTGTCTAGATCATAGCTATGGGTAAATGGACTTGGCAACACCTTCATTGGCCTAGGAGTGACATGTTGTCCTTCAATAAGGTGAGGTAATAAGTCTTAAATAAACACTCCAAAGATCTCCATATTTGCACTTGCTCGAGGAATTTTCTATGGTCGTTCTGATGAATTAGCTGGCCTCTTTCTCTTGTGACTCTGAAAACTTTAAACATTACACTCATTCACCTCTTTCCCTTATTTTGCCTCTTGATCAGTATGGTCTTCAAATCTTGATCTAATTTTCCCTTGTCGAATCCCTATTTCTATTGCTTCTCCAATCGCCACGAGATCACTGAAACTGCACATTGAATTCGCAATCATTTCCTCAAAGAAAAGAGATAGAAGTGTTTGATGAAACATAAGAGATATTTCTTCTTCTGTCAATGGAGGTTGTACTTGGGCTGCTAATCCTCGCCATCTCAATGCATAGTCTTTAAAACTTTCACTAACCTTCATATTCACGTTCAGCAAAAAATAACGATCTAGAGCCAGGTCTATAACATACTTGTATTTCCCCAAAAATGCTTTAGCCAAATCAACCCATGATCGAATTTGCTCTCGACTTAATCTGTTGTACCATACTGCGGTAGGTCTAGCTAGACTATCATGAAAACTGTGGATCAACAAGTTATCATCATCCAAATATCCTTCCATTTTTCTACAGAACATTGCCAAGTGGACTTTAGGACAACTGAAACCATCATACTTCTCAAAATTGGGGACCTTAAATTCAGGCGGCATAACTGGACCAGGTACTAAACAGAATTCTTTTTCATCAAATTTGGGATTATCGAAGCCTTTTTTCCTTGATCTCTTCCTCAAGTTTGGCACAACTGTCTTTCAACTGCTCGAGTCTTGATCCTAGGATAATGGGCTTTACAGACCCTATCTCTGTGCTTGGGTTAGATGCCCCGGGATAAATTGTCAAACATGGTGTAGCAGTGTTGTTCTTCGTATTTTGCTAATGCTTGGTCATCCATTCTTGTAACCCATCTTGTGTCTGTTCAATTCCTTCCATGTTTCCACCCATGATAACATGTTCCCAAACTTTCACTAATTCCAGATTGCTCTTGTTGAAACTCTGACCGCTCTAGATCATGAATGTTAATGCCATGTTATTACATAATAATTTTATATTAATAACTATGCAATGTATGAATGTATGAATGCAGGAGGTATTGATTCTAAAAGTGATCATCATATAACAACTTTCATTGAAGTAAAAAGGATTCAATAATCAGATATTAGATACTACAGATATTGGTAAGCTCTAACTCCCAACTTCCTAACTTCTTCTAAGAGCCAAGTCAGCTTTCCTTCATGATCTAATACTGGATCAATATTCTGGCTTAATGTCATTGCTACATCGGCTAGATCTTCCACTTGTTGAGCAACTTCTTTTGCTTGAATAACAACATCTTTCATGTCGTTGTCTCTTTCTCGAATCTTTATTCTTGATCTCTTAAACTGGGCATATCGCTTTTCCTCACTTTCCTGATAATCTTTCTTAACATCATCAACAAGAGCTTTATACATTAACGTAAGCTTGAGGCATTCATCTACCTTCTTCTTTAGTGTTTCATTTTCAGCTTGACTGTCATTTAACTTGATAGCATTATCCTCATACATCTGCATGTACATTTTTATCATCTCGCGCTTAGCTTCACCAACCCTTAGATCGCCCATAAAAGTATTGCGTTGTATCCCCATTACATGCAGATCACATGAAAGTATATTGACTCCACTTTCACTTGCCTTAAAACTTTTTTTTCCAGTATTCGGCTTCATGTTTTAGCTCTTTAATTCTTTCCTTCGACTGTTCCAGAGTTACACCCAAACCAGCATTTTTGAGCATCGAACAAAGCTCTTAATAGTTGAACTGTAGGTTTCTCAGCTCCTCCTTCAAATTATCTCTCTCTCGCTTTAATTTGCTTATTTGATCTTCATATTCGAACTGATGTCATTCTTTTTGAGTACTGTCATCTTGAGTTTCATATCCGTTCGTTGAATCAAGCTGGTTTTCTGTCCCAAATTTCCACTTTCCAAACTCCAAGAGAGCTTGAACTCGGCGTTTGAAGGTGATACAATTATCAATAGAATGTCCTTAGATTCCATCGTGAAATTCACAATATGCATTGGTGTCATACCATTTTGGATACAGAGGTTGCAAAGTTGTAAGAAAAAGTAGGGACACCTATCAGGCCTTTAACAATTGAGAATACAATTCTTTATATGAAATAAGGATTGGATCAAAATGATGTTTGTAATCTCCTGTATTCTAATAATTGGCTGATGGTTATAATTTGAACTTTACATTGGACCCTTACTTGATTCTGATGGGCATGTATTTTCCTTCACTTTTGTATCTCCAAGTGTTCTATTAGTTGTCAGGCTTTTAGGAAATTTGGGCCTTCCATCTTCAAAACTCAACATGCCTTCTCTGACAAGATTTTCAACCTTGTTCTTCAAAGCCTCGCAATTCTCGGTAGTGTGGTCTAAACTTCTTTGATGGTAATCACATGCTGTACTATTTCCATAACCCTTGGGTGATGAAGGAACTGTAGACTTAAAAAAGGTTCGGGCCACAAGATTTTTCTCTATCAGCATTGGAAGCAATTCTGTATATGTCACCGGTATTGAATTAAAAGATCTTTCATTTTTATTTCTTCCTTGAGTTTCTCCCTAGCGTTTCATCACTTTCTTGGGACTTGGCTCAATTACACCTCCAATTGGTTTATTGATGCGAGTTGTATTGGTGCCCCAACTCGACTGTTTATTCATGTACTGCTTTTTGTTTACTTTTCCTTTCAGCTCAGTATACCCCTTTCCCTTGGTCATAGTTGTCATCATAGTCATCATTTTAGCCATTTGTCTTTTCAGCTCTTGCATCTCATTCTTGTCAACATCAACACTAACATATCCTGATGCATGACACTTGGATGAACTGCCCTTCATTTTCTCTATTTCTTGTCCAAAACACTGCTTCATACTTGCTCCCTCTCCTATCAGATTATGAATCCCCTTATCCATCATGATCGTCTCCTAATGACAATCACCTTTGAATCAATACCTTTATGCAATGAAGATGTGATGTAAAGAAATACAAAACAAAACAGAAGAAATGATTCAGTATCGTGAAATAATCTCGAAGGCAAAATTAAATTAAATACATACAACAAGACAAGTTATATTGAACAAACATAATAACCAGATAAGTGTATTTAAATTTACAGCACCTGACCTAGGTTTCTATTTGGCACAAGTAGGGTAAGCTTTAAATTACAACATGTAATGTTATTATTACTTTTTAAAAAGATACAATATTTTAAACAAAAGTTCAATTTTTAAATGTTTAAATGATGTAATACATGAATGCACGAGGTATCGATTTCAAGAACTAGTCATTAGAACAACGCCCATCTAACTGAAAGGTCGAATACAGAGAAAAGGCAATATGTTCACTAACCCCAGCTCTTTTGGTTGATCACTTTGTTCAGCCTCTGAGTCATCATCTGTACTGGCTCGGTGTCAATATCAGAGTGTTGTTGCAGGCTCACGGCTTTATCGAATAAAATCTACACATGCCATGCAATCCCCGTACTTGGTTCCTAAAGTTAATCACTTCACCACTCTTTTTTTGGATAGCCTGGATTACTGTCCCAGCTTGACTTTCAGTACTTTGTCCTTCATTGTAGTATCTCTTTGAAACTCACAAGATGGTCTTTCAATTGTTATACTGCACTTTTCTGATTCCGTCCCTTTTTTAATCCCCTCATTTTTGTTAAAAAACATCATTTTCCCTAATTATGGTATTATTCGGAGAATTTTATCATTTGTGAAACCTGGGTGTCGCCTCTGAGTTCAAAGATCTCTATTCTTCCTTAATGATATTTCAATTTATTCGTCTTGAATTCCCCTTCAATTTATCTGTCATATATCCTTCTTCCTCTGGTTATCACTATTTTTCCAGATATTGTGTCTTGTTTATCTTTGTAATTGCCATTAACCCTATCTTGAACCCTCAACTATTGTTGAGTCTTGTATAAACCTTATCCTCCCAAAAAGTGAACAATTATACCGACTTCATAAATGGGTCATGCCTCTAAACAACTCTTGATCCATTCGACTGTCTAGTAGCAATACTATAATCCACGAACCTTATTGAAAATGACTCTTTATATTCCCATCCTATGGTTCTCAAATTAAACTGGTTCTGACAAAACTTCATCACGTTCAGAAATTTTCAGTACAATCTTGCATTAATGACGCCTGGTTTCTACGGATATTGTCTTCGTTCTTGTATTGAGTCTTCTCAAATCAAACCCACAGTGACATTGTCCTCCAATTTTTTATCGGACCCTTCAGCTCTTATGGCCAATGCCTACTCGACTAATTCTTGAACCAATACCTCACATGAATTCAATGTGATGCAACATTTATCGAATAAAACACACCTACACAAAAACAAAAACAAAACAAAAATTGTGTCAGTATGGTGAATTAAAATTATAAACAAAAATAATTGTTGTAAAATAAAATAATTTATATTGCGTAAAATTAATCAGAGAACAGTTTATTTTGCACATAAAAATAAAAAGAGAAAGGAATTTAAATTAGCAACACCCTGTCCTAGGTTCCTGTCTGGCTCTAGTGGGGTAGCCTTCTATTACAGAATGTGAGTTTCAGTCTAGACTCTGGGTACCCGAAATGTCGTTACTGGACTAGTAAGACATCGATTCAGGAGTATACGCCCCCTTATAGCAGAGGCGTAACCTCACGGTGTATAAGGTTGGTATACCGAAAGGAGGACAAAATTCCGATCACGGAGCTGAATAACTCACGTAAGATCATGTTTCACTCCCACTTAAAGGTGAAAAGCCCGGGTAAAAGGCTTATGCATGAATGACAATTTATATCAAACAAGAAAAAGCTACATGTATTTTTCCATAAAATTCATCCAATAATTATGAAAAAATTAAATTCAAATTACTGTCCAAAATGCCGAAATGCCACGTAGAATTGATTAGGCCTGATTCTCGATTTTTTTAAAGTATCCCCAGCAGAGTCACCAAGCTGTCGCGATCATTTTTGAAATCAGGACATGTAAAAAAATAACCCGACGATCGGTCTTTTTAGAAAATTATGGTTTGTAGCCATTTTTAATTTAATCCTGAAAATTTAGGGGTTTCATATTAAATCAGATTTTTCTTTATTTATCTTAAAAAACATTTGGAGTCGCCAACGATCACTTCGAGGTAGATCGGAAAGCGAAAAACAAACCAGAGATTATGTCTTTAAAAATTGGGTTTGGGAGTCGGTTACGTGTAGGGAAGGATTAGCACCCCTACGAACGCCCGTTATCGGTACCTTTAATTTTACGTGGCAGTTTGGCATTTCGAATAATAATTTGAATTTAATTTATCCCATAATTATTAACCGAATATAAATTTTGAATGCAGATATCCTTTTATAAGGAAATTCATTTTGTTCGAATATGAGATTAAAGGCACCCTGTTAGGTGACACCCCTATTCATATTTAAAAATGAATTTCCAACATAAAAAGTTTTAATGAATGATATTTTATTGTCTTGTCAACTTTAAGTGTTATTCCTAAAAAGGCTCTATTTAATTATTATTTAAATCTATGAATATTAATTAATTTAATGGATTTTATGTGAAAATGCCAATTTCTTGAACATCTTCCATATGTTTAAAGCCTTTAAATTAATCATATTCCTAATTAATTAATTCTTCTAATCGATTAAAGTTCTAGTCATAATTAAGGCCCTAACAATTTATTATTCAATATTATAAATGAAAATGCATATCGAATATACACCTTTATGATCAAGGCTGAGATAACACCCCATTGTAAACAATGGAACACCATCCACATTTGAACCTCAAAGATTCTATTCGATATACATTTAATTAATTACAATGTATCATAATTAAATGTCTAATGTTAATTAAAGGACTAAATTGATATCCAATTATAAGTGTGATTGATATATTAAATATATTCATTAAAATCCATGTTGAGATAACAACCCATTGTAAATAATGGAACACCATCCAAATTAGGATTTTAAATCTTATATTTAATACCTTTAATTACTACAATTATCTACCCTATTTTAATTATTGAATCCTAATTAGAGAAACCTAGACTAAAGGCTCTAAACAATTATTAAATCTAAATGTATTTAATTGTCTAATAAAATTATACTATATGCTCAATTTTAAAGAAATACACTCAAACATATAAATTAATTGCATTAAATTAAGGTAATTAAATAAATAATTAAATCAAAAACAAATCAAACAAAGCTGATTTTATTACTATATGGACTAAAATGAAACAATTACAAGCTAGTGTCCAATTACAAAAATCCAAGGTGACTGAAATGAAAAGATCATAAGCTGTGGGATTCAATTATAATAACTAAGGGCCGAATTAAATGAATTACAAGACATGAGGCTCAAATATAAGGGAATTAAGACCAAATTGCGAAACAATCCAAAGTTCCTAGAACCCAAAGCCTAATTAGTCCAAATATCCCACAATGCACGGATCTCCCTACCCGACCCGGTTCATGGCGCGCGGATCCTGTTCCCCAAAACGTCATCATTTTTTCTTGGCTATAAAAGCCCAAATTTAACCCCAAAGCCTAATTTTCAGACTCGATTCTCTCTCTTCCCTTCTCCCTCATCTCAAAACTCTCTCCCCTAAAACATCCCATGGCCCAGAATTTTACCCCATATGGATTGAAAACCCATATTTCTGCTTGAACATTCATCCATGTTCATACAACATCGGATGAACACCATAACTTCGGCCATTAACCGCCTTTGTTTCTACCTCTTGATCCAGCTCCGCCTCTCACCGACCACCCTTGGTCGTTCGTCGGCCGCCATCCACCTCCGATCACTTTCTTCACCTCCCCGACCACTGTGCCCTAGTTTCGACCACCGTCACATCCGGTCGATTGCTGCCGCAAGGTGATATTCGGCCGCCGTGCTCCACCGCCTTTCAAACTAAAAAACCCCATAAATTTAATCCTAAACCCTAAAAAATCACCCGTTTCGCCAAAAACGCCAAATCTTCCCAAATCTAAAACCTAAATCTACCCGGAACTCCCTCTTCAACTCCGACCGTTCAAAACCTATGCCCTCGCCAGCAACTAAGATAAGATTCTGACCTCTGTTTTATTATTATTTATATCTTTCATTTCTAATTTTACCAACATTTCCTTTTTCTTGCAAAAATTGAAAACAAGAAAAAAAATACCTCTGTAAATGGCATCTCTGGTGACGTTTCGACCACTGGCGACATCTTGACTTTTGGCTCGATCTTCGGCTACGTTTCAGCTTCTGGCAGCCCGGCGACCAGTGACGGCTCACCTCCCGAGCAACCTCTTTGGTTTTTGAGGTGAGGATCACTCTCTCTCCTCCATTATTGTATTTTAATATTTATTAGTATTTTATTATTAATTATCATTATTAGCACTTAATGATCTGACACACACTCTATCTTTCTATTTATAGGATAGTGGATGATGATGCAATTGATGAGCTCATAGAGCTGATGTCAGCGGAGAAGAAAACCATGATCCATGTGAAATTGGTTTGGACAAATAGGAGCCTGCCACGTGTTCCTTCAGATTGGCATTTGAGCGGGAAAATGGATCTAGTTGGGTTTTGTGTTTGTTTAGCTGATATGTATAGGATTTTGGGAGGGAAACAAGTTGTAAATTAGGCCTTACAAACTTGTATTTGGGCTTTGGGACCTTTAGAATGTAAATTGGACTTTTATGGACTGTTTTGATATTACTTATGGACTATTTATTTATTTAGTATTATTTATTTATTAGCCCGATCAAAATTCAGGTATGACACATATTCAATTGCTTGGTTATGCAATAAGCTCGGTGTTCTAATTCCACTGAAAGATGGCATGACTTTCCAAACATAAGCTTGTATGGGGAAGTCCCTAATAATGTTTTGAAGGATGTTTTGTATGCCCACAAGGAATCATCTAGCCCCAAAGACCAGTCTTTCCTAGTTGGGTTCATAGTCTTCTCCAAGATATTCTTGATCTCTTTGTTTGAAACTTCTGCTTGGCCATTTGTTTGGGGGTGATAGGCAATGGTAATTCTTTGCTGGATTTCGTACCTGCACAGAGATTTAGTGATTAAATGACATCTAAAATGAGTACCTTAATCATGTATGATGGCTCTGAAGGTACCGAATTCGTTAAAGATATGCTTGTGTAAGAACTTGAGAACAGCCTTGGCATTATTTGTTGGGAGAGCAACAGCTTCAACCCACTTTGAAACATAATCTACTGCCACAAATATGTATAAATTGTCAAACGATAGAGGAAAATGACCCATAAAGTCTATCCCACACACATCAAATAGCTCCACAGGCATGATATTTTGAAGTGCCAATTGATGTCTGCTGGAAATATTTCCAGTGCGTTGGCATTTGTGACATGACTTGGCAAAATAATAGGCATCCTTGAATAGCGTTGGCAAAAAAATACTGACTACAACACTTTGGCTGCTATATTCATCCTAGAGAAGCGTCCTCCATATGGTGCTACATGGCAAAGATGAAGAATGTTTTGTTATTCATCCTTTGACACACAATGACGAATGATTTGGTCAGCACATTGTTTGAATTAGAACGGCTTATCCCAATAGTATTGTCGAATATCTTTCAGAAATTGCTTTCTAGCATTACTTGTCAAGTTTGATGGCATAATATTGATGACTAGGTAGTTGACTACGTCAGTATACCATGGAATGGTAATGGTCACAAGCAACTGATCACTAGGGAAGTTATTTCTAATTATTGTGATGTTCCATTCTCGTGGTTCTAAAAGAGACAAATGATCAGCCACCAGGTTCTCACTCCATTTCTTATCTTGAATCTCGAGATCAAATTCTTATAACAATAGTGTCCATCGAATCAGTCAGGGCTTGGCATCTTTCTTGGCCAGAAGGCATTTGATTATCGAGTGGTCTGTGTACACCACAACTTTACTACCTACAAGGTAAGATTTGAATTTTTCAAATACAAAGACAACTGCAAGGAACTCTTTCTCATTGTTATGTAGTTAAGCTGGGCTTAATTCAATGTGCGGCTGGCATAATAAATGGTATGGAGAATTTTTCCATGCCTTTTTCCTTAAATATCTTTAATGGCTTAGTTGTTGGCATCGCACATGAGCTCGAATGGCTCATTCCAATCTAGTGCCACGAATATGGGGCATTAATTAACCTATCTTTAAATTCATGAAAATCTTTCAAACAATAATCATCAAATGCAAAAGTGGTATTATGTTCCAAAAGTAAACATAAAGGTTTAGAAATTTTCGAGAATTCTTTAATAAAGCGACGATAAAAACCTGCATATCCCAAGAAACTTCTAATACCTTTGACACTTGCGGATGGTGGCAATTGTTTAATTATCTATACCTTTGCTTTGTCTACTTCCAGTCCCTTCTTGGTCATTTGTGCCTCATAACTATGCCCTCTTTCAACATAAAATGGCGTTTTTCTTAGTTTAGGACCGGGTTGGTTTCAATGTATCTCTAAAGAATAAGCTTCAAACTCTAAAGACATTCCTCAAAATTTTTGCCAAAGACAGAGAATCCATCCATAAAGACTTCTAAGTTATTCTCGATCATATCCGAGAAGATCAATATCATGCAATGCTGAAACATTACTGAAGCGTTACATAGTCCAAAATGCATCCTTCTAAAGGCTAATGTCCCATAAGGACAAGTGAACATAGTTTTCTCCTGATCTTCTAGAGCATTGGCTATTTGATTATAGCCTGAGTAGCCATCTAGGAAGCAATAAAATACATTCCCTGCCAGTCTGTCCAATATTTGAATGATGAAGGGCAACGGAAAGCGATCCTTTTGGGTGGCATTATTTAGCTTCTTGTAGTCTATGCACAGTCTCCAGCCCGTCATATTTCTCAAGAAGATCTGTTTATTCTTATTGCTCTACACCATGATCATTCCACCTTTTTTTGGCACACACTACATTGCGCTGACCCATGAGCTATCAAAAAATAGGATAAATTATCCTAACATCCAGCATTTTGTGACTTCTTTCTTGACTACCTCCTTCATGCTGGGATTCAATCTCCTTTGAGCCTCGATTGTTTGTCATGGTAATCCTTTAGAATAATTATGTCCATGCAAATTGTTATCCCTTGGATATCAGCTAGATTCTATCCCAAGGCTTACTTGTAATTGCACAATATCTCCAACAATATTCCTTCTTGGTCTTCAGTCAAATCAGCAGCAATGATAACTGACAAAGTAAAGTTGTCTCTTAGGTAAGCATATTTGAGGTGGCTTGGCAAAGGTTTCAGCTCCAGTTCTGGTGGCTCCTCAACATATGGTTTAGGTGCCTTGACTTCTCTACCAACCAACTCAAGTGGCTCAGGTCTTCCATAATAACTCATGACTTCATTCAGTATGGTTGGCTCTTTAGATTCTTCACTCGCTATATCTTTATCATCCTACTCTATAGCATCAACATTTATGCCTTGGTAAAACTGTGCTATGAGCTTGATATTCCTCTAGTTTATCTGCACACTTAAAAGCTTAAAATGCGTTAAATATAACCTGTTGGTCATTCATACACATAGTAAGCTCACCTTTTTTAACATCAATTAAGGTCTTATCCGATGAAAAAAATAGTCTCCCAAATATTATTAGGATATCAACATCAACCTTATATTCTAAAATAATGAAATCAGCTGGGAATATAAATTTATCTACGTTGACCAACACATCCTTAATCTTACCCTTAGGATGTGCATAAGATCGATAAGCCAGCTGAAGTGTTACTGTGGTACACCTTGCTTCGATACCAAGTTTCCTGAAAACTGACATTGGCATCAAATTGATGCTGACTCCCAAGTCATGTAGTGCATTACCTATGAATTTATTGTCAATCATGCAGGGAATAATGAAACTCCCATGATCTTTTAATTTCAAAGGCAATCTGTTGGTTATCATTGCACTACATCCTTTAGTAAGAGCGATAGTCTCAAAATCACACAGCTTCCTCTTTTTGGACAAGATGTCCTTCATGAATTTAATGTAGTTGGGCATCTGTTTGAGAGCTTATACTAATAGTAGGTTGATCTGAAGTTGTTTAAGAACTTCTACAAAGCGCTTAAACGGTTGATCTTGGTTGTATTTGTAGAGCTTATGTAGAAAATGTGGTGGTGTGTAGGCAAACACTGGTTTAGCTGGTTTTTCCAAAGTGGTATTGGCATCATATTGAGGTCTGGCATTATCATTGCTCGCCTTCTTTTTCTCTACCTCCGTGGGTTCATTTGCTAGCACCAACTTCTCGTTCTAGCAAATACTTGGCTATTTGACAAGTGTTTCATTCTTGAATTATTTACCACTTCGAAGAGTGACTGCTTTGCATTATTCATTCTCTTTTTGTCGAGCATCCTCCGTATCACTTGGAAAAGTTTTTTGAGGTCTGTTACTGAGCGCATTGGTAATCTGTCCTAGATGGACCTCCAAGTTTCACATAGATGCTGCTAAACTCTGGACAATTACATCATTTCGCTCCATATACTCCATTAGAGTATTCCTCTAGTTAGATTTATACCCTGGATGGAAATTATTGTGTGCTCTCTGTGGCATCATATTCTGGTTAAAACCTGATGGCGTATTATTATCCTAACATTAGGCATTATATTGGTTGCCTCCTTGATTTGCCCATAAAAAATTTGGATACTGCTTCCAACCTGCATTATAAGTATTAGAATGTAGGTTATTATTGCGGTTATAATTACCAACAAAATTTATTGATTCTGGGTTTGCTGGGCATTCTTCATATTATGATCCTCTCCACAAATAGTATAGAATGGTTTCAATGCCCTCACTTCTCGAACTTCACTAGGATTTTGATTTGTCTTCACTATATTACTAAGGTTGGAAATTTGAGCATTGATAGATGATAGTGCATCAAGCTCTAATTTCCCAGCGGCTTTTGTTCCAGTTCCCAATCTGGCAGTAGTGTATTGAAAATCATTGGTGACAATCCTTTCAAGGATGTCAAATGCCTCTGTGTAGTTTTTGTCTAGCAATGAACCATTTGCCGAAGCATCAACAACAGTCCTAGCATAAGCATTGAGTCCATTATAAAATGTCTCTATTTAGGTCTAAGTAGGAAATCCATGCATGGGGCATCTTCTCAACATGTCCTTAAAATGCTTCCAGGCATCATACAAAGTCTCGTCATCAACCTACCTGAAAGTAATAATTTCATTCCATAGCTTGGCATTAAGTTTAGGTGGTAGGAATCTCAAGAGAAACTTCTGGCATAATTCTGCTCACAAAGTGACTGAACCAGGTGGCAAAAAACTTAGCAAAATTTTCCTCTATCTCTCAAAGAGAATGAGAATGGTCTTAACTTCACTGTCTCTTCAGCCAAACCCGGTTGCTGAAATAGTTGGCACACCTCCATAAATTGCTTTAAGTGTTGCCTTGGGTCTCCGGTAGGTGATCCATCAAACTGACCTACATTCAATAGCGTACGAATCATTACTGGTTTAAGTTCAAAATTAGTTGTATTTACCTCTGGATCAATCAGTCATAGCATCAAGTTATCCATGTTTGGTGCCAAGTGTTCTCTGATATGTCGTTACTCATGTATCTCTACAGCAAGAGCGGGCGATATCCCATCATGTATTGCCAGATTCTCCAGATTGTTCAGGACACCATCTACTCCATTATTTCCATTACGAGCCATTTTTTGACGTTCTCTTCTTATCCTGCGTAGGGTTCTTTCAATCTCTAGATTGTATAATAAATCTTCCTTCACAGTGCGGCTCCTGGTCATACACCAATCAAAACAAAATAAGTAAAATAAACAAAAACAAGTAAAAATCAAAACAATTAATCCCATTTCAATCCCCGGCAACGGTGGTAAAAACTTGTCGAATGACTAATGCTAGTTAAATGATTGATGATTCAATGTAATAATGTAAGTAAATAATGCCAAGAATAGGTCTTTTGCGTGTAAGTATACACTGTCAATAAGTAATACAACGGTAAGCTGAGTATCGTATCCACAGGGATTGTCCAGGAATTAAATGCCACGATAGTTACTTGTGAAATAGAATAAATGAGATGGTAATTGAACTTGGATTTTAATTAAGAAGATGATTAAATGGAAAATCAAGTAAGAATTCAGACATATTGGTAAACAAATGTGTCAAGATAATTGATTGGCGTTGCCAAGGAATGGTTGGATTTTAAGCTAGTAATGACAACAATTAACAATGTTCAACCTTGGTTTTATTGCCAAGCAGATTTTAAGTTAGCATTGCCTCCGTCGATTGCAATACTCTAAGTTAATTACTTTTAACACCTATATGTCTATATTGATGTTTTCTAATAATTAACCTAGCAAAGTTTTAATCTTCACTCCTAAGGGGTAGGTTCGCTTCCGAAGTAAGCTCATCTACTTGAACATCTTCTGTCGAAGCTTATCTCCTTAGTATTTAGCAGTTAATCCTTATCTCTTAAGTCTGTTAAGATATTAGGGGATAATGAGCATTCAATGCCATCTGTCGTATGGCATAAAATATGATAAATTTAAGTGCAAGAAAAATAAACAAAAAGTTTTAACTAATAACTAATCTAGAAAGCAATTAAGTAAATGAAAAGATGAGATCGAATGAGAGAGATAGGCCAGGTTATCGTGAGTTGAGGTGTGATAGCCGATTGGATCGTTTTGGTAAAAGAGTGCGGGCAACTAGTTGTTCGTGGCAACTACAACGGGGTTGCCTTGGCAACTAATCGATGGTTGCTCAGGCGACTAGTTGGGCAACTACTTGGGCGTCAGGGCAGCCTTCAAGGTTGTGAGAGCGTTCTTCAATAGTTTCTTCTTATCCCTAAGTGAAACTCTAGCTACTTGTGCATGCCTTGATAATACATCCCTGCGTGAATCAAGGGTGAACAACAACCAATCTTGCGCTCCTCTTAGCCGTTGAAATCCTTAACTTATTCCTAAGCGGATTAATCTTCACCATCATTGGATTGAATAAAGATCATATTCATTCGTTTCTTGAATCTAACTCTCCCGATATTAGATAAATAGATGAAATCACGAGATCCTCTCCCAATTCACTCGCAAACAAGAATAAGAACCAAGAATGAATAAACCTTGAAATAGAAAAGTGCAAACTCTTATTACCTAAACAAAAACCAATAGTTTCTCACAACCACAAAACACAATAACCATAGCTAAGTAAATTTAGTTCATGGCTAGGTTCCAAAGAAACACAAGATAAACAATCCCTAGCATGAACCCAATCGAACAAGAAAGAAAAGATGAAGCTTGTCTAAAATCCCTTGCTTTCTCCCTTGGACTTGTCGAAATTTCCCTAATGCTCTCTCCAGTTGTCGAAATCTCCTTGCTATTTATAGGGCTAGGCCAAAGTCCTTCTTTGAGGAGGAGTTTGAGTTGGAATTAAATTATCTTTAAAGAATATAATTCTTTATTATAATTTTATTCCTATTAGAACTTCTCCTATCTTCTTGGAATTTAATTCTTCTTTAATCTCTGCATAGCAATCAAATTCCTTTGGGCTTGGGCCTTGCTCCATGTCATCTTGGGCTTGTAAAGTCATTAATTTCGACATCCCTATTGCATTTTCTCTTTGTCGAAAATTGCCATGGCAACTGGCTCGGCGTCTCCTTCATGCATTGCCCTGGCAACTAGCTCGGCATATCCTTCATGCATTGCCCTGGCAACTAGCTCGGCATTGCTTTGGCAAGTGATCCTGCACATACACACACAAAGCACACCAAAGCAGCATCTTTTCCACAAAAACTACCAAGTTATGTAATCAAGCTCAACGATGGAAGGAAACATGGATTAATGCATGAATGGCTAACTATGCAACTAATATGAGCCTAAGTCTAACAATAATATGAGTAAAAAGGGTAAGAAAAATAGTACTTTTGAACACTTATCACACCCCCAAACTCGAACTATTGCTTGTCCTCAAGCAATGCAAACTCATAATTACCTGCCAAGACTTCAATTTTCACAAACTTAGCTTTGAACTTGATTTCAATTCTCTGAAACGGGGCACAAAGTATGATTGGCTTTTTATTTTTCGGAAAACTGAGGAGTTACTCGGAATCAAACTATAATGCTTGTGTGCAAGTTGATTTTTCGGATTCTATGCAAACAATAGGTTTTCAAATTACTTCATTGGGTTCTTATTAACATGTTTTTAACTAGAGCCAGTTTTGGGCATCTCTAGTGTTTTGTTTTTAGTTTTATTAAGTTAATTTAATCGACTAGAGCCGGTTTTGGGCACCTCTAGTTAAACAATTTTTTTAACACATCCTAGAGCCAGTTTCGGGCACCTCTAGTGATCAATTTTTTTAGCACATGCTAGAGCCAATTTCGGGCACCTCTAGCATTCATCCAATTTTTATTCTAATCCCCCAAATTGTTAATTATCAACCTAAGTTTACTAGAATTCCTTAAATCAATCAAACCACAACAGTGTTTCATCAAATTTAGCATCATAGTAAAATTCTAAGTTTTTCCATGGTTATCCTAGAATAAAAATTCTATCAATTAAGTGCATTGGCAAAGTCATCATCGAATATTCATCAAATCTAAGCAATTCTTGTTCCAATTAAAGGCATGGCAAGCAATTTATGTATCATAAATGTAATACTTAAGATGAATGTAACTAAACATGGTAACTACTAATAACAATCCCCCCCAAACTCGAGTGAGGCATTGTCCTCAATGCATGCATAAAAATAACGAAAAAAAATAAAAATAAAATAAAAATAAAAATGCATATGAGGACTTACTCCGAGAGTTCGTCATCGTAGATGATTAGTTTCTTTTTGGTCGGTGTCTTGATTCTTTTGCTTGAACGCGATGGTTGTTTTCTTGTTGCCGGGATGTCTTTAGCTTTGGTTGCCGTGGCATCTTCAGAGTCGGTTGCCGTGGCATCAGCTTGGGCAGGCACGATGTAGGTTGCCGTGGCATCTTCTTCATTGGTTGCCGAGGCAAGGATCTCGACAGTAAATTTCCTTAGCATCGTAGTTGTGAGTCTTGTTGTGGAAAAGAAAACAAGAAAACCTGAAAACTAAAGATAATGAAGAAAAATAAAATATCTCATAAAAATAAAAATGAAAATAAAAAGAAAAAGAAAATACTGAAAGGAGAGCATGCTCATGCATCTCCTAAGTTGACCACTTCTTTGTTACGTTCCACATGGGCACCATTGTAGTGCTTCAATCTTTGTCCATTAACTTTGAATTCATGGTTGTCAGAGATGGACTTGATTATCACAGCACCATGGGAGAATGGTTTGACGACTTCGAATGGTCCTGACCATCTTGATTTCAGCTTTCCCGGGAAAAGTTTTAGCCGAGAATTAAATAGGAGAACTAGTTGCCCTGGCGTGAATTGCCGTGGCAATAGTTTATTGTCGTGCCATTGCTTTGTTTTCTCCTTGTAGATTCGTGCATTGTTATAGGCGAGTGCACGGAATTCTTCTATCTCATTGAGATCCATCAAACGCTTTTGTCCGGCACTTTCCCAATCCATATTCACAGTCTTGATTGCCCAGTACGCCTTGTGCTCGATTTCCACCGGTAGATGACATGTTTTACTATAGACAAGTCGGAAGGGGGACATACCTAAGGGTGTTTTGAATGCAGTGCGATATGCCCAAAGTGCGTCATCTAGTCTTAATGACTAATCCTTCCTTGAGGGATTTACAACTTTCTCGAGTATACCCTTCAATTTCCAGTTGGAAATTTCTGCTTGCCCGTTGGTTTGTGGGTGATATGCCGTGGCGATCTTGTGTGATATGCCGAAGCGTTGCAACATCTTGGCAATTAGTCTGTTGTCAAAATGCTTGTCTTCGTCGCTGATAATTGCTATTGACATCCCAAACCGTGTAAATATGTTTTTCTGCAAGAATCGTTGCACGGTCTTGGAATCGTTGTTGGGAACTGCAGCTGCCTCAACCCATTTAGACACGTAGTCGACGGCAAGTAGAATGTAGAGGTTGCCGAATGAAGATGGGAAAGGTCCCATAAAATTGATCCCCCCCACATCGAACAGTTCCACCTCGATGATGTTCTGGAGCGGCATCTCATGTCGTCTAGAGATATTGCCCGTCCTCTGGCAACGATCACATTGCTTGTAAAAGTCTTGGGCATCTTTGTACAATGTTGGCCAATACAAACCGGATTGCAAGACTTTAGCCGCGGTACGAGTTCCTCCAAAATGTCCTCCATAGGGTGAAGAATGACATTGCCGGAGTACATTCTGTTGCTCTTCTTCAGGGACACATCGGCGTATAACCTGATCTGTACATTGTTTAAACAAAAGAGGCTCGTCCCAAAAGTAATGCTTAGCATCATGACAGAACCTCTTCTTCCCTTGGTGAGTAATGCTATAAGGAAAAATACCACAAACAAGGAAGTTAACTAAATCCGCGTACCAGGGTATTGCCGAGGCATTTGCTGCCGTGGCGACTGCTCCCAAAATTGCCGAGGCGTGTGCGTCAAAGGCTGCTACGGCGTCGAGAGTTGCCGAGGCGTCAAGGGTTGCCGAGGCGTCTAGGGTTACCGAGGCGTCGAGGGTTGCCGATGCAACTAAAATTTGTTCATCCGGGAATGCATCGCATATCTCAAGATCCGCGTCCTCTTTCCTATTGCGTTCCAGACGTGATAAGTGATCGCCCACTTGGTTTTCTGTTCCTTTCCTGTCATTAATTTCAATATCAAATTCTTGTAAAAGTAATATCCAACGAATCAAACGAGGTTTAGCATCCTTTTTAGCAAATAAGTATTTGATTGCCGAATGGTCCGTATGAACAATTACCTTTGTACCAATTAAATAGGATCGGAACTTGTCAAATGCGAAAACTACAGCTAGTAACTCTTTCTCCGTTGTTGTGTAATTCACTTGAGCACTATTAAGAGTTTTACTAGCGTAGTATATCACATGGAAGGTCTTACCTGTGCGTTGGCCTAGGACTGCTCCTACCGCGAAATCACTTGCATCACACATGAGCTCAAAAGGTAGCGTCCAATCTGGTGGAACGACAATGGGTGTCGAGGCAAGCTTTTTCTTTAGGGTTCCGAATGCTTGGGTGCAAGAATCATCAAAATCGAAGACTTTATCCTGTTCAAGCAGATTACACAAGGGTTTAGTGATTTTAGAAAAATTATGAATGAACCTCCTGTAAAAACCTGCATATCCGAGAAAACTTCGAATTCCTTTAACCGAACTTGGTGGGGGTAATCTCTCGATCACGTCCACCTTGGCTTTGTCTACTTCAATTCCCTTGGATGAAATCTTGTGGCCGGGCACTATTCCTTCATCTACCATAAAGTGGCATTTCTCCCAATAGAGGACTAAATCCGTTTCTTCGCATCTTGCTAACACCCTCTCTAAATTGTCGAGACAGTCGTCGAAGTCATTACCAAAAACCGAAAAATCATCCATGAAGATCTCAAGGAAGTCTTCGACCATGTCTGAAAAGAGTGCCATCATGCATCTTTGGAAGGTTACCGGGGCGTTACACAATCCAAACGACATCCTTCGGAAGGCATAAGTATCGTATGGGCATGTGAAGGTTGTTTTTTCTTGATCTTCTGGTGCTATGGCAATCTGATTGTAACCTGAATAACCATCAAGAAAACAATAAAAGGGTTTACCTGCAAGACGGTCAAGCATTTGATCAATAAAGGGTAATGGGAAGTGATCTTTCCTAGTAGCTTTGTTTAGCTTTCGATAGTCCATACAAACCCTCTAACCGGTCACAGTCCTGGTTGAGATAAGTTCATTATTTTCATTGCTTACCACTGTTATACCTCCCTTTTTCGGTACACATTGTACCGGGCTTACCCACGTACTATCAGAGATAGGGTATATAATGTCGGCGTCAAGCCACTTGATGATTTCTTTCATTACAACCCCTTTCATGGCATGATTCAGTCTCTTCTGGGCCTCAATTGAAGGTTTGTGATCATCTTCCAACAAGATCTTGTGCATGCACACCGCCGGGCTAATTCCCTTCAAGTCGGCAATTGTCCACCCTATTGCCTTTTTGTGTAGCTTCAACATCTTGATCAGCTTATTTTCCTGCTCAGGCTGTAACTTAGAAGAAATAATTACAGGCAATGTATTATCGGTCCCTAAGTATACATATTTTAGTTGCTCTGGCAATTGTTTCAACTCAAGAATTGGTGGTTGTTCAATAGAGGGTTTTTCGAGCTTACCTTCCTTACCTGAGTAGTCCAGTGGTTCAAAGTATGTACCTGGTCGGTTGACTAGCCAATTTGCCTCTTCTGGTTGTTCCTCATCGACCGGTTCTTCATACTCCTCATGTTCCTCTTGGTCGGCAATGTAGTTCTTTGAGGCAACTAAATTCCTCATCGAAGTTAAACTCTGCCGTGGCATGAAGTAGTTGGCATTCTTCTGGATCATCGGCATGCCTTAGTGTTTGGAACACATTTAGTTTAACTTGCTGGTCATTCACCCTCATTGTGAGTTCTCCCTTTTCAACATCAATCAAGGTTCTCCCTGTTGCTAGGAATGGTCTCCCGAGAATGATGGGTGCACGCTCATCTGCTTCACAATCCAAAACAATAAAGTCAGCGGGAAAAATAAATTTATCGACTTTTACCAGTATGTCTTCGATTTTTCCCTCTGGATGCACATAGGATCTGTCGGCTAGCTGTAGCATGACTGTTGTAGGTCTTGCCTTCCCGATTCCTAGTTTTTGGAAAACCGATTTAGGCATCAAGTTTATGCTAGCCCCAAGGTCGCATAATGCTTTCCCGACATAGTGATTTCCAATGGAACAGGGTATTGTGAAACTTCCGGGATCCTTCAACTTAGGTGGCATACGACAGCAACATTGCCATGCATCCCTCTGTCGCGGCAACTGTTTCAAACTCTCCTAGCCTTGTTCTCTTGGACACAATGTCTTTAAGAAACTTGGCATAGTTTGGTATTTGTTCAATTGCTTCCACCAATGGCAAGTTGATGTGGACTTGCTTTAGGATATCAAGAAACTTCTTGAATTGGTATTCTTGCTTTTGTCGCTTCAACCTTTGTGGGAATGGTGATGGAAGTCGGATATCTTCGATCATTTCATTGGTTTGAAATCTGATTGACGGCATTGCCGGGACATCTGGAGTTGCCGAGGCATTATCAACTGGGGTTGCCGAGGCATGCTTATCGCAAGTTGCCGAGGCGTCTTTATCGTCGGTTGCCGAGGCATGTTTATTGTCGGTTGCCGCGGCAATTCCTGGTTCAGCATCTGAGGCTTTGCCGCTAGGTTCGTCTTGATCTTTTTGTGGAGTTTTGTTTGATGAGCGGGTTTGAGCCTCTCTAAGTTGTTGGCCACTTCTAGTGGTGATCGCCTTACATTGCTCATGGCCAGTTCCTCTTGCGACTTCAGTATCGCTAGGTAAACCTCCTTGTGGTCTAGTATTCAGATTTTGAGCAAACTGTCCGACTTGATTTTCCAATGATTTGATTGCCGCCTCTTGGTTTTGCAATCTCATCTCGGTCCTATTAATAAAAGCATCAGTTCTTTTTATGAAATTACTATTCTCAGCCATATAAGATTCAGTTTTCATCATAAAAGCATTTAGAGAATTTTCCAAAGAACTAGATGTTGTCGGTTGTTGCCGCTGCATCGCATTGCCGTGGCATATTCTGCTGGAATCCCGATGCTTGTGCATTCTGATTGTTCTGGTTTAGAGCATTGTTGGGATTACTCCATGAAAAATTCGGGTGCTTCTTCCAAGCTGGATTGTATGTATTGGACATCATGTTGTTGCTCCAATTGTAATTCCCCACATAGAAGCTGGATTCCGGATTCTGCAAACATTCAGAAGAATTATGGTTATCACCACATAACTCACAAAAAGAATCCATTACCTTGACTTCATGTGTGTTGTTTGGTTTTTGCATGTTCTGGACCATCTTGGTTAAAGCGGCCAATTGTGCCGAAATTGAATCTGATGATCCTAGTTCATGTATTGTGGCTTGGCGTCTAACTCCTCTTCTAGTGGATGGGAATTGATAATCATTCTTGGCCAGCCTGTTTAAAATTTGCATCGCTTCTTCCGGCAACTTATCTAGGAGTATGCCGTTTGCCGAGGCATCTAGCATCATCCTTGTTGGTGTATTCACGGCGTTGTAAAACATTGTTACTTGAGTCCACACCGGGAATCCGTGTAAAGGGCATTTGTGTAGAAGTTCTCTATATCGCTCCCAAGCCTCGTACATGGATTCATCATCCGCTCTGCGAAAAGAAGTAATGTCGTTACGAAGCTTATCAGTCAAATTTGTAGGATTAAATCTAGCAAGGAAATCACGACAAATATCAGTCCAAGATGCTATGGATCCGGCAGGAATGCTATTCAACCATGTTTTCGCCCTATCCCTCAGTGAATAGGGGAATAATCTTAATCGTAGGACATCGGGGGTGACTCCGTGTATCTTGAACGAGTTACAAATCTCGAGGAAAGATTTCAGATGTTGCCGTGCGTCTTCAGTTGCTGAGCCGCCAAATTGACCTATTGTGTTGATCATATTAAACATTACCGGTTTCAACTCAAAGTGGTCGGCTTCAATTTCAGGTGCGATAACTCCTGGGTTAAGTCCATCAAGATCTTCTTCAAGATAATCTCGAATAGTTCTGTTTCGTGCAAGAATCGCTCCTCCTCCTGCTCGAACATCTTGATTCATATTGCCGTCTTGATTTGCCATTGCTTCTCTTATCCTTCGTCTAAGTCTTTGTAAGGTTCGTTCGATTTCTGGATCAAAGGGATATTATGGTGAAGTCGGTCTCGCCTTGGTCATATACCAATGCAAAACCAAAGTTTGTTAGCCCTTTGAATTTTAAACAAGAAAAATAAAAAGAAAGTGCAAGAAAGTAAAAACAAAGTCGCTATTGCCAATCCCCGGCAACGGCGCCAAAAACTTGTTGCGCGTAATAAGTGCTACGCAAATGTGCAAGTATACACGTCGCAAGTTATAGTATAAAAGATATCGTATCCACAGGGATTGGTGCCACTTCAAGAATCTAGTCTCTTGCACTGTAAAAAGTAAAAACACAAGTAAAGGATTATAGAAGTTTTAACTAATAACTAATCTAGAAAGCAATTAAGTAAATGAAAAGATGAGATCGAATGAGAGAGATAGGCCAGGTTATCGTGAGTTGAGGTGTGATAGCCGATTGGATCGTTTTGGTAAAAGAGTGCACGGGCAACTCAGTTGCCGTGGCAACTTGCACAACGGGGTTGCCTTGGCAACTAATCGATGGTTGCCTGGGCGACTAGTTGGGCAACTACTTGGGCGTCTGGGCAGCAACCTTCAAGGTTCGGCAGAGCGTTCTTCAATGGTTTCTTCTTATCCCTAAGTCGAAACTCTAGCTACTTGTGCATGCCTTGATAATACATCCCTGCGTGAATCAAGGGTGAACAACAACCAATCTTGCGGTCCTCTTAGCCGTTGAAATCCTTAACTTATTCCTAAGCCGAATTAATCTTCACCATCATTGGATTGAATAAAGATCATATTCATTCGTTTCTTGAATCTAACTCTCCGATATTAGATAAATAGATGAAATCACGAGATCTTCTCCCAATTCACGCAAACAAGAATAAAGAACCAAGAGTGAATAAACCTTGAAATAGAAAAGCGCAAACTCTTATTACCTAAACAAAAACCAATAGTTTCTCACAACCACAAAACACAATAACCATAGCCAAGTAAATTTAGTTCATGGCTAGGTTCCAAAGAAACACAAGATAAACAATCCCTAGCATGAACCCAATCGAACAAGAAAGAAAAGATGAAGCTTGTCGAAAATCCCTTGCTTTCTCCCTTGGACTTGTCGAAATTTCCCTAAGGTCTCTCCAGGTGGTCGAAATCTCCTTGCTATTTATAGGGCTAGGCCAAAGTCCTTCTTTGAGGAGGAGTTTGAGTTGGAATTAAATTATCTTTAAAGAATATAATTCTTTATTATAATTTTATTCCTATTAGAACTTCTCCTATCTTCTTGGAATTTAATTCTTCTTTAATCTCTGCATCGCAATCAAATTCCTTTGGGCTTGGGCCTTGCTCCATGTCATCTTGGGCTTGTAAAGTCATTAATTTCGACATCCCTATTGCATTTTCTCTTTGTCGACAATTGCCATGGCAACTGGCTCGGCGTCTCCTTCATGCATTACCTTGGCAACTAGCTCGGCATATCCTTCATGCATTGCCCTGGCAACTAGCTCGGCATTGCTTTGGCAAGTGATCCTGCACATACACACACAAAGCACACCAAAGCAGCATCTTTTCCACAAAAACTACCAAGTTATGTAATCAAGCTCAACGATGGAAGGAAACATGGATTAATGCATGAATGGCTAACTATGCAACTAATATGAGCCTAAGTCTAACAATAATATGAGTAAAAAGGGTAAGAAAAATAGTACTTTTGAACACTTATCATTTGTTATGCACCATTGTAGGCGCGTTATCTTTTTTTTTTTGAATTAGGGCTGACCTGGCTTTGACTTACGGCTAACTGACCAGGCATCAGACTTATTTCTTTTGCCAATCGAGCTTGTCATTTTTCCTTCCTACTTTTGCTAATTGCACTCGGCATTTCTCTTCTACTCCAACCGCTCTTGACCTGCCAAACCTGCCTAGACTAGACAAACTTGACCTGAGACTCGACCGAGACTCAAAATCGACCCGAACACGATGACCCGAATTTGATTCGAAACTCAAAATAAACTGAATCGAATCAAAACCGAACTGAATTTCAGTTGAACCAAAATGGACCCAAACTGATTTTCAACCGATTCGAATGAAACCGAACCGAAAGTAACCCGAACTGAAGGCAACCAAAAAAAAATATATATTAAAATAAATAAATAAAGATGAGATGTGAATTGTCTCACAACGCACCAAAAAGCCAAATATATAGGCTATATAAAGTCATATATAGGGTGAAAAAAACTAACTTGGCCTGAAAACCCGACTAAAATGATCTATCTCCTATTAACCCGATATTGACTCAACCCAAAATCAACCGACCCAAAAATAACTGACCCAAAATCAATCGAACCGAAGTCTCAACCCGATACCTGAATCGAAATCACCATAGACCCGAACTAAAACCGAACCGAATTTAAACCGAATGTAGTCAGACCCAAAATGAACCAAACCAAAATGACCAGAACCAAAACCGAAATGAATGACCCGTTTGCCACCTCTAAACCTGCCCACCACAGCAAGAAAACACTTTTTCACTCTGGCAATGAAAAATTGTACATTCCTTAACTCCTAGATGCAAATGCATGAATCTACTGGCAAAATGCATAAATATGTACCCAAAGTCAAGCAATAGCATGGCAATATATACGAGAAAAGTATAACTTTTGAGGAGTTAACAAGTCCCCTTCCCATCCTTTCTAGTTAGGATTAGGATTAGATTTAAATTTTTCAAAAAAAAAATAGTATACCACATTAAATAAAAATCAAGTAATATACCTTATAGGATGCCAACTATACTCAACAATCAATCACAATGGTAGTTAGAACTATATTTAATACTATTATTCAAATGTGGATTCAAGGTGAAATCTGAACATGATTATCAAATATATTTATAATATATTCCATAAATCCTTTTTTGCTTAGTCACTAATGAGTACTCATTATGATCATATTTTAGACTTATTTACATCTAGTTTAGTTTGATTCTTAAGTACAATGACATGTATTAATCATGTTTTGCATTAGATGCATACATTTTGCATAGTTTACATTTTTATGGTAAGTTATTTAACAAGTGTTTACATGAATTTCATGTAGATTACGATGATTCTGAACGAAGAAAAGAGGAACTCGAGAAGCATAGCAATCGAATTGAACATGAAGATTTGAGTACTTAGAGTAATGAATTTCAAAGAATTAAGCCCAATGTTGATTCAATATGGTTGGAACTGGTTCAATGCTCAAAATCATGGTTTTTCCATGTTGGATTTTTCCCCATAGGTCTTTGGTATTTCAGTCATATCTAGAATAATATATTGATTCGAATGGAATTAAGCCTTCTACAAGTCATCACAAGAGTTCAAGCCAAAATAATGCTTTTAAAGGACCAAAATTGGTCCAATAGTCAACAGTGAGGATCAGGAGAAATTTGGCAAAATAAGTGAGTCTACTCACGACGAGCACCAGAGATGTTTATAAAAATTCAAACCGATATATTGTATGAAAATTTAAAAAAAAATCAGACTAAATGATAGATAACTATATAGATAAATTTTAGTCAAAATAGTATAATAATCATACTAATAAAATTAACGGTTAAACAGGACTGTTACAATTTTTAGTTAAACAATTAACTGACAAACGATAAGAAAATTAAAAATTAATTTTATAATGATATTGAAATACTAATTATTACTAATATGAAAAAAAAATTATACGTCACACAAAATGAATTATATAGGGCATTATCAAGTATGACAAATATTGAGATCCACTAATTAGCCTAGTGGCTAAGGATGTTCATCTTGTATGTGTTCGAATCTTGGTATGAGAATGTAATACCTCTCTATTTAATAAAAAAGTATGACAAATATTAATAACAGAAAATTATTTTTTTTCATGTTCCTTACATTTGTCGTATATACGGATTATTAATGAAGTTTTACTATATCTTAATTAGTTTAATGAAGTTGCATAAATTTTGAAGATTTAATTTGTCTATATATTTTTATTAAATTTGCATTGTATTTTAATTTTCCTAAACTTTTTAATCGCTTAAAACTTTGAACGTTTTTATTATAAATATTGAAGAATTTGAATTTCTTTAGTTGATAATTTTTAAAGTTATTAAAATTAGTAGTAATAAATTGATATATTATTTATAATATACTATATATAAAACGGTTCATGCTTAACCGAATAACCATATCAAATAAACTAGTTAACCGTTTAGTTGATAACCAATTTAAACAGGATAATAACGATTCATCAAAATATCATATCAAAATTTTTGATAACCGTACTGATAAATTATTTTAGTACGTTCGTGAAAGGCTCAAGCTGAGGTGCAGCGTGGCCCTGCGAGTTACAACCCGGATGCACCCTGACCCTGTGACACCCCTTTTGGCTGATTTGAGCCTTGAAGCTTGTTTCAGTCTTTATGCATCTAGAAGTCCCTAACCCTTAAAATCCTTGTAAAACACATAAAATAAGTTGGTTTATTGAAACTTATACACAACTTAAAATCTTGGCAACTTATACACACCCATAAAATTTAGGTTACTAAAATTAAAAAAATTAAAAATATTATAATTTACTTTAACTTAATTTCATATTTAATTTATATAAATTCAAAAGGAGATTTTGTAAAAACTTGTTTGGTTTAATAACGAGCATAAATTTATTCCTCAACTTAGTTTGAGGGTTTGTAATTTTAACTTTTTAGCTTAAAAATATATTCTAATATTTTATGAACATATTTTTAACACAAATTAGATGTTATTTTTTTATAAAAAATATGACTTTAATTATGTTTGAAACATATAATATTTAAAAGGCTTAAATTAAAAATCAATCCTTAAATTATGTCTTTTGTTTGCTTTTAGCCCCTAAACTATTTTTGGGTCAAAATAAGTACCTAAGTTATGTCATTTTTTGTTTTTAGTCCCTAAATTATCTCTTGATCAAAAATATTTTGTGGGTTGTAAATATCTTATTGGCCGAAATATTTTTTTGACTTAGATAACTAACGAACTTAAAGTGACCAGAAATAATAGTTTAAGTACTTGTTTTGAGCAAAAAATAGTTTAAGGGCTAAAAATAAATAAAATATATAGTTTAGGGGCTGATTTTTTATTTAAACCTATTTTAGAAATAAAAAATAAAGAGTCATGTCTTGTGTTAACCACGTGATTTATCAATTCCACATCATTATCTATATATATTCAATTAACCGAGTTAAGTCTAGGAACGTTGTTTAATAGTACAAGTAATGGATTAAATATTTCCAAAATATTAAATGTCACATTCATAAATTTGATAAATATCAAGTACTAATCATAGCATTATCCCTACGTGTATTTCAGAATATGCCTCCACAATCAACATCCTTCGGAAAAGAGAACCGAATATGCCACTACAAATCCTGCCTTCTAAGACAATCCAACTGACTCACTTCATAAACTAAATATATGAATAAAAATAATAAAAATGAACGGTTTAGTGTGATTATAAAATAATATTTTTTTATTAATTTTAGGTTTTTAATAACGTATACTTGAATCTAAATTATTTAAGGTAAATAATATTTTTTTACTGAGATTACTTGATATGTTGTGTTGCTCATTTAAACTTAAACTTCCAGTATGTATGGTAAAATATTCTGAATTTAGTGCGTTCAATTTTGGTTTTGTAAGAGTATTTTAAAATAAAATTAATTTATGGTGAGTTTTCAGTAATTTTGTTCGGTCTGAGTTAGATTTTAATGATATCTTCACAATTTATTAAAATATTTTTTCAATTTTATCATTACTTTGTTAGTCAAATTTAAATACAAAATTTAAAATAAGGGCTCAAATAGAATCTAAAACATAGTTATACGTAGTAAATTAGAGTGAAGGCAGGGACGGAGCCATATTTAGTAATTTTTAATTTTTTTTGTATAATTGTATTTGAGGTTAATTTTAATTTAAATAATAATAAAATAAGTTTTTTTGTCCCTCACAATTTTTAATTTTAAAAGTTTAATAAATATTTGTCGTTCTCGGTGTTTGATCTAGCTTCGTCCCTGAATGAAGGTAAACAAAGCATAGTTTAATAATATCATGCACGATAAAGATATAACAGAATATGAAAAAGGTAATACAAATTTAACAAAAACATATGAATGTATTTCGAACAAAAAAAACATATAAATGTATAAAACATTTAGAATGTGAATTAGTAATGTATTATTATGGTACAAAATTCAGTGTGACGAATACCTTTTCTCTAAATTTTAAAAACATAAGCTAAACAAGCATTTCAAAACCTCTAAAACCCTAAATTCTAATTTCTAAATCATACAACCTAAACCCTTAAATTTTAAATTTAACAAGTTTGTGTAAATTTTAGTTTACATAACTTGTGTATCAAAATTTCTCTCTATTACAAACAGGGTTGATCTAAGTGGTAAGCAGCTTGGCATCGCTTAAGCAGGTCTCGAGTTCGAGATGTGTATGTAGAAAATCCCCGTTAGGTGACTCACCCACCAAAACTAGGTGTGCGACACTGGTCGATCCGGATTAGTCAGGGCGAAGCCCTAAAAACCGAAAGGGCAACCCAAAAAAAGTTTCTCTCTCTATTTTTTACTCTCAAATATAGAAAAGTTAAATAATTCAAATATTTATCAGTATTCAATTAAATTTTTACAGGATCATTTTGAGTTTTAAAATATTATTTTTGACTTTTTTTTTTAATTTATTTAAATATTTAAAATATCTTTTTTTTCTAGATCATCTTTTGAGTTCTAAAATATTATATTTTAGTTTTCTAATTTTTTAAAATATTGTTTTTATTTTCAAACTTAAAAAATAATTAAAGATTTGGAAAATATAATATTGTACATATATATATATAATTACGATTACAAATGAACTACATGATATTGATGACTACAATATAATAAGTAGGTTAGTCTGGTAATTATGTACTAAGTTTTATCCACCAAAGTTAAGTTTGATTTCATCAAACGATTATTAACTAATTAACTAACGATTTTATAATAAATCATTTTATTAAGAAATAAAATTTATAATTAAATACATCAAATATAACTATAAATTTGTAATTAGAATCAATCAATATACTATACAAACAAAACTATAATAATATAATATAATATAATATATCTATTTATTTACCATTATAATCAATATTTAATCCCTACAATGCATGTGAAAATCATTTAATATAACGCACAAAAAAATGTTTTGTACCCAAGCAGGTTGGTGAAAGTTAGATCTACTATTATGAGTAGTTGAGAAGGTTAGGTAAAAAAAATTCAACCCAAAACGACCGGAAGACGGACACGTGTTAATACTCGCTATTTTTTTTATTTATAAATGATATTTATTTTTTAATTTTAATTTTTGTTTATAAAAAACATTTTTCATTAAATATATGATTTAATTGTACCATACGTCCCCAAACAACGACCTTCATTTTAAATTAGTCTCTAAATTTTTAAATTTTCTAATTTTACCCCCAAACTATAACTTCAATTCTAAATTGGTCCCCCAAACTTTTTAATATTTCAATTTCATCTCCAAACCATGACACCCATTCTAAATCGGTCCTCAACCTCTTGAATGCTTCAATTTCATCCTCAAATTATTATTTCTGCCACATTATATTATTAAATAATACACAAAAGTGTTTACATGACAATTAACAATTTTTATAGCAATTTTATTAAAATGGGATGTGATTAGCATATATTGATAATTTGGAGAAGAAATTAGAACGTTCTAAAGTTTGAGGATCAATTGAGAATAAGATTCGTAGTTTGGGGGTGAAATTGGCACATTCAAAAGTTTTGGGGCCAATTTATAATGAGGGTCATAGTTTGAAGATGAAATTGAAATGTTAAAAAGTTTGAGGATCAATTTAAAATGAGGGTTATAGTTTTGGGATGTGTTGTGCAACTAACTCTTGAAATATTTATTTATGTTTCAAAATAATTAAATTGATCAATTTACTCAATTATTTTTTAAAATACATTAATCTCCACAAATAAAATTAGAGGGAGTATTATTCCAATGTTTAGTATAATGAAAACATTAGCTTTTCTAGGAAGGTTTAATATAATATTTGATGCATTGATAACTTCTTGAAGTAGGGAGAAAAAGGGAAAAAGGAAGTTGATCATATTATGTTTCATGTTAAATTCGATTCAATTAAAATATTAGATATAAAAATTAAATGTTAAATTTATTATTATGTCAATTTTATTAATTGTTATGTCATATGTTGTAAATTTTATAATAGAAATGGATTATTTTCTTATTTTAAGGATTTAAAAATTTAAAAGTTTTAAGGATTTAATTCGATTTTTTTAAAAGTGAGGGTCTAATTAAAATTTTAGAAATATTTGGGAGATTTAATGAAATTTTTAATTATTTGTGAAACTTAATTAAAAATATTCAAATAATCTAAGATTTAATAAGAATTTCTAACAAATTTGAGGGGCCTAATTAAAACTTCTAACGTCTTAGAGGGTATAATGTAAATTTTCCCTTCGATGCCAATACTCCCCAGGCTATATTTATCATCCGCTTTTGAATATCGTAAGCTACTTTACTAACCAAAGTATTGATATGATGATGGTTTTAAATTAGTATAAAAATCAATAATTAAAAATAAAATTATAATAATTTGATAATCACACTTACAAAATTATAAAACCAACTCTCTTAGAAAAGTAAACTATTAAGTTCTAAAAGTACAACATTTCATAAAAGGGATCAAATGCACAAAGAAACAAAAGAATTTGGAAAGAATAGTAATTAAGTGAAACTAAAAGGGCCAACCAATGCAAAATTGCCAAAATCTGTCTACATCATCATTATTTAATGTTTCCAGAGAAAGCTTTCCATGTCTTTTCTCACCCACAATTCCAAGTGCCACTGTACTCAAAAACACTTTCTCTTTAGAGTCAAAACCCGAAACCTGTAGAATTAAATCAGATATAAAGCGGTGATGCCGAAAGACCTGTGCTTGTGCCCATGTTTCGGGTCCCAGAGCTCCGGCGATGCCGGGGCGGATCTAGATCCGGTCCTGCTTGTTTCCGGAATAGGAGGCTCCATTCTTCATTCTAAAAAGAAGGTGTTTGGAATTGGTATCGAGACCCGGGTTTGGGTTCGGATCCTTTTTTCTGATTTGGAGTTCAGGAAGAAAATCTGGTCTCTTTATAATCCTAAAACAGGTACTCTTTGTTTTATTTTGAGCTTGCATGCATGCCTTTTACGTGGAACAAATCTCTGTTCCTTGATGGGTTTTGGCTACATATATATTGGTCTTTTGTTTTCTGTTTGGTTCCTGGGAAATTAGATGAACGGAAGGCATAGATAGGACAGGGGAAGGATAGAATTGGGTTTTTTTGTTTTCTAATGAATAGTGGTTTTTGTTTTTAGTGGAAGATACAGTGTGTAAAGTTAAGTACGACATGTTTATGCTGACTTTATAATTTTATTAGCGGAAGATACAAGGAATATCTTGAACAGAATACCTCTTGGCTTCTTCTTTCAGGCAATTACTATTATAATTTCATTACTATTATTATAAATTCTAAAAGTTTGCTTTGTATAGCTTTGCACCTAAAGGTCTAAATGCTGAGCTTGTTTTTGTATGCCTCCTCTTGAGGCGAAGTTCCATTCTCAATATATTGTATACTGCCTAAACTGGTATTTGACCGGCAAAGAAGTCCTGAATTTATGCTATGCAGTACAGTTTTAAGTTATGAAATTAAAATGAACACATGGAAAATTTTGCATTTATGAAATAATTAACAACACCAAATCTGATTTGTTTTGTTTGAGGTATAAGTTTGCCCGCCAAAATTTTGTATTGAAAATCTATTTTGCCCCCCTAAAATTTTATAAGTTCGCCCCCTCTAGAATTTTATAGGTTCGCCTTTGACATAAAGTCCTCTGTCCGTCCCTGTTCAGGAGACCTAGGCCTTAGAACCTCCAATAGCTGAAGCCTCTCAAATGACATGGAGAATGCAGACTGCTTCCTGCAAACCCGTAACTAAAAGGACCAACTAATAAGCCTGTTTATACTGTTTTTGTTTCTAGTGATGAATTATTAGTCAATGTGTCATGGTTGTGATCTTTACCTGTTCACTCAATTCTCATAATGTTCTTTGTGGTACTTTTTTTGTACAATATTAATGAATAATTTATTTATTCCATTTACATAAATTTTCATTTCAATATTGAATCAGTTTAACCATTATTATTGCTGTTTTATTATTTTTGGTTTGGGTTGGTCTATATGAAGCTTCTTTGTGTCATAAAAACACTTGTGTCAAACCTGATGCATTTGTTATTTTCAGGTTATACTGAATCATTAGATGATGACGTTGAGATTCTGGTCCCTGATGATGATCATGGACTATATGCTATTGATATATTAGACCCTTCTTTGGTAAAATGAGTTTTTCTTCAACTTTGTAGTATCTTTCCTTGCTTAGAATTTCGATGAAATAATTTATTCCTTTCTTAAATGCAATTGTTTCGTTTGCATTTTATTTTTAAAATATATAAAGTACCAGACTAAGGTGATAAAGCTTTTACATCTATTGATCCTCCAGGTGGTAAAACTTTTTCATTTCACCGAGGTCTATCATTTTCATGATATGATTGATATGCTAGTTGGATGTGGATATAAGAAAGGAACCACATTGTTTGGATATGGTTATGATTTCCGGCAAAGCAATAGGTAACTCATTTTTAACTGCTATAGTTTTCGGTGGTTGAGGTTGAGACTTTTAGTTATATAAATGATTCTGTATCTGGTTTTATTTATGTATTAATCACTTCTTTAAATTACTTTAAATTCTTTGATTCTACTCTGCATGGATATCAGTTTCATGGATGCATGTTAAATTGTTGTCAGGATTGACAAGTTAATGGAAGGTCTTAAAGTTAAGCTGGAAACTGCATACAAGGCTTCTGGAGGCAAAAAAGTTAATATTATCTCACATTCAATGGGAGGATTGTTGGTGATGTGTTTCATGTCACTTCACAATGATGTATGCAGTTTTTGTCATGTCACTAATTGAAAATTTGACAATCATTTATGAATTACATAGTACCATTGAAATTGATATAATGGAGGACTTCTTGCCTTCCATTTCTTTGATGGAAGTGATAAGCTATTTTTTATTGGCAGGTATTTTCCAAGTATGTAAACAAGTGGATTACCATTGCATGCCCTTTTCAAGGTAATTTCTGTTCCCCTCAAATGTTTGAGTTTAGGAACATATACTTGCAGCTTGGGTTGAAGCCAAGTTTTTTTTTTTTTTTGGGGGGGGGGGGAAGTATAAATTTTCCATTGGACTAATTTATAATATCATGATTTCTTAACTAAAAGGCACTTTTTCCACCTTTTTTTGGCCCCCCCTCTAACTTCGCCCTTGTTTGCAGCTCTTTTTAAATGGAATTTTCAGCATATATGATGGCCATGACTCATAAAATTTGCATATGTTTACCGTAGATTCTTCATAAAATGTTGGTTTGCTTCCGAAAAGATATGAAAGCCACACCTTTTCCTTATCAACCATTATTTAGAGGTTGTTTTGGTTTTTAATAATTATAGATAGTGTCGAATTTATTTAAGAGAGGTGTTTCAGCATCAAGCGTTTTCTTAAGTAACAAATCCAAGATATAAAATTTTCTAAGCTTCCAAGATCATAAAGAAAAGGTGTAGGATGTTGTGCAGTAACATTGAATGCTCATGCTGTTTGAAGTTTTGCATGTTAATTTTCTGCACTTGCACTTCTCAGTGGCATGCATATTTATTACTAATGTAGAGGAAAATGTAATTGTGTCTCATAAAGAACTTGAAATATAAGGTTCTAATGAAAGAGGTTTTAATATTTTCTTAGTCAGCTGACTTCTACCAATTTTTGTCAAAATAATGCCAAGTGGTGCTGCTGTGCCGGGCAGGGAAGGAGCTATGTTGTGGTTGAATTTTTTTTCGTACAATAACATTTTAGGCCTTTTTTAGTTTTAATATTAGTCAAATAAGGCCTTTGCCCCTCCTAGTTTTAAATTTAACGGCTTAATAAACTTTTACCCCTGCCAATATTTAATCCTAGCTCTGTCCTTGCTGCCGGGAACATAAACATGCTGGTTCATATGTGCCAGCTTCCCTTGGATAATTCATTTTTAGCATATAATATAAACAATTGAACTCAAAATAATATATCCATATAGTTCCAAGTCATACTTAATTATGCTATTCATTTTTCAACTTATTTTCTCCTTTCAAACACTGTCAAGTAACTTCTCTTTATATGAGCATTATGACTGAATAATCCTTAGGTAGCTTCCCTAAAGATATCTTTTCTCAGAAGTTGTCACCTATCCTTCTTTCCTAGACTTTCACTTTGCTTTAAATGAATAATTCTTGTTTCCATTTTTCTAACTGCTGTAATTTGACCGCCAAAATCTATGCCATTTCCCCTATCGTTTTCCGTTCCCACCTTTAGCATCCGATCGGTTTTTATGATTCTGAAAAATGCTTAACAGTGCCCCAGGGTTTAGACAACTTTGAACTCTAGAAATGGCAATTTCTAGAGCTAGTAAACTTCCCCCACCTTTTTTCATCCCACTTTAATATCAAGTGGGTTTTTATGACTTCTGAAAAATGCTTAACAGGTGCCCCAGGATGCATCAATGATGCTCTCTTAACTGGATTGCAGTTTGTTGAAGGTTTCGAAGCCTACTTCTTTGTATCAAGATGGACAATGCACCAACTGGTAATTTCTAAATTCAGAGTAGTTTTCTCTCTATTTGGCGGATCAATGGGTATTTGTGTAAGTTATCCAAGAAGTGTTAGAGCTTGAGGGGAGTGTAAGTTGACCAAAAGTGTTAGAGTTTAATTTAATGTGTAATTAGAGTTTATTTCTAAGTCAGTAGTTTAGATTTACTAGAAGTCTTATTTAAATTAGGAATAAATATTATTTAAATTATAGATAAAAGTATAATTTTAGTTATCTTTGAAACTCAGATCATCTATTTAAAGGCTTATCTCATATACATTTGATTAAGAAGAATAAGAGAAAATACAGAGAAACACATTGTTCTCTGTTAAAAATATTATTTTTGTTCTATCGTTAAACTGTAGCTTTTCATATTTTATTGTTCATTGTTCACCGGCGTTCATCTTCTACGGCCACCATGGCCCATTTCTCACATGGTATCATGAGCCAACAACGATCTTGATATCGTCACCACTGCTGTCATCTCTAATCTGAAACAGATCGACACCACTGTTCTCTAATCTTGATATCGTTACCACTGTTCTCTAATCATGGTTCTATCTTAGCCAATCAAAAAGAAATATGAAAAGGTTATAGTTTAGCCTTAAAAACTATTTGGTTCTATCTTAGCCATCCATTGTAAAAGATAGGGAAATGTTCTAGTTTAGCCTTAAAAACTAGATAATATTTTTTAAGGGATTCTACATCAAAGATCCAAGCTGGAATTCTAATTTGTGCAACTACCAGCTTGAGGGGAGTGTAGATTCCTGTGATCATTGTTGAATGGAAGCAGCTACTTAGTCCGTGAATGATAGAAAAAGCTAGAAGACATCTCAGAAGATGCAAAAACCTGAAAAAGATCATCACTGACAGAGGAAAGCTGGAAGACATCTAAGGAGGGTGCAAAAACCAATAACAACAGTAAAGTTGGTAGACATCTCAAGAAGGATGCAGAAACCAGCAACATCGTTTTCAAATTTTCAACAATGGCCGTTCAAAGAATAACATGAGTATGTCCTAACTGTTCAACTCAATGGGTCCCAAACAAGGGGAGATTTTTTTCCCTAAAAAACAACAAAGAAATATGAGTAGGGCATCACATCCAAGATCCAAGCTGGTGCTCTACTACACTTGCTCACCAGCCTGAGGGAGAGTGTAAGTTATCCAAGAAGTGTTAGAGCTTGAGGGGAGTGTAAGTTGACAAGAAGTGTTAGAGTTTAATTTAATGTGTAATTAGAGTTTATTTCTAAGTCAGTAGTTTAGATTTACTAGAAGTCTTATTTAAATTAAGAATAAATATTATTTAAATTATAGATAAAAGTATAATTTTAGTTATACTGAAACTCTGTATCAGCCTATTTAAAAGCTTATCTCATATACATTTGATTAAGAAGAATAAGAGAAAATACAGAGAAACACATTGTTCTCTGTTGAAAATATTATTTTTGTTCTATCGTTAAACTGTAGCTTTTCATATTTTATTGCTCATTGTTCACCGGCGTTCATCTTCTACGGCCACCATGGCCCCTTTCTCACAATTTGATTTTCAAGAAGTTATCTTAAAAGGATTGGAGGTGGATGCCAATCCTTAGTTATTGCCGCTCTTTGTTGTTGGTCAGATCTACAATCAATTTAAGCTGCAGAATATTTTGTTTGCTCGTGATATTAGCTGATGTGCATGCTTAGGGATTTCTTTGCATTCATAAATTAAGTTGAGGATGTGCATATTTGTAAGGTAATACCAAACAACTGTGTGGTCTATTAATAGATCATTGATCTTTTAGTTCCAGTGATGAGGGTTGAATTGTTGACAACCTTAAGTACCAAAATAATGGTCCTACTTCCTAAGACTTCGGTGTCTGCCACTCTGCCTTAAAGGTAAACTCAGAAAATCATAGGTCTCAAGTTATAGAGATCAGGAATTTCGAGTGCAATCTCTTAATGAACCCAATAAGTACCGAGTTTATAAATTAATAAAGATGTTAAAGAACTATTGAAGTAATTTGTTTAACAAAGGTATCTCTTTCCTCCCTCTGAAATTGGAAGTGGAGTTTTGAATGTTGATTGTTAAACATATAATTGAGCAGTTTTCTTACTATGCTAAGAATGAACATTAGGTTTGAAATATGAACAATAATTACAAAGGACAAGTTAGGTCCAGAAGCCTTTACAAAATACAAGTATTTTTTAATGTGTAAATTTTATAATTTCATTGTCTCTGTTGTTATGTCATTGTTAAGTTTGACTCTCATTTTCTCAAAATTATTTTAATGCTTCACAAAATCAAGGGAACTAATAAATATGTCCTTTGAATTGAGATTAAAATTTTTTATTGCATAATTCTTGAAGTATTTTTACTGAGATGAGTGCTTGTTCTCCTGTTGCATCCTGGTATGCAATGTTTGGGTGGGTCCTTTTGCATTGTAGTTCACACTTTTACAGGTTCTGACCTTTGATTGTCTAAATTTATTTAATATATAGTTAAGCTTGCTTTGTCAATACTTCTTGGACTTTTGGTTGACAAATTTACATGCTTTGTATACACCAGATGAAATACGGCATCAATGTTTGATCTAGCACTTCAATCTGGCTTTATATATTTATGTTCATTATTTCATGTGTAGTTGGTGGAGTGCCCATCAGTGTATGAGATGTTGCCAAATCCATATTTTAGTTGGAAAATGCAACCACAAATTAACGTCTGGCGAGGGTATTCTGAAGATGGGGAAACTTCTGTAAAACTCGAGTCCTACAGCCCCACTGAAAGCATCAGTCTATTCAAAGAAGCATTAAGGCATAATGAGGTGATTAACTTTACTTTCAATATAACCTGAAGACACCATAAATTCTTGAAATGAAGGTGATGGACCTTTTTTCATTGCGTTATTCCTGTTTCTCAGTCTGTGCTTGTTTATTTTTGTTTTCAAAAGCTCAAAGCTTAAGACTGGCAAATGATTTTTCCTTTTTTGTTCCAAAACCTGGTAAGCGATTGATCCTTGACAAGAAGAGATGTGTCCAAACTCCAATCCAATTCTGCTCTTAGTGGGAATTCTTGATTACGGAGTGTGAATAATTTCAGTTTGCCTTAACTGATGTGCAGAGATTTGTAGTCTTTTATGTATACATATATTCAAGGGTTTACCTACTATAAAAGAAAACTTCAATGTTGGAAATATTTGTGTACTAGGTTATGATATCTTGTCGAAGACTTATCAATAAACCGGACATCTTATAGATGTTAGCTTAGCCAAGTTCAATTTTTATTTCGGATGTCTTTGGGCACTGGGTTAAGATTACAGCAACTCCTGATAAAGACTTAGTTAAGGGGACAGGTGAAATGAGGGAAATTTACTAGCATCAAGATTCTATAGAGAGATCTGCTGGACTAAATAGAATAAGATACACGAAAAGAAACAAATTTAACAGTAAGCATTTTAACTTTCTACTGTTAAAAATCATTAAGAAACTGCAAAGAACAGGATAAGATGCAAAATGAATTAATTAATTCAAAAATCAATTAATCATTACATATTAATTTGGTAAATAAAGAGAAAAAGATTGAGAAAAAGTAATGGATTATGTTTGAAATAAGGAAGTGAATTACAAATATCAAATCTGAATCTCGACTTAAAAGTAATTACATTGCATATATTCATTAAGGGGATAAATACCATGAACTAAAATGAAGGATAGAGAGATCTATTAATTGACCAAGTAGTCAAGGTTGCTCATGTTGTCTCATCTTGAATGGATTCGAATCTTGGCATTTGTTTTTGGAATGCAAAATCTCTAGTTTTTTCTGGCACGTTTTTGTTGTTGTTGCAGTTAGATTATGATGGGAATACAATAGTTCTACCTTTCAACTTCTCAATCCTCAATTGGGCTGCCGGGACACGCAAACTTATCAACAATGCTAAACTACCAAGTGGGATCTGCTTCTATAACATCTATGGGACATCGTTTGACACTCCTTTTGATGTTTGGTATGCGATTGAATCACTTTATCATTTAGTCTGGATGATTTCACTTAGGGTCGTTTGAATGACTTCGAAATTGAAATTTGTTTTATATCAGTCCTAAAGACAAGCTTTTTGACATGTATGACATTTATATGCAGTTATGGTACAGAAACTTCACCGATAGCAGATCTATCAGAAATATGTCATACGATGGTGAGTTGCGTGTTTATGTTTATGGTGGTAAATCCAATTTAGAGGGTATCCTCTTGGTTCAAATAATCTGGACTCTTCACCCTCAGTTTGAACGTACAAAGGCTGTTCCTAAATCTCAATTGCCTTTTTAGTCATATGGACTAATGCTTATCTCATGATTAACTGCTTCTTTACTCTTTCGAACTCAACTTTCCTGTCAGTTTCACTCACTATTCATCAAACCTAGAGCACCATCCTTTTATCCTTACTGTTGCTGTACTTGTTTGTTCTAGCCTCAATATACTTATGTGGATGGAGATGGAACTGTTCCTGCAGAATCTGCAATGGTACTCTCTTTAACTCTTCTAAAGTTTGTGATGGTCCTTAGAACCACTTGGAAAATGATTTGATTATTATTTACCTGCTGAAAAAAAGGGACCATTTTTAATGAGAATTAAAAGACTAATTGGCTTGTCTATTTGTAAACATTTATAGATTCTTTGAGTACAGTTAGACAGCTGCTTTTCTCGTCTTGTTTCACCAATGTTAAAATGGTGTTACCTATAGTAAAGTGGCAAATTATACGAAGTTATTATAAAAGATAAGGATTTACTAATCTAAAAAGTAAAAACACAATAAAATAAACTAATAAAAGCAATAAAATAAAATAAAAGATGAATTCAATTGAGAGAGATAGGCTAGGTTATCGTGAGTTGAGGTGTGATAGCGATTGGATTGTCTTGGTAAAAGAGTGCATGGGCAAAAATTCTTTGTGGCGACTTACTGTATCAAGGGTTGCCTTGGCAACTAATTGATGGTTGCTTAGGCGACTAGTTGGGCAACTACTTGGGCGTGGGCAGCAACTTCATTGAGGTTGGCGGGGGCGTTCTTCAATGGTTTCTTCTTATCCTAAGTGAAACTCTAGCTACTTGTGCATGCCTTGATAATACATCCCTGCGTGAATCAAGGGTGAACAACAACCAATCTTGCGCTCCTCTTAGCCGTTGAAATCCTTAACTTATTCCTAAGCGGATTAATCTTCACCATCATTGGATTGCATAAAGATCATATTCATTCGTTTCTTGAATCTAACTCTCCCGATATTAGATAAATGGATGAAATCACGAGATCCTCTCCCAATTCACTCATAAACAATAATAAGAATCAAGAATGAATAAACCTTGAAATAGAAAAGTGCAAACTCTTATTACCTAAACAAAAACCAATAGTTTCTCACAACCACAAAACACAATAACCATAGCCAAGTAAATTTAGTTCATGGCTAGGTTACAAAAAAACACAAGATAATTAATCCCTAGCATGAACCCAATCGAACAAAGATGAAGGAAGAGGCTTGTCGAAATCCTCCTTGCCCTTGATGCTTGTCGAAAATTCTCTCCTCTTGCCCTACTTGGACTTGCAGAAATTTCCCTCTTTCTCTCTCTATTCATCTTGTGAAATCTCCTTGGTATTTATAGGGCTAGGCCAAAGTCCTTCTTTGAGGAGGAGTTTGAGTTGGAATTAAATTATCTTTAAAGAATATAATTCTTTATTATAATTTTATTCTATTAGAACTTCTCCTATCCTCTTGGAATTTAATTCTTCTTTAATCTCTGCATGGCAATCAAATTCCTTTGGGCTTGGGCCTTGCTCCATGTCATCTTGGGCTTGTAAAGTCATGAATTTCGACATCCATATTGCTTTTGGTCTTTGTCGACAAATGCCATGGCAACTAGCTCAGCGTCTCCTTCATGCCTTTGCCACGGCAACTAGCTCGGCATTGCTTTGGCAAGTGATCTGCACATACACACACAAAAACACACAAAGCAGCATCTATTTCCACAAAAATCACCAAGTTATGTAATCAAGTTCAGCGTTTGAAGGAAACATGGATTAATGCATGAATGACTAACTATGCAACTAATATGAGCCTAAGTCTAACAATAATATGAGTAAAAGGGTAAGAAAAATAGTACTTTTGAACACTTATCACACCCCAAACTCGAACTATTGCTTGTCCTCAAGCAATGCAAACTCATAATTACGCCAAGACTTCAAATTTTCACAAACTTAGCTTTGAACTTGATTTCAATTCTACGAACCAGGGCACAAAGTATGATTGGCTTTTTATTTTTGAAAGCGAGGAATTACTCGGAATCAAACTATAATGCTTGTGAGTGTGTGCGGAGTTGTGTGCAAGTTGATTTTCGGATTCTATGCAAACAATAGGTTTTCAAATTACTTCATTGGGTTCTTTTAACATGTTTTAACTAGAGCCAATTTCGGGCACCTCTAGTGTTTTATTTTTAGTTTTCTTAAGTTAATTTAATCGACTAGAGCGGTTTGGGCACCTCTAGTTAGCAGAAAAATTTTAACGCCTCCTAGAGCCGTTTCGGGCACCTCTAGTGATCAATTTTTAGCACATGCTAGAGCCAATTTCGGGCACCTCTAGCATTCATCCAATTTTATTCTAATCCCCCAATTAGTTAATTATCAACCTAAGTTTACTAGAACTCCTTAAATCAATCAAACCACAACAGTGTTTCATCAAATTTAGCATCATAGTAAAATTCTAAGTTTTTCATGGTTATCCTAGAATAAAAATTCTATCAATTAAGTGCATTGGTAAAGTCATCATTGAATATTCATCAAATCTAAGCAATTCTTGTTCCAATTAAAGGCATGGCAAGCAATTTATGTATCCTAAATGTAATGCTTAAGATTAATGTAACTAAACATGGTAATTACTAATAACAATCCCCCAAACTCGAGTTAGGCATTGTCCTCAATGCATGCATAAAAATAACGAAAAATAAAAATAAAATGCATACGAGGACTTACTTGAGAGTTCGTCATCGTAGATGATTAGTTTCCTTCTAGTTGGCGTCTTGATTTTCTTGCTTGAATGCAATGGTTGTTTTCTTGTTCCGGGATGTCTTGACTTTGGTTGCCGTGGCATCTTGGGGTTGGTTGCCGTGGCATCGGCTTGTGCATGCATGAAGTAAGTTGTCGCGGCATCTTCTTCATTGGTTCTTGGGGCAATGATCTTGTGATAAATTTCCTTAGCATAGTAGTTGTGAGTCTTGTTGTGAAAAAGAAAATAAAGAAAAACACGAAAACTAAAGATAATGAAGAAAAAATAAAATATCTCCTAAAATTAAAAATAAAAATAAAAAGAAAAAAAAAGGAAATCTTGAGAGGAGAGCATGCTCATGCATCTCCTAAGTTGACCACTTCCTTATTACGTTCCACATGGGCACCATTGTAGTGCTTCAATCTTTGTCCATTAACTTTGAATTCATGGTTGTCGAGAGATGGACTTGATTATCACAGCACCATGGGAGAATGGTTTGCGACTTCAAATGGTCCCGACCATCTTGATTTCACTTTCGGGAAAAGTTTTAGCGAGAATTGAATAGGAGAACTAGTTGCCCTGGCGTGAATTGCCGTGGCAATAGTTTCTTGTCATGCCATCGCTTTGTTTTCTCCTTGTATATTCGTGCATTGTTATAGGCGAGTGCACGAAATTCTTCTATCTCATTGAGATCCATCAAGCGCTTTTGTCGGCACTTTCCCAATCCATATTCACGGTCTTGATTGCCCGAGTCGCCTTGTGCTCGATTTCCACCGGTAGATGACATGTTTTACCATAGACAAGCCGGAAGGGGACATACCTAATGGTGTTTTGAATGCGGTGCGATATGCCCAAAGTCGTCATCTAGTCTTAATGACCAATCCTTCCTTGAGGATTTACAACTTTCTCGAGTATTCCCTTCAACTCCGGTTGGAAATTTACGCTTGCCCGTTGGTTTGTGGGTGATATGCCGTGGCGATCTTGTGTGATATGCGAGCGTTGCAACATCTTGGCAATTAGTCATTGTCAAAATGCTTGCCCCGTCGCTGATAATTGCTCTCGGCATCCCAAACCGTGTAAATATGTTTTTCTGCAGGAATCGTTGCACGGTCTTGGAATCGTCGTTGGGAGCTATGTTTGCCTTTACCCATTTAGACACATAGTCGACGACGAGTAAGATGTAGAGGTTGCGAATGAAGATGGGAAAGGTCCCATAAAATCGATCCCCATACATCGAGCAGTTCCACCTCGATGATGTTCGAGGTGGCATCTCATGTCGCCTAGAGATATTGCCCGTCTTCTCGCAGCGATCACATTGCTTGTAAAAGTCTTGGGCATCTTTGTACAATGTTGGCCAATACAACCCGGATTGCAAGACTTTGGCGTGATGCGAGTTCTCCAAAATGTCCTCCATAGGGTGAAGAATGGCATTGTCGGAGTACATTACATTTGCTCTTCTTGAGGGACACGGCGTATAACCTGATCTCGCACATTGTTTAAACAAAAGAGGCTCGTCCCAAAAGTAATGCTTAGCATTATGGCGGAACCGCTTCTTCCCTTGGTGAGTAATGCCATACGGAAAAATACCACAAACAAGGAAGTTAACTAAATCTGCGTACCAAGGTATTGCGGGGCATGTCTTTGTCGTAGTGTCTGCTCCCAAAATTGCCGAGGCGTGCTCGTCAAAGTCTGCTGCGGCGTCAAGAGTTGCCGAGGCGTGTGCTTCCATGGTTTCGAGGCGTCATGGGCTGCCGAGGCGTCAAGGGTTTCGAGGCGATTAGAATTTGTTCATCCGGGAATGCATCACATATCTCTAGATCCGCGTCCTCCTCCTATTGCGTTCCAAGCGTGATAAGTGATCGGCCACTTGATTTTTGTTCCTCCTTTCTGTCCTTAATTTCAATATCAAATTCTTGTAAAAGTAATATCCAACGAATCAAGCGAGGTTTAGCATCCTTTTTAGCAAATAAGTATTTGATTGCGAATGGTCCGTATGAACAATTACCTTTGTACCAATTAAATAGGATCGGAACTTGTCAAATGCGAAAACTACTGACTAGTAACTCTTTCTCCGTTGTTGTGTAATTCACTTGAGCATCGTTAAGAGTTTTACTAGCGTAGTATATCACATGGAATGTCTTACTGTGCGTTGGCCTAGGGATTTGCTCCTACCGCGAAATCACTTGCATCACACATGAGCTCAAAAGGTAGCGTCAAACGGTGGAACAACAATGGGTGCCGAGGCAAGCTTTTTCTTTAGGGTTTCAAATGCTTGAGTGCAAGAATCATCAAAATCGAAGACTTTATCTGTTCAAGCAGATTACACAAAGGTTTAGTGATTTTAGAAAAGTTATGAATGAACCTCTGTAAAAACACTGCATGTCCAGAAAACTTGAATTCTTTTAACCGAATTTGGTGGGGTAATCTCTCGATCACGTCCACCTTGGCTTTGTCTACTTCAATTCCCTTGGATGAAATCTTATGGCGAGCACTATTCCTTCATCTACCATAAAGTGGCATTTCTCCCAATTGAGGACTAAATCCGTTTCTTCGCATCTTGCCAACACCCTCTCTAAATTGCCGAGACAGCCGTCGAAGTCATTACCAAAAACCGAAAAATCATCCATGAAGATCTCAAGGAAGTCTTCGACCATGTCGAAAAAGCGCCATCATGCATCTTTGGAAGGTTCTTGGGGCGTTACACAATCCGAGCGGCATCCTTCGGAAGGCATAAGTACCGTAGGGGCATGTGAAGGTTGTCTTTTCTTGATCTTACGGTGCTATGGCAATCGATTGTAACCTGAATAACCATCAAGAAAAAAAGTAAAAGGGTTTACCGCAAGGCGGTCAAGCATTTGATCAATAAAGGGTAATGGGAAGTGATCTTTCCTAGTGGCTTTGTTTAGCTTTCGATAGTCCATACAAAACCCTCCAACCGGTCACGATCTGGTTGGGATAAGTTCATTATTTTCATTACTCACCTTTGTTATACCTCCCTTTTCGGCACACATTGTACCGGACTTACCCACGTACTATCGGAGATAGGGTATATAATGCCCGGCGTCAAGCCACTTGATGATTTCTTTCATTACAACCCCTTTCATGGCATGATTGAGTCTCCTCACGGGCCTCAATTGAAGGTTTGTGATCATCTTCCAACAAGATCTTGTGCATGCACACCGCCGGGCTAATTCCCTTCAAGTCGGCAATTGTCCACCCTATTGCCTTTTTATGTAGCTTCAACATGTTGATTAGCTTCTTTTTTCTGCTTTCAGGCTGTAACTTAGAGGAAATAATTACGGGTAATGTATTATCGATCCCTAAGTATACATATTTTAGTTGCTCGGCAATTGTTTCAACTCAAGAATTGGTGGATTTTCGATAGAGGGTTTTTCGATCTTACCTTCCTTACCCGAGTAGTCCGGTGGTTCAAAGTATGTACACTGGTCGATTTACTAGCCAATTTACCTCTTACGGTTGTTCCTCATCGACCGGCTCTTCATTCTCCTCGGGTTCCTCTTGATCGGCAATGTAGTTGCCGAGGCAACTAAATTCCTCATCAGTTAAACTCTGCCGTGGCATGAAGTAGTTGGCATTCTTACGGATCATCGGCATGCCTTAGTGTTTGAAATACATTTAGTTTTACTGCTGGTCATTCACCCTCATTGTGAGTTCTCCCTTTTCAACGTCGATCAAGGTTCTCCCTGCCGCTAGGAATGGTCTCCGAGAATGATAGGTGCATGCTCATCCGCTTCACAATCCAAAACAATAAAAAGTCAGCGGGAAAAATGAATTTATCAACTTTTACCAAGTATGTCCTCGATTTTCCCCCTACGGATGCACATAGGATCACATCATCGGCTAGTCTGCAGCATAAGCTGTTGTAGGTCTTGCCTTCCCGATTCTAGTTTACGGAAAACCGATTTAGGCATCAAGTTTATGCTAGCCCCTAGGTCGCATAGTGCTTTCCCGACATAGTGATTTCCAATAGAACAGGGTATTGTGAAACTTAGGGATCCTTCAACTTGGGCGGCATGCGATTGTGCAACATTGCCATGCATCCCTCTGTCGCGACAAGCTGTTTCAAAACTCTCTAGCCTTGTTCTCTTGGACACAATGTCTTTAAGAAACTTGGCATAGTTTGGCATTTGTTCAATTGCTTCCACCAATGGCAAGTTGATGTGGACTTGCTTTAAGATATCAAGAAACTTCTTGAATTGGTATTCTTGCTTTTGTCGCTTCAATCTTTGTGGGAATGGTGGTGGAAGTCGGATATCTTCTATCCTTTCATTGGTTTGAAACACGATTGGCGGCATTACGGGGACATGCGGAGTTGCCGATGCGTTACCAAGCCCAGGGTTGCCGAGGCGTGCTTATCGCAAGTTGCCGAGGCGTCACCGGTTGCCGCGCGCAGCAATTCACGGTTCAGCATCCGAGACTTTGCCGCTAGGTTCGTCTTGATCTTTTTGTGGAGTTTTGTTTTGAGCGGGTTTGAACCTCTCTAAGTTGTTGGCCACTTACGGTGGTGATTGCCTTACATTGCTCATGGCAGTTCCTCTTGCGACTTGAGTATCGCTAGGTAAACCTCCTTGTGGTCTAGTGTTGATTTTGAGCAAACTGTCCGACTTGATTTTCCAATGATTTGATTGCCGCCTCTTGGTTTTGCAATCTCATCTCGGTCTGTTAATAAAAGCATCGATTCTTTTTATGAAATTACTATTCTCGACCATATAAGATTCAGTTTTTCATCATAAAAGCATTTAGAGAATTTTCCAAAGAACTAGATGTTGTCGGTTGTTCTTTGCGGCATCATTTGCCGTGGCATATTCTCTTGGAATCCCGATGCTTGTGCATTACGATTGTTACAGTTTAGAGCATTGTTGGGATTACTCCATGAAAAATCAGGGTGCTTCTTCCAATTTGGATTGTATGTATTTGACATCATGTTGTTGCCCGATTGTAATTCCCCACATAGAAGCTAGATTCGGATTACGCATACATTCGGAAGAATTATGGTTATCACCACATAACTCACAAAAAGAATCCATTACCTTGACTTCATGTGTGTTGTTTGGTTTTTGCATGTTCGGACCATCTTGGTTAAAGCGGCCAATTGTGCGAAATTGAATCGATGATCCTAGTTCATGTATTGTGGCTTAGCGTCTAACTCCTCCTCTTCTAGTAGATGGGAATTGATAGTCGTTCTTGGCGGCTGTTTAAAATTTGCATTGCTTCCTCCGTGACTTATCTAAGAGTATGCCGTTTGCCGAGGCATCTAGCATCATCCTTGTTGGTGTATTCACGGCGTTGTAAAACATTGTCACTTGAGTCCCACCGGGAATCCGTGTAGAGGACATTTGTGTAGAAGTTCTCTATATCGCTCCCAAGCCTCGTACATGGATTCATCATCACTGCTGCCGAAAAGAAGTAATGTCGTTCTGAAGCTTATCGATTAAATTTGTAGGATTAAATCTAGCAAGGAAATCACGACAAAGATCAGTCCAAGATGCTATGGATCCGGCGGGAATGCTATTTAGCCATGCTTTCGCCTATCCTCGGTGAATAGGGGAATAATCTTAATCGTAAGACATCGGGGTGACTCGTGTATCTTGAGCGAGTTGCAAATCTCGAGGAAAGATTTGGATGTTGTCGTGCATCTTGATTCTTTGAGCCGCCAAATTGACCTATTGTGTTGATCATATTAAACATTACGGTTTCAACTCAAAGTGGTCGGCTTCAATTTGGCGACAACTCTCTGGGTTGAGTCCATCAAGATCTTCTTCAAGATAGTCTCGAATCGTTACATTTCGTGCAAGAATCACTCCTCCCCTGCTTTCGAACATCTTGATTAATATTGCCGTCTTGATTTGCCATTGCTTCTCTTATCCTTCGTCTAAGTCTTTGTAAGGTTCGTTCGATTTACGGATCAAAGGGATATTACGGTGAAGTCGGTCTGCATACTGGTCATATACCAATGCAAAACCAAAGTTTGTTAGCCCTTTGAATTTTAAACAAGAAAAATAAAAAGAATGTGCAAGAAAATAAAAACAAAGTCGCTATTGCCAATCCCGACAACGGCGCCAAAAACTTGTTGCGCGTAATAAGTGCTACGCAAATGTGCAAGTATACACGTCGCAAGTTATAGTATAAAAGATATCGTCTCCACGAGGATTGGTGCCACTTCAAGAATCTAGTCTTTTGCCTTTGTAAAAAGTAAAAACACAAGTAAAGGATTATCGAAGTTTAACTAATTACTAATCTAGAAAGCAATAAAATAAAATAAAAGATGAATTCAATTGAGAGAGATAGGCTAGGTTATCGTGAGTTGAGGTGTGATAGCCGATTGGATTGTCTTGGTAAAAAGAGTGCATGGGCAACTCGATTTTTGTGGCGACTTACTGTGGGTTGCCTTGGCAACTAATTGATGGTTGCTTGGGCGACTAGTTGGGCAACTACTTGGGCGATCGGGCAGCAACTTCAAGGTTCGGCGGAGCGTTCTTCAATGGTTTCTTCTTATCCCTAAGTCGAAACTCTAGCTACTTGTGCATGCCTTGATAATACATCCTGCGTGAATCAAGGGTGAACAACAACCAATCTTGCGCTCCTCTTAGCCGTTGAAATCCTTAACTTATTCCTAAGCGGATTAATCTTCACCATCATTGGATTGCATAAAGATCATATTCATTCGTTTCTTGAATCTAACTCTCCCGATATTAGATAAATGGATGAAATCACGAGATCCTCTCCCAATTCACTCATAAACAATAATAAGAATCAAGAATGAATAAACCTTGAAATAGAAAAGTGCAAACTCTTATTACCTAAACAAAAACCAATAGTTTCTCACAACCACAAAACACAATAACCATAGCCAAGTAAATTTAGTTCATGGCTAGGTTACAAAGAAACACAAGATAATTAATCACTAGCATGAACCCAATCGAACAAAGATGAAGGAAGAGGCTTGTCGAAATCCTCCTTGCCCTTGATGCTTGTCGAAAATTCTCTCCTCTTGCCCTACTTGGACTTGCCGAAATTTCCCTCTTTCTCTCTCTATTCATCTTGTCGAAATCTCCTTGGTATTTATAGGGCTAGGCCAAAGTCCTTCTTTGAGGAGGAGTTTGAGTTGGAATTAAATTATCTTTAAAGAATATAATTCTTTATTATAATTTTATTCCTATTAGAACTTCTCCTATCCTCTTGGAATTTAATTCTTCTTTAATCTCTGCATGGCAATCAAATTCCTTTGGGCTTGGGCCTTGCTCCATGTCATCTTGGGCTTGTAAAGTCATGAATTTCGACATCCATATTGCTTTTGGTCTTTGTCGACAAATGCCATGGCAACTAGCTCGGCGTCTCCTTCATGCACTGCCCTGGCAACTAGCTCGGCATTGCTTTGGCAAGTGATCCTGCACATACACACACAAAAACACACCAAAGCAGCATCTATTTCCACAAAAATCACCAAGTTATGTAATCAAGTTCAACGTTTGAAGGAAACATGGATTAATGCATGAATGACTAACTATGCAACTAATATGAGCCTAAGTCTAACAGTAATATGAGTAAAAAGGGTAAGAAAAATAGTACTTTTGAACACTTATCACTATACATTAAGGATTGGGTTCCCTGTGGTCTTTTTTCAGTTGAACCTCTCCCCCAATTATCAATTTGTTTTATGTTGGATTCTTAACATGGTATCAGAGTTCAGGCTCTGTTTTGTCTCATGTAATAGGCTTTCAAAAACCTATCTTAATATCATATAAATCATTCTCTGACCCGAATGTAGCAATCTTTCATATTCTACACCAAGACACGAGAAGCCGTATAACAAATGTAGCAAAATATAAACTATAGTTAACGGTATCAGCACGACTCCGTGCTCCAGTTGGCTAAGATGCATGATTGGATTTTCAAATTAAGCGTCAGATAGGTAAACAACTATTCTTATAGGTATAGTAGTTTTAGAATCCTGCAAAATTTTGTAGGAGCAATATTATTGCTTGAATTAAAAAGAGCTTTTTGGTAGTGATGGGATTTCAAGGCAATAGGGTTCGATGTCATGCTTCTTGTCGTATAATTGTTACCGTACTATCTGGTATTTCAAATGGTTTTGGTCATCACTTCATGAGCCAGTGTTATGTTACAGTGAATGAAAATGATTTCCTCCTGCATCGTTCTCTTATGCAACAACATTTCATTCATTCAGGCGGATGGATTTGCAGCAGTTGAGAGAGTAGGAGTAGCTGGCAGTCATCGCGGACTTTTATGCGACCAAATGGTATTTAAACTTATTCAAAAATGGTTAGGGGTTGAGCAGAAGGTGAGGAAGCACCCGAAGACTTCGAAAGTGGTCAGTGCTGATTCTTCAAACTCGAGCGTTTAGTATCAAATATCTTGAATTGATAGAACTTGATACTTTTAAAGTATGTATTTATATTCTTCAACATCTTTCATGGTCCTGCAAATAAAACCTAGATACAAATTTAGCGTTCCAACGTCATATAGATTCGTTTCTTGCTGTCAGAAACAAGTATTTATTCTCATTACTGAACTTGTTGAAGGGATTATAATCAAGGTATATGTTTCTGATTCAGGCAGACTTGAATCAAATTGTCTTTGGATTTGTATTATTTTGGGTTCGAATTGTCTTGGGTTTGGATTTTCTCAGGCTCAAGCTCTTTCAGATTCTCTCTTTTTTAGTTCAGATTGGTTCAAGTTGGAAATGATTTGGTTCAGGTGAGCTTAGACGGATTAATATAGTTTTGAAGTTTCATGTCAATTTTTTTCGTAATTTTATTTTTATATAATGATAATACAATCTGAATTGCCTAGCGAAAAGTAAAACTAGATATATCTTGTGTCGGATATATACGTTCAAGTCCAAAAAACATGTTTTTCTTACTTCTGAATGCTTCATGAGAAGAAAACGAAAAAAAGTTGATAGTTTTATTTTTGTTCAAGTCCGTTTCTGACATTATGGATTTGGAGATACTATCCCCCAAATATATTCTAAAACTTTGAAAAAACAAAACACGCTTGTATCTCATTTCATGTCGCGCGAAAACAAGGCGGAGCCAGAGGCCAAATTATTACTTCCAGTGATAATATGATATTTTTGCTTATTGTTGAAGAGAATATAATCAAGGCCTCACATTACGCTCCTAATGGGATAATATAGGTTCAGACCTTAAAAATAGTTTTATTAAAAAAAGGATAATTATAGATCTCGAATATGAACGATAAAAACAATCATAAAAGTAAAAAAAAAAAAAAAATTACAAATGTCCCTATTTAATTTTTAGTCAGAACTCATCTACTAAACATTAAAATATGCCTAGCTTCCCTTCTCGTCTTCAGATTTAAATTCAAGACCTTCTGAATAAGAGTTAGCATGTTCTTCAGACTTCAAGGGAAGCTAGGCACGCATGGCTAACATGAATCTTAAAGATAATGCTTGTTTAAAATGATACAGAAACTGGATAGTCATAAGATCAAACTAATTGACAGGTAATGTAAATTGTAGTGGGTTCAATAACATAAAAACTAGGGGTGTAAACGAGTCGAGGTAGTGCTGAACTCGACTAGGCTCGTTAAGAATTCAAGTCAAGCTTGACTCGACTCGTTAAGAACTTGAGCCGAATTCGATTATGAGTCGAGCGTTGATCGAGATTTGACTGAGTCGGACTCAAGTAGCCCGCGATCTGTCTCATTTCATTTACAACCCTATTATTATTATTATTATTATTATTATTATTATTATTATTATTATTGATCAAAATGCATGATTTCATTATAGATAGAATAATACAAAAGAAATCTTTTCATGTGTCTCATTAAAAAGACCCTAATTTTAGTCGGAGAAAAAGGGTATGCATGAACATATACAGAAAGTTAAATTAAAAATTAAACTAACATAACAATAAAAAACACCCAAACTACATTTTAGTTCACTTTGATTTTAAAAATTAAAAAATAGTATATTATATTTTCAAGTAGCTCACGACCTTTTCGAGTTAGGTATCAAGTAGCTCGGCACGTTAAGAACTCGAGCCGAGTTCGAGCTCAAGTCGAGTCCAACCGAATCGAACTCGAGTAGCTCACGATCTGTCTCGTCTCATTTACTAAGACCATCAATATAATCAACCTAATAATACCAAAGGGACAAAGGTAGGGAATGGGAGAAATATCTCTTTTTTTTCATCTTTAATAAAGCTTTTACTTTCCCTAGGGAATATCTTCCTTCTTTTCAGGTAAATAGGTTTTGTTTTCTTAAAGAAAATTGCATGGATGAAAGTGCAGTGCAGAGAAAGAGAAAGAGAAAGAGAAAGAGAAAGAGAAAGAGAAAGAGAAAGGGTGCATGACATTGGCATTTGCAGTATATAAACGAAGCTTAGAGAAGGGGTGCATGGCATTGGCAGTATAAATGAAGCTTAGAGAGGATTCATTTCCAACAAGCCACGGCTGTTTCGCTCATTTCATTCTATCCCACTCCCCACCCTCTTTTTCTTTGCTTTTCCTGCCTTATTTCTCCTTTTAACCATTCTTTGTATTCTTCTCTTCTGTCCACACTCTCCCAGCATAACAAAACTCTATTTTGTATGGGTTAATTCCATCACCACTCTTTCAAACTACGTCCTAAATTCTACATTGCTCCTAAAAACAATGTTCTATCTCAATGTAACAATATCATATTAATCAAAATTTTCTGTGAGTTTAGCCCCTATTTTGGGTATTAAATGTCAATGTAGATATGAATGAAACTATTAGCCTCAACTAATCACCAAATAGGAGGTAACCAACTTAAGATACTTGAAACAATCATAACTCTTCGTATGGACCAAGTTAGGATTAAACATTGAGAGGAGTTAAGGATCAATTAAGTATTTAATTCTAAGAATTGAGAGAGTCAAAGATATTATTTTACTAATATTTAAATTAAAAAGAGACTGCGAGTGGCTTTGTCCTTGACTTGTGATCGTGGATATATCCTGATTCCATGTCGATTAGATGGTGAATATTAAAGATCAGACCAAATAAGGTTTGAACTCCTATCTTCTTCAGTTCTTCTTAGTAGAGTATTATGTCTTATCAATACACACTCAAACACTTGTTGGTGTTAAGTATAAGATTTCACTTGCTTAAAACTGTGAAATATATGCTTGGGTTCAGTTGATAGTGATGCAGGTAAAAAAAAATTCAAGCCCAAGTGATGAAATATAGGAATAGAAATGTGTTATATATGTAGGTTACATAGATGAAAAAAAATCCTTTCCCTCAGAATGCCTCTTTCTATGTCTCGCATTAAAAAAATACTAAAAAATTAAATTTTAAAACATAACCCTAAATTTTACATCTTAAACCCTAACTATACACCCTAAAAAACACACCATACCTTTAATTTTATAAACCTTAACTTTATACTCTAAACCCGCTTTTATGAGTGGGAACACCAAAAGAGTCATAATTAGGGTAAGATGATCTCCATCCTACATAGATGACATAGGATACCGTGATATGTAGAGCATTTAAGTGTGGGGTTTAGAGGCAAAAGTTTTGTGGATGCTGTTCTCAACTCACGTGGTGGTGGGGGAGAAGAAATGCACTGCCACTGAGAGACTGACTTTTCCTTAACAATTTGTTGTTGTTGTTGGGGATGATTGATTTGTAATAAAAGCATGGGAGTGGTTGCGTAATACTGCATGGGCTGCGTGCATTACCAGAGCCTTCACGTCCTACCATTATTCATCCACCGCCCATCTCTCTATGACCCCAACCTCACTCATTCATCCACCGCCCTCCCCCGTTCAGCTCACCCACTCTAGTATTATTCTTGCCCAAATACATTTAACTGCGGAGTTTTAATGGAATCTAGTGCATTAGAGTTGATAATAAATAGAATGAAGATTTACATCCAGGGAATCGAACCCAGGACATTTGGGATAAATTGGGACACTGACACTCTCCCCTCCCCTTAGGTTGTGGGTTCAAGACTCATTAGGAGCAAAATTCCCCTTCCCTAGGTAGAAATTGTTAAAAAAAAAAAACTCCCCCATTCAGTTCACTACACTCAAATTTGAAAAAAAAATAACTAGACCACTATCAACCTTAAATTCTAAACCCTACAAATTAAATCTTTAAATTCAAAATCCTAAGCTAAATCTCTGATCTCTAAGCCAAAAAGGATTGTACCTACACATGTCTATCAAACTCTTTTGCCATATTTATAATATTAAATGCCTTAGGTAAATTTTAGGGTTTAGGATTTATGTTAGGGTTTAGGGGTTTAGTGTGTAGGGTGTAGAATTTAAAGTTTATGGTTAGAATTTAGAGTTTATGATTTAGGGTTTAAGGTTTAAGTTTTAGGGTGCTAGGGTTTGTGATTTAAGTTTTAAATTTTATAGATAGAAAGGTTGTGTATAAAAAATATAATACAAACTCTTATATAATGATCAAACACAACCTTAAACCCTTTATCACTCAATGATAATTTGTTAATTAAATTTTGATATATGTATATAGGAAAATACTTTGATACACAAGCTTGTGTAAACTAAACTTACACAAGCCTTTTAATTTTAGAGTTTAAGATTTAGGGTTTAGGGGTTTAGTGTGTAGGGCATAGAATTTAAGGTTTATAGTTAGAATTTAGAGTTTAGGGTTTAAGGTTTAAGTTTGTGCTAGGATTTGAGATTTAAATTTTAAATTTTATAGAAGAGTCGTATAATTTTTTTATACAGTTTATTTATCAAAATATAACCCATATATATGTGCTCGCCCGCGCGCATTCTTTCACCCACTTATATGGAAATTTCTAAATTACACTTCTTTTGGGAGTACAATATATATTACATTAATGATGTTTTTGTCTTTTTCATAAATTTAAGTAAATTAATTAAAAATTATTATTTAAAGATTAAACATGAAATTAATAGATTTGAATACAAATTATTTACTACTTTACCTAAGATTATTTGTTAAGTAAATTTTGATAAATATAATTAATTTTTTTTCATAATGTGGGTGTGAAAAAAATCTAGTATATGAGTATAACATTCATGTGTGTAAAAGACATGCAACACATAAAATATGTATAACATACATTAGTTTACTTGAAAAAATAAGGCACGATTATATCATTAAATTAAAAAAATAATCGTACGCATAGTACAAGAAAACACATTCGAATTTATACAAAATTTTATTATAATTTTATTCAACTAAAATTATAGGTGGAATGGTGAATGATTTGTACAAATTCTTACCATAACATGTACAATCCTTGGATATTTAAATTTTTAAGTGAACAATTTTAGTTGTATTATAATTTAAAGGTTATATAAAAATATGAAAAAGACAAAAACAGTGTTTTAAGTATTTCAAAAGAGAAAGGTATCGTGGCATGAATTAATAATTGATCCTGTTGAATCTAGCTTGTTATCGAATTAGAAGATCAACAAAGCGTGGCCCAGTCCACTACATAGGTCTGTCTCTAACAAGGATGATAAAATTTAAAATGTAATCGACAATAAAAAATTATAATGGCTTAAGTATCCAAACTATGTCTTTTTTTTTGTAATAGGTGCCTAAAGTATTTTTTGACCGAAATACGTGCTTAAAGTTTTATTTTAGTAAAAAAACTATTTTAGTTGAAGCACTTATTTTAGTTTGGGCACTTATTTTAGTAAAAAAACTTTAGGCACCTATTACAAAAAAGACATAGTTTGTGCACTTATTTTTAGACCTAGCAAACTTGACCCGAGACACGAAACCGAACCGATTTACCCGAACCGAGACCCAAACATGATGACCCGAAATTTGATCCGAAACCGAAACAAACCGAACCGAAGTTGATCCGAATTTTAGTTGAACCGAAATGGACCCGAACCGATTTTCAACCGAACCGAATGGACCCGAACTGAATAGACCCGAACCAAAGACAACCCGAAATATAGAAAAGATATTAATAGAAATAAATAAAGATATGATATGAACAACCGCACAACTCACCAAAAAGTTAAATATATTGACTTTATAAATCTATATATAGGGTGTAAAAAATTGACCGGCCTAAAAACTCGATTAAAACTAACCGATCTCCCATTGACCCGAAATTGACTCGAATCGAAATCAACCGAACCGAAAATAACCGAACAAAAAATAATCGAATTGAAAATCAACCGACCCAAAATGACCCGAATCATAATAGACCTGAACTAAAACTGAAACGAAACTGAATTTGAACCGAATAATATTAGATCTAAAATGACTCTAACTGAAATTGAACCAAATGACCCGTTTGCCACCTCTACTTATTTTATAGTTAAGCCTATAATAATTTTTAAATTAGAAAGAAATGTACAAGTGCATGAAAGCTATTTGTGTGAACTTGCATGAGGTTGAGAGGTGATAAAACTAACACCCTAGATTTTAAATATATATTTTTGTGGTGGTCGAAATTGTGGACTCCAAAGTGAGAATATTTAAATGGGGGCATGCATGATTAATATTATGATTATAATAAGATTACCAAGACCATTTATGTTTTACAGTGCCGCAGACGCACAGGGCAGGGGGTTTAAAATAATGATAAAAAGGATATTGAGGCCATGTGTATTATTTACCATATCTTTGATTCCTTTCTTCACGGTCAAACTTACAGTAGGGTAGGGTCTGCTTTTGCTGCCTCCCAGATCAATCTCTATCCTCCTTCATGCACACCATCTCCCCCTCTTCTCTTTAAATGAGAAGAAATCATCTGTTTTTATTTATTTATATTTTAACATTAAAATATTAAATTTAAGATTTAATGTTAAAATTTAAGGTTAAAGTTTAGAGTATTAAATGTAGAGTATATTTTTTAAAGTTTAATGTTTAAGATTTAAAATTTAAAAATAAATTTTAAGATTTAATTTTTAGTGTTAAGCATAAAAAGAAACATAAGAAAGTATAAAAGATTTTTATTATCTTTAAATATCATTATGGTTATGTGTTTCTTATATGATACCATACGAAAGGAAAAGTCATTATAGTTGTGGTTCTAGATTCGAGTCCCACGTGTAGATTTTGGAATTAATTTTAGTTCGATTTCAATTTGTTGTTGAGTTAGTTATTCCTTCTGGGCTGTAATTGTTGATATATATATATATATATATATATATATATATATATATATATATATATATATATATATATATATATATATATATATATATTAAAATAGTTTTTTAGGTAGAACTGTTTCAGCATGTTTATAATGTCATGCCTTAAAGAGAGGTGATAACATTAATCACACATCAGAAATGAAAGCTTGTGATAGTAAAGTCTATGTATGATTCTTCTTTAATAAATCATACGATTTGCTAAGTAAAAAAAAAAAATTGGTCAACCAACCAAATGTGCTTGCTCAAAAGAAACAATTTACTTGCATAAGTTTTTTTCCCCAAAAGATATATATACCGATCTAATTTAAAAGTTTTATATTACTAATAATACAAATTAAATCAAGTCGGGTTTAGGTAAAAAAATATATCATATCCAATACTGAATTTTTAGAAACATTTTTTTTTGTTTAAAGTTGTGTTTGGTTCAATTTTTTTGGATAAATTTGTTTGTATTGTATTCAAAGAAGCAAAAAATCTGCTACAAAGTACATCAAATTACCTAAACAAGGAAAGCAAAAAACCTATATAAAATACTTATACACCTATACCCCAATTGCCACAAAGCTGTAAATTGACATGATTATTAACAAAATTTCCGCCAACAATCCTAATAGTCATTGTATCTTTAAGTGTGAGCAACAATTCATCATCCTTTCTATGTTGCCTACGAAAAAATTTATAATTTCTTTCTTCCAATATAAGATATATACATCATTCCAAACAAGCTTAAGTACGTAAACAAGGAGAGACTTCCCTTTAAACTTAGCATACGCCTAACTCAACTCATAGTCCCATGTACCAATGGATCTGTGCAAATTACACAGCCTCAAAACAGCTCCCCACATCTTCCTGGAGAATGAATAGTCAAAAAACAAATGTGGATGTGACTCCGCGCCAACACCACATAAAACATATGTGCAATCAACAACAATATGCATACGCATTAATCTACCATTAGTTAGTAATTTACCAAGTATAGTCATCCATGAGATATTAGCATGCTTAGGAACATGCAAGAGGAGCCAAACAAGTTTATGCCATAACACCTTAGGCAAGGTCAATCTAAGCTCATTCCAAAACAAACAAGCATCAACCCTTGCTAAATCAGTAACAGTAGCGTAGAATGCAACCGTTTTAGTTCTCATTTTGAAGACTTTCTTCATACTCCAGCTCATAAAACCTCTGCACTCCGCATGCCAGAAATCTGCTCTCTTGATTTTTTTAAAACAAATAACTCTATCCATAGAATTCACGATACGAGAAAAACTTGACCTTCCAATGTAGAATATATGATTCAGAAACAAGCATCGTGGGGATCTCCGTACGAACAACAAAAACTCGTAAATTAACCATAAAAACGTGTCATAAGGCAGAGATGTGGCATAAAGACATAGAAACGATCACAAAGACAGATGAAAGCTAAAACATGCGAAGAAAAAAATAAAAAAAATAAAAAAAAAATATGAATCACCGGCGGTCGACAATCAAGACCAAAATTAGTGTTGCCGTTGATTAGACAAAATAAAAAAAACAAGGAGTTAGGGTTCAAAGAAAAAAAAAGAAATTTACATATATATCACCTATTGTAAGAATTTGGGGCGTGTTTTGTGACATTTTGTTGTAGATTGGTATAGCTGCAACATGTAGCTATTTTTCTTTGTATGATATTTTCTTTACAATATAACAATTGTAGCAACCTTTTTGTCTGGGCTTTTCTGGAAATCCGTTCTTTTGAGTGGGGCTTCGTGTTTTAAATAACAAAAAAATGGAGTCGCCACCGATCACTTGGATAAGGTAGACCGGACACCGAAAAGTCAACCAGAGATGGGTTCGGGAGTTGGTTACGAGCGGGGAAGGATTAGCACCCCCACTACGCCAAAAATTGGTACCTAAAGGTTCACATTATTTTTATTAAGAAAAATAAAAAAATTAATTTAATTTAATAATTAATTTCCAAAATGCATGCACAACAGTTTTAATCTGCCTTGGTATCCACTACGTTCAAAGGAGATGACAGCTGGAGACCGGGATGACACTCCCAGCAGAAATATCGGAACAATAAGGCCTAATACTATATGCAAAAATTATTATGTATGAATAAATAAACAAACAAAAATAATAAAATAATAATAAAAAAATTAAAATAAAAGTAAAAATATGAATATGTATAATATAAATAGTAGATAATTAAATATATCTGATAACTTCAAAACTGGCCTTGATATCCATGATATTCAGAGGAGATGACACCCGGAAGCCGGGATGACACTCCCAATAGAAATAGCGAAACAATAGGGCAAAATACTATATACGATGTTTATGTGAAAAATAATATGAAATTAATGTAAATAAAAAAATAAAAATACTCTATGACATATAATATGCTATATACATATTAATATATACATAATAATATATAAAATATATCATATTTACATATAAATTTATCATACATATTTATATATTAAATATATATGCATAATAATATACACTTATATAAGTATTATATATATACGTATAAACATATCATATATATATTGTATAAATATATAAATATATTATATATATTATAAAAACGTTACATACATACTATATATATATTGACATATATAAAAAAAACTCAAAACATATCGAACATAAATAAGGGACCGAAACTAAATAAAATAAAAAGGGTACAAAAATGGATTAAAATAAAATTTGGGGCCAAAATTAAAGTATTTACAAGATTTTTGGGGTAAATTTTAAATTATTCCATTAAGTTAGGGTCAAAATGAAGATTGCCGATAATTTTAGGGACCAAAAGTGTGAATATCCCTTTTAAAATTAATTAAATCCAATTTTAGGACCGAATTGCAAAGGTTTGAAAACTATCAGGGAATGCAAAAAAAATTTTGCCGTGCGACAACACCTTTTTGTAATTATTTTTAGGACAGAATAGCCAAAAGTGTGATTTTACCCTTTTAAAATTCAATTTAATTAAATTAGTGGACTAGATTGCAAAGGAATTTAAACATACATGGGGCTTATGGTGTGATTAACCCATGCGGATGGATTAAAAAGACAATTTTCCCTTTATTTATTTATGCGTGGACCCCTCACCCAGGTCGGGTTATACTCAGATATCGATCGAAACGACATCATTTTGGGCCGAACTCAGACGCCCAAAAATGCCGTCGTTTTATGCCCCTATATATTTATTTTTTAACTCTCAAAATTCATTATAATCAGTTTCAAAAAAACACCCCACCCCCAAATGCTCTCAAGTTGAGCTTGGCCGGCTCGAGCACCGGCAGATTGTCTGTCGCGGGCCACCGCGGTCCGGCGACGGAGCGTCGGCGCTCACGGTGGATGAAACACCCAAAAATACTACGAGGTACATTTTTTAACCCTAATCTTGTATTCGTGGTTTGTTTTTTTAAAAATCTTTCTCTATATGCGTAGATTTAGGGTTGACCGAAAGTTTTTTTTTCTTAAAAAAAACAAAAAAAGGTTTTATCTTTCCCCTTGCTTGATCGGAATTTGTGACTGAGATGGCTCGAACAATTTCTCAAACTATTATTTTTTATTTTTTTTCATTCGAAAACCCTCCTCCTTAAAACATTACATGCACGGGGTTTTATATACCCATTTTCTTACAACTTGCATATTTTAAAAAATAACAACTTGCCCACTTGATTGACTTTTTTTAGATATAAAGATTTTCTTTATTTTTAGGTCTGATACGGGCGGTGGAGCAGGTGGATAGGACGACCGGTGTCAGAGGTGGTCCGTCAAGTGGTGGAGGCTGGTGGTGACGCACGTGCATCACATGGCCAAAGACGGCCGGCACATGCGATGCACGCGCCGAATGTGAAGGGGTACAGTGGTGGCGGCAATGGTTGATGGGGATAAGGATTAGTTTTTTTAGGTTAATTAGGGTTAGGGGTATTTTGGTAGTTTAGGTTATTTTTAATATCCGGGTTGGGTTTTGTGATAAATGGGTTGGTTGTGATGGTTATTGGGTTTTAGGGATATGTAATGGGTATAGGGTTTTGGGTATGTAATAGGTACTGGGCCTGGACAAAAATGGGCTATTACAGCTGCCCCTTGCTCATTGCTATGTAACAGGGATAAAGCAAAGACAAAAGAGTGACCATTTTGGTCCGGGTAGGCTGAGGGTTCTTCTCTAACCACCGCCCGCTCTTCTTGATCTTCAATTGATCTGCTCGATTGCCTTTGAATTCTTCAAACTGGAACGCTCTGCTGCGAAGACTAAATCTCGAAGTTAGGGAGTTCGAGGTTACAAGCTTTTCCTATATAGAACTGTTCATTCTTCCTCCGTCTAAAGTCTTGGAGACATCTTTAGGTTGCAAATCCTTTCTATATAGAACTTTTTCACCTTCGACTTTTAAAGTTGCAAGTTCTTCCTATAGAATCTTCTGCGGGTGAAATCCTCGAGTTGAGAGCTCTTCACGAGTCTTCTCTATTTCTCAGGAGGCTGAAGACTGGAAAATTTAAAGATCATACCCCGATTTCTGATCATCCTAGATATAATATCTTGCTGCTGGAAGATTTTCATTATTTTTAGAAGGCTTAAGATATGATCATGCCCCAATTTCTGATCGTCATAGGCATGAAAGGGTATCTCGCTACAAGATTACAAGAAGATTTTCGCTACTTCCATAAAAGCTGAAGACTGGAAAATTAAAAAATCATACCCCGATTTCTGATCGTCATAGGCGTGAAATGGTATCTTGTTACAAGACGACTAGAAGATTTTTACTACATCCCTAAAAGCTGAAGTTTGAAAAATATCTAGATGGTGCCCCGGTTTCTGACCCTCATAGGCACGAAAGAGCTACTCACTTTGAGACTGCCACATGATTTTTGATGCTTCCGTGAAAGCTGAAGACTGGAAAATTTTAAGATCATGCCCCCATTTCTGATCGTCATAGGCATGAAAATGACATCTTGCTACAAAATTATTTAGAAGATTTTCGTTGCTTCCCTGAAAGCTGAAGACTAGAAAACCTTAAAGGATGCCCCAATTTCTAACCGTCATATGCATAGAAGGGTATCTCGCTACAAGACTACCGGAAGGTTTTCGCTGCTTTCATGAAAGCTGGAGACTGGAAAACCTTGAAGGATGCCTCGGTATTTGACCGACATAGGCATGAAATGGTATCTTGTTACAAAATGACTAGAAGATTTCTGCTGCTTCCCTAAAAGCTGAAGTATAAAAAATCTCTAGATGGTACCTTGATTTCTAACCGTCATAGGCACGAAATAGTAACTCGCTTTGAGACTAGAAAATTCTTCCCGTATAGAACTCTTCATCAATGCTAGAGGTAGGACTAAAAATACTTCATGTATAGAATCCTCAACAAAGCCGAGGATAGAATCTTCAAGCTAGGATTTCTCCTGTATAAAACTTTTCATCTTGACGTTTCGAAGCGTGTGTCTCTCCTATATGAACTCCTTGCTTCATATCTTCTGAGCTACGAGTCCTTCCTATATAGAACCTTTTGCTGGTTAAACCTTCGAGCTGGGAATTCTTCTTGTATATAACTCTTCGTCTTGAAGTTCCGAAGAAATTTAACGCTTCAATCTATTCTCGGGTAGTGCCAGAACCAGTGCCAGATAAAAAATCTTTGAGATGATGCCCCGATTCTGATCATCTTGGGCATAAAATAGTACATTCTAAAGTAAAACGATCTAGTTTGGGGTAAGGGTTCTTGCTCTGACCACCATTTCTTCCTTAGGCTTCACATGATCTTCTTTGTTGTTCTTGTAAACACAATTTGGAGAAAGATTGACTTAGCTGCAACATTGACGCAAAGGCAAAGTCTATTGAAGGTTTGAACATTTGATTATTCAGTTTGATTTCTTTTGCATTTTTTCAAATGTTTAGGGATCAACAGTTTTGAGTTGCCTTTACCGGCAGCCGGTTGCTCCAGGCTAGTTGTACCATTCTTCTGGGTACAATCAGTTTATACCAATCATGACATTAGATTTTCTCAAAGGATTTATTTTCCTTCGACCATTCATAAAAATAGATTTTCGATGGACATTTGAATTTTCCATTGTCTTAAACTTTACCGTGTTTAAGCACGTTGCGCCAATATTTCTACTTGACTTGTCAAAATGACTCTAATCCAGCCGCCATACTAACGTAGAGATAGGATAAAAAGATGGTCTCGATATTTGATCCAGCTGTAACACTAACAAAGAGGGGTTGAATGAAGGTTTTAAACATTTGATTCCGCCATTATATTTCTTTTGCATTTTCCCCAAATGCACAGAGATCAACAGTTTTGAGTTGCCTTTACCGGTAGTCGTTTGCTCTGGGCTAGTTGTACCATTCCCCTGGGTACGATCAGTTTGTATCAATCATAATATTGAGTTTTTCTCAAAGGATTTATTTTCCTTCGACCATTCATAAAAATATATTTTCGATGGACATTTGAATTATCCATTATCTTAAACTTGGCAGTGTTTAAGCACGTTGCACCAACTTTTCTGTCGGTCTTGCCAAAATGGCTCTGATCTAGCCACCACACTAGCAAAGAGAAGGGATCGGAAGGTGAAGATTCTTATGTCTGATCTAACTTTAATTCTGACGAAGAGACATAATCTAAAAGAGTAGATTCGACCCAGCTGCAGCACCGACGAATAGGCAAGGCTTGAAGTCAGTAGGGTTGATCCACTACCATTGACGGAGAGACAAGACCTGAACTGGGTTGGACTACCACCATTGATGGAGGCAAAATTGAAAGAAATCGTCTTTGCCACTTTATGGTTGAAAGTCATGACATAAACACAAAAGAAAATAAAGAAAACATCAATTAGTAATGGTTCAAAATTTTATCGTTGTTTTCTGGATGTTTTGAGTTTTTTTTGCGTATTTGGCCTTTTTTGGGATAGAGGTTGATCATCATGTCTCTGCCCCAGTGATTGAGGTTCTCTGATCTTCTTCCTGGACCTGTTATATGTTCTAACAAATGCCATGGGTGCATATGACTTTATGCCTAAATGCTTGTGTATAGCCTAAATGTATGAAAACTTGCATGGATGTATGACACACGCACTTGATGTTAAATGATCTTATGAGTGTGTGAATGGTTTTTCCTTTTGCCCCTCAAAGGGATGCCCCTGACTCTATGTTGGTATGATCGAGTTATTGGTCTTGCTTTGCAAAGGTGCCTCTCACATTTTTTGGCTTCGATCATCTTTCTTGGATTTACTTCCTCGGGGGAATACCCTAAAGTGTTTTTACAGCTAATTTGAACTTTATAGCTTAAAAGTCTCATTATGTTGCCTCCGTATCAATTTGTTGTTGAGTTAGTTGTTCCTTTTGGGTTGTAATTGTCGATTTATATATATACAGAATCTTTGACATATATATATAAATTAAAATAGTTTTTTAGGTTGAACTGTTCTAACATATTTATAATGTCACGCCTTAAAAGAGAGGTGATAACATTAATCACACATCTAAAATGAAAGCTTCTGATAATGAAGTCTTTGTATGATTCTTCTTTAATAAATTATACGATTTGCTAAGCAAAAAAAACAACTTTGCCAACCGACCAAATGTACTTACTCAAAAGAAACAATCTTACTTGCATAAGTTTTTCCCCAAAGGATATATATATATATATACCGATCTAATTTAAAAGTTTTATATTACTAATAATATAAATTAAAACAAGTCGGATTTAAATAAAGAAAATATATCATATTCAATACTGAATTTTTACAAACATTGTTTTTTGTTTAAAGTTGTGTTTGGTTCAATTTTTTTTGGATAAATTTGTTTGTATTATATTTAAATAAGCAAAAAATATGCTACAAAGTACATCAAATCACCTATACAAGGAAAGCAAAAAACCCCTATACATAATACCCTATGGCCTATACACCTATACCCCAATTACCACAAAGCTGTAAATTGACAGGATCATTAACAAAATTCCTGCCAGTAATCCTAATAGTCACTATTCTTTAAGTGTGAGAAGCAATTCATCATCCTTTCTATGCTGCCTACGAAAAAATTTTATGATTTTTTTTCTATATAAGATATATACATCATTCAAACAAACTTAAGTATGTAAACAAGGAGAGACTTCCCTTTAAATTTAGCACACGCCCAACTCAACTCATACTCCCATGTACCAATGGATCTGTGCAAATTACACAGCCTCAAAACAGCTCCCCACAGCCTCCTGAAGAATGAACACTCAAAAAACAAATATGGATGTGACTCCGCGCCAACACCACATAAAACATATGTGCAATCAATAACAATATGCGTATGCACTAATATATCCTTAGTTGGTAATTTACCAAATATAGTCATCCATAAGATTATATCATGCTTAGGAACACACAAGAGGAACCAAACAAGTTAATGCCATAGCATCTTAGGCAAGGTCAATCTAAGCTCATTCCAAAACAAACAAGCATCAACCCTTGCTAAACCAGTAACAGACGCATAGAATGCAGTAGTTTCAGTTCTCATTTTGAAGAGTTTCTTCATACTCTAGCTCATAAAATCTTTGCACCTCGCATGCCAGAAATATGCTCTCTTGATTTTTTCTAAAACAAATAACCCTATCCATAGAATTCACGATACGAGAAAAACTTGACCTTCCAATGTAGAATATATATGATTCAGAAACAAGCGTCGTGAGGATTTTCGTACGAACAGTAAAAACTCGCAAATTAACCATAAAAATGTGTCATAAGACAGAGACGTGCCATAAAGACATAAAAAACGTATCACAGAGATAGATGAAAGCACAACAAAACGTGCGAAGAAAAAATAAAATAAATAAAAAATAAAAGAAATATAAATCACCGGTAGTCGGCAATCAAGACCAAAATTAGTGTTGCCGTCGATTAGACAAACAAAAAAAAAGCAAGGAGTTAGGGTTCAAAGAAAAAAAAAAGAAATTTACATATATATCACTTATTGTAAGAATTTGGGGCGTGTTTTGTAACATTTTATTGTAGATTAGTATAGCTGCAACATGTAGCTATTTTTCTTTGTATGATATTTTCTTTACAATATAACAATATTTAATTTTTTAAGTAAATATTAGAATTCGAACTCATATAAGGTAAAAGTGAATAAATATTATTGACCGTCGACCGATTAAAAAGATCTTTTAGTATGACTTTTTTTATTAATAAATAATTGAAGAGTTGACCAATATGCAGGAAATGGACATGGATGAGAAGAAAGAGTATAAAGTAATTGAGTTCCACTTGGGTCCTTCCACATTAGATTTCCTTCATCCAATTTGGTCCCTCGAAACTTAAAGCATATCAAAAGACCCTGAAGCCTAGGGTTAATGTCCTCGGACAAGGGTGCAAAGACCAAATCCTTCTCCATGTAGTTTGCTTAAAATAAAAACACTAGATTCTCTCCTTGTTGCTCTTTGCTTTGTATTTTTAGGAATTTAAATATATTAATTCAGTCGCTTTTTATTGCTTAGTTTTTACAACATTGGGTGATCTTATTATTATAATATCAGAGTTTTCAAGTATGGGATTTTAATTATGTATATGAATACACTTAACACTTGTCAAAATTAATAATTTATTTGTGGTCGATTATTTAATTTTAGTAAATGGATTCACACATCTTATAGTTATTTCTTTTATAGTTTGAGTCTTTAACCTATATTTAGTGATTATTTAATTTTACAATTAGATTTCTTTTTTAGTAAGAAAATGTGAGCAAGTGAAGAATTATTGTAATATGAAGAGCATGGAGGGAGAGGGCGTTTGAAGCGGGGGAGCAGTTTGATGATTAGGCATTGGGGATAATAGGAAAGTAGTGGATGGAATGTGCACAAGTTATGGGAGGGTTTCCAAGGGTTCTGCACTGCCATAATAATATAATATAATATAATTGGTAAGATTCACTTATACAGTGTTTTTTTTGTATAGTTTATGTTTATATATATTTTGTAGTTTATGTTTAGAATTCATGCTTCTCTTTCAACAATGTTGGTAAAATAAATATTTTTAAGTAGGTAGGTTTTTTTTATTAAATAGAGAGATATTTAAGTTCTCAAGGAAAATGTGAGGATTCGAACTCATACAAGATGAAATAATATGAACATCCTTGATCACTCGACCAATTAGTGGATATTCTGCTTATATAATGTAAGAACCTATTAGTTTTACACTGATTTTGAACAATTGGATGATAACAAATTAATGACTGCGATTATTCACTTCTCTCTTTTCCCCCTTAAAAAACTCCTCATTTTCAACTTTAAATTTCATCCATCAATTTATATTTATCAAAATGATCCAAAATAAGTGTAAAATTAAAAAGTTTAAATCGTAAAACTGGATCTTATCTTATAATATAATGTTGTAATATATAATCCTAATTAAATTGATATTATCATTAAAATTCATTAATAACTGAGTGATCAAATACACTCATATTATCCTATTTTATATAGGTTTAAGTTTTAATATTTATCTTAAAATAATCCATGTAATATAAAATAGAAGATGAGAGGGAAAAGAAAAGAGTTGGTTAAGAGGGGGGTGGGGGGGGGGTGGGGGGGGGAGCAGATTAGGCTGACAATGAAATTACTAGTTGTGTGAGCGTCCAACACCATTGAATTAGTGGGTGTGGCATGTGGGTTTCTCTCCCCACTTTCAATAGATTCAGTCGCGTGAGACAAGGGGAGCAATACAAGTGATCTTTTAGGGTTTTTATCTTTTGTCTTCATAATTTCATAATATTTTAAGTGATGATTTAATAAGTTAATAGTTGTTTTTTATTTTTTTAGTTGCATATATGATATTTTCTTAATAAAATAATAAAAATAATATGTTATAAATTTAAATCATATTTCTAAAGTTTATCAATAAAATATTAAATTAATTATTTAAAATAATAAAATATATTTTTATTCTATAAGGGCCTATTTTTAAATTTTCTCTCAAAACTCTAAAAATATTTTAGACGGCTCTGAGTAAATTAATCTTAGTATGATTTATATACTATTTCTCAATTCTATGTATCATTGATACTATATCATTTAAGACGATATGAGTTTAAATTATTTAATTTGTTGAATAATTTCAGTAAAAAAAGAGCATTGTTATTTTTAGGAGACTCGAATTCGAATAGCTTGGTTGCACAGTATATCACCCTATCTATAAAATAACCCCATTTATATTATCAAAATCAAAGCAATGAAGATTAGTCTTGACTTACCCTTTCTTTTCTTAATTTGCACTTCACCTCTTTCTTATTCTTTTTTTCCCCTTTAATGATAAATCCATCTCTCAAGAAACGCAGCAAAAAGCTACTATGTACGCACGTGTATTTACAAATCTTATGCACCGTATTTTTTACATGGAATGAACATAACATCACAAAACAAAACGAAGTATACATTAAAATATTGTCTCAAAATAGACATGGAGAAAAAAAAAAGACCTTGACCTCCAAAAGGGTAAACTATATTTAGTACTTTAAATATTTATCAAGTTATAAGTTTGTAAAATAGTAAAATTACATTCGGACCCCTCAAAAATTGAAGTTCTAATTTTAATATCTAGAAATACCCCTGAATCTGGACATCTCCTTACTTTCTTCAAAGTGGGTTTCCTCAAATACCTCATAGTTTGATGTACAAATAAATTTGATTCAAATAACCATTAATATTCTAAATCAATTCAAACCTACACCTTTTAAAATATTTTAAAAACATCAACATAGCATTGCCGTTGGTACAATATATAGAAGGACGTGAGATCAAGTATGCTTAATATCTTTTAATTTATGGGTGGAGAAAGATCTGTATAGTATTGACATTGTACACTAAACGTTGAAAAATACATCAATATCAATAAAACTATGTAAGAAAATAATTTGAGGGGTGAAATTAACAACCCTCTAATGTGAAAGGTGCTTATTGTGATATAATTACTACTAATGAGAGAGATAAAGATATCTCCATTTTGTGCTTTGGAAGAGGATTGATTTCTCTTCAACCGTTGTTGGCCTTTCTTCTTATTTCTCCTCCCTTGGAACAACTACTAATCTTACACTCATGCATGAACTGATTACATTCCCCATCTCCCTTTGTTCATCATTTCACCATAAAAAGCACTCATCTTTCACACTCAGTCTTCTCAGTTTGTTATGGCGTCCTTGAACAACTGTTTGGCCTTCTCTTTGTCACCCCAAGAACTCCCAGCACAAGCAAAGCCTGTCGTTGATCATCATTCTCAAGCCACGGTCTCGCGCCTTGGCTTCAACTCCGGTGACATCTCCTGCACCGACGACGCCACCGAGTGCTTCGATCTCACCACCGACTCCTCAGCCCCATCTCTCAATCTCCCTCCCCCTTTTGGCATGCTTCAAGGTTTATCAAAACCCTAACCTTCCGTTGTTGTTCTTCAATCATGTTTAAAGAGTTATTTTCTTTTGTTGTTTTTTTTTTCTTGCAGATTGGAATGTGAAGAGCTCAGATGTTTCCATGGTGATGGGTAGTTCATGCAACAGCCAAAATCAAGAACCAAAGCTCGAGAACTTCCTTGGAAACCGCTCTTTCTCCCACAATCAACACAGTGAACTCCATGGATTCAACACTATGTACAATACAAGTACGGGACAATACAATATGTACGGTACGGGCAACGGAGGAGATGAAGATAATAGAAACGACAACACCAATGTCGATCACACCGGAAGTAGCGGTAGTAGCACCATTGGTTTATCCATGATTAAGACTTGGTTAAGAAACCAACCGGCACCGCCGACACAAGTAGAGGCTAAGAACAGTGGCGGTGCATCACAATCTTTGTCTCTTTCAATGAGCACCGGCGGCGGAAGCGGTGGAGAGAGCTCTTCCTCTGACAACAACAAGCAGCAAAAGATACCAACTGGTGTAAAAACTACACAAAGCGGCGAAAATGATGCCACGCCTAGAAAATCTATCGACACTTTTGGCCAAAGAACTTCCATATACCGTGGTGTAACAAGGTTATTATTTTTCTTGCCAGATTTTTCCCTTTTTTGAGTGGAAAAAAATGTTCTAAATATTTTAGGCTTTTTTTTTCGGTATTTGCAGGCATAGATGGACGGGTAGATATGAAGCTCATTTGTGGGATAATAGTTGCAGAAGAGAAGGACAAAGTCGTAAAGGAAGACAAGGTGTTATCTTTACAATACATATGAACATTTTAGTCTCAAAATCCTAGAATTTTATACACACAAGGCATTGGAATTTGTTTCTTCATTCATTTTGAATAAACTATTAGTATTTACTAACTCCTGATTCCATTTTCTGCAATTTCACATGAAATGATGTCGGGGCTTCTTTATCAACATGCTTGCAGTTTATTTGGGTAGGTACAAAAATGATAAATGCCATTCTCGGCCTTATCTTACAACTAAGTTTGATACTCCATAAGTTTATTTTGGTTAAAATTATTGTTTCATAGGAGGGTATGACAAAGAAGAAAAGGCAGCTAGAACTTATGATTTAGCAGCATTGAAGTACTGGGGAACTGCTACAACAACAAATTTTCCTGTTAGTTTTTACATCCTTTTGCACCCCCAAAACACTATTGATAATGCATAAATTGCCTATTGTGGGGATTCATTTTCTCGGGAAAATAGATACCTATAAATTTGCTCCATGTTCTCACTGCCATTGACATGCAGCCTGAAGGTGTGCTTCCTTGTTTAAGTAAATGTTTTTTTCAAAAAGGCATAATGTTAAAAAATACCCTTAACGTTTGACTGAATAATCATTTTGGCTCATATTCTTCTTTTTGAAGCAATTTAACCCTCAACGTTTTATTTTGGATCAAAATGACACCCCTCTGTAGATGAAAACTGTTAGTTAATTATGGTAAACAACTGTAAATGACTTGTTAGTCAACTAACGGTAAACATATTTGTCAATATGACACTGCTATGTCAGTTTGTACTGTCATGTATTAATGTCATGTCATTTCAAGCTATTTATCAATAGTTGATTAATAGTTTTCATCCGAAGATGTGTCATTTTGATCCAAAATAAAACATTAAGGGTTAATTGCTTAAAAAAAGAATATGAACCAAAATAACTATTCAGATAAACGTTAAAAAGCATTTTTTTTTTGAGTTTATGCTTTTAAAAAAGATATCCCAAAATTTAATTGGTTCTCAATAGGTTGAAACTTAAAAAAGTACTAAGTTTTATAGTTAATGTGACACTAAACAATGTTATTGTGCTCCTAAAAGGCATCCCAATTCCCCATTAATAGGAATTTTGTCATTATTTGAGGCTCTTGTTTATTACAATAATTATTTTTATGTTTTCAAATATAGATTAGCAACTATGAGAAAGAGTTGGAAGAAATGAAGCACATGACGAGGCAGGAGTATGTTGCGTCTCTGCGAAGGTATAGCATTGGTAAAAGAAGGGGATTTGTAAATTATATATATTTGATGGAGCAAAAATTACAGTAAACAAAATACAGATAATGCATGAATGGTACAACTTTATGTGTTTGGATTTGGTGCTGCAGAAAGAGTAGTGGATTTTCTCGAGGAGCATCCATGTATAGAGGAGTCACAAGGTACATGTTCTCCCTGTGATAATTAAGCATAAGTTTTTTTACTGGGCATAAAGATATTACATTTTCAAGATAAATGTTGAGATTTGAATCCATATAAAATGAGACAACACAAGCATCTTTAGTCACTCGGCTAATTAGTAATCTCAATTAAGCATAATTTGTTTTAGTCTTTATATATTATTTGGGGGAAAGGGTTTCAAACTATTTTAAAAGTGCATTGCCAAATTTAGCCTGTTTTTAACGGACAAAAATCCTATATCCCTTTTCGGTGCTCATTTTTATATCCCAACATTAAAAATTTAAATTTTGAACCCTAACCCTAAATTCTAAATCCTAAACTATAAACCCTAACCCTTAAAAAATATTTTTTTACCTATAATTCCCTAAATTCTAACCCTAAACCTAATTTTTTAGTGTAGGGGCATATATAGGGCATGGAAAATAGGAAGATGATCTCTATTCGTTTTTAACATTTGGCATTTTAATTGGGTTGAAAAACAGGCACCACCAACATGGAAGATGGCAAGCAAGGATTGGAAGAGTTGCCGGAAACAAAGACCTTTACTTGGGGACATTCAGTAAGTTTAGTCACATTTCTGCATTTTAAGTCTTTCCTGTCATTTATTAAACCATTGTAGGATCCATGTTTTAACAATCATTGTTCATACACTGTAATCTTGATATGAAATTAATAAGTTATTTAGTGAATTGTTATATATTATATTTATGCAGGTACGCAAGAAGAGGCAGCAGAAGCCTATGACATTGCAGCCATAAAATTCCGAGGACTGAACGCTGTAACCAACTTCGATATGAGTCGATACAATGTTAAGGGCATAATAGAGAGCAGTCAATTGCCCATTGGCGGCACCTCAAAGCGATTGAAAGACGTCGAGCAAGCAGAAATGGCTATGGATATTGTACATAGGGCAGATGATAATAACATTAGTCGTCAATTGTCTGATGGAATCGACACTTACGGTGCTGCAGCAGCAGCTCACCATGGGTGGCATACCGTTGCATGTCAGCAAGCTCAGGCTTTTAGCATGCATTGCTCTTATGGACAAAGAGTATGGTGGAAGCAAGAGCAAGATTCTGATGCTAATCACACCTTCCAGGATCTTAATCAGCTACAATTAGGAAGCACCCACAATTTTTTGCAGCCTTCTGTTTTGCATAATCTCATGGCAATGGAGTCGTCTTCAATGGAGCATAGTTCTGGATCTAACGCAAACTCGGTTATCTATAGCAATGGTGGCACAGTAAGTGATGGCGCTAATGGTAGCTACCAAGGGGTCGTCGGGTACGGGGGCAACGGAGGATATGCAATCCCCTTGGGGACAGTTATAGGCAGTGGTATTAACCAAAACCAAGGCAGTGATTTCGGAGACAATGAAGTGAAAGCACTCGGGTACGAAAAAATGTACGAATCGGCCGATGCTTATCGTTCGAGGAACTTGTATCATCTTTCACAGCAATCATCAACAGGTGTTCAAGCCTCAGCATGCAACAACTGGGTGCCCACTGCAGTTCCCACCATTGTACAAAGGCCTAGCAATATGGCTGTATGCCATGGAGCCCCAACTTTCACAGTGTGGAATGATACATAAAGATTAGAATATGTATGCATATTTCATTTTCTTTTAACTTTGATTTCTTCCTTCAACATAACTAATTCAAGCTTTTTTTCTTTTAAAAAGAAATCCTCTAACCTTGCAGCATGACAATTTTAGACTTAATTAATTAAGGGTCCAAAACTGATGTTTAGCAATAGCATTTGAGGCTCAACTTTATAATACTAGGCTTTGTGACTTTCAATAACTTTGTTACCAATGATCTTATGATACATAGAAATGAATTTTCCTCCATTGTTTATTTTCATTTTTTTTGAAATCTTGTTTATTTTTATTGAATATTATTTTTTTAGCATGTGGCATCATATTAATTGCTTCCAAAATTAAGAGAAAATCAATAAGTTGGAGAACATCAATTCAAGACTACTTATTGTATGAGCTTTCCTTTGCATCTTACAAGTTTGAGAGAAAAATTAAGAAATCTGTGGGCACTAGTTTTTTAGACCGTATTTATTTTTAACGATTTTTTTTGTTTTTTAAAATATTTTTCAATAAAATTAATTTTCAATCTCTTTAATTTTAAAAACCTTAAAATTTATTAAATTTATTGAAAATAGTTGTATTGTAAAAAATTAAGTATACACAATATAAAGAATTAATCATTTTCAATGATATTTATTAATACAAGTAAAATTGAGTTACTAATTTATAACCCTAACCCTACAAATCTAAACCTTAAACTTTAAATCCTATACCCTAAATTCTAAACACTAACCTTAAATTCTAAACCTTACAACCTAAACCCCTAAACTTTAAACCCTAAACTAAAACTCCAACCCCTAAAATTAAAAGGCATGTGTAAACTAAAGTTTACACGGCCTGTGTATCGAAGTTTTTTCCTTATAACATTATGTATAATACTTTTTACTTTATTCTTTGGATTAAGCTTATTTCTCGAACTGAGATGGTGACACTAATTTAAATGACACCAAAACATAGCGTACGCTTTAAAAACGTACATTAAAAAAGAGAGAAATATTTAATGTAAAGAATTTCATTTGTTAAATTGACAAAAAAAATTATAGGTGGAATGATAAAAAAAATTGCATATAAAGTTTTTTGTCATTTCAAATTCCAAAATTCAAGTAATGAGTTTTAGCATCTTTATTCATAGATTTGCTAAAGTGTGAAAAGATATATCTACAATAATATTTACTGCAATTTATAAATAAGATTAATTCTACAACTGAGTTAACACTCAGTTAATCAGTGATATTAAATTTAGACAAAAATCTAAATATAGTAAGTATAAATACATTTTAAAATAAATAAAATAAATGTTTGTATAACTATCGATATCCGTCTCATTAGTCGACTAATCCGAGACGGATTTAGCAAAGGCTTATTATGAGGGTGACCCTCCCAATTCTTTTTATTCACAAAATCATTATTCGAATCCATTACCTTGCTTTAGAGATTTAGCGTCTCATCCTTCCAGATCAATTGATTGTTGGTGAAATTTTTTTTTATGTAAACTTTTAGGCATCCGATGGCTGAGGACATTTGGGCATGGGCTCAAGCTTGAGTTTGGGCTTGGAGTACTGTTTGGGTTTTAGCCTAATGGTAGGACAGATTTCGGAATGATTAATGGAATTTTGAAATGATACAAATTCTTTTTTGGAGTGAACAAAATTCATCATAAATTGGAGGTAAAAAAAATATAGCACCCGTCGTGGTTAGAAGTGATTGGAGGTAAAAAAAAATATAGCAGCAAACTGCTTCTAATACTAGTTTAATAATGACTTTAAAAATTCATCATAAATTGTACAAGTCGAATCAGAAGTGCCACCTTATATGGTTAGAAAGACATCTAAGTCTAATTTTTTTGGAGTGAACAAAATAAAGTTTATAATGAGATAAGTGGATTTTTTTGAAGGCAATATAAGCGAGTACAAGTTGGGTGGTGGGTACTTAACTAGGTAGTGGGTACATAGTGGATTTGAGAACATACTTATATAAATGGATATGAATTTAAAAATTGTATCCGTCGTAGATGGTGAGTAGATGATAAATATGAAAATTTTAGATGAATATAAGAATAAGACCGCACCAGCACCCGCATGCACTGTTGGCCATATCTAATCCCATGGATACATAAACCACGTAAAATCATTCTTTTCATATATATAATTTTATGACCACAATATGCATGTATATAATTTTATTCTTGGAGTTATATTGACATCTACTTAATAAATGCATTTATAACAGTAATAAACCAATACGAGTTTAATTAACACCAACTCCATTCACTAATTAAATCGAATGAATTAATAAGAGTCTAATTGACTAAACCCTAATTAACCAAAAACTTTAAGATGCATTTGGTTTGCGGAATAAATTATTACCAAGGATAATAATCTTTTTCGTTATGATATTCTATTGTTTGGTTTGAGATTATTTTCCTAAGAGACAATAATCTTTTTCTAATAAAGTCACTTTCCCCTAGCGAGAATGTCATTCTCATTAATTTCTTATGTATCTGTCAATTCACACCCCTTTAAACCATATTGCCTATAACTAAATGAATTTTGTTCATAAGTATCATTTGTTGAATTTTTAATTAGATGATTAATCATTTGTTTTGTAAATTAATTAAATATTTTTATTCAATATTAACTTAATATTTAAATGGTGTTACACATATTTAATTATGTAATAGTAGTTGATGGTATTAATATAGATAAAAAGTGCAAAGATTAAAATAAAAAAATCTACTAATCAATATTTTTGAGGCGGTCTTTCTTGTATTCTTGTATTAGATCAAAAAGTCTTTCTATTCTTGGTCAGCCGCTCTATTTTTGCGAATATCGTTTAGAATTATTGATGAATCAAAATTTTCAATTGGTAATTTTATTTATTCCATCTCGTTTAAAAATTGAATCTTAGGTAAATGCTTTATAAATATATTTATAAAAAATAAAATATGTAATGTATTTTAAATTATTATATTTATGATGTTTATTAGTTATATATTGAGATTGCATATTGCTTGAAAATTAATAAGTTTGGAGTTGATGTTTTTAATTTTGTTCTTTGATTTATAAGGTGTTTATCATCTTATAAAAACATCTTAGTAGGTTAAACTTATGATCTAAACTTTTTATCACTATTTTACAATTTTTAGATTTATGTTAGTATTTACTTTAATTTATTTGAAAATCTATCATAAGTAATAAAAATTAAAAAAAAGTAATATATTAAACGTTTATCAATTAGAAATTCACAAAGAATATTTTAATAAAGATTAACGAGGGTGTGCAAATATAAATATATATTTTTAAAAATATATAATATAATAATTATATTAATAATATATATATATATATTTGCAAATTTTAGAGTGTAACAAAAATAGTTATATGACTTCTTATGCAGATAATTTTGATTTAATATTGAAAGTTTAATATGTTAAAAAAGAAGATTTAACATACGGAGAATTTGATAAATTTTACTTCCAGGTAATTTTATATTCATCCAACCAAACACATTAATCTTATTTTCCTACCAAATAAACCAAACAAGGTAATGTAAATTTTCAGTAACATGTCATGTAATGTTACATTCCGGGAATCCTAATCCCAGAAGTAATCTTACATTTTGTGAACCAAACGCACCCTAAGGGTAAACTACATAAATAGTCCCTATATTATAAGACGATTTTTTGTTGGGTCACCAACTATGTAAAGCTAAAAAATGGTCCCCCAACTTAAAAAAAATAACAAGTTGGCCCACCATCGTTAAAAATTTAACGACTGATGATGTGGAAGTTAACAAAAAATGGCATAATAACACATTTAATACTCCATATTTACACATTCAATCAGTTAGTCCTCATTCGAAATAATTCCATAAATTTGGTCATCTTTATTTACTCATTCTATCAATTTAACCCTCCACTCCGGCACCACCTCCTTGCTTCGACGACCCTCCATTCTGCCCCTCGACCCATTTGTCTTACCCCTCGCTCGTCAGACCAATCCAAAACCCTTCGACGCTCATCCCTGTGCCTCACTTGGATGCTCTAACAATCTTAATCCTACACACCAACCCCTTTCCAGACGCCTCTCTGCCCCCCAATCTGATTTGGTAGAATAAAAAGGGTTAAATTTATAGAATGAGTAAATAAATAAGACTAAATTTATTGATTTTTTAAAATTAGGACTAAATTAATTCAATTTGTAAATATGAAGAACTAAATGTGTTATTATGCCAGTTTTTATTAACTGTCACGTCATTAGCCGTTAACTTGTGATATTTTCAGCCGATGATCATTTTGTAACTTTTCATAGTCGGAACACTCAACAAAAAAACGTCCTCTAATTGATCAACTACTTATGTAGTTTACCCATGCTTTAATTTAGCATAGATGACAAAAATAAGAAAAACGGTCAACCTTATTGTAGTTTGCTAGAACAAAATTTAATATAGATATGGCGTTTACAATTAAAGCATATAATTCGGCGTAAATTTTCCCCTTGTTCCTTTGCCTCACCTTCCTCCTCTCTATCTCTCTGGCTCCCCGTCAACCTTTGATTTTTTAAGAATAAAAAAGAAAACAAAAGCTTGAGAGATAGAGAGGAAGAATTGTTGAATGTTAAGGAATATGGAACACTGGAGAGTAGCATTTGCCATTGTGATGATCGTGAATGAGTTTGGGTGTAGCTTTGGAAACGTGGTAACTTTGAATGTAAAACATAAATTTGCAGGTCAGCAAAGAAGCTTAAGTGCTATGAAATTTCATGATGTGCGTCGTCATGCTAGACTTCTCTCGACTGTTGACATTGATGTCCCTTTAGGTGGCGACGGTCATGCTAGTGGATCTGGGTTAGTTCTTCTTCTGATGACCAGTTATTTTCTTTCTTTTTTTGTTTTATATTTCTGGGGATTCTCTATTGTTGGTTTTGGATTGATTGTATATCTTGTTCTTTCAAAAAGAATGCATAGGTTTTGATGGGAGAATATGAATTTTCAAGTGTTTAGACCACTGTGCTTTCTTGGCAAGGTGGATAATTGCATCTTGTTTTTGCTGAGAGATTGAATTTTGGTCTTTGGGTCAGCTGGGAGGTTTTAGTTCCATGATTTGGTGTTGGGAGGGAAAAAACATAAATCTTGAAAGATGGGGGGACAAATTCATAATTTATCCATTTTTTTCAAGAAATATATAACACAAACAAAGGTAAAAAAAAAATTCCCCTGTGTGGGGGGGCAGGCCCCCTCCCAAGGTAGATAGATTCCTCCCTGATTTCACTAATTGTTCTTCTTATACTTGAAAATTTTGTCAAGATTTTAAGTTTCTTGGAAACAAACATAACTGTGGTTTACGAATAATCTGAAAAATGTTTGAATGTATTACGATCAACCATGTTTTGATGTGGAAAATCGAAAAGTGAAGGACTCGAGGTGTTCTTCAAAATGTGGTCAAGTATTTTCAAGTTTCTGGTATAAAAAGAAAAAAAATAAAAATAATGAAATGAAAAAAAAAATCGTTTGTTCTTTCTGTTTCTGTTTTTTTTAATTGTTTTAATTATTGAAATTTTGGAGTAAATTAGTAAAATATTTGTTATTATGACAAAATTCTAATAATGTATAAAAGTATAGGGTTAAATTTATTAACCTTTGTATCATCAACTGTTAAATTTTTAATGGCACCAAATCAATTTAATACTTTCTAAGAAATGAATGACCACTTTGTAATATTTCATAGTCAAGTGTTTGAACAAAAAAACATCCTATACTCGAGTGACTATTTACGTATTTTACACTTATTTTTTCATTCAATTTATTCTATATCTAATAAAGTCACGGCAGATGGCCGCTACTAGGGGTGTAAACGAGCTGAGTCGAGCTCGAGTATCGTTAAGCTCGACTTGAACTCGAAATGCTCAAGGTTAAGCTTGATTTGAAAGCTAGCGAGCTTAAAATTATCAAATTCGAACTTAAGCTTGATTAAAGTTCGAGCTTGACTCGAAAGCTAGCGAGCTCAAAGTTACTAAGCTTGAATCAAACTCAAAAACAAACATTGGAGCTTGAGCTCGAACTAAACCCTAATTTACTTACCCTTATTCCCAAAAACCTATAAGCCATTGTTAACCTAACTTAACCCTAAATCTCAAGCCAAGCTCTAAACTCAAAATTAAATCCTAATTAATCAATATAGTATAATATAATATATTATATTATATTTTCGAGTAGCTTGTGAGCATTTCGAGTCGGGTATCGAGTAGTTCGTCTCGGCTCGTTAAGAACTCGAGTCAAGTACAATTGAATTGAACTTTGACCAAATTTTGATCAAATCAAACTCGAATAACTAGCGTTCTGTCTCGTCTCATTTACCGACTTACCCACGACTTTTCCCCCAATTTGTTTCCTTCGCATCACACGACGATTATTGTAGAAAATACTCCATTTCCCTATATAAACTCCCGAAAATCTCATTTCCCTATTTTTTTAAAAAAAATATTTCACTAACGTGGTCTTCAAATGACTTTTTTTTGGTTTAATCCATATTGTGGCATAATATAATATATTATTTCCTTTGGTTTATTTTTTATGAAGTCTAATAACATTGTTTTTATGTTTAGTTGCTCTCCGGTTCCAACTTTGAATTCCATTATTTAAGATGATAGTAGCTTCATATTCAATGCGGTTTCGGGAACAAAAATCCTTTTGGTCCCTGAAATAACTAAATTTTAAATTCTAGATTTTAAACCTTACACCCTAAAAATAAACCTTACACCCAGTAGTAAATTATAACCTTAAATCTTAAACCTAAATCTTAAACTTAATATTTTTAATATGAGAGCATAAATAGGAACACTGAAAATGAACATAGGATTTCTGTTCGGTTTCGTGTGCTGATAATTTCGGAATCATTTGCAGGCTTTACTTTGCAAAACTCCTAATAGGAAATCCATTAGAAGAATATCATGTGCAAGTTGACACAGGAAGTGACCTTCTATGGCTGAATTGTGTTGGTTGTGACAAGTGCCCCACGGAAAGTAGTCTTGGTGTATGTTCCACTTCCTTTATTATATTAATCTCTTGTGAATTATCATCAACTTTTGGTTTGAGAAAACAATAACTGTGAATGCACAGTTAGAACAAAAACCATATGACCCCAAGAAGTCCTCCACTTCAAGTCTGGTTTATTGCAAAGATGAGTTCTGCTCTGCAGCACATGATGGGAAACTCGACCACTGCAAGTCCGACAGCCAGTGTGAGTATTATGTTGTTTATGGCGACGGCAGCGGGAATGGTGGATACTTCGTAAAGGACACCGTACAACTTCAACAGGTGACCGGAAACCTTCAAACCGCTCCGACAAATGGGACTATCGTATTCGGGTCAGTCGGATGTCTAAGTTTATAAGTTCAATTCAATCAGTTAAACCAAAACTTTAAGCATTTTCTTACCTATTAGGTGCGGTTCTAAACGAACCGGGGAATTGGGTACGTCAAGTGAAGCAGTGAACGGAATCATTGGATTCGGACAAGCAAACTCATCTGTGATTTCACAATTAGCTGCAAGTGGGAAAGTTAGAAAGAAATTTGCACATTGTTTGGATAATGCGGAAGGAGGTGGAATCTTTGCAATTGGGGAAGTGGTCGCACCCCAAATCAAAAGAACACGTATGGTCCCTAAACAGTAAGTCCTCTCTATCTATTTTTACTTCAGACACTGGACCGTTAAATCGTTACCGGTATACTTTACCCTGATTCTTATAATGAAGTGTGAAATCTTTGTACTTTTGTAAACAATGTTAGGTTACATTACAAAATTACAATGAAGGAAGTACACATTGGAGATACCATAATAAAGCTTGAAACAAGCTTTTTTGGAGGCGTTGATGAAAATGCAGCAATAATTGATAGTGGCACAACCTTATCATATCTCCCAACCAAAATTAATGATCAAATAGTGGAAAAGGCAAGTATTACTCACTAATTTATTTGGAGTTTTAGATTATCTATTGCTAATCCCAGTGTATTCTTTGTCAATTAGATTACCTCTGGAAAGTCATTGAAAATAGAAAAAGTTGACGGCCAATTTTCTTGCTTCAAGTATGACAAAAAGTAAGACATTGCAATTGTACTCATAATTTGGTGTTATATATATATATATATTGATATACAAGTTGTGTAAAAAATTTTATACAACTCTTCATATTTAAACTATCAAATTTAAAATTTAAATCCTAAACCTTAAACTCTAAATTCTAATCATAAACCTTAAATTCTACACCCTACAATCTAAACCCCTAAACCCTAAGCTTGTGTATCAAAATATTTTCTTATATATATTAATTATAAAAAGAGTTAGAATTTACTTACACTATCTAAAATTCAAAAAGTTTTACACTGATTTAGAATCATTGGATGAGTGTAAGAAAATGTCGAAAATTTGACTTGATCGATTCAAACCAAAGCTAGTTTTCATTGTCAACAATCAAAATTAATCTGAAATTACCTATATATGAAGTGATTTGAAACCATAATAAATCAAACCTATAGTGATTAGAACTCAAAATGATCTAACTTGAAAATTTTAATGATTGGAACTCAAATGACCCTAACATTTTTAAAATCAATATGGTTGATCTAAAACCAACTTGGTAGATTTAATTATAATCCCAAGAGAAAAAAATGGGTTTATAATTCATTAGTTTTTGTGAAATGCTGTTGTTTGATATTTAACAAGTAGTTTTATTATTGTTTGCAGTGTTGACGATGAATTTCCAGTGATAAAGCTCCATTTCAAAGATTCTCTTGTTTTAACCGTTTACCCACATGATTATCTAATCAAATATAGTGTAAGTACAATTTTATTTCTTTAAATTAACTTTTATGATCCCATAATATGGTTTCTCTCGTAGATAATTTCATTTTCATTGGGTTTTTTTAGGATGATATGCGGTGTATAGGTTGGCAGCCTAATGGAGCCAAAAATGAAGAAGAAGATATGATTCTTTTGGGAGGTAGTGTATCTATATCTTTACTAACCCTAAACTCTAAACACTATTTTATATTTTCTTGTCAAATATATATGTATAAGATGTGATGTATCTTCGGGAACAAAGTTAGAATTAAGTGTAAACAGCAAAATATAAATATTAAAAAGTGGGAGTAAATTTATAATTAATCTATTTTTTAAATATTATATAGATCAAAGGTTAAAAATGGTGGATGGGGAAAGAGCCACCCATTACACACAAGGCTCCGTCCATGTGTATATCTATATGTTGTATGGGTTTTATGCTTATGCTAATGCATAATGTAGTATTAAAAAAAGTTTAAGGAAAATATTTCATGCATTGGCGGTGGAACACTTATTTTTTACAAGCGGGTCTAATTTAAGTTGGAAAGTTTAATTTAGGGTTTAGAGTTTAAGGATTAGAATTTTAAATTTGAGTAAGGCTAGAGATTTAAATTTTATATTGTGGAGTTTAAATATGCATACTTCCGTAGAAAAAATTCACTGACAACGCATCATATGTTAACCTTATTTAGTTTAGCGATTGTCATGGTGCTTCTATGTAATTGATTCTAAATACCACTACAGAAAACCAAAAGAAATTAATTTGACAAACCATAGCAAATCATTTATTTAATCACTTTACAAATGCAGATTTGGTGCTTTCAAATAAGTTGGTTATTTATGATCTGGAAAACCAGACCCTTGGATGGGCTGAATACAATTGTGAGTATGCTCTTGGGTGATTCCTTTATTCCTACAATTTGTTAACACTTCTATTAAGCTCCTAATATGGTAGTTATTATGGTTAATCATAGGCACTTCAAACGTGAAGGTGAAGGATGCAAAAACGGGGACAGAGTACATGGTTGGCGCCCATACTATTAGTTCAACATCAAGTGTTGCAATTGGGGGAATTCTAATATTATTGTCCATGTCAATTCATTTGCTGCACTTTCCCATACCTTAGAATGTAGTTGGAACCAATCATGCAACCATACTTTTAACTAATTTTTATTTAGGGTGAGTTTGGTAACAAATATGTCATTTTCTTCTAAAAGTTACAAACAAGTTAATTAAAATACTGTTACAAACAAGTCACTTCGTCGTAAGAATTGAAACAGACGTTTAATGCGTCTTGGTATAATAACGCTTTTTAGTCCAAAAACTTATATATTCTATTAATTTTGTCCTGATTCGAAACAATTGAAAAAATTTAACCCTTCACATTTAAAAATTCAATCAAGTTATTGTTTGTAACTGCATTATGTCGTAAAACAAGTTACTGTTAAACTATTATTATACTAGGAAAGTAATAGTAAAGTAGTATAGCATCTCTAGGAGGAGAACAAGCAGTTTAGGAGAAGATGAAAGACTTAAATGATGCAATTTTTAAATATGAAAGGTTAAATTTATTGAATTATATCAAATCAGGATTAAATTAATAGATTGTATAAGTTTTGAGAACTAAAATTGTTATTATACCATGTCACGTCTCTACCGCTTTCATATTTAATGGTTACCGACCTATTTGTAATAACATTTTAATTCAGTGACGTGTGTAACTTTTAAAAGAAAAATGACATGTTTATTACCAAACTTATAATTAAGTGATCCAGAGTGTACTTTACCCTTTTATTTATTATCAATTAAATATAGATATCATTATTGTCATATTAGCCGTATGTATGCTTGCTTACGTAATTGGTGTAAAATTGCATCCAAACACTTAATTTTGTGATAAGATAAAAGAAATGGTAAACTATAACGGTAGTTCCTAAACTTTTAGGAGTGAATATATTAATTTTAAGATTAACATTTAATCGTAAACTATACCGTAGTCGTTAAACTTACTTTAAGAACTACCGGTATAATTTATCGTGAATTATTCCATTGAATATTTTGCTAACTTGTAATTATTATCCCATTTTAGTTTTTTAGGTCAAAATCTCAAAACCAACACTTATGTGCGGGAAATACTCTTTGCCATAGTGATTTCCATTGGTGGATTGGTTTTTCTAAATCTTCTCCCACAAAATCAAGCTGAAGAGAAGAAAGGGAAGTCTAATGTTGGGCTGGATTTGTGGGGGGTTTGAAATAAAATATTAGATAAATACTTAAAAAGAAAGTTGTAGAGGAAAGGAGTAGGGGTTAATGGTGGTGTAGCCATGAAAGAAGAAAATAAGAGAGGAAGAAGAGGCGTTTATTGGGGGTAAAAAAGGGAATGCATAATAAATTAGTTATAAATAAATATTTTGAAGTGCCACATCAGCTTTTCTCAATGGTGCTTGACAGTAGTGACCGTAATAAAAACGAATTAAAAGTTTAATGATTATATTGTAACTTTTAAAAGTTTAATGATTATATTGTAACTTTTAAAAGTTTGGTGAACATATTAAAAACATTCTAAAAATTTAAGGACTATCGGTGTAGTTTACCCTAAAAGAAATTATTAAATTTGAGAAGAATAATAATTGTTCTTAGCTCCTCAATCATGCTATGAAAAAAAAAAAAACTTTGATGGATGCGGTGAATTGATTTGGGATAAGTCGAATTGAGTTGTGCTTTTTTATTCATTTTAAGTTTAATTTAATTTTGAGTTTAGATCATTTAAATTAGGTTTAGGATTTTTTGTCTCGATCGTTATAAGTTAGGACAATTTCAAGTTTTGGTCAATTCAAATTAAGGTTAATTTAATTTACTTGTACAAGGCATTTCATGTTCAAGTTGAATGAATTTCCAAGAGTACTTGCTCCTACTTTCAACTACAATTGGGTTTTCTCTCTAGGTTTTCTTAGTGCCGCTTAGGATTTTTGTCATTTTTTTTCTTGGCCTGCATCGATATAATGTTAATTATCGATTGTCGGTGTTTTTTCCTTTTTTCTTTTTCATATCATGTTTTTCTTTTTTTTAGTTTTCTTATTTTTTTTAATAAGAATATATGCCCTCGTGGCACACTTTTTTTTTCTGCCTTTGTTACTCATTTTTCTTTACTTTTGGGTTACGTTTCTTCTATCATTTGGCACGATTTTCGCATAATTTAACTGTCTTGACGACCACCTAACCGATTTTAAGATGATCGTCTCAGGTTTAGAAACGATGGAGGTGAAGTGCAGTGAATAAGACCTATGCTTGATTTTACTTTGCTCATTGCCTGCTTCATATTCTTCTGTTAGAAACACCCTCTTACACAGCCGTGATACCTTACTCTTGAAGAGGTATATGATAATTTGAATTCGCATGACAAGATGAAGCTTCTTAACGGCTCTGAGTTCTAAGCATAGGGTCTCATGATGCATGGATCGACTAGTTCAGACCGCGAAAGAAAAGGTAATCCTAATTCTGGCGGTCAAAATAGAGGCAGATCCAAGTCGTCAAATCGAGGTAAAACCTATTATTTTTTAACAAAAGAATGTCACAATTAATCTGAGTGTTACAGATTACAGAATAAGATAAAGATAGAATATGAAAAATCAGAATTCCGTTGATGATGAAACTGATATTGCAGAGGAGTACAATGACGGTGAACTTTTAGTTTCTTTCAGCGAAGACTATAGCAAGCGAGGAGTGAATTCCTGACTATGATAGTAATTTTCATATTACTCCATATTGGGACTGGTTTGAGACTTACAAACCTTTTTCAACGAGTGTTGTTTTTTGGAAAATAATGAATCTTGTAAAGTTATTGGTGTAATACCTGAATTCCGTCCGGGTACCCATATATATTATATTTTCTCTATAAATAAAGCCTAAAGATATATATATAAATAAATAAACAATAATAAGCCCATGATAAATAAATTCCATAAATACTCTAAAAGCCAATGTATAATGTCCAAAGTCCAGTTTCAGTTACAAAAGCCCAAATTACATCAGATGCCAGCCCATCACAACTGTTTACAACTTATTTTAATCCAACAAACACAAAATACAAGCTGAAATCTTTTTTCTGCCCAAATTTGATAACCCAAGGGACACATGCTAGTAGCTGATTGGTCCAGAAGCATTTACGAGGATCTGTGTTTTCTCCCTCTTAGCTGTTGACAGTTAGACGATGACGTCACTCATGTAACATCACCCACGTTGTCACTGTACATTATCACTATAAATAGTAAAGAAAGAGAAATAAATTAATAAAGGACAACTAGTTAGATAATAATTACGACATTAATTAGAAATTAAAAAGAGAGAAAAAGTTTACCTTGGGAGAGCCAACCATCGCTAGAAGTTGGAGAGACACTGGAGCAATCGAAGAGACCGTCGAAGAAGATGACCGAACATTATACAAGTCGCCGGAATTATCGCAAACATCATCAGAAGGTATATTTCCTTTCGATCTCTTAATTTTCTAAAAAATATAAAAAAAAAGTTAGATCGAAGTATAAATAAAGGAAAAATAGAATTGTAAGACAAATTGGAAAAGGAAATAGGGTGGCCGTAAAGCTTATCTGGTGGCTGAAGAGTTTAGGATGCTGGTGGAGTCGATGAGAGTGGTTACCAGGTAGATTTAGGGGAGAAGTGGAAGATTCTAATGAATCGGGTAGATTTAGGGTGATTAGGCTCAAAATTAGCATTTTTAGGGGTTTTAGGGTTTCGGCGAACGACTGCCTTGCAGTGGTCGGCTAACAGTAGATAGTGGCCGAAAGTTACGGTTATAGATTGACGGGCAGATGATACAGCGGCTTTAGGCTAGAGTTTATCATGTTCATCCAATTTGGGATAAACACAGGATGAACACTATTAAAAATGGGTAGTTTTGATCTTGTTTGAATTGTGTTTCTGGTAACAGAGTGTTTTTAAGAGAGAGAGGAGAGTGTTGTATACCAACCTTATACACCACGAGGTTACGCCTCCGTTATAAGGGGTTGTATACTCCCAAATCGATGTCTTGTTGTCGTAGTAGACAATAACGACAATTCGGGTACCTAGAGTCTATAACAAAAACCACATTCTGTAACTTAGAAGCCCACCCCATTAGAGCCAGACATGGACCTTAGAATTAGACAGAGTACTGTTGTTTTATATACACTTCTCTTGTTATTTCTTTGCTTGATATGAATTACTTTAATTTCCCGCAATTTAATTTTTGTTTATACAATTATTTCACCGTACTGACACATTTCGTTTCGTTTTGCGCTTATGTATTCATGCATTGCATTGCTTAAACATTGTATGTTAAAAAATTAAAATAACATTACATTTTTTCAAACAACATCGCATTTTTTCAAATAACATTGCTTTTTTCAAATAACATTACTTTTTTTCAAATAACATTGCACTAGCTGAAAACCAATATTTTGAGAAACATAGAAGGTTGCTGGGGACTGCTTGGGTAGCATGGAGCAAAGGATTGATCAGTCCCAGAACAAGATGGTAACTCGAGCTACCACATTGCTTGGAATTAGGGAGGTCGAGAAGGAAAAGATTTCAGATGGAAAATCCAACATTAGTGATCAAATTGAAAACTTGTTTCACACAAAGGTTCAACCCGAAGGATCAGTTCCGAAGAAAGTTCAAACTAGTACAATCAGAGTATTGACCAACGATTCAGAGAATTTGGAAACAAGCTTTGGAGATGATGTTCCTAACCTTAGTGCACTGACAGAATTCGACCGAGCTAAAATGGAAATCATCAAGCAAACAAATACAGAAGGACCGAGTAAAAGTTAGAATTTTGACGTTGTTCCAAAACTGTTTTGTCTAAGGGTTATGATACTGTTAAAGAACAAGATGATTCCAACAAACTCAAATAATCACATATGTTTGCAGAATGTTTCTCTGAAGTGATGAAAGTCAGGGATTCAGTTAAGGCTAGAGATTTTCTCACAATAGAATCGACTCCATTAAGGAAAAGATGAGCAAAGAGCATAGAAACACGAGACGAAGAGATTAGATGGTTTAGTTATAAAAGAGAGACAAGTAGTCCTATCCCGATGCTATATTCGGATTTGTTTCCTTACCTAGTGTAGAATCACTTGTTGATGACAGTTCCACTGAAGTTTTATAAGTCTTTTTATGGCATTAAAAATGCTTGAGGGTTATTATTATGGAGATTTCAGACACTCTATAGAAGATTGTATAGTTTTGAAACACAAAATCAGTGATCTCATCAGAGCTGGGTATTTATGTTTTGAGAATGGAGAACCCCGATTCTATAAAAGATCATCATTTGCTGGAGGAATTGAGATAAAGTGAAAGGGTATAATCCACAACAAGCTTTTTGTGGGTAATTTGCTACAGTTTGGGGTCTACAGAGTAATGTCTTGTCATCGATTCCTTTAAAGCTTCATTTACTGAAGAATACCCTAAGGTCAGATGATCAAGATGGTCCTATCAGTGGAAAATTAAATACTAAACTGGATCTCATTTATGTTTCCTATCATGAGATATACTTCAAACTGCTCGAAGTTTCACCGCATGATTTGAAACCTTCAAAGCCCTATTATCCAAGTTGTTACAATATTAGGAAATCATTGTGAGTATCATAATGGAGTTCATAGTCATGACATTGAAGATTGTTACACCTTCAAGCGGCAAGTTCAAAAATTTTTGACCCTAGGGATTTTGGAGGTTGACACTGAAGGTTAATCCATTAAGATTTGTAATCCAATGGGTAATCACCTGATTGGAGCCAATATAATTGGATTGCCTGAAAGTCAAGTGCAGAAAGGCATCAAGAAAAGAAAGATAAGGAAGAGCAAGGAGAAACTAACTGAGAATTAGCAGCTGACAACGAAGAAACCTTGAATAGACATGCCCATTAAAAGCTTCGACCTATTCAACCAACATCTTGAAAAGCAACGTTCATCCAGGCACCAGCCAAAAGAAGCTGTTAATTTCCATATACAAATGATTGAACATTCTATGGAGAAGAGCAAGCAATTGATTGAAGAAACAAGGAAAATCATAGGCAGGATAGTCTTAATTCAAGACTTGATAAGAATATCAGAACATGAGCAAGAAGGGCATGTCTTTGTGCTGGTAAAGGAAATAAATGAAGAATTGTTGATAGAATTGGAGTGGCAAAAATTCACTCAAGTTTTCCTTGAATAAAGATTGTTAGTTAGACCACAGGAGATCTGTATGTAGTTTTTGGGCCATTACAGAATAATATCCTGAACCATCCCAATCGCTTTTGCCCGCAAGCATTGGGGGATCTTTGTAAGGGAGGCTATTTTGTTTTATTTATATTCGATGTTTGTTTTTTACATAATTTTTCTCAAATGGCAAACATGCATTCCTAAAATATTCATTCTTTTCAAATATATATACATATTCCCAATTTCTTTGTATGGCCCCTATTATTAACTGTATGAATAAATCATACTCTAATCCCGAAATATAACAGTCCATATGATTGAAGAAGGTAAACAAATGCAAAGAGGAAGAGGAAATTGATGTCCCTAAGGAACTATCAAGACAGATCGAAAATGAGGAAAATAGACTCTGCCTCATAAGCAAGAAATTGAGATTTTGAATTTAGGGACTTGAGATGAAAAACGAGAAGTAAAGATCCGTTCAACTTCCTCTGCAAAAAACCAAGTATGATTTGATTAATTTGCTGCAAGAAATCAAAGACATCTTCGCATTGTTATACCAAGATATACCAGGGTTAGATACAAACAATGTTATGCATAAGTTACTCATAAGGCTTGAATGCAAGACTGTTCAGCAAAAGCTTAGAAGAATGAGACCAAAAATGTTGCAAAAGCGATTTGATGATGAATTCCTCAAGATGGTCGAGATCTTAATAAAGTGGGCATGAAAGATAATCTTTTTTTGATCTGAAAGAGGCAGAGAAAATGACATTTACAATCATGTAAGACTCATTTCACTACTAGTTAATGCCATTTGGATTAAAAGTAGTGGGAAACATATCAGAGGGACATGGTAACCAAAATAAAAATGGATGCAAAATTCAAGAACAATTCTCAAGGATTGAAAAAGTATCAATAGATGTTCAATATGTCAAAATATACTTTTGGAGCCACATTTGGGAAACTCATAGGTCAGCAAAAGTGGAATTGAAATTACTCCTGACAAAGTGAAAGCTATTCAGAATTTTCTCCCTCTGGGAAAAAAGAGTAAGCAAAAAAAGAAGAAGAAAGAAAGCAAAAAAGGCAAGTAAAGAAAAAAGTAAAAAAAAAACAAAGAAAAGAAAAAAAAGAAGCAAAAAAGAAAAGAAAAACAAAAAGAAAAAAAGGAAGAAGTTCAGAGAGATTGAATTATACATTGTGACTGACTGACAAATACAATCCAGTGTTCAAGTTGCTGACGAAGACAGATCTAAGAGTATGGTATAGAGAATGCCAGAAACCTTAGAAAATTCAAGAAACACTTATCAAATGTCCAATTCTGATAGTATCGATTCCAAATAGGTCATTGATTCTTTAACGGTCTATGAAAACTCAATGGGGTGTGTACTAGGCCAACATGATGAAACCAAGAAGAAGGAAATAGCCATTTATTATCTGAGCAAAGATTCACCAATTACAAAAATGCAGTACCCACCTATTCAAAAGCTGTGTTGTTCTTTGGTTTGGGTAGCTTGAAGGCTCAGAAAATATATATTATATTATTCTATTTATCTGATCTCAAGAATGAACCCTCTGAAATTCTTGATGGAAAAACTAGTGTTGACTAAAAATGGCTCGTTGGCAAATTTTATTGTCAAAGTTTGATATAGTTAGAAAGAAATGGCGAGTTTCTTGGTGAGACGTGCTTCAGATGATCATGAGTCCTTGAACTTTAATCTCCCATATGAAGATTCAATGTGCATAACATAAGGTAAAAAGAAACAAACCCCTGGAAGCTTATGTTTGAGAGAGCATACAATGCCTTTTGTTGTATAAAGCAGATTTATCCAAAAGCCTCTAATAGACACCACGTTATTCTGGTTGTGATTGATTACTTTACCAAATGGGTAGAAGCTGCGTCCTATGTCGGTGTTACAAGAGGAACAATTTGCAAGCTCTTGAAAAGAGAGATTATCTATCAATATAGTTTGCTAGAGAGAATCGTCATTGATAGTGCTTCTAATATGAACAATATGATGATATCAGAAGTTTGGTGAACAGTTCAAGATAAAGCACCATAATTCCATGACTAATCGCTCAGAGATGAATGGGCCAGTAAAGTCGACAAACATAAACATAAAAAAAGATTATCTCAAAGATTTATAAAGACGGCATGAGAAATTATCGATCCATAGTGTGCACTACAACAGGGGGACCATTGTATTCTTTGGTCTATGGGATGGAAGCAATATTATCAATTGAAGTTCAGATTTCGTTATCGGGTATTGACAGATGTAAAATTGGACGACGCAGAATGAGTATATGCTCAATAAGGTCAGTTGAATATCATTGAAGAGAAAAGTCTAAGAGTAATTTGCCATGGATAAATGGAACAAGAGAATGATGCGAGCTCACAACAATGAAAGTTCGTCTAAGAGAATTCCAAGAAGAGGATCTAATACTTAAAAGATCTTGCCAGTTCATAAAGATTTCCGTGGGAAATTCATGCCTAATTGGGAAGGGCTATACATTATCAATGAGGCATTTTTTCGGATGAGTGTTAATTTTAACGGTGATGATTAGAGATGAGTTAGGCAATCTAATGGACTCAGACTCAAACAAGAAGTGTTATGCTCGAAGATTTAAAAAAGATTTAAAAAGAAAAATAAAGACAAAAGTGGAGTGAAAACCCCAAAAGGGATCTTCGCAAAATGAAAATATCTATGATGAAAACCCAAAAGGTGCCTTAGATATATATATAAAAAAAGAACGAAAAAGAAAAAAATCAAAAGAAAATAGGGGTTCAAGATGAAAATCTGCAAAGGTCGTCTTGAAACTAAATGAGGATTTAAGTTGAAAACCTGATAGGGCAGCTCAAATACATTTTGAGATTAGGCATCCGGCAAGAAACATTCTCGAGAATCTACAATTTTGAGGAATTTTGGGATTGGAATCTCTATTTAGGTTGATAGGCACTTGTGTCCTTCATACAGTGTATACCTAGGGAATTGCATTGAATTTATCATGTTTTCCATGACTTATCAAATTGTTCCATTTTCTCAAATTTAATAAAATAATATTTTGAGCCTTTCACTTAGCTTTTCAACAAGCATCTTACATATAAATCGATTAGATACAAGAAAAGCAAATGATTTTGTGAGTATTATTATGATGTACTAATCCTTTAAGTGCAGGTAGAACATGAAGTGGCCTCGGTACTTGTTTAATGATGAAAAGTATGTCGAAGAAAAGACACAATTCTGAGTGTCAAAAACATTCAAACAAAAGATGCAAAAAAGCGACACAGACAACCTTGGGGCAAAGAGAGAACATGAACCATATTTTTGGGCAAAAACTCCAACAAGATCAATCTGTTAAAGGTTCATACTATTCAAAAGAAAATATCATTAATTCTAAGATATTGCAAGACAAGAAAGCTTTGTAAATGCTAGAGTGAACAAATATGATAGCTTAATTCAAGGTTAAGTTGGGCAACGCTACAAAAAGAACATTACATGAGAATATGTTTTATTTTGGTGAATAGAATCCACAAGTTGCATCAATAAAAGTGATGATCTCTTTTGGAACCATGAGAAAGAATGTTGTCAAAGAAGCTGAATAAAGACATAACAAGAGTGGCTTTCTAAGAAAGAAATCACCAGAAGTCGAGTTTTGAGAAATGCATGGTGAGAAACGAAAGAGAGGGTTGTATATGTTTAATCTATAAAAAGGCAAGTATGAGTTCCATCAAAATTGAAATTATCCTTGTTTGGAACAAAGGAAAACATCATTGCAAAAGAGAGAAACGAGGTGAAAACTTGTAAGGGCACTTCAAAAAAAAAAGAAAAAAACCAAGGTGAAACCCAAAAGGGGACCTTGAGAAAAAGAGGAAAAAGAGAAAACCAAAGTGAAAACCCAAAAGGGCACTTTGACAAAAGCAATCTAAAGTGAAAACTTGAAAAGGCGCTTTAGGGCAAAAGATGCAGAGACCCCGAAGATTGAACCTGAGTGTGAGATGGGTTATTTTGTCAGCTAAATGAGTTTTAATGAAAAAATGAAGCACAAAAATTTTAAGCTTCCCTAAGGATCAAAGCTCACCCAAGTGGTCCTCAATTAACATTCATACATCATTTAAGATAAGAGCATGCTAACTCATACATTCAAAGCATTTTTGTGTGATTCGAGAGGATTTACAAATCATCAAAGAACAAGAAAATATTTCAATCTACAACTTCAGGATTGGAGGAATAGATCTAGTCATATACGCTCCAAGTATAGAAAGAGGTTGGTCAACAGAGGAAGAGAAACAAAACATCTCATGAGAGCTTCACACTAAAAAATCAAAACATTTTAGGTACAATGAGTAGTGACTCTAAAGATCTCAGTGCTTCAAGAAAAAAATGGAAGATATTTCATATTACTTCAGGAAGAATTTTTATTAACTGATGATATTTCTTTTTCCAGGTTCAGTTTTCTCCCAAATGAGGAGGTAAATCAACATTCCTAGCAAAGACAGAGTTCCTAATGAGAAGAACTCGTCTAGTAAAGAATATAGAGCTCTTAATGAGAAGAGTTCGCCCAACAAAGAATACAGAGCTCCTAAGGAGAAAAGTTCGCCCAACAAAGATTATAGAGCTCCTAATGAGAAGAGTTCACCTAGCAAAGAATGAAGAGCTTATAATGAGAAGATTTTGCCTTTTGAATAATGAGAAGTTCCTAATGAAAAGAGCTTGCTTGTTCAGCACCTTTAAAGAGAGGTGGATCAACATTTTAGAATAATGAAGTGTAAATGTTCTAGGCTTTGTCACATTTTAGAAGAATGGATGGTTTAGCTTTTTCAGACTTCGCCAAAATTTCAATGAAGAGATACATTATTTTGAATTTCACCAAATTTAAAGAAAATTTGTTTGTCAACACCTTTACAGAGAGGTGGATCAACATTTCCAACAAAGAATAAGAAGTTCCTAATAAGAAGAACTTGCTTGCTTAACGCCTTTACAAAGAGGTGGATTAACATTTCTAAAAAAGAATGAGAAGTTCCTAATGAGAAGAACTTTCTTGTTCAACGCATTTACAGAGAGGTGGATCAATATTTCCAACAAAGAATGAAAAGTTCCTAATGAGAAGAACTTGCTTGTTCGACACCTTTGTCGAGAGGTGGATCAATATTTTCCAAAAGAATAAGAAAATGTCAAGAGTTCCTAATGAGAAGAGCTCGCTTGTTCAACACCTTTAAGGATAGGTGGATCAACATTTTCAATAGTGGATGAAGGTCAACTTTTTTGCAGAGAAAAGTGGATCAACATTGTCAAGAGGAATGTATAGTTCATAATAAAAAGATATGGTTTAGACTTTACAGTTAACCTTTTGCAGAAAGATTGAGGGGTTCATAATGAGAAGAACTTGTTCAAACTTTCTAAGAAGGAAACTACAGAATATTCATGGGAAAGATGAAAAGTTCATAATGAGAAGAACTTGTTTGTTTTTTCTAGAAGAGGAAGAAAGGTTAGGAGTTCATAATGAGAAGAGCTCGTAGATCAGCATTTGGAAGTTCATAAAGAGAAGAACTTGTTCAAAATTTTTAAAAGAGAAGAAAGAGTGAAAGTGTAACACCCTTAACATACACTCGTAGACCGAATATACATTAAAGATGTTACAAAATCTTTTATAGAAACCTTGACTTAAAAGCTTAACTTACAATTTTTTTAAAACATTTCAGGATAAAAACTTGTTTAGTTGTAAAAACCCTTTCTTGATTTTTAAATTGTTGTACAATACCCGATAAATAAAATTTAAAATTGTTTAAACATGTTCTGCTAGCAAATAAATAATTACATGCCCACTAGAAATCATCATAAACTAGAAAGACTTACTGATGTTTTATATATTGTAGCCTGCTCAACATGCTCGACTCTTCTTCAAGTATTTCCAGCATAACTTACGTAAGGAATAAAGCACACGCTAAGTACGAACTTAGTGAGGCAATTAAACATATTTATTTAAACATGAAAAGATATAATGCAATATGATATATACAAGTGCATTTCATATTTCTCTGTACATAGCAAGTATATCGCAATAGACATGTGTCATGTGTCATAACTTATCATATGATTCATGTTAACATTGTATAACATATTCCCTATCAATATCATAGACATGTTTTAATTCTAAAACATTTCCATAGTAGCATAGCATAATGTTTATGATTATCATGTATCTCATATTCCATAAATTCCACATATTAGTTTCTCAATTTTTATCATATATCATACTTTCTTAATATCATGTATCAGCTCATGATCATGTTTATATCATGTAAAACAAGTATTACCAACATCATGTATACCATATATTATCATTTCATGCAATTCATGTAACATTTTTCATATATTTCATGTATCATATGGATCATGTATCATCAATATCATGTGATTCATGTATCATCATGTAGTCTTTTGCATGCTCATATACTTTATCATGATCATGTTTTCTTTATGGCATCATTTGCATAACATGTATTCTTTCATGTATGTCATATGCTTTTCGGTCATGTAGCATGTAACTTCTTTTTCATGTATCATGTGACACCTGTATCATGTATCATTTGTATCATATAACATCTGTATCATGTAACATGTAGCATTTGTATCATGTAACATCATGCAGTCATTTGCATGCTCAGGATTTGTCATATAGCCATCTCGTATTACTATTAACGTGTCTGGCTAGAGGCCCATGGAAACCTCGTAGCCTATCTGCACCGTAGTGCCTTGTGGAGTACGTACTCAGGAGGACGCTCTTTGCTTCTTATATTAAACAACTCGTTAGTGCCATTTGCACTATGTGCTTAGATCCTCAGAGTGTATCTTGTTTCATTTTAGTCTTGTCATTTTCCATATTTCATGTATGCATAATGCATCATCATCATTTATGTACATGTATGCATAATACATCATTATTTATGCAAACAATAATGCGTACCTGATATTCCATCACGTTTGCCATGTCAAACATATGTTAAACATATCATGGAAAATGCAATGTCAAACATATCATGGATTCTCACACACGATATTTGGACATTTATTTTCATTATCAATCAATTATTTCATTTCTTTCATAATTAGGCAACTTCACATCTCATGATTCATCATATTCATTCACATGTATTTGCCAACTCTGTGTTATGCATGACATCATTTATATATTCATATCATAATCACATATAGATAGGCAATTCTTGTTCCATGCTTTATCATAAATATTCATAGTAAACATGGAACATCATCAATTTCTCAGACAAGCCATATATAATTCATATTCTATTTAATTTATCTTTAATGCAACATACAATAACTCAATATATAGAAGGAGCAATACTATTTTGATTGTAGGTCGACTTTTTTTGCAAGTCTTCCTAATTGCATCTTAAAACATGTAAATGCACTCACCTGGGCCATGAATGATATGTCTCACTAAATTCTACTCGATCTTTTCCTTTATAGTATCGCGAATCCTCATTGATTCATATCCGGCTTCGTTACCCACATGAATATAAACAACATTCATTAGGATCATTTCTAACGATATTTTAATCGAAATATCGAATCATTCAACATAAAATTTATACTTTCTCTTTCGTCCTTATACTGTCCAAAAACTCACTTTGGTCTTTAATAACCCTTTTAGGACTTCGAATAATTCTTCCAATCTTGCTAACTAACATTGGATACGAGATATCTCACTTTCCATTTTATAGTAGCTTGTACCACCTTCGATGAAATATTTCTACAAAATAATATATAACTCGGAATTCGATTCTGTTTGTTCTAAATGAAACTAAATTCAATAAGCTTTTCAACCATATAAATTAATAGCTCAAATTCAACTTGTATGATTTAAGGCAAATTTTCGAAATCAATTTCCAGTACTAAATTCGAAACAGACTGCTAAATTGTTTTCTGACCTTACTCCACTTAAAAATTCATATATTTTTACTCGGAACTTGAAATCAGTTTCCGTATGTTGGAAACGAAACTAGACGAATACATATTTACATTGATATAAAATTCACCTTCTAACCATTTTTGTAGAATTTATGGTGAATTTTCAAACTTACTACCCAGGTTCAGTTTTCTTCACAACTTCCATAAATTACTTCAAACTTTATTCAATTTAGTCCTCAAACTTTATAAAAGTGATATTTTAGCCACTACTTCATTTTTGTACATAAATTCATGTAAAAATAAACCATTTACTTATTTCTAATATTTTTAGAAAGTTTCTTTAAACTTTCAACTTCAATTACTTTGATCCTTCAAATTCCTTTATTTTCAAAATAATCCCTAAACTTTCCATTATTGACATTTAAGTCCTCCAACTTCCATAAAATGCTAAAATATTCAATTATATAAATTTTCCAATAATTCAAAACCAGCCCCTATATTTTCTTCAATTTGCCGAAATAGTCCCTAAAGTTCCAAAATTTTCATTTTGATCCCTAATCACAAGTTCAAGCTTCTTTCATCATAATTCCATGTTTCAAATGCTTAAATAAAACTTCCAATAATTTCCCCTAATTTCCATAATTTTTGAAATAGTCCATAAAAAATTCGAACTTGGGAAATTATTCAATCTAACATTAAAATTAAGCTTCCAATAACATAATTAAATCAATATCATCCTAAAATTCACTTCCTAACCAAAACCCCCAAATTTTAGGGTTAGGGTTTATGTCTCCCAACATGAAATTTATCTAAATTCAACCTTAATTCCATATCAAAACCATCATTTCTAACATCTACCATTCTAATTACATCATAAACTTCAATTTTCACCATTAATCTTCATTCAAGACATAATCTATAATCAACTTTTCCATGAAAAATTACTACCAAAATGAAGAGCTTGAAGTATAGAACAAATTATTCTAAAGTGACATACCTTGATTCAAACTCAAAACCTTCAAAATTTGACTTAAAGCTTGCAAAACTTCTTTCTCCCACTCAACAATGGCATTCGGCAGCTTCCTTTGGGTGAAGAAGATGATTTATTTCATCTTTTCTTGTAGTTAATACACATGTACATTATCTTTATTATAATAATGCCACATGTATACCTTAAAATGAATTTTAAATTCGTTTTCTAGCCTTTTACAACTTTAACCTCCAACTAAATCTCATTTTACATATTTTCTTCCATCATGCCATCCCATTAAAATTAGACCAATTTGGTTCCAATCCAACCGGCCTTCATCAAATTTATTTTATTCGATCCAAAAATTCAAATTTTATTTAATACGATTTCCAAATTTTCTTCCTTTAAACCTTTACAATCATCCCATCATATTCTAACTATATTTAGTTAGAATCCAACCAAATGAAAAAAATATTCATAAAATAATACGTTCTCACTTTTTCCATAATTTTTTTGGAACCGTCTTTAAAATTTCAGTTTGATCCGATATATCGATGTTATCAGAAATTCTTATCGGATACATTTCCTCTATCGAATTATCAATTCTACTTTGGAAATTTTCTTATTTCCAAAATTCCATAAATTATTTCATTACTTAATACAAAATCCTTCATTTAATAAAGTCAACTTTAAAATTTTGACTCGATCCAAAAATATCGATAATTGCCCAAAATCTCTATCGGGTAACATCTTTCTTGAAAATTCTTCATCAAACATTTATACAAATCTTTCCCACTTCTTCTGAGTCCTTTTTACTGATCAAAATACTGATATGTGATACTTCCCAGAAGGTCACCCATTCTTGTATTTCCCTAGCCTGAGCACTCTTAATCATTTCTTTCGATTCAAATTCGATACATTATTCTGTATTCTAATTCATAAAACTGATATCAAGGTACCTATTTCAATCCGATTTACTCGACTAAAATAACTTGTTAGGGAAATTTACACTTTAGTCCTTAAACTTTTTAAAGTTTACACTTTAACCTCTAAACTTTTTGAAAATTACATTTTAGTCACTTAAACAAAAGTTGGGATATTACAGAACTTGCAGCTCAGATGACAACCGAATGGTTCAAACAAAATTAGTGTATTTTCAATCTTTGCCCAATTCTCTTTTCACACTAATGAGCAAAGAAGAGCAGCTGTAGTACCCAAACTCTGTCTGGGTACCCATATATATTATATTTTCTTTATAAATAAAACCTAAAAATAAATATAAATAAATAAAAAATAATAAGCCCATAATAAATAAATAAATCCTATAAATAGTCCAAAAACCCATGTTATAATGTCCAAAGTCCAGTTTTAATTAAAAAAAGCCCAAATTACATCAAATGTCAGCCCATCACATCTGTTTACAGCTCATTTTAATCCAACAAAAACAAAATACAAGTTGAAATCCTTTTCCCGCCCAAATTTGATAGCCCAAGGGACATATAGCAGTAGCTGATTGGTCCATAAGCATTCATGAGGATTTGTGTTTTCTCCCACTTTGCTGTTGATAGTTGGACAATGACGTCACCGTGCACTATCACCATAAATAATAAAGAGAGAAAAATAAATTAAAAATGGCAATTAGTCAGGTAATAATTACGGTATTAATTGAGAATTAAAAAAGGAGATAAAAAGTTTACCTTGGGAGAGGCAATCGTCGCCAAAAGTTAGAGAGATATCGGAGCAGCTGAAGAGGGTGGTTCTTATCTGGTGGCCGGAGAGTTTAGGATGCTGGTGGAGTCGAAGAGGGTGGTTACCGAGTAGATTTAGGGTAGAAGTGGGAAATTCTAATGAATCCAGTAGATTTTGGGTGATTAGGCTCGAAATTGACATTTTTAGGGGTTTTAGGGTTTCGGCGAACGACGGCCAAAAATTGCCTCGCGGCGGCCGGCCAACATCAGATAGTGGTTGAAGGTTGCGATTATAGATTGACGGGCGGAGGATACAGAGGCTTTAGGTCGGCGTTCATCATGTTCATCCAATTCGGGATGAACACAAGAGGAAGACTATTGAAAAATGGGCTGTTTTGATCTTGTTTGGGCTGTGTTTCTAGGTAACAAGGTGTTTTTCTAGAGAGAGGGGAGATGTTTTATCAGATATGAGAGAGATGGAATTGGGAAATAGCTGAGTTGACTCGTTGAAGGGCTTTTATAGGCAGACCAGAATGGCACCATTTTGGTGCCGGGTAATTTTGACTCGTGAGTTAGGAGTCGGGTCGAATAAGGGATATGTGCCCCTTCATTCCGATCCTCTTAATTTTGCTCCCCTATTTTCATTTGTTGTAATTCAGTCCCTATTTTAATAAAATCAAGATTAAGGTTTCAATTTCTTTCAATTTAGTCATGTTTGATTTATTTAATTAATTTTCTCTAAATTATATGCTTGATGCATGTTTTAAATTAAACATGTAGTATTAATTGTTAGACAATTTAATTCTTAGATTTTATTGTTAATTGTTTAAAGCCTAGGTTTAGGATAAATTAGGCTTTAATAATTCAATTAGGAAAGATATTGTAGCAAATTGATGAATATTAAGTGGGAAGCTTTGAAGTTCCAAATTCGGGTCACGTCCTATTGCAATGGAGTGTTGTTCAACATGGGCTTTTAAGTAGAATACTTAGTATTCATTAAAACTTTAGAAATTGACAAATAATATAGTTAATTAATTAGAGCCTTAAATAGGATTAGAACTTTAATAATTAGTTTGATTAATTAAACTAGGAATATTATATATAATTTTGGGGTTTAAATATGGATGGTGCTCAAGCAATTGAGTGTTGTCTCATGTAAACCTTTAAATTAAATAATATTCATAGAATTAAATAATAAACAAATTTAAATAGAACCTTTTTAGATTATCACTTAAAATGAAGAAGATCATAATTAATCATACATTAAAAACCCTTTATGTTGGAAATATATTTTTTTAAATATGAATAGAGGTGCCCTGAACGTTTAGGGGTGCTTCCAATCTCATATTCAGATCAAAAATATGTTTTCATATAAAAAGAATATTTCCATTCGGAATATAAATCCAGTTAATAATTAATGGTTAAAATAAATTCAAATTGTTATTCAAAATGCCACGCAAAATCAAAGATACCGATATCGGGTGTTTGTGATGGGTGCTAATCATTCCTCACACGTAATCGACTCTCGAAACCTAATTTTAAATGAACGAATCTTTGGTTGTTTTTATGGTGTCCGGTCTACAAAAGTGATTGGTGGAGACTCCAAAATATTTTCAAAATCAAAATTAAATGAAAACCCCTAATTTCAAAGATTAGTCGTCAAGCTATTTTTACGAGTTAAAAATAGTTTCGACAACTAGTATTGGTACAATCAAAATTAAGATGTTCGATGGGATTGTTCAAACACTTGGTAATGTGAGGTATATCCCAGATTTGAGAATAAATCAGATTTCATTAGGTACTCTGGATTCAAAAGGGTACAGATACTCCAATGAAGGTGGAGCTATGAAAATTTGTAAGGGCTCTCTCATTGTGATGAAAGGGCATAAAAGCGCAACTGTTAACTCTTCAAAAGTACTACTTTTCATTTATATATTGTCATGCTTTTGCTTGACTTTGAGTACATATTTCTGCATTTAGTAGTAGATTCATGCATTTGCATCTAGGAGTTAAAGAATGTATAGTTTTTATTGTCATATTAAAGGGTTATTTCCTTACTGTGATAGGCAAGACATGAGCAGGCTTGGTAGAGCAGGATAAGAGTGGAGGTGCAGAAGAGAAATACCGAGTGCCGTTGGCAAAGTAGGACAAGGACTGTCAGACTCGGTTGGAAAAAGAAGGATGATTGGTGCCCGATCATAGCTGTTAGTCAGAGCCAGGTAAGCCCAAAATCAAAAAGAGGATAAGAAGATAACACACTTATATTGGTGCGTAACAAACTTTCAAATCAAAAACTTATCTGGGGTTCCCATGAGTGCCTATTTAAAATAACCTCATCGATAAACCAATAGGCTACACTGAGAAAAGAAAGTGAAGGTAGAGGGCAAACCATGGTTCGACCAGGCCGAAACTGAGAGCTTTGGACCCATTGAAGGGTTGTATCAATAGATCTCCTTCTTTGTCCATTTCTCTCAGTTTTTAATTTTGAGTTGATGGTGATGTTTCAAAACAATATGGTGTTGATGGTTTCCCTAGCCATGAACTAATTCTTTTAAGTTGGCTAGGGGTGTTTTTGTGATGAACGCTTAGCTTTTTGGGTTTTTAATAATTGAATGCCTTGGCCTTTTTGACTATTTTGCTAGTGCTTAATTTTTTTTATATTCTTTGCCATACGACAGTTGGCATTGCATGCCCATTATCCCTTAATATCTTAACAGACTTAGGAGATAAGGATTAATTGCCAAATACTAAGGAGAGAAACTTCGACAAAATATGTTCAAGTAAATGAGCTTACTTTGGAAGTGAATCTACTCATTAGGAGTAAAGATTAAAACTTTGCCAAGTTAATTATTGAAAAACATCATTATAGACATATAGGTGTTAATCGTAATTAGCTTAGAGTATTACCATCGATAGAGGCAATACTAACTTAAAATCTAATCGGCAATAAAACCAAGGCTGAAAGTTATTAATTATTTTCTTCGCTAGCGTAAAATCCAAGCATCCCTTGCCAATGCCAACCACCCATCGAATACATTTGTTTTCCAATCCACCTAAATTTTCACTTCATTTTCCTTAGTCATTTTCTTAATTATTCAATCGCAATCACCAATTTATTCATTTTCAATTCACAAGTAAACATCGTGGCATTTAATTCATGGATAATCCTTGTGGATACGATACTCAGCTTACTGCTGTATTACTTGCTATTCGTGTATACTTGAATGCAAAAAGTCCTAAACTTGACATTATTTACTGGCATATTTGCATTAATTCATCATTTGTTTGACAAGCGTTAGTCAATCGACAAGTTTTTGGCACCGTTACCGGGGATTGCAACAAAATTTATTATTTTGAATTTTACTTGTTTTGTTTATTTTACTTATGTGTTTCATTTGGTGTATTACCAGGAGCTGTACTGTAAAGGAAGATTTATTATATGACCCAGAGATTGAAAGAACCCCACGCATGTTAAAAAGAAAACTTCGAGAAATTACTCTAAACAAAAATAATGGAGTAGATGGTGTCCTAAACAATAAGGAGGATCCATCAATACATGATGGGATACCATCCACTCTTGATGTTGCTGTAGAGAATCCTAAAGAGTGACCTATTAAAGAACGCTTGGTGTAATGACTTGAGTTTTGGAATCCGAGGGTCAGATTAACCTGAAGCATGGGTTTTGTATTTGGACTGAAAGTTTGGTCCTTTGAGGGACTTAGTGGGTTTGTCTTTAGTTTTTGGGCTTATTCTTGGGTTAGGAAGATGATGGGAGAATAGGGTGGTAAATTCCCTCTTTTTGAAGAAGGGATAGAGAGTGGCTCTTTAATTCTCTACAGAAAAGTAAGAGAAGAGATCACCCTTGTCCGCATTTTTTTCTACCTTTATCCACTCATCTTCTATCTCTCACCCAAAGAAGAAAGGTTGAATCTTGTGTTTTTGAGCGAAAATCCTAGAATTTGGGTTTTAGGCAAGTTGTTCAGCAGTTAAAGATCCATAATTTGAGGTAAGATTCTTCATGTTTGGTAGAGGTTGCAAAGGGTGAGTTTTGTGGGGGGGTTGTGGAAGGGTATATGAGGAGATTCAATCCCGTTTTCCAACCCTAAGAGTAAGATTAGTTGGATTCTTTATCTCCTAAAAGTTGTAATTCGTTTACAACTTTCTTGTGTAATGAAGAAGGTTAGGGGATCTTCCAAAGAGCTTGGGAAAAAGAAGGCTTGAGGAGCTTTGTTGGAGCTTCATTATTAGCTGTTAAGCAAGGTTAGTACACTACTAACTCCCTTGTGTTCCTGGAAATCATGAATTCAATTTCTTTGTTGCTTAGTTGATAATTTGGTTGATTGAATGCTTGAGACCCCTAAAATGGATAATCCAAATATTGGTGTTGTTATGGCTTGAAAATGGTAGAAAACCACTTAAACCACTCCCTATAATTTGTAGGTTCATTTTAGAGTCTTAAATTTGGGTTTTGGGGGCTTGGGGGTGATTTACGAACTCTATAAAATGAATTTTGGGTTCGAGTATTGATACGGGTTAAACGCGTATCGATACCCTGTGTTAATCGCATTGAACATAGGTAATTCTTGAAGGGCGTATTGGTACACCTTAGGAGGGTATCGATACCCCTTGATCTACAAGAATGCTAGTAGCCAAAATCGATATCGGTATGCATTGGAGCATATCGAATGATGAATGTATACAATGTAAGGGCATTATTATGGTTGAGTCACCTTGTTGATGGGGTTCTGAATACCCATGTGTAAAGATAATGTTGCAACACTGTGGTCAAGATTTTGAATGTATGAACCCGAGGCTCAGTGGGACTGAGACTCATTTGAAGATGCTTGATGAGAGATTCCAAGCATGAGTGTGTGTACTCGATACTTAATGGAACTGGACCTTACTCAGAGTGTGTGTACCCAATGCTTAGTACAACCGGGCCTCACTCCAGGTTTGTTGATGTTATACATATGGTTTTTATGCGAGACAGTTTTCTTATTATTGTTGATATATGTTGAGGCGGCTAGAGATAACGCCACATTTATATGATGTTATTACTATATTGTCATCTTTAGCTGTATGCTCTTATTTATGATTTTCATGAAGCAAGGTTAAGTGGAAGTGTATTGTAACGCCCCAGTTTTGGGCTGAGGAGTTTTCTAGGTTGATTAGACGGTCCGAAGGACCAAATTAGAGGATTCAAGTCAGTTTTGGGATTAAATTCGAAATAAATATTTTCGACTGAGATAAAAATATGGAAAATATTCTAAAATCATTATTAAATATATAAAAGATTTTGGTGAACTCAATTTTGGAAAAAAGAATTTCGAAATTGGACATTTTGGGTTAGTGACCAAAATGTAAAGTTTTAAAACTAATTTTGACGACTGTTTTGTAAAAGGGTCAAAACTTTGAATATTTAAGGAGCTATTTACCCAAAGTCTAATATCAAGATTTTTCCCTTAATTGGTTATTTTAAATGATTTTAAAATAATATACAAAGGCTTGGAGAATTAATTGGATAATTAAAAGGTTAAAAACAATTTGACGTAACTAACTTTTCATCAAAAGCTTTTCTCTAAAATTCTCTCCAGCAAAACACTCTTTTCCACTTCAATTTTCTCAGGTAAACTCATGATTTCAACATTCTTTTGATTTCAAATTAATCTTTAATGGTTTTATAATAAAATCTATTTGATTTGATTTTGTTTTCTCAAGAAAATTTATCCAATTAAGGGGAGAGGCAGCCATTAGGGGTGAGGTTCATTTTTCTCCTATAATACAAGGTTCTTTACTGAAATTCTCAAGTTGTTGATCCTTTACATATGATTTCTAACTTAATTTGATGATTTAATTATGGAAAATTGGTTTAATCAAGGGTTACTTGATTAGATTGGTGGATTCTTGTATATGATCTGTTTTGCTAAGTTCTTGATTGATTCTAATCATGATTTTGATGTTAAATAATTTTTATAAGTGGGTTTTAACATTGAAATCCCGAAACTATGTGAATCTCTAATTTTCTAGGTTGTTAGTTATGAGTTTTTGAGAAGTTGTGGAGGGTTTTTGAATGTTGTAGGTATAAGGATGTTGTTAATGTGTTTTTAGATGTTAATTGATGTTTATTAATGGGTTAAAATGTTAGATTGTGGCTGGGTTGAGTTTGGAAGATGTTTGATGCCGATTTCAATATGATGTTTCCGTTGAAGCAAGTCATCATAGGGAATTAATCAAAGCAAAGCATCTAGACAAGATAAAAAGAAAAAATGGATCGGTTTAGGTTATTGTAATCACTCATTTTTATCTAGTTTGTAATTATCATATTAATATATTAGTTTAATAATTAATGTATCGTTATTGTATGTATACATGTTATATGATATGTTTATTATTTATATGGTATTGATATATATGGTATATGTGTGTGATGTGTGAATGCATGTATAACATATGTATCGTGTATACGAACATATTTATAATTATCATGGTGTATGGTAGCGTGTGTGTTTGCATCTTATGTCAAGCATGTTTTGTATTATATGTATACTAATGTATATGTTTGTATCAATTATATGTGAATAAATATATGTGTGTTTGCATTTAAATGTATATGATATATGTAAATATTTGAACGAATGTGTATGTTATATACGTATGTGTGTCCGTGTATGTATTATCATGTTATTATTATTATTATTTATAATATATAAAAACAAATCTGGAAACAAAAGCCCACTATTACTATTAAGTGTCCAAGTCCAATATACAAATCCTCGACTGCCACGTGTCGCCATATGGTACCATCTTTTCACTTTCCAGAAACCATTAGGGCCGCTCATCATGATGAGATCTCAATCGTTGGATCAAATCTGATCCAACGGCTGAGATCCCCTCTGACCGAAAGGACACTTCCACCATGCCGCCTTCAACCACCGCTCGAAAATGTGCAAAAGCAAGGAAAAAGAGATTGTCAGTACCAAAACCGAACAAAATATGTATTTTTATAGTATTTTCTACCAAACGAAAAGAAGGATATATGTATCAGACCAATATTTTGTAATAAAGAGGTTACTAGATTTGAATGAAAAAAGATCCAGTGTCCAGAAATACAAAAAATGCCAAAAAATAGAGAGTTTCCAGGGTAACCTTCTTCTTTCCTTTTTTCATCTCATGCATGAAAACAAACAAGAAAAAAATAAAAAATGAGGTGTTTCACCTTGATCTCTTGGTTGTCTCGTAAGCAATGAACCATGGTGGTGAGCTGTTTATTTTTAGTGGTTTGTACCGGTTTCAGTTCGGAAGGGCAAGAGACTATTGTTTTGGGTTTGAAATAAGGGGTATGAGAGGTCTTTTAAAACATTTTCTTTTCGGGTGGTGGCCGGAGGCCCTAGACGAGGAGGGCTCGAGATGGCCATCCATGGCTGAACCTCGCCTGAGTCCGGCCGGGCACGACGGCTTACGGTGGGGAGTTTGTTTTTCGGGTGGGTTTATTTTGGAAACAGAGGGTAAAAGAGAGATTCTCTCTTAGAGTTAAAAAAATGAAAAGAGCCAAAAGAGGGGGCTGATGGGTTGGTTATAAAGACCCATAATTAAAAATTTTAGGGTTAATTGCATCATAAATCACCCCGTGTTCAAGGGATTTTCAAAACAAGACTGCCCCTTAGGTTATTTACAGTCTTGATCCCTCACTCTTTCCATTTTCTTTCAATTTACCCCTAAATCAGATTGAATTGGTTTTTAAAGGTGAAATCACCCATCTGGCCATTCCACGTTTTCAATATTTTCAAAAATGTCTCGCCACATGGGTAAACTACTCTATAGGTCCTCCTGAGTTATGGCCAGTTTGAAATTTCATCCCTAAATCATGTTTTTATTACTTTGATTTCTGTCATTTTGTTTCATTTTATTTCATTACAGTCCCCTTTGTTATGCTTGGATTAGTTATGTCTCTTGCATTTTATATTTTATGTTTCTAGCATGCTAGTTTTTTTAGTATGTTTTTCATGTTCTTTATGCATGCTTTTCATATTACATGTATATTTTTGTTTTACAACATGTGTTTTTTTGTGATATCATGCCTTCGTGTTCTAATCTAATTTGTTCATATACATGCCTATTTTATATGTTTAGTTTAATTTGTGTATCATGTATTCATGTTAACATGCTCTTTGTTTGTTTCGATTATTTACGGTATCATGTTCTTTGTGTTTTAATTCTTTTTTTCATTGTATATATATATGTATGTTTTAGGAGTTGTCGTAGTTTCTTTTCATGCAGTATGTTTTTGTATGCTAACATAAATTTCCATATCATTTTTGTTTTCTTAGGCTACATGTTAGTGTGTTTTTGGTCACATATAATACCATGTTTGTATTTTATGTATGTAAATTATGTCACGTGTTAAGCATTAAATATGTGTTTGTTTTTTGCTTTGATTTATTAGTATAGTACCGTGTTACATGTAGGCCATGCATATCTTGCATTTTTTTATATATCTTAAGATGTATACATGTGTTCTAGCATGCTTTATTTTTGTTTTGCATTTTAAGTTATAAGTCAAAGCGGGTGTCGTTTGTCAATATTAATGTCATGTTTTATTTTAAGTTGCGACATATGTTAAGTTTTAGTTTTAGCTTGTTGATTAGTTTTAACTAGTCTAACATCATGTTATATGTATGTCGGCCATGTGTTATAGTTGTGCTTTATTTTAATGTGTTTAAACATGTTCAAATTAATTTAGTTTTTTTTGAAGCATGTCTTTGTTGCATGTTTATATTTATATTTTTGTTTTATTATTCGGATATGTTACATTGTTTTTGTTCATGCATTTTGCATTTTAATATTTTTATGCTTTTATGATTTATTTCCATGTCTTTGTAAATGTTTATAATGTTTTTTTGTTAAGTTTGCATATCAGATATATATCTTTGTCAATGCGGTGCCCTTTTATTCGAGCGTAAACTTGGCTAGTATCAAACGCAGTGATGGTGGTATATCGGTTTACTCTCAAATAACGGGGCCCTTAAAATTTACTCGCAATTATAACCGAATTTTAATTTAATCGTCATTTTAATCCGGAAAATCTAATATTAATAAAGCGGTAATTATTAAAGTACCAATTTTGGGCGGTGCGGGGTGCTAATCCTTCCCCATCCGTAACCGACTCCCGAACCCAACGGTTTTCAAATCTTTGGTTTTATGGTGTCCGGCCTACCTAAGTGGCTGGTGGTGACTCCATTTTTAAAATAAAATACGTTTTTTCTAAAACCACAGATGATTTTTTTTAAAATACCCGAAAGACCCCCAAGCCCCTTAAAACCCGTTTTTTTAGCGTAAGGAAGAGATCTCTACAGATGGCGACTCCGCTGGGGACCATTTTTGTTTTTCAAAAACAAATGAGAGTCAAGCTTTTTAAATAATTACCGCTTTACTAATATCGGAAGTTTCGGATTAAAGTGACTATTAAATTTACACTCGGTTATAATTACGCGTTTATTTTAACGCATTTAAAATTTGGCATATAAACCCGTCATTTTTAAGTGGGGGAAAACGCTAGTGCTTTCATGAGGATATCGTTCCTCCGTATGGGCCTAGCCGTAGTGCCTTCAAGGCTCGAGTACCTTATGCTTTTGTAAGGATATCGTTCCTTCGTAGGGGCATAAACGAATGGGTCCCCCTAAATTGAACTCGGTTGAAATGAGCCTATAATGGGTGATGATCGGGGGCCTTGCTACCATTAGTAGGGGACAGCAATGACAGTTCAGGTATCTCGTAGAACCAACATTGCATGTAGAGAACACATAGGGTTGTTTTGTTTGTTTATCTTATTTAATTTGCCTTTTCGTTTATGTATTTATTTATTTTATTCGGTACTAACTCATTTCTTTTCTGTTTTGTTTTTGCATATATCATCGCATTCACATTACATAGGATATTGATTCCCGAGTGGTTTCTCCCATAATAGAGATTGTTAATGATGGACCAAGAGTTCTTTGACCTAGCGATAGGGGGTTCGGTTCCAAAGTTCCATCCCAAAGATAGATCGGGGACAGTAGAAGAATGATCGTTCAGAAACTTCAGGTCAGATTCGGCAAGCAGTGTCTGTCCTGGTAACGAACAAGGTGGAGTACAAGAGTTAAAGAAATAAATGGCCGAGATGATGAACCAGATAAATACTATGATGAAAGGTAAGCAACCTGTCGAACTCAGAGAATAATCGATCAAGGATCAGAATGTAGAACAAAATGGTCAGAATGTTAAGATAGAAAACACCGTTAAATATGACAAGTTGAATCCTTTTGTGATCAATCTTAAGAAACAGACATGTGGTACATTTAGGGCAGATACCCAGAAGACAGAGGCGGGACTAGGAGAAGCCCGGGAATCAAATGACGTAAAGAGGCATTGTCCTATAGCTATGAGATACACCGATCTGCTTCCGTTGCTTATTGAAAGGAATCTTATCATACCGGTGAAGTCTGTACCAAAGAGACCTCCTTGTCCGAAAGGTTACAACAGTCGTATCTGGTGCAGCTACCACATGGGGATTCGGGTAATCACACTGAGAACTGTGGAGCCCTGAAGAACATAGTTCAAGATCTTATTAGGATGGAAGTTTTGGGTTTTGAATACGGACAACCCCGATTCTCCAATGAGCCAGCCATTGCCCGAGGGACAAAGTCGAAGAATGGTCAGTGCCAGTCCAAGGTTCGGGTAACACAGAAGTGGGTCACTCAAGTGAGACAAATTCAAGAGTCGGGAGTAAAAGTATCTCAGAAGATGAACTTGCATTCAAGTACGGTCAGCTCAAGCAAGAGAGGTATGATCTGAACAAAATATCGAAGGGTATACAAGATGAGTACCAGAAGTTGCACTTTGAATTCAAGAATACCGGTTTGGGTGAAACCTCTGAATAATGGGTTAATGACATGATTCAGCTGAAGAACGATTTAGAACGATGGAAGCAGAAATGCAAGACTAGTAAAAATAAAGCCAGATCATTGTCATAAAAGCTGAGAGAAGTTGAGAGCCAAGGCGACATCCTCCAAGGTGAGTTGGAAAATAGTCTGGCTGTGGACGAGATCCTGAAATCAAGTATGCAGCAGAAAGGGGAGGAATCTCAAGACCTTCAAATGGAAACCGTAGCACTCAGAGAACCGATAGAAAGGCTTGAGACTTCTTTATGTACCAGTGAGTTTCGTGCTGAAGCATACAAGCAGGCCGAGTATGAAAGTTTCAAAGAAGTAACTGTCAAGCTACGAAAGGCCGAGCAGAAAATACAGGAGAAAGACCAAGACATGAAGATTGTTATGACTCAGGAGCGCCAAGTGGCCCAACAGGTAGCAGACTTAGCTGATGCAGCAATACCGATAAGCCAAAATATGGATCCAGCGTTTGATCGCGAAGGAAAGCTAACAAGTCTATTGCATGAGGTCAAGGAATTAGGTGCTAGAGCTTACCGTTGTCTATAAAATCCTAATACCTGATGTAATGAATGCTTTTGGTTTGAATGAAAGATGTTCTATAAGGATAAATCACAGGCGGAGTCAATACCTTATTACATTCTTGCATTGCATCATGGCATTTGCATCATTATACATGCATTCATTTGTTTTCGCAATAATATTGATAGTACAAATATTGTGGCAGTGAGGCTAAAAGTTAAGCCGCAACCATTCCGTGTCTATACTTTACTCGGTTCCAAAGCAAATAATGGAGGACAGAATAGTCAGTTTGGAAAATGGGCAGAAAGATTTGGAAGTACGTTTTGATAAATCCAAACAGAGCCTTAGTGAGCAGATTACTCAATCACGAGCTGTGATAGTATCCGAGCTAACCGCATTACTGGGAAAAAGATATGAAAAAGAAAAGGTTAAAGACGAAGTCACCCATGAGCCAAAATGTACCGAATCTCACAACAAGGTTCAACCAAAGACGCCTAGTTCGGCAAGAAGAATATACATTGACCCTTCAGGGGTATCTGTTAGTCATCAAGCAGAGGCATCCGAAAGCCAACTCGTGGATATAGGGGCATTCTACGAAGAAGAGGTGCCAGATCTGGACTTGGTCAAGAAAATTAGAAATAAAGTGGAAAAAAGGTTTCGTCTCATGGAGGAAAAATTCAAAGCCATGCAGACTGTAGAGGAGCCAAGAAATGATGCCAGTGATCTGAGCCTAGAATCCGACCTTGTTTTACCATCGAAGTTCAAGACCCCTAATTTCGATAAGTATGATGGAACTTCATGTCCTTCCGTGCATATTACCATGTATTTCAGGAAGATGACTTCTTTTGCAAAAGATAAAAAACTTTTAATCCATTACTTCCAAGATAGTCTGACTGGGGCAGCCATCCGGTGGTACAATCAATTAAGTCAGGTAGATATCAAGTCCTGGAAGAATCTTTCAAAAACCTTCATAAAACAGTACAAGCATATAACATATATGACCCCGAATTGATTCGTGCTGCAAGGTTTAAAGTAGAAGCCTGATGAGAGTTTCTGTCAGTATGCTCAACGATGGCGAGATATGGCATCTTAGGTCCAACCCCCGATTCAGGAAAGTGAAATTACTCCCACGATTATGGATACTTTGAAGGGAGTGTTGTATAATTGTCTGGTAAGCCACCATGCCGACAACTTTGCAGACTTAGTCATGGTTAGAGAGCACATTGAAGATGCAGTTAATAATGGGAAGATAAAAGATCCCTACAGCATAGTTCCTCAAAAGGAAGAAGATTCTCATGTTCATATGGTGAGTGCTCGTCCAATCAATCAACCCCAGGGTTGTCCTCGTAATCAGTCTTCACGATATGTAAAACCTACAAAAGTATTCCATCCCATTCTTATGACCTACATTGAGTTGCTTCCGATGCTTATCGAAAAGAAGCTGCTAGCCCCTGTCCAATCCAAGCCAAAAGATCCTCCATATCCGGCGGGGTGTGATGTCAATGCGGTATGTGATTACCATTTGGGGAGTACATACCACACAACTGAAAATTATGGAGCTCTGAAAAATAAGGTCCAAAGTTTGATCGAAGCCGGTCATCTGAAGTTTTAAGGACAATGACATATATGAATTTTGGGGAGGTGTTAACTTCCTAGTTAGGTGTTTTAACTAGATTTCATGCTTTTCAAAAGTAGTGCGAAGTCAGCTTTACTATTTTAGGCCCGAAAAGTAGTAAAGATATTTTGTAGGGGCATGTCTTGTAAAATGATATTTTTTTGCATGTCATTTTTGTGCACGTTTAGCGAGCGATTTTCATTCTTTGATTCATTAAAACATTTCACTCATCGGTAGGGGGTAGTTTTTGTTTTTCCATGTACATACTCATATTTTTGCACATAAAATACATGTATTCGACTATTGTGTCCCCGTATATCAATTGCATGAGGGACATCATTTTCACCTAGGTGATTGGTTTTGAGCAACCTACATCTACTAGAAATCAAAGGCTGCGGAGAAGACGAATTTGTAATTACCTTCCGAGTTATTTTGGTCAATCGTTAATGACCCCACTTAAGCATAATTTACTGTACTTAAAAAAAGGCATCCCCACGTTTAAGATGAATAAAAGAAGAAATCCTAAGAAAAAGCACTTCAATGTTCGAAGCCTGGTAATAGGCATGTTCGAAGTCTCGGATAAGAGTGTGGCAACTTTGGGGTACTCCTCTAAAGCGATAAGATGAGAATGCACCATATAGCAAAGAAAAAAGAAGAGAAGAAGAAGAAGAAAAGAAAATGAGAAGAAAAAGAGAGAGAAGAAAAATCGCTTCATGAGTGATAGTAATATTTTCGTCTCATGAAAATGCTGAGTAACTCGGGGTATTGTTGTTTGCTCCATCAATATTCTCGAGCCAAAAGAATGTGATGGTTGAATTCCCCAAACAAAAAGGAAATAAGCAAAAAAAACAACAACAAAAAAAACAAAAAAGGGGGCCCAAAATAGCTCGGAATGTATTTCACATTTTCAAATAACAATTTAGCTTTTGAGGTCCCTATATACAGGATACGCTTAGGGGCAATCACCGGTAAGTTATCTCAATGTCGTTTTTTACTTGATATTCAGGGTGTACGATTTGACGTATCACAACGGCTATCAAGATTTTCTGATCAAGCATTAGCCAAAGAAAGAGAAAAAAGTGTTTGTTTTTTTTTTTAAATTTTGCCGTTCATTTCAGAATCCAATTTCTTTTCAGAAGATACATGGGCAATTTGCCTCTTTACATCTCTTTTTAAAAAGTTCTAAAGCCTAGAGACATGGATTCGGTTCCCCTTATAGTACTTCATTTAAGTTCAAAGACATAGATTGAACTCAAAGATGGGTTTGGGGGAGTTGGAGCATTTTTATCTCACCCCGATGTTGAGACAAAGACTCTGCATGATGGGTCAAAGACAAGAAATAATACAAGTCCAAAATCAGTGGGGTACCATTTTCCGTGAAACAACAGAGATAGTTATAAGAATTCAAGTCAGAATAGACCCGAGATGTCAGGTGGTTCGAAAGATTTTGATTAATGAAGAAGACAAAAGACTTTCTTGCGTGAAGAGATGATGTTGACCGAGGTCATTTGACCTGAAAGGTTGAACAAGGAATGAGCAACAAAGTTTTGGGGGGCGAAAGCTGTTAGAGCATCAGAATGATTAATGGTTGTAGTCACATGACGAAGCCTACCTAACCAGCAAGTGGTGACTTGAGTACTAAGATGTCTGAGAAGACTGTGACAGGGTTTCATGCATTATTGCATCCTTATGAGTCTACATGAATAGGTCACACCTTTGCATCCCCAGCAATCGTGAGAATAGCATCTTACATGAACATATGTATCTTTACATCATAAAGTATGCTCATGTATCATCCTTAATTGGAAAACGTTCATACAGGAAGACGGACAGATAGTTTCCAAGAAGATGACTTCAGCAAAGACTTCGTGCACCTTTGCATCGATCCAGAAGACACGCGCTTGGGTGTCGCCTTCCCTGAAGAAGAAAAGAAAAAAAGAAAAGAAAAAATAGGAAAAATAGGGAAAAGAAAGAAGATCAGTTAACCAGAGAAAATGTCAACATTTTAAACAAGCAAAGAGGGGCAACTATAATCACTCATTTTTTATCTGGTTTGTAATTATCATATTAATATATTAGTTTAATAATTAATGTATTGTTATTGCATGTATACATGTTATATGATATGTTTATTATATATATGGTATTGATATATGTGGCATATGTGGGTGATGTGTGAATACATGTATAACATATGTATAGTGTATACGGACGTATTTATAATTATCATGGTGTATGTTGTTAAGTGTCTAAAAGTACTATTTTATTCACCTTTTTTATTCATATTATTGCTAGACTTAGGCTCATATTAGTTGCATTATTAGCCATTCATGCATGTTTGCATTGTTTCCTTGGTGGACAAGCTTGATTTCATATTTTGCTTAATTTTGTGGGAAAAGGGTGCTGCCGATAGTTGTTTTTGTGTGTGTGCAGAATCACTTGCCTAAACAAGGCTGGAACCAGTAGCCAGGGCAATACAAGGAGATACCGACACAGTTGCCAAGGCAATGCATGAAGGAGATGCCGAGCTAGTTGCCAGGGCAATTGTCGATAAGGGATAAGATGATATGGCAGTCAAAATTGATGACTAGATAAGCCCAAGATGACGTGGAGCAAAGTTAAATCCCAAAGTTGTTTGATTTCCATGAAGAGGTCAAAGAGAAATTAAATCCCAAAAAGATAGGAGAAGGTCTAGAAGGAATTTAAATATAATAAAGAATTATATTCATTTAAAGTATTTAATTCCAACCTAGCTTTCTCCTCAAGAGGGACTTTGACCTAGCCATCTCCTATTTAAAGGAGACCAAGCCGTCAAACTCAAGTAGAGCAAAGAGGAGAGATTTTGACAAGAGGCTTCAACCATTCTTCATCTTTTTCTTTCTTGTTCGATTAGGTTTATGTTAGGGATTCTTTGTTTTGTGTTTCTTTGGAACCTAGCCATGAACTAAATCTATTTGGCTAAGGTTATTGTGTTTTGTGGCTGTGAGAAACAATTGGATTTTGTTTAGGTAATAAGAGTTTGCACTTTCAATTCAAGGTTTACTCATTCTTGGTTTTTATTCTTGTTTGCGAGTGAATTGGGAGAGGATCTCGTAACTTCATCTATTTATCTAATATCGGGAGAGTTAGATTCAAGAAACGAATGAGTATGGTCTTTATTCAATCTATTGATGGTGAAGATTAATCCAGCTTAGGAATAAGTTAAGGATTTCAACGGCTGAGAGGAGCGCAAGATTGGTTGTTGTTCACCCTTGATTCACGCAGGGATGTATTATCAAGGCATGCACAATTAGCTAGAGTTTCGACTTAGGGATAAGAAGAAACCATTGAAGAACGCTCCGCCAAACCTTGAAGTTGCTTCCCAGCCGCCCAAACAGTTGCCCAACTAGTTTCCCAGGCAACCATTGATTAGTTTCCAAGGCAACCCCGCTGCGCAAGTTGCCACGGTAACTAAGTTTCCCTTGCACTCTTTTACCAAGATGATCCAATTGGCTATCACACCACAACTCACGATAACCTAGCCTATTATCTCTCTTTTGAGTACATATTCTTTTACTTATTTGCTTTCTAGTTTAGTTGTTAGTTAAAACTCCTACAATCGCCTATCTGTGTTTTTACTTTTTACAGTGCAAAGGACTAGATTCTTGAAGTGGCACCAATCCCTGTGGAGACGATATCTTTTATACTATAACTTGCGACATGTACACTTGCACAATTGTGAAGCACTTATTACGCGCAACAAGTTTTTGGCGCCGTTTTCGGGGATTGGCAATTGGTGTTAGTTGTTTTTGTTATTGCATTTCTTTTATTACTTTTACTAACTTTTCTTTTTGTTTGTTTTATCAAAAAAAATTCATGTGCGCTACAAGTTAAGGGACATCAACATGTCGGGAAATAAAAGCCGATCTATTCGAGAGTTGATGATGGAAGATAGTAATCAATCTACTCAAGAATTTCTTACATCCTTCGATGATTACCTATACCAACCGAGAAAAGCCCAAAGAGCCTATCCCGTGGAAAAATCTTGTGCTATATGTGGAGAACATCATGTGTTTGAAAATTGCCCTCACATTTTCAGTGCATATGGCTACATGGAGGACCATAGATGGAACCAACAACAAAATCCTTCATGGTATGATCAAAAGGCACAAAATTTTTTTACCATGATAATTTTGCCGTAGCAACAGATATGACATGGCAATATAGTCTTTTCCAAGAGCATTCCAATTCCTTGGAAGAAACGTTGATAGCTTCCTTGGCTAGACTTGACGAATCAATTGAAGAGATTCGAGAGCTATCAAAGAAAGTGGATGCGAGGATAGCTCAATGGGATGTAACATTGGGGGATTAAGATCAATTGAGGAGATACACATATACCTTGTATAACATGCACCAACAATTCATTCATGGGGATACTGACATCCCAAGGCAAGAGGATAAGGAGCAATGCGAAGAGTGGTCTCTGATGTGTGGGGAACAATTAGAACCTCCAAGTTAAGAGGATGCCAATGAGAGAGACTGCCCAACACATGATGAGCCTGAGCAACAAATTGCCTCGACAATGATTGAGGAGCCTGAACAGAGCAATGTCGCGACAACACTCAGTGAAGCTGAGAACAACAATACTACAGCAAATTCTGAGGAACCTGATGCCCAGAAGGTTACAACGTTGATGTTGAAGCAGGAATCTATAGATTGCTCTCATCTACAGTTGCCACGACAATTACACGGCCACATGCAAGATCAACGAGATGATAATACTTTGCCAATGGAATATGAGCTGGTAATGGTTGGACCTTTCGAATTATTTAAAAACTCACCTCTTCCATTGCATGTATGTATTGAGAAACTGATATTGGTAGATTTGAAGCCATCGAAATCTCTACTGATGGAGATGTTTGAGAGGCCAAAAGAAAAATGTGTTTGGATTCGTAAAGCTTTTCAGAAAATTGGTTCTTCCCTTGACTTACAACAAATTTTGGCAACTGATTGCCACAACAATTGGCTAGAGCAGCAATTGTCACGACAACGAAGGCTACATCCAACCATGATGGAGCCCAACGAGAATGAGGTAATTAAATGGTTGGATGTTGATATAATTATTCCTAATAATAAATTCATGCCTTCAGGAACAATAGAAAGGTGGAAGATGTGCATGGACTACAAGGGAACACGTAAGAAAGACGCATCCACCATGGTAACGCAAAAGGGAGTAGCTGCGAGCACATTGGCCCAACTCTTTTTGGGCAATATTATCACTCGATGGAGGGTGTGAATGAACTATAAGAAGTATCGAAAATGACCCTCCTCAAGTTTTCTCAGATATGTAGCAACACTAGAAGATACATGAAAAATGCTCTTTCTAAGAATTTTTAGTTTTTTTTTATTTTTGGAATTTTTTTCATTTTTTTCTTTATTTATTTTTGGAATTTTTAGGAGATATTTTATTTTATCTGTCTTCATTATCTTTAGTTTCCAGGTTTTCTTTTGTTTTCCACAACAAGACTCACAACCACTATGCTAAGGAAATTCACTGCCGACTACTTGCCACGGCAGTCGCAACAGAGGATCCCCCGATAACCGCCCCGGAAACAACCTCAGCAGTTGCCACGGCAATAGAAACTGGCGATGCCCAGGCAACAACAATGGCTTCGGCAACTACTGATGCCCAGGCAAGTGAACCCGCCTCAGCAAACATGGATCAAATCAAAACAATGTTATTCATGCGGTACCAGCTACAAGCATTCAACCACCGACCGGAAAATGAATCAAGCAAACGGCAGGGAGGAAACTTATCACTCGAGGTGACGACCTCTTCGACTAACTCATCTCATTTAGTTTCTTTAAATTTTTTTTTCACTTTTACATGCATTGAGGACAATGCTTCTCTCGAGTTTGGGGGTGTTGGTTTCTAGTTAGTTTCATGTTTAGTTGCATTCATCTTTTGCAATCACATGTAGGTTGCATATGTTACTTGCCATGCCTTTGATTGGATTTAATTGCTTAAGACTTGTTGAATATCCAATGATGAATTTTTGCCACTGCACTTAATTGAAAGAACATTTAATTTTAGGATTGCGTGAAAAGAACTTAGAATTTTACTATGATGCTGAATTTTTTTACACGGTTGTGGCTTGTTGATTGAAAGAAACTTAGTGAACTTAGGTTGCTTAAAATTTGGGTAAATTTAAAATTGAAAATTAAAAGTTAAATTCTTGCTAGAGGCGCCCGAAACTGGCTCTAGTAGTTAATGCACATTAAAGAATCGCTAGAGGTGCCCGAAATTGGCTCTAGTCGACTAAAATAAAATAAAATTTTTTTGAATTGCTAGAGGTACCCTAAATTGGCTCTAGTTGATTACATTAAAATAAGAATTGTTGAATCGCTAGAGGTGCCCGAAATTGGCTCTAGTGAAAACAAAAATAAATACCCCGATAATTAAATTGTTAAAAACCTATTGTTCACTTAGAATCTTAAAAATCAACTTGCACACAACTATGCACTTGTCACGAGCATTATAGTTTGATTCCGGGTAATTTTTGTGCTATCCAAAAAATTAAAAGGTGATCATACTTTGTGCCACGGTTTTGAGGTTTGAATTCAAGTTTGAAGTATGTCTTTGATGATTAAAGTCTTGGCAGGTAATTGTTAGTTTGCATTGCTTGAAGATAAGCAATAGTTCGAGTTTGGGGGTGTGTTAAGTGTCTAAAAGTACTATTTTATTCACCCTTTTATTCATATTATTGCTAGACTTAGGCTAATATTAGTTGCATTATTAGTCATTCATGCATGTTTACATTATTTCCTTGGTGGACAAGCTTGATTTCTTATTTTGCTTAATTTTCTAGAAAAAGGGTGTTGCCGATAGTTGTTTCTGTGTGTGTGCAGAATCACTTGCCTAAACAAGGCTGGAACCAGTAGCTAGGGCAATACAAGAAGGAGATGTCGACGCAGTTGCTTGGGCAGTGTATGAAGAAGATGCCAACACAGTTTCCAGGTCAATGCATGAAGGAGATGCCGAGCTAGTTGCCAGGGCAATTGTCGATAAAGGAAAAGATGATATGACAGTCAAAATTGATGACTAGATAAGCCCAAGATGACGTGGAGCAAAGTTAAATCTCAAAAGAGTTTGATTTCTATGAAGAGGTCAAAGAGAAATTAAATCCCAAAAAGATAGGAGAAGATCTAGAAGGAATTTAAATATAATAAAGAATTATATTCTTTTAAAGTATTTAATTCCAGCTTAACTTCTTCATAAAGAAGGACTTTGACCTAGCCATCTCCTATTTAAAGGAGACCAAGCCTTCAAACTCAAGTAGAGCAAAGGGGAGATATTTCGACAAGAGGCTTCAACCATTCTTCATCTTTTTCTTTCTTGTTCGATTAGGTTTATGTTAAGGATTCTTTATTTTGTGTTTCTTTGGAACCTAGCCATGAACTAAATCTATTTGGATAAGGTTATTGTGTTTTGTGGTTGTGAGAAACAATTGGATTTTGTTTAGGTAATAAGAGTTTGCACTTTCAATTCAAGGTTTACTCATTCTTGGTTTTTATTCTTGTTTACGAGTGAATTGGGAGAGTATCTCGTAACTTCATCTATTTATCTAATATCGGGAGAGTTAGATTCAAGAAACGAATGAGTATGGTCTTTATTCAATCTATTGATGGCGAAGATTAATCCGACTTAGGAATAAGTTACGGATTTCAACGGCTACGAGGAACGCAAGATTGGTTGTTGTTCACCCTTGATTCACGCAGGGATTTATTATTAAGGCATGCACAATTACCTAGAGTTTCGACTTAAGGATAAGAATAAACCATTGAAGAACGCTCCGCCGAACCTTGAAGTTGCTTCCCAACCAACCGTCGATTAGTTACCAAGGCAACCCCGCTGCGCAAGTTGCCACGGCAACTGAGTTGCCCTTGCACTCTTTTACCAAGATGATCCAATTGGCTATCTCACCTCAACTCACGATAACCTGGCCTTTTATAACTCTTTTGATTACATATTCTTTTACTTATTTGCATTCTAGTTTAGTTGTTTGTTAAAACTCCTACAATCACCTATTTGTGTTTTTACTTTTTACATTGCAAGAGACTAGATTCTTGAAGTGGCACCAATCCCTGTGGAGACGATATCTTTTATACTATAACTTGCGACGTGTACACTTGCACAATTACGGAGCACTTATTACGTGCAACATATGTGTAGCGTGTGCGTTTGCATCTTATGTCACACGTGTTTTGTATTATATGTGTACTAATGTATACGTTTGTATCAATTATAAGTGAATAAATATATGTGTGTTTACTTTTAAATTTATATGATATATGTAAATAATGAATGTGTATGTTATATACGTATGTGTGTCCGTGTATGTATATATGCATGTGTATGTATTATCGTGTTATTATTATTATTATTAGTTATAATATATATATAAGCAAATATTGAAACAAAAACCCACTATTACTATTAAGTGTCCAAGTCCAATATACAAATTTTAAAACCCCAAAAAATGTGTGTTTACATAGGCCCAACCGGCTAAGCCTTTTGATGACTGAAAACCCTATAAAATATCAGACCCTAATATTTTCTTTATGTGCAGCCAGCCTAGAGCCGTTGGATCAAATTTTGATCCAACGGCCGAGATCAAAGGGAGAAGCCTCCTCAGCTACCGCGTGTAGTTCACGCGTAGACCGATCAGCCTCCCACGCGTGCGTGCATCCCACGCATTGGGCTCTTCAGCTGCCACGTGACACGTGTCGCCATCTTTTCACTTTCCATAAACCATCAAGGCCGCTCATCATGATGAGATCTCGACCGTTGGATCAAATATGATCCAACGACCTAGATCCCCTCTAACCGAAAGGACACTTCCACCATGCCTCCACCATGCCACCCTCAACCACCGCTCAAAAACGTACAAAAGTAAGGAAAATAGATTGTCAGTACCAAAACCGAACAAAATATGTATTTTATAGTATTTTCTACCAAACGAAAAGAAGGATATATGTACCAGACCAATATTCTGTAATAAAGAGGTTGCCAAATTTGAATGAAAAAAGATCCCAGTTTCTAGAAATACAAAAAAATACCAAAAAACATAGAGTTTCTAGGGTAACCTTGTTCTTTCCTTTTTCATCTCATGCATGAAAACAAACAAGAAAAAATAAAAAGGAGGTGATTCTCCTTGATCTCTTGGTTGTCTCATCGACGATGAACCATGGTGGTGAGCTGTTTATTTTTAGGGGTTTGTACCGGTTTTAGTTCGGAAGGGCAAGAGACTCTTGTTTTGGGTTTGAAATATGGGGTATGAGAGGTCTTTTAAAATGATTTCTTTTCAGGTGGTGGTCGAAGGCCCTGGACGAGAAGGGCTCGAGGTGGCCATCTATGGCCGAACCTCGCCTGAGTCCGGCCGGGCACGGCAGCTTGCAGTGGGGAGTTTGTTTTTCGGGTGGGTTTACTCTGGAAACAGAGGGTAAGAGAGAGCTTCTCTCTTAGAGTTAAAAAAGTGAAAAGAGCCAAAAGAGGGGGCTGATGGGTTGGTTATATAGACCCAGAATTAAAATTTTTAGGGTTAATTGCATCATAAATCACCCCGTGTTCTGGGGATTTTCAAAACGAGACTGCCCCTTGGGTTATTTATAGTCATGGTCCTTTCTTTTTTCTGTTTTCTTTCAATTTACCCCCTAAATCAGATTGAATTAGTTTTTAAATGGTTAAATCACCCATCTAGCCATTCCACATTTTCAATATTTTCAAAAATGTCTCGCCGCATGGGTAAACTACTCTATAGGTCCTCATGAGTTATGGCCAGTTTGAAATTTCGTCCCTAAATCATGTTTTTATTGCTTTGATTTCTGTCATTTTGTTTCATTTTATTTCATTACAGTCCCCTTTGTTATGTTTGAATTATTTATGTCTCTTGCATTTTATATTTTATGTTTCTAGCATGTTAGCTTTTTTAGTGTGTTTTTTCATGTTCTTTATGCATTCTTTTCATATTACATGTATATTTTTGTTTTACAAAATGTGTTTTTTTGTGATATCATGCCTTCGTGTTCTAATTTAATTTGTTCGTATACATTCCTATTTTATATGTTTAGTTTAATTTGTGTATCATGTATGTATGTTAACATGCTCTTTGTTTGTTTCGATTATTTACGGTATCATGTTCTTTGTGTTTTAATTCTTTTGTTCTTCGTATATATATATATATATATGTTTTAGGAGTTGTCGTAGTTTTTTTTGCATGCATTATGTTTTTGTATGCTAACATAAATTTCCATATCCTTTTTGTTTTCTTAGGCTACATGTTAGTGTGTTTTTTGTCACATATAATACCATGTTTCTATTTTATGTATGTAAATTATGTCACATGTTAAGCATTAAATATGTGTTCGTTTTTTGCTTTGATTTATTAGTATAGTGTCGTGTTACATGTAGGCCATGCATATCTTGCATTTTTTATATATCTTAAGATGTATACATGTGTTCTAGCATGCTTTATTTTTGTTTTGCATTTTAGGTTATATGTCAAAGCGGGTGTCATTTTTCACATATTAATGTCATGTTTTATTTAAGTTGCGACATATGTTAAGTTTTAGTTTTAGCTTGTTGCTTAGTTTTAACTAGTCTAATATCATGTTATATGTATGTCGGCCATGTGTTATAGTTGTGGTTTATTTTAATGTGCTTAAACATGTTCAAATTAATTTAGTTTTTTTGAAGCATGTCTTTGTTGCATGTTTATATTTATATTTTTGTTTTATTATTAGGATATGTTACATTGCTTTTGTTCATGCATTTTGCATTTTAATATTTTTATGCTTTTATGATTTATTTCCATGTCTTTGTAAATATTTGTTTATAATGTTTTTTTTGTTAAGTTTGCATATCAGATATATATCTTTGTCAATGCGGTGCCCTTTTATTCGAGCGTAAACGTGGCCAGTATCAAGCGTAGTGATGGTGGTCTATCGGTTTACTCTCGAATAACGGGGCCCTCAAAATTTACTTGCAATTATAACCAAATTTTAATTTAATCGTCATTTTAATCCAGAAAATCTAATATTAATAAAGCGATAATTATTAAAGTATCAATTTTGGGCGGTGTGGGGGTGCTAATCCTTCCCTATCCGTAACCGACTCCCGAACCCAACGATTTTCAAATCCCTGGTTTTATGGTGTCCGGCCTGCCTAAGTGGCCGATGGCGACTCCATTTTCAAAATAAAATTTCTAAAACAACGGATGATTTTTTTTAAAATACTCGAAAGACCCTCAAACCCCTTAAAACCCGTTTTTTAGCGTAAGGAATAGATCGCTACAGTTATTAGCTCAGGTTTACTTCAGCAAACCTAATGTGATCTTTTTAGTTCGATTTTGGCTAGGCTGAGCTAAAAGGGTTACATGTATCCACTGATATTCGTTAGCTCAGCATTCAAAATTGTTATTTTCGTTCGGAGGTTAGTAAGTTGGCGTGCATCATTGGAGCACCATCAGAGTAGGACTTTAGCATCAACTTGTGTTTGAGTACATTACTTAGATTATTTGGGCTATGTATTCGTAGAACCCTATGATTATATTGTAACTCATATTTTGGATTTTAACTTAGTGTTAAATTCTTTCAACTATGTATTTCAAACGGAGCTCCCCATGTAACGTTTTAACTATTATTCCTATTTGAACTATCAAATTTAATAGATTTTGTGATATGTGTGTGGTTTGGGCTAAACGAGGTTAGAAATTTTATGGTTGTAGTTTGGGCTTAAAGCTCAAATGTGACATCCGAGTCGAGGGTGTTACATTTAGTGGTATCAGAGACTAGGTTTAGCCGATTTTAGGAAGCCTCGCGGTTGTCTAAAAAGTGTTGTATAGGTTTCTAGCGAATACGTTGCCCACAAGTCTAAGTCGTACTTATTTAAGCTGAATATTCGATGGTGCAACTTTATTTGTTTACTTGTACAAAAAAATCATGCCAAGGAGAGCACAAAAACGAGAGAAGAGTTAGGGCTCCCAAGAAGGGAGCTATGATGAGGGCTATATTCTTGGCACGGAGGAGGTGTCGGAGGATGAAAGGGGTCTAGAGGACAATTATTTCTCTCATTTGCACGAGGCCCTTCACCGGATTGTGAGAGTCATACCTAGGCTTTCGGCTACCCCTCGTGAGGCACCGATTGAGAGGGTGCATCGCCAAGGTGCTACAGACTTTCTTAGATCAGGACAAGAAAACCTGGTTAAGGTAGATCAGTGGTTGAGGGAAACTAGTTGAATCATGGCTCATATGAGGTTGAGATCTTATGACAAGTTGACATGTGTTCTTTCTCTGTTGAAAGAGAATTCTTGAGAGTGGTGGGAGACCGTAGAGTTAGGTTGGTATCCCAATCAGCCTATATGGGATGAATTCTTGAATGAGTTTGAGAAGTAGTATGTGGGAGAGGCCCACATTGATTACTTGAAGGACTACTTTAATTTCTACAGTTGAGCTGGTATACCTTAGAGTTGGTTGCTACCGATAAGATGAGATACAAGAGGTTCTTAAAAGGTTCAAGGAAGGAGATTCAGACTTACTTGACAGCTGCCCCACCGAAAGTGTTTTCAGAGTTGACTGCTAGTGCCAATTCACTTGAGCAAGTGCAAGGTTTGACCTATGGCATGGCTGGTGGTCAAGGAAGCTCGAGTGAGAGGACTCAGAACTTCTCTAAAAACTCGCAATCTTACTCCAAAAGGAATAGGAGCTGTTGGAATCAAGGTAGAGGAGCTTTAAACAAAAATTCGAGATCAAATCGTAGGTCAGAATCAGCTGGCAGTAGGGGAGGCCTTCGTCTTCGTCTATGATGAGCTCGGAGGGCTCACAAAAGAATGCACCAGTTTTTGATCAGTTTGAACGTAAGCATAGGGGCGAGTGTTGGGGGACATCAAGAGTTTTCTATGGTTGTGGGTCACCAAACCATTTTCTAAGGGATTGTTGGACAACTGCTAACACCACGCTGGTTTAGACTCAGAAGTCCTCTTATTCAGCTCATAGTGGTTAGGGCTTTGCTAGAGGATGAGCGAGCTATATGTCTAGACATTAGAGTGGAGGTACGATCTAGTCTACCGCTAGAGCACCAGCGAGACAGTACATGGTCAATGCTCAGGAGAATTGTGAAGCCACTGATGTTTATCTTATTTTTAGTTTCTAAAGTTTCCCTTGTGGATTTGGGGTCCACTCATTCCTATATCCATAGTAAAATATTCCAGTATGGGGTATTTCTGTCAAGGATCTTGAGGTAGGGGTCCATGTGATGGTCTTTTAGGGTATGATGTTTTGGTGGATAAGGTGTATCGGAGGTGCTCGATTAAGGTTCAATGTTTAATATTTTCAGCTGATTTGATGGTATTGTCGTTCTAAGAGTTTGATGCTATCCTAGGGATGAATTGGTTATTTAAGCATGATGCCCAATTGGGTTGTAGAGAGAAGAGCCTTAAGCTTCATGATTTGGATGGGGCAAAGCTAGTAGTGAAGAGTGAGAGGAATCATTGCCTTTCTAATGTAGTGTCAGCCTTGGCGGCACAAAGAATGTCCAGCAAGGTTACAAGGTCGTCTTGGCTCGCGTGGTTGACACAAGCGTTGAGGGTCTAACGCTTGAGAGTTTTTGGATGGTTAGAGAGTTTTCCGATGTGTTTTAGGAAGAGTTTCCTGGACTTTTTCTAGATTGTGAGTTAGAGTTTTGGATAGATGTGATGTCTGGCACGACACCAGCTCTGTATCATATAGCACCGACAGAATTGAGAGAGATAAAGAATCAGATTCAAGAGTTGCTGGAAAGAGGTTTTATTTGACCAAGCATCTCACCTTGAGGTGTGCCAATTTATTTGTTAAGAAGAAAGATGGGTTGATGAGGATGTGTATTGATTACTGACACCTCAACAAGGTAACGGTGAAGAATCGTTACCCCTTATTGAGGATAGTTGAAAGGTGCTTGTATGTTCTCAAAGATCAACTTGAGGTCGAGTTTTTACCAGTTAAAGTTAGTAGAAGATAATGTTCAAAAATTGCTTTTAGGATGCGGTATGGACATTATGAGTTCTTGGTAATACCTACACCTACAGCTTTTAGGGACATGATGAATCAGATATTTTAGTCTTACCTAGATTAGTTTGTAGTGGTCTTCATAGATGATATATTGGTCTATTCGAGCTCGGAGGAGGAGCATGACTATCACCTTTGAGTTGTTCTTCAGACCTTGAGAGAGAGACATCTTTTTGCTAAGTTCAGAAAGTGTGAGTTTTGGCTCTCCGAGGTGGCATTTTTGGGCCATATTGTTGCGGCAGATGGGATCCAAGTTGATCCAAAAAAGATTCAAGCGTTGGTGCAATGGAAACCACCTAGAAATATCCCAAAAATCTATAATTTTCCTGGGCTTGTCAAATATTATCGCCGCTTTTTAAGGGCTTCTCCATCATAGCGGCACTTATGACCAAGTTGGTTCAAAAGGGGGTTTAGTTTGAGTAGAACGAGAGAAGAAAACAAAGCTTCGAGTAGTTGAAGCTTATCTTACGGGGCATTAGTATTGACGCAACCTAAACTGGGGAAGGATTATGTGGTGTTTAGTGATGCTTCTTTGAACGGGCTCGGCTGTGTTCTCATGCAAGAGGGTAAGGTGGTTACTTAAGCCTTGAGATAACTCAAGCCCCATGAATGGAATTACCCCAAGCGTGATTTGGAGCTTGTCGTGGTTATCTTCACTTTAAAGATTTAGAGGCATTATCTGTACGGGGAAAAGTGTTACATATACACCAATCATAAGATTTTGAAGTACATCTTTACCAAAAGAGAGTTGAATCTGAGGCAAAAACGATGGATTGAGTTGTTAAAAGACTATGATTGCATCATAGAGTATCATCCCGATAAAGCTAATATGGTGGTCGATGCCTTAAGTATGAAGTCTATGTTAGACTTGAAGACGATGTTTGCCCGTTTGAGAATGGCTGAGGATGGTGGTTTTTTAGCCGAGCTACGTGTAGAACCTACCTTAGTGCAAGAAATCAAGAGGACGCAAGTGTTAGAGGAAGAGCTGGTGGCAAAGATTGAGATGGTTCAGAGGGGCGAGGTGTCCGATTTTGAAGTGCGACATGGTGGGATCTAGTACTTTAAAGGTCATCTGTGTGTTTCGGCCTTAGAGGATTTGAGGGACTTTGTCCTTCACAAGGCATATCAGAGTCTGTTTACTGTGCATTAGGGTAGCAACAATGTAACACCCCAAAATCGGACCTAGTCAGAATTTAATTCTGACAACCAAAAGTTTTGCACCAGAAAGTCAAATTTTAGAGTTTACCTTTGTACCAAGTGGTCAATTATTAATTTATTGAATCCCAATTAAATATTAATTTTGGTTAAGGATCCCATTGTAAATTTTGAAACTTGTTTTAGTGACCAAATTGAGAGAATTAGAAGTTTGGGGGCAACAGTTTAAAAAGAAAAGATTCAGGGACTAACCTTGCCATTAGCCCCTCATCAAGATTAATCATCTTATAAATGGGCAATTGGGGTGAGGTTTCTTCACCCAAAGGAAAACTAAATAATTAAAAGAACGAAATTAAGGATAGAAAGCTTACCGTTGAATAATCTTTCATCTATAGTATCGTCATCAACTTCTTCTAACCACACACCTCAAGCAAGCACCTCCATTGGAGAGCTATCCAAGCTTTGTTTTCTTTCCATTTCTTTATGCTATAGTATTGCTATCGATAAGCAAAAGCCCTCTATTGATTCATTGATTCCATAACCAAAACTATGTCAAAGTCTATGTTCAAGAAGCTATGAACCCTAGAATTTCCTAGGGGTAGCAAGGCTAATCTTTATTGCTTTTCATAGCTATTAAGTTGTTATGAATCCATTATCGATATTGAAATCCTTGTTTTCTTGTAGCTCAAGAGAAACAAGGTGAAGAATCACCAAGTCCTTCTAATTCCAACAAGCTCAAGAACAAAGGAATTGTTATCCGGGACCTTAAAGCCTCAGAAGTATCGGTGAGTGTAATCAGAGTCTCGGGATTCGCTAGGTGCCTATTTGGATTTCATTGTATTGACATATTGCATTTACATTATTGAAACCAATGTATGGATACATGAAAAACTTGTTAGAGGTATCATTGGTAAGCTTAATACATTGTCAAATTGATTATTGAATCATTTCATTGTCATTGATATCATTGAAACATTGAGAAATGCCTTATTGATCATGCTATATTGTTATTGTCATTGTTACCGTTATTTTTATTGTTATTTTTATTGTTATTGTTATTGTTATTGTTATTGATGTTGGCCCAAGTATTGAATCCTTGGATACGAATGGATATGTGATACAATTGGCACGCCATAGGATTCATGAGCTCATTGGTACGGAGTGGACTACAGTCCTTGAGCTAAGGCTCTATTTGGGGATTTGGCGGGATGTGTTAGTATTGGTCTTATTGGCGATGTTGGAGGATATTGACCATTTATTATTGGCGATGTTGGTTGGGAATTCACGTTTTCAAATTTACATGTCGATCTAAGGAAATAAGATATTGAAATTATTGTTAGAACATTATTTGAGATGCACTTACATTGATATACATGCTAAGGATATTATTGACAATCATGTTGTTATTATTGACTACCTCACTAGGCTATATAAGCCTAATGCATCTCATTTCCATGCATTTTCAGGTTGAAAGTTAGTTGGATCAAGGATCGGAGCAAATGTGATTTTGAAGCAAGTAACCAAGTTACATGTAATGTAAACTTTGTCCTTAAACTCCTAGAAAGGTGGCATAGGGTTTAGACATATTAGTTTAGCCCCATTTTGAGTGTATATGATGTTCACCATGTTGAAAGAGTTTAAGTATGAAATGTGGCATGTTGTATGTTGATAAAAGTGTTAACAATGGACTAAACTGCTCTAATATGTGAAATCATAGTAAATGGATTTGAAATGGCATAAAACTTTACATGTGCATAGAATTGATGGTTATAGACATGTCTGCAAAATTTGGTAACAAATGAATAAGGTTAAAGCCCTTAATTTGAGTAGAAACCAGATAAAATCTGTTATTATAAGTATGTCTGTACCGATACAGGTGATGGCGTATCGGTACTGATGTGTATTTTGGGAACGCAGGTAACAGGGCGTACCGATACGGACATTGGCATATCAGGACATGACTTACTCTCTGGAATTTTTGTATAGCTGGGTATCGATACACACCTAGGGGTATCGATACAGGTCTTAACCACTGGAAAATATTAAAGACGCCGTATAGCCATCGTATCAATCCTGAAAGTTGACTTTTTGAGCATTGGCCATGCATACTGAAACTCAGTATCGGTACAGGCTTAAAAAATTACCGTTTTAACTGTTAGGGCAGGTATACCGATACAAACCTAGATGTTTTGGTAGGAATGGTGAGTTCCAGAGTTTGAATCTAACTAAGACACCATGGCGTACCGATACAGATGTATCCGTATCAATACGAACCCTAACTTTTGTATCATATTTAAAGATCACGTCAAAGGCGTACCGATATGACCTCTTTGAGTATTGGTACGGAAGTAAGTAAATTGGTTAAAAGATGTTTGAAAAAGTTTCAGAATGTTGTAAATTGGTCACCAAATCTTATACGGCTTAATTGAGGTCATAAATCGACTCCGATTAGGATATAAATTTGAGAATAAGATGTTCATGCATTGAATTTCACTTTGGTAATCCAAACTTTAGATTAGACCTTACAATTTACTAGTTTTGCAGTTTAGTCTCTAAACTTTAATAAATTACCAATTGACCTCAAATCATAAATTGGGTAAATCTTACTAATTAAAAATGTTTATTGTATTGCACTATAGATAAATTACTCATGTTTATTGTATATATTATTGTAATCATCAATCTGGTCACCGTAATGTTCATCGATAATGCTTTTCGACCCGGATTTCTACCGTACCAGAAAGAGGGTGTTACAAACAAGATGTATCGAGACCTTTGTCCTTTTTATTGGTGACCTAGTATGAAAAGAGATGTATCTGAGCTTGTGACAAGATGCTTAGCTTGTTAGCAAGTTAAGGCCGAGCACCAAGTTTCTTCGATCTTGTTTCAGCCCATTTAGATTCCAGAATGGAAGTGAGATCGTGTGACCATGGATTTTGTAAAAGGATTGTCGTTAACACAAAATAAGCATGATGCCATATGGGTGATAGTAGATCGTTTGACCAAGTCTGCTCACTTCTTGTCTGTGCGATTGGGTTTTACACTTGAGAGGTTGGCACGGTTGTACATTCAGGAAATAGTGAGTTTGCATGGAGTGCCATCATTAATTATATCATATAGAGATTTGCGGTTCATGATAAGGTTATGGAAGAAGATACATGAGGTTGTGGATACCAAGTTGCATTTTAGTACTACTTTTTACTCTCAAACTAATGGCCAGTCTAAGCGAGTTATCCAGATCCTAGAGGATATGCTTCGTTGTTGCATCATTGACTTCGAGGGAAGTTGGCAAGAACGGTTACCACTTGTTGAATTTGCCTACAACAACAGTTTCCAATCGAGCATCAAGATGGCTCATTTAAAGGCCTTGTTTGGATGTAAATGTAGGACGCCCTTGTGTTAGACCGAGCTAAATGAGAGAAGAATTATGGGGTTAGATTTGATTAGACAAACCGAAGAGAAGGTCCAAATAATCAAGGAAAGATTGCAAGCAGCCTTTGATCGTCAAAAAGCTTATACGAATCGAAAGCGTAAGCACATCGAGTATGAGGTTGGTGACAAGGTATTTCTCAAAGTTTCATCGTGGAAGAGAGTAATTTGGTTTTGGGTGAAAGGGCAAGTTGAGCCTGAGGTTTATCGATTCGTATGAGATTCTTAAGAGGGTTGGACCCTTAGCTTACAGTTTAACTTTACCCTTGAAGATGGCACACATCCACAATGTGTTCCATGTGTCTATGTTCAGATTCTACCATTCTGATCCTTCGCATGTTATCCCACTTAAGGAGATTGAGATCAACACTACCTTGACCTTTGAGGAGGAACCGATAAGGGTTTTGGACAAATATGTCAATGAGCTTCACAATAAGTGCATACCCCTTGTGAAGATGTTGTGGGGGAAACACAGAGTCGAGAAATCTACGTACGAAGTTGAGGATGATATGAAGTTGCTCTATCCGCATCTATTTCCAAAAGGTAAATTTCGAGGATGAAATTTTCTTTAAGGGGGAGGGAGCTGTAACGACCTAGGTTTTGGAATCCGAGGGTCAAATCAACTCGAAGCGTAGGCTTCACATTTGGACCAAAAGTTTGGGCCTTTTAGGGCCTTAGGGGGATTGTCTTTAATTGTTGGGCTTGTTTTTGGGTTGGGAAGATGATGGGAGGGTAGGGTGGTCAATTTTTTTTGAAGAAGGGTGAGAGTATGGCTCTTTAATTCTCTGCAGAAAAGCTAGAGAATGAGCTCACCCTTGTCCCTTTATCTTCTACCTTTATCCACTATCATCTTCTATCTCCCACCCAAAGGAGAAAGGTTGAATCTTTGTATTTTTGAGTGAAAATCTTGAAATTTGAGTTTTAGGCAAGTTGTTCAGCAGTCAAAGGTCTATAATTTGAGGTAAGATTCATCAAGTTTGGTAGAGGTTGAAAACGGTGGGTTTTGTGGGGGGGGTTCGTGGAAGGGTCTATGAGGAGATTCAATCATGTTTTTCCAGCCCTAAGAGTTAGATTAGTTGGATTCATTATCTCCTACAAGTTGTAATTCGTTTGCAACTTTCTTGTATAGTGAAAGAGGTTAGGAGATCTTCTAAAGAGCTTAGGAAGAAGAAGGCTTGAGGAGCTTTGTTGGAGCTTCATTATTAGCTATTAAGCAAGGTTAGTACACTACTAACTCTCTTGTGTTCCTAGAAATCATGAATTCTAATGCTTAGTTGATAATTTGGTTGATTGAATGCTTGAGACCCGTAAAAAGGCTAATCCAAAGATTAGTGTTGTTATGGCTTAAAAATGATAGAAACCACTTAAAACACTCACCATAATTTGTAGGTTCATCTTAGAGTCTTAACTTTGGGTTTCTGAGGCTTGGGAGGTGATTTACAAACTCTAGAAAATGAACTCTGGGTTTGAGTATCGATACGGGTTGAATGCGTATCGGTGCCCTGTGTTAATCTCTTTGAACATAGGCAATTCTTGAAGGGTGTATTGGTACACCTTAGGAGGGTATCGATAACCCTTGATCTACAAAAATTCTAGTAACCAAAATCGGTATCGGTACGCATTAGAGCATATTGATACCTTTGGGGTATTGGTACACGGTCTGTGTATCGGTACGGGGTTACTGGTTAAACTCCCTATGAGTGTGAAGCTAGGTATCATTACGCTTGGATGGGTATTGATACCTTAAAGGGGGTATCGATATACATATGGGTGTATCGATACCTTTTGGATAATCTTCTCGAAAAATGCATTTTGAGTTTGAGGGACCTATAATTCGATGACTAAGCCCAATGGGCTTCTAAAGTGGTAAAATGAATGGTAAAATCGAGAAACTGGGATTTAAAACCTATACACGAGCTTAATGGATAATAACTTCTTTAAAACCTTGGGTGACTTGTTGTGTTGTATGAATAAGGATCCTTGGTGGATCAAATGATGAATGTATGCCACGTAAGGGCATTATTATGGTTGAGTCACCTTGTTTGATGGGGTTTCAGATACCCACGTGGAAAGAAAGTGTTGCAACACCATGGTCAAGATTCCGAATGTATGAACCTGAGGCTTAGTGTGATTGGGACTCATTCGAAGATGCTCGATGAGAGATTCCGAGCATAAGTGTGTGTACCCGATGCTTAATGGAACCGGGCCTCCCTCAGAGTGTGTGTACCTGATGCTTAGTGGAACCAAGCCTCATTGTAGGTTTATTGATATTATATATATGGTTGGTATGCGAGATTGTTTACTTATTATTGTGGATATATGTAACACCCTGAAAACCGGCCTAGTCTATTAGGTTTTTTGATGATATGGAATTATTGAATTATAAGATATTGAGTTAAAATTGATTAATAATTGGATTATTGTTAAGTAGTGGGACTAAATCGTAAAGATCATAAATATGTAGTTATTGGTTAAAATGTAGAAATGAAGCATAGAATGACATAGATTTAAGTCATGGCTAAATGCAAGGACTAGGGGTGTAATTAGACCACCTAGTGACTAAATTAGAAAGATTCAAAGTTAAGGTGCCATAGTATAAAAGTAAAGAAATAAAAGGACCTAGAGTATTATTGGTCCATGACCTTTCTTCATAGAAATGAAAGGTTTTTTGAGGATTAGAAGTTAAATTTACCCATTGTCATAAAAATGCATAGGTGTCAAGTGGTGGCAATAGTATGTAAAAATTTGAGAAAAAAAGGATGATGATGATGTTTTGATATGCTTGTTTATGGAAAAGGAAATTAAAATGAATAAGGGGTTTTAATACATTCCACCGGGAGCAAAACCAAAGAAAGAGAATTGCTATCTCATCTTCATCCTCTTCTTTAGTTTGAATAAGCTAGCACCTCCACATATGTAAGAACACACCTCTATTGATGAAGCTTTGAAAGCTTAGAATTTTCCATAGAATTCCTAGTCCTCTTCCACTTGAATCTTATTCAAGGTAAGTCCATGGTGCAAAAGCTCACATTTGCCTTCAAGGAATATGGAAATTCTTATATCAATTCCATATGATTAAATATAGAAAATCATTGAAATTAAGTCATTGTCTTTGTCTTGCAAACAAGATAAAAGTGGGAACTTATCCATCTCTTCAAAGAAGCCCAAGTAAAGGAACAAAGGAATCCACATACGTGACCATCCATAGCTTTGGAAAGTTTGGTGAGTGTAGTTCATGGTTTGGACGGCTAGGGTTCATCCTTATTGTATTATCTTTTATAGTTTATCGTATGATTATTATATAATTGCTCATTGGCTCATATAGAGCGTTTGGTGGCAATGTTCATATCATTGGAAAGCATTAGTAAGTCCTTTTGTGTTACCTTGCATCATGTTGCATTGACAAGTTCATTGCATTGGCAAGTTCATAGCATTGACTAGATCATTGCATCGATGAAAACATTATAATGATAATATCACTGTATTGACAAAGCTATTATGCTAGCAAGGCTATTGTCTTGATGAAACTATTGTATTGACAAGGACTATTGGAGCTAAGGCTCAACTCTCCTACAAGAACACTTTGCTATTGCTAAAACATAAGATGTGTAAGTCATCTTGCAATGGAAGTCCTTGGACACTTTGGCATGGTATATATTGGGACTATGGTCTACGAGCTACGGCTCAAGCGTGATGACCCTAGGCGATGAGGCTGGTTTGGTTGGAGGGTACAGGGAAGAAGGAAGCATTGAATCATTGTTATTGAATTGAAACAATCCATTGCTTTCTGCTTTGAGCTTGTTTAAACACGGACCAATGCTATCTATGTCCAAATATGATCCAAGGCGAACAAAGTTAAAAATAAGTAAAACTATTGGAATGACCATTATATGAATAAGCAAGAACATGACATGGGAGTGAACTCATTGTGCATGTATTGATATATATATATATATACATATATATATATATTCATTGGGGCCACTAGAACCATTGATTGTATTGCTCTCATGAAATCCATTGTTATTGCCATCATGATATTTTAAGGTCACTACCTCACTAGGAAAAATATGCCCAATGCATTCATTTCTATGCATATTTCAGGTTTAATGACTCCTAGGGGATCGATCGTGGTTGGAGGTTGCAAGTCACACTCTCAAGCTTCTTATTAAAGTCTCTTTCCTTATAACTCCTAGAATGGTGGCATTTGGCATGAATGTATATTGGATACCTTATGTCACTGTTATATATGTTTTGTGAATTTCAAGTATGGTATGTTTTAATATGAGTAAAATATGCACTTGGATTACCTAGATAGGAGAAAGGATTTTGTGTTTGTGAATGTCTTTGGCGTAATGTTTATACTTGTTTGATCATGGATGTACGAAAATGTCAAGGAATAAATAAATTATGTTAATGAACTAATAATTAGATTTTATATTCATAGACTATGACTAAAGGCATGGTTAACGAGATAAACATGTGTCTTATTGACATTTAACTAAGTCTTAGTATGGACATATGTGATAAGGAATTCTAAAGACTAAGTAAAGTATGGTACAAGTATGAAATGGTATTGTTGGTCAAGGTAAGAAATACATAAATGGTGAAATTAGCCTTAAGCAAGACAAACAAAGTAAAATGACTTAGTTTATTGCCTGGGCAAGCTCTATATTGGGGTTTGCATGTTTATAGGTTGCATGTAAAACTTCAGAATCATTGGACAATGATAAGGTATTCAAACTGAGTAAAATCAGCTAAAATCTATCATTACAAACACAGACGTACCGATACAGGTGATGGTGTATCGGTACGAGTGAACGAATATGGCCATATAGGACATGGGGTACTGGTACGTGAACAATGGTACCGGTACGGGTTTTTGAATCTGGAATTAGGAAATTTAACGGGGTACTAGTACGAGTGAAGCCTGTTGATAAGTGTTCAAAAGTACTATTTTTATTACCCTTTTTACTCATATTATTGTTAGACTTAGGCTCATATTAGTTGCATAATTAGTCATTCATACATTAATTCATGTTTCTTTCCCCCGTTGAGCTTGATTACATAACTTGGTGATTCTTGTGGAAAAAGATGTTGATTTGGTGTGTTTTTGTGTGTGTGCAGAATCACTTACCTAAACAAGGTTGGAACCAGTTGCCAAGGCAATACATGAAGGAGATGCTGAGCTATTTGCCAGGGCAATGCATGAAGGAGATGCCGAGCTAGTTTCCAGGGCAATGCATGAAGGAGATGCCGAGCCAGTTGCCAGGGCAATTGTCGACAAAGAATAAGTTGATATGGTAGTCGAAATTGATGACTAGACAAGCCCAAGATGACGTGGAGCAAAGTTAAATCCCAAAGGAGTTTGATTTCAATGAAGATGTTAAAGAGAAATTAAATCCCAAGAAGATAGGAGAAGTTCTAGAAGGAATTTAAATATAATAAAGAATTATATTTTTTAAAGATAATTTAATTCCAACTTAACTTCCTCCTCAAGAAGGATTTTGACCTAGCCATCTTCTATTTAAAGGACCAAGCCGTCAAACTCCAAAGGCAAGAAGAGAGGATTTTTGACAACTCCAAAGGGCAAGAAGGGAGAGATTTCGACAAGAGAGCAAGGGGAGAGAGTTCGATTTCTTCTTATTCTTCTTTGCTTCCATTAGATTCATGGTTTGGGGATTATTCTTTGTATATCTTTTGAACCCAACCATGAACTAACTTGATTGGTTGGGGTTATTGTGTTTTTGTGGTTGAGAAACGATTGGATTTTGTTTAGGTAATAAGAGTTTGCACTTTTCTATTCAAGGTTTACTCATTCTTTATTCTTATTATTGTTTGCGAGTGAATTGGGAGAGGATCTCGTAACTTTATCTATTTATCTAATATCGGGAGAGTTAGATTCAGGAAACGAATGAGTATGGTCTTTATTCAATCTATTGATGGTGAATATTAATCCGGCTTAGGAATAAGCTAAGGATTTCAATGGCTAAGATGAGTGCAAGATTGGTTGTTGTCCACCCTTGATTCACGCATGGATGTATTATCAAGGCATGCACAAAAAGCTAGAGTTTCGACTTAGGGATAAGAAGAAACCATTGAAGAATGTTCCACCGAAGCTTGAAGTTGTTGCCCAGCCGCGCAAGTAGTTGCCCAGCTAGTCACCCAGGCAACCATCGATTAGTTGCCAAGGCAACCCCGCTGTGCAAGTTGCCACGGCAACTAAGTTGCCCTTGCACTCTTTTACCAAGACAATCCAATCGGCTATCAACCCACAACTCACGATAACCTGGCCTATTCTCTCTTTTTCTTTCATCTATTCTTTTAGTTTATTGCTTTTACTTTACTCATTAAAATCAACTCCTACTATCAATTGTGTTTTTACTTTTACAGTGCGATAACTAAAGCAAAGTGGCCCAAACCAATTCCTGTGGAGACGATACTCGATACTCGTATCACTTTATTACTTGCTACGTGTATACTTGCACAATTGCGTAGCACTTATTACACGCAATAAGTTTTTGGCGTCGTTGCCGGGGATTGGCAATTGGTGTTAGTTGTTTTTGTTATTGCATTTTTTCTCTTAGTTTTACTTTCTTTTTGTTTGTTTTATCCAAAAAAAAATTAGGTGCGCTAAAAGTTAAGGGACATCAACATGTCGGGAAATAAAAGCTGATCTAGTCGAGAGTTGATGTTGGAAGATATGAATCAATCCAATCAAGAGTTTCTTGCACCCTTTGATGATTACCTATACCAACTGAGAAAAGCCCAAAGAGCCTATATCATGGAAAAATCTTATGCTATGCATGGAGAACATCATGTGTTTGAAAATTGCCCTCACATTTTCGGTGCATATGACTACATGGAGGACCATAGAGGGAACCAGCAGCAAAATTCTTCATGGTATGGTCAAAAACCTCAAAAAAAATTACCATAACAATTTTGCCGCAGCAACAGATATGCCATGGCAATGTAGTCCTTTTCAAGAGCATTCCAATTCCTTAGAGGAAACGTTGCTAGCTTCCTTGGCTAGACTTGACTGATCAATTGAAGAGATTCGAGAGCTATCAAAGTCCATAGATACGAGGATAGCTCAGTGGGATGCAACCTTGGGGGATTCAGAAGATCAATCGAGGAGATCCACGTATGTAATGGATAACATGCACCAACAATTCATTCCTAGGGATACTAAAGTCCCAAGGCAAGAGGACAGGGAACAATGCAAGGAAAGATCTTCGATGTGTGAGGAACAACTAAACCTCAAAGTCGAGAGTATGTTGATGAGAAAGTCTGCCCAACACATGATGAGCCTAAGCAACAAATTGCCTCAGCAATGATTGAGGAGCCTGAACAGAGCAATGCCGCGACAACACTCAGTGAAGCTGAGAACAACAATACTACAGCAAATTCTGAGGAACCTGATGCCCAGAAGCTTACAACATTGATGTTGAGCAGGAATCTTTAGATTGCTCTCATCTACAATTGCCACGGCAATTGCAAGATCAACAAGATGATAATACTTTGCCAATGGAATATGAGCAGGTAATGGTTGAACCTTTTAAATTCTTTAAAAACTCACCTCGTCCATTGCAGGCATGTCTTGAGGAACCGATGTTGGTAGATTTGAAGCCATCGAAATATCTACTGATGGACATGTTTGAGATGCCAAAAGAAAGCGGTGTTTGGACTTGTGAAGTTTTTCAGAAAATTGGTTCTTCCCTTGACTTACAGTAAATTTTGGCAACTGATTGCCACGGCAATTGGCTAAAGCAGCAATTGCCACGACAACGAATGCTACATCCAACCATGATGGAGCCCGACAAGAATGAGGTAATTAAATGGTTGGATGTTGATATAACTTTTCCTAATAATATATCCATGCCTTCAGGAACAGTAGCAAGATGGAAGATGTGCATAGACTACAAAGGAACACAAAAGAAAGACACATCCACCATGGTAATGTAAAAGGGAGTAGCTGGGAGCACATTGGCCCAACTCTTTTTGGGCAATATTGTAACCTTATGGAGGTTACGGATGGACAATATTGTCACTCGATAATTTTTCCTAATAATATATCCATGCCTCGGTAACCCTCGATGCCGCAGCAACCCTTGACACCTCGGCAACCATGGATACGCGTGCCTCGGCAACCCTTGACGCGCATGCCTCGGTAACCCTCGATGCCGCAGCAACCCTTGACGCCTCGGCAACCATAGATGCGCATGCCTCGGTAACCCTCGGCAACTTCAGACGTGCACGCCTCAGCAGTCGCCACGGCAGCACATGCCTCGATAATACCGTAATCAGGTCACACGTCGATGTGTCCCTAAAGAAGAGCAGCAGAATATAATCTGGCAATGCCATTTTTCACCCTATGGAGGACATTTTGGAGGAAGTAGTACCGCGGCCAAAGTTTTTGCAATCCGGTTTGTATTGGCCAACACTGTACAAAGATGCCCAAGAGTTTTACAAGCAATGTGATCGTTGCCAGAGGACGGGCAATATCACCCACAAACCAATGGGCAAGCAAAAATTTCCAACCGAGAATTGAAGAGTATACTCGAGAAAGTTGTAAATCCCTCTATGAAGGATTGGTCAATAAGGCTAGATGACGCACTTTGGGCATATCGCACTGCATTCAAAACACCCTTAGGTATGCCCCACTTCCGACTTGTCTATGGCAAAACATGCCATCTACCGGTGGAAATCGAACACAAGGCATATTAGGCAATCAAGACCGTGAATATGGACTAGGACATTGCCGGGCAAAAGCGTTTGTTGGACCTCAACGAGATAGAAGAATTCTATGCTCTCACCTATAACAATGCACGAATCTACAAGGAGAAAACAAAGCAATGGCAGGACAAAAAAACTATTGTCGCGGTAATTCATGCCAGGGCAACTAGTTCTCTTATTCAATTCTTGGCTGAAACTTTTCCCGGGAAAATTGAAATCAAGATAGTCAGGATCATTCGAAGTTGTCAAACCATTCTCACATGGTGCCGTGATAATCAAGTCTATCACTAACAAACATGAATTCAAAGTTAACAAACAAAGATTGAAGCACTACAATGGTGCCCATATAGAATGTAACAAAAAAGTTGACACCTTAGGAGATGCATGAGCATGGTCTCCTTTCGATATTTTCTTTTTATTTTCTTTTTCTTTTTATTTTATTTTTCTATTTTTTCGGTTATTTTTTTTCTCTTCATTTAGTTTTAGAATTTTTAGGAGATATTTTATTTTTCTTTATTATCTTTAGTTTCCAGGTTTTCATTGTTTTCTTTCCTTTTCCATAACAAGACTCACAACCACCATGCTAAGGAAATTCACTGCCGACTACTTGCCACGACAACCGCAACAGAGGATGCCCCTGCAACTACCTCAGCAGTTGCCACGGAAATAGAAACTAGTGATGCCCAAGCAACAACAATGGCTTCAGCAACTACTGAATCCCAGGCAAGTGACCATGCATCGGCAAACATGGATCAAATCAAAGCAATGCTATTCACGCGGTACCGGCCACAAGCATTCAACCACCGACCGAAAAATGAATCAAGCAAACTGTTACGCGTAATAAGTGCTATGTAATTGTGCAAGTATACACGTTGCAAGTTATAGTATAAAAGATATCATCTCCACAGGGATTGGTGCCACTTCAAGAATCTAGTATCTTGCACTGTAAAAAGTAAAAGAAAACACAAGTAGAAGATTATAGGAGTTTTAACTAATAACTAATCTAGAAAGCAAATAAGTAAAAGGCGATGTAATTAAATGAGAGAGATAGGCCAGGTTATCGTGAGTTGAGGTGTGATAGCCGATTGGATCGTCTTGGTAAAAGAGTGCAAGGGCAACTCAGTTGTCGTGGCAACTTGCACAATGAGGTTGCCTTGGCAACTAATCGACGGTTGCCTGGGCAACTACTTGGGCGTCTAGGCAGCAACCTTCAAGGTTCGGTAGAGCGTTCTTCAATGGTTTCTTCTTATCCCTAAGTCGAAACTCTAGCTACTTGTGCATGCCTTGATAATACATCCCTGCGTGAATCAAGGGTGAACAACAACCAATCTTGCGCTCCTCTTAGCCGTTGAAATCCTTAACTTATTCCTAAGCTGGATTAATACCATCGATAGATTGAATAAAGATCATATTCATCCGTTTCTTGAATCTAACTCTCCCGATATTAGATAAATAGATGAAGTTACGAGATCCTCTCCCAATTCACTCGCAAACAAGAATAAGAACCAAGAATGAATTAACCTTGAATAGAAAAGTGCAAACTATTATTACCTAAACAAAATCCAATAGTTTCTCACAACCACAAGACACAATAACCTTAGCCAAATAGATTTAGTTCATGGCTAGTTTCCAAAGAAGCACACGATAAAGAATCCCTAGCATGAACCTAATTGAACAAGGAAGAAAAAGATGAAGAATGAAGCTTGTCGAATTCTCCTTGCCCTAGATGCTTGTCGAAAATTCTCTCTTCTCTCTCCCTGTTGGAGTTGACAGCATGGCTTCTAATTTATAGGGCTAGGTCAAAGTCCTTCTTTGAGGAGGAAGTTAAGTTGTAATTAAATTATCTTTAAAGAATATAATTCTTTATTATAATTATATTCCTTCTAGAACTTCTCCTATCTTCTTGGAATTTAATTCTTCTTTAATCTCTTCATGGAAATCAAACTCCTTTGGGATTTAGCTTTGCTCCATGTCATCTTGGGCTTGTTTAGTCATCAATTTTGACTACCATATCACCTTATTCTTTGTCGACAATTGCCCTAGCAACTGGCTCGGCGTCTCCTTCATGCATTGCCCTGGCAACTAGCTCGGCATCTCCTTCATGCATTGCCCTGACAACTAGCTCTAGCCTTGCTTTGGCAAGTGATCCTGCACATACACACAAAACACACCAAAGCAGCATCTTTTCCCACAAAAACAACCAAGTTATGCAATCAAGCTCAACAATGGAAGGAAACATGGATTAATGCATGAATGACTAATTATGTAACTAATATGAGCCTAAGTCTAACAATAATATGAGTAAAAAGGGTAAGAAAAATTGTATTTTTGAACACTTATCATACCCCCAAACTCGAACTATTGCTTGTCCTCAAACAATGTAAACTAATAATTACCTGCCAAGACTTTAATTTTCACAAACTTAGCTTTGAACTTGATTTCAATTCTCAGAACCGGGGCACAAAGTATGATTGGCTTTTCATTTTTCGAAAAACTTAAGCGTTACTTGGAATCAAACTATAATGCTTGTGAGTGTGTGCGGAGTTGTGTGCAAGTTGATTTTTCGGATTCTATGCAAACAAGAGGTTTTCAAATTACTTCATTGGGTTCTTTTTAACATGTTTTAACTAGAGCCGGTTTTGGGCACCTCTAGTGTTTTGTTTTTAGTTTCCATAAGTTAATTAATTTATTCGACTAGAGCCGGTTTCGGGCACCTCTAGCGATCAATTTTTTTAGCACATGCTACAGCCAATTTCGGGCACCTCTAGCATTCATCCAATTTTTATTCTAATCCCCCAATTTGTTTAATTATCAACCTAAGTTCACTAGAATTTCTTAAATCAATCAAACCACAACAGTGTTTCATCAAATTTAGCATCATAGTAAAATTCTAAGTTTTTCCATGGTTATCCTATAATAAAAATTCTATCCATTAAGTGCATTGGCAAAGTCATCATCGGATATTCATCAAATCTAGGCAATTCTTGTTCCAACTAAAGGCATGGCAAGCAATTTATGTATCCTAAATGTAATACTTAAGATGAATGTAACTAAACATGGTAACTACTAATAACAATCCCCCCCAAACTCGAGTGAGGCATTGTCCTCAATGCATGCATTAAAGAATAATAAAAATAACGAAAAATAAAATGCAAATGAGGACTTACTCTGAGAGTTCATCGCCGTGGATGATTAGTTTTCTTTTGTTCGGTGTCTTGATTCTCTTGCTTGAACGCGATGGTTGTTTCCTTGTTGCCGATTGTGGAATCGATCCTCGTACGGGGTTGTCCTTATCGTCCTCTTCATCAATGTCATTGGCTTTTCGCTTGGAGGATTCAATTGGAGCGGTCTTTGTTGGTGCAATAGAGGACTCGTCTGAATCTGCAAAATTAGACAATGATTCTGTACGAGTTGATTCGGGCATAGGTGCTTTACCTTTGGCTTTTGCAGTGGTTGCCAAGATGTCTTTATCTTTGGTTTCTGTGGCATCTTCAGGGTTGGTTGTCGTGGCATCTGCTTGTGCAGGCACAATGTAGGTTGCTGCGGCATCATCTGTTGCGGTTGCCGTGGCGACTGCTTCATTGGTTGCCGGGGCAAGGATCTCGGCAGGAAAGATTGGGAACAACACGCGACTATCCAGGTACTTTTCTAGGATGACTTGGGTGATGGCATTGTTGTGCTCCTTCATGTACCGCATGAACATTAGTTGTCGGTCTTCAATTTGCCTTAGGTGGCTCGCTAATGGTTGCAAGAGTGCTTCAAAGTGTCTCGGGGTTGATGGTCGAGTTGCCCGGGCGTTAGGTGCTTGGGCATTAGGGATTGCTGGGGCGGCAGGAGTTGCTGCGACAATTGGAGGCCTTGAGGATTTTTCCGGTGCCTCTCCCGTTAGCTTTCGGATTTGTGCTTGATTCCAACCGAACTTTGGTAGGCCTTTTCATCGGTGGACTCACTTGGGACATGCATCTCCTTGCAAAGATTAGAAATTAAGCAAGGGAAGAAAAGATAACCCTTATCTTTTGAGCTACATACAAAAATCTCATCACAAATAATTTTTCCAATGTTAATGATGTGATTATGCAAGATAGAATGTATGAGCAAAAGACGTGGTATACCAACGGTAGTATTGTGTGTGGTGGGCATTAAAGAAGTTTTAACAAACTTATTCCATAGTTTTGCCTCGGGTTTAAGCCGAAGGTGATTTACCGTGCCCTTGTATTTACCGTTATTCCAATGAGTTCCCGGTTGAGTGAGTTCTTGAAGCACCTTGTCGAGTTGCTTGGGCGTGATTTGATCAACAAAGGCTTGATGCTCGTCCTTCTCAATGTAAAGCCCATAAAAGGTGTTGATGTTTTCGGGGCTTATGAGTTTGGCCTTGTCACGAACAAAAACATAAGGATTATCCGGGTTAGGTGAGTGAGCATAGAATTCTCTTACCCATGAGATGTTACCCGGTTCCGATTGATGGCAAAAGATTTGCAACTTTTGATGTACAATCCTCTCGAAGATGAATGGTTCAGGACCGAAATCTTGATGAGAGTTGGAGTATTCAAAGCCTTGTTCTTCGTAAATCTTCCTACTTTCGAACTTGGAGTGAAATCTTTCTTGAACCACCGGTGTAGCAAACTTCTTGTATCTTGGTTCTTTGGAGGAACTTGGATGAACTAAAAATTTAATTTTGGATGCCATAGATGATCTTGGTTGTGAGTTTTGTAAAAACAAATAAAATAAAATAAAATAAACTAAAGAGTTGCAAGATGAAAAGTAGGAATAGGTTTCTTGGAAGTTAAGGGTGATGGGTTTTATAGAAAAGATAGGTAGTAAATATGGTGGTGGGATTAATTTTTGGAGAGACAAAAAAGAGGGTTTCAGTTTAGGGGAAGGGTGATGGCAAGGGGGTTTAATTAGGGTAAGTTGGAGGCTTTATATAAGCCTTAGATTCAGCCCATTAATTTCTTTCTTGAAGATGTTTTCCTTCTTGGATCAAAATTCCTCTTTATCTTGAACTCTTTTCCTTCAATTCAAAGACAAATCAAATAAGGATTAAAATTAAAGATAAACTAATAAAAGAAAATAAATAAATATGTGTAAAGGGATTCTTAAACTTAAAAAGATAAAAAAGAAAATCTATCCTAAAAATATAATACTAATAAAAAATAAAAAAAATAATTAGTTAGAAAAAAAATAATGATAAAAACTATTCAAAAATAATAAAAATAAAAATAAATAAAAATAAAATATCGAAAGGAAAGCATGCTCATGCATCTCCTAAGTTGACACCTTCTTTGTTACGTTCCACATGGGCACCGTTGTAGTGCTTCAATCTTTGTCCATTAACTTTGAATTCATGTTCGTCATTGATGGACTTGATTATCACGGCACCATGGAAGAATGGTTTGACAACTTCGAATGGTCCCGACCATCTTGATTTCAGCTTTCCCGGGAAAAGTTTTAGCCGAGAATTGAATAAGAGAACTAGCTGCCCTGGCGTGAATTGCTGCAACAATAGTTTCTTGCCATGCCATTGCTTTGTTTTCTCCTTGTAGATTAGTGCATTGTTATAGGCGAGTGCACGGAATTCTTCTATCTCGGTGAGGTCCAACAAACGCTTTTGTTCGGCACTTTCCCAATCCATATTCACGGTCTTGATTGCCCAATATGCCTTGTGTTCGATTTCCACCGGTAGATGGCATGTTTTGCCATACACAAGTCGGAAGGGGGACATACCTAAGGGTGTTTTGAATGCAGTGTGATATACCCAAAGTGCGTCATCTAGTCTTAATGACCAATCCTTCCTAGAGGGATTTACAACTTTCTCGAGTATACCCTTCAATTCTCGGTTGGAAATTTCTGCTTGCCCGTTGGTTTGTGGGTGATATGCCGTGGCGATCTTGTGTGATACGTCGAAGCGTTGTAACATCTTGGCAATAAGTCTGTTGTCAAAATGCTTGCCTTCGTCGTTGATAATTTCTCTCGGCATCCCAAACCGTGTAAATATGTTTTTCTACAACAATCGTTGCATGATCTTGGAATCATTGTTGGGAACTACAGCTGCCTAAACCCATTTAGACACGTAGTCGACGGCAAGTAGAATGTAGAGGTTGTCGAATAAAGATGGGAAAGGTCCCATAAAATTGATCCCCCATACATCGAACAATTCCACCTCAATGATGTTCTGGAGCGGCATCTCATGTCGTCTAGAGATATTGCCCGTCCTCTGGCAACGATCATATTGCTTGTAAAAGTTTTGGGCATCTTTGTACAATGTTGGCCAATACAAACCGGATTGCAAAACTTTGGCCGCGGTACGAGTTCCTCCAAAATGTGCTCCATAGGGTGAAGAATGGCATTGTCGGAGTACATTCTATTGCTCTTCTTCAGGGACACATCGGCGTATAACATGATCTGCACATTGTTTAAACAAAAGAGGCCCATCCCAAAAGTAATGCTTAGCATCATGGCGGAACCGCTTCTTCCCTTGGTGAGTAAGACCATAAGGTAAAATACCACAAATAAGGAAATTAACTAAATCTGCGTACTAGGGTATTGTCGAGGCATGTGCTGCCGTGGCGACTGCTCCCAAAATTGTCGAGGCGTGCGTGTCAAGGGCTGTTACGGTGTCGAGAGTTACCGAGGTGTGCGCATCCATGGTTGTCGAGGCATGCACATCCATGGTTACCGAGGCAACTAAAAGTTGTTCATCGGAGAATGCATCGCATATCTCTAGATCCGCGTCCTCCTCCCTATTGCGTTCTAAACGTGATAAGTGATCAGCCACTTGATTTTCTATTCTTTTCCTGTCCTTAATTTCAATAACAAATTCTTGCAAAAACAATATCAAACGAATCAAACGAGGTTTGGCATCCTTTTTAGCAAATAGATATTTAATTGTCGAATGGTCCGTATGAACAATTACCTTTGTACCAATCAAATAGGATCGAAACTTGTCAAATGAGAAAACTACAGCTAGTAACTCTTTCTCTGTTGTTGTGTAATTCACTTGAGCACTATTAAGAGTTTTACTAGCGTAGCATATCACATGGAAGGTCTTACTTGTGCGTTGCCATAGGACTGCTCCTACAGCGAAATGACTTGCATCACAAATGAGCTCAAAAGGTAGCGTCCAATCTGGAGGAACGACAATGGGTGCCAAGGCAAGCTTTTTCTTTAGGGTTTCGAATGCTTGGGTGCAAGAATCATCAAAATCGAAGACTTTATCCTGTTCAAGCAAATTGCACAAGGGTTTAGTGATTTTAGAAAAATTATTAATGAACCTCCTGTAAAAACCTGCATGTCCAAGAAAGCTTCGAATTCCTTTAACCGAACTTGGTGGGGGTAATCTCTCGATCATGTCCACATTGGCTTTGTCTACTTCAATTCCCTTGGATGAAATCTTGTGGTCGATCATTATTCCTTCATCTACCATAAAATGGCACTTCTCCCAATTGAGGACTAAATCAGTTTCTTCACATCTTGCCAACGCATTCTCTAAATTGCCGAGGCAGCTGTCGAATTCATTACCAAAAACAAAAAAATCATCCATAAAGATCTCAAGGAAGTCTTCGACCATGTCTGAAAAGAGTGCCATCATGCATCTTTAGAAGGTTGCCGGGGCGTTACACAATCCGAACGGCATCCTTCAGAAAGCATAAGTACCGTATGGGCATGTGAAGGTTGTCTTTTCTTGATCTTCTGGTGCTATGGCAATTTAATTGTAACCTGAATAACCATCAAGAGAACAATAAAAGGGTTTACCTGCAAGACGGTCAAGCATTTGATCAATAAAGGGTAATTGGAAGTGATCTTTCCTAGTGGCTTTGTTTAGCTTTCGATAATCCATACAAACCCTCCAACCGGTCACAGTCCTGGTTGGAATGAGTTCATTATTTTCATTACTTACCACCGTTATACCTCCCTTTTTCAGTACACATTGTACCGGACTTACCCATGTACTATCAGAGATAGGGTATATAATGACGACGTCAAGACACTTGATTATTTCTTTCATTACAACCCCTTTCATGGCATGATTCAGTCTTCTCTGGGCCTCAATTGAAGGTTTGTGATCATCTTCCAACAAAATCTTGTGCATGCACACTGCCGGGCTAATTCCCTTCAAGTCGGCAATTGTCCACCCTATTGCCTTTTTGCATAGCTTCAACATTTTGATTAGCTTCTTTTCCTGCTCTGGCTGTAACTTAGAAGAAATAATTATAGGCAATGTATTATCGGTTCCTAAGTATGCATACTTTAGTTGCTCTAGCAACTGCTTCAACTCAAGAATCGGTGGTTGTTCAATAGAGGGTTTTTCGAGCTTACCTTCCTTACCTGAGTAATCCAGTGGTTCAAAGTATGTACCTGGTCGATTGACTATCCAATTTGCCTCTTCTTGTTGTTCCTCATCGAACGGTTCTTCATACTCCTCAGGTTCCTCTTGATCAGCAATATAGTTGCTGAGGCAACTAAATTCCTCGTCGAAGTTAAGCTCTGTCGTGGCATGAAGAAGTTGGCATTCTTCTGGATCATCAGCATGCCTTAGTGTTTGGAACACATTGAGTTTAACTTGTTGGTCATTCACCCTCATTGTGAGTTCTCCCTTTTCAACATCGATCAAGGTTCTACCTATTGCTAGGAATGGTCTCCCGAGAATGATAGGTGCATGCTCATTTGCTTCACAATCCAAAATAATAAAGTCAGCGGGAAAAATAAATTTATCAACTTTTACCAGTATGTCTTCGATTTTTCCCTCTGGATGCACATAGGATCTGTCGGCTAGCTGTAGCATAACTGTTGTAGGTCTTGCCTTCCCGATTCCTAGTTTCTGGAAAACTGATTTAGGCATCAAGTTTATGCTAGCCCCAAGGTCGCATAATGTTTTCCCGACATAGTGGTTTCCAATGGAACAGGGTATTGTGAAACTTCCAGGATCCTTCAACTTAGGTGGCATACGATTGTGCAACATGGCCATGCATCCCTCTGTTGCGGCAACTGTTTCAAACTCTCCTAGCCTTGTTCTCTTGGACACAATGTCTTTAAGAAACTTGGCATAGTTCGGCATTTGTTCAATTGCTTCCACCAATGGCAAGTTGATGTTGACTTGCTTTAGGATATCAAGAAACTTCTTGAATTGATATTCTTGCTTTTGTCGCTTCAACCTTTGTGGGAATGGTGGTGGAAGTCAGATATCTTTGATCCTTTCATTGGTTTGGAACCTGATTGACAGTATTGCCGGGACCACTGGAGTTGCTGACGCATTATCAACTGGGGTTGTCGAGTCATGCTTATTGCAAGTTACCGAGGTATCCTTATCGTCGGTTGCCGAGGCATGCTTATTGTCGGTTACCGCGGCAATTCCTGGTTCAGCATCTGAGGCTTTGCCGCTAGGTTCGTCTTGATCTTTTTGTGGAGTTTTGTTTGATGAGCGGGCTTGAGCCTCTTTAAGTTGTTGGCCACTTCTAGTGGTGATCGCCTTACATTGCTCATGGTCAGTTCCTCTTGCGACTTCAGTATCACTAGGTAAACCTCCTTGCGGTCTAGTATTCAGGTTTTGAGCAAACTGTCCGACTTGATTTTCCAATGATTTGATTGTTGCCTCTTGGTTTTTTAATGTCATCTCGGTCCTATTAATAAAAGTATCAGTTCTTTTTATGAAGTTACTATTCTCAGCCATATAAGATTCAGTTTTCAACATAAAAGCATTGAGAGAATTTTCCAAAGAACTAGATGTTGTCGGTTGTTGCTGCGGCAACTGTTTCCGTTGCATATTCTGCTGGAATCCTGATGCTTGTGCATTCTGATTGTTTTGGTTTAGAGCATTGTTAGGATTACTCCATGAAAAATTCGGGTGCTTTTTCCAAGATGAATTGTATGTATTGGACATCACATTGTTGTTCCGATTGTAATTTCCCACATAGAAGCTAGATTCCAGATTCTGCATACATTAAGAAGATTCATGGTTATCACCACATAACTCACAAAAAGAATCCATTACCTTGACCTCATGTGTGTTGTTTGGTTTTTGCATGTTCTGGACCATCTTGGTTAAAGTGGCCAATTGTGCCGAAATTGAATCTGATGATCCTAGTTCATGTATTGTGGCTTGGCGTCTAACTCCTCCTCTTCTAGTAGAGGGGAATTGATAATCATTCTTGGCCAGGCTGTTTAGAATTTGCATTGCTTCCTCCGGCGACTTATCTAGGAGTATGTCGTTTGCCGAGGCGTCTAGCATCATCCTTGTTGGTGTATTCACGGCGTTGTAAAACATTGTTACTTGAGTCCACACCGGGAATCTGTGTAGGGGCATTTGTGTAGAAGTTCTCTATATCGCTCCCAAGCCTCGTACATGGATTCATCATCTACTTGACAAAAAGAAGTAATGTCGTTACGAAGCTTATCAGTCAAATTTGTAGGATTAAACCGAGCAAGGAAATCACGACAAAGATCGATCCAAGATCCTATTGATCCGGCAGGAATGCTATTCAACCATGCTTTCGCCCTATCCCTCAGTGAATAGGGGAATAATTTTAATCGTAAAACATCGGGGGTGACTCCGTGTATTTTGAACGAGTTGCAAATCTCGAGGAAAGATTTAAGATGTTGTCGTGCATCTTCAGTTGCTGAGCCGCCAAATTGACCAATTGTGTTGATCATATTAAACATCACCGGTTTCAACTCAAAGTGGTCGGCTTCAATTTCAGGTGCGACAACTCCTGGATTAAGTCCATCAAGATCTTCTTCAAGATAGTCTCGAATAGTTCTGTTTCGTGCAAGAATCACTCCTCCTCCTGCTGGAACATCTTGATTCATATTGTCGTCTTGATTAGCCATTGCTACTCTTATCCTTCGTCTAAGTCTTTGTAAGGCTCGTTCGATTTCTGGATCAAAAGGATATTCTGGTGTAATCGGCCTCGCCCTGGTCATATACCAATGCAAAACCAAAGTTCGTTAGCCCTTTGAATCTTAAACAAGAAAAGTAAAAAGAAAGTGCAAGAAAATAAAAACAAAATCGTTATTGCCAATCCCCGGCAACGGCGCCAAAAACTTGTTGCGCGTAATAAGTGCTACGCAATTGTGCAAGTATACACGTTGCAAGTTATAGTATAAAAAATATCGTCTCCACAGGGATTGGTGCCACTTCAAGAATCTAGTCTCTTGCACTGTAAAAAGTAAAAGAAACACAAGTAGAAGATTATAGGAGTTTTAACTAATAACTAATCTAGAAAGCAAATAAGTAAAAGACGATGTAATTAAATGAGAGAAATAGGCCAGGTTATCGTGAGTTAAGGTGTGATAGCCGATTGGATCGTCTTGGTAAAAGAGTGCAAGGGCAACTCAGTTGTCGTGGCAACTTGCACAATGGGGTTGCCTTGGCAACTAATCGATGGTTGCCTGGGCAACTACTTGGGCAACTACTTGGGCGTCTGGCAACAACCTTCAAGGTTCGGCAGAGCGTTCTTCAATGGTTTCTTCTTATCCCAAAGTCGAAACTCTAGCTACTTGTGCATGCCTTGATAATACATCCCTGCGTGAATCAAGGGTGAACAACAACCAATCTTGCACTCCTCTTAGCCGTTGAAATCCTTAACTTATTCCTAAGCCAGATTAATGTTCACCATCAATAGATTGAATAAAGATCATATTCATTCGTTTCTTGAATCTAACTCTCTCGATATTAGATAAATAGATGAAGTTACGAGATCCTCTCCCAATTCACTCGCAAACAAGAATAAGAACCAAGAATGAATAAACCTTGAATAGAAAAGTGCAAACTCTTATTACCTAAACAAAATCCAATAGTTTCTCACAGCCACAAGACACAATAACCTTAGCCAAATAGATTTAGTTCATGGCTAGGTTCCAAAGAAACACAAGATAAAGAATCCCTAGCATGAACCTAATTGAATAAGGAAGAAAAAGATGAAGAAAGATAACCAATGATAACCTTAGCCAAATAGATTTAGTTCATGGCTAGTTTCTCACAACAGTTTAAGCATTTTTTGGAAGTCTTTAAACAACTGCGGATCAACGTCCCATTAGTGGAAGATCTCGAATAAATTCCCAACTATGTCAAATTCATGAAGGACCTTTTGTTCAAAAAGAGGAAGCTGGGTGATTTCGAGACTGTTGCTCTCATTGAAGGATGTAGTGCAATGATAACCAATAGATTGCCACCAAAATTGAAAAATCTAGGGAGTTTCATTATTCCCTGCACGATTGGCAATACATTCATGGGTAAAGCACTACGTGACTTGGGAGTCAGCATCAATCTGATGCTAATGTCAGCTTTTAGAAAACTTGGTATTGAAGCAAGGCCTACCACAGTAACACTCTAGCTGGTAGACCGATCTTACGCGCATCCCAAGGGTAAGATTAAGGATGTGTTGGTAAAGGTAGAAATAGCAAAAATTTTAAAGTGGAATCTATTTTTAATGTGGAAATAGCAAAATTTTTCCAAGACATAGACGATGATGAAGATATTATGAGCGAAGAATCTGAAGAACTGACCATGTTGAACGAGGTAATGAGATATTATAGAAGACTTCAGCCACTTGAGTTGGTTAGCAGAGAAATCAAGGCACCCAAACCATTTATTGAGGAGCCACCGAAACTGGAGCTGAAAGCTTTGCCAAGCCACCTTAAATATTCCTACCGGAGAGATAACTTTGCCAGTGATCATTGCTGCCGATTTGACAGATGACCAGAAGGAAAGATTGTTAGAGACACTGGGAAATCATAAGTAAGCCTTGGGATGGACCTTTGAACATATTCGAGGGATAAGCCCAACAATTTACATGCACAAAATTATTCTGGAGGATTTCCATGGGAAAACAATCGAGGCCCAGAGGAGACTGAATCTCAGCATGAAGGAGGTGGTCAAGAAAAAAGTTATAAAGTGGTTAGATGTCGGGATAATTTATCCCATTTATGATAGTTCGTAGGTCAACCCAGTGCAGTGTGTACCAAAGAAGGGTGGAATGACTGTAGTTAAGAACAACAAAAACAAACTGATCCCCTCGAGGACCGTAACAGGCTGGAGAGTGTGCATGGACTATAGGAAGCTAAATAATGTCACTCGAAAGCATCATTTTCCACTATCCTTCATCAATCAGATGTTGGATAGATTGGTAGGGAAAGTATTTTATTACTTCTTGGATGGCTACTCGGGCTATAATCAGATTGTCATCGCTCTATAAGATCAGGATAAAACTACGTTCACTTGTCCATATGGATATGCTTGAGAACAACTTAGAAGTCTTCATGGATGACTTCTCCGTCTTTGATAAAAAATTTGAGGAATGCCTTCAGAGTTTGGAACTTGTTCTACGGATATGCATTGAAACTAACCTGGTCCTGAACTGGGAGAAATGCCACTTCATGGTGAAGGAGGGCATAGTTCTAGGACATAAAGTGACCAAGAAAGAACTAGAAGTAGACAAAAGAAAGGTAGAGCTAATCAAACAATTGCCACTACCCACAAGTTTCAAAGGTATTAGAAGTTTCTTGTAATATACAGGTTTTTATCGACGCTTTATTAAAGATTTCTCAAAATTTTCTAAACTTTTATGCTTACTTTTGGAACAGAATACCACTTTTGCATTTGATGATTCTTGTTTGAAAGCTTTTCAGGAACTGAAAGACAGCTTAATTAATGCCCCCATAGTCGTGGCACCATATTGGAATGAGCAATTCGAGCTCATATGCGATGCTAGTAACTATGCCGTCAGAGCTGTGCTAGGATAGAGGCGTGGTAAAATTTTCAATGCCATCTATTATGCCAGTTGCACATTGAATGAAGCCCAGCTTAACTACACAACAACTGGGAATGAGTTCCTTGCAGTTGTCTTTGCGTTTGATAAATTCATATCTTACCTGATAGATAGTAAAGTTGTAGTATACACATACCACTCGGCACTCAAGTATGTCCTGGCAAAGAAAGATGCCAAGCCCAGACTGATTTGATGGACACTTTTGTTAAAAGAATTTGATCTTGAGATACGAAAAAAGAAGGGGAGTGAAAACTTGGTGGCATATAATTGGTCTCACTTAGAGTACCACCATGAGGATGACAATGTCGCTACCATTAGAGATGATTTCCCTGGTGAATATTTACTTATGACAACTACCATTCCATGGTATGCTGACATATTCAACTACCTATTCAGCAAATTATTGCCAGCGAACTTGTCAAGTAATGCTAGAAAGCAATTTTTGAGGGATATTCGGCAATACTATTAGGATGAGACGTTCTTGTTCAAATAATGTGTTGACCAAGTCATTCGTCATTGTGTGCCAGAGGATGAGCAACAAAACATTCTTTAACTCTACCATGCAGCACCATATGGAGAACACTTTGCTAGAATAAAGACAGTAGCCAAGGTGTTGTAGCCAGGATTTTTCTAGCCTACACTATTCAAAGAAGCCCATTATTTTGCCAAGGCATGTGACATATGCAGTGTACTGGAAACATTTCTAGCAGACATCAATTGCCACTTCAGAATATCTTTCTTGTAGAGCTATTTAATGTGTGAGGATAGACTTTATGGGACATTTTCCCCCATCGTTTAGAAATTTATACATACTTGTGGCTGTAGACTACATCTCAAAGTGGTTAAAGCTATTGTTCTCCTAAGAAATGATGCCAAGGCAGTTGCCAAGTTTTTATACATGCACATCTTTACCAGATTCGGTGCCTCTAGAGCCATCAATCATGATGAAGGTACCCATTTTAAATGCCAGTTAATTAGTAGAGCCCTGTGCAGGTATGGAATCCAGCAAAGAATTGCCACTACCTACCATCCTCAGACGAATGGCCAGGCAGAAATTTTAAACAAGGAGATTAAGAATATCTTGGAGAAGACTGTGAACCCAACTTGGAAAGACTGATCTTTGAGGCTAGATGATTCCTTGTAGGCATACAGATTAGCTTTCAAAACTTTATTAGGAACTTCCTCATACAAGCTTGTATTTGGGAAGTCATGTCATTTGCCAATAGAGTTAGAGCATCGAGCTTATTGCACAACCAGGCAATTAAACATAGAATGGAGGGTTGTTGGTGAGAAACGCTTGTTAAATCTGAATGAGTTAAAAGGGTTTCGAGCACAAGCCTATGAAAATGTCAGGCTTTACAAAGAAAGAACAAAGAGATGGAATGACAACAAAATTTTTCCAAGGCATTTTGAAGTGGGGAAAAAATTTATTTTGTTCAATTCGAGGCTTAAATTATTTCCAGGAAAACTCAAATCCAGATGGTCAGAACCCTTTAAAGTTATCAAGCCCTATGCTCATAGAGCAGTAGATATCAATGACTTAAAAATTGGGACAACGTTCAAAGTGAATGGCTAGAGGTTGAAGCGTTATTAGGAAAGAAACCAAAAGAATACCAAGGAGACCATTCTCTTGGCAGAGATTCGATAATTTTGACATCACAATATGATTATTGTAAATAGTTAGGATAGTTATTTTCTTTTTTGGTATTTTAGTTTATTTATTTTAGTTTTTCTTTTTCTGTTTTGAAAGGTTTTTGTGAGTGTTAGCGCAAGTTATTCTGCCAAGGCAATATGCTAGGACATGATGCATTCAGACACTCATCATCACAAGGCGTGGTAACATGTGGACTATTTTCAGATAAGGCCCAAGAAAAAGTAATTTTTGCTGAACGGGAAACCCTAGTCGCCGACTAGGTTAAAGTTTTCAAACTTTGAAAATTTACCCTACTTTAACCAAGATTTCTTTCCCGTGCTGTCAACTCATAAACCCATCATTATCCCACTCCCCCATACACGCATAACTGCCACACCATAATTATCTCCACTAACATCACCATTAAACTATCCCATCTGTCTCATTTACCCCTTATTTAACTCTTATTTTTCCCTTTAGCAAGAACATTTGTCCTTTTTATTCTTTTGACCGGTAAGAAAAGTAAGAACCAAACTTTCCTTCATCTTTTCTGATCATCACTACTTTTTCCCAATTATTTTTAATGGCATCGTCATTAACACCACTTTAAATCTTTTTCAATGACGAGACAAAAAGAAGTATGAAGAAAACTATGTTGGACAAACCTTTTACTATGAGAAAGGGTTCAAACTCAAGAATGTACCCAACTTAGGATATTCACTGGAAGTGGTTGACATAGTCAGAAAACACCATTGAGAGGTCTTTTACCAATAGCTTGAGGAGGTCCATTCCACCATTGTTCGCGAATTCTATACCCACCTCACCAACAAAGCTTCGTCTTTTCAGTTTGTGCGAGGTAAGTATGTTCACTTTGATGAATGATATGTTAATCGCATGTTCAATTTGGATGGTGCAGGGGAGGAGCATTCAGCATTCACGGAATCCATGGATGCTGCCAAAAGACAGTTGATATTGAAGGATTTGTGAGAACCTGGCACGAAATGGACCGTCTCTTTCAAGGGCAAGAGAACTGTAAAAAGGCTAGCATTGAAATTGCAATCAAGGGGATGTAATCATTTCTTGAAATCCAACCTTATACCAACCACACACAATGAGATAGATTCAGATGAGATAATGGCTTTGTTACACTCGATCAAATCAACTTGGGTCGTCTGATTGTTGATGAGATCTACAAATGTACTGGTAAAGGGAGTGGCAGTTAATTTTTCCTTCACTAATCTCTAGAATTTGCATACAGCATTAGGTGCCAAAGCTCAACACCAACAATGTCTAAAAATGCAAGAGAACAATCACTCCTGCTCTGTGGAAGTAATTGATTGCTAGGGAGGCAAAAGATAAGGGCAAAGGAAAAGCTGCTGAGCTAGTGTTTGCTGCCAAGATGCCCAAGGCAGAACCTATTATGTAGATGCCAGCTGATGCCTTGGCATTGCTTTCCCAGATCTATCAATGCTAGGAACTCATTATATAAAAATTAGAGAAGGTTGAGGAGCAAAATTTGGTGTTTTGGTAATATATTAGGGCTAGAGTCTGTGCCTTGAGAACAACTCTTGAAGGCATTTCCACCATTTCCAGAGTTCCCAACTGAGATTTATGAGCCTAAAGGAATGTAAGCCAGCCCACAGTCTGTTCATACTCTAACCCAGCAATTCGATGTCATTGTCCTTGTATCACCTATCCATGTTGAATCTGCCAAAATCGAGACTCTACAAGAGTCTGATGATGAAGTGACTACCAAGACCGATGTGCAACCTATTGTTCCATCTTTTTTGCAACCCTCATAGCTCCTGTCGCATCTGATCCAACAAGGGTGATTAAGGAGGTCCTACAATATGTGAAGGTCTCCACTGTTGTCTCAAGGCCACAATTAAAAAGGAAGAAATCCTTTGCACCAAATCAAGGGAGCTTCATCAAGAGGAAGACTCGCGTCTCTCGCATTGAACATTCTGAATATAAGTCTTCTTCCTTTAACTCCTTAGCTTCATGTTTTTAATTTTAATCATGTATAGCATTTGTATATATGTGTTTTCATTCATTAAGGACAATGCACATCTTAGGTTTGGGAGTGTTACCTCACATTTATTTCCATGACATCCATTCATTTTTATGTTTCTGTTTGCATTTTTTATTATCATATAGATTAGGTAGACTCATGAGTACCAAACCATTAAAAAAAATTTGCCACGGTTTATTTTTAACCTGATAATTTTGCCAACACTTTTATTAGTATAGTTAGAATTTGCACTAGTATGCCCTGTCCGATGATGAAATTAGAATCTCTAGCTAGCATGAGTCGGTATATTAGTAATTCCAGGTTGCTTGGAAATTGATCTCTAGCTTTGGAAATTTTGGTTTCACTTAAACACGTAGTATGCATCTAGTTTCAAAGACAAACTTAGAATTCTTGATGCTGAACTCAGAATAAAATAAAAAATATAAAAAATTGTCAGGGTAAAAAGTAAAGAATAAGGCAATAGTGTTTTACCAAAGGCAAGAAAAAAATTAGAACACTCCTCTGCCTTAAAGACAATAAGTAACTTGGGGCTTCGTAGTTTGCTCTCTCTTAGTTCTCAAGCCAACAAAACTTAAGGGTATGAGTGTAATGGGTTAGCTTAGTGGTGTAGTCTGGACTAACGTGAGAGGTTCGTGGTATGCTCCCTCTTACTTTTCACGCCAAACAGCGTCACGACGCAACCCCATAACTAATGTCAGACCCTTGGTAAATAAAAAAGAATAATAATAATGTGTGTTTTCTAAGTTTGGATAGTAAAGTTTTGCTAAGATAGTTAATGGATACTTGATGCAAACCACCTGCACTTCATACACACTTTGTGACCCTAAGCTAGAGTTATATTGCTGCACTTGAATTTGTTGATATGTTGCCATTACTGTTCTGGGATATCTGAGGATAGAACTAGGACCTGATTCTGCTTGCTAGCTTGTGTTGTTAATCAGGAAAATTTAACCAAGTTATTTACTTAATTTTTCTATTTTTATAATTTTTAGTTGCATTACTTGAGGACAAGCAATGAGCTAGGTTTGGGGGAGTGTAAACTCTTCAAAAGTACTACTTTTCACGTATATATTGCCATGCTTTTGCTTGACTTCGAGTACATATTTGTGAATTTAGCTAGTAGATTAATGCATTTACATTTAGAAGTTAAGGAATGTATAGTTTTTATTGCCAGAGTGAAGGGTTATTTCCTTGCTATAATAGGCAGGACAGGAGTAGGTTTAGCAGAGCAGGACAGGAGCAGAAGAGAAATACCGAGTTCGGTTGGCAAAAGAAGGACAATGATTACCAGACTCGGTTGGCAAAAGAATGACGACCAATGCCCGGTCATAACCGTTAGTCAGAGCCAGGTCAGCCCAAATTCAAAAAGAGGATAAGAAGATAACGCGCCTACATTGGTACGTAACAAACTTTCAAATAAAAACCTTATCTAGGGTTTCTATGAGTACTTATTTAAAGAAAGCCCATCGATGAGCCAAGAGGCTACACCGGGAGAAAAAAGTGAAGGTATAGAGCAAACCGTGGTTCGACCAGGCCGAGACTGAGAGCTTTGGACCCATTGAAGGGTTGCATCGACAGATCTCCTTCTTTGTCCATTTCTCTTAGTTTTTAATTTTTGATTTGATGGTGATGTTTCAAAATGATATGGTGTTGATGGTTTCCCTAGCCATGAACTAATTCTTTTAAGTTGGCTAGGGGTGTTTTCGCAATGAACGCTTAGCTTTTTGAGTTTTTAATAATTGAATGTCTTGGCATTTTTGTCTATTTTGCTAGAGCTTAATTTTCTAATATTCTTTTCCATACGACAGTTGGCATTGCATGCCCATTATCCTTTAATATCTTAACAAACTTAGGAGATAAGGAGTAATTGCCAAATACTAAGGAGATAAACTTCGACAGAAGATGTTCAAGTAGATGAGCTTACTTCGTAGGTGAATCTACCCCTTAGGAGTAAAGATTAAAACTTTGCCAAGTTAATTATTGGAAAACATCACTATAGACATATATGGGTTAATCGTAATTAACTTAGAGTATTGCCATCGACAGAGGCAATACTAACTTAAAATCTGCTCGGCAATAAAGCCAAGGCTAAAAGTTATTAATTGTTGTATTCGCTAGCGTAAAATCCAAGCATCCCTTGCCAACGCCAACTATCCATCTGAATACATTTATTTGCCAATCCGCCTGAATTTTCACTTCATTTTCCTTAGTCATTTTTTAATTATTCGATCTCAATCACCAATTTATTTATTTTTAATTCACAAGTAAATATCGTAGCATTTAATTCCTGGGCAATCCTTGTGTATACGATACTCAACTTACTGTTGTATTACTTGTTGACCGTGAATTCTTGCACGGAAAAGACCTAAACTTGGCATTATTTACTAGCATATTTACATTAATTCATCATTTGTTTGCCAAGCGTTAGTCAATCGACAGCAACCAATTTTTATGTTCCGTAAGGTACAACTATTTTAGGTGATGCATCTATTATTTTCTTTTTCATGTCAAATGATATTGTTACTGGTGAAAACGTCTTGACTGAATCAAGTAAAAGAAAAATTTGTGTTGAACGTGACAATCGTGGGTATAACGGTTCTGGTAGGCAGAAAAGAGTTACAATTTCATAGGCATAATGAATTTGAAAAGAAGAATAAAGTTGAATTCCTCTTATGCCCGTGGTTTTTTCCTTTTGGGTTTTTCACGTAAATCTTGGTGTTTATTTTCTTTTCTATGTTTGTGCTTATTTACTTATCTCGTCATTATCGCCCCGATGGTATAACATTACCGCATAACCGAAAAGTTATACTTTTTGATAACATTTTAGGTTGGTGGTAAGTTTCAAAACTTGTCATGAAACCAAAAACCTAGTTTCGAAACTTGTCGGAAATCCACCAACCTAAAATGTTATACGTTTTTATAACATTTCGATTGTATAGTAACATTTTAAGTTCCATATTTTTTACATATCGGTTGTATCGTATTTTTATCTTAAATTATAAGGATCAAGAACTTGGGAATTTCAGTAAAGAACCTTTTATTAGAGGAGAGATACGAAATTCACCTCTAATGGCTGATTTCTCCCTTAATTGGCAAGACTTGAGTGAAAATCTTCAAGAAACAAGTAGATTTGATGTAGACATCAAAGAAATCAATTGAGAAATCAAAATAAAATCAAAAAGAGATAATTCCTTATCATTTTAGAGTAAAATAGGTAGTTTGGCTGCTAAGAAAGTTGAGATAAAAGTTGATAGCTAAAGTAGTTACGTGAGAAAAATGAATTAGCTATTAGAAATCCTTTTAATTATATATATTATTTTTATTTAATAACCACTTTAAAACCATTTAAGTTTTGACCCTTTTACAATTTAGTCACCAAAATAGTTTTTAAAACTTTACATTTTAGTCACTAAACCGAAATGTCATTTAATTCGAAATTATTTCATTAAATTGGGTTTACCAAAACCGTCAAAATAATAATTAAGTATTTTTCACCATTTTTCCATATTTTATTTCGTGTTAAAAATATTTATTACGATTTAAATCCCGAAAACTAGATCGAACCGCTAACCCGGTTCACCCGAACCGTCTAATCTACCTAGCTAACTTCTAGGCCCAAATTATGGGCGTTACAATTAAAAATTCAGTTGTAATCTCTTTTTCTATATAGTGAAATCTCTCCTCTTTTGCCCGTGGTTTTTTCCTTTTGGGTTTTCCACATAAATCTTAGTGTTTATTTTCTTTTCTACGTTTGTGCTTATTTACGTATCTTGTCATTATCGTCCTGATAGTATAACATTACCGCATAACCAAAAAGTTATAATTTTTTTATAATATTTTAGGTTGGTGGTAAGTTTCGAAACTTGTCATGAAACCAAAAACCTAGTTTCGAAACTTGTCGGAAATCCACCAACCTAAAATGCTATACCTTTTTATAACATTTTGATTGTATAGTGACATTTTAAGTTCCGTATTATTTAACATTTTGATTGTAATGCATTTTTATCTTAAATTAAAGCGTCGCACCCTAAACTCACTCGTTGCTACCTGATACTTTTTATTTGTCTCTTTAATATTTTTTATTTAAAAGGGAAAATGCTAAACCATATGTCTCGTTAAAAAACCTTTATAAACCTAACGGAAGAAAAAAAAAAGTATATGTGATAGTAGCTACATTAAAACAAACAACGCAACATCGGCAAAAGAAGGCCTAAAATCCACACGAACAAACTGCCAGACTAACCCCACATCAAACCCCAGCAAGATACTACAAATACCCTTAACCAATCCCAGTAGCTTGCTGCCGATCACACAGCTGCAATTAATCTTATAAATACCCCTGATATCCTTCTATTTGTCTCTTTAATACTTTTTATTTATCGTGTGATACAATTAATCTTATAAACACAGTGTATGTATTTATGATTCCTTAGATTTGACTTTGAAAAAGATAACTTTAAAGAGAATAACATTCACAATATAAATAATTCATGCTAATCTCAGCTAAATAGAAAAATAAAATCTGTAGAATTAAATTTCTCTAAAAGCAAAATAAATTCAAAGCAAGTCAATATCATTTCTTTTTCACTAGAGTACAAGTTGATATTCAGAGTCATAATTGAGGATTACGACGGGTAAGAAAATTCAATTTTTCTTTTCTTTTATTTCTGATTTGATTTTCTTTATTGATTAAATAGATTTAAATATATCAATAATCTTAAATTTATGTCATATTATCTAATTTGTGTAATAATCTCACCTCTATTGTCCCAGCTGCCAACCATTACTTTTTCTTTACTATAAATAAATAAAAAGCTCCTTTTATGTTCCATCATTAAATTTTTTTTAACACATCAACCGAATAACTTTATCGATAAACAAAGGTAAAATTAGAATATAATTCAATAAAGGTTTCAAAACATTCATAAAAATAACAAAAAATAATAAATCTAAAAATAAGATAAGCAATGCATCAGTCATATCAGACAAACACTATATAAAAACCGCCATAAAAATCTTCATACAAATACTAAATACCTATAAAATTAACCATAAAAATGTGTTGTAAGGCAAAAATATAACATGGATAAAATATCCTGTGTATTTCTCAATCATTGAATTCATTTTTCCCTATCAAAATCAATAATCATTTCTCTCTCTTTGTATTTTGTAGTATATACATACACATATAATCATCATTTTGTATATAGCATAAAGGCCTGCTGCACTGCCATGGATAAGATATCCTTTCTCATATTGTCATTTTGCATGCTTTCCGGTTTCGAATTCACTGAAGCAGCTCCAAATGGTTCACTCGTAACTCACCTACCAGGCTTCAGCGGCAGCGTTTTCCAATCCAAACACCATTCCGGGTAACAATTCTTTCTCCTCTTCGTCTATATATATATATATTGGATTTCAATCGAGGTCGGGCACATGTTTACAACGGTTACATATTCGACGGCGAGGAAGAGTTGAAGTCGTCGTAAAATAACGAGGGTAGCTCGGTGTTGTGATTGCAGATATGTGAGTCTAGGCGAGAAGAATCTCTTCTATTACTTGGTCGCGTCGGAAAGAAGCCCCGGGAAGGATCCGGTTGTGCTATGGTTAAATGGTGGACCGGGTTGCTCTAGCTTTGATGGGTTTGTTTACGAACATGGTACTCTTCTAACGCCCCACTTGCTTCTAATTTCATTTTTTAATCTCTTTTATAACTGTAAAACCTTTGCATCAATTGTCTGCAATTCTATAAATCAAATCATTTAATTTTAGAACGTTAACTGTTTCGATGCTGACGCGATCGGGATACGTATATGTGGTCACGGTTTCCATTTTATGGCATAATTCAAGGCAATAGACAAAGAGATGCGTGAGGGAAAATAGTAACCACAACCTTATAGATAAGCACATGGGCGTCGTTTTTAGATTACCATACCATACCACGACAGCTACTTATTTGCTGTTGACTATATACATAGAAACCTCGGTGTCTAGCGGCATTATTGAAACCCATCGATTAAATGTTAGGGGTGGCGATGGGCCGTTTTGTATTTCTCACTTCGTCTTTAATATTTATGGATACGATTTTGAGTAATATCTATTAAACGTTTTAAGATTTTTTTGATTTTATGTACATCACTTACGGATCTTCGTCGGTTTCAGTTAATCTTCATCCAAAATAATAATAAAAAATCTATTAAAACAAATATCCAATATTAAATCTTTAAAAGTACAAACATAAATGATAAAATTAGTTTTGCCAACAACAAATAAACCATTTTAAAACTATAAAATAGGACTAAAATATTAACTATTGAAACATGGCAGCTTGCACTACCTTTAAAACAAAATATATAACTAATAATATACATATCCAAATCATGATCTGTTTGTTCTAAAATGAGCTAGATTCGATAATATTTCCAACCATATAAATTATTTCTTCTAATTTTACTCGTACGATTTATGAAAAATTTCTAAAGTCATTGCCATTGTTGTTTTTGGAAACTACTGCATTTTCTTCCGACCTTTACTCACTCAAAAATTAATAACTCCTAATATATAACTCAAAATTGAAAACCGTTTGTTTTAAATGAATCTAGTTTCGTATGGTTATAGAAATATAAAGCTCACTTTTTGATTTATCTTGTATAATTTTTTGTGATTTTTCAAAGTCACTACTAAGTGCTAAGACTGTTTTCTAAGAAATCTGTTACTAAATTTTTATGACCTTTTAACATTCAAATATTCATATCTTTTAAAAATACATATTGAAATTGATCACCGTATATATTAAATAAAACTAGACTGGATCATGTTTAAAATGATGTATATACCACTTTCTAGTTATTTTTTATTAAATTTAAGGAGAATTTTCAAACTTACTCCAGATGGTCATACTCGGGTTATGAGAGAATAGATTTTTGTTGAAAATTGGTAAATTACCCTTATGGTCATCCAATTTTGTAAAATATTGTAAAATATCAAGGATCCCTACGGATAATTTTCAGGGATTCCCTCAGTAATTTATACGGGTAAGGTTCAGTTATCTCCATGGTTTGAATATAGCAATCCTTGTCCTTATCCCCATTTGAACTTTGATGATAAAAATCCTCCGTCCTAATCCCATAAATGAAGATTTCGATTATTCCTTATACCATCAGTTCGGATCCCTATATTTTTTAGTTATTTTCCATCCGAATATCACCCTATTAAATGTGATCGACAGCCGGGTATTCGTATTTAAATGAGAATTGGATATCGGTATTTAGGTATATTTCAATTTTTCAAAACATTTTCATACATATAAAAGAATATCTGTCATGTGTATGATACAAAATTCAATTTAAAAAAAAAACTTTTCCACTGCTGTCAGGGGGAAATACGGGAGACTAATGGGGTGATGGTCCATGAAAATATTCAAAAATTAATGATTTCTTAAAAATATATAATTTATTATCGATCCTACTTAAATTTAAAATTTTTGAATGAATTTAATAAATAATGTTGAATTTTGTCACTTACTATTCTCATGATTTGGTAAGGTTTACATGATTTTAAAGAAAATTCCCTACAAAATCTCTGGATTTATTATAAAGTGATACTCATAGAGAGGAGGATTCTTCATTAATTACTGCAGGTCCTTTTAATTTTCAAGAAGGGAACCCCAAAGGAAGCCTCCCAACATTGCATCTCAATCCATACAGTTGGTCTAAGGTCAGGGCACTGCATGGCACACCCTCTAAACCGAAGTATTCAATCTTTTTTTTTAGTTATATTTTTAGCATTTTTCCAGGTTTCGAATATTATTTATCTAGATTCACCAGTAGGTGTCGGCTTCTCTTACTCTCGAAAAACAAGCGCATACACAACCGGAGACCTTGAAACCGCAGGCGATACACATGCCTTCCTCCTCAAGGTATTCAGATAACAATCGTATTGTCACATCACAACCATTATTTAGCACCAACATGTAGAGATTAAAGCTGAGAACTTTCCGTGTAGTGGTTTGATCTATATCCTGAGTTCGTTAGCAATCCGTTCTATATCGCGGGAGAGTCGTATGCAGGAATTTATGTGCCCACGCTTGCTTCTGAAGTGGTGAAAGGTAACCTTATTTCTTGCTGATCTTTGACTAGAGATTTCCATGTTAGACAGTATCGGAGCTTTATTAGTATGATAATGATTTACCTTGTGGTTTTAGGGATCAAAGTTGGTGCAAAGCCCACAATCAATTTCAAGGTACATATTGCATTACCTGGCAAGTTACAACTTGTGAAACAAAAGCTGTAGAGTTGAGAAATTTGTAAATGCAGGGATATATGGTGGGAAATGGGGTGACTGACCCTGTTTTTGATGGCAATGCACTTGTCCCCTTTGCACATGGGATGGCCCTCATTTCAGATGACATTTTTCAGGTACGTACCAATCGGAAGTATCGAATATGAGTCTATATTTGATATACTGACAGTGTATCGAAATAAATACTGTTATATTTTAGTTAAGGGCATGTCACTGTCATCTGATTGGTTAACAGTGTATGATGGGTCTGTATTTGATTCCATTAGCAAATCCTGTAGTAAATAGAATTTGTTTCAAAATAATAAAAGAGATCTCAACCATGTCGTTGTAGTATAGTGGTGAGTATACCCGCCTGTCACGCGGGTGACCCGGGTTCGATCCCCGGCAACGGCGGTTTTAATATTTGTCCTCCTTTTGGAGGAGATGAAGAAAAAGGCAAAAAAAAGGGGAGGTATTGGCGTCGCCTGGACTTGAATCAGAGACCTTCAACATGTTAAACTGATGTGATAACCAACTACACCAGAACACCTAGTTGTAATTTTGGACCATAGAACAGTCATAATAATTATTAGTGATATATCTGAAATATTAGTGACAAATCTGCATATATCTGAAATATTAGTGATAAAATTGAAAGGATTTTCTTTAACTTTGATGAGATGAATCACAATAATTATTGCAGGCAGTTGAAGCAGCTTGTGGGGGAGACTATTCTAACACTTCTCAGATGTGTTTTGAAAAACTAGAAGATGTCTACGTGGTTAGAAATATTGACCAATTCTAATCTGTAGTGTTTTTTCCCCACTGTATTACTTGATCACTTCTACTAATATATGATCTGAATTCTCAGGCAATTTCCGGCCTAAACATTTATGACATCCTTGAACCCTGCTACCATGATCCTACTTCGCAACGCGGCTCAAAAGGAAACGCAAGCTTGCCGGATAGCTTCCAGCAATTAGGGGTTACGTCGAGACCACTTGCGGTTAGAACTCGGATGTTCGGTCGTTCTTGGCCGTTTAGGACGCCGGTTAAGGATGGAATTGTCCCTTTATGGCCTCAACTAGCACAAAGCAATAAAAACAATATACCCTGTGTTGTAAGTTCGTTTTACTCGCTCATTCCTTTTGAAACTTAATGACAAGTTATCATGTATGATATATAGTCATACATTGTTTTGTATTGGCAGAACGATGAAGTCGCAACCATATGGCTAAATGATGAAACAGTTAGGAAGGCTATTCATGCCGAACCAGTAAACTATCTGCCTCGCTTCGAGTCCATCATTTGTAGTTTGAGATTTAAATGGCAGTTGCAATACTAATTAGTGATCCTTATTTTGCAATTTCGACTCAGGAAAATGTAGCCGGGCCTTGGGTGTTATGTACAGATAGAATAAATTATTATCACGATGCCGGGAGTATGATTCCGTACCATAAAGAACTAACAGCCGGAGGTTACCGAGCACTTATTTTCAGGTAATCCAGCAATTAGCGGCTCGGTTTTTCTTTTCCTTTTTTGCATCAGTTGAATCTTAATGTTTACATTCCATGATTCACTTGCAGTGGAGACCATGATTTGTGTGTGCCTTACACCGGGAGCCAAGCCTGGACCAAGTCCCTCGGGTACAAGACCGTAAGTCCATGGCGATCATGGACGTCTAGTGGCCAAATTTCTGGGTAAATTTTTCTCTCGAACTTGGGTCCTAGCATCACAGAGCATGTGTGTTTTCTTTCTTTTGGTTTGCATTGTTAATTTGCTTGCTTTATTTCTTCACTGCAGGTACTTGCAAGGTTATGACCATGACCTTACCTTTCTAACCATCAAGGTTTGACACATTCAATCTCTGTTTCTCTAACAATAGGATCATAAATCATGATATATATAAATACGGATAATAAATGCTAATATTCAAACACCGTATTATTAAGAAGTGAAGTTACATGTGCAGGGTGCAGGGCATACAGTCCCAGAATACAAGCCAATGGAAGCATTGGAGTTTTACAGGCGATGGTTGGATCAGAAACCTATATGAAACTGAATTGATGATACCATTTCTCTGTCTATTGCCTTCCATTCTTACAATCAATAACAGTATTGGCCTTTTACTTCAACTCTCCCCTGTAAATAAATTAATTATAATTTGTACGCAACTTTTACTTGGACCCCAAGGCAATCTGTTCCAAATATTAGCTCATAAATTACTTTTATTTAAAAGTATTATCATTGTTAATAACATAATATAATGATATCAACTTTTAAAAAGAATGAGTCCAAAACCTCACGGAATCAATGTGTTATTGTTTTTGGAGTGATATTTGTACTTTAATAATATGTCAATGGAGTATTTGTACTTTTAAATTGTTCAATATGAGAGAGAAATCATCATGCACACAACTGTAACAAATTTTCCAAATATTTTTCTCTTGTGCTATTAAAATATAATATTTGGGAGAACTCGTCATGCACACAACTGTAACAAATACCCTAATTTACTAAATAAACTCTTTGATTACTATTAAATAAACCCTAACATATCTTATATCCGAACATGTTTTCCCACCCCCATATTTCCCTAAAAAAACCCAGGTTTTTCTTCCTTTTTTATGCTTTTTTCCGTCAAGTTTTGATTACTTAACTCTTGCTTTGCTCTATTTAATAATATTAAGAAAAAAACGATTAATATAATTAATCTACTTTAAATTTTACATTTTTCTTGTAACTTTTCTGTGTTTCCTCTTTATTCAAAAAGACTTCTACAGAATAAAATTCAAGTTGAGAAAAAACATCTTTTGTTGCAAATAAAAATATCCAAAAATCACACATGAAACGTGAAGAATAAAATATAACATAATTAAGGAACACAAATTATAAATAGAGCTGGCTGGATTTACAAAAATTTCCTTTTCTATCCCACGCTAGAAGGCATGGAAAAGTTACAAAACGGACCTTTCTTACTTCAGAAGACCCTCCTCATCCTCCTTTCCCGGAACAAACCTTGGGAGATTCACAAGGGTATTCACACGAGACACTCCTTCTAGGGCAGACCAATCCGTTCCTCCGTCCGAATTCATTTCCTCATACTTTGAGGGATCTTCATTGCCTTCTTCCACTACTTCTTCAATGCTCCCGGACCGCATGAGAGGGGTCAATACATCGAGATTATCTTTCTCATTGTCATTGTCAACTTCGTTCTTCGAACCTGGCTGCACTTTCGTCTTGCCATCAGAAGCAATGGACAAATAGTTCAAATTTGAATCAAAGAAGAGGCAAACAACAGCACAATCATCGACTTTTGAAGTTGAGTACTTATATCTCCAAGCTCGGACAGCTACCTCAACCAATGCACGAGCTGCAGATGAACGAGCTGGGGCAGACGCTATAATATCCACCACTTCTTGATTTGAAAGAACATCCCATATCTGCATAATATTTAAGCAAGCCTTAGAAAAGGAGACAATGCTCAAATGCAATTTGATATTTCGAATAAGAATTCATGTTGACTCTATTACCCCATCTGTGGCCAAGACAACAAATTCATCTTTCTCCGATAGGTGCCGGTAAGATACTTCAGGTACAGAGATCAGGCCAAAATCCTTGAGGCAAAAATCTCCAAACGCCCGTGCCATAGCAAGGCCAGGTGAATCATTGTTTGGCAACCAAACTCGGGTCACCTCGGGTTCATCCGCAAGAGCAAATACGCGACCTTTACATTTTCGGATTCTCTCTGCTTCCGCTGTAAAGAGGGAGGAAAAAATATTAGTGTTTAGCATGAGCTCAATACAAAAAGTATAAAAGGTAACTAAAGCGTATTTCCCATTGACTGCAAAATCAACTTCATCTAAATTTTCACAAATCCAATAAGTAGTGGCAAACCAACCAATTAGGACTAGAATTAATACTCTGTTATGTCAACCAATTAAGATGGGCCAACCAGCAGGCAGCACAAAGCGAGACCTGTTGTGCAAACAAGATGAGATGGCGCGAGAAATGCTATGGGGGACAGGAAATATTTCTAGTACATGTGTGGATGTGCAATAGTTCCAAAGATAGAATCATCGTTGCTTTCACATATCATAGATTTTAAAACTCAGTAGAAAACGAGATTATAGAAAACATGGCTGCAGTTTCTGATATGCATGCACTTGTGTATGACTAAAAAAATCACCTGGAAGATTCGGTTTAAGATCGACAGTTAACTGAACTGCAGTGATTGAATTGTTTTCGTCTCTTGTACCCAGCACAGCTCTCGAGTCCCCAACATTTCCAATGACAAGATACTGACCCTATACAATAAGCCGAGACGATTATGATTAACTACAAAACTTATCGTAACATAAATTTTCAGATAAAGCTTTTAAAATTGCTGCTGTATACCTGTTTGACCAAAGTTACAGCTGTCGTCCCACTGCAGAAGCAATCAATACTCGGATGAGTTCTAAGTTCCTTGTCCATTGCTTTGAAAGCCTTGAGAAAAGACTCTTTAAGCGTCTCAAAGATCTCTGGGTGCTTCTCTGTTCCTTTAAGATCTTCAGAAGCCCTAGATTCCTCAACCAACAAAAGATCCATATCTTCAGAGTTCATGCTTCCTGCAGCATTCAAACCAGAAGCATCCTCGCTGGATATATTAGCGTCCCAGTGAGCACTCAGTTTTAAGGGAAGATGATCTCTCACTCTCTTAGCAACCAAATGACCGTAAGGACCATGGCCATCAAAAACACCACAAAATACTGTATCTGTTCTTGAACCAAAATTCTGGGAAATGACAACCATTGATAATGAGAAATGGAACATTAGCACAGACAAACAACATTAGTAAGAATATTTAGTACCGGGAGAAATTGCTGATTTGCTTTATAGATATATGATATATCATTACATTGCCCCATACCCTTTATAATCAAAAGATAGAATAAATATTCCCGGACTAAAAATGGATTTAACATCTAAGCCTTCTTCAACAACAAATGTTCATCCATAGAAAAAGAGTTTAAGAACCTTCTTTATTATCCAGTCCACAAGCATTACCGTCAACAATGTTCCCACCATTAAGATCAACTACATGGATAATATTGTACCACTATGCTCTATTTTGAACATTATCATCAGTTTTGATAACATATGTCATAATTTACACTTTGCAACCATAACCTTTGCGGTCTTCCTCTCCCTCTCGTCACATTTTCGCTTCAAAATACAGATAGTGGATATGTATCTTTTCATATAGCAACTAATGATTGGATTAACTAGTGGAGAAGTTGCAGTCAATTGATTTTTTAAAAAAAATGTTGTTTTTCCTCTAATAAGAAAGGTATGGAGGTCTGATAGGTAGACAAGGAAAGTAAAAGCTACATAAACAAATAAAAGAAACATGAAAAGATACCAACAAATCATATTAAAACACCATGGGGGTGGAAAACAGTTCAGTCATGATTGCTTTCAAAGGCTCAAAGCTACACAAGAAAACATGACACATAAAGTAACCTATGTAAAACGACCACTGTTCGATTGAAACAAGAATGTAACAAGCAAAAAAGTAAACCAACATGTGAAAAATGGATAAAATGAGCTAACCTCCCAAACTATCATGGCATCCTGGTTGGTCCCTTTCTTGCCCTGTTGACTAAACAGTGAAGCAACATCACTGGACCCATTCAAGAACAACCTCCCCGGAATCCTATGTAATGGTTCGTCCTTCCGGTAGTCGAAGGAAGAACTCCGATAGCCAAGCCTCTTCTTCGAGTTCCTCCTCTTCATATTCGCCAAATGAGGAGACAAAGGCGAGCCAGGGAGAGGGCTCCTGCTCTCAGCAGATAAGCAGGACCCCATTCTAAGGGCCCTGATAATGCTTAATATGCACTCCAGACCAGCGAAACAATAACAACCCCTTGTGTCTTTTGATAGATCCGTGGCTGATTGTTGGGTTGGATCCTTAAACAAGCCCTTTTCTGGCTAATGCTTTGATTGATCTACCAAACAATCCTATCAATTTTACATTCTTTTTTCACCAAATCTCAAACTTTTCTTCACAATTCAGGGCCATAAAACCAATTCACCGGTTGATAATACGTTGATTTGTTCTTCAATCTCCTCAAACTCTAATCTTAAAGCAATCCTTTTTAGAATTTCTCTTCAAATCTCTAAAATAATGATCTAATGTTAAAATTTCCAGATACCCTTTACCAGTTCCAATCTCATGATGAGATCAATCTCACAAAATGGTTCCAATAAAATCAAAAATCTCATGAGCATTCTAAATTGCAAAAGAAGAAAAAGAATTTCGTGATCGATGGAAATAAATGCTAAAAAAGAATCTCAAATTTGTTTTTTTTTTATCCTAATCAGAAAGCAAATAATAAAAAATCAAAAAAAAGGCATATGCATCCAAAAGATTGAAACATTAATTCTAAATTCAAAAACTTGAACAAAAAAAGCACCAACCTTTCTAATAAATTTTTCGAAAAAATAAATAAAAGAATTGAAGAAGGTCCTATAAATCACACCATAAACTACCCAAAAGTGCAAACTCTTTACAGAAATCAATGGAAAAGCTAATCAAAACCATGGCCAATATCCAGGCAAGAATTGAATAGCAAAGAATGTGAAGAGAGAAAAGGGATGGAGGGAATGAAGAGAGAGAAAGTGACAGCTGCTTTGGTTTTAGAGAGAAAATGAAGAACTTAAAAGGAGACAGAGACGAGGCAGCGGGTGCTAATTAGCGAGAAATAACCGCAACTACCAACAACAAACTCTCGCCTCTTTAAACATTAAAATAAATAAGGAAAACTTATCTAATCCATTAATCTTTTTTTAATAATTATCTTTTAGTAATTGTTTATTTATTAAAATTAAGAAATTAAAATCTTTTACATCCATTATTAGTTAATGAATTAATTATATAAATTTATGTCATTTAATTAATATATGTAATCATTATCTCAACATAAACGGTTAATTATTTATATTATTTAGGGTTTAGAATTTATGAGTTTAAGGTTTAGAATTTAGGGTTTAAGTTTTAAGGATTTATAGTTATAAATTTAAGATTTGAGTTTTATAGAATAAATATGCAGACTTGTATAAAATAAATTTTACACAACTTGTATATTGAAATTTTACCTAGAGTCAAATGTGGTCTTTACGATCATGTTATTAATCCTTAGGGTTGTTTCGGTCTTTAAAGTTTTTAGGGTTCTATACTAAGCTTATAGAATCATTATAGTATATTAAGGTACTATTACATTATATTTGGTTCACGAAATGTAGGAATATTTTTTAGAATAAAATTTTTGAAATGTAACATTACCTTACTCAATACTGAGAATATTACATAATCTTGTTTGATTTATAATGTAACAATGTTTGGTTGGAAAAATATAAAATTAATTGAGAGTAAATCTAACCAAAATATCCTTATGATATATTCTTTGTAACAAGTTAAACTCCAATATTAAATTAAAAATATATGCAAAGAAATTCATAGAACTGTTTTTGTGATAGTATCTAAATTTTGATAACAAAAAATGTATAATTAATATATTAAATTTATATTTTAAAATAAATTTCATAAGTATTATATTTATTTATATATGAGAGATAATATAATATGAAAAAATATATTTTGGTCTCGAGTGCACAAAAAAAAATTGAATAGTCTAAAAGTGATTACAAGGTAATATATGTTCATACATATTCTTAACTCTTTGACAATGCGCATACACTTTGTAGACAAAGTGATTTAAACGTATCTCTTAGGATGAACATTTATTTTTTAATTGGGATACTTGTTGGGTTCAAAAAAATATTTTTTTAATGTATAATATAATATGAGACGTGATATTTTTTATTTCTGGTTGTAAGTTGGTTCTTTTTCATTTTTTTGACAAATCCAAAATCTAATCATAATCCTACCTAGAGGGGAGGGGAAAGGTTGACACTAGAAAAAGGAATCAAAGTGTTTTTAGTGAGTTTAAAACCCATAACTTAAAGGAATATGAAAGAACAAAGATGAATAGCTTGACCAACCGAACAAATCTGCTTGTTCCTTTTTCATATTTTTTTTCCTTCAATAAGTTAGTTCTTTATTTACATCAATGTATTTTAGTTCCTTTTCCTCAATATTATATTGTTTTTCCTCGATAAGTTAGCTCTTATTTACACCAGTGTAAAATTTAACCTTCAAGGACACTCTTATCCACATTAACCACGAATTATGTAATACTTAAGAAAATAAAAACAATGAATTCTTGAAATTTACCCAAAAGCGCAATTATTCAGAATCTGATCTTATCTTATGGAGAAAATTCTCTGAAACCAAGTGCAGCTATGTGATTCCAAAAAGAATATTTCATGTGATGTGATCTTTTTTCGCTAACCAACTATTCTTTTATAGAATAATAAAAACAATATATCATTATATAAGACATCTTTTACATGTTAATAGCCTAAAACATCAAACATGCATATACTCAACAAATAAGACATCATACTAATAAAAGTTATGAAACACTCGAAGTTGAATATATACTACTCTTTTAGAATTCCCTTTGTCTTTGGAGGTTTCGTCTTCTACTGATTGAAGCTTTACATCATCAATCTAAGCTATCCGAGAATTTGATTCTGACCTCACAATTGACATCAATTAAAAATAAAGGTGTAACGCTCTAATTTCGACTCTGTCCAGTTGAAGAATTCAAAATGTTACATTAGGTCACTGAATTGACCGGCCAATTTTGTTCAAACATTTTATCACTACAAAAAAAATGTACATATACCGGCGCCTAGTTATACCGGCGGACAAAGATCGTCGGCACTGACGGAAAACAAAACTGTCTATCAAAGTTGTGATTTTTACTGACGGATATATTATTTGTCGGTGTAGACAGAACTTATACCGGCGGAAAATAAGAACTTGTTGGTATAGAGGTAAATTATACCGACGAATAATATTAACCGTCGGTATAGGTAAATCATATACCGATGATTGATTCTATATGTCAGTATAGATATAGTTTGTATCGAAGAAAATTATATATGTCGGTATAAGTTATAGAGTGTACCGACGGTTGAGTATGTTTGTCGGTATAGGTAAACTCTATACCCGACGGATTTTGTTGTCGTCGGTATAGGTATGTTTAGAATTTTGACGGGGTTTAATTTTATAATAACTAAAAAAATCCTAATCCTTCGTTCTTTCTCTTTTCTAACTACTTTATTCTCTTCACCTTCGCTCTTTTTCTTCTTTAACTATCGTCGCTTCAGCCATCATCACACCAGCCATCAGGTAACCCTCTTATCTTTTTCTTTTCTTCACTCTTTTTTTCTGATTTTTCTTTGTTTCTTTTTTTCGTTTCATTTTTTCTCCATGCTCAATTCCAAGATTTGCTTTCTCTGTATTTCTTTTTGAAGTTCTTATTTCGAATTTAAGGTTGAACATCTAGGAATTAGTTTTTTTCTGGTCTTGATACAACAACAACTTCGTGCCTAATGTGCTGCCTGTAAAATATTTTTTATTTTAGTTTCCTTAAGCTCATTGCTTTTCTGATTTTAGTTTCTTTGTGTATGAAGTACGAACATTGTCCGTTCTTTGTAAAAATAAATTTGGTTTTTCCCTTATATCGTTAGTATTTTTGATTCTGGGATACATAATGATCTATAAGTACTGAAGCAGCTTCAAGGAAGAAGGTTGCAGCAGCTTTTGCTTAAAAGGTGATTGATATTGGTATTGAGGTTTTGTAAAAACAAATTTGATTTTTCCCCGTTATATCTCTTTCTAATATAAAATAATTCATGAAAAACAGAGTTCAAGACTATTTAGCATACAACTTTACTTTTAATTGTTGTTTCAGTGGTATGTTATTTTAGAATATAATCCAAATTAACAGAAAAAAAAAGTTAATAAAATTAAAAGAATAGTTAATTTTTCTTTTACAGATTTCTCTGAGTTTTTTTATATCTGTCTTTTGTTACCCTTTATGAACTACCCAATGATTATTTTGTTGCACAGTTTCAACTTAGAAACCTATATTACTCAATTTTAAAACTGAATTCAATTATATAAAAAAATTATCACACCTCTTTAGTTTTATATTTATCTCTAAACTTTTTCAATGTACTTAAAGAATCTATTTTCATACTTTTCATTTGTTTATCTTATGTGGTAAAGATCAATTCAAACATGCTCTATATTGAACTGTCTTGTGTCACATCTTTACATATTATTATCATTAATCATTGTTTATTACTGTTTTGGTGGTTTTGTTGGAGTGGCATTAGTTATTATCTATAGGAGATTTGAGGGGAATGTTAATATTAATATTTGGATATATAAATGATTTAACGAAAATCTGATGAGAGTTTCTGAATGTACAATTTTATTTATCATCATTTGTTGTGCGTTTTAGAGAAAAAAAAGCTAGGTTGATTGGGTGCAAGCTTGATAAATTTCTTTGATTTGACCATTTTACCAAAGTATATACTGATTCTTTTTGCTTGATTGTTCATAATTTAGTTGATAGAATTAAGCCATCCATGGATTGTTCATGAAAGCTTTGGATGTTGCATTGTATATAGGGTAACTTAAAATGATATATGTTTTATTGCTGCTGAAATTGATCTTTTGAAGGATATATATAGTATAATATTCTAGTTAAATACAGAAAATAATTTAGTAATGCATAAAATAGTTTAAAAATGCATGCAGTACAGTATATTTAATTGATGCAGTTTAGAAATGCATGCAGTGCAGTATGTTTATAATATGAAGTATGAATGCAGTAAGTATTCAATTTAAATGTCGTATGTATGCATGCAGTAAATATGCAGTATGTATAAAGTATGAATTTATTATGTATGTAGTAAAACAGTTTGGTTTTAATATAGTATTAAAACAATCTTGTAATGTTACTGCCTAGTTTTGATACTGTTTTAAATATAGAAATGAGAAATCAGATACGTTTCTCTTTAAAAAAAATGAAACAATTTTTGTTATAATAATATTAATATTTAAAATAAAAAATAACAATAGTATTAATAATTATTAATATTTAAAATAAAAAAATAAATATCAGTTAAACCTATACCGACGGCCACAATCGTCGGTATAGGTATCTTACACAGATCTACATGATTCATATATCGATGGATAAACCCGTCGCTAAATGTCTGAATCAGACAAACAAACCGTCGGTAAAAGTAAAATTTATAGTGATGGACAAATGTCGGTAAAATTCATGTTATATATGCGCTATATATATCGACAGATAGCGTCCGTCAAAATAGAGACACTAATTTATCGAGGTAGTCCATACTTATGTCTACGGAAATGTTCGTCGATATAGGACTCCCAACATCTATAGCGACGGAAACAACCATCGATATAAATTTATATCGACTAGTGTATTACCGACGACATTATGTCTGTCGAAATATCTCTTTTGTCCGTTGGTACAGGGTTTTAAACCCTATATCGACGAATTTGTCCATCGGTATATGTCATTTTTTGTAGTGTATTTAGCCAAACATTTAAAACATGTTCATAAAGATGTAACAAGTTACGAATTAAATATTTATTAAATTATAATACAAAATCGGAGCTTCGAGTATAAAACATTTTATTCCAAAATAATAATAGTAATAGAGTTATATACCAAAATATTGTGTTGGTTAATCCTCGTAGATGTGTTGCAACTAGTCCTAAACTACGAACGAAAATAATCTGAACGTTAAGCTTTACAAGCTTGATGACACATTTCTACTCTACTACACTTCATGCATTTCATAAACATAAGTATGCAATGTAAGTAATTGAGCAGTAAAACATAAGTATAACAAGCTATCTATGGTTCAATGTCTAGTCTACACATCCTAAAACCCATAGATTAAGGCATATGACTATCATTATCAACATGCTCAATATCACATTCATTCACAACAATCATTATACATATAATATCTGGAATCACATAGCATCAAGCACTTCACCACCGTACATGGGATCACATAGCATCGAGTACAACACAATTATGCTCGAATCACATAATAATAAGTACAACACAATCGTACACGAGATCACATAGCATCAGGTACAACAGATATTACCGGGATCATAAAACATCATGTGCACATTATTGGAACGGTTCTTAAGCCCGACTAATTTTAAAGAAAAATAAAACATGAGTAGCCACCTATCATTTTCGATGTGAGATTGGACCACCTAAAATCGAGTTATTTTAATAAAATTTTATTTTTACTAAAACAATAAATTTTTGGTCTACAAAATCAAAAACGTGCTCGAGAGACGATTACTTGTGGGAAAGGATTAGCACCCACAACACCCGAAATTAATACCTAGTAATTACAACTTGTCTTAATATTAGAACTTACGAGTTCGAATGAAATTTAAATCATGACCCGTTTATGAATACAAGTTAATTTTAAAAGAACGAACTATTTTTTCGAAATAAAAATTCGAGTTATTTTTTTAAAAAAAAGTTCCTTTTTAATTTGATAAAAGGGTCCCTTTACTTCAAAAGGCAAACAAAAATTACCACCAAAATTTAAAGTTAAACTAGTCAAGCCTCTAATAATGAAACATTGTCTTATCATTTTATTTTAAAAATAAAATATGTAATGTAAACAAGGATGAAAAAAGAAAAATATGAATATTCATGCATGATATTTTTTCCTTAGAAAATATTATGATTTAACAAAGGATAATTCTACAACGTGCTCGAACACCGCTGAACATCACTAACGCTGAACACTATTAAATTAATTAATAAACATTAAAATATCAAGGACTCAACATACAATTAATATTTATTTAAAATAAAATTTTGCATTCACTAATTATTTCATATTTTTATTTTATAGTGGTTTAGGATTAAAATATTAGTATCAAAATTCAAATCCCCATCCATCACAAATCCTAGCATCAACCCTAACAATTTTTTTCTTCTTTTCGTCGTTGTCGCCGCCGCTGCCGTTACTGCTGTCGTTGACCATGCTTTGCCTACGAACTTGCAGGTAACCCTTTACCGACGTCGTTCATCCAATTCCAGTATTGATTGTGTGGTTGCATCCCTCGCGCGTTGCTCCTCTTCTGGATTCAACTGCGTGTCGCCGTGTTGCAAGATCTATTTGCATCGCCGCCGCTCAGTCCAGGCCGATGTGCTGCTGCGTCGTGCTCCTCCTTTACTGGTTTCAACCATGAAAAGGTAAAGATTTTTTTTAAATATTTTCCCATGTCGTCGAGCTTGCTCGGCCAATCCCCACTGTCATCGGCCGTTTATGGCCTTCACTGTCGTCCCCCGCCTTCCCTCGACCAGCCGAAACTCCAATGTCGGGGACTCCAATACCAACAGCAAATTCATCCAAAACCTTAATTTCCAAATTATAATTTTAAAATTTCTCAAATTATAACCCTAATTTGAAATTTTCCCAAATTTAGAACCTAATTTTAAAATTCCCCAAATTCATAACACTAATCCTAAAATTTAGCAAATTAGGAACCTAATTCAAGATTTTACCAAATTAAAAGCCCTAATTAAAAAATAGATCATTATCCGAATCCCTAATCAGTTGATTGGTTCCTGTAAATAGGTTACATAGTTGTATCTAAACTGTTTTAGTGGAATTTGGAATGGTATTTAAGTAAAAGAATTTAATTGTGGAAATTTAGCAAAGACTAAATGCTTGAAACTGCGTAGATTTTGAATAAAAAGGATGGAAGCTACAGTCTTTTAATTCTTCGTCTCTTAAGCTACAAAAACATTCCTTCTATTTTTTAAAAGCATTCCTTCTATTTCTTAAAAGCATTCAAATTTGAGAATGATAAACAAAGCTCATGATATTAAAAATTGTTCTATAATATACACTATATTTTAGTACAAATAGTATCTATCATGAGAAACACTGCATTAATCAAAACGTTTGTTGAGCAAAGAATGTTAAATTAACAGAAAATTATCCTCATGATTTTCAATAATATCGCACTACGTCTGCTATTTGAGAGTGATCTCTCACAAGTAAATCTGCCATGAAAATTATAACTGCGTTGTTAAATTAACTTCCAAGTAGCAAACAAATACAACTTACAAAATATGATGATTTAAAAGATCACATATAACATAATTAAGATTGAAAGACTGTAGCTTTCATCCTTTTTATTCAAAATCTATGCAGTTTCAAGCATTCAGTCTTTGCATCATAACTTAAATCCCTAACACTAACACTTTAAATCCTAAATTTTAACCATGAACCTTAAATTCCATCACTTACAACCTAAACCCTTAAACCCTAAATCACAATCTAAATCTCTAGACCCTAAAATTAAAAGACTTATATAAAATAAAATTTACACAAACTTGTGTATCAAAATATTTTTTATATTTTTTCGGTGATAATTTGTTGTTTTTCTTTATTACATATGTGAAAAGGAAAATAATTATATAACTAGTACTATTGAAGGGGGGAAATATTTCTTTGAAAACAACTTGTTTGCCGATTTACATATGATTAGGCCTTTTTCATTTAAAAAGTTAAAATTGATTTGACTTGAATAATTGCAAGCTAATCACTATCACTGATGTCGATAAAAATAATTAGTTCGACTTCCTTTCACAGTCACATAAAATCTAGAAAATTTACTTTATTTTGTTTTTATCTCAACTCACATGTTGCATGTGTGATTTTTTTAATCTAAATTCTTAAACAATTTATATATTCTAGAAGCATCATTCATAAAATAAAAAAAAAAAGATATTTGAAGGGAAATGATAGTGATGAAAATTGTGATTTGTTTTGAAATAAAATATTCTCTCGTAGTTCTTTAGATGAGCTACATATTTATAAAGTAGAGTGAAAAAAATTAAAAAATAAATAATTAAAGGAGTAGAAAAGTGAAAAGATGAGAAATTATTTTTATTTTTTATTGGTATGTTCGGTAGAAGGATGAAAAATTAAAGGAAAATATAATTTTGTTTTCTTTTATTGTTTAATAGAGTTAAAATGAGTTGAAAGAAATAACGGGAATTGATTTAAATGGTAAGTAATTTGGCATCGTTTAAGCAGGTTTTAAGTTCGAGATTTTATGTGTACAAAAATATTTTTTAGAGACTCACCCACCAAAGCCAAGTGTGCGACGTAGGTAAGTCCCGATTAATCAAGGCAAAATCCAGTAGGACTAGAAAGGCAACCAAAAAAATTGAGATAAAAAAATTAAACTTTAAAAAATACACATATTTTTTTGATGAAATGAAAAATACATATTTTAAACTAACTTGCAGCTTCTCATATTATTTGTTTTAACACATGATAATGAAAAACTATCGTCACTCTCACTTCTTTTTACAAGCACACTTAAAATTATTTACTTTCTATTTTTCACTTCTTTCTTTCGTCTTTTCATTTTTCTACTTGACCAAATAAAGCCTTAAAAATAGATGTTTTCTGGTTTCATCCTTTCTCGTCAAGAGATATCATGCATTTTTTTAATCTTAAGTTTGTCAGGAAATTGTATGTTGGGCACCTAAAAGTTTCTTAGAATACCATGCAATTCTATTTGAGAAAATAAAAATTTTATTTAAACCCCAAAATTTTATTTGGGCCCTTCTAGAAAATTGATTGAGCTGGTTTCTCTAAAAAAATCCTTCTAAAAATTTGTAATTTGATATGGTGACTTTATAACACTTTTAATTTAACTCTCATGATTTATTATTAATTTAAAGTTTATCTATCTTTTCAATCAATCAAATATATATATATATATTTTACAATTTGGGGAAACTACGTAAAATTGCCACCAAATTTTTAAGCTATTTTTTATTTTGGTCACTAAATTTTTAATTCGCTTTTGTTAAAATCGTTGCCGTTAACTAATGTTAAATCGCGCTGACATGACCGTTAATTTTTCTTCTTCTCTCTTTCTTTATTTTCCTTATCCTCGGCTCTTTTTTCCCTCCATGACCGAATCTTTCAACTTTTCATTTATGTTAGATCGGAGCAAGTACTCGTCTCTAGTTGTTACAATGATTCTACTCCCTGAACCAAATCAATCACACATCCACAGAGTTAAGCATAAACAAAATATCATTAATTCTGTTTTTATGTTTCTCAATCCCTATTGGCCCATTTTCTTTTATTTAATTTGAGTATCTGTTTAATTTTTTAACAATAAAAAAACAGGTGAACAAGACATGAGTGAGCTGCATTAAAACAAAAGTTTTTTTTTCAGATTTAGGGAGCAGAATCATTGTAACAACTAGAGATGAGCATTTGTCCATATCTAAGAAAAATGAAAGGTTCAAAGATTCAGCCATGGATGAACAAGAGAGTAGAGAAAGAGAGAGAGAAGAAGAAGAAGAGTTAACAGCCACGCTACCGTTTTTTAACGGTAGTTAACGGCAGTGGCCTTAATAAGAAAACAAATTAAAAGTTTAGTGACTATATTACTAGTTTTAAAAGTTTGGTGATTAAAATGAAAGCATTTTAAAAATTTGATGACTATTTGTATAGTTTACCCTTACAAATTTGCATTAGCTACTAAGTTATTTTTTCATATTTTAACTAATTTAATTAAATTGTTTTCACAAGGAATTCGAAAATGACGCTAAATTTTTCTCCTTTGCTAATATGTGGATAGTGTTATGGACAGTAACGATCTGGATTTTCGAGTCAGCTGATATTTTGATTTAAAAATTCAGGTCGTTACATGGATGTTTATTGTTTAGTTAAAATTAAATTAATCGATTGATTGAATTTTAATTCGGTTAATTGATAACTTAATTAAGTGTTCAGTAAATTAATGGTTAAAGATCTTTTAAAAATTCGATTATAAGTTAATTCAAATTGAAACTAATTAATTAATTAAAATTTTAATATATAATTTTAATTTTAAGCCCAAATTCCTTCAATGATAGAGAAAACAATCGAATTAATATGTCGGCATGTTTGGTTGGTTTGTAATTAACATATCGTATTAGTTAACACGCATGTATTACGAAAGGTACAAATAAACATGTATTTGGTAAAGGTGATATTTAATATGTCGTATTATTTAATACGCAAGTTAAGTGATATTTATCACTAAGATAAAGGTAGTGTTTATTTAACACGCCAGTTTTACGACAGTTTTGTGATGATTCTAAATTAATTTTTCAATTATACCCTCATACTATTTTTTACGTATTTACATTGTTGTAAATATGTTAACTATTTTTTACGTATTTACATCATTGTAAATATGTTCACTATTTTTTCATGTGTTAATATCATTGTAAATGCATTAACTATTTTTCACATACTTATATTGTTGTAAATACGATAATTATTTTTTACATATTTACATCGTGTGTTTAAAAAATAATATAATAATCAATATTAAAATAAGAGAAAAACATGAAGCTATAATTTTAAGGATAAAAAATACATTCATATGTAAATAAGTGAAAAAGTAATAAACATATTTACAACGGTATAAATATGTGAGAATAGTTAACATGTTTACAACAAATCTAAATACACGAAAAATAGTACGAGTGTATTTACTTCTAAAGCTATAAATTTATAAATTGATGTGATAATATAATTATATTTTGATTCCCCATAAAAATTAATAATTTTAATTTCGATCCTAAAAAAATTTGTAGCTTCGTCATGTTTGCTTTTGACTAGCCATACCCCGGCCCGAAATTATACAAAATAAATATGATAAAATCTAGTAAAAAAATAAGTATATAAAAGATTTCCGTAAGACCAAATTGTGGTTTGCGGGTGCATGCAATACATAAATAATGTGTGGAAGTGGAATAATGGCACTCAAATTCTCATGTCCAAATGATTTTCAAAAGCTTAAAGTAGCTGATATTATTAAAGAATAGGGGTTATAATGAGTATGTCCTGCTCACAAGCTATTCGGGTTCGGCTCAGTTAAAATTCGGTAAAAGTTCGGCTTTAGTGAGTTCGACTCGGGTTTGGACTCGGCTTGAGACCTTAACAAGTCGCACCAAGCCGACCTTAGCTCGGCTTGAAAAGCTCGTGAACAGGCTCGGAATAATTATATATATATATTATATACTATATATGCACTAAAAGTAATATGTTTAGTAAAAAAAAAGCGATAAAATAAATTAGGGGAGAAATCCACTAAAAGCAAATTAACTAAAATAAATCGGGCATTATCCACTAAAACAAATTTACAAAACTCGAGCCGAGCCGAGCCGACGAGCTTCGAGCCTAGCTCGACGAGCCTTGAGCCGAGCCTAATAATATTATTTCCGAGCCGAGGCGAGCTCGTTATCACCCCTAGTAAAGACATTACGAGTTCATAAATACGTGTTAAACATGCACCTGCCATATCAGCATCAACAAAAGAAAATAAGTACAAACTTAACTTCACTTTTTTTTGGCATTCAAAACTGATCCTATCAACTACCGGAGGATTTATGTTTATGTTTTGCTCAATAGTGTAGTAATTAATGTACTGGCTTGAAAGGCAAAATATAAAATTGTATGAATGAAGAATAAATAAAGTTGTCGGTTTTTTACAATGAAGTGGTACTCCATTGGAATAGAATAGAATAGAATAGAATAGAATAATTAAAGCATTGATTTGGTTGAATACGATAGAATACAAGTGTAATAATATTTTTAACTTTGGTTTAAGGGGCAGGTACTCTAATAGAGTAAAAAAACAAATGACAAATATATCTTCTTAATAGATTTTCCTTTTAAATATTAAAATTCTACAAAAAAAAAAAACTAATATACTCTTAGAATAATTTTTTTTTGAGAATTTAAAATTTAAAAAATATATTAACCGACAACTAGTTGGTCTAGTGGGATGAGGCACTAATCTCTTAAGGAAGATAAGGGTTCAAATCCCACTGTTATGAATGGGGCAAATTGAGTTGAGAGGATCGCCCCCATAATAAAAATTTTATTATATGAGTCTAGCTCACCACGTCATCTATGGTCTCATTTTTTTCAAGGTGAATCTTCACATTTCCTACATGTAATTAAAGAGTGGGCAGTATGGGGTGCTTATTGAGTTGAGCAGCTCGCAAACAACTCGAGCTTGACTTAGTCTAAACTCAGTTATGGCTCGACTCGAGCTGACTCGACTCGAGATATTAGCGAGTCAAGTCGAGCAAGGCTCAACTCGACTCGATAAGTTCGTGACCAGCTCGTTATCTTTTATGATTTTTTTGTGGCTACCTTCAAAAAAAGTATGTTCCAAGAAGTTTAGATACTTGGTGAAAACTTTAGAAAAGTTCAATGAATTGGTAAGTAATTTACCTATAAAATTTTGGCATCAAATTTCCAAATGTTTTGTATTTCCCGAGAATTAAAAAAGTTAATTTGCATTAATAAGAAATTAAATTATAATAATACTTGAAAATTAAAACCCCGAGATTGAAAGTACAAAAGGGGAAAGTCTTCAATTTTCACTTCTCATATAAAAAATACGATTGAAAGTTAAAACCCCGAGATTCCTAAAGCATTCTCTTCTTTGTTGTTCATCGAAGCTTGTTGAGAAACTGAAAAGAGTCTCACACTCGAATATCGACTTCATATCTAACTCGGTCATGACAGGTTCATTTATTTATCTCTTCAGACCTCACATTTTTTTCTGAATTTTTGTGTTTATATTAAGCTCTAATAGTATCACTAGATTTTACCTATATTAAAAAAACAAAGTAAAAATTTTGCCGAGCTAAAAGAGCAATGAGTTGAGTTGAGCAACGGATTTTTTAATGAGCATTAGTCGAGCACTACTCAACTCGTGATCGACTCGCTCGATAAGCACCCCTAGTGGGTAGTTACTTAGAAGTTACACTAAAATGAGTTAATGTTATTGGATGGATCATGGATGACGTGATGAGTTGAATCCATATAATAATTTCTCCCCATAATGGGTCTCTGTGGTGCTTGATTAGGATTAGTCAACCAATGAATTAGATACTATGGTTAAACAAAATTTTAAAAAAATATATTAAAATTCTTAAATAACTCTTTAATAGATTTTGTTGTTATCATCTAAATGTAATCTTAGTGGACTCTGATGGACATCCCTAATTAAGCCCAACTACAAACGAAAAGTGAAGCATCCCCCCAAAAAAAAAAACACTCGGTAAACTACCCATTACTCACCAAATTATTGAATTTTGATATAACTTAAAATGAAAAATGTTTCTAGGTATTTTGTTATATCAAAAAGGGGAAATTATTGAGATATTGATTTTGATATAACTTAAAATGAAAAATGTTTTTGGACTTAAACTAATTTACAAAAATAATTCAAAGTCCAAAAAACTTGAAAAATATGTTTTAAAACCTCAAAAATATGGTTTATTAATTGTTTTATATTTATAAAATATTTTTGGGTTGATTAAAATATTTTTAAAGTATTTAAAAATGGTTTTAAGATTTTTAAAACATAACACTATTCAGACACTATTTGACACTGATCACGACATTGTTCATGAATAGTGCTGGTTTTGGAATCATTATTTTCGGTATTGAAACTGAGCTGCCAAAAACTCAATTTTGAGCTTGTAACGGCTATATTTTGATAAGGTATCAAAACCTTTATAAAGGTTTCGAAACCATTGAGTGCAGGGACTTAAAAATGCTCTAAAATTCATTTTCCAACGGCTCCAAACCACCCTTAACGGCCGTAAACAGCTAGTAGCTCATTCTACATTTAAAAGAAGACTTGAGACACTTGAAGATGGTTAGAGAACACATCCAAGCATCATGATCAAGAGAAATTGCTTTTAAGTCTTAATTCATCATTTCTCTCGTATATAGTGTATAAAGAGTGTTTTAATTATTTTTATTCTTTACACTCTTGTAAACACCCACCTTGTGAGGTTTCATTGTTTACACAATTACCTTGTAAAAGGGAGAGGTTCTAGTTTAGCCTAAAGAAAAACTAGAGTTGTTTTATCTTAGCCATTGAAAAGATAGGGTTGTAAAGGTTACCCCTTGAATCGGGAAAAAGTGAAGAGTTCATAGTAGTAAATTGGAAAATTTTTAGTGGTGTGCTAAGGTAGTGGATGTAGACTCGGTTGGGTAGTCGAACCACTCTAAAATCATCGTGCAATATTGTCTACTATTTTCGGTTTTAGCCAATTCATTCGGGAAGCAAATTCAACCCTCTTGGCACAATCAGTTGGAGTATATCGAGCATATTAGAATCAAATCGTATCATAACATGATAAATAATTACAATTAAATATGTATAGGAACTCAAAAACTTGACTCGAATAAAAAATTCAAATAAAGTTTGAGTTGTAAAATATGATGCGTCAACTCGAATAACTTAAAATTTTTTAACTCGACTCGATCGTACGCTCACTCCTACCTCTAGATATATTAGAATTAGATTTAAGATTTGTCAAAAAAAATAGACAAATTGGTTATCTAAAAAAAGGTAAATTGATCCTTAAAAAGATATGCTATTTAATTTAATTTAATTTCAAAAATAGTAATTAAGGACATTTAATTATTTCGTTAATGTATTATATCAAATTTATATAATTTTGATTGGCGTGATAATAAATTTAGGTATCAACACTTACTTATGTTAATATGTAATGAGACCTGGTAGCGGAACAATCTGTCTGATAGCTTGGTTCGCTTATTATTTCTTTTTCACTTCGTAAAACGTCCCGTTTGAATAGAGACAGAGATTCAGGAAGGTTTTTGAATTTTGGTATGCTAATCTCGATGGAAATGTCTGCTTTTCTTTGCACCATTGTAAAAGATTTTTAGTGGACTTGTTTTTTTTTCTCTTTTTGATGCATTTGTATTATTTTTCATGATGATTAATAAAATTCATATATCATTGTTCAAAAAATTATAAAAAAATAACACATAATTGACGTACTTTGTTAAACGTTGGAGATTAAATTTGTTAAATTTTTTAAAATTTTGACTAAATTAATTTAATCTATAAACATTGCGATAAATTTGTTATTATGTCAATGAAAATAGGTGCAGTTAACACAATTGTCCTTGGTGCTCAGCTTCAAAATATGTTAAGTGACAGAATTGTCCTTGTTCACCTTAAAAATTAAACTAAATTGATCCTTTTCTAGAGCGATTGATTTACCGTTAGTGACAAGTTTTTATTCAGTTTTGTCTACTTAAATATTGATTCTAAAAAAAATAACAAATTTGACTCTCATTTACACATTCTATTAATTGGAAAAAAAAACTTAAGAACCAAATTACAAAATTATAAAAATCCAAAAGTCGTGTTGTTAACGACGGTACATAGGCACCTCCGGCGGTTTCATTTGCAGGGTGCTTAGTAGGAAATGGATAAACATCATGCTGCACTGAACCAAACATCACTTGAGGTTCAAGCCAGTTGCCATGATGCTTCAGATGACATGACATTGTGTATATATAAAATGTTACAACATAGAAACCAAACATTGGTTCTATAACTTATTCTGGGCCAGTTTCATTTCCTTTTTATGTACATCATAAAGCAATGCAGGTGTTTTCACTTGCAGCAGATGATTCGCCAAGAAACTCTGATCTTAACTGCATCATCAACCTTCCTAGATAATTCAGGCCTTCACCTTCCCGACCACCACCCCAGAAAAGATCGTGAGGCGATGCTTCAACTAGAACCGACCCCGCGGTTGATAGCAACATGGAATTCAAGTGAGGATATATCGAGAACTTGCATTTCAGTGCCCTATACATAACATCAATCTTCACACTTTCCCAATCAGATCTTACCTGTATTGTATTGCAGATCAGGGCTTCACCTGTATGTTATAAATGAGAAAGCAACATATATATATATATATATATATATAGAGAGAGAGAGAGAGAGAATCTCAAAGACTATGTTACTTAGACTACGATGAGTGTCCAAAACGAGCGTGTCCAACACAAGTATGGTCAGAATTTTCTGAATTTTTTCATGTATTTGGAGGACCCTTAAAGGTATCCCCATGTTTACGTGCGAGGCAAGTGTGTTGGGCACGGGTACTTAATTAAAAATGAAGAGTCTGAGTAACATGATTCAGAGGTGTTAAGAGTTGGACATATATGCAAACCTTAATCCCACCGGCCATTGCCATTGCCATTGCCATACCCAATTACCTTTTTTTTCTTTTTTGAAAGATCCAACGACCCTTTTAATCAGCAAAAAAACAGCAAAATAAACTACTCAATCGGGTAGGGCAGAAGACAAATCCTAGACTTTCTAAAAGTGTTCAATGTGGAATAACACTTAATTTTCAAGAATTTGCAGCTCCCAAAATAACAGGATATTGTTCTATGCCAAGACAACCAATTTGTAGGCCTCTTAATGGTTGTTAATAGGTTAAATACCAGAACCGCAACATGTCCATAAACAATGGATGCAATAAAGAATGAATAGCAGATTTGAGCATCCCTATATAGACCTATTCAAACTACCCCAAACCAAACACACATGTCGGTGCTCATTAATTTCCTCCAAAACCATTAATTAATTCAGGCATGAAAATGAGACTAGAAACTATAGGCTTCCATGTGATATTATGAATGAGTTTTAAGCTATAATAGCGACAGAATGTTCCAATTTTTCAGTTAAGCATACCAGATGAGGATGTTGCCTCTGTATTAACCTTCCCATTCGTGCAGCTTCTTCTGGACTTTTCACTGATTTTATCTTTTCTATGCAATCCTGTGCAAGAGGATTGTCGACTCCAATGAACTTGTTTGCCTAATAGTGCAATAGGGCTTTAATGAAAGTAAACATGGTTAGGAGTAATGGAGCTTCCAAATATTGGGAAATACCTGGTAATAATGCTCTACACTCAACCAAGTGGCATAATTGCCATCTTCATCAGGCATTTGAATAGAATGCGGAGAAAAATTTGAGAAAGCACCATAAGGATCCCATGTTTTATAAAAGAATATGATGCTAGACTCGAAACGAGTAACAGTTGGGTCAATAGCGAAGGTTTCATCTTCTGAAGGAATAGTGGGTGTTAAATCTGTTATAGGCTGAAGAAATCCACCGACGAGCATATCAGGTCCAATCTGTAATCAAATGCCAGAAGTAAAAAATGCAACACGAAGTTGAATCTAAGATCAAAATGAGGTATTGTACAGAAGAAGAGCCAAATAGGACATGCTGAGGAAACTTCATAATAACAATCAAGTTTGCTCAAATATTTGAACTTAACAGCAACAACAACCTTAGCAATACACGTTTCAATTTATCTCAATTTAATCTGAGCATTGAAATGGACTTGTACATCTTCCTAAAGACAAAAACAAACAAACAAACAGGGAACATAATCAGACTAAAATTTCTGACATGCCCCCACCTTGTCATGACACAAAATGCTCCAATGGTAAACAACATGAATCTTTTATCAAACTCATATCGCATTTATTTTTTTGTTGCTGTAGCTTTTATCATTGTTTTTGTTGATGTTGCAGTTATAAAGTCATTACTCAATTCATCTTTATACCAATAACAGTGAAATGTAAAACAACAGCAACAACAACCTAGCAATACATGTTTCAATTTATCTCCATTTAATCTGAACTTTGAAATGTACTTGTGCATCTTCCTAAAGACAAAACAAACAAACAGGGAACATAATCAGACTAAAATTTCTGACATGCCCCCACCTTGTCATGCCACACAATGCTCCAATGGGAAACAACACCAATCTTTTATCAAACTCAGATCACATTTATTTTTTTGTTGCTGTAGCTTTTATCATTGTTTTTGTTGATGTTGCAGTTATAAAGTCACTGCTCAATTCATATATATACCAATAACAGTGAAATGTAAAACAACAACAACAACAGCAACCTAGCAATACATGTTTCAATTTATCACCATTTAATCTGAACTTTGAAATGTACTTGTGCATCTCCCTAAAGACAAAACAAACAAACAGGGAACATAATCAGACTAAAATTTCTGACATGCCCCCACCTTGTCATACCACACAATGCTCCAATGGGAAACAACACCAATCTTTTATCAAACTCAAACCACATTTACTTTTTGTTGCAGTTGCTTTTATCATTGTTTTTGTTGATGTTGTGGTTGCAGTTATAAAGTCACTACTCAATTTATACATTTACCAATAACAATGAACAAAAGGTTCAAGATGCCAACCTGCTCAAAGCAAACATCAATCAAATCCAGTGCTTGAGACATCTCAACCATCCCGAGTTCACCCACAGGAGAAGGAGCATTCTTCCCACCAATAATTTTAGGGGCAACAAATGCAAAAACCTACAACCAGAAGGGCAAACAATAAATGAACAAGTGACTGAGTACCAGAAGCAATATTTGGAATTATATCTCTATGCCTTAAGAGGTTGCAGAATCCTTGATTCATAACACAAGAAAAAATTGCAATAGAAAGTTTGAACAGTGGAGTAGCAGCTTATAGCATCAGTTGACACATATCTGTCTTTCTTGAAGAAGTAGGCAGGTTTCTAGGTAGAGATGTCAAGGGATAAACTAGTAAACTACTATTATCAGTTGAATGACATATTTTTCCATTTTTAAGGGGGAAAACATATAAATCATAATATGGATACTGATCATGTCACAAGATCCAGAGAAAGAATTGATGTTCTATTGGAAGAGAAAAGTATTTAGACTACACAAAACGCAAAAGGGTTAATATCCAGCAGAACAGCCCCAAATATAAAATAATTAAAAACAAATGACAGATGATGACAATAACCTTATGTATTACTCCCGATGAGATAGCAGATGCAGCCAAAGTTCCTCCACACTCCCATAAAATGGAGAGGTACCCCGGTCGTGAATTCCATTACGTCCCTAGGGTTCAAGACGTCAAACTCCACTACCTCAACTCCTTTAGATGCAAGAAATCTCTGGAAACTCCTCCTGGCTCCCCTTTGTGTTACAACTACAGTAGATGCATCAGATAGATCCCAAAGATTTGCCTCCTCAGGAAGATCAAGTGTTTGAGACAGTACAATTCGAATTGGCACGTGCCCACCTCCATGTCTTGCAGTCAGTCTTGGGTCTACATTAAAACAAAAATTAGTAGGTAATACACAAACATTCTGAGCTTAATCCACCACCTTATTGCACAAAGGGGCAGAGGTTGGTGTTCACGATACTTACTGTCCCTACGCACTGTATTCCCTCCAACTATAACAGCATCACTTCTACCCCGCAATTCAAAAACTCGATTCCTAGACAACTTGATACTTATCCACGCTGCATGTCCACTACTTGCAGCTATTTTTCCTATTCCATCCAAGGAAGACTGTCAGAAGTGGCCCTTATATTTTAACAGCTAGCTCAAAAAGATAATATTTTAACAACCTTCAAGTAAAACTATCAAAAATTAAATTTATTTACTTAAATGCATAATACTCACCATCAAGGGTCATTGCATAGTTAAGAACAGAAAATGGAACATGAGAAGCAGCTCTATAAATCAAAGGTAAGTTGACAAGGAGACATGCCTTTTGAGCTTCCTACAATACAAAGTTTCAGATATATCAAGTACAATGGAAAACGTTTTTTATTTGATGCGCAGCACCACAATACAAGAACAATCATGATATTGAAAGAACATCAAAAAAGTTAGATGATGAACACAAATACAGCTGCAGCATCCCCTAAAGATTGTAATCTTCTGAATACTTGCTGCTATCCCTGACCAGAAATAGTTTGCTATCTAAGTCGGTTCACTCCCAACATTAAACGGTCTATTCCATTCTTCTCTGAAAAACATGTCTAGAATACATAACTCCAATCACATCATCAAATTGGAGACCATTTATCAAGAAAATTTTTCATCATAAGTGATAAAGGAAAGATTGTGGCACACACTTTGAATCTACTTTTCAACTTTAAACCTTTCAGTATTCTTCAAACAGTTATCCAGAGTTCTCCTTTTCCTCTGACAAGGCAGGTGCATGGACATGGTCATCGTGTGTGTTTTTTAGCACAGAAGGAAACTATACGAATAAATAACAGCACTTCTGACCAAGCAATATCAATTGTAAGCAGAGCTGTAAAAGATGGACGAGCTACAGGTATGCATAAAAACCTTCCAATACAAGAAACGGTTGCATGTAGCAGATTTAAGTCAATTTATTGTTACAAGATCGTACTAAAACAAGTGACGGAAATGGATTAAAATAGGCAGAGAAAACAAGATAGAAATGTGAACATTACGATGGTAATAACTTCATGATATCAGAACTCTTCCCAGCCAGATTGAGGCAAAAGAATCAAAAACATGCAAATGAAACATTCCCCACATGCTTGTTAAGTTATACCTCCACAAGTTTACTTTGCATATCCTCTCCAAGAACATCAACCTGCAAACCTTGACTCCTTAATGCACGTATTGCATGTCCTCTTAGATGTGGAAGAGGATGCCTCATTCCAATAACAGCCCTTGCGATCCCTGCCTAATTTACAGAATATCATTAATCTGGCTACAGACGGAACAATATCAAAATAAAAGAAAATAAAAGAAATTATCCCTGCTGAGTGAAGTTGCAGCACAGAAAAGTAACTGCTAGAAACTGATCATGGAATTCAGAAACAAAATACAAGTAACCAAGATAAATTAAAAATAACACAGGATCAAAACATCCAAGATTTAAAAGGAACTTAAAATTAAGTCTCGAAGACTCACAAAGGCTCCAATTCACAGGATTATCTACCCTCTTATAAGAACCACTAATTCTACTATTAATTTCATCAGTCAATCGTGGCTTCAGAAACAAACATAAACTGATCCAGCTTTCTGAAAAGCACATTCTCTTTGTTCTTTCCTTGACATCTAATGTAGCTCTGAAGCATTCAACTCCACTTCATCTTTAACTCCAGAGGAGTTCGTGGTACACCCAAAAACCTCTAAGTAAACAGATCCATCAAGCATTTTGCGCATAATAAAATTACCTAGTACCTTAAAAAATCAGTCCTTGTTAGGCCAAAGAAACATACAAATGTAGTAGTATAAAACTAACTAAACAGATTCTTTTCAATGCATAAAACACATACAATCATACACTAGTTTAAGGGTGAATAAATTTTGATATGTTAGCAATAGCTATCTGGTTGCTATTTCAGTTTTTTTCCCTACGTGAGGCAGAGGCTACACCGTCTTCATCCCAAATAAAGAGATAGAAAAAGGCAACTAAACCTGAACAAGAGCAGAGAAAGCGGTTTGGTCCCCATGGCAATCTCCGGGCTCCATGTTAACATAAGCTGTGGCGCCTCTGCACCGTTCGGCGGCGGCCTCAACAGCGAGCACCTCCGCCGGCTTTGTACCTTGGGCATACAGGTAACCTTCGCCAACCACATCTCCTGAGTGTGCGGCGATAACACATCCGAAATTGGGGTGCGGGGAAGTAAAGCCGGCCGACTTGTCGGAGATTTGAGCGGCGCGTCGGATGCAGGACAAGTCTTGGAGGTGAGGATGGTTGTTGAGGGTGGTGGCTTTGCACATTATTGGAGATGAGGAGGCTACAACAGCAAATGAGAGCGCCATTTCACTTGTCAACTAATGTTCAAAGTTCAAACTCTCTGGGTTCTGAATTTGTGAAAGAAATTGAAACAGTAGCACGTTCTGGAAATCCAATATATCCACATTCCCAATTCGACCCGACTGGTACCAATTTTACACATGACAGTGAATTGAGTGCTTGCTATTCTCGTTATCCTACCCAACTCGAAAAAAAATTAATTTTATAAATTTGATTTGAAAAATTTTAAATAGAATTTTAAATTATAAAATAAAATATTGAATAATTCAAAAAATTTATAATAATTAATAGATTAATTTTTAAGTTCAACGAGTCCTTCAATTCTTCCTTATATTATATGCATATCACATAAGAAAAAATATGTATATATATATGTGTGTATTTTATATAATTATAAAATGTCGTTTAAATTGAAACTAATTAGTATCATAATATTATTTTTTATAGGAAAGTATCATAATATTATAAATATTTACAATTAAATTTGAACAATTATTTGTACTTTAACTTTAATTTTATAAACTTGACTCGATTCGAAAAATTGCCAAATAAAAATTAAATTTTAAAATAATATTTTTCAACTCGATTAACTCAAAAAATTTTAACTTGACTCGAAAAAATGCTCACTCATGCTACTATTAATTCCGAATCTGCCTAATTATTTATAAACGAAAATTCATTTATTATTTGTATCAAATTCACTTATCCATTCAAACATATTTTATACATTATATTTATTTGATCAAAGGAAAATAATTTAATTATTTTAATAATACAAATTATAAATACATAATTATATAAATTTAAATTTTAAAATAATATTAATTATAAATTTTAAAAGTTTAATTACACATCCTCATATGTTTACGGTTATTTTTTAAGACGTTAAAATTTTGGATTTATTAAGCATGTGACAAATTAGAATATTTAAGTCAATTATTTAAAAATACATATTCAAATCTATTATTCGTAAAACGGCTTAAATGAAAAATAAGTGTTCAAAGTATACTATTTTTGAATTTTAGGTGCCTAAAGTATTTTTTTTGTAAAAATAGGTGCCTAAAGTTTCAAAAGTTAGAATTTTAGGTGTCCGACTGTTAAAAAAACCGTTATTCATTTAAAACGCGACACGTGGCACAAATTTTAATTTTTAAATTATTTAAAAAATAAAACTAAATTTTTTAAAAAAAACCCAAAATTTATACAAATATTCAAATTAGTCCCTAAATCCTCACCACTGCCACCATCGGCGCCAGCCCTACCCTTTCCGTCACCGGACTCAACCGACCATTTTCTCTCACCCCTCGTCACCGAAAACTGGCAAACGATGTGCGACGTGAAATATTCGATAGCACGTCGTTCGTCGGTTTCCGACGACGGGAGGTAAGGGGAAATGGTCGATTGGGCCGGCGACCGAAAGGGTAGCGATTACGGGTGCGACAGTAGTGAGGATTTAGGGATTTAGGGACTATTTTAGAAATTTTTTAATTTTAAGATTTTTTTGTAACAATTTAAATTATTAAACAAAAAATAATTTAAAAATTTTAAAAATGACATGTGTCAATTTTGTATTGGTTAACAGTTTTTAACTTTTTTAACAGTCGGGCACCTAAAATTTTAACTTTTGAAACTTCAGGCACCTATTTTTACAAAAAATACTTTAAGCACCTAAAGTTCAAAAATAATATACTTTGAGCACTTATTTTTTATTTAAGCCTCGTAAAAAAACTAATTGTATCCGCCACCATTTTTACTGTTTTATGTTGGTATATAATTAAAATTAAATTTAAATAAAGATTTGACGAGTCTAGAACGACGTGTCAGTCGTCACACATTATTAAATATTTAATTTTTTAAATAAATATTAAAATTTTCATATACTAACATACAATTAATCCTATTTCGACCGTGACTTGACTACAAGAAGTTCCAAAAGTCATTTTTCCAACCCAAACGGTTCAAGACTGCCAACCAAGATATGTCGACAATAAACAGGGTAATCCTAACACACTTAAAATAAAGCTACGACACCAACGGAATAAGTCAACTGGTAAGCAATTTGATATCGCTTAAACAAGTCTCGAGTTTAAGGCTTTATATATATATAAAAAATTGTTATGAGGCTCACCTACTAAAACTAAGTGTGAGAGATGGATCGTTCCGGATTAGTTAGAACCAAGCCCCAAAGAAGTAGTTGGAAAAAAGAAGGAAAAAAAGCTACAATAATTTGACAACATTCTATGAGATTTTTAGACGCCTTATGAGGACCCTGAAGTCCGTGCAAGACCGGATGGCGTATATGAAAATATTTGGGCACTTGGGAGGGCTTGCACCACGGTTATGTATGTTTGCATTGTGGAGATGCAACCAAGTGATCGTGTAATGTGAAATGTGCCAACAAGTGACGCTCAATCCGGTACCACTTTTTGAAGAAGTCAGAAACCGAGATAACGCCGAGGAACTCGCAGAATTAACACCTAGATTTAGGATTCAAGATTTAAGCTATTAGTTTAAGATTTAATATTTTAATTTTGGGATATACATAAGAGGATATACAAAAGAGACAGATGGTTTATGCAATCGTCGACACCGATGAGGGTATACCGAACTACCACCATCTCTATCTTTCTCCCCACTGTGTGATGCCAACAAAGACTTATGATAAACAGTCAGATTATTTTTTTGGTAAAAAATAATATTATCGCGTGCTTTATTAAAATCTCCTAAATCTAATAGGAAGAAAGAATACACACGATAATAGATACAAAATAAAAGGATTAACCCAGCCAAATAATTATGAACAGTCAATTATTGGTGAATGCCATAATTCCTCCCATGTGAAATTCACAGATGCATGCCGTTGAGGTGAAGGACTCCGATTTCAGGGCCAAAGAATCTGTAAACTCTAAAAAAAGGTATATTAACTAATATACATGTTCGGGAAGTTATAGGGTGAGGCAGTCTAAATTGAGGCTAAAATGAGACTATACAAAAATAGTAAAAATTTCGTTATCGACTTTTATGTACATATAAAAAGGATAAGAATTTCGGTATATACAGAAATGCTTACCGATTTTGTAAATATTTCTGTATGTACATAAAAATTGATACCGAAATTTTTACTATTTTTATAAATATTTTTATATAGCCTCATTTTAATCTCATTTTAGGCGTCTCACGTTAAAAAAATCCATACCTATTCTGGCGTAACTGAAAATCATCTCTTGATTTTTCTTTTTGGGATTTTGCTAAGGTTACTGAGTGCATTAAAAGTAATGAATAAAGGTGTCAACTGCTGCATTTGATTCAATTACTATATTTTAAAAAATAATCAAATGACTTTTAACGATTGCTATAAAGTACATTAAAATATTAAACTACTTTTACTTTTAATTTTTAATAAATTATTTTTTATTACTTAATCTTTTAAGATTTTATTCTGAATAATTCGAACTGATATGTATCTCATTCTTGATTTTAATCTGTAATTCATCAAACAACCCCTTAGTTTGGGGAAGCATGTAAAGTATTGATATACGATTTTTTTTTATTATTTGTGGATTTTAATAGTGACTAATGACATCTACAAGACCATAGAGCATCTTAGGCTGCGGCCCAATGTTTTCATCTTTTACACTAGCCCGAGCCTAATATTATCATTATTATTATTATTATATTTTATACACAAATTATGTAAAAAATATATACACCTTTCATATTTAAGCTCTAAAATTTAAAACATAAATTCTTAATTCTAACACCCTAAAACTTAAATCATAAATTCTAAACCCTGAACTATAAATTCTAACCATAAATTTTAAATTCTACACCCTACAACTTAAACCTCTAAGCTCTAAACCACAATCTAAATCTCTAAACCATAAACTACAACCTTGTGTATCAAAGTATTATTATTATTATTATTATTCAAAAGAGAAAATAAAAATATTTTTTCGTCAAATAATAATTTGAACTTGATCTGGAATCTGAATTCATAAAAAATGTCTAAAATTCAATTTAAAGAAAAATTAAAATAGCTATTTTTTAGAAAAAAATATAATTTATAACTTTTTAGTATATATAATTTTAATTTATATTCTACGGTATAGTTATTTTAATTATAATTTAATACTATAGAATTTTAATTTATATTTTATCGTTTACTTTAAATATTTTTTAATAATTTATTACATCTAAATATTTCAATCTAATTTTTCAAGTGATCGTTTTCCGTATTATGATCTCATCATAAATGTCACATTTAAATCTAAATATATACTGTTATTAATCTTACGGTTATCCTATCCAAGCTCATTGTTATGGTAAATAATCTCAATGTTAAATAATTTTTATAACATTTGATTGGATAGTCATTTAATTTTTATTTTTTAGGCATTTTAAACGTTTATTTTTTAGTCAAAATGATCTCTCCATAGATGAAAATTATTAGTCAACTAACGATAAACAATTTAAAATGATTTAACAAAATAACACGTCAGCGTAAAAATTAATTTTATATTTTATATAATTTTATAAAATTATTTTTTGACTGATGTGTCAGTTTATCAAGTTGGCACCTTTGTCTATATGCCATTGCTATCTCAGTGTGCATTACCATATAGATTCGTTACGTCATTTCAAGCCATTTATAGTTAGTTGATAGTCTTCATCTACGTAGTGACTATTTTGACCTAAAACAAAATGTTAAGGATTAAAATACTTCAAAAACAATATAAGAACAAAATAATTATCCAATCAAATGTTATAAACTTTTTTGAATGTATGTTTTTTTAAATAATATCACTGTTTATTTGAATGAACCGTAGGTATGAATACTCTAAATATACAGAGACGGTATCTCTAAAGGTCGGGCAGAGGCCATAACCCCAAAATTTTAAAATAATATAATAATAAAATTATATTTTAATTCTTAAAAATATATAATTTATATTACTATTTCTTAAATTTAAATACTTTTAAATAACCCTCGGTAAATGACGTTGCGTTCGGCGGTCGTAAATACATATTTTCTAAACTCTTGAGTTGTATGTTTCTTTCTTGGAATTGCATCCTCTAATGACTTGAAAATGAAAGAGTATCTTGGGGAACAAGTTCCAATACTCTCCTTCCCACTCACTCTTGCCGCGTCCAACCCTGGTCTGCCATATCCAAAGAACACAAATGAGCTCAATCCATCAAAAGAAAAATTGAATACGAGACTAATAAATCATTATACAAAATTGTTATCATTATACTTAATAGTTATTTATTAATTTTTTTAAAACTATATTTCTATTATTTTTATCATGATTGTAACAAAATCTACACTTTTACGTCTCATTTGGTACAACGGAGGTAAAAAATGTGTGTTGTATTAAATGACACTTATATATTAAAAAGATAGATGGAAGATGGTTATTACTACATCAAGGTGTTTAGTTGTGAAATTTGTGATAAAGTTAAAAAATAAGTTTATGTATGAATATATCCTTTTACCGTTGAAATTTTAGCTTCATATTTTCTCATTGTTTTGACATTGACTATTATATTATTGTTAGTGTTTAGTGTTAAAGGTTCATGGTTCATGGTCTAAGATTTAGTGTTTGGAAGCTAATGGTTGTGGTTCATGTGTTCGAATTGTAGGGTTCATGATTTATGGTTTAGGGTTTAAGGGTTGAAAGTTCATGGTTTAGTGCTTGGAGTTTAGTGTTATTGTTTATGATTCATGGTTTAGGGGTTTAGGGTTAGGGTTCCATGTTTGGGGTTCAAGGTTTGGGTTGATGTTTATTGTTTAGGGTTTAGAGTTTGTGGTTTGATGTTTGGGATTTATTGTTTAGGTTTATATTTTGGAGTTTGGGATTTAGAGTTTAGGGTTTTTGTTTTATGGTTGGGGTTTGAGGTAGGAGTTTAGGGTTTATAGTTTGTAGTTTGATGTTTTGAGGTTTATGGTTTAGGTTTTTGTTTTATGTTTGGGGTTTGAGGTAGGAGTTTAGGGTTTATAGTTTGTAGTTTGATGTTTTGAGGTTTAGTTTTGAGTTTGAGTTTATGGTTTATGATCCATGTTTTGGGGTTTAAAGGTTTAGTGTTTAGAGTTCGAGGGTTATGGTTTAATGCTATGGGTTTGGAGTTTGGTGTTTAGGGGTTAATGGTTAAGGTTTACTAGTTAGGTTAGAGTTTGTGGTTTGATGTTTAGGCTCTAGGGTTAGGGTCAAAGTTTAGTGTGTAGGTTTTAGGGTTTGGGGTTTAAGGTTGGGTGTTGGGGAGGTATGTTGAAATCATGACAAAACGACAGATGAAACGAAACCATAAAAACAAAAAAAAAGCTTGCCACAAAAGCATAGATTATTATTAAAAATATATATAAATAATAAATATGATAATCGAAAGCTAACACTAAAATTGATTATCGACTACCGATTAAAAAAATAAAAGAATAGAGTCTGCATGGCTAAGAATAGTGCAAAGAAAAAAATCAGATTAAAAGGTGAGAATGGCAGCGGGGGCACGTTCAAGTAAATCTGTAATTCATATTAATTGATAGAAAACAATGTAGCGTATTTGATTTTGCTTACAACAAGGATGGAGCTACAAGTTGGGATGACTATTTGGACTGTGAATTCAATTATTTGTGAATACTTATTTTTTTTGTAGTTTTTAAGAATTTATAGGTTAAAATGTTAAATTTACTATCCGTTGTGGATTCAGAGCGAATACAGATAAACATATTTGAATATCAATTGTTTGAATCCATATTATTTATACAAATTATGAATTTGAATATATGAGCCTGACTTCATGTTGCAAAATGAATAATATTTTGCTATTCAACCCTTGATCATGTAACTAATAGTCGTCATATAATTTTAAATTTCAAATTTCAAATTTTGTACATTCGAATATCTCACAAACAATAATATTCAATTCATTCTATTACAATTTAATGAAATACAGAATAATGTCATGTCATTTGCGACTCTTAGAGATCGGAAAAGGTATGGGGACTATATTCAGAGTAGGGTAAGATTCGTTTCCTCTAAAACTGTGTATATTTGGAGTTCGACATGTCTAGAGTACTATTACAAGATAATAAATTTTAAAATTTATTTACGAACTAAAAATGTTAGACTTTTTAATAATATTTTCGGTTGTTTTTTTAGTTTTTCTTTTCCTCTAAAACTATGTGTATATTTGGAGTACGACATGTCTAGAATACTATTACAAGATAATAAATTTTAAAATTTATTCACGAACTAAAAATGAAACTTATTTTGTAAGTATCGATACTTAATCTTTTTGATAAATTTTTAGTTTGGGACAAAGTATTGATACTTGCAAAAAAAACATCTGAAAATATTATCAAAAAGTCTAGCATATTTAGTTCGTGGACAAATTTCGAAACGTGCCGTCTTTTAGCTTCACCATAGACATGCCACGCGTTAGATTCACCCTAAAACTATCCTTCGTATTTAAAATTTTATTAATTTAGTCTTTGTTATTATGTTAAATTGTTTGTTTTTCTTCGACAAATATTATGTCACTTTCTTATTACTTTTGCGATATAAATATAACAATAGTTTAACAATATCTTATTGTTGCTTCATAGTATTGTTTATGTCAAAAGTGCCAGATACTAAACAAAGTAGTGGAGACATGTCAAGGAGGAAGTTGGTGGTGGTTCACCCATTCTGAAATAAGCGGAGAGCCAAAGACGATGATGAGGAGTGGAAAGAGTTGGTAGGGAATGAGGTGAAAAGAATCAGTCTGCCTTCTTATCTTTCAGCTCAATGGGTATTTATAATTAAGTGGTACTGTTTGATGGGACAGAGCCAAACCTAGTGATGGCTATTGATGGGACGACAAGATCAGGCCCGGCTCTTAGTCAATAGGCTTTTCAGCCTAGTCATGAGAATTGATAGGATTAGGCTCGGCTGTCAGGCAATAGGCTTAGCTGGTGGGTTAAACAAACCTGATGGATGTCATGTCGAAAGTAATCTAGAGACGAGAGCTCTGAGGTCCTGGTACTTCACGTGCTGAGGAATGGTCCGGAGACTAAGAGTTTCAGAGGCATAGGTATCTCCTAGAAGCGGTGGATTTCGGAGGCAAGATCAGATTTAATACCAGGGCACTGACAAAGATATAACAGACATTTACGGAGGTATAACAAGTATAATACAATTATGCAACTATTACTTTGATATGACATATTCTTCATTTGATAGTATTGCAAAAAATGACTAAATTGACTGGACTTTTAAATACGAATGATTAGCTTATTGAAGTTTTCAATAAGAACCAAATTGATAGAATGTATGAGTTTTGATGTGACACCCGAACCGATATGGGTTACCTGATCCAATATGAGGTGTCACATTTGAGCTACCAGAACGAACCACATTAAAATTCCAGTTAAAATAAATTGCCAAACCATTTAAAACCATAAAACAAACTTTGAATTTAAAATACAAGTTCAAAAATTATTCATTTAACATGACAACCTTCATAGATAAATGTTATAAAATGAGTTTTAGACTCAAATATAAAACAAGACGTGACATACATGCCTCCTGATTAAACAGATATCGTGGTCTATAAGTATTGACAAAAGAACTCTCATATTGATGTCGATAATTGCACCATGTTCAAACTTTTATAGCCTGTGATGATAAATAACAATAGGTGTAACTCCCTTGACCTGGTCTAGCCGAAAGACCGAACCAAGCAAGGGTTTACCGAAATAACCCCAAAAAGAGTACAACTAGAACGATCCATTTTTTCTTTTATCTTATCTAAATGCATTATTAGGTCCTAAGGTGTTCATACGAGTCATGGTTAAAATTACAACTCAATCGGGCGTCATTTCGACATCCAGTTGCTCGAAACACTTTATAGGGACTACAACATAATTTCCAATAATTACAAGGACTTTCATGAAATTAAAGTTACCAATCCTCAATTAGTAATGTTACATGCCTTCATGTTAAATCTCAACCCAAAATAATCATTCATTCACATTTAATTGCACATTTAAGAAACAAGGACCAAAATGCAAAGAATTCAAACTACATATGCTTATACAACTTAATTAACGGTCTGCGTACCGATTGTAATCACTCATTTTTGAGTGGGTTTTAGTATTATTAGTGTTATTTTAATATTAATATTATTAATATAAAATTAATAAAAAAAAATAATAATAATATAATATAAAAAGGTAAAAAAAGTAAAAGTAAAAAAAAATATTAAAAAATTTTAAAAAGTAAAAAAAAGGAAAATTGTGTGGTTTTGGGATGACCATGTCACCCTTAAAATCTCCACAATTGCCTATAAAAGGCGCATGAGGGGGCAATTTGAAGAAAATATCGGCAATGACTAGCCCCAAATAAAAGAGCTTGGCTCTCGGGTAGCCTAGGACCGAGAGCAATGTTCCCTCGGTCCTAACCGGTTCGATCGGGGTCCTATTTTGGATACCGATTTAGTTAATTTTTGGAGAGGTCGTGGTAGATCTCGGTGGGGTTCAGTCGGGGTTCGTCATTCGAGCTCCTAGTTAGATATATTTTCTTTCCTTTTTATTTGTGTTGTAATTTTTATAATTTAATGAAGTATTAGTTATTTTAAAATTTTATTCTTATTTTTTAGTTTGTATGTTTATTTATGTTTTAGATTAGTATTTATTTATGTTTTAAATTCGTGTTTTAGATTGATGTTTTATTAATGTTTTAGATTCGTTTTTATGTGTTAGATTAATATTTATGTAGGTATGTTTTAGATTAGTATTTATTTATGTTTTAAATTTATGTGTTAGATTAATATTTATGAATGTTAACATTTTATTTATGTTAGATTTGTTTATGAGTTAGATTGATATTCATGTACGTATGTTTTAGATTAGTATCTTATTTATGTTAGATTAGTATTTTATTATGTTAATATTTATTTGTATTTTTATTGTATTTATATTTGTCATGTTTTAGGTTGCATAACGGATATATAAATTGTCAATGTGGTGCCCTTTTATCCGAGCGTAAACGGGGTCAGTATCAGGCGTAGTGATAGTGGTTGGACGTTTACTCTCGGATAACGAGGCCTTTAAAATTTTACTCGCACTTATAACCAAATTTTAAATTAATCGTCACCTTAATTCGGAAAGTCTAATATTAATAAAGCGGTAATTATTAAAGTACCAATTTTGGGCGGTGTGGGGGTGCTAATCCTTCCCCATCCGTAACCGACTCCCGAACCCAAAGTTTTCAAAATCTCTGGTTTTTATGGTGTTCGGCCTACCTAAGTGGCCGGTGGCGACTCCATTTTTAAAATAAAATACGATTTTTTAAAACCCCACGGATGATTTTTAAAATACCACAAACACCTCAAAACACTTCAAAAATACTTTTTTAGCGAGAGACAACCAACACTAATGATTTTCAAAATAAAACGCAGTTTTTTAAAACCCCCACGAAATAAACATTTTTATATCCGAAAGACAACCAACACTTCGAGAAGGTTTTTTTTAGCGCGATGGACATCGCTACAGATGGCGACTCCGCTGGGGACATTTTTTGTTTTTCAACAACAAATGAGAGCCGAGCTTTTTTCAAATAATTACCGCTTTATTAATATCGAAAATTCTGGATTAAAGTGACTATTAAACTAACATTCGGTTATAATTGCGCGTTTGTTTTAACGCAATTAAAATATGGCATATAAACTTGTTTTTTAAAGTGGGGGGAAAACGCTAATGCTTTCGTGGAGATATCGTTCTCTCGTATGGGCCTAGCAAGTACCTTCGGGGCTTGAGTACCTTATACTTTCGTGAGGATATCGTTCCTTCGTATGGGTATAAGCGAATGGGTCCCCCTGAGTTGAACCCGGTTGAAAGGAGCCTATAATGGGTGATGATCGGGGGGGCTTGCTACTCTTAGTAGAGGACAGCAAAGACATTTCGGGTACCTCTTAGCACCAAAACTACATATAGAGAACATAGAAACCCACCCCTTTAGAGCTATGCAGATAACCTTAGGTGTTTTAGACGGGATAAATAGGGTTGTTTTGTTTGTTTACCTTATTTAATTTGTCATTTTATTTATATATTTATTATTTTTATCTGGTACTAACTCATTTCTTTTTGTGTTTTATTTTTATTTTACACATACTTTTGTTGCATTATCATTGTATCCACATTACATAGAGGCGATGATTCAAGTGATTTGCCCGATTAGAAAATCTTTCATCATGGAAAAAATGTGTCTTAAGAAGAACGACATCGATCCAGTCGTGCGACATTGGTCAGAGATTAATCATCAGATCCGAGGTAACAATTTGCCGAGCATGCGTGTAGTGCCAAAGTAAACACACGAGACCCTGATGGTGGACATACAACGAGCTACAAGGCGTGTGAATGACTTAGATACCGAAGCCGCGACTCTCCGACCTTTCGTAACCCCGGACATGGAAGAAGCACCAAGGTTTATCAAGTTGCTCAGAGCTATCGAGGAGCTAGGGCTTATGTGTAGAACTTTGTTTTGTAATTAAGACTTTTTTGTAATAGGGACTCTTTTTGTAATAGGGACTCCTTTTGTAATGTGGATCCTTTTTGTAATCTGGACCCTTTAGTTCCCATGAAATTCGTTCGAAAGGGTGATTACCAGCGGAATCAACGCCTTTATTTGCATTCATGTTGCATATCATGACATGGTGTTGATTCAAGAACAGTTCATTAAAAGGCTTTCAATATAGAAAAAGTCTGCTTTTCCAGAAACGATAATATTACAATATCAAGTTAGGTCAAGCAAAGACCAATCGAGAAAGAAGACGGTACGATAGTAAGGCACGTGCGACGCAGAAGATTCAGTCAGTGCCGCAGAACCCCAATTTTAAATCTTCACATTTAACATTTTTGTAAAAATCTCAAAGATTTTAATTTAACTCCTTTAAAAAATTGAAAATATTATTATTTTGCTTTGAATCTTTTTCCCTCATAAAACTTTCAGAATAATAATAATAACAAAAGAAACCTAAAAGTTTTATTTTTTAAGTAAGTTAAAACTTTTTTATAATAAAAAGGGGGAAATTTTAAACCAAATGATCCTTGAGAATTTTAACCCCAAAAAAGTTTTAAAGTACTCCCCTAGGATCGATATAATCCATCCATGTTTAGACGTATTATTCGTTTGCACCTAGATCTACAGAAGAAAAGATCTTGTATGCATTATGCCTGCACTTGTTGATGTCCTTTTCAGAAGCCACAAAAATAAAGATCATGACGTCAAGAGTCCATGGAATAGAATAAGAGGAGAAGACGAAGTCATATATCATCATAAAGACGACGTCGAGACGTGGAGCACAGGTTTTGCTTTCCGAAGTCAAGGTCTCCAGAATAAATCCAACTATTACCTGTAATTTATTATTAATTTCTTGCAAACAGACATTTTCTCTATTGATTCCCAAAGTGGTTTCTCAAATCTCAGAAATCGTTCATAATTGGCAAAGGGTCGTCTAGTCAGATATTAGAGGGCACGAATCCAGGGTTTTGTCCCAAAGCAAGATCGGAGACAATAGAAGAGGAACCATCTGAAGACTTCATGTCAGACACGGTAAGGAGACACGGTACTGGTAATGAACAAAGTAAAGTGCAAGAGTTGAAAGAAGCAGAGAGAAGAAGTGATGAATCATATGAATACTTTGACGAAAGGTAAGCGATCCATCGAACCGAAAGAAGAACCGATTAAGGATCAGAATAGAAAGTGGGATAGTCAGAATTCTACCTTTAAGCCAGCTAAATACGACAAATTGAACCCTTTTGTGATCCGCATCAATAAACAGGCGGAATGTATGTCTGAGTCAGGCTTTGAAAAAGTAGAGCTCGGTCCAGAAGAAACCCGAGAAGTAAGTAATGAAAAGAAGTACATCTCGATTCCTGTGAGGTATACCGAACTACTCTAAATATTCATCGAGAAGAGCCTTATTACCTCGGTGAAGTCTCTAGCGAAGAGACCGTCTTATCCAAGAGATTACGACACACGTGCTAGAGGCAGTTACTGTTTAGGAAGTTTGGGTCACAGTATTGAGGATTGCGGGGCCCTAAGGAACAAGTTCAAGATCTTATCGCGATAAGAATTTTAGGTTTCGAAGACGGAGTTCCCCAATTCTATAGTGAGCTAACAATCACCCGAGGGACAAAGTCGAGGAATAATCGATATCCATAACAAAGTTCGAGTAATGCCGAAGTGGGTCACTCAAGCGAGTTAAATTTGAATATCGGAGATAGGGGCATCCAAGGAGAGGGATATTCTTTCGAGTTCAGCCAGCTCAGATAAGAGAGAGATAACTTGGATAAAATTGAATTTGCAGAATGATCACCAGAAGCTTTACTGAGTGTTTAAGAATATCAGATTGGGCCACCTTTAAAGAATAAATGAACGGTGTTGTTCAGTTGAAAGACGACTCAGAATATTGGAAGAAGAGAAACTAGTCAAGCAAGAATCAAGTCAGGCTATTATCAGGTAAGTTTGAGGAAATTGGGAATAGGTACGACAATCTCCAGAGATGAGCTACGGAATAACTTAGCCATTAACAAAAGTTTTGGAAACAAGTTTACGACAGAGCAATGACAATCCAACACTCTTCAGTTGGAAAGGACAACTTCCAAGCTACGAAAGACTAAGCAATGGATAGATGAAGACCCGAAGATCGATATTACCCGAGCAGGTAAGGCGGCTCAACAAGGTGGCAGGCTTAGTCAGAACACGGACCAAGTGTTGGACCACGGAGGCAAGCTGACCGGACTACTGGATGAAGTTAAGAAAGTAGGCACTGAAGCTTATCAGTAACTGTAAATATCTAATATCTGATATAATGAAACCTTTTGGCCTCAATGAACGTCGTTCTATGGGGATCACTTTCATATTTATATTTTAGGATTGCATTGCATTGCATTACATTGTACAGTCATGGCATATTTTACATAACATTACATAAATTTTTTGGGGGTAATCCAAAGAACAGTTAGAGTTTTATCGTGAATAAAAGAATTGAACACACTCAAAAATCAAGATTCGAGCAGTTAGAAGATGGACCCGAAGAAAAAGAGAGAGAAAAGAAGTTTGATGCCTTTGATGCAAGAAAGCTCTATTTGAACCCTGATTTGGTCGTTCATCTGAATTCCAAAGATTCCCAGATTTGCGCATGATAACGGAACAAGATGCCCCAAGATTCACGCGACCATATTCTGTAAAAAGATGGAGGGCTGCATTGAAAAATTGTCGATTCACTACTTCCCCGACAGTCTAGCAGAACCTACAGTGATATGATATGCTTTGGACCTAGCACCAAGTCGTCAGTATCTCCAGGGTACGAAGATGAAACCTGATGAAAGCTTCAAGCAATGTTCTTTGAGGTGTCTGTGTTTGCAACCCAGGTGCAGCCTCCCGTAGATGAAGAAGAAAGTGACTTCCATGCCACTTTTCTTATTTATTCTTTGATAAGGTGCTCGGGAAAATGAATGCCAACTTTGAGGACTTCATGACAGTCGGAGAGAGAATCAAACATGCACTCCGGGACCTAAGTTTAAAAGACCAGACATGCCTAGGAGCAGAAGGAAAGAAAGAGATAAATGGGTACCACTTTCGAAGGTTTTCGTGATCGTAAGAGAAGAAAACAGGCAGATTCCTCTGAATCAGTGAGAAAAATTCCTCGAACAAGTACATATTTAGAGATATTCGGAGTATTCCATCTCGGACATATGGCCTTATCTGATCAAGGGTTAGTACCTTACCTCAAGGCCGATAAAGATTACGCCCAGCTCATCTGCTCACAGTTTTGATCCATACAGTATATGTGAGTTCTACCTTGAGGCGCCGGGGCATGACACTAAGAAATTTGAGGTCGTTAATAAAAAAATTGAGAAGCTGGTTGAGGAGGGAGTCGTGACGAGAGAGTTGATCCAGCGGTGGAAAAACAAGAGAAGAGGCAAGCCTACACTACCTTGAAAGGGGCAGAATGAGTTAGTACCCTAGAGATAGTCCAAAGGTCCCTACGATTTTCTCATCATTTCACAAAGAAATTCTCAACAAAAAAAAACTCATTGTTTGTCAGAATAACAAATCACATTTCCATTTAGAAAGCATTTTTACATTCTTGATTCTTTAAACATTTTATTTTTATGGGGTAGTTTTTGTTCTCCCATATGTATATACACGCATTTTTGAATGGACATGTATATATTATTTCTATACTAGGTCCTCGAATTTTGAATGCAACAGTACATTTGCTTCATATCCAAAGATCAACTCTAAGTTGCATATATTTAGAAGAGATTGAATGTTGTGGGGATACTGTAAATGTGAGTATCTGTTAGTTTACTTAGGCCAACAGAGGAACAAAGCGAGTGTTTAGACAATGAGCAGTTCCCATTTTAGGAATTTATCTTCTCAGGCACTTGTCGTTTAAGATCCTTGAAAACAAAGTTGACCCTAAACCTCTACCCCCTGAAGGCTTTCTCAGGACATCTGTGAATGTAACGACGAACGATATTCTTTTACTTTACCAGAAGACAAAGATGAGACCAGACAGATTGGATAAGAAGATCAGAAAATCATCAGAAGAAAGTGGTTGAAAACAAGGATACGTTCAAACGAAAAACCAAAGAAAAGAAGAGAAATGGCAATCAGAAAGCCGAAGCAATCCAGATCAAGTAAATATCAGAAGAGCTGCAGAGAGGCAATTAACTTCGAGTGGAAGATAGAATCAATACCCAGTATAGATACGTGTTGATTCGAGGATACATTTATAGACTCGAATAAGAAGAAAGAGATTTAATGCTAAAAACCCAAAATGGCCAGTCTAAAACAAAAAACAAAACAAAACAAAACAAAAAAGAAAAGAAAAGAAAAAATAAATAAATAAAATAAAAAAGAAGAAGAAAAAGAGAGAGAAAAAAGGAAGAAAAAAGAGAAAAAAGAAAAGAAAAAGGGAAAAAAAGAAAGAGAATATTGCATATGCTTCACACACAGATCAAACAATACAAGAGTGGGGCTTCAACTATGAGCAAGAGACACAAGGAACCCATATTTCAAGTAAATATCAGTTTTGAAAATTAGTATAGAAGCTCAAATTGAAGCCAAGTCAAGACAAGTCGGCCTGAAGATTGCCAATTTCGAAAAAGGAAATGACCTCTAGGGTGAAAACCCAAAAATGGGCAGTCTAGAGTGATCATGAAAATGAAGAAAAATAGTAGTTTGCCTGAGCATGCTGGCATCAATATCCAACCAAAATACACTGATCTGAAGGTACAGAAGAAGGAAGTGACCTCTAGGGTGAAAACCCAAAATTGGACAGTCTAGAGCAATCCAAGAGAAAAAGTGAAAAAGAAGAAAAGAAAAAGAGAAAATAAGAAAGAAAGAAATAATAACATTTCATCTGGGCGTGCCAATCACAAGAATTCCCATAAATGTATTCGTCATCCTTCATTCAAGAAATCTCAGTTTTGAGGAGTTTTAGAGGATCAAACATTCTTAAACAGAAAACGAACATCAGTACATAGCCAGAATGCAAGACAGCCTACAGTAAAAAGAAAGGAAATGAACTCTAGGGTGAAAACCCCGAAAATGGGCAGTCTAGAGTGATCCAAAAAAGAGAAGGAATAATGGGCATATCCAAGTTACACAAGTACAGAAATACTGTTTCACTTAACCATAAACCAAAGGCCTACATTACAAGCCCCCAAAGACCATTATGATCATCCATAGATATCCAAGTTGAATGAGAATGCCTTCAGATTTCATTCCGCCTATAAGGGTTAACTTTGCTTCAAGGAACGTCAAACTTCGAAGTGCTTGATCGACACCCAAATGAGGGAAGGATTAGGCATGGTGAGATAGTGAGATTAAAAGAGCCACCTTAAAAGGGGTAGAAACTAGGTAGGGTTGTTCTTCTCAAAAGCCTATTAGACTAGAAGAAACTATACATTTACATATATCTCCACAATGGTCAAGATCTTCTAAATATGCGCTTCATTAAAGTTGATCTCTGGCAATTTGAAGCAGATATGCTTTGGTTTTTGATATTTTGGGGGCAAACATGTTTTAAAAGGTTTAACATTTTCTCCCAAAGTTTTGATGTTTACTATTTCCCCCAAACATTAGTTTTTAAAATGTTTGGCAATATACTTCGAATTTTGTTTATCATTCTCCAAACATTAATTTTTAAAAAAAACGTTTGGTCCTTAAAAAAAGAAGAAAGAAAAGAAAAATATGTTTTCCATTTGTTTCAAACAATGTTTTCAAAATGTTTGGTATCCCCTCCAAGTTGTGATTTTCAAAATGGCTGTTATCTTTTCAAACAATCATTATTTTTTTGAAATATACACAAGTAAATTGCCTTATGCATTACTTTAAAAATGAATGATGGTGAGATTTAAAGCATAGGGACCGAGAGTTAGTTCCCGTCGAAATGCTACGAGAAGATCAAGGATGAGCTCAGGGGATGAAAGCATTTTGGCTCACCCTGGTGACTAGAAATAGATCAAGGCTCTGTATGATGGGTCAGAAAATTCAAAGCAGTGAAGCCCGTGGTTGAATGGGGCAACGCCAAGCGAAGAAGATGACAAGGCTTCTTATAAGAATAATATAAGAACCAAAAGATCATTTATGAAGACGGATGATAACCCTGAAGACAAGAAAGCCTTCTGCACAAAAGGTTTGAAAGCATGTTAATCTAGATTCGAAGTGATTGATCAAATGAGGATTTAAGAGCATACAGTGAAGAAGTAAAGAGATGAAGAAATATGAGGAATGACCTTTCAGGGTGTAAGACTTTAGAGCAAAAAGGGGCTGAAAGAAAAAAAAAGAAGAAAAAAAGAAAAAGAAAATGAGAGAAAAAAAGAAAGGGATAAGAAAAAAAGAAAAAGAAAAAATAAGGAAAATTGAAGGAAAAAGAGAAAAAAGAAAAGAAAAAGAAGAAGAGAAGAGAGAAAAGAGAAAAAAACAAGAGAAAGAAAGCATTACATTGCATGCATCATATAGATAGGGGCATGTTAATTTTTGCTTGTTTTGGACAGGTACTTAAAGAATTATCAAAGAGTATTAAGAAGTGGATTTCATTAAAGTCCAGAAAGTTTGGCAGCCATTTTCGGCGCGAGTCCCCAAATTTGAAGAAAGTTTGGCAGCCATTTTCGGCGTGAGTCCCCAAATTTAAAGAAAGTTTGGCAGCCATTTTCAGCGTGAGTCCCCAAATTTAAAGAAAATTTGGCAGCCATTTTTAGCGTGAGTCCCCAAATTTGAAGAAAGTTTGGCAGCCATTTTTGGTGTGAGTCCCCAAAATTGAAGAAAGATTTCGGTAGCCTTAGCAGCATGAGTCCAGAAAGATCGGTAGCCATTGTCAGCGTGAATCCCTAAAATTGAGAAAGATTTCGGCAGCCATAATAGCGTGAGTCCAGGAAGATCGGTAGCTATTTTTAGCGTGAATTCCCAAATGTGAATAAAGATCGTCAGCCTTAGTAGCGTGAGTCCAGAAAGATCGGCAGCCATAGTAGATTGAGACCAGAAAGATCGGTAGCCATTTTGGCGTGAATCCCAAATGTGAAGATAAAGGTTCTATATAGGAAGGGCCTATATTTTCAAGTGTTCGCAACGAGGGGTTCTATATAGGAAGAATCCGTAGCTCCGAGGCTTCAGGAGCTGAAAGTTTTATATAGGAAAGGCTTGCGGCTCTAGGGTGAAGACTAACAGTTCTATATAGGAAGAACTCCCAGCGGAAGGAATTCACCCATGACACAGAAGGTTTTATATAGGGAAAACCCGCTGTGTTGGAGGTAAAGAGTCCTATATAGGAATGGCTCCGAGCTTTACTGTCTTAGAGTGAAAAGTTCTATATAGGAAGAACCTGTAACTCTGAGATTTCAGAAGCTAAGAGTTCTATATAGGAAGGACTTGGAGCTCCAGGGTTTAAAGACTAACAGTTCTATATAGGAAGAACTCTCAGTCGAAAGAATCCGTCTATGACGCAGAAGGTTCTATATAGGAGAAACCAGCGTTGAAGGTGAAGAGTTCTATCTAGGAATGACTCCAAGCTTTACCGTCTCAGAGTGAAAAGTTCTACATAGGAGAGACTCGTAACTCAAGACTTCAGAATGAAAGGTTCTATATAGGGGGACCTATAGTTCCAAGATTAGAAGGTGAAAAAGTTCTATATAGGAAAAACCTACGAGCCTGAAGATTCAGCTAAGGAAGAGCGGAGAGTTCTAGAAGAACACGTGATTCCGAAGCCAAAGACAAAGAAGTATGTCAAAATGAGTGTTTTTGATCTTTGCTTTGTCCTCGTTTCACAAGAACAAGCAAAGAGGGGCAACTGTAATTACTCATTTTTGACCGGGTTTTAGTGTTATTTTAATAATATTATTATTAATATAAAATTAATAAAAAATAAAAAATAATAATATAATATAATATAAAAAAAGGTAAAAGTAAAAAAACTATTAAAAAATTAAAAAGCAAAAAAAGGGGGGAAATTGTGTGGTTTTGGGATGACCACGTCGCCCTTAAAATCCCCACAATTGCCTATAAAAGGCGCATGAGGGGGTAATTTGAAGAAAAGATCGACAGTGGCTAGCCCTAAATAAGAGAGCTTGGCTCTCGGGTAGCCAAGGACCGAGGGCAGTGCCCTCGGTCCTAACCGGTTCGATCAGGGTCCTATTTTGGATACCGATTTAGTTAATTTTTGGAGAGATTGTGGTAGATCTCGGTGGGGTTCAGTCGGGGTTCGTCATTCGAGCTCCTAGTTAGGTATATTTTCTTCCTTTTTATTTGTGTTGTAATTTTTATAATTTAATGAAGTATTAGTTATTTTAAAATTGTATTCTTATTTTTTTAGTTTGTATGTTTACTTATGTTTTAGATTAGTATTTATTTATGTTTTAAATTTGTGTTTTAAATTGATGTTTTATTAATGTTTTAGATTCGTTTTTATGTGTTAGATTAATATGTAGGTATGTTTTAGATTAGTATTTATTTATGTTTTAAATTTATGTGTTAGACTAATATTTATGAATGTTAACATTTTATTTATGTTAGATTTGTTTATGAGTTAGATTGATATTTATGTATATATGTTTTAGATTAGTATCTTATTTATGTTAGATTAGTATTTTATTATGTTAATATTTATTTATATTTTTATTGTATTTATATTTGCCATGTTTTAAGTTGTATAACGGATATATAAATTGTCAATGCGATGCCCTTTTATCCGAGCTTAAACAGAACCAGCATCAGACGTAGTGATAGTGGTTGGACGTTTACTCTCGGATAATGGGGCCTTTAAAATTTACTCGCACTTATAACCAAATTTTAAATTAATCGTCACCTTAATCCGAAAAGTCTAATATTAATAAAACGGTAATTATTGAAGTACAAATTTTGGGCGATGTGGGGTGCTAATCCTTCTCTATCTGTAACCGACTCTTGAACCCAAAGTTTTCAAAATCTCTGATTTTTATGGTGTCCGACATACCTTAGTGGCCGGTGGGGACTCTATTTTTAAAATAAAATACGATTTTTTGTAAAAACCCACGGATGATTTTTAAAATACCACAAACACCTCAAAACACTTCGAAAATACTTTTTTTTAGCGAGAGACAACCAACACTAATGATTTTCAAAATAAAACGTGGTTTTTTAAAACCCCCACGGAATAAACATTTTTATATCCGAAAGACAACCAACACTTCGAGAAAGTTTTTTTTAGCGAGAGGAACATCGCTACACCGGTACTGTAACTTGCGTTTCGATACGACACAAAAATACAAAGAAGTATCAATACGGTCCCTACGTGTACCGGTACGAGCTTGTATATTTCAAAAGTCAGAATTCTAGTAGCTAGACACCGTATCAATACGGTAACCCGTGTACCGAAACGAACACTCTTTCATCACTATGCGTACCGATACAGTTACCAGGTGTATCGGTACGTCTAGGCTATTTTAAACGTTTTGAGCCTGGACAGATCCCCGCGTACCGAAACCTGAGGGGCTTGTACCGATACGGGGTGACCTGTATTGACATCTAGGTCCAACATATGACACTTTGGCTCAATCTAAGACTATCCATTCAACCTCTAATTATCATATGACCTCATAAACATTCAATCATCAAACATAGCAACATAGATTAGGGCTATACTAAGCATGGCATACTCAGGCAATTACCTATGATCATGATTTCTACCCAAGCATTCTTATTGTCTCCCAACCCCTCAAAACCACATATAAAAGCATCATACCAAACCAACACATCAATCCAAACTATTACAACAGGGATTATCTCAAAATACATCTCCTAAAACAACCCGATCACATTGCCTTCTTATTACTATTTAACGTATATAAAACCATACTTTGTATCGAAATGTTTCTTGGATCTTCCCTTGCTAACGTGCTGCCCGAGAAGCTATTTCTCTGCATTGATGAGGAATTGAGAGTGTAAGCTATAGTGAGGGAAATCACAGTACACTCATCAATGCATTTAAAACCATTTGATTCAAACCACATGTAATTATCTCATGGCAAAACATCTCATGCTTTTCACAACATCTCAAATATGCACATTTAAATCATTTTCAACACATGTATCATGGATTCAATTTCTACCTCAATTTAAGCTTCACACCGCAACACCTTTATTACAAGCTTAAAGAGTAACACATGTATAAATCTCATTATACAAACATAATCCATTTTACATGATACATCATCTCATATATTGGCATTCAAGTGACTCAAAACCAGCAACCTTTTATTTCACAAAACTTATCAGATACACGGATTTCTCAAGTGATTCCCACAACCACTTCATATACACACCTCAACCAGTGTAACGACACACTTGCCCACCTCATCGGTTCAAACCAGAGTAATGGCACACTTGCCATCTCTATGGTTTGGATGTATAATCCACCAGCGGGAGCAAACGGAACATTTACCTACCTCAACCGCTACGGTTCTCATGTTTGAGATTACGGACACTTAATACCCCTCGACAAACATGAGATGACTTTTTACAGTGCACTCTAAACCCTATGACATGCCAACTATATCCGAGATCATTTTAAACACATCCACTTGCCAATTTATTCAATAAACAACATTACCTCACTGTTTTACATATGCATTAAATCAATCTTCCACAAATACATTAAACCATGTATTTTCATATTCTCAAAAATACTTGCATAAATCATATGTTATTCCCAAAAGTAATCATCAATGGTCATTTGCATCATAAATTATTTCTAAAACATGCATAATACAGTGAGTAATCAAAACCATAACATGTGCATGAGATTTCATTTTGCAAAAGCTGAAACCGAAAGAAAACTCAACTGATACTTACTTTCGAGCTTAGATAAGTGTGTCAAACTTTATCTAAACTCACACAACTCCTTTTCAAACCTTTTTACAGCAGTAAAAAACTTTTCCACTCACCAATAACCCAATGTTTGCTTGCCGTTGCACAAATCAAACTTCCGAAGCTTCCGCGCCTTCTTCAAAAGTCCAAGGATTCAACTCCCCTGCTTTACACAATCAAAAACAGATGATTAAAACACATATCTGCACCTCAAACCCCCAGCAATTAACAAACACAACATCGCCTCACAAGAATACACTCAACACATTCCTAAAACCATCAAGAACACCACCAAACCATTTCTAATCAAATCCCAACCAACGTCTAATGATTTTAACACATTAACAACACCAATTAACATCCAAAAACACCTTAAACACGTCCTTATAACTCCAGCAACACTATAGCAACAAGATCAACCCAAAAACCAACTATGCATAACCTAGAAAACTAACAATTCACATAGTTTCGGGATTACATGGATTAATCAACTCTTTCAACATTAAAATACATCTAAATGGAGATCTAAAACCATTAGATTCATCACCAAAATAGATCCAAATCAATTTCTAACAATTTTCCAAGAAAACTCAATTTAACCAATAAATCCATATTAAAATCATAATTTCTTAACATAAATCAATAACAATGGATCAAAAACTTGGGAATTTCAATAAAGAACCTTTAATTACAAGAGAGAAATGAAAATTACCTCTAATTGCTGATTTCCTCCTTAATTGGCCAAACTTTGATGAAATCCAAAGAGATTTTGCAAATGAATTTAATGAAATCAATAAGGAATCAAAAAGGAAATCAATGGAGATTGATTCCTGGAGATTTTGAAGTGGAAATCCTAGTTTGGTTGCTGAGAAAGTTGAGAGAAAATGTTTGGAGAAAAATAGTTACGTAAACAAATGTTTTTAGCAAATTAAAGATCTTTTTAATAAATCATCATTTATCTAATTATTAAATCATTTAAAAATAGCCTAAATTAAGAGAGAAATCTGTTGAAAAAAAATTGGACAAATAGCTTTTTAAAGATTTTAAATTTTTACACTTTTTTAATTTAGTCACAAAAAATAGTTTTGAAAAGTTTCAATTTAGTCACTAGATTAAAATGTCTTAAAATCAGATTTAATATCTTCAAATTGACTTCACCAAACTACTTAAAATATTAATTAAGTACTTTAAAACATTTTCCCACACTTTATTTTATCCCAAAATTAATTTTATAAATTTATTTTTTCAAAACTATTCGAATTGCCTAAATCAATTCTCTTGAACCACCGACTCAGCTCACATCTAGGCCCAATTTTAGGGCGTTACAATATAAGCTTGGAAAAGCTCAGTAATACAGAACTACCAAGGGATGTTACAGGCACAAGTATATAGCAAAGCATAATACTATCATGGTGTTCCGGGCAACATGTTCCAATTACAATTTGATATTTCAGTAAAACATTATGTCTGAAGGTAATATAGTTGTTCGTCCAATTTAATTCTCGGAGGCACCTGGTAATTACATGAAAGGGAATGTTGAACTTCTGACAAATTTGAACTGATTTCAGAAATAAGATCCCTAATAAAATGGGTTCAATAACTAGTGGCTCTACCAGGCATTCAAGAATTGATCTATCATTAGGACCATGTAAGATTCAGATACATCATGATTAATCCCATCATTATGCCTACAAGAGAATTTTAGTCATTTGGCTTCTAGGGCAATTTTAAATTTAATCCATTAAGGGTAAAATGATGATTTACAGTATTTAAGATTTCAAACGATTTACCAAGCCTCCAAATCCCATCAAACTAACAGATCTCAATATTGTAGTACTTACCAAGTATTCGGATATATGCACTTCACACGTATTCATTTTCTAATACTGACTATATCGTATAGCTAAACGGTCACCTTCATAATTTATCACATGACTTACCCTGTGTAGTCGAACATATATTATGTACATAAATCTTCCAACATTGTATTAATATCAGGAGTGATTGTTATATATGAGTCAGGCTTCATAACCCTTAGGGCATTTCAATCATTTAAGCTTTATTGATATATCCAGGATTTATCAAAAGCAATTCATTTAGTTCATTCATGAGGGTATTTTAGTCATTTTATAGCTCGAGGTATATCCATCATTTTTGCCAATTTAATTATTTAAGGTATTTCCAGGAAATGATTTTCAGACATTTATTTAGAAATCGAAGAAGTCTAGGCATTTTGCAATCTCAAAAGTTAGAAAGCGGTTACCAGGATTTTCCAACCAGATTAAGAATTTAACTGGTGAGTCAGTAGTTCTATTAGGTTAAGTATGAATTCCTAGGTCATTTCCACTTCCAGGGGTATTTAAATAATATTTTCATCATTTCTCTTCCAAGTATTTCAGGCATTAAATATTTTAACGAGAATAATCATAATTGAAAGTTTCAAAGTTAATCGCTTTATCAATTATTCACTAAACTTAGACTTTCCTACCGATTATCAAATTTTTTATTCGACTCATTTAGAATTTACCCAGTTTACTACACTTTTACTATAATATGCATGTTACACCTGACCAATCATATTCATGCATTAACCAATTAATTGCATGTTCCGTAAAGTATGTAATAGATAGTAAAGTATTACCTTGATTTTGAGCTACAACGGTCTGTCTTCTATGCATCTTCGATCCCTCTTGGCCTCGTATTTGACGTCCATTGATAATTCGGATACATGGAAATACAAAATACATCAGAAATGAAACTTAATTGATAATCAAAATTTTTTGAAAAATCAAACGCTAAAAATGACTTACCATATTAGAATTTGGCAAAAATAGACTTCAAAATTGGACTTAAGACGTTGAAAAACTTAAAATATGACCTTTTAAAAAATTAACTTTTGGTTAAAGTCAACCCGAAAAGTTAACGGGTCGGGTCAATGCTAAGTTAACGGGTCAGAGCCGTTCGGGTCAAGCAGTTGAGCCAATTCAGGTTGGACAACTTACTCAATCTGACCCTATTTTGGGTCCAAGGGTCTAAAGCTCTCACATGGGCAACTAATGTTGGGCCACTCACACCAGCCCACCCCTAGGGTTTCAACATTAGGACAACAGATCCTAGGGTATGTAGAACCTTAATCGGTGGTGTACCTCATCGGTGACTCAAAACGCCAATTCTGGCCAAATATAAACTCTCGACTGAGTTCGCCGAACAAGGTAAAACTAAAGGGTTTCCCACCGATCCTAAAAACCGACAGCCTGAGAGGAAGAATGGTGGTGAAGGTCTTGTTCGTGACACGACGAGGTACTCAGCGGTAGCGGTCGTGTAGTCCACGAACAGCGAAAGAGCAGTGGCTAGAGTAAATTTGTCGAACAAATTTTCCATTGTTTCTCGTACACGAAAGTCGAAGAGGGTGATCTGATGGGTAAGTTTTGATTAGACAATCGAGGGGAACAATCTGACAGGGACGGTTCACACCACAAGCGATCGGAGTTGGGTGGCCGAAGCTTGAACAGAAATGGGAGATGGGTTTAGAGATTGACGAACTTCCAACTATTTTCCATGGTGAACAGCGGGGGACCTCGGCGCGTGAAGGGCAGCGGGACGATGACGTGTACAGGGACGGTATCAGTGTTGGTCACGAACAGCGGAGGAACAACGAATCGTCGAGAAATAGAAATAGACTCATGAATTTCTCGTCGAACCTTTAAATCGATATTCACAGCCAACGATACAATAGATCATCAAGTGAATGGCGAAATAGAGATCAGGGTAAGGCGACGGTCATTTCAGCACCGACGTTGAAGGCCACAGACCGACAGTGAGGGAGATCGGAAATTGTGGTTTGGTGTGGGGAAAAGAAGGGTTCGGGGAGAAAAATCTGGATGTTTCATTAGATATAAAAATACATTAATTACCGGTTGGTGGGAGTTGGTTCAGACTTTTATTTATCATTAGGTATAATTAAAATTAAATAGATTAAATAAAAGCCGTAGTAAGCTAAGACCAATGGTGGCCTTAGCTCAGATAGCTAAGGCACAAGCTTACTATACACGACGGGGTCACAGGTTGGAACCCCTACCTACAACTAAGGGAACAAAATTTGACTCGACTTAAAAAATTAAATAACTCAACTTGATATAAAAATATTTGACTCATATTGAATTGATTTAAAATTTTATAAACTCGACTCGAAAAAATTTTAAATAAAGTTTGAGTTGTAAAATAGAAACTTGAATAACTCGAATAATTCAAAATTTTTAGTAATTAATGGATTTATTTTTAAGTTCGAGACGAGTTCCTCAATTTTTTATTATATATATACCGATATATAAAAATATGGAGAAATATTGCAACATATGAAGAAATATATATATAGATATCTTATATGATTAGAGAAAATAATTTAAATTGGAATCAATTCGTACTATAACATGATAAATAATTACAATTAACTTTTATGGGAACTCGAAAACTCGACTCGACTCGACTCGAATTTCTTAAACTCGACTCGTATTGAAAAAAATTCAAATAAAGTTTGAGTTGTAAAATATGATACGTTAACTCGAATGACTCAACAAATTTTAACTCGACTCGATCGAACGCTCACCACTACCTACAACCACTTACACTATTTTATTTTTTCTTTTTCTTTTTTTATACCATTAATTTAGGGTGTTGTATTTGACGACTATACTTGTTATTATATTAAACTCACATTAGACGCTTATTTCAATTTTAACAATCAATGACATGTTTATAACAAATTTTAAAATTGGTGACATGTTTGTTAATAAACATATAATTAAGTAAGGAGAATTTTATCCTTTAAAAATAATTAAAATTAAACTCAAACGTTAAAAAGACATTAAAACTACTTTTATCCCTAATTTAACACCAATACAACACAAAAACAAGTAAACAAAGTTATATAGATGTTGGAAAGTATAAAGGATAGGTGAAAGGCGAGTCTAACGTACAACATTCTTATAGTGTGGTTAAAATATTGCAAGTTTTGATATTTGTTCAAAAATTTAAAATATTAGACTTTTTATAATATTTTAGGTTACTTTTTTCGTATTTTTTACAAATATTAAATTTTATTTTGTAAAAATCGATACTTATTTAAAAACTTAAAATATTATAAAAAATAAAGTATCGAAATTTATTTTATAAGTATTAAAACTTATTAAAACACATAAAAATTTAACTTATAATATTATTAAAAAACTTAACATTTTAAATTTTTAAACAGATTTAAAATTTATCTTTTAATCTCATTCTACATGTCGCACGCTAAATCTACCGGTAGGTGAAAGCGTGGAATAAGCTGAGCGGACAAAAAGACAGCAGCAGCAGCAGCTGCCTGCCACATTTTTTTGTTGACAAAAGCTGCCTACATTTGATCCGGGAGTTGTTTGTTAGGAGTAATTAAAATTGACCACTTTGGATATATCTTAAAAGATTCTTACATTTGTCCACTGAAATCAATTTTTATAAAATGGCATCCCGCCATCCCATTTCTTTTGCGGACACTGCGAGAGTTTTTGTCTGAAAACCACCAAATGCCACCTAACATAACCATGTGTTTTCCCACTTTATCAACCCGATCTGATGGAATCTTCTGGGCAAAATAATAATACTCTATATATTTTTTTATATTTTAAAATTATTTCACATAAAATGTCTTATTAAAAAAGCTAATAATTTTTATAAAGTATATTTCTCTTTACACTCTTATTTTAATTTCGTAACAAAATAAAATTTAATTTTTTAAAAATAAAATTATCGTTCCAATTATTTTATATTATATTTCTTACACATTTTTATATAATTTTTTAAAAAAAATTGTGTGAAAAGTCAACAATAGACAAAATAAATAGAACCGAGGGAGTAATAAATAATAATCTTATTTATTTTTTATCATAATATTTTTTTTAAAATTCAAGTCTTTTAAGATAAACATCATTCATTTTTTACTTGATAAAAATCTTATTTTTTAAACAATTTTTACCTAAAGAAAGGGAAATTTTACCCCTAATAGGTCTTGAGCCCATTCCTTAAAGAAAAAAAATGTTAACCGAGAGTTTTAATCACATACTTTAGAGATTGTTGACAATAAAAATCTTATTTAATTTTCTTGTACATTCATGGGTTTGTACATCATCATACAATTAACTCTAGTTATAACTATATAATTGTAATATATTAGATCGTGTCAAAAAATTTATAATAATTATAATTTGCGAGTCTCATTAAATTTGATATAACTAAAGGCATCCGTATTCAACTCTTCAATCCTCTAGGATTTCATTAAAAATAATCATCTAAAGATAGAAAAAAATAAGTTTTTTTTCTAATACTGGAAGCGAGATAATAATAATAATAAATTTTATTCGAAAAAGAAAGATTAATTAAACAGAATAAAATAACACAAGTCATACATGAAAAAAATAAAACACGAGTTGTGACGTATACTTACTTAAATGTTTACAAAATTATGGCATATGAAAGATTAATTCAACTGTCACACCATTATTTCAGTTGACTCTGTTAATGTATATCGCCCTTTATATATATATATATTTGTTTGTTTCTTTAAACACCGGTATCTAATTATTAGATGATTAGTTCAGATCGAGTATTGCAGAGACTTATAATGGGGCGATTTTCTCAACTCAATTTACTCTATTCACAAGATCATGATTTAAATCCCTTAATCTTACTTAAGAGATCTAATACCTAAATTCCTTACCCTACTAGAACAAGTGTTATATATATATATATATTATATTTATTTTTCCTTACGACACCGATTTACAATTTATTATTGTTATAAACTGTTTTATAATATATATTTATAATACTTTTTTAACTTACCATTTTTATTTTCATTAGTAATTTTATCGTCTAATACATACTTAAATGTTTACAAAATATATTAGGGTTTAATTTTAATTTTTATAATAATTAATATTTTTAGACTTTAAACTTATATAATTGTGTAATTATAATTTTGTATAATCAAACATGACATATAAAATTAATATGAAATGACATTGTACTTGTAAAAACATATCTAGATATTTTTTGAATAGAAAACATATCTAGATAATTAGAATCCTTAGTGTTACACGAGATAATAATTACATTTTAATGCAACAATGTTGCCGGTGTCCAAACATACCTTATTGTATTTTAATCTCTCATATTTTAAATAATTTATCATAATTATTAAAATTTAATTTTAAATTCATTTATATAAATATATAAATTCACACACCTTTTTCAATGGAAGTCGGAAATTAGGGCCATCCCTTGGATTCAATTTTATTTACCTTTAAAAACTACATTTCACATTAAATTAATTATAATATTTATTTTAAGAGAAAATGTTTTATGTACTAATAGTAAAAAAATATTTTTACAAATCATTTTAATTTAGGGTTTAGATGTTTAATTTAAGGTCATAATTCAGTATTCAAGTATTAGACCTAGACATTTAAATTTTATAACGTGTAAGCATATTTGTGTAAAAAAATTTACATTGTCCGTGCATCAAATAGGAACTCTTATTTTAATCACTTATCTTAATATATTAGACTATAATTTAAAAAGTAATAATTTATTTATGAAATAAATTAGCAAACTAAAAACCGAAGTCAAAACATTACTATTAAAATTTAAAATAATGGGAAAAAAGAAATGAATAAAATATGATAGAGTAAGACAAGGAACAACAATTTGGCCGATACCATTGCGAGCTATATACAGAGAGCAGAGACCAAATATCTTTGCTTTTAAATACTTCCTCCGCCCTCCCACTTTCTCCTTCACTACCTTCCTCTTTCTCTTTTCCGCCGCCCCGTTTTCGCCCTCCCTCTCCGTCGAACTTCCCACTCCCCCCTCCCTCCTTTGAGGGTATCCCCGGCTTTTCTTACCCAAGCTTCAGCCGCCGCCGCCGCCGCCGCCACCATGGGTGACGCTCCCGACGCTGGCATGGACGCTGTTCAAAGACGCCTCATGTTTGAGGATGAGTGAGTTTTTCCCGATTCCGAACTCCCCCTTTTCCCGCTTATATTTACGTTTTTGCCATTGACCTTTGTTTGCTGCTATGCCTATGATTGGTTACGGAGAAAATGAGAGAGAAAGGAAGGGAAGTTGAAGATAAAGTTAACCGAGTTTACTATGTTCCTTTTCCTCTGTTGGATTGTTCTATTATCATCATCTTGCGACTAACTTTACAGAATTTAAAGCTCGTTTAATAAATTGTTAATTGATCCCGGTGTTTTTTTTTTGTTACTTCTTTGATCTATACATCCTATTTTCACGTAGACTTGTTGTATACAGTAGAGTATAGGTATATGTATGTTGTATACAAATAAGCTTTAGGAAAGTAGAGTTAATTGATAATTGGTTCATGTCAAAGTTCTTTATAAATTATATGATTTCTAAAACTGGAACTTATGTAATTCCCCTGAAAGCAGTTACCTTTCCATATATGGTTGATTTTTGTTTTATTCTTGGCCCCCGGTCTGCAATTCCTGTTAATTGGAGAGGAAAATGATTGGGAACTTCTTTTGTATCAGAGGCTATTCATTTTTTAGCCATATTTGTATATTTACTGCTGAAAATTATTTTAATACATCTTGGAGAAAGGGCAAAAATTCATTAAAAATTTTATTCATGTTATAGGAGGATCCCTTTAGGCGGCTAGCCAAGTCATTTGCGAAAACTAAGTACTATGATATTGCTAGCTAGCCTCATATTATCTTTTATTATCTTGAATGCTATCAATTTTTATCTACTGTTATGGAGCCAAAAGCCTCAAGCTGCCTGGCTTACATGTTGTTATCTGTTTTGGTTAAATGTGAAACAATTCTCGATTTGAACCCTTATGCGAAGGCAACCATGTTAGTTTATGAAAAAGGAAAAAAAATGTGTCCGGAAATGTTGAAAAAGAATGAAAAAAGGGTAGTTTATTTTCTTTATTTTTGTTTTACATATTTTCATTAATGTGTGATTTTTGTTTCTATGACCAAAGTTCTTAGTTTGCTGTGTATCCCTTAGCTGGATTGAATTAGAGGAATGCGACAGTGATACGTGAATGGTTGGTTGTAGTAGATCGCTAATTGTGGTATCTGTTATGGAATAGGAATATAGGATAACTCTTTCTATTAGCAATATTATATCATTTCTATCACACGATTCAAGGTTTAAAACTTTACTGAACATAGAGTTTGTTATATGGCTGTATTATTACGAAGCCATCTTGGTTTGCAATTACAGAGGTCTTTGTATTGGTCCTTCTCTTTTGAAGCGCACAATATTTAGTATTTAATACTAACATATCCCTTTGTTTCAATCTTCTTGTAGATGTATTTTAGTGGACGAGAGTGATAATGTTGTTGGCCATGAATCAAAGTACAATTGTAAGTAAAAAAATGCCTATCTTTTTCCTCTTTTTAAATTTTATATGCTCAAACACAAGCAGCTGCACGCCTACTCGCATATTTCTAAAGTCCAATTCTTTCATTTTGATTGCATAAGGTGTAATCTAATCATGGAATGAAATTCTTTTATTGTGATGACCTAATTAGCTATATTAACCATTCAGTCATAAGAGTAGTTATTAACTTAATTATGACATATTCTTGATCTAGCTATTATTTATATGTATTTCCTCTGAATTTCTTTTCTTGTTTGGAATAATTTAGCATTTGCACCGCTGTGCTCTGTTTTCTGTTGTGGCCATCACTAATAACGAAGATCGAGTATGTTGTGACTTGTGATCTTTTGTAAAACAGTTGAGATGAAAGCTGGTAAAATATCTTACGGCTTCCATAAGTGGTTAAGAGAACTCTCCTTTTATATGTAGGATACTTGGACTAGAAGGATATCAGGAAGTTACATGGTCTTATTGTATCCCAAATATTTTATTAATTTCACTTTTCTCCTACAAGCAAAGTTTTGTATAGGAATGTTAAATGTGCAACAACTGCATGAACCCAGTCCCGATTTGATATTTTGCGCCTTCAAAGTTCGATCCTCTCTGGTGATGTTGAGATTGACATATATTGCTCATTGCTTTATTCATCGAGCATTAATACTTTTTGGTTGGCAAATTATCTTGACTGGTGGAAATCATATTATCGTTGTTTTGTGTTGAAAAGGAAAAAGATGATCTGGTATTAAATTTGTAACTGGATTTCATGTACAGTAGGCCCAGTAATGATCTTTCAATTTGTACAGGGTGGAGAAGCTTGTTTGTAGAACTTTTTTAGTACAGTGCAGCCTTATACAATTGGCCGCACCAACTGAAGAAGAAGTCATTTGATGCTTTTTAAATTTCTTTTACAACATCAGAATAGTTTAGCATCCTTTAGCAAGAACTTTGTTGTGTAAAATTATTGTGCTTATTCATTAGGCTGTAAGATGAATCACTTCATTTGCATGTGGGCCCTGTATTCTGCCTATGATTTAAGAAGCGAGATCAAAGAAATGCTTGAATTTCTAGCCTAAATTTGGATCTTGTAGATGGTGTTTTACGTTGCATTATGGGAAGGATGTTAGCTTTAGCTTAGATAAGTTCTTGTGTTGCAACTATGAGAATACATGGGACATCTGAATGTCTCTTGGTGTTTTTTTCTGCTATCAATGTCTTCACTATATTGCCTTCATTTCTGCACTTTTAACATCAGCTTGAAAATTTACAGGTCATCTGTGGGAAAAGATTTTAACTGGAAAGATGCTGCACAGGGCATTCAGTGTATTTTTGTTTAACACAAAATATGAGTTACTCCTTCAGGTAACACGACAAAATATTGGTAGTTGAGATATTTAGAGTTGTTAATATTTCGAACTTCAGCATTATAATGACATATGAAGCCAATAATGTATTTCATTGACATCTCATTTAGTAGAGTATTAACATTGTAATATGCCTCTACGCACGCCAGTTAACACTAGCCACTGGTTTGCTTGTAAAAGTCAACCCAACACCTATTGCACCACTTAAGAAATCATATGACCTTATTTTCCTTAACTTGGGGAAAACCTTTTACACTTGTTGGGATGATAAATTCTAGTACAAGAGTTTCTCCTTTGTATGTTTTCAAGAGTCACCTTGCTCAAAAAATGATTTTACAATTACTTTTTTCCTTCTCCACAAAATAATTTCAACTTCCAAAACTTTTCAAGTATACCATCTCCATAAAATTATATGTCAAATCTTGTTTGGGTTTGATTTTATGAAGTACTTTATAAAATATTTTATTCAATTCTTTTTAAAAAATAAATTTATCTCATATGCATGTAAAAATTTATAAAATTTTTAGCATGTAATTTTAATAAAAATAATTTATTCAATAAATATATCATTTTTGAAAAAAATGAAACTTAAAACTATATTTATTAAATATACTTTTATAAAACTCATGCACACCGTCAAACAAGGTGCGAGTGTATTAAATAGGTTTTTCCTCATGCTACTAGACTAAATTGTCAAACGAGGCATGTATTTTATTCACCTCATTTCCTTTATCATTTACATCCATTGGAAGTTATGATTTTGACATCTAAATCTCTGTGCATTTTTATCTTTTGAAGAATCTTACGAGTCCTAAACCCCAAAATAAAAAGAGAAAATCGGTAAGAGTAACTGTAAGTTGGGGTGTTGGACAGGCTGATCTCTGCGGAGTCAACTTTTGTAGGATCAGTTGCTTTTGACGTAGTGATGGATGATAAAAAACATGAGAAATAAAACAAAAATGTGGGTAAACAGGATATGGTCGCAGGCCTTACATCTTAGGCTCTTAGCCCTAGCTATCACCTTTCTATATCTAAATCTTACCCTTTAACCTTCTCTCTAGTCTTAATTTCTTCTTTCGTACCAGATTTGGCATTGAGTGCATTGCATATGCATAATAGTTATGCTTTGTAAATAGTTGATGAGGGGAGTTTTCTTTACACGTCTTTCCTTTTGGGTACTTTGGCAGCAACGATCTGCAACAAAGGTAACATTTCCTCTCGTTTGGACAAACACCTGTTGCAGCCATCCTTTATATCGTGACTCGGAGCTTATTGCAGAGAATCATCTTGGTATATACCTTCTACACCTGTTTCAGTTAAAAGCTTTTCTTCTTTCTTATATGACTGATGATTTTTTCCTATAATCATCCGCTTACAGGGGTGAGGAATGCTGCCCAAAGGAAGCTTTTGGATGAGCTCGGTATTCCTGCTGAAGATGTTCCTGTTGATCAATTCATCCCACTGGGTCGCATGCTCTACAAGGCACCTTCTGACGGCAAATGGGGCGAGCATGAACGTAATACTTCCACCCTCGTTTTTTTTCTGACTGCAAAAGTAGTTTTGAAATCTGAATTAAGGGGAAAGTTTTTACAATTTACAAATTTTGCATTTCAATAGCTGGTGACCTGGTGTTACCATCCGTTTATTGACCTGATTTTGTGGATATTGTATGAATGTATTCATTATGCTGCAGTTGATTACCTCCTATTCATTGTCCGGGATGTTAATGTTCACCCAAATCCGGATGAGGTAGCAGATGCTAAATACGTGAACCGTGATCAACTGAAGGAGTTACTGCAGAAAGCGGATGCTGGTGAAGTGAAACTGTCGCCTTGGTTCAGACTTGTGGTGGAAAATTTCTTATTCAAGTGGTGGGATCATGTTGAGAAAGGGACCCTGAAGGAAGTGAGTGAGATGGGAACCATTCACAAGTTGTAGATTAGAAGCAAAGGGGCATGAAATAAAGTGTGAGTGCTACTTCCAGAAACAAGTTTAATTCCAATAAATGCAAGGCTTGAAATAGTTGTAAGCATGTGGTTTCTTAATGTCTGTTAGATCAATGTTGTTGCTAAATTTTGAGTTAAATGTTGCAAACTTATCAGGGCATGTATCTGAGATTTGGAATTTCAATAAAAGATATTATTTTCTTGATATGCATTCTTTGTTAAATGGTTGGGATTATTTCAATAATAGAGTTAGGCTTAGGCACTTCGGTAAAAGCTAGTTTCACGTCCTTTACCTAAACCCCAAATTGTATTTATCCCTATACCATTTTTATTTGGAGGAGTTGAATCTTTAGAGTGATTTTATTTTAGTCAAAATTTGTATTTTATTTATTAATATCATTATTTTTCTTCGTCTTCCTCTGCCTTTCTGACCATTATGAGTCATTAAGATTTCTCACCGAACTCGTTCTATTCTTCTGAACGTGAATATTATTGTCGTTATACGTCACCAAGCTCTGAACAATGGCATTGGTGGCATTGGGTCTGTGCTCGTGGTGATCGGGTCTGCTTTGGCTTCTAGTGAGCCAATCATTGTTCTGGCTGCAGTAGTGGCTTGTGGGGAGTAAAAACATAAAAAGTATAATATTAATACAAGGTCTAAATGAAAAACAGGTGCATAGATTATGTTTTTTTTTAATTTTAAGTGCTTAAAGTATTTTTTTGTAAAAGTAAGTGCCTAAAGTTTTAAAAGTTATAATTTTAGGTGCCTAAAGTATTTTTTTAAATAGGTGTTCAAAGTTTTAAAAGTTAAAATTTTAAGTACCCCAAATATGTCACGTGTCAAGCATTGATTGATTAAAAAAATTTAACACTCATTAACGGTCAGATACCTAAAATTACAACTTTTGAAACTATGGGCACCTATTTTTACAAAAGAATACTTTAGGCATCTAAAGTTCAAAAAGGTATACTTTGGACACCTATTTTTCATCTAAGACTTAGTAAAACGGTAGTTAAAATTAATAAAAAATATCATATCTCCACAAAGGTAGAGAGACAATGGTATAGTGACAAAAAAAAATTAATGTTTAAAACAGTGTGATTAAATAAAAAAATTAAAATTTTAATAATCAAAATAAAAGTGAAAAGAAAATTGAATGTTGAAAAAGAGAAAAAGAGTAATTTACTATTTTTTATGGAATGATTTGATTTACTAGCAGTTTTAACTCAAATACCACGAGAGGAAAAAGGGACTCTAGAAAAAGGAATGAGGTGTTTTTAGTGAGTCTCGAATTATAACCTAAGGAAAATGAGAGAACAAAGATAAGTAGCTTTGCTAACCTGACCAAATGTGCTTGCTCAATATAAAACATAATAGTTCATATATGACATTTACTAGAATAAAAATCATGTCTCTTTTTGTGTCATTTCTATGTCCTAACACTAAAAAGCTAAAACTACACCTTAATCCTAAATTCTCAATCTTAAACCTTAAACTTTAAAAACTAAGCCATACACCTTAAACTCTAAAGTCTAAATCTAATTTTTAGTGTTAAGACATAAAAAGAGTACAAAAAATGCACATAATATTTCTATTTCGTTTACCAATAGAGTTAATCAAAATATCATAATAATACGCAAAATGATAGCTTAAGTACCATGTCAAACTTTTTTACAAAATACAAATATCACATTGAGCCAGCGGCGGATACACCCAATCTTGGTGAGGTGTGAATGGGGTACATTCGCATTCTTATTTTTTATTTTTTTAAAAGAAATAGGTTAATTTAGTGTTATTTTTTTTAAAAAAATTAATTTTGTTTTGTGTGGGAAGGGAATTTTTCTTTTCTCATATTAATTTGAAAAAAAAAATTAAAACTTCGTTCTTGAATTTTTAAATTCGGCAATGCATTGAACATAATATCATATTAGACATTTGATCGAAGGACGTATAACACCTACCATGCCCTTTTACCCTTTCGCCAATTGGATACCCTCTAGTACATCCCACAGTTCAATGTTTAGAATTGAATACCTACCGACGACGACACGGTCGGAATCCTTTTATCCAATTCCCATGAACTCCACCAACTGCCGCGTCTGCATCAAGTGAATGAACCCTGCTCTTCAAACTGCTCCATCAAACCACCGTGCTGTTCAAACTAAGGATGACAGATGGGTACAGTTTCACGACTTTTGCACCGTATCTGTCCCAACTGAAGTGAGGATGGGTATGAATTTGATGGATAGTGAACGAGTGTGGATATAAAAAGTCATACCCATCGTGAGTAGTGAGTAGTGAGTAGTTTGAGACCTTACTCGTACCGTATCCACCCGCCCCACATCCGCCCGCCCACTAACTACCCACCATATGAATTTTGAACCATTTATGTTTGTAGACTTTGATTATGGTGTTTTATGTACTAAGATATTGGTTTCTTTTAAAATCCACATTAATCCTTAAGTTTGTAGACTTTGAACTCAATTAATTTAGTTTGAAAAAATGATGGTTTATGATCGAGCTTGAATTTATGGTTTATGACCGAGCTTGAATTAATCGGGTTGCAAATTTGTAATGTGTGGTTAAGTAAAATTTATACCGATGTAAATATGCTTTAGTTAAGTTAGCTATAGTTAATTAGTTAGTTGTAGCTAAGTAGAAATTATACCGGTAAAAATGTGTTTTAGTTAAGTTAGCGATCTTTAGTTAATTAGCTGTAGTTAAATTTATACCGGTGTAAATGTATTATATATATACACTTGATCAATCAATAAAGTGTGCGAAGTTTCTTTACAAAAGTCTATGGTTTAATTTTACATAATTCGATATTAGTGGTTACTTGTTGGCGGGTACAGACGGGTACAAGCGAGTACGAGTTGGGTGATGGATGTCCAGTTGGGTAGTGGGTGTGGGGATGAATTTGAGAATGTACCCGCGTAGGCAGGTGTGAATTTGAAAATTGAACCCACCGTGAGTAGTGGGTAGGTGATGAATATAAAAATTTTAGGTGGGTATGAGTATGGGGGTATCTGCACCCGCCCCTCCCGTCTACCATCCCTATTTCAAACTGCTCCATCTATAAAATTCTCAACTATTTATTAAGATAAATAAATATTTTTACTATCTCACATAAACTGTGGTTGCCTTAAATATATTTTTATAACATAAATATCGACAACTTTAAAGAAAATACTTTGATACGCAAGCTTGTATAAATTAAAGTTTACACATGTATTTTAATTTTAGGTTTAGAGATTTAGTGGTTTAATGTGTAGGGTGTAGAATTTAAGGTTCATGTTAGGATTTATGTTTTGATATAATAATTGAAAAATAGTTTTGGACTAAATTGAAAAGATTTCAAAAATGGTTTTAAGTTCAAACAACTTGAAAATAAGTTTGAGAAGTTTTTGAGAGGTTTTGGAAATGTTTTAAACGTTTTTAAAGTAACCAAAATATTGTTTTCAACACAGGCGTACCGATACGGTATATTCCGTTTCGATACGACTAAGGGTCCCAAGCTATAGTGATTTTTCAGAACTGAAAAACCGTACCGGTACAGGCTTGGCATAACAATACGGTTAGGATCGTTTTGATATGCTTGTACACGTACCGATCTAGATTTCAACTACCCCAACGACTATTTTCCAACGGCTATTTGAATTGCAGGGCGTATCGAAACAGACCAAGGCGTACCGATACGACCCAAGATGTTTCGATATGGGCAGGTAGATGTCATAAAGGTTTTTTTAACACCCAAAAATTTTAAAAATATATTTCATTTATTCACATTTATATTTTAATTTACATTTTTTGTGTATTTATATTTACCTATATTTATATTTATGTATTTATGTTACATATTTTTATATTATTTTATATTTATGTGTGGAAAAAGGGGAATTTAAAAAAGGGAAATCTTTAAAAATTTGAGTCGCCACCGGCTACTTTGGTAGGCCGGACACCATTAAATAACCAGAGATTTAAAAAGTTTGGGTTCGGAAGTCGGTTACGTACGGTGAAGGGTTAGCACCCCGATACGCCCAAAAATTGGTACCAAGTCGCTTAGCATTTTTATTAATATAAAAAGTTACGAGTTTAAGTGTCATTTAAATTAAAATTCAATTATATATGCATGTTTATTTTAAAGGCTCCGGTGTTCGAGGGATAAACAAAAACTACCATCTACATCTTAGACTGGTAGCCAAGTTTACTGTCGAAAAAGGGAGCACCACATTGGCAAATTAGATATTCGAACATTTAATAATATACTTGCATATAAAAGGGCAGTATGCATAGAAAGTATAAAGAAATTATATAACATAAATATCAAGCATGGAATTTTTATCACCCAACAAATATACACTATATATCTATATAGTATGAAATATATAACATACACGGTATAAAAAAGGAAAACAACTTCTAGCGTATACATATATACTCACGAACAGGGAAACCGAACAATTTAAAAATTACCTATACATATACTATAACATAAAAAGGCCCATATATTATATTATAGATATATTATATAAAAAATGAATAAATAAAGGGCCAGCTTTAAAAGAAAAAAAAAAGCATAAACTTAAGAGGCATAAATTAAATGCGTGAAAGAGAAATGGACGAAACGAGCAAAATTACCACCTCAGAATATTTAAATAGACCACGAATCGGATCTAAATTAAAAAAAAGAACTAAAACCAAGGACTAAAAAGGTATTTGACCCTTCAAATTAGATTGGAAATAGAAAGGGGGCGAAAATATAAATTATGGAAAAGAAACAGGGACTAGTAGAGTGATTTTCCCACGTTGAAGGGCAGCACTGCAACCGGCTTGGGGCGGAAGGACTTATAGCGCGACTATACCATTTTTCCTTAATGATTTAAAATCTAAAAATTGACGAACAATTTTATTTTGCCTTTATTCGGCTGCTCCACAAAAATTCCCTTTTGTTCCCAGATGAAAACCCTAAATCAAAATCAAGCTCCCCTTTTTCAGATTTTTCAAAAACCGAAAGTAAAACTTTTGAAAACCTTACATATAAAACGAAAAGGGAGGTTAAGATGATGATATGGTGGCGCCGGAAGCCCAAAAAGATAACTCTAACCTTTTTAAAACCGATTTAAAACTATTTTTTATGCTTGTTTTGATCTAAAAAGATAGCAAAGATTGATTTTTTACCTCCAAAGTTTATTCTTTTTTTATTGATTCCGAAAATTCCCCTTTTACAAATTTTTTTGAAAGAAAGTTCCCCCATCCCATTACATGGTTTCTCGGTATTTATAACTGATTTGACAAAAATAATCCTCTTATGTTGCTGCAGATTTGATGATGAGAGCCGAATTTGGAGGGATTTTGGTGAGATTTCACAGGGTATGGGTGATTGGTCAGAGGCATGGGCAAGATATGGGGAAAAGTATGGGTTGGCAGATTAGGTTAGATTAATTTTAGGTTTTGGTTTGATTTAGGGTCTGAATTAATTTGGGGTTATTTAGAGTTTCAGCTTTTTATCTTCGGAGATGAAGACGACGGTCGAAATACGAGCGGCGGTGGCGACTGCGGCAAAGGCGGCGGCAGAAAAGGTGGTGGCACTGACAGCAACTAGGGTTAGGCTATTTAGTGTTAGAGTTTTTTTACATTCCAGGCCGGGTTTATATATTGGGTCGGGTTAGATGGGTTATTAGGTTATAATTTGGGTAATGGGTTTGGGCTAAGGCCCGAACAAAATTAGGGTCTTACATCTGCCCCTCTTTGCTCATTGTTGTGTAACGACAATAGAGTAAAGACTAAACATGACCCATTTTGTCCGGTCCGGTTGTGCTTCTCTTGATACATGTCTTCTTTCTTCGGTAGATCTTCTTTTCTCTTCGACGCAGGTCTTCTCTCTTGACTTGGTTGATCCACATTGTCACTCTCGGGGAAGCAAAATCTTCAAAATGGGGGGTTGCCTGTTAGGGAAGGCAAATGAGTGCAACTTGCTGCACTATTGATGATGAGCTAATTCCTAAAGAAAATTTGGCCCAGCTGCAACACTAACGAAGAGACAGGGTCCGCAAAATTTGATCCAGCTGCAACACTAATGAAAAGGCGGGATCCATGGATGAAGATTCAAATGTCTGACCCAGCTACCATTCTAGGCAGGATCGAAGGATTGAAAGTTCATTGTTATTTTTTTCTTTTTTTTTCTTCTATTTTCCCCATTTTTTTCTTTTCTTTTCTTCTTCTTCTCCTTCTTTTTTTTTCCTTTTTCCCTTTCTTTTTATTTTTTTATTTTTTATTTTTCTTGTTTTTTTATTTTTTTTTTAATTTTCTAACTATTGGTGAAGATAAATAATTGAAAGTTAGTAAATTTTGACTAAGCTACAACACCGACGAAGAGGCAAGGTCTAAAGTTAGTAATGTTGATCCAGCTACGACACCGACGAAGATGTATGATCGAGAGTTAGTAATTTTGGTCTAGCTACAACACCGACGAAGACGCAAGACCGGAAGTTAGTAAATTTGGTTCAGCTACAACACCAACGAAGAGGCAGAACCGAAAGTTAAATTTGACCAAGCTACAACACTGACGAAGATGCAAGGTCTGAGGATTTGATTTAGCTACAACTCTGACGAAAAGACAGGATTGGAGGGCTGGTTTCTTTGCAATCAAGCTACGACTCTGACGAAGAGGCATGATTAGAATTTGACAAATTTGGTTCAACTACAACACCGACGAAAAGGCAGAACCGAAAGTCAATAAAGTTGGATCTATCCACACCATCAACGGAGGGATAAGATCGAATTTCAGCACTTGGACTCCACTAGACCATCAACGGAGAAGCAGAATCGGATGACAACAATATGAATCCTACTACGCCATCAACGGATGAGCAGGATTAGATTTCAGCAACTTGGAATTAGCTTTACCATCAATGGAAGGGCCAGATCGAATAACAACAACTTCGATCTTACTACACCATTAACGGAGGAGCAAGATCGACGCATGACAACAACTTGAGTTCTCCTTTTTATTTTTTGATTTTTTTTTTGATTTTTTGATTTTTTGATTTTTTTTTGATTTTTTGACTTCTTTTGTTTGATTTTTTCTACAACTATGAAAAGGTAAATTTTGAGGAAAAGTTTGGTCTAGCTGCAACACCGTCGAAGAGGCAAGACCTGGATGGGTTTTGATCTGCTACACCACTGACGGAGAGATGAGATCTGGATGAACAATTTAATATGCAACACCACCGACGAAGGAAAGATCTGGATATGATTTGATCTGCTACACCACTGACGAAGGACTAGATCAGCAAAATATATGATCCGCTACACCACCGACGAATATATAGGATCTGGATGGAAAATTTAATCTGCAAGACCACCGATGGAGGCAAGAGCTACACTAAGTTGGCCTACCACCACTAACGGAGGCATGATTTGCAAGATGTTGGATTGTTGTGCCACTGACAGCAAGACAATGTTTGGAAAAAATTACTATGCTTTTCCATCAATAGAGGGTAAGATCTGGAACAAGTTGTTTTTGTTGGCAGGAGTGAGAATCTAGAAATTATTGGTGTCCACCACACCATCGTCGGGGGAATGAGATCTTAAAAAGAAAAAAAACATTTGTTAGCAACTGTTCAAAATTTTTTCACTGATACCTTTTATTTAGATGTTTAAAAAAATTGTGTTTAGTCTCCTCCAAGGCTAAGGTTGGCCATCGTGTCGTTGCCCCCATGTTGAGGATATTCGGTCTTTTTTCTGGACCTGTTTGTATGTACAAACAAAAAATGAATGAATGCATCTAATTTTATGCCTAAATGCATGTGTCTATCCTAAATGTATGGTGACATTAGCGTATGTACTTAATCTAAACGTATGATGTATGCCCCTGACTTCTGCTGGTCGGATCGAGTCATTGGTCTTTTAGGTGCGACAGTGCCCCAACCTCATTTGGGTTTGATCACCTCTTTTTGAACCAGCTCTCATCTAGGTGTATGCCCCAAGAATTCTTATTCATTCTACATAGTCGTTTGGGACTGTTCTGGTAGCAAATTTGAACTTTTGGAGCGTATTAAGTTATCCTTGGTTCAAGCCGCAAGTTCATGATAGTTCATTATTAGGAGACTGTTACCTCTCCAAAAGTACTATTTTTAATGCCAATCTTACAATGCTTTTGCTTGTTTTTAGGTACATTTAGTTGCATTAGGATATTAAAACCATGCATTTGCATAAGGAGTTTAGAATTATGTCTATGCCAGTGTGAAGGGTTGTTTTGTTGGCAATTTTGCAGGTTTGGCAGATTATTTGGCCCAGAAAGCAACACAAGGAGGAATGCCAGAGAGAATGTCGAGTGCTGTTAGCACAGATAGACCAGACAATGCCAAGCATCGGTTGGTAGAGAAGTGAACTTGATGCCATGACAAGAGGCTGTGGGACCCTGAAAAAATAGGATAAGATCAGGCTCCGAAAAGATAACAATTGGATCGATCTCTGAAAAAATAGCAGATAAGATGGTGCCAAGACTGGTTGGCATATTCATGCCAAGCTTGGATGCCAATGCAGCATCAGCAGTATGACGTCAGCACTAACCTGACCAGCTCTCAATCAAATTGGGATAAGATGATTATCTCTTATCCCTTTAGCATTTAAAATTCAAATGAGGAGCTTATCCTATCCCTTCCTTGCACGCCTATTTAAACACCAACCAAGGAGGATCTTGAGAGGGCGATTGATAGTCGATCGAAGTGAGGAGTTGGTGTGCAACGATTGACAACCGGCTGCACCTCGGAAGGGTGGTTCAACCAACTTGGCCAAGAACATGGATCTTGAAAAGCTGCATCGAGAGACCATTTCTAGCCTATTTTCTCTTTCAAGTTATTTTATTTTATTTTAAATGATGATGTACTTGGAAAACTTTTGTGGTTTTTTGTTTAAGTCCCTTACCATGAACTAATTTCATAGTTGGTGGGGGATGTTTGCGTTGAACGCTATTTTATGTTTTAGTTTTTAATAATAAATCTGCCTTGGCAATGTTTTATCTATTCGACATACTTTAATGCTTTCTAAATACTATGCCAAGTGAGAGCTGGCACTATTGGCCTATTACTCCTCAATATCTTAATAGACTTGGAGTGGCAACGATTAAGTTGTTGAATACTGAGGAGAGAAGCTTCGAGAAAAGTCGTTCAAGTAGATGAACTTACTTCAAGAGTGAAATCTATCCCTTAGGAGTATAGATTGGATCTTATTCAAATTGGTTTATTTAAAAGCATGCACTATAGAGATATAAGGGTTTTTACATGATCAATTTAGTGCAATGACCATCGAGATAGGCTTTGTTAATTTTGAATCTGCTCGGCAAATAATGCCAAGGCAGGTTGTTATTAAAGGCTGGCACGACATGAATAACGTGAAAACCAGGCATTCCCTGCCAATGCTCATCATTCATTAAGCACATTCCTTGCCAACGTCTTTACTCTACTTTTATTTATTTTCTATTCAATTATTTCCAAAACCAACTTCAAAACAAAACAACTTTTCTCAAGGCAAGTAACAATCAAAGACAATTGAATTCCAAGTCAATCTCTGTGGGATCGATACTCAGCTTAACTGCTGTATTACTTGTGGACCATGTATACTTGCACGAAAAAGACTCATCTTGGCGTTGTTTTATACTTTTCCAATACATATCTTCTGCCCCTTTTGCCAACATTCACTTAGAGAGTCTACAAGTTTTTGGCCGTTGCGTGGGATTGCAACGAAATTGATTGTTTTCAAATTTTTACTTGTCTTTCTTTTAATTTTATTTCTATTTTTACCTTTTGTTTTTATCGGCGTATGACCAGAAGCCATCATGTGGTGGACGAGTGGCCACACGATCCGAAAATTAAGAAAACCTTGCAGAGGTTAAAAAGAAGATTTCGAGAGATGCAAAACCCAAGAAATAGAGGGAATGGTGTGGTGAACAATGGGGGAAATCCACTTAACAATGGGATACGACCACCACCTGCTGTCCCAGTTGTTAATGAAGAGAGACTATTAAAGAACATTCGGCACCAACCATTGATAATTTAATGCCAGGACTTTTTGGCACGGAGGTAAACGCTGTTAATTTTAACTTAAGCCTATAATGATTCAAACTCTTTTAAATGTAGGTCAGTTTAATGGAGCACTTATTGGAGATCCGAGGCAACATCTGAAGTAGTTCACAGAGATTTGCCATTTATTTCAACAAAATGGAGTACCTGAAGATACCGTGAAACTAAAATTATTCACATTTTCCTTGAGAGATAGAGCTAAGGCTTGGCTCAATTCCTTGCCACCTGGCTCAGTCACTTCATGGGCAGACCTATGCCATAAGTTCTTGACAAGATTTTAGCCGCCAACACTCACTGTCAATCTAAGAGGTGAGATCATTACATTACGGCGGGTTGAGGATGAGACCTTATATGATGCCTAGGAAAGATTTAAAGATTTGCTGAGAAGGTGTCCTATGCATGGATTCCCGAATTGGACTCAAATGCAAACCTTTTACAATGGATTAAATGCACAAACAAAGACTGTTGTTGATGCTTCAATAGCTGGTTCGTTGCTTGACAAGATGTATACCGAGGCTGTTGACATTTTAAAGAGGATTGCAATCAACGATTTTGAATATCTTGTTGCTAGACTTGGGACCGGAACTAAAACCAATTAGAAATTTCAGGTTGATGAACTATCGTTCATCCATGCCGAGATTTCCAACCTTACTAGCATGGTAAGAATGTTTCAAAAGAATAATGAGGCCCAAGAAGTCAAAGCATTAGACCCATTTTGTACAATTTGTGAAGAGAATCATCATGTGGATGAATGCCTTGCCAACCTTGAGTCGGTAAACTTTGTTGGCAATGTTAATCGTTACTATAATCCTAACTCCAATACTTATAATACAGGCTGGAGACAACACCCTAACTTAGCATTGGGAAATCAAGGAGGTAACCAGTACAATAATGCCCAGCGCCAGAATACCCAAAGGTAGAATAACAATGCCATGCCAGCTTTCAACAACAATGGTATGCCAGCATTCTATCAGAATGCCATGCCACAGAAAGCTCAAAATAATTTCCAACAAGGGCAGAGATTCAACCAATGAGGCACTCTTACAGAGTACATGGAGAGGAATGATGCCACAGTCTAGAGTTTGGCAGCATCAATGAGGAAGTTGGAAGTTCAAATTGGGCAGATTGCCAATGCACTCAACAATCGACCCCAAAGAGCATTACCAAGTGACACCGAAGATTCCCGACACAAAGAAAATGAGCAATGTAAAGCCATAACTCTTCAGAGCAGTAAGCAGTACGAGGTAGAGAAGGCTGCCAAGCAGCTAGTTAACTGCCAAATCGAGAAGCTAGTGCCAGCAGAAAACCCCAAGGAAGCAGAGAAAGAGGAACCAAACACACATGATGCCAGTAGCAACGCCAAAACAGATGCCAGAATTGATGCCAAAGATACTGATGCTAGCATTGCATTGGCAAAGCCATCAGCGTCGACATATGTTTATCCACTACCACCATTTCCAGCGAGACTTCAAAAGCATAAGCAAGACCAGCAATTCAAGCATTTTTTAGAGGTTCTTACGCAATTGCAAATCAACATTTCATTGGTAGAAGCCTTTGAGCAGATGCCCAACTATGTTAAATTCATGAAAGACATCATGTCCAAGAAGAGGAAGTTGGGAGACTTTGAAACTGTTGCTTTGACCGAGAAATGCAGTGCCATGATCCTAAATTGATCGCCACCAAAGCTGAAAGATCCGAGAAGTTTTACCATTCCTTGTACCATTGACAACAAATTCACGGGCAATGCACTGTAAGATTAGGAGCCAGCATCAACTTGATGCCAATGTCAGTTTTCAGGAAGCTTGGCATAGAAGCCAGACCTACCACGGTGACACTCTAGTTGGTAGACCGGTCATATGCACATCCCAAGGGTAAGATTGAGAATGTGCTAGTAAATGTAGACAAATTTATTTTTCCAGCTGATTTCATCATTTTGGATTATGAGGCTGATATTAATGTCCCGATTATTTTGGGTAGACCTTTCCTTGCCACGGGTAGGGCTTTGATTAATGTTCATAAAGGGGAACTAACAATGCACATGATTGACCAACAAGTTACATTTAATGTGTTTCAAGCTTTGAAATGTACAGATGAACCTGATGAATGCCAAGCAGATGAGATGATGTAATCTATCTACATTTTGGATACAACACAATTATGCCAGAATACATAATTTGATGCTAGCGACTTAGACGGCATAGCTGAACTGTTTCAGGAACCAGAAGAATCAGTCTTGAAGGTTGAGGATGCGAGTTATTTTGAGCCACTACAGTTGGCCGACAGAAAGATCAAGGCACTTAGACCATTAATTGAGGAACCACCATTGTTGGAACTAAAACCACTGCTAGATCACTTGAAGTATGCTTATTTAGGTAACCACTCGACTCTGCCAGTGATCATTGCCACTGATCTCACTGATGATCAGGAAGAAAGATTGCTGGCAACATTACGCAATTATAAGCAAGCATTATGATGGACCTTGAAAGACATCCGAGGGATTAGCCCAACCATTTGTATGCATAAGATTGTCTTAGAGGAATACCACGGTAGGGCATTGAAGGCCAAAGGAGGCTAAACCCAATCATGAAAGAGGTAGTGAAAAATAAACCATATAATGGCTCGATGCCGAAATTATATATCCTATTTTCGATAGCTCTTGGGTTAGCCCTGTACAATATGTGCCAAAGAAGGGTGACATGACCGTAGATTGTTATTACATTATGGAGTGTGCATGATGGAGTGTGCATGAACTATAGGAGGCTGAACAATGCCATGAGGAAGGATCACTTCCCATTGTTATTCATTGATCATATGCTAGACATGTTGGTAGGTAAAGCTTTCTATTACTTTTTGGATGGTTATTCAGGTTATAATTAGATTGCCGTCGCCCTTGAGGATCAAGAGAAGACCACGTTCACGTGCCCTTATGGGACGTTTGCATTTAGAAGGATGCCATTCGGCCTATGCAACGCACCAACAACATTTCAACGTTGCATGATGTCTATTTTTTTACGATATGATAGAGCACAATATGGAAGTATTCATGGATGACTTCTCAGTGTTTAGCGAAACATTTGAGGAATGTCTTCAAAGTTTGGAGCAAGTATTGAAGAGATGCATAGAGACAAACCTAGTGTTGAACTGGGAAAAATGCCACTTCATGGTGAAGGAGGGCATTGTTCTCGGGCACAAGGTAACTGAGAGAATATTAGAAGTTGATCAAGCAAAAGTTGAGGTAATTAAACAATTGCCGCCCCCAATGAGTGTCAAAGGTATAAGGATTTTTTAGGACATACCAGTTTTTACCGGCGTTTTATTAAAGATTTTTCAAAAATTGGTAAACCTTTATGCTTGTTATTGGAACATAATGCCACTTTTGCTTTTGACGATTCTTGTTTGAGAGCATTTCAGGAGCTTAAAGAGAAGTTGATCAATGCCCTTATAGTTGTTGCACTGGACTGGAATGAACCCTTTGAGCTCATGTGCGATGCCAGGGACTATGCCATCGGAGCAGTCTTGGGACAAAGACATGGCAAGATTTTCCATGCCATCTACTATGCCAGCTGAACCTTGAAAGAAGCACAACTGAATTACTCTACGACCAAGAAAAAATTTCTTGCGGTTGTATTTACTTTCGACAAATTTCAATCTTATTTAATTGGTAACAAGGTTGTGGTTTATACAGATCATTCAACATTGAAATATCTCTTGGCAAAGAAGGATGCCAAGCCCAGACTAATCCGATGGATGCTCATACTTCAAGAATTTGATCTTAAGATCTGAGACAAAAAAGGCAGTAAAAACCTAGTAGCTGACCACCTCTCACATCTGGAGCATCATCTTGAAGATGGTAAGATCTATTTTATAAGAGATAAATTTCCTGACGAGTATTTGCTTGCAGTTAATGCCATGCTATGGTATGCTAACATTGTTAACTATTTGGTAAGCAACATTTTACCACCACACTTGGCATACAATGCCAAGAAGAGGTTCTTGCGAGAAGTTAGGCATTACTATTGGGACGAGCCAATATCGTTCAAACAGTGTGCCGGCCAAGTGATCCGCCGGTGTATGCCCGAGGATGAGCAGCATAATATACTGCATTTGTGCAATGCCACACCATATGAAGGTCACTTTGCTGGAATGAAGACTACCGCCAAGGTGTTGCAGTCAGGATTCTTTTGGCCCACACTATATAAGGATACCCACGAGTATGCCAAGGATGTGATCGATGCCAACGGACAGGGAACATCTCTGGTAGACACCAACTACCGCTCCAAAACATTAAGCCTGTAGACTTATTTGATGTATGGGGGATAAACTTTATGGGTCCTTTTCCACCCTTATTTGGTAATGTATATATTCTCGTGGCTGTTGACTATGTGTCTAAATGGGTAGAAGCTATTGCCCTGTCATCAAACGATGCCAAGGTTGTTGCCAAGTTTTTGCACAAACACATTTTTACTAGATTTGGCTCCCCTAGAGTGATTATTCATAATAAGGGCACCCATTTTAAATGTAATCTAATTTCTAAAGCTTTGTGCATGTATGTTATACAACAGAGAATTACCATGTCATATCATCCAAAAACGAATGGGCAAGCCGAGATTTCAAACAAGGAGATTAAAAATATTCTAGAGAAGACTGTTAATTTATCAAGGAAAGACTGGTCCTTGAGACTAGATGAGTCCTTGTAGGCTTACAAAACGACATTTAAAACTCCTTTGGGTACTTTACCGTTTAGACTTATTTTTGAGCAACCATGCCATCTGCCAGTGGAGCTTAAACATAAAGCCTATCGGGCCATCAGAACACTTGGATTGGCATGGAGAGCTGCTAAAGAAAAGAGGTTACTAGACCAAAATAAATTGGAGAAATTCAGGACGCAAGCCTATGAGAATGCTAGGGATATACAAGAAGAAGACAAAATGTTGGCATGACAGTAAGATAATGCCGAGACAATTCAAGGTAGGCCAATGTGTTTTATTATTCAACTCACGACTTAAGTTGTTTCCAGGAAAACTAAGATCAAGATGGACGGGCCCTTTTGAAGTTGTGAAGCCCTATGCCCATAGAGCTGTGGACATTAAGAATTTGAAGACATGAGAAATCTTTAAGGTAAATGGTCAACCTTTAAAACACTACATGGAATGTGATCAGAACAATGCCAAGGAGATGATCCTCTTGGTAGAGGTGACATGAAAACACCATCAGGTTTGAACTTTTGTAAATATTAGGATAGATGTTTTCTTTGTTTTTAGGTTTCAAGGTTTTTAGTAGTTTATCTTTCTTTTAAATTTCAAGTTTTTATTCGTTTACTGTGTTGAAAGGTTTTTTTGAGTCAATGCAGAATTAGTATGCCATGAACCATGCCAGGAACGATGGCAGGAGCAATGCCAAGATTATTGGCAGGAGCTGATGTCCTAATAGCGAAATTTGCCAGACATAGTGCCAGAATAGCTTGGCATGCAGCGGTGTAAAAGACGGAAGGATAAGAGAAACCCTAGCTTGATCGGTCCATTTAATAAAGTGAGAGTATTTTTCCTTAATTTAAAACCCTTAGCCGCTTTAAAAAAATTAATTAGGTTAAAATTTAAATTTAACCTAATCACGTAATCACTTTAAATTCTTACCCTATCCCATCACCTATCACCTTATTACTTCACCCCTTTCAAATCAAATTTTTTTTATCTTTCATCATTATCCCTAATTACTCATCCCATTAAAACACTCAACTGACCCAAACTTTTCATTTTCTCACCTTAGCCGGTTAAATAACCAAACATCTCTCTCACTCCTTACTTTTCTTTTCGACAAGAAAGAATCAAAACTCTAAACCGTCTCTCTTTCTTCATCTTGTTGATCACCACTTCAAATTCTTCAACGATTTCAATAGCTTATTCTTCTACTTCTTTCAAGCGATTCTTCAACGAGGAGATTCAGAAAAAGTTTGAAACCAATTTTGCCTCGAAAAGTTTTTTCTATGAGAAGCACTTCGACCTCAAAATAGAGACGAACAATGGCTTTCCTCCAGAAGTCATGTCAACAATTAGCCTGCACAAATGGAGTCTATTTTGCCAGTAAAAAGGGGAGATCTATGCCACCATCGTTCAAGAATCCTATGCGCATCTAGTGACCAAGGATTCACCATTCTTGATGATTAGAGGTAAATGTGTTCATTTATTGAAGGGTATATTAACACTATGTGTAAGTTGGACGGTACAAGGTATGAATATTTTGAATACGCTGATTTGATGAATGTTGCCAAGAGAAAGAACTTACTGGCATATTTGTGTGAGCTTGGCACAACATGGACAATGTCATCAAAGGGGCACCGTACGATGAAGTTGTTGGCATTGAAACCCTAATGGAGAGGATGGAATCACTTTCTCAAGGCAAATTTGATGCCTACGTCCCATAACGAGACTATGTCAGAAAAAATATTGATCCTATTGCACTCTATTGTTATGGGGCGTAAGATTAATATGGGCAAGCTTATTATTGAAGAAACTTATAAGTGTGCAGTGAAAGGTAATGTCAGCTTGTTCTTTTCTTTGTTGATTTCTAACATTTGCATGCTCCATGGTGTGCCCAAGCTTAATAAATATAAGGGACAAACGATTAAGAAAACAACAATTACAGCTGCTATATGGAGAAATCTCGTTACTGCCGAGCCAAATGATAAGGGCAAGGGGAAGGCCAAAGTGCCAACGCTAATGCTTAAAGTGTTAAAGGCCGAGCCAGCAACCCTGCCATACAGTTTAATGGCAATGTTGTCCCAAATTTACCATCTCTAAGAGATTATTCTCCAAAAGCTAGAAAAAGCTGAGGAGCTCAATGTCAAGATGCGATACTACATCCATGCCAGGGATGTTGTAATCAATAAGGCTCTTACAAAATTATCAAATAATTTTTTGCCAAAATTTCTAGACATCCATGTCGAGCCCTCTGCCAACGACAATACCATGCCAGCTAGTCCAGTTTATACCCCGTTCGATGCCACAGTCCCATTATTCATCTGCCAGTTCTGATTCTTCATCTGAATCAAAGGAAACCAAAGCCAAGTTTGCCAAAGCCAAGTCGCAGTGACACTTGCTATACATACTCCATCTAATGTCACCGATGCACTTGCCGACATAGAGCCTGCCAAGAAAAAAGAGGAAGTTAGAGTCTCCACTGCCGCTTCAAAATTAAGCCTGAAAAGAAATAAGCATATGGCCCCTGATCGTGGGCCATTTGTGAGAAGAAAGACCCATGCTGCACGAGAAGTAGTCTTTGAAGGGGAGTCATCTTCTATCTAAACTCCTTTACATTTCATTTCATTGCATTTACATGATCATACTTTTTCTGTTTTTCTATTTTTCTTGTATATATGTGTTGTTTCATGCATTGAGGACAATGCGCATCTTGGGTTTGGGGGTGTGCATTTTCTCACATTTGTGCCATGCTATGCATTTCATATTTAATTTCTGTTGCCATGTCATTTGCCATGCCATCTAGGTTATTTATGATAAATGCATACCAAACCACTAAAAAAGAAAAAGAAAATTTTACATCAGTTTAATCTTGAAAATGTTAACATTTGTTAGGAAAGTTTAATTTGATCTAGGTGTCAGTCCAATGAGGAAATTTTAATCTTTAGTTGTCATGCCATGCCACCAGAGTAATATGCCAGGTTAGCTTGGAAATTTATCTCTAGTTTAGGGAACTGAAACTCCACTTTACACGCAGTATGTATCTAGTTCCTTAGCAAACTTAGACTTTTTGAAACTATGCTCAGATTTAGAAAAAGATCAAAGGATGCCAGGGTAAAAGAAACTAATAAGGCAACAATGTTCTGCCATGGCAATGAAAAAATGAACTCTCCTCTACCTAGGGATAATAAGTTACTTGGGGCTTCGTGGTTTGCTCTCTCTTAGTTCTCAAGTCCAAAATCTTAGAGTATGAGTTGAAGAGAAAGCCTAGTGATGTCTAGATTAAGGTAGGGATTCGTGGTATGCTCCCTCTTATCTCCCACGCTAAATAGTGTCACGAAGCAAGCTTAAATTAATGCCAACAGAAATCTTTGGCAAGAAAAAAACATGATAAAAATAAGAATATGAGTTTAGGCAATAAAATTGGCTAAGAGAGTGAAAGGATACTCGATGCATATTGCCTACACATCATGCACTCTCCATGAACTTAGACTAGAGTTATATTGCTGCACTTGAATTACTACTTGTTTGGCATTATTGCAATGAGATACTGAGGAGAGAAATGGAGCCAAATTCTGCTTGTCAGCACGTGTTGACATTCAACCAAAATTTTGTCGAGGTAACATTTTCACAATTTTTGTTTTTATTTTAATTGCATTACTTGAGGAAAAGCAATGAGTTAGGTTTGGGGGTGTATTACCTCTCTAAAATTACTATTTTTAATGTCAATCATACAATGCTTTTGCTTGTTTTTAGGTACATTTAGTTGCATTAGGATTTTAAAACCATGCATTTGCATAATGAGTTTAGAATTATGTCTATGCTAGTGTGAAAGGTTGTTTTGTTGGCAATTTTGCAGGTTTGGCAGATTATTTGGCCCAGAAAGCAAAACCCTAAATCAAAATCAAGCTATCTTTTTTCAGATTTTTCAAAAACCAAAACTAAAAATTTTGAAAACCTTACATGCAAAATGAAAATGGAGGTGAAGATGATGATATGGTGGCGCTGGAAGCCCAAAAGGTAACTCTAACCTTTTTTAAACCGATTTAAAACTATTTTTATGCTTGTTTTGATCTAAAAAAAGAGAGCAAAGATTGATTTTTTACCACCAAAATTTCTTTTTTTTCCTCCAAAATTTCTTTTTTTATTGATTCCGAAAATTCCCCTTTTACAATTTTTTTGAAAGAAAGTTCCCCTCATCCCATTATGTGTTTCTCGGTATTTATAACCGATTTGACAAAAATAATTCCCTTATGTTGCTGCAGATTTGATGATGAAAGCTGAATTTGGAGGGATTTTGGTGAGGTTTTGCAGGGTATGGGTGATTGGTCAGAGGCATGGGTTGGCAGATTAGGTTAGATTAATTTTAGGTTTTGGTTTGATTTAGGGTCTAAATTAATTTGAGGTTATTTGGAGTTTCAGCTTTTGATCGCAAGAGATGAAGGCGACGACTAGAATACGAGCGGAGGTGGCGGCTGCGGCAAAGGCGGCGGAAGAGGTGGTGGCACTAACGACAGCTAGGGTTAGGTTATTTATGGTTATGATTTTTTTACACTCTGGGTCGGGTTTGTGTATTGGGTCAGGTTAGATGGGTTATTAGGTTATAATTTGGGGTAATGGGTTTGGGCTAAGGCCTGGACAAAATTAGGGTCTTACACTAGAATGTGCATAACGGCTAGTAGCTGTACTAATACGAGTACACGCGTACCAATACAGGTAGCTATAGAACTGTATTTATTACGAGAAATTAAGCCTCCAATGGCTCCAATTCAATCCCAACGGTCTCCAACGGCTAGGAACTCAATTGGGTGTATAAAAGGATCCTTCAAGCCCCAACAACAACTAATGAATCAATTGTCAACAACATTATGATGCCAAAATTGTCTTAGGGCTTTTAATTCTTATTCTTTGTATAGACAACACTTGTGAGCTTTAATTGTTATATTTTCTCAAGTGTTTAGGTTTGGGTGAGTGAGCTTAATTGTGCAAACCATCTACCTTGTGAGGGATTTCTTGTTTGCTTTGTTTTCTTTTCTCTTGTAAAGAGGTTTACTCAATCTTTGGGGTAGAAGCTTTGAGTGTGTAAAAGGTTGCCTCCTAAGCGTAGAAAAAAAAGAAGGAATTCAAGAGTGAATTTTGAAATCCTTAGTGGAGAAGCTAAGGTAGAAGATGTAGGCTTTGGTTAGAAAGTCGAACCACTCTAAATCCTTGTGTTATTTTCTTTATCTTTTGCTTCCACCACCAACACCTAAAAATCAACTTCTCCACCACTTGGTAAGCAATTCGGTTGAAGGAATTTAAGCTTAACCAACTCAACAATTGGTATCAAAGCGAGGCTTAATTGAGAAAGATTAACATCCTATTGAGGTGATCCGACAAGCTCAACTATCAAACAAGTAAACCGGTTTCCATGGCATTATCCATCGACAAACATCCTATTGAGGTGATCACTATGCTTGTTGGAAGCATAGAATGATGTTCTTCATGAAGAACAAAGACTACCATATTTGGGACGTAGTTGAAGATGGACCGTTCGTGCCAAATCGAAGTAAGGTGAAATAGAACGCAGAAGATCGCAAGAAGATGGAGCTCAATTGCAAGGCGTTGCACATTCTATTTTGTGCATTGAGCCCGGATGAGTATGCCAAAGTATCTTATTGTGAGAGTGCCAATGACTTATGGGAGAAACTTGAAGTAATCCATAAAGGGACAAATGAGGTGAAGAAGACAAAGCTTGGTCTACTCAACCTCGAATATGAAAACTTCAAGATGGACCCATATAAAGACATCAAGAGTATGTTCGACCGGTTATCCACGATCATTAACAAGCTAAAAGGACTTAGAGAGGAGATTCCAGAAGACAAATTCGTTCGGAAGTTGATTTACTCACTTCCTGAATCATGAGAGAGCAAGAAGACAGCTATTATTAAAGTCAAAGACTTAAAGAAGCTCAAGCTTGAAGAGCTCGTAGGATCTCTTCTCAGCATGAGATGATGTCTCTACCCTTGAGAAAGGGGAATGAGAAGATAATCAAAGAGCTTGGAATCAAAAATCTCAACATTGTAGCTCTTAAATCCTCCACAAGCCACCAAGAGGAATCAAGTGAGGAGGAAAGTGAGGATGAAGAGATGACCTATCTCTTCAAGGAGTTTTCTCGATTCATGAAAAGCAACATAGAAGAATTCAAGCATGAACCGAAGAAGAAGAAGATGGTAGATCCCCTCAAGTGATCAAAATGCAAGAAGATGAGGCACACTAAATACGATTGCCCTCACTTCAACATGAAGTGATCATCATCAAAGAAAGCATATGTGGCTACATGGAGTGATGAAGACTCCACTGATGAAGAAGCCAACCTATGCTTAATGGCCCTCAATGAATGGAGGTAACTTCTAACTCATTTTGTTCAAATTCAAATTCACATACATTTGATGAGTTACAAGAAGCCTATGATCAATTGGTTTTTGAGTTCAAGGCTTCATTTTCGAAAAATAAAAAGATGATTTCAAATTTGAAAATCGAAAATGATTTGCTTTTAAAAACCAATTTGGAATTTGAAGCAAAAATCAAAGACTTTGAACTTAAAGTTTTAAATTTACAAAATTTGCTTCAAAGTTTAGAAAAAGATCATCAAAAGGAAGTAAATGATCTTGAGAAAGAAAAAGATTTGATTTCTAATGAACTTCAAAAGAAAAATAATTTAGGAAAATCAAATTTTTATGTGAAACAATATAGTGCCCTTAGATTTGTAAATGAAAAATGTTTTAGAAGTATTTGGGGTCCCAAAAGGACTAAGTACTTCACATAAAAAGAATGGAAGTGAAAAATGGATTCCTAAGGGGACTAAACTATGTACTACTAATGTCTATGGATCCAAAGAAATTTGGATACGAAAATCTTTGTGATTGTCTTGTTTAGGTGTGATGGAGCTTTGATCAACAAGTGATGAAATTGAGGGGGAGCTCTATACACACAAAGGAAAAACACTTGAAGAAGGAAGGCTTCACATCCTACCTTTAGTTCAAGTGTGGTAAAAATTAGTTGAATTTTATTTATTTTAATTTGATTTATTTATTTTAATTCAACTAATTTGTCATATATGTTGGACTAACATTTGAATGATGCTTGAGTAAGGGGAGCCAATTTTAAAACAAATTTCATTTTTGTAAATTTTTTTAACTCTCCATTATTATTGGTCTTTAAAGTTTGAACCATTTTTGATATAACAAAAAGGGGGAGAATGTTTTGAAAAATTGATTTTCAAATGAATAAGGGGGAGCTTATAAGATTTTCAACAATTAATCTCTTTTTCAAATTTTATTTTTACTAAGGGGGAGAATCTCAAAAACAAATTTTCAAGTTAGTTTTATTATATCAAAAGGGGGAGATTGTTAGGATTTATGTTTTGATATAATAATTGAAAAATAGTTTTGGACTAAATTGAAAAGACTTAAAAAATGGTTTTAAGTCCAAACAACTTGAAAATAAGTTTGAGAAGTTTTTGAGAGGTTTTGGAAATATTTTAAACGTTTTTAAAGTAGGAAAAATGTTGTTTTCAACATAGGCGTACCGATACAATATACCCCGTTTCGATACGGCTAAGGGTTTCAAGCTACAATGATTTTCCAGAATTGAAAAACTGTATCGGTACAAGCTTGGCGTACCGATATGGGTAGGGTCGTTTCGATACGCTTGCACGCGTACCGATCCAGATTTCAACTACCCCCAACGACTATTTGAATTACAGGGCGTACCGAAATAGACCAAGACGTACCGATACGACCCAAGGTGTTTCGATACGGGCAACCAAATTGTGCATAACGACTAGTAGCTGTACCGATACAGGTACACGTATACCGATACGAGTAGCTACAAAACTGCATTTATTACGGGAAATAAAGCCTCCAACGTCTCCAATTCAATCCCAACGGTCTTCAACGGCTAGGAACTCAATTGAGAGTATAAAAGGACCCTTCAAGCTTCAGCAACAACTAATGAATCAATTGTCAACAACATTATGATGCCAAAATTGTCTTAGGGCTTTTAATTCTTATTATTTGTATAGACAACACTTGTGAGCTTTAATTGTTATATTTGCTCAAATGTTTAGGTTTGGGTGAGTGAGCTTAATTGTGCAAACCCTCTACCTTGTGAGGGATTTCATATTTGCTTTGTTTTCTTTTCTCTTATAAAGATGGTTTACTCAAGCTTTGGGGTAGAAACTTTGAGTGTGTAAAGGGTTGCCTCCTAAGCCTAGAAAAGGGGAAGAAAATCAAGAGTGAATTTGGAAATCCTTAGTGGGAAAGCTAACGTAGTGGATGTAGGCTTTGGTTAGAAAGCCGAACCACTCTAAATCTTTGTGTTATTTTCTTTATCTTTTGCTCCCACCACCAACTCTCAAAAATCAACTTCTCCACCACTTGGCAAGCAATTCGGTTGAAGGAATTCGAGCTCAATCAACTTAACAGTTCATGATTAGAATTTAGGGTTTAAGCACTGGCAAAGCCAATATATATTGAGGGGCGTCAATTGACACCAAAAATTTCTTGAACTTTTTTCCCTATATAAATTTAATATATATAATATAAATAAAAAATGGCAAACATTTAAAAAGTTTTAACACCCTTTAAAAAGAAATAAACCCTACATCTGCCCCACTTCAAAAAGAAATTGACCCTATATTTATCTCACTTTTCTTACAACACAAAAATTCAATGACCATTTTTTTCAAAAAATCCCTTTTTTTAATTTAACTCTACCCCACATCTATCCCACTTTGATGGGAAATTATATTATAGCTCATTCCTACCACGTTATTTATGGGACCAACTAATAAAATGCATTTATTTTATTAATTTTTCCATGTCATCTTTTTACCAAGAGAATTTTTATTTGGTGAAAATTGTTTTTAAATTTGATTTACAGAAAATATGAGTGAAGATTCACTTGGTAAAAAGATGTCATAAAAAAATTAATGAAATAGATGTATTTTATTGGTTGGTCTCATGGATGACGTGGTGAGAAAGACTCATAATATAATTTCTCCACTTTTATCATACCCCTTTTATTTTATAAAAATTTAAAATCCCATCCCAAATTCACAATCCCACGATACCCACTCCTCTATTCCCTAAGTTTTTCTTTTCTGCAAGAACCCTATCCCACAATCTTCATCCTTTGTTAGTATAATATTATTTTTTAAATTTATGATACTTAACAATTTTTAAGAAGAATGATGAATCAAATCGTATTCTAACATCAAGGTAAAGTTAATTAAATTTGCTTATTGTTTTCTTTGAGTTTTTAATGTTTCAATATTTTTAAATTTATTATTTGATATTGATAATGAGTTTGTGCTTTTAATGTTTGGGATTATTAAAGACATTGAATTGATTTTAAATTTTGAGATAATTGTTTCTATTGTCTATAATAGGTTAATAAGTCCATTATTTTCGTTCGAAGACATACATCATTGACATGCGTTCAAACAATGAGTTTTCAAATCTAAAAGGGATTCAAGACCTTGCTATGAAGATGTTTGATACAAAAAAATATTATCCTTTGGTAAAGCTTGCATTAATTTTGCCAGTTGCTACGATAAGTGTGGAAAGAACATTTTCTGTAATGAAGATTACGAAAAGTTGCTTGCGAAATCGAATTGGAGATCAATAGATGAATAATTGTTTGGTTACATATGTTGAGAAAGACATTTTTAATAACATCGACAAAAAAAATAATTCAACAATTTTAAAACACGAGAAAACGTCGTGAACAATTGTAAGAAAAATATATGAGTTGTTGAACTTCATTTGATGTATCTTTTCTTTTAGATATTTTTTTAATAGCTTTGTAATAATTTTATGTTAGTTCAACTATATTTTTTATTAATTTATCAAATTTTATATTATACATTTATTTATATGACTTATTTAAATATCGGAGTTTGAAAATATAATATCGTATTTTAAAATTTTTAGCTCCACCCATAAATTTTAAGGGGTTAAGATTAAAGATTTAAAATTTAAATTTTATAATTAAATATTAAAAAATATTTAATTTTTTTTACACAAATTATGTTTCAAAATATAATTCTTTAATGTACTACATAGTCGCATTTTACCGAAACCCTAGAGCCTAAATAAAACGCCAACAGCTGAAACGGTCTAATCAATTTTACATCACACTCTCCGTATCAGCCGTTATTTCGCATTTCTCTTTCTCAAAAATCCTACGGCCGTGGGCGGATCCGCCATGTCATCGTTGCTCGAATCATGCAAGCTCATCGACCAAAGCTCTTCTGCTCTATCCACCGTCGCCGTGGCTGTTGCCGCCCTCTCCTGCGAGGCCGCAAGGGCCAACTTATCAGCTCTCGACTTGACCGATTCCGGCGATGGATCTGTCGCCAAAGACGACATCGGAGTTTCAAGCGACATTAAAATCTTACTTAACGGTTCAAAATTGGCAGTTAGTTCTAATAAAGGTGACGATAAAGTTAACACGAATTCGTTTTGTAAGATACTTGTTGTTTGTGGAAATGTGAGGGAAGCGGTTAAGAGTTTGCATTCTGTGATTCGGGTGGTTGTGAATTCGGGCGAGAAGTTAGGGGGGAAAGTTTTGCATTTGTGCTTTGAGTTGAAGAATTTAGGGGAGAGTAGCCTGGAAAGAGTGAGATTGAATTTGGGTTCAATTAGCATTGAGGGTTTAAAGGGTATTTTTGAAAAGGATGGTTTAAGTGAGGTAAGTTTGAGAAATGGAGTCAAATTGGCAGTAGACGCGGAGCTGGAGAAAGATTATGTGAAGATGGTGAAGGGTGTGGATTTGGTTTTGGGGATTGTGTGGAAAATTGTTGCATGGGAAGCTGTCACTGCGTTTTTTTTGCTTGAAGGTGTTGAGGCGTTGAATGATGGAAAAGGAGGAGAGGCTGACGGAGGGAATGTTAAAGCTGAAAAGAAGAATAAGAAGAAGAAGAAGAAGGTTTTGCTGGGGAGGGGAACTAATTTTATTGTGGAGATGATTAAGGATAGGTTGATGAGTAAGGGGGACGGTTTAGAGAAAATAGTAGTGGAATTTTTATCATTTTTAGATCCAAAAAGTCCAGATTTTGATGGTTTGTTGAAGAAGGTGAGGGAGATTTTTGAGAGCAATGAAAGTAGAAGAATCCCCAAGACCCCGAAGGTAAAAGACTGAACAATGACTCTTGTTTCCTATTAGCATCTTCCGTAATTTGTTCAGAATATTGTTTAGAAACTAAAACTAGGAAATAGGGTAGTTGCTTCTTGGTTGGTTTATCTTCGTTGATATCATAAAATTAAGAAAAGAAAAAAGAATCTACATCATCACAATGCTATAATCTTATGCCTTATTCTTCAGTAGTGCGTTTAAGTTTCTTAGATTTTGTTAGGGTACTCGGGATTTTGCAAAAGAACAAATGGCGATCAGAAAGAAAGCATTTTCTATTATAACAAAAGTTTTTGAGAGGCATTGTGCCACTGCCCTGGATACTCCTGCTTTTGAATTGAAGGAGACTCTTACCGGAAAATATGGGGAGGATTCAAAGTTGATTTATGATCTTGCAGACCAGGTTAGTAAGAACTGATCCATTAGAATGAAGTCATAATTTCTTCTGTGTACTTTCCTTTTCATTAGATTTTTTCCCTTTTCTGATCAGCAACCTAGAAATTTGTTTATTATGGCTTATTTATCAGGAGAAGTGACATGTATGGTTTATTAAGTTTTAGCTCCAACTTTTTGTTTTATTTGTTTACAGGGTGGAGAGCTTTGTTCTCTACGATATGACTTAACAGTTCCATTTTCTCGGTACGTAGCCATGAATGGTCTCACATCATTTAAAAGATACGACATAGATAAAGTTTGGAGAAGGGATAACCCGTCTAAAGGGAGATATCGAGAATTTTATCAATGTGATTTTGATATTGCTGGTCAATATGAAAAGATGGGACCAGACTTCGAGGTTGTAAGAATTTTGTCTGAAGTACTCAATGCACTAAACATTGGGGATTATGAGGTAAAGCGTCATTTTCTATTCCCTGTCAGTATGGCATGTTCAGTTTTTTGATGATAAATTGTTAATTATTGTTATCTTGTGTTTTTCGGTTGTGAGACTAAACTAACTATTAGGCAGATGCACCTAAAGTTAACATTTTGGATTTTTCTACTAAAAATTATATTAGCAAGTTAGTTATATTTGGTGTTTAATTTTTACAATTTCTGTACAGTTGATGCAATGTAAGCATTCATTATCACTAGTTTGTGCAAGGTCATGATGTCAAAGGCACTTTCCAGGCATTTTCTGGCATTATGCCTTTTGCTTCTTTTACTGTCATGTTTTGGTTCCCAAGACTGCTTGATTTGCTTTCCAAATTGGTTAATTTCATTTTTATCTGGTTTTGACAGATAAAATTGAATCATAGGAAGTTACTCGATGGAGTGCTGGAAATCTGTGGTGTGCCACCAGCAAAATTTAGAACTATTTGTTCGAGCATAGACAAGTTAGACAAACAATCCTTTGAACAAGTTAAAAAGGAAATGGTGAGGACCGAAGCCTCAAAATCTTTGTGCCTCTATTCTAGTAGCTAAAGCTGTTGAAAAAAAAGGTGTAAATTACCACTGTTCAATTATTACATGTGAATTTATATCGTGCAAACTGTTCCTTATTCTTTTTATTTTGTAGATAAATGATTTGTGTTGCATCTCTTGATTTTTTAGTTACTACGGTCTTACAATGGTTTCAATTAATACTTGCTAGGTGGAAGAAAAGGGGTTATCTGTTGAGACAGCTGATAAAATTGGTACTTTTGTGAAGATAAGAGGACCTCCTCTGGAATTATTTTCAAAGATTACGGGAGGAGCTGAGGGTAGTGAGCTTCTAAAACACAATGCTTCCAAAGAGGCATTAGATGACTTGTCACTTCTATTTGATGCTTTGGATAAATCAAGGTGCATAGACAAAGTGGTATTTGATTTGAGTCTTGCCAGAGGTCTTGATTATTATACTGGTGTCATATTTGAAGCTGGTTTCAAAGGAGGTGTGCAGGTAAATATTTTTTCTGTCCGAGGGTTATGAATTCTATGCATATCTATCTTCCACGTTTCTGCACTTGAAAAAGAAAAAAAATAATTACATGTTTAAGAGCATTGTGGTGGGTCTAACCATAATAATCAGGTTTTGAACTTTTATGTGAACATTCAACGACAATTCTTTTAGATCTCCCCTCTTCTCTGCTTCCTAGCCTAGGGTGATGGAGACTCTACTTTCCTATTCCACAGCAATGGTACGAAATGGCATAGATACAGTCACAAATTACGTGTGTGCGCTTCATCAACTTGCAAGAATGTTTCCATCATTGGACCTTTCGAGCATGTAACTTTTAACTGAAATGTTATGCAAAGACAAGCAAGTGGACGATATGATATCATCACACTGCTTCACCATTCATCCTTAAAATATGATACCTGCATTAACTACTGCAATGGCATCCTCTTCTTTATTTTGTTGGTTATTTAGTTTCTTGATGATATGATTGACCTATTTTTCAGGTTGGTTCAATTGGTGCTGGTGGAAGATATGACAATCTGATAGGAAATTTTGGCACAAAGCAGGTTCCTTCTGTCGGTATGAGCCTTGGAATTGAGCGAGTATTGACTATAATGGAAGAGAAAGCACAGAACCAGGTGATTTTTATAACATGTTCAGGATTATATCCATTGAATCTATCCTTTTATGTTGTCATTTCTCTGAACTATTTGAACAACTCTTAATCAAGCTGATTTCTTGCTTATTGAGAGGTGCTAAAATATTGTTTTTAGTTCTATGAATTTTTTTTACTTTGCACAGTCTACGCGGGTTTGTGTTCGTCTTGGCTTTTATCGTATGATAGACAAATTTGTCAGAATTTCATGTCAAGGCTGTCTTTTCCTACTGTCTCTGCCTTTCTGCATTTTCATTTTGCTTATTGTTGAATGAATATTTATGCTAATTCCTTCTAATTCAGAATCTGGTAACCTGAAGTTGTGATTCAGCTCTAACTGTGTTGAATGCTATTCAAAACAGAACAACTGCTACCGTGCTAAAAAAAATTGTTTTTAGTTCCATGAATTATTACTTCGCAGTCTACCCGGGCTTTTGTTCCTCTTGGCCGTGATTATGAGTAAATAGTTGTTTTGATTACATTTCGTATTAATATTGTTTGTGTTACTCATCTGACATCCTTGTATGATATATATTTGAATATGAGTATTGAGGTACAATCCTCGACACGGATGAAATACTTGAGAAAAAATGGAGCATACTTAAGTTGGACAAATATCTGAATTTGACACCAAGTAACATAGTTTGATTATAATAACTATTTTAGTTTCTACCACCGCTCCACATTTTTGTGTGATGTACTAATGTAGTTTTTGGATGGCACTTGCAGGCAGTCCGAGCCACAGAAACCCAAGTATTGGTGTCTGTTCTGGGCGATAAACTCTCTGTAGCAGCAGAGCTGGTGAGCGAGCTTTGGGACGTCGACATTAAAGCAGAATACAAGGTTCATAAAAAGGTGATGAAGCACATTGAACATGCAATAGACTCAAAGATCCCTTGGATGATCATCGTGGGTGAGCGAGAGCTGAATGAAGGGATTTTAAAATTGAAGAACATCGAAACCACAAACGAGGAAGTGATTCCCAGAAGTAAACTTGTCGAGGAACTACGGAAGCGATTGAGCCCATGAAAACTCAAAAGGGTTCTCTTTTGTCAATTATTCTATTCTATTCACACACCGGTAGATTCTCAATATTTTGTCTGAACATACAATTACTTTAGCAATTATTCTATTGGAGATAGAATTGGCAATGCTGTGGTTTATTTTTTTTTTAAAAATCCATAATTATAAACTAATTTATTTAAATTTTACAATTTTTTGATTAAATAGATATATTATATTCTCATGCAGGGATTCGAACCTATACAAGAGTGGCAATATGAGCATCTTAGCCATTAGACCAATTAGTGGATCTCATATCGTATCAAATTTAGAAGGCTCAAACATTAACAACTTTTATCATCGGAATTAAGTATTAAAAGCTTAAATTACAATACAATTTAACATTATTTTGAAAATATATATCCCAAATTTTAAAAATTAAACATTGTTATGAAAATTTTAAGAAATGGAATTATGTAAATGTATTTTCTAAAAATATATTTTTGACTAAATAATTTTACAATAATATTCTAAGGCAAATGTTCAAACCCATGTAAGGGGTGAAGATTAGAGTGTGAGATCTAAGCAGAAAATCTCCATAGATTGCACATCTTCAACAGAAGTGAAGCTGAAGCATTGTCGGAACCCATAACGAAGAGATGAATTTCTAAAATAAATATTAGGATTATCAATGGTGAAAGTACATGAGAATTCTATAAGTCCACTTGACTTGTAATAAGGTGATTCAGTGGTGGTTGACGAGTGAGTATGAGGAGTTATCCTGCTAAGACAATGACGGAGAACTCTCCAAAGGAGCCTCTTCCAGAGAATTTGAGACGGAGTCCTTTTTACTTTTTTGGTAATATGCATGTCCATGTTCGGGAGCGAGATTGTCCCCTCTTAACAATGTTGTCTTTAAAATTTGAACTATTGTCCTCTCCTTGAGAGTATAATGTGCCTTATCAATGCACTCAACACTTGTTGGTCATGTCCTTTTTACTTTGATTACATTTTCGTTTTTATCTATACTATTAATTGATTTTGGTGTCACGAAAATGTAATTTAATTCTACTAAATATATATTTTACATGATATATATATATATATTACTTTTAAAGTATTTATAGTTATTATATATTAAATTTTTGACTGAGTTGGTGTCACGAATAAACTTAACACAAACTCAAGAAACAACTAAAATGCTCTTATTTTGAAGTATAATATTTGTTATTACTGTAAAAAAATAGTGTTTTCATACTTCAATATAATCTATAATAAAGTAAATAAAAACTTTTACTTTAAAATAAAAAATTATCTATCTTTTCATAAAACATTATCTAAATTGTATATACAAACCTCATACCAAACCACATATAATAATTTGTTTTTGTGAATAAAACTTATTATTATTTGTTGATTTAGTATCTATTTTTTTTAATAAAATATGTTCTCACTTGTGATAAGATTTTAGTATTTTAAAAGTGCAGTTTAGTGTCATTTGACTCAATGACACTCGTTCAGTTAAAAAACCACAAACCAAAGTATAAAATATAATCTGTAATATATAATATATAATTTTTAAATAAAACTATATTTAACAAAAAATATTAATAAAAAAATTATTTTTCACTCATAGTCATAGAGTGAGTACGTTAGAGTTCTAACATTTTCAACACATTGTGTTTAGTAGGGGTTTTTAAATTTGGGTATCCGGTTCTTCGGGTAGCATATTTGCCGGCCTGTGATTATCGAATACCCGTAAAATCGGGTATCCGGTACCCGGTTCACTTTTTAAAAAATTAAAAAAACCACATAAGAAAGACATGAAATTTAAAATTTTAATACATAATCCAAACACAAAATTTAATGATTTGAAGTTAATTTTAAGAGAGAAATATTTAGATTATTCGAATACAATTACTTGAATGGCACTTACATTTTAACGATGAATCTGATTTTCTTCAACATTTATCAAGAAAGTTTCCCTGCTCAATGAGTCCTAATTTAATACACATTTGCTAATTCAAAATTCTTCACTTCTTTTATGAATAGTTGTTGATGTTGATTTTGGGCGACACCAAACAAGGAGATAGAGACGATGACCGAAGAAAAATTTGGGGACGAGGCTTGGTGATTCTCCTGTCGTGGGATGGGTGGAGAGCAACAGTGAACGGTGGTTGACTGTAGAATTGGGCGGTTCACCCTTGGTTGACTTAGGGTCGAGAGCCACAAACAATGTAGAAAGAGTGGTCGGAGCCATGTGTGAGAGGAGACAAAATAGCCTATGTAGAAGGTTTTCCCCCTTTGTCTTATGTATTGGGGGTATTTATATTCCCTTGGTGTTGTAGGTGGAGTGATGCTTGATGAGACCGTGCTAGGCCTAGTGATGGTGACTGATGGGCTGACAGATGGTAGCTCAGCTGTCAGGCTGTGAGCTCAGTCGAACTTGATGGATGTCTTGTCTTAGGGTAGTGGTCTCCGAAGCTGATGGGTCCGGAGGTGTAGAAGTATTCGGGGGAGAGGCTCCGTGCTCCACGATGTTAGGGTGTAGTGCAGGGACGAAGGCGTTTTCTTCAGAGGTAGAGATTTTTGAAGGTATTTGGCGGAGGCACAACACCAGCCCCCTAGTCGAAGGAGTGTCATAAAATGACATGAACTAAGATATGATCGATTGATTTTTATACGTGGGGAAGGACATGCTTGAGGAAACGAGCCATCATTGTTTGTGGCGCTTTGTGAGTGGCTTGGAATAGAGAGGGGCGCAAGTTGTTACCTTTTAACTATTTTCGTGTGCTATAAATTGCTACAGTAGGCCAAAACTCTAGTTCTTTTCTCTGTTCACTTTTAGGTAAAGCTAATTTGTAGGATGCTCGTTTGTTTGAATTTTTCATGCTTTGCTTGCGTTTTGTTGATCATGGTGAGGGTGAGAGCGTTGGCTAAGAGGGATGAGGAAAATCTAGCCGTCAACATGGTGATCAATGAAATTGAGTGTCGGGTTGATGAAGCGAGGAGGCTGTTGGAGTGTCATGGGTTATGATGGTCAAACTTTGAGTTCGAGTTTGAGATTTCGAGAAGAAGGTTTCCGCTTGAACGACTGTGACGAGGGAGTAGACTATAACACCCCAATTTCCTCTAAAATTAAAAACCCTAATTAGAGAAAATCCCTAATTCGTAACCCTAATTGAGGAATGGAAAATTAATTAAATTTTTGCTATCTTGGTGACCAATTTGTAAAAATATCATATTTATGGGCTTTTTCATGGTTCAGGTAAGTTTAGGGATTTCTTTTGTGATTTACCCTTTTTCCAAAAGGGTAAACCTCTTTTAACCTTATTTGATGATTAGGCTCCCATAAATCGTTTTTTTAAGCCTGTAGCCACTCAACTCCCCCAAATCCTCTGAAATCCCTTAACATTTCTTTTGTGCTTCTCCGTGTGAAGCTTCGGTGAGCCCCAAACGTCGTCCGTGAGAAACACGGCCATCACCTCCGGTTTCTTTATCCTATCACGTTCAAAACCTATGCAACCGCTCACCCCCGTTCGTCGTCCCTTACCCAAAAATATGAGTAACCGTCCGGCTCCCCTTAGCGCCGCCATCTGTTCTGCCTTTTCCTTTGTCGGTTTCGTTCCAATGTGGGTAAGCTTTAAACTCAGAAAATTTGGTTTTCTTTTGGAAACCTTTAGTTGTGGTTTGTGGTTGGTGTGCAAGAAATCCTTAGTGCTTGGTTTTGGTCAGGATTGACTATTTTGGTCATCACAAGGTCTTTCGTTGCCATCCATGGTAGAGCTATCGACAACGTGATGTTGCAATGCCACTGTAGTGTTCAGAGCTACCGGTGCATCCTCCTCTGTCGTCGCTGCTGTCAAGGGTTCATGAACCTTAGTTGATGTCTTGTAACGATGGGTTAAGGCGGGCCGGTGTGGGTGTGAGTGTGAGGAGTGGAGATTGAGTTTAACCCAATTTGGCTTGTGAGCCCAATGAGAGAGAGCCCATTTTGAGCGCAAGTAGGAGAAGCCAAGTGATGTATAAGCCGAACCAGACCAACAAGCTAAATCGAACTCGAACCAACCGATCTAGCTGAACCAATAGATTTGAACTGAACTAAAAGGGTTGACCAACCCGTGACTCGTTGACCCAACCCATGACCTGTTGACCCGACCTGTGACCCGTTAACTCGACCCGTTGACCTTGACCCGAGTTGATGTCAGCGTTGACTTTTTGGTTAATATCAGCGTTAACTTTTTTGATGACATCAGCATTGACTTCTTGATGATGTCATCATTGACTTCTTGATGATGTCATCATTGACTTCTTGATGATGTCAGTATTTTGAGAGTTTTAAATATAAAAAATCTGATCGAATATGTTTGTGTTCAGGTGACATTGACTCGGAGCTCGAGAACCTTCCTCATCTTCCACATGTTCGACCTCCTTCCGCACAGCCTGGGAGTTCTGCACGTGAGTATGATTTCGTTTAATGGTTATGTTAGTGTGGCATAGTAGTATGGTATAATTCTGTTTTGTTAACCTCGTATGTGTTGACTCTTTCCGACCTAATACTAGAGCTGAGCGTGAGAGACATCACTCTCGACGTTGAGTTATTAGTTGCCTAAGGTGTGTCTCTTCCTGTGTTATATCTTTTCTGTGCTCTATGCTATGCGTGCATGTTGTATATGTTACTGGCTGAATGATCTGTGAATTATGGTATGTTTTGTATGATGGCATGACACATATCAGATATCATAATCGGACTTAAATAGTGTTGGACATATATCATATGCACTCATATTAAATTAATAGATCAGATATACTCTCGAATTGGAAAATATAAATCAAAACATGTCATATCATTTGGGTTGCGAAATTGTACGGGGAAGTTCAGTGGGTTCACCATTCGGGCTGAATTTCACTTCGGATCAGTGGCTCCACCTTCGGGTCGAGATTCTACTTCGGATATTGACGATGTAGTTAGACTGGTTCTGGGGAACCTAACTCTTCGGACGGTGTTTGGAGATGGGTGCATGACATTACATTTTATGTCTCTTGTTATATGCATATGTGTATTGAGATAATTATTGAGCTATGCTTGTCGTTTGGATTTCTATTATGCGTTTTATCTGCACTTTAGAGACACACTGAGTTTCATAGCTTACTCCCCTAGTTCTTCTTTCAGATACTCAGGCTTAGGCGTACGGTACTTGGAGAATTTCATTTCATCGGACTTTATTTTATTTTACAGTATGGTTACTCAGACATTTGGTTTTATCTATTCTTATTATTTTAGATATTTTGTAATTGGGACTTGGGACATTATATTTATTTGAAACTTATTGGATTGACATTTATTTGTTATTTGAATTTCTTTCGGATTTTATAATGACTTTTGGAATTTTGCTAAACGACTACGTTTTATTTAAATGATATAATTTTGTGGTTTTGATATTCATACTTAAGTTGTAATTTGAATTATTAACATAATAACCTTTCTTGAGGGACAAGTTTTTCAAACTTAACTTCTAAGTTTCGACTTAAGAAATTAGGTTAAATTTTGAGGGTTACATTTAGTGGTATCAGAGCCTCGGTTCAAACCTCGGACTGTGTGGCTCAAATGAAATTTTAAACAGAAAATGATTTTGCATGCATACTAAATATTTTTTTGGGCAAAATAGGTATTTCTAATAAATATAATATTTTAAAGATTATATTATTTTGAATAGAAACACCAAGTACCGACTCTAACTTAGGATTATCTACTTTGTAATAGACTACCGTGCCACCTCATAAGAGTTCTAGATTAGCGACCGGATGTGGTCGTGGCCGAGGTCGTTTTACCGCTGTTGAGAGTGATGCTCCGCCTTCTGCGGATTTGCCACAGGATCAGAATGAGGTACACGATATTGATGAAGAAGAACAACCCGAGGATCAAGTTGAAGCTCATAATACAACACCTGGCCAACGGACGCAAAGTGTTGGTCCACGTGATTCTGCGGATAGTGAAACAGTGGGCATGGATTCTGTTACAGTGTAGAGGGAGTTGCTTCGTTACCTCCTCTAGTTTGAGGGTGTGAGGAAACCTATATCTACCGAGTTCTTAGCTGTTGGGATGACCATGTTTGATGGCAAGTTGGGTACAAACCCGACTGATGCGGAGTATTGGCCGAAGAAACTTCAACGTTTGTTTGTTGAGATGGAATATCTTGCCGACCAGAAATTGAGAGCTGTTGTATCATTGCTGCAAGGTGAGGCCCAAAACTGGTGGGAAGTAGAGGAAAAAGTTGTTCCAGCCAGTTAGATTTTATGAGAGTTTTTCAAATAGTCATTTTAGGACTGGTATGTTGGGCCTGAATATCTAGCTAAGTACCGAGACGATTTTATGAATCTAGAGCAGAATGATATGAGCATTAATGATTATGAGATAGAGTTTTTGAGGCTTCTACAATATGTTTCGAGACTGGTTACTATAGAAAAAGAGAAGTGTGATTGGTTTCTGAGAGGGCTGCATTTTTCTATCAAGACTGGGGTTGCTCTACGTCAGGATAATGAGTATAAGGAGATCACCCAATGAGCCAGAACTGCTGAACGGATTGAGTTAATAAAGAAACAACAAGAGTCTAAGGTTAGTGGTCGGGCCAAGAGGCAGTCGACCTCATCAGTTCAGCACAGTCAGGGAATCAATCTAGGAAGATGAGTAGGGATGAGTACGACCATCAGAGTTACTCTAGAGCTAGACCAGTGACATTTATTATTCCGACCACCAGTGTTGGAGGTTTGTCTAATTCTCGTGGGGTGTCACAGTGTTCTTTTTGCAAGAAATAGCATCCAAGCGAGTGTAGGAGGCAATCTGGGGCTTGTTTCCGATACAGTTCTTTTGAGCATAGTTTTAGAGATTATCTGGTGGCACCTTAATCTGTATATGTTCTGAGTCAGTCTCAGGCATCTGTTTAGACTCCTAGTAGAGGGAGAGGTTATAGTAGATCTATTATTTCGGGTACTGTTGGTAGGGGTAGGCCTGCTCAGAGTAGAGGATCGGCTGGTTCAAGGGCAAGACAGTCAGGGTTGGTTTATGCTACCAGATGGCATAAGGATCGAGATGAGTCAAATGTTATTGCTGGTACATTTTCTATTCACTCAATCTCTTACTTTGCACCGTTGGATTATAGTTCTACTCATTCGTATGTTGCGAGTTCTGTATCCGGGGGTCTTGAAATTCCTGTCGAGGATGTTGTTAATGCTATTACCGTACATAGTCCATTAGGTAATCCGGTTGTGGTTTCTAAAGTGTAAAAATTATCCTCTTAAGATTCAAGGGGAAATATTTTCAGCTAATCTGATGGAGTTACCCTTTGGCGAGCTCAACCTAATTCTCGGCATAGACTGGTTGTCTACTCACCGAGTCAATCTAGATTATGAGAGGAAGATAGCAACTCTAAAAAATTTTGATGATCGAGAGGTGGTTCTTTTTGGATAATGTCAGCGCTTTCTATCTAATGTAATATTGGCTCTTAAAGGTGAAAAGATGATCAAGAAGGGGTCCATTGCCTACCTTGCTTACATTCTTGATCCGAGATAGTCTTACTCTGGGATGGATAAGATCTGGGCTGTGAGAGACTTTCTTGATGTATTTTCGGAGGAATTACATAGTGTTCCGCCAAAGCGTGATGAGATTGAGTTTGGTATTGAAGTTTATTCGAGTTTAGCTCATGTGTCTATGGCACCTTATCGGATGGCACCGAAAGAGCTTAAATAGTTGAAGGTTCAGTTGCAAGAACTGTTAGATAGGGGATTTATCCGACCCAGTGTTTCTCCGTGGATAGCCCTATTCTTTTTGTTAAGAAGAAGGATGAGACACTTCGGTTGTGTATCGATTTTTGAAAACGGAACAAGCTGACAATCAAGAACAAGTATCCTCTTCCTCATATTGATGATCTCTTCGATCAGTTTTAGGGAGCTACGGTGTTCTCTATGATGGACCTCAGATCTGGTTACTACAAACTCAAGGTGAAGGATTCTGATGTTTTTAAATTAGCTTTCTAGACACGTTACGACCATTACGAGTTCCTTGTTATGCCCTTTGGGTTGACTTACGCTCCTACCGCTTTCTTGAATTTGATGAATAGAGTGTTTCAACCCTATCTTGATCAGTTTGTCTTAGTCTTTATAGATGATATTCTGGTTTATTCTAAATATGAGGTTGAGCCTGGGGAATATCTCCGGATTGTTTTACAAACTCTGAGTCAGAAACAGCTTTATGCAAAATTTAGTAAATGTGAATTCTGGTTGTCAGAGGTGATGTTTTGGGGTATATCGTTTCTGCTGAGGGTATTCGGGTTGATTAGAAAAAGATTGAGGCTATCATGAGTTGGAAGAAATCTAAGAATGTTCTTGGGTTTAACCAGCTATTATTAGAGGTTTATTAAGGGTTTCTCGATCATCACAACTCAGTTGACTAAACTACTAAGAAAGAATGTTCCTTTCGTCTGGTCTGAGGCCCAACAGACTAGTTTTGAGAAGCTTAAGACCGTGTTGACTGAAGCACCAGTCCTAATTTAGACAGAGCCTAGGAAGGCTTACACCGTCTACAGTGACGCTTCTCATACTGGATTCAGGTGTGATTTGATGTAGGAAGGTAAGGTAGTAGCCTATACGTCCCGACAGTTGAAATCGTATGAGTGTAACTATCATACCCATGACCTTGAGCTTGCTGCTGTGATCTTTGCTCTCAAGATCTTGAGACACTATCTCTATGGGGAGTAGTGTTATATCTTTACAGACCATAAAAGTCTAAAATATCTTCTTACTCAGAAAGAGCTAAACTTGAGACAACGTCATTGGTTAGAGCTTATTAAAGACTATGACTGCGAGATTGAGTATCATCCAGGCAAGGCAAATGTTGTTGCCGATGCCTTGAGTCGTAATGCCATTTCAGATTTGAGAGCCCTGTTTGCTCGGATGAGCTTGTTTGAGGATGTCAGTCTTTTGGCAGAACTTCGGGTTATTTCTACTCTGATTTCTGATATTCGAGTTGAGCAACCTAGTGATCCATTCTTGATGCACCGTATAAGGGAGGTTGAAGAAGGTACATCTCAGGATTTCTCTATTGACCAGGATGGTGTACTGTGTTTCTGGGGTCGATATTGTATTTTGAGTAATTTTTGTCTGAAACAGGTTATTCTTTACGAAGCTCATGACAATCCTTACTCTATGCATCCCGATGGGTATAGTATGTATAAGAATCTTCGCAAGAGATACTTGTGGAAGGGCCTGAAGAAGGATGTTGTTGGGTTTGTGTCAAAGTTGTTTGACTTGTTAGAAGGTAAAAGCAGAGCATCAACGTCCGTTTGGGTTACTTCAGCACATTGAGATTCCTCAGTGGAAATGAGAGCGAATGACGATGGATTTTATTAGTGGTCTTCCTTTGACTCCCTCAATGAAAGACTCTATTTGGGTTATTGTTGACCGGTTGACTAAGTCTGCACACTTCATCCCTGTTCGAGTTAATTACTCTTTGAGTAGGTTAGCTAAGCTCTAATTAGTCTTGGACAGTTTATTTGTGAAAATGTATGTATAACCAAAAGCGGACCACACCTAAAATTTTTACCCAAGGTTCACAGCGAATTTCTAGAGGTCGCTTAACACTGCTTTGGGTACTCGGTTGAATTTCAGCACTGTTTATCATTCGTAGACCAATGGCCAGTCTGAGTGGGTAATCCAGATTCTTGAGGATATGTTGAGGGGTTGTGTTGTGGACTACAAAGGTAGTTGGGAGGATTTCTTACCGCTTGTAGAGTTCGCCTACAATAATAGCTACCAGGCTAGTATCAAGATAGCACCGTATGAGGCGCTGCATGGGCGTAAGTGTCGTACACCTATTGGTTGGACCGAGCTGAATGAGCATAGATTGTTGGGACCAAATATTGTTCACGAGGCTGAGCAGAATGTCAGATTGATTCGGAATCGCCTTACGGCTGCTTTTGACAGACAAAAGTCTTATGCCGATTTGAGATGTTGGGATCTTGTGTTTGATGTGGGAGATGAGGTTTTCTTGAAAGTATCTCTTTGGAGAAAGGTACTTCGTTTCGGTCGAAAAGGCAAGCTGAGTCCTCGTTTTATCGACCCTTATCGGATTATTCAGCGAGTTAGACCAGTTGCCTATCAGCTTGAGTTACCACCTGAACTTAGTCTTATTCATGATGTCTTCCATGTCTCCGTGTTGAGATGTTATCATTCTGATCCGTCTTATATTATTCCTGTAGAGGAGATTGAGATTCGTCCCGACTTGCGTTTTGAAGAAGACCAATTGAGATTCTTGCTCAGGACAAGAAAGTTCTCTGGATGAAGACCATTAAGATGGTCAAGGTCTTGTGGCGTAATCGTGGTCATGATGAGGCTACATAGGAGCCCAAGGCTGTTGTCAAAGCTCAGTATCCGCATCTCTTCAACCCAAGTAAATTTTGAGGCCAAAATTTCTTTTAAGAAGGGGAGAGTTGAACACCCCAATTTTCCCTAAAATTAAAAACCCTAATTAGTAAAAATCCCTAATTCGTAACCCTAATTAAAGATTGGGAAATTAATTGAATTTTTGCTATCTTGGTGACCAATTTGTGAAAATATCATAGTTACGGGCTTTTCATGGTTTGGGTAAGTGTAGGGATTTCTTTTGTGTTTACCCTTTTTCCAAAAGGGTAAACCTCTTTTAACCCTATTTGACAATTAGGCTCCCACAATTTTTTTTCAAGCCTGTAGCCACACAACTCCACCAAATCCTTTGAAATCCCTTAACATTTCTTTCATGCTTCTCCGGTGAAGCTCCGGCGAGCCCCAAACATCGTCCATGAGCAATACGGCCGTCACCTCTGACTTCCTCGTCCTCTCGCGTTCAAAACCTATGCAACTGCTCACCCCCGTTCATCGTCCCTTGCCTAAAAATTGTGAGTAACCTTCTAGCTCCCCTTAGCGCCGCCATCCGCCCCACCTTCTCCTTTGTCGGTTTCGTTCTAGTGTGGGTAAGCTTTAAACTTAAAAAATTTGGTTTTGTTTCGGAAACCTTTGGTTGTGGTTCGTGGTTGGTGTGCCAGAAATCCTTAGTGCTTGGTTATGGTCGGGATTGACTATTTTGGTTATAACAAGGTCTGTCGTTGCCGTCCATGGTGGAGCTATTGACAGCGTGATGTTGTACTATAGCCACAGTGTTCAGAGCTGCCACCGCCGCAATATCCTCTTCTGTCGCCGCTGCTGTCAAGGGTTCATGAACCCTAGTTGCTGTCTTGCAACGATGGGTTAAGGCGGGCCGGTATGGGTGTGAGTGTGAGGAGTGGAGATTGGGTTTAACCCAATTTGGCTTGTGAGCCAAATGAGAGAGAGGTCATTTTGAGCCCAAGCAGGAGAAGACAAGTGGTGTATAAGCCGAACCGGACTAGCAAGCTAAACCGAACCTGAGCTGAATGATCTAGCTGAACCAGCAGATTTGAACCGAACCGAAACGGTTGACCCGTTGACCGACCTGTGACCTCGACTCGAGCTGACATCAGCGTTGACTTCTTGATGACATCAGTATTGACTTTTTGGTTACCGTCAGTGTTGACTTCTTGATTACGTCGGTGTTAACTTTTTTGATGATGTTGGCGTTGACTTTTTCTTCTAAAGTTAACTTTATATTTTTTGATGTTTTGATTTCAAATCCATTGCTCGTTTTCCCAAATTTAAACCGAAAGACCATTTTGTTGTCTACAATTAATTATAGTTAGTATTTTTAGAATTTTGAATATCGAAATCTGATCGAATATGTTTGTGTTCAGGTGACGCTGACTCGGAGCCCTAGAACCTTTCTCCTCCTCCACCTGTTCGACCTCCTTCCGCATAGCCTGCGAGTTATGCACGTGAGTATGATTTCGTTTAGTGGTTATGTTAGTGTGGCATAGTAGTGGGGTATAATTATGTTTTGTTGACCTCATAGGTGTTGACTCTTTTTGACCTAATACTAGAGCTGAGCGTGGGAGACGTCACTCTCGATGTTGAGTTAGTAGCTGCCTAAGGTGTGTCTCTTCATGTGCTATATCTTTTCAGTGCTCTATGCTATGCTGCATATTGTATATGTGATTGGCTGAATAATCTGTGAATTATGGTATGTTTTGTAGGATGGCATGACACGCATCGGAATCAGACATATATCTTAGGTACTCAAATTAAATTAATATATCAAATATACTCTCAAATTCAGAAAATATAAATCGGAATATGTCATATCATTTAGGTTGGGAAAGTATACGGGGAAGTTCAGTGGGTTCACCCTTCGGGCTGAATTTCACTTCGGATCAGTGGCTCCACCTTCGGGTTAAAATTCTACTTTGGATGGTGATGATGTAGTTAAAGTGGTTCTGGGGAACCTCACTCTTAGGACGGTGTATGGAGATGGGTGCCTGACATTACATTTTATGTCTCTTGTTATATGCATATGTGTATTGAGATGATTGTTGAGCTATGCTTGTTGTTTGGATTTCTGTTATGTGTTTTATCTGCACTTTAGAGACACACTGAGCTTCATAGCTTACTTCCCCTAGTTCTTCTTTCAGATACTCAGCCTTAGGCGTACGGTACTTGGAGGATTTCATTTCATAGGACTTTATTTTATTTTACAGTATGGTTACTCAGACATTTGGTTTTATCTATTCTTATTATTTCAGATATTTTGTAATTGGGACTTGGGACATTATATTTATTTGAAACTTATTGGATTGACATTCATTTATTATTTGAATTTCTTTCAGATTTTATAATGACTTTTGGAATTTTGCTAAACGACTACCTTTTATTTAAATGATATAACTTTTTGGTTTTGATCTTCATAATTAAGTTGTAATTTGAATTATTAACCTAATAACCTTTCTTGAGGGAAAAGTTTTTCAAACTTAACTTCCAAGTTTCGACTTAAGAAATTAGGTTAAATTTTGGGGGTTACATAGACAGTACTTCAGAGTGATTTTATTTCCCTCTCTTTTTGTTAAAGGTCGGGCTTCATTTGCCGTTTCATCATTTTGTGCATAGGTTGTTGGTGGGTTATAGTGTTACTTTGGGGCAACTGACGGGAGTGTCTTGGCAGATCATCATTGGCTATCTTGTCAAATGTTTAGAGAAAGGCTAGACCCCTTTTGTGAGAGTGTTGAGGTGGGTGTTTGCTCTGACCCCTGTTAACTCTTAGAATTCTCTTGGTATGTTGGGCCTTGTGAGGATGCGCTCCAAGTATTACTCTGTGGGGATCATTTTTAGGGGGAAAGAGCTCTCGGGTGTTATGTTGGATTGTACTAAATGTATAAAGTATAACGGAGGATGCTTGGGGGTTTTAGTTTCCATCTTAGGTGGAGGATTCTATGGAGAGATTTGGGGATAAAAAAATTGGATATGGATTACCAAGAGATGGAGTAGTTCACTGCCTTAAGAGGGGGCTGGTTGAACATGAAGAGTGATATCATCCATTGAAGGTCCTTTGTAGTGTGCCTTTATGATCAAAGTCCCAATGGGTATAAAACTCATTAATTAGCAGAATGTTATAGGCCTAGTTTAGACGTAGTGGGGGCTAAGGCAGCCTAGCCGTTTAGAGGAGTGTAGAATCTAGCACGAGTTTTTGTAGGGGAAAAGAGGGAGAGGGGAATTGGTTAGCGGCTTATTGTCTGCGTTGATCATGCTCATCAACTTTGACGTCTGGCAGGGCAGGGCACTTCGGTTGTTCGAATCTGAAGGTTGGGTCGAATGAAGATTGGAGTGCCCAGGTTAACGAGTACGTAGCAGATGAGGCTCAAAAGCATCAAAGAATATGGTAAAGGTGAAAGATGATGATGTGTTAGAGTCAGGCGAGTCGATAAATGTTGGGCTCCTAAGGTCAGTAACTTTGACTTATGGCTGAGATCACCCTTAGAAGGTGTCATTGGTTGTAGAAGAAGGAGCCCATGGTTATTCCTCTCAATGTGATATTGCCAGAGGCGATCAAGCTGAATACGTATTTAGGGCAAGTGTTGGAGTAAGAGAGGGAATTTTCTCGTGCGAGGGTTTTATTGGATTTACTGCCCATTGATCTTAGTTTCTTTCAACAGTCCCCAATAGATGATAGTTTTTCCCACTCTTCTTCCGATAGTGGTGAGTGATTGGCTTTTGCTAAGGTTTATTATTCTGTGATATGGTTAACTTTTTATTTTTTTGCTTGTATATGGTGAGGCTCTACCCTCAAGTGTCGCAACGAATGGTGCACTTGTGGTGTCTCAAGTTAGGACAACTCGGGATTATCCTCAAGAGGAAGAGGGAACCTTGCATATACTTCTTAGTCGCAGGGGAGAGGTTGGGCTCTCTCCGCGGTTCAAAACCTAAGATTCTTAATGATGTTGGGCCTTGGAGGCAGCTGACTGCAAATGCCGTTTTTTTGGGTAATAGAAAGAGGAAATTGCCCACACTAGGGACCCTAAAGGGGGAATCTTCCCTCGAGAAAAAAAGAAGTAAAGCGAGTGTAGGGCTGTTGACTCTAAAAGAGAAAATTGTGCAAGCATCTACTTTTTTGAAGGTCACTGTAGATGGGAGAGGTTACATCCCTCTTTGGCAGTGAGCAGTCTGATCTCGGTAGGTAATTCTTTTGGCTTTATTGTTAGTCGCTTCATTTTAGCTATCTTATGATCCTACTGCGCTTGATCATAGGTTTTTTTAGAGCGAATCCTGACCGAGCTACTCAATCACCTAAGGGCGGTGTCATTTTAGAGACTCCAGTGGTACGATTTTCAAAGTTTAACATGGGAGGTTTTGTGCCTGCACCTTTCAGTTTTGGCGGGGCTCATTATATGGAAGTATTTTAGCTAGTGGATAACTTACTTTCTCTTCATGAAAGTTGATATGGAGATTTGCTTGTCTTTCTCTGAAGGTGATGTAGTTTGTGCTCGGCAATGAGAAGAGTTGGTTGCTTGGGAAGAAGAAGTTGGTGAAGCGAACAATAAAATCACATTGATGGGCGATGAGATGGCGACCCTGAGGTAGCAATTAGCGGGGGCTATAGATGGTTTAAGAAAGGCTAAAAATGAATGACTGAGGCCCGGGAGAATCATGTTGTGGCTCTAGAGGAGGCCCACAAGTAGAAGGAGGTGACTGTAAAGGTTGTTGCTAAAGCTGAGAAGAATAAGAGATCTTTGGCCCATATTCAAAAAGAAAAAGATGAGCTAGATAGAAGCTTGAGGCAAAGGATCCAATAGCTTGAAACAAGATTAGAAGAGGAGAAGACCTTTAGGTGTAGAGCGAAGGCATTGTTGCGAGGGTATACCAGGTACATGGAAAGATTCAAGTGTAGCCTCTTGTATGCCTTTCAAGTGGCACTATGGCGATTAGATTTAAGCAATATGAACATCAGTTAATGCTGGTATGTGATGGAGGGGGTTCCATTTTATGTTTATAATCTCTCAAGGGAGTCCTGTGAGGGCGCTCGTTCAATGTTGCTTCCTTTTGTGTATGAGTAGGTAGTAAAGGAACCTGTCCCTTCTGTTGTTGTCCCTTCGGAGATCATGGGCCGTGGTTCTTGAGTTGTAGAGATGTGCCACCATTCTAATGACATATATAATGCCTCGGTTTTAGGTCTTAGTGGTTTGGTGGTTTATTAGACGGTACAGTGGACCGGAATATAGATTTGAGTCAGTTTCAAGATCATATATTTTTGGTGTTGGAAAAATTATGGAAAAATGCTCAAAAATCATTATTAATTATGCATTTAATAATGGTGAAATTAATTTTATAAAACGCATTTTGGAAGGTGGACATTTTGGTTAGTGACCAAAATAAAAGTTTTGAAAATTGTGATTTCCTAGTGACTAAAATGAAAATGGTCAAATACTTAGAATTTTTAAGGAGCTATTTTACCAATTGGTTTCTGATGATTTCTCCATTGATTTGACTTATTTTAACATGTGTTTTAATTGGTGATTAAAGAGGATTTTGTTAAAAGTTGGTTATTACTTTCCAAAACAAAAATCATGTCATTTTCTCTCAACTTTCTCCCTCCATTCTCTCCTCAGCCAAACACTCAGGTTTTCATCAAATTTCCAGAGGTGAGGTGGTTTCTAACTTGATTTTATTGTTTCAAATTGTTTTATAAAGATTGTTTACACAAAATCTTACAATAATCTTGTGTTTTCTTAGCTTTTTCACAAATCAATTGAGGGGGAAACTTCTCAATTGAGGGGGAAACTTCACAATAGGGGTAAGGTCTGAGATCTCCTATATTGTATGGTTCTTTACTGAAATTCCCAAGCATTTGATACTTGTTTTGTGTTTCTAATCTGATTTTGATGATTTTTTAATGTTTAAATGAGTTATTTGGGGAAAATGAGTTAATTCACGAATTTGATATGATTTCCAGTAATTAAGGATGCTTTGAATTATATTTTGGATGTTTAATGATTTTGATAAGTGGTTTTACTCTCTCGATCGTGCTTGTTCAAAAAATTTTATGCACTTGGTTTTAATGTTCATGTACCTACTATTTAAGCAAGTTTTAAAGTATTCGATATATTGTTTTTAAGCATGTTTTGCTGAAGGATGCACATGGTAAGTGATCCTTGTAAGTATGGTTTATACTTGTGTTTTAAAGCATGGTAGTTTTTTTGGAAATGGCATGGTTTAATGCTTGTTAAAAACAGTGAGGCAAATGTTATTTGGTTAATTATAGCATTAAAAAACAGTGAGGCAAATGTTATTTGGTTAATTATATTGGCAAGTGATGTGGTTTTAAAATTGTTATCGGATATGGTTGGCCAACCATAGGATTGAGTACATTGTAAATAAGTCACCTTGGATGTTGAGGGGTTTATACGGTGTACCGAATACTACATCCAAGTACCCTAACGGTAGAGGGGTTAAACAATAAAGAATACTCTCGTTAGTGGGTTAAGCATCTAACCGATAAAAGGGGTTGGTGTCCCTGTGGGTTGAAAGTGTACTCGGTTGTTAATGTACCTCGATTGTGATTGTATCACTATTCCGAATGAGATGGCTTGAAGTTTTGGGTTAAAACTTGTTGAATCCGTGTATTCGATGAACTCTTTTGTTATTGGACTTGTTTAATGATCATTTGTAAGCCAATATAATTGTTAATGTATCATTGAAATGTTTCATGTTGTATAATGTGATTTATACATGTTTCTCTTTGAGCTTTGCATTTTGTAGTAATGCATAGGAAGGCTTAAGTAGAGGGTTAGCAATGTGACTTGCTATTGATTAATGATACATGTAGCATATGGTTTAATATGTTGGTTTTAATGAAGTAAAGTGCATGTTTTAAAAAGGGGCATGATGTATTAAAGGATGATGTAAAGTAAATGGTTTTAAATGCATTGATGGTGTTATGTTCTGAGCATCCTCACTAAGCCCTATGTGCTTACGCTCTCTTTTTCCATCAATGCAGAGAATTAAAGTCCCGAAAGGCAAGCAATGGGATCTTGGCGACTAGACTATAATGAATAAGAGCAATAGGGTACTTTTGTGTTTTGGGAGATGTTTTGTGGAACTCCCTGTTTGAGCAGTTTCTTTAGTTTCTCTTGGATTGTAAATGGCCTTTAAGGTTTGATTTTGGTGCTGGTTCGTCTTTTGATGTGTGCTTGGATGCAAAATTATGAAGCATGCCTTAGATTTCCTTTTGATGCATGAAGCCTTGTTGTGTTGATAGAAATGTGATACTAGTTGGCTTGTGATATGTTTAACATGTTGGGATTGTGTTTAAAGCATGTTGGATTGATTAGAGTATGTTTTTGAGATGAAAAACCAACAAAATGTAACATTACAGGCCAAGCATATCGGTACACGGGGGACCGTATCGGTACGGCTAGGTATTTTCTGACTTGTGGGATCGGTACAGGTCTTGTACGTTTTGATACACCTAGGCAAATTTGGCCAGGTGTACCGATACGAGTATGGGTGTTTTGGTACGAGTTTTAGCCTCTGGAAGTCTCATTTTTCAACTCGAACCTGCGTACCGGAACACCTATAGAGTCGTATCGGTACGGTCTATAACATTTCAAAGGTTAGGTAATTCAGTTAGGTGTATCGATACGGTATAGAAGTGTACCAAAATGGGGTGTTTCAAACTATATCGGTATGGGCTTACTCGTACCGGTACGGATAACCGTTAATTCTATTATTGTCACTTTGGGGCAGTTTTGCTTTCTTTGTATTGTAGTCCATGTATCTTGCCAATGCAATTGTATGTGATGGAATGATCATATTGAGCTGAAATTTGAGATGAAAATTTGGAAGCTGACTAATTAAAGGTTGAAAACTTAAAAGTGAGCTTTAACCCTAAAATTTCTTGTATTTGCAACTTGGTCCCTAATTTGTAAATGTAATCAATTAGATGTCAAATTGGTGTCCGATTGAGTTAGGGTTGCACCTAATGTCCGCATGAACATGTAGGGTTAATAATTGGCATCTAGATAAGATAAAAAGGAAAAAATGGATCGGGTTTGGTTGTATCTCTTCGGTTTGATACGGCAAACCTAATGTAACCTTCTTAGTTCGGTAATGTGTCTAGGGAGGGTCAAGGGAGTTACATTTGGTGGTATCAGAGCCAAGTTAGGTTTGTTTGAGAGGTTGTTGTGATGTTTCCATGTTTGATTTGTACGGTGATTGTTGTATGTACGTTGGTTGATATGCACAGTGATTGATATATGAATGTTGGCTCTTATATGTTATGTTGGGGAAGTTTTGGGGGTACCCATTGCCTTATTATTATAGTTTGGAGAGTTTTGAATTTTGAAATGAAAGTCTTGGATCCTTGCTTGAGGTTGGCCTGGCTATTTTTGTTTTGAAATGATTATCATGCCTTAGATATATTTTAGCACGATAGGACCGAGGAGAGAGTTATGATCAGGTATGATTGTTACTGCCACTGGGTAAGATGCTGAAGGAGAAGTTGTGCCTCCATGAGGGTTGCCACCACCCCCACATAATCTACCGGAGGGAGTGGAGCAAGTACCACCTGCGCCAGCTGGGCCAGGGATACGTGATATGGCACCGTTAATACAGGCCCTGACCGGTGCTTTTTAGGTAGTAGTTGCGGGTGTTCATGTGTCAGCACCGCAGGTTGAAGGGCAAGGTTTTCCGCTTGAGCATCTTCGTAGTTTGGGCGGAGTTGAGTTCCGAGGGTTTTCGCCTGAAGCCTTTAAAGGTTGGTTGGCCAGTATTGAGAGGATACTAGGCCAGATGGGGTGCACCGATGTTCGTAAGCTGGGCTGTGTTGTTTTCCTGCTGCAGGATGATGCTTATGCATGGTGGACTACCACGATATCCAGTATGGTGACCAAGGATGTGAATTGGGAGTTCTTTTGCGAGGCTTTTCAAAAGAAGTTTTTGCGAGTCCGATATCAAGACGAGAAGAAATATAAGTTTATGGCTCTGATGCAAGGCAGTATGTCTATTGCGGAGTACGAGGTACGGTTCGTAAGATTAAGTCAGTATGCACCTGAGTTGGTTCCTGATGAGCGTATGCAATGTGATCGTTTCCGCTATAGACTTGTGCAAGATGTTAAGACATACATGCTTGCTGTTGATTACACCGAATTTGAGGTGTTGGTTTTGCAAGCCAAGGATATAGAGCAAAATTTGGGTTTGGCATCTGGATCGCAAGGTTCTAGCTCGGGTAAGAGAGCTGCTGATTCGGGTTATAGTGGTGGTCAGGCCAAGAGACATCGTGACATGAGGTTTCACTCGGAGCTGAGTCATGGCGGAGGTGTTGTGGGGCGTGGAGTCCAAGGGTAGGGTGCCCAGGTTACAGCCCCGTTTAGCACTTGTTGGGCTTGTGGATCCGGAGATCATTTGAGGCGAAATTGCCCGCGTTTGGCCAGGGATGGTCAGGCACCTGCGCCTGTGGTGGCTAATGCTTGTTGAAATTGTGGGTCAGACGACCATCATGGGCGTGATTGTCCGTTGTTGGCTCGCGGCGGGCAGGGTGCTACACCTGTTATTGCTCCACAGTAGGGTCATGGTCGTGGTCGCGGACCATTTCAGCGTCGAGATGGTGGCAGAAGACTGTAGCTCATACTGTTACTATCCAGCCTGAGGGAGGTGGACCAACTAGGGTGTATGCGCACAGTAAGGGTCGCAATGACACTGATGTGATTGCAGGTACTTTTACCCTACAATATTTGTCATTGTATTCGTTAGTTGATTCTGGTTCTACTCATTCATACATTTTGAGTGAGCATGCTGAGTTGCTTGATCTATCTTTTGAATTTCTTAATGTGGGTGTTAGAGTGACTAGTTCTCTTGGGGAGACAGTCGTGGTTAGGAGGTTGTATCATAGGTGTCCATTGATGGTTCAGGGACATGTTTGCCGTGGACTTGATGGAGTTACCATTCCATAGTTTTGATGTGATTATGGGTATGGATTGGCTAACCGAACATCGGGCTGTGGTGGATTTTGAGACCAAACGAATATCTTTGAGGTTTTTAGATGATTATTAGGTGGTGGTTGTTGGCAAAAATGCCAAGTTTTTGTCAAATATTGTTTCGGCTTTGGAAGCAATACGAATGTTAGATTCGGGATGTCAAGCTTATTTGGCCTATGTTATGAATCCTGGATCAGAGGAGTTGAGGGTGCAGGATGTTCACACTGTATGTGAGTTTTCAGGTGTTTTTTCGGAGGAATTACCAGGGTTGCCACCTGACCATGAGGTAGAGTTTGGCATCGAGGTCGTTGCGGGTACGGTACCGGTATCTATTACTCTGTACTGCATGGCTTCAAAGGAATTGAAAGAGTTGAAAATGCAGTTGAAGGAGTTGCTTGACCGTGGGTTCATTAGACCAAGTATATTACCGTAGGGAGCGCCGGTGCTGTTTGTTAAGAAGAAAGATGGTACGTTATGGATGTGTATAGATTACCGACAGCTGAATAAGTTGACAATAAAGAACAAGTATCCCTTACCGCGGATAGATGATCTATTTGATCAGTTCAGGAGAGCCTCGGTGTTTTCCAAGATAGATTTGAGGTCGGGGTACTACCAGTTAAAGGTGAAGGAGGTGGATGCGCCCAAAATATCCTTTCATACGAGTTACGACATTAAGAGTTTCTTGTGATGCCGTTTGGTTTGACCAATGCACCAGCTACTTTTATAGACATGGTGAACCGAATGTTTCATGAGTTTTTAGACCAGTTTGTGGTTGTGTTTATCGATGATATCCTTGTGTACTCTCGTACCAAGGAGGATCCTGATAGACATTTGAGGATTATGCTTCAAACGCTGTTAGCTATTCAGCTTTATGCTAAGTTAAGCAAATGTGAGTCCTGGCTTAAGAAAGTTTTGTTTCTCGGGCATGTTGTGTCAACCGAAGGAATTTGTGTCGATCTGCATAAGGTTGAGGTTGTAATGAGTTAGAAGGAGCCCAAGTCTGTGATGGAGGTTAAGAGTTTCCTTGGTTTGACGGGTTACTACCAAAGGTTTGTGGAAGGGTTCTCTAGTTTTGCAGCTCCTTTAACAAAGTTGCTGCAGAATAATGTTTGGTTTGAGTGGACGAAAGATAGGCAACAAGCTTTTGGAAGGTTGAAAGAAGCTTTGACGTGAGCTCCGGTCTTGGTTCAACCAGAATTAGGGAATGAGTTTGTTGTTTATAGTGATGCGTCGTATGTTGGGCTCGGTTGCATGTTGATGCAAGAGGGTAAGGTAGTGGCGTACGCATCTAGGTAGTTGAAGGTGTATGAACGTAATTACCTTACTTACGATCTTGAGCTTGCCGCGGTTGTGTTTGCCTTGAAGATTTGGAGGCATTATCTTTATAGAGAGAAATGTGTGGTTTATATGGATCATAAGAGTTTGAAATATCTAATGTCACAGAATGAGCTGAATCTTAGGCAACGTAGATGGTTGAAGTTGCTCAAGGATTATGATCTGACCATTGAGTATCATCCGGGGAAAGCCAATGTTGTGGCAGATGCTTTGAGTAGGAAAGCGGCTGTGGAGTTGAGGGACCATGTTTGCTCGGTTGAGTGTGACGAATGACGGGGGTTTGTTGGCTGAGTTACAAGTGAAGCCATCTTTTTCATAGATGATTAAGGAGAAGCAACCTTATGATCGGAGTTTGCTACCTCATGTGGAAGATATCAAGGATGAAATTCCTACGAATTTTCACTTCAGCGATGATGGGGTGTTGTGTTTCAAAGGTCGAATAGTGGTGCCTGAGGACGAAGAGTTAAGGCGTACTATTTTGACTGAGGTACACGTTAGTCATTTTGCTATGCATCCGGTAGTACTAAAATGTATCGAGGGTTGAGGGAAGAGTACTATTGGGTTGGACTGAAGAAGGATGTGGCTGATTTCGTTGCTCGGTGTATGGTTTGTCAGCGGGTAAAGGCTGAGCATCAGTTTCCTTTCAGGTTGTTGCAACCGTTGAGGATACCAGAATGGAAGTGGGAAAGAATCACCATGGATTTTGTGTCTGGGCTGCCTTTGACGCAAACCAAAAAGGATTCCATTTGGGTGATTGTGGATCGGTTTACAAAGTGTGCGCATTTTGTGCCAGTGCATACTACGTATACCTTGGACAGGTTGGCTGAGCTGTACATCTCTGAGATTGTGCGTTTGCACGGAGTGCCCAAATCTATAGTTTCGGATAGGGATCCGCGATTCACCGCAAGGTTTTGAGTGAGTTTGCATCGTGATTTGGGAAATTTTAGTACCTCATATCATCCTCAGTCGGATGGTCAGTCAGAGCGCGTGATTCAGGTTCTCGAGGATATGCTAAGGTGTTGTGTTATTGAGTACCAGGGAACGTGGGAGAAGCAGTTGACGTTGGTGGAGTTTGCTTACAATAACAATTATCATGATAGCATACAGATGACACCTTATGAGGCATTGTATGGCAAGAAGTGCCGTACGCCCGTGTGTTGGGCAGAAGAGGGGGAAAGTTTGTGTCGACGCCCAATGTTTTGAAAGGAACAAACGAAAAAGTAAAGTTAATATGTGAGCGCTTAAAAGCAGCTGTAGATCACCAGAAATCTTATGCGGATTTGAAGCGTTTTTGAAAGTGTTTTTGAAAGTGTCGCCCTGGAAAAAAGTGTTGCGGTTTGGGCGGAATAGGACGCTTAGCCCAAGATTTATTGGACCATACAAGGTTATTGAGTGTGCGGGTCCCGTTGCATACTATTTGAGGCTACAACCGGAGTTGGGGAAGATTCATGATGTGTTCTACGTTTCGGTGTTGCGGAGGTATAGGTCGGATCCATCGCATGTTCTGCCAGTGGAGGAGATTGAGTTGAGACTGGACCTATCTTACGATGAAGAACCGGTAGAGATTCTTTATACCAGTAGTAAAGTGCTGCGTGGCAAGACAGCCGAGCTGGTTAAGGTGTTGTGAAAGCACCGCGGTGTTGAGGATGCCACGTGGGAATGTAAGTCGGATATGGTGAAATAGTTTCCGCATCTGTTTCCTCTAGGTAAATTTTTGGGACAAAATTTATGAAGTGGGGAGAGTTGCAATGCCCCGATTTTAGGGCTTAGCGGTTTGGTGGTTTATTAGACGGTCCGGTGGACTGAAATAGATATTCGAGTCAGTTTCTGGATCGTATATTTTTAGTGTTGGAAAAATTATGAAAAAATGCTCAAAATTATTATTAATTATGTATTTAATAATGGTGAAATTGATTTTATAAAACGAATTTTGGAAGATGGATATTTTGGTTAGTAACCATAATGAAAGTTTTGAAAACTGTGATTTCCTAGTGACTAAAATGAAAGTTTATGATGATTTCTCTCTTGATTGACTTATTTTAACATGTGTTTTAATTGGTGATTAAAGAGGATTTTGTTAAAAGTTGGTTATTACTTTCCAAAACAAAAATCATGTCATTTTCTCTCAACTTTCTCCCTCCATTCTCTCATCAGCCAAACACTCAGGTTTTCATCAAATTTCCAAAGGTGAGGTGGTTTCTAACTTGATTTTATTGTTTCAAATTGTTATATAAAGATTGTTTACACAAAATCTTACAATAATCTTGTGTGTTCTTAGCTTTTCACAAATCAATTGAGGGATAAACATCACAATAGGGGAAAGGTCTGAGATCTCATCTATTGTATGGTTCTTTACTGAAATTATCAAGCATTTGATCCTTGTTTTTGTGTTTCTAATCTGATTTTTGATGATTTTCTAATGTTTAATTGATTTATTTGGGGAAAATGAGTTAATTCACGGATTGGATTTGATTTCTAGTAATTAAGGATGCTTTGAATTATATTTTGGATGTTTAATGATGATGATAAGTGGTTTTACTCTCTCGTTCGTTCTTGTTCGAAAGATTTTATGCTCTTGGTTTTAATGTTCATGTACCTACTGTTTAAGCATGTTTTAAAGTATTCGATATATTGTTTTTAAGCATGTTTTGCTGAAGGATGCACATGGTAAGTGATCCTTGTAAGTATAGTTTATACTTGTGTTTTAAAGCATGGTAGTTGCTTTGAAAATGGCATGGTTTAATGCTTGTTAAAAACAATGAGGCAAATATTATTTGGTTAATTATATTGGCAAGTGATGCGGTTTTAAAATTGTTATCGGATATAGTTGGCCAGCCATAGATTGAGTGCACTGTAAATAAGTCGCCTTGGATGTTGAGGGGTTTTTACGGCATACCGAATACTCCATCCAAGTACCCTAATGGTAGATGGGTTAAACAGTACCGAATACTCCCGTTAGTGGGTTAAGCATCTAACCGATGAAAGGGATTGGTGTCCCCGTGGGTTGAAAATGTACCCGGTTATTAATGTACCGCGATTGTGATTGTATCGTTATTCTGGTTGAGATGGCTTGAAGTGTTGGGTTAACACTTGTTGAATCCGTGTATCTGATGAACTCTTTTGTTATTGGACTTGTTTAATGATCACTTGTAAGCCAATATAATTGTTAATGTATCATTGAAATGTTTCATGTTGTATAATGTGATTTATACATGTTTCTCCTTGAGCTTTGCAGTTTTGTAGTAATGCATGTGAAGGCTTAAGTAGAGGGTTAGCAATGTGACTTGCTGTTGATTAATGACACATATAGCATATGGTTTAATATGCTGGTTTTAATGAAGTAAAGTGCATGTTTTAAAAAGGGGCATGATGTATTAAAGGATGACGTAAAGTAAATGGTTTTAAATGCATTTATGGTGTTATGTTCTGAGCATTCCTCACTAAGCCGTATGTACTTACGCTCTCTTTGTCCATTATTGCAGAGAATTAAAGTCCCGAAAGGCAGCAAGAAGCAAGGGGATATTTGCAAGACTTGTTTCCAAAGTATGTTAGAGACTAGACTATAATGAATAAGAGCAATGGGATACTTGTAGTGTTTGGGGTGATGTTTTGTGGAATTCCCTATTTAAGCATGTTTCTTTAGTTTCTCTTGGATTGTAAATGGCCTTTAAGGTTTGATTTTGGTGTTGGTTTGTCTTTTGATGTGTGCTTGGATGCAAAATTAGGAAGCATGCCTATAGATTTCCTTTTGATGCATGAAGCCTTGTTGTGTTGTTAGAAATGTGATACTAGTTGGCTTGTGAGATGTTTGGCATGTTGGGATTGTGTTTAAAGCATGTTGGATTGATTAGAGTATGCTTTTGGGATGAAAAACCAACAAAAATGTGACATTATAGGCCAAGCGTACCGGTACGCGGGGGACCGTATCGGTACGGCTAGGCATTTTCTAACTTGTAGGATCGGTATAGGTCTTGTGCGTTTCGATATGCCTAGGCAAATTTGGCCAGGTGTACCAATATGGGTATGGCTGTTTCGGTACGAGTTTTAGCCTCAGAAATTCTCTTTTTTCAACTCAAACTCGCGTACCGGAACACCTGAGGAGCCGTATCGGTACGGTCTATAACATTTCAAAGGTTAGGTAATTCAGTTAGGCGTATCAATATGGTATGGAAGTGTACTGAAATAGGGTGTTTCAAATCGTATCGGTACGGGATTACCCGTATCAGTACGGATGACCGTTAATTCTGTTATTGTCACTTTAGGACAATTTTGCTTTCTTTGTATTTTAGTCCCTATATCTTGCCAATGCAATTGTATGTGATGGAATGATCAGATTGAGCTGAAATTTGAGATGAAAGTTTAGAACCTGACTAATTAAAGGTTGACAACTTAAAAGTGAGCTTTAACCCTAAAATTTCCTGTAATTGCAAATTAGTCCCTAATTTTTAAATATAATCAATTGGATGTTAAATTGATGCCCGATTGAGTTGGGGTTGCACCTAAAGTCTGTATGAACATGTAGGGTTAATAATTGGCATCTAGATAAGATAAAAAGGAAAAAATGGACCAGGTTTGGTTGTATCTCTTCGATTTGCTACGGCAAACCTAATGTAGCCTTCTTGGTTCGGTTGGGCATCTAGGCCGGGTCAAGGGGGTTAGAACATGTAAGGGGACTCTTCGATGCTTGTAGACAAATGACTCTTCTGTTGTTGACTCCATTTTTGTGTAGTTTTGTAGGGCTTTTGTAGTTACTTGGAATATTAATGAGAATGCTAGTTGACTCTTCGGTCTCTTGTTCCTTTATCTTCTTAATTTTGTACCTTCGTGAAGATATGAGGGAAGTCCTTGTGAGGTCCCCATATGATAGTGAACATTAGAGGTGTAGCTTATACTGGCATTTTTGTGCGTGTGGGATGCTATGCATGAGGGTTTCTCCAAACAGAGGTATCCCTTTCTTTTGTAGAAATAAATATAATAAGTGGGCTTATCCCCTTTTGTGCTTTCGAAGGGTTTCCCTAGGAAGTGCGGATGTATCCCATTAGGAGCGTCCATGTTTTTGTAATCACCATACGCCTCTTTCCTAGCGGGAAATACGGATGCCTCATGTCTTTTGCTGAAACAGTAATCGATAGACGAGGTAATCTTATCGCCATTGAATGTAGGGGCATCTTTCCTTAATGATATTCACGTGTTTGTAGATTTTATGTGCCTTCCTTGATACACAACGCATGTATCTCATATTTTGTAGGAATAATTATTTATAGGCGGGGTAACTTCACTGCAGTCATAGGAATGAATGTAGGGCGGACGTCAACATCTCATTTGGCTCTTGGAGAGTTTCTCTCAAGAAGCGCGAAGGCATCCTATTAGGGGAAACCCTGTGATTGTAGTCTTCTTGTGCCTTTCTTAGTACGAAACATGGGCTTCTCTATTTTTGTAGAGTCGTGATATTCGTATCGCTTAGTGGGACAGAGATATCACCTTTTGAAGGTATCTCATACCCTTGAAAAGATTGGTATATGTGAGGTTGAGGCATATCACACATTTATAGAATCGAGCACTATAGAGTAGAGTTTTTCTCAACACTAAGCATCGAGCGTTATGGGTGGAAGCGTCTCCTTTTGGGCTTTTGGAAGGTTTTCTCTTAGAAGCACGGAGGTAATCTCTTGGGGTACCCATGTGTTTGTAGAAGATGTATATGTAGATATCTTTCTTAGGAGGCAATTGTTTATTCGCAAAATCCATATGCTTCTGTTGGCATGGGATATGGGTCTCTCCGTTAGAATCGCGATGTTCCAGGCATCAATAAGATGAAGACATCTTCCTCAAGAGGAAATCGTTTGTTTGTAGAGTTTAGATGCATGTGTCTGCGTCGGATTTATAGTCCCCTCCGTCTTTGTAGAATCGCAATACTCTGAGCACTGATGGGACAGAGACATCCTCTTTTTTTTGTAGAATCAGTCGAAAGTAGGGGGTCTGAATATGACCCTTTGAGAAATAGACATGGATAATTTGAAGTCATGTTTGAAGCACGCAAGGGCCAAAAGGTCCGTTTGTATTACTTTTTTGCTTTCATAGAATTACTCGTGAATTGGGATAGAACTATTTCTATGTTCTTTGTAGAATCGGATGAATGCTCGAAGATGTCATATTTGCAGAGATAATCTATAGAGTATATAATGTAGACACTCTAAAGAAACACGTAGTCATTTCATAACAAGATCGAATTTTCCTCTAGGATTATACCATGTTCCTGGATGTTCAAATAGTATGGGTTTCTCTGATACCTGAAGGTTTAGAGGAGTGTGCGTTTTTGTAGCAAAGATCATTTGTTGGAGAGATATTTCTAGAAAATTCATTGTTGTATTAATTCCACTTTTATTCCGTTCGTTGGGGAGGTCCTCCTCACTTTATTTAGTCACGCGTACAAATGCAGCTAAAAGACGAAGGTTACCCTATAATTCATATATTTTTACATTTACATAGAGAATATATCTACTTCGGATATATCTATATACAAATTCGTCCTTACAACGGACGTTATCTATTTATGGAGAAAGAGATACAGGAGGAAAGAAGGCGGGTGTAACACCCCATTTTCGGTCTGGTAGAGCATCAGGTCAAAGATGCTACCGGTGATCAATACAGTAATTTTGGTGATTTAACGATGTTTCGTTGCAATACATAATTTAATGATACATATTGGATACAATCAATACAAGCAATAGAGGATAGTTTAGGGGATCGTTCTATAAGTTTATAAGTTTGCGGACTAATTTGTAAATTTTGTAATCACTAGGTCTTTATCTATAATTAACCTTATCAATATGAAACTCAATGTTCAAATAGCTTGTACGTCAATTTCCAATAAATTTAGAGCCCATTTAAAGCCCCAATTGGTCCTTACAATTTTATTGACCTAGTTGCCATATTTTAAAACTTGTTCCAACATTTTTAGCTAATTTACTGTATCGGTACTGGTACTTAAAAAGGTTGTACTGGTACGCCATTTTTTATTTTTTTTGAATCTAAAACTAGTATCGATACAGTCTAAGTCGTATCGATACATGTGCCATAATCCTCAAATTAGACTAGTCAGGTTATCGATACTGACCTACCCTTATCAGTACCCTGCTACAGTAAAATTCTATTGATCATTTCCTGTATCGATACAGGTACCAACGTGTCGGTACCAAGATTAAAATGCCTTAGAGGATTGGTATAAGGTCTTCACGTATCGGTACCCCGTGTAATTTCCCAATTTCAATGATCAAATTTCATACCAGTACCCATATTCACGTACCGATACTGCCTATTCTATATGTCCATAATTGTTTACCCGTACCGATACGCCACCACCCGTATCGATACGCCACCACCCGTATCGATACGACAAGATCTGTAATAAACATATTATATATGGTTTTTAGTCACTTTAGATGCCTAAACAATGTTCAAAGTCTATGAAATTTTACAAGCAATATTCTTATCCATACATCTTGTAGTGTATCAAATTTTATGACAAACCGAATCTATTTACTATGTTTTTTTATTATAGGTGCAAATTATGCCATTTTTACTAAACTTCCAATATCATTATAAGTCCATTTTTACCTTAAACATAATCATACATATATTGGTCATTATACACATCAAAATGAGCCAATTATGCATGTTTAAACCTTATGTCACCATTCTAGGAGTTTATAAATAAAATGAACATTATATAGACTTGTAAAGTGACTTGCAAAACTTGATCCTTCCCCGATCCTTGAACTTTATATCCGTTAAACTGAAATGTATGGAAATGAGATGAGTTAAGCTTATTTAGCCTAGTGAGGTAGTCAATAATAATGCAATGAACACTACAATGAATGTCAATAGTGCCAACTATAATAATTCAATATAAATGCATCTCAAGACATGTTATAACATTGATTTAAAAAATTTTAGCCCTTGGATAGATATGAGATAGTGGATACGTGAATTCTTAACTAATATCGCCAATCAATGAACGGTCAAATCCTTCAACATCGCCAATAGACCAATATCGCACTTATCCCGCCAACATCGCCAATAAGATCCTTAGTTCAAGGACCGTAGTCCACTCTGTACCAATGAGCTCATGAATTTTATGGCATGCCATTTATATCCAATGTCCATTCGAATCCATGGTCTGATGAATTAAGCCAATAATAATAACAATGACAATGTTAATAGCAATGATTTCAATGATTCTATATCAATGATCAATATAACCTTGCAATGATTCGATGATGTCCATGTCAATACAATGTTAAATTAGGGTTCAATATTTGAATAATTTACCACATGGTCAAAAGTTAATGCAATGGTTTGACTTTTTGATGTTGGATTTTCAATCGCCGGAATCCAATTTCAACTAGGCCAGTTTTTAGGGTGTTACAACTCTTCCCCTTAAGAAAAAATTCGTCTTCGAATTTTACCTGAACCAAAGAGATGAGGATACCGTGCCTTCATAGTCTCTTCTGGTTCCCATGTAGCTTCTTCCACTTTGTGACTCCTCCAAAACATCTTGACTAAAGGAATGTTCTTGTTATGAAGCCTTTTAACTTCCCGTGCCAGTATTTGTACCGGTTTATCCTCATAAGTTAGGTTGAGTTGAATCTTAATAAATTTTGGTTCCATAATGTGTGATGGATCGGAATGGTATTTGCGGAGAATCGATACATGAAAGACATTGCAAATCTTACTTAATTCTTGAGATAATGACAAATGGTAAGCCACTGGACCTATTCTCTCAACAACCCTTCTTGCCAAATATGAGTATTTTCTTCCATGGGGATACCTTTAGGAAGGCTTTTTCACCCATAGAATGTTATATGTCTCATCTCTTGAGCTCAACATAGGTCTTCTATCAGTCAAATACGGCTTTAAGTTAATCGTGGATGATGGTAACCCGTTCTTCGATTTTTTGAAGTAAGTCAAGGCCCAACACATTACCTTCATCGAGTTCAGACCAACATAAACGAGTTCTATATTTCCTGCCATATAATGCTTTATATGGTGCCATCTTGATTGATGCTTGGTAGCTATTATTGTAGGCAAATTCAATGAGAGGTAGAGATTTCTTCCAGGTTCTTTTAAAATCAATGATGCATGCACGAAGCATGTCTTTCGGGAATCCGAATTACCCTTTTCGACCGTCGGACGACTAAGGGTAAAAAAAACGCTGAGATTAACTCTGATGCCCAGAGCTCCTTGTAACTTTGTCTAGAATCGAGAAGTAAATTAGGGATCTTGATCAGAGATAATAGACTTGGGTACTCTGTGGAGTTTGACAACTTTCTTGATGTACAATTCAGCTAGCTTAGGAAGACCGTGGTTTATTCTGATCGATAGAAAGTGAGCTGACTTGGTGAAACGGTCGACAATGACCCAAATAGCATCATGCTTGGCGGTGTTAACAAAAGTAGTCCACTAAAGAAGTCTATAGTGATTCTTTCCCACTTCTATTGAGGTAACTCAATAGGTTGCAATAATCTAGTGGGCACACGATGCTCAGCCTTGACTCGCTTATACATAAGGCACTTGGACACATAATCTGTAATAACTTGTTTCATGTCAGGCCATCAATAAAGTTCTCGAAGATCTTTGTACATTTTCGCTGATCCCGAGTGTGCAAAAAAAATGGCTACTGATGAGCCTTATTGAGGATTTTATCTTGAAGTGACTTATCATTCGGTACACATATCGGTTATAGAAGCTTTGAAGTCATTTAGCATTAACTTTGAATTGAAAATTTAGATTACTCAATTTTAGAAACAATGGCTTGTAATTCAGGATCTTGGTTCTACAATGCCTTAATTCTTGATACAATGGTCGATGAATTTAGAGTTCAGCTACTAGGGTCGGTGCTTCCTATGCTTGAAATGAGCATTAATAGCTTGAAGGGGGTGTAAAGTTTATGACTGATTGCATCAGCTACAACATTGGCTTTGCCCGGATGATAGTCAATGACAAGGTCATAGTCTTTAGGAGTTTCATCCACCTCCTTTGACAAAGATTTAGCTCTTTTCGAGTCAATAAGTACTTGAGGCTTTTATGATCGGTGTAGAGGTAGCATTTTTCTTTGTAAAAATAATGCCTCCAAATTTTCAATGCAAAAACAACTACAACCAATTCCAGATTATGGGTAGGATAGTTTATTTCATGTGGCTTTAGTTGTCTTGAAACATATGCAATAACCTTGCCTTCTTGCATTAGTACACATCCTAACCTGAAATATGAAGTATCACTGTACACTATATAGTCATTGCCAGACTCGGGTTGGGTTAGGATTGGTACGTGAGTTAATACTTGCTTGAGTTGGTCAAACCTACGATGTTGTCTCTCGGTCCATTCAAAAGGAATATCCTTTCGAAGAAGCTTTGTCAATGGTGCTGCTATTATTAAGAATCCTTTAACGAATCTCCTATAGTTAGAGAAAATTTTAAACCTCTCTAACATTCTTCGATGGCCTCCATTCAATGATAGCTTGAATCTTTTTTGGGTCTACTTGAATACCTCTATTGACATTATATGTCCCGAAAAAAGGAGACTTCAGTGAGCCAGAACTCACACTTGCTAAACTTAGCATAGAGCTATTTCTCTTGGAGGGTCTGAAGTATGATACGGAGATAATCTCGATGTTCAGCTTGGTTCTTAGAGTAGATTAATATGTCATCAATGAACACCACTAGGAACTTGTCAAGATAGGGTCTGAAAACCCAGTTCATGAGATCCATGAAGGTAGCCGGTGCATTGGTTAACCCAAAGGGCATCGCCATGAACTCATAATAGTCATATCTTGTACAAAAAATAGTTTTAGGCACGTCACATTCCTTGACCTTCATCTGGTAATATCTACACCTTAAATCAATCTTGGATAAGATCGTAGCATTTTTGAGTTGGTCAAAGAGATCATCGATCCTCGGAAGATGATACTTGTTCTTGATAGTCAGCTTATTCAATTGTCAGTAGTCATTGTAAATGTGCATAGATTTATCTTTCTTCTTGACAAAGAGGACCGAAGCTCTCAGGGTAAAGAACTCGATCGAATGAAGCCCTTATTTGACAAGTATTGGATATGACCTTTAAGTTCCTTGAGTTCTATCGAGGACATTAGATGGGGTACAATAGAAATTGGGGTGACTCCAAGTTGCACCTCAATCACAAACACAACTTTACGAGTAGGTGGCAAACTCGAAAGCTCCTCAAAAAATACATCAGGAAATTCCTGCACTACATCGATGTCTTGCAATTATGGTTCTACCTTATCATTCCCTTCGATGGAATACAACGATAGATTATTATCTCTAGTGTTTAGGAGAGTTATACTATCCTTGCCAAGACCTCGGAGATACAACTTCTTCTTGCTCTGATCCACCTAGGCTTGGTGCTCACCGAGCCAATTAAGTCCTAATATAACATTAAATTCATGAATAGAGAAGGCCATGAAGTTGGCCGAAATGGAATCCCTAAAATCATTAAGGGACAATTCTTGCATATTAAGCTAATTACAACATTATCACCTAGTGGGTTTGTTACTGTAATCTTGGTAGCTATAGGCTCAGACGGTAACTTAAACTTCTTTATCAATACAATGCTTATAAAAGAGTGAGTAGATCTAGGATCTATCAATACATAAACAGGATGAGCGCATAGTATCTGCGATAATGTCCGATTCTTCTTCTCCCTACTACTTCACATGATACATCCGAGCAGAGATTTTGGATTCTTGTCGTCAGGGGTCTTCATAGAGCCACTAGGTCTCTCTGTAGTTCCCCGGTGCAGTTTGTTTATGTCTCTTACCCTTGAAAGATTGACAAGGGACGTAGTGTTAGCCGGTGCGGTGGTTTTGGAGGTGTCCATAGGGAAATCCCTGATGAAGTGTCCTTGCTCACCACAAAAGTAACAAGCTCCTATCTATTTACGGCACTGGCCTATAGGATGTGTCCTCTAAAAATAGGTGCATACATGATGCTGCAAGTCTCTACTCCACCCATCAGTAATTTCCATAGAAGTAGCCCTCAAAGCAGAATAAGCCAAGCTTTGAGGTTTTGGCATGTAACCAAATCCAGTAGGTTGGTACAACATAAATTGTTTAAGCCCTTGATATTTTGCCTTCTTTGGAGGTAAAGGGGGATGATATTCATCCCAAAACCTCTTGTCGGATCGTGTCCTTCCTAATCTTCTACCCTTTTACGAGGCTTCTATAGCATGGCTCGGTTAACTAAATTTTGAAAATCAATAATCCCTAATACAGTAAACAAAGGGCAGAGTTCATCACACATTCTATCAATAAACATACGACACTTCTCCTTTTCGGTTTTAATATACTTAGCCCCATACTTACAATACTTGCAGAAGTCATGTATGTATTATTCAACGAGTCTTTCTCCCTGCTTCAGATGCAAGAATATTCTTCTTCTTTCTGCTAGTTAATACTCACTGATGTATTTCTTATAGAATTCTTTCAAAAAAATTCTCAAGTAACAGCTTCCTCAAGAATGGTGAGTATAATGGTTTCCCACCAATGTTGGGTTTCGTCAGCAATCGGGGCCAATGCAAATTCAAGCTTATGTTCATCGGAACACTAAATTTGCTTGCTTAAAATCATCAGTGTTTAATCTAGCCAGTACTCAGCTATTTTAGGATTATCATCGTCTTTACCAGTGAAGGTATAAGCATGATGCAGGGCCAACTTATCGATAGGGACTCTAGGAGTTGGTGAGGAAGCCACGTAGGATGAACCCTTGTTCAGCCTCATAGAGACCATGAACTACTTAAACATCTCTACCATGCTTGCAAAGCATTCTTGTTGCGCAGGATGTATCGGTGGTGGATTTACCTAAGTATTTTGCACTTTCAGATGGATCGGATGGTCATCCCTCCTAGCTTCCCCTCTTTGAACAGAGAAGCCGATGGAATGGTCGATATCATGATGTCCAAGATCCTGATCAGACATCTCGTATACTATAAGAAGGAAAGAAGATCAGGTCAGTTGCAAGTCACAGATATTATGCAAAAATAACTCTTAGGTGGCATATGCAATGCAATGATACATGACAGGCCTTGGTTTAGTCCTAAAATTGACTAAACTATAGATATGATACCACAAATGTAATACCCCCTTCCCGGTCTAGTAGGGAACCAGGTCAGAGATGCTATCGATGAACAATAAAGGTGATCAATACAATAATTCCTATGATTTAATGATGTTTCGTTGCAATACAATGATTTAATGATACTTATTGAATACAATATCGTCAACAAATCAATACAAGCAACAAAGGATACTTTAGAGACCATTCTATAAGTTTACAAATTTGGGGACTTCGTAAATTCTATAAATGCTAGGTCATTTTTTGTAAATAACCTTATCAATATGAAATACATTGTTCAAATAGCTTGTATGTCAACTTCCAATAAATTTAGAGTCCATTTAAGGCCCTAATTGGTCTTTACAATTTTAGTGACTTAGTTGCCATGTTTTAAAACTTATTCCAACATTTTTAGCTAATTACCTATATCAAGATTTCGATTCTCGAGGAGGTTGTACCGGTATGCCATCATTTTAATTTTCTTTTGAATCTAAAACTAGTATCGTTATTACAGGCTAAGCCATACCGATACGTGTGCCCTAATCCCCAAATTAGACCGGGTAAGGTATCTATACTAACCTACCCGTATCGGTATCCTACTACAAGTAAAATTCTAGTGATCATTCCTCAGATCGATACTGGTACCAACGTATTGGTACCAAGATTAAAATGCCTTAGGGATTGGTATAAGAGGTTCGTATCGTATCGGTACCCGTGTAATTTCCCAATTTCAATGACCAAATTTCATATCGACATCGCCTATTCTATATGTCCATAATTGTTTACCCGCACCGATCGATACGCCACCACCTATATCGATACGACGACAAGATCTGTAATGACATATTATGTTTGGTTTTAATCATTTTAGATACCTAAACAATGTCCAAAGTCTATGAAATTTTACAAGCAATATTATTATCCATACATCTTGTAGTGTATCAAATTTTATGACAAACCGAATCCATTTACTATGTTTTTTTTATTATAGGTGCAAATTATACCATTTCTACTAAACTTCCAATATCATTGTAAGTCCATTTTCACCTTAAACATAACCATATATATAGTGATCATTATACACATCAAAATGGGCCTATTATGCATGTTTAAACCCTATGCCACCATTCTAGGAGTTTATAAATAAAATGAACATTATATGAACTTGTAAAGTGACTTGCAAAACTTGTTCCTTCCCGATCCTTGAACCTTATATCCGTTAAACTTAAATGTATGGAAATGAGATGAGTTAAGCTTATTTAGACTAGTGAGGTAGTCAATAATAATGCAATGAACACTACAATGAATGTCAATAGTGCCTATTATAATAGTTCAATATAAATGCATCTCAAGACATGTTATAACAATGATTTCAAAAATTTTAGCCCTTGGATAGATATAAGATAATGGATATGTGAATTCTTAACCAACATAGCCAATCAATGAACGGTCAAATCCTCCAACATTGCCAATAGACCAATATTCCACTTATCTCGCCAACATCGCCAATAAGAGCCTTAGTTCAAGGACCGTAGTCCACTCTGTACCATTGAGCTCATGAATTTTATGGAATGTTATTTATATCCAATGTCCATTCAATCCATGGTCGATGAATTAAGCCAAGAACAATAACAATGACAATGTTAATAGCAATGATTTCAATGATTCTATATCAATGATCAATATAATGCAATTTCAATGATGTTTATATCATACAATGTTAAATTAGGGTTCAATATTTGAATAATTTAACATGGTCAAAAGTTTGCAATGGTTTGACTTTTTGATGTCCATTTTCAATACAATGTTAAATTAGGTGTTATAATCTTCCCCTTAAATACTTGCCAAATATGAGTATTTTCTTCGTGGATGATGGTAACCCGTTCTTGATTTTTTGAAGTAAGTCAAGGCCCAACACATTACCTTCTTGATTTTCGAGTTCGCCTGACACAACATAAACGAGTTCTATATTTCCGCCATATAATGCTTTATATGGTGCCATCTTGATTGATGCTTGGTAGCTATTATTGTAGGCAAATTCAATGAGAGGTAGAGATTTCTTCCAGGTTCTTTTAAAATCAATGATGCATGCACGAAGCATGTCTTTCAGAATCTGAATTACCCTTTTCGACTGGCCGTCAGACTAAGGGTAAAAAAAACGCTGAGATTAACTCTGATGCCCAGAGCTCCTTGTAACTTTGTCTAGAATCGAGAAGTAAATTAGGGATCTTGATCAGAGATAATAGACTTGGGTACTCTGTGGAGTTTGACAACTTTCTTGATGTACAATTCAGCTAGCTTAGGAAGACCGTGGTTTATTCTGATCGATAGAAAGTGAGCTGACTTGGTGAAACGGTCGACAATGACCCAAATAGCATCATGCTTGGCCGGTGTTAACAGTAGTCCACTAAAGAAGTCTATAGTGATTCTTTCCCACTTCTATTGAGGTAACTCAATAGGTTGCAATAATCTAGTGGGCACACGATGCTCAGCCTTGACTCGCTTATACATAAGGCACTTGGACACATAATCTGTAATAACTTGTTTCATGTCAGGCCATCAATAAAGTTCTCGAAGATCTTTGTACATTTTCGCTGATCCCGAGTGCACAAAAAATGGCTACAGTGAGCCTTATTGAGGATTTTATCTTGAAGTGACTTATCATTCGGTACACATATCGGTTATAGAAGCTTTGAAGTCATTTAGCATTAACTTTGAATTGAAAATTTAGATTACTCTGAATTTTAGAAACAATGGCTTGTAATTCAGGATCTTGGTTCTACAATGCCTTAATTCTTGATACAATGGTCGACTGAATTTAGAGTTCAGCTACTAGGGGTCGGTGCTTCCTATGCTTGAAATGAGCATTAATAGCTTGAAGGGCAGGTAAAAGTTTATGACTGACTGCATCAGCTACAACATTGGCTTTGCCCAGATGATAGTCAATGACAAGGTCATAGTCTTTAAGGAGTTTCATCCACCTCCTTTGACAAAGATTTAGCTCTTTCTGAGTCAATAAGTACTTGAGGCTTTTATGATCGGTGTAGAGGTAGCATTTTTCTTTGTAAAAATAATGCCTCCAAATTTTCAATGCAAAAACAACTACAACCAATTCCAGATTATGGGTAGGATAGTTTATTTCATGTGGCTTTAGTTGTCTTGAAACATATGCAATAACCTTGCCTTCTTGCATTAGTACACATCCTAACCTGAAATATGAAGTATCACTGTACACTATATAGTCATTGCCAGACTCGGGTTGGGTTAGGATTGGTACGTGAGTTAATACTTGCTTGAGTTGGTCAAACCTACGATGTTGTCTCTCGGTCCATTCAAAAGGAATATCCTTTCGAAGAAGCTTTGTCAATGGTGCTGCTATTATTAAGAATCCTTTAACGAATCTCCTATAGTTAGAGAAAATTTTAAACCTCTCTAACATTCTTCGATGGCCTCCATTCAATGATAGCTTGAATCTTTTTTGGGTCTACTTGAATACCCTCTATTGACATTATATGTCCCGAAAAGGAGACTTCAGTGAGCCAGAACTCACACTTGCTAAACTTAGCATAGAGCTATTTCTCTTGGAGGGTCTGAAGTATGATACGGAGATAATCTCGATGTTCAGCTTGGTTCTTAGAGTAGATTAATATGTCATCAATGAACACCACTAGGAACTTGTCAAGATAGGGTCTGAAAACCCAGTTCATGAGATCCATGAAGGTAGCCGGTGCATTGGTTAACCCAAAGGGCATCGCCATGAACTCATAATAGTCATATCTTGTACAAAAAATAGTTTTAGGCACGTCACATTCCTTGACCTTCATCTGGTAATATCTACACCTTAAATCAATCTTGGATAAGATCGTAGCATTTTTGAGTTGGTCAAAGAGATCATCGATCCTCGGAAGATGATACTTGTTCTTGATAGTCAGCTTATTCAATTGTCAGTAGTCATTGTAAATGTGCATAGATTTATCTTTCTTCTTGACAAAGAGGACCGAAGCTCTCAGGGTAAAGAACTCGATCGAATGAAGCCCTTATTTGACAAGTATTGGATATGACCTTTAAGTTCCTTGAGTTCTATCGAGGACATTAGATGGGGTACAATAGAAATTGGGGTGACTCCAAGTTGCACCTCAATCACAAACACAACTTTACGAGTAGGTGGCAAACTCGAAAGCTCCTCAAAAAATACATCAGGAAATTCCTGCACTACATCGATGTCTTGCAATTATGGTTCTACCTTATCATTCCCTTCGATGGAATACAACGATAGATTATTATCTCTAGTGTTTAGGAGAGTTATACTATCCTTGCCAAGACCTCGGAGATACAACTTCTTCTTGCTACAGTCCACCTAGGCTTGGTGCTCACCGAGCCAATTAAGTCCTAATATAACATTAAATTCATGAATAGAGAAGGCCATGAAGTTGGCCGAAATGGAATCCCTAAAATCATTAAGGGACAATTCTTGCATATTAAGCTAATTACAACATTATCACCTAGTGGGTTTGTTACTGTAATCTTGGTAGCTATAGGCTCAGACGGTAACTTAAACTTCTTTATCAATACAATGCTTATAAAAGAGTGAGTAGATCTAGGATCTATCAATACATAAACAGGATGAGCGCATAGTATCTGCGATAATGTCTGGATTCTTCTTCTCCCCCTACTCTTCACATGATACATCTGAGCAGAGATTTTGGATTCTTGTCAGTTCAGGGTCTTCATAGAGCCACTAGGTCTCTCTGTAGTTCCTGGTGCAGTTTGTTTATGTCTCTTACCCTTGAAAGATTGACAAGGGGACGTAGTGTTAGCCGGTGCGGTGGTTTTGGAGGTGTCCATAGGGAAATCCCTGATGAAGTGTCCTTGCTCACCACAAAAGTAACAAGCTCCTATCTATTTACGGCACTGGCCTATAGGATGTGTCCTCTAAAAATAGGTGCATACATGATGCTGCAAGTCTCTACTCCACCCATCAGTAATTTCCATAGAAGTAGCCCTCAAAGCAGAATAAGCCAAGCTTTGAGGTTTTGGCATGTAACCAAATCCAGTAGGTTGGTACAACATAAATTGTTTAAGCCCTTGATATTTTGCCTTCTTTGGAGGTAAAGGGGGATGATATTCATCCCAAAACCTCTTGTCGGATCGTGTCCTTCCTAATCTTCTACCCTTTTACGAGGCTTCTATAGCATGGCTCGGTTAACTAAATTTTGAAAATCAATAATCCCTAATACAGTAAACAAAGGGCAGAGTTCATCACACATTCTATCAATAAACATACGACACTTCTCCTTTTCGGTTTTAATATACTTAGCCCCATACTTACAATACTTGCAGAAGTCATGTATGTATTATTCAACGAGTCTTTCTCCCTGCTTCAGATGCAAGAATATTCTTCTTCTTTCTGCTAGTTAATACTCACTGATGTATTTCTTATAGAATTCTTTCAAAAAAATTCTCAAGTAACAGCTTCCTCAAGAATGGTGAGTATAATGGTTTCCCACCAATGTTGGGTTTCGTCAGCAATCGGGGCCAATGCAAATTCAAGCTTATGTTCATCGGAACACTAAATTTGCTTGCTTAAAATCATCAGTGTTTAATCTAGCCAGTACTCAGCTATTTTAGGATTATCATCGTCTTTACCAGTGAAGGTATAAGCATGATGCAGGGCCAACTTATCGATAGGGACTCTAGGAGTTGGTGAGGAAGCCACAGAAGGATGAACCCCTTGTTCAGGCCTCATAGAGACCATGAACTACTTAAACATCTCTACCATGCTTGCAAAGCATTCTTGTTGCGCAGGATGTATCGGTGGTGGATTTACCTAAGTATTTTGCACTTTCAGATGGATCGGATGGTCATCCCTCCTAGCTTCCCCTCTTTGAACAGAGAAGCCGATGGAATGGTCGATATCATGATGTCCAAGATCCTGATCAGACATCTCGTATACTATAAGAAGGAAAGAAGATCAGGTCAGTTGCAAGTCACAGATATTATGCAAAAATAACTCTTAGGTGGCATATGCAATGCAATGATACATGACAGGCCTTGGTTTAGTCCTAAAATTGACTAAACTATAGATATGATACCACAAATGTAATACCCCTTCCCGGTCTAGTAGGGAACCAGGTCGAGAAGATGCTATCGATGAACAATAAAGGTGATCAATACAATAATTCCTATGATTTAATGATGTTTCGTTGCAATACAATGATTTAATGATACTTATTGAATACAATATCGTCAACAAATCAATACAAGCAACAAAGGATACTTTAGAGACCATTCTATAAGTTTACAAATTTGGGGACTTCGTAAATTCTATAAATGCTAGGTCATTTTTTGTAAATAACCTTATCAATATGAAATACATTGTTCAAATAGCTTGTATGTCAACTTCCAATAAATTTAGAGTCCATTTAAGGCCCTAATTGGTCTTTACAATTTTAGTGACTTAGTTGCCATGTTTTAAAACTTATTCCAACATTTTTAGCTAATTACCTATATCAGTATCGATTCTCGAGGAGGTTGTACCGGTATGCCATCTTTTAATTTTCTTTTGAATCTAAAACTAGTATCGTTACAGGCTAAGCCATACCGATACGTGTGCCCTAATCCCCAAATTAGACCAGGTAAGGTATCTATACTAACCTACCCGTATCGGTATCCTACTACAGTAAAATTCTAGTGATCATTCCCTGTATCGATACAGGTACCAACGTATTGGTACCAAGATTAAAATGCCTTAGGGGATCGGTAAGAGGTCTACCTGTATCGGTACCCGTGTAATTTCCCAATTCCAGTGACCAAATTTCATATCGATACTGCCTATTCTATATGTCCATAATTGCTTACCCGTACCGATACGCCACCACCTATATCGATACGACAGGCTCTGTAATGACATATTATGTTTGGTTTTAATCATTTTAGATACCTAAACAATGTCCAAAGTCTATGAAATTTTACAAGCAATATTATTATCCATACATCTTGTAGTGTATCAAATTTTATGACAAACCGAATCCATTTACTGTGTTTTCTATTATAGGCGCAAATTATACCATTTCTACTAAACTTCCAATATCATTGTAAGTCCATTTTCACCTTAAACATAACCATATATATAGTGATCATTATACACATCAAAATGGGCCTATTATGCATGTTTAGACCCTATGCCACCATTCTAGGAGTTTATAAACGAAATGAACATTATATGAACTTGTGAAGTGACTTGCAAAACTTGTTCCTTCCCCGATCCTTGAACCTTATATCTGTTAACCTTAAATGTATGGAAATGAGATGCGTTAAGCTTATTTAGACTAGTGAGGTAGTCAATAACAATGCAATGAACACTACAATGAGTGTCAATAGTGCCTATTATAATAGTTCCATATAAATGCATCTCAAGACATGCTATAACAATGATTTCAATAATTTTAGCCCTTGGATCGATATAAGATAATGGATATGTGAATTCCCAACCAACATAGCCAATCAATGAACGGTCAAATCCTCCAACATTGCCAATAGACCAATATTCCACTCATCTCGCCAACATCGCCAATAAGAGCCTTAGCTCAAGGACCGTAGTCCACTCCGTACCATTGAGCTCATGAATTCTATGGAATGTTATTTGTGTCCAATGTCCATTCGAATCCAAGGTCAGCTGAATTAAGCCAAGAACAATAACATTGACAATGTCAATAGCAATGATTTCAATGATTTTATATCAATGTTCAATATAACCTTGCAATGATTCGATGATGTCCATGTCAATACAATGTTAAATTAGGGTATAATATTTGAATAATTTCACTTTGTAAAAAGTTAATGCAATGGTCTGACTTTCTGATGTTAGATTTTTTATCGCCGAAATCCAATTTCAACTAGGCCAATTTTTAGGGTGTTATAGTGAGGGCACCGTCGGCGGCGTTCCTCATTCGCGTTATCTTCTCAGCCATCTATCGATCTTCCTTCTGCATGTTGGTCTTTCGTGTACTTCTGTTCTCGCTATTCCACTTTTCTCGAGCTGTCGTCTCAGGGTACATTGCTTCCATGGACTAGCTTGAGGAAGTGATGCCGAACATCCTTCTTCGCCAGCGCAGACGAGGGCTAATATCCCTCAGTGAATCTGGTGAGATATTGCTGACTCGTCGTCCTAACGACGCTTCCCTCAGATGTGTGTGGTGAGAAATTGTTGTCCCATCTCTTTCGTTATTTTTTCTCGTTATTGTTGACATTACTACTAGTGAAGATCAGGGGCGACGAGAATGTCGTCAGGGGAGATGAGGGGTTGTCAAAAAAAGAAGATTCGTCGTGACTGATTCTCTTGGTCGGGATGATCTCTATGCTCACTGCATCAATTGTTGATGTCGATTTTGGGCTACACCATACATGGAAGTGGAGACGACGATCGAATGAAGGTTTGAGGACGAGGCTTGGTGGTCCATCCGTCGTGGGACAGGCAGAGAGCCATAGTGAACGATGATTGGTTGTAGAATCGGGCGGTTCACCCCTGGTTGACTTGGGGCTGAGAGCCACAAACAGTGTAGAAAGAGTGGTCGAAGCTATGTAGGAGAGGATAGTGAGTAGCAAATGTAGAAGGGTCCTCTTTGTCTCGGTCTTGGGGTATTTATATCCCTTTGGTGCTGTAGATGGAGTGATGCTTGATGAGACCATGTCAGGCCTAGTGATGGCTATTGATGGGCTGACAGATGGTAGCTCGACTGCGAGCTCAGTCGAACTTGATGACTGTCTTGTCTTAGTACAGTGGTCACCAAAATTGATAGGTTCGAAGGTGTAGAAGTGTCAGAGGGAGGGGCTCCGCGATGTTAAGGCGTGGTGCAAGGAAAAAGGCGTTTTCTTCAGAGATAAAATTTTCCAAAAGTATTTGACGGAGGCACAACAATAACTTATTTTTTGATTCAGATCATGAATAGTCTTCATTTATTAAACGGAAGAAAGAACAACTCTTCAATATCTATACGCAGGCCAGCTACTTCGTTCATAATCATTACTTGATTGAAGGAAAAAATGGGATTCTTCCATGCCATTTGATGATGTATTATAAACTTTTTAACTTAAATATTTCTCCCTTAAATTTTAATACATAAATTAGTATAAATATTTTTAAAAAATTTAAAATTTAAAAAGTACATAATAGATACATAAAATTTAGAGATGTAATTTTAATTTTAGAATAAAAATATTAAAGAACCTAAAATAAAAATATAATTTAAAATTAATATATATATTAAAATACTGGGTCAGCTACCCGGTTACAAAAAATTTTCGGCCCAAACCTAATCTGACTATTCAGGAAAAATTACAGGTTAAATACCCAACCTGGTCAAATATTTTTTTAAAAGAAAAATACTCAGATTTTTCTAAAATGCTGATAGGGTCAGCAGATCAGGTACTCCAGACTGTTTGGGTTTTAGGAACAAGATGTCTAGCTTTGGTCAAGTTTTTCTTCCGTGTTTCCAAGTATACAGCTAAATGGTCACCAGGCTTAATGCATTATGAAGCTGACTGTTAGGTGTTAGCATCCACAATTTTGATGAAATTGATTCCTACCATGATTTTCAAATTCCAATCTTCTAATTAAATGCCATTTTCTTACCATAAAATCGTTTTCTAATTAAAAAATAATCCAGATATTAAATCCCAAAGGCTTGTACAAAATTTCCATGCTTTCCCTCAAGCCTTTGACAGACTGCATTTAATGGAATAAAACTAATAAAAAAAAAGAAGCTTTGTTGAAGTGCGAGTTACTCCCACGCAGCATGCAAAGATGCAAGAACATAAGTATGATTAAGTGCTCCGGCTCCAAGAAATACACTAGCAAACAATGTGAAAGATGCAAAATTGTCCATAATAATAATTAAGAATCCCACTGCCGCTATAAAAGCAACCACCCTTCTTTAGGTTTCCTATAGTTTACCAAATTCCGGTTTTAGAAAAGCTACCACCTATACTTCGTTCTCATAATTTCAGAGCAGCCTTGTGAACCATGGTTTCTTTGTGGATCTGGTGGCAGCTCTTCTCAACGAGATCCAAAAGCTTCTCCAAGTTCACAGCCCACGCGTTGAGAACTTCATTGCTATCTTTTGCTACCTGGAAGCACACTATCCCCATCGGTCGGTCAATCTTTGCCACCAATGCCTTGGAGACAACCATTTCAGAAAGATGCTTCTCAGCTTCCTGGATTAAAAAGACCATTAATTAGCATGGAAATTGCATTGTGGAATATGGAGCTCTTTTGTTTTTATATTCCAAAACAATGTCCTGGGTATCAACCGACTAGATATCTCAAGAAGTTAGAGCAAACCTGGACAGTGAGACACAACAACTCTGCAAGTCTCTTCAACGTAATCCTTGAGTAGTACTTTGAAACAACAAGGATATTCTGAAAAGCATCATATTGGTTTCAAGTAACAAATGGTTAAGAAATTAATAATTGAATATAAATTTATGACAAGAGGGGAAATTTACATGTTCAATAATTCTCATTCTCAAATCTTCTGCAGCTTTGTCACCCAAAGAGCCTCCAAGCATATTCTTCTCGTTCTCAAATTCATCCTTGTATAAATTCCACAAGGACGTCCACTGGATAACCTCCATTGTAAGTAACTGTTTCAACAGCAACCTATAACACAAGATTAAACAAAAGTGGTCATCAGATATAAAACATTTAAAACAATCCACATAGAGCTTGAAACGTTCATGAGTACTAAATTCATCAAGGACATACTTAAATTTTGGAATCTCAGACAGATTCTTATCCTCTAATGTAGAATTGAGAAGGCTTGATTGCATTGGATCATGTGGGGCAAGGATTAAGTACCAACAGATTTTTCTCAGGACCTGCAAGTAAAACTATATACATGAGAACAGCCCAACAGAACTTGGAAAGGAGATATACTGAGATGTGCTTTACCGGCATCCACTTAGATGGATCTTCCCTGATGGATGGAATCTCGTATATTGCCTTATAGCAACGGCAAATTTCAAGGTAGTCATTGTTATGAAAATAGTACCTATGTATATAAGGAAGCCTCATTATTAAGATAAATCCCCACATAGCAGCAGAGAAGATAATTCATTTACATCCAATCACTTCACAGTTGGTTGCAAGTTGGAACTTTACAGTGAAGTAAATATGGCTGATATTTCTTCCGAAGTTGCTTAACTATAATGGTAAGTATGTTCTCATTCTCACATTCAATAAAACTTGAGAATTTTAAGGATCTTGTTTTCAAGTAACTGTAGCCTGTAAGCTCTGTTGCATGAATTTATCTCCAGAATTAAATTTCCAGAAAAGATTAGATCTCTAGCCCCAAACTGTAGAAAAAAACTCTCATCACCTTGAAGCATAAGGATCATACCTTCCAACATATAATATATCTGACGTAACAACCAACAGAAAGAAAACATTCACCATTTGATTTTGCAGATGTCATTCTTGAAAGAAATACTAGGTTAAGTAAAAGATCGCACAAAAAGTGCCAACACAAGTAACGCACATTCAAATTGCTTGGAAAGTGCTTCTGGAATTCAATACGACAACATAGAAAAAACAAATTATCAAAACTCAATTAAAATGATCACACAAAAAGTCATAAAAATATGGATGCTAGAGAGAAAAAAAAAGCCAAATACCGAATCATCAGTTCATAGTAGATACGCTTCAACTCCAATAATGAAGGTATATCAGCAGGAGCCTCCTCTACAACATTGTCACCTTCCTTGGGTTTCTTCTTCTCCTTAGATGGATCAACATCAAATACTCTAGGACTAATCTTCCTTGACAGAATCTGAGCACGAACATAATCCTGGCAATCTATGCAAAGGCGAACCTGCAAAGTTTAATTATAGACAAGTTGACGCAATTAATACTGCAAAATATAAAAGATACATTAATATTCAAAACAACTAAGGGCAATGATCAAAATAAGATGCCCATACTTGTTCAAGAATGAAGGCAATTTTCTCAGTTTTTGCCATGGCACCAAAAGTTTCCACCTGAAGACCAAACAAATCAAATATTAGAAAAAGGGGATAAATAGAAAAAGAAGACTACCAAAAGTTGTCACCTTGCTATCATCTTATTACAAATGAAACTTACTGCAACTTCCTGCATTAAATCTGCAGCTTCTGCAATAAGGCCCTGCTCCTCTTTAATCTTTGCAAGTCTCCTGATCAATCTTGCTCTCTCAATTTCAACATAAATCTACAGAGAGAAAGAAATTGTTTAGACAAAATGTTGTGCATTACACTAGTTATACCGGATAAAAAGAAGACTTATGTCAGAGTCAGACACTTACCTTTCCAGCAGACACACTGTTCAGGGTCTTGATAAGCTCTATACGAGTTTCAAGATCTGGTGTCTGATCAATATATTGCATTGCTTGCTGAACCATTGCAGTCACTGCCTGCGATCACAGATAAATAAACAGTTATTTTAAGAGATAACATTGGTTAATCATAACCTCCCACAAAATGTTCTGATACTAGTTAGAAAACTTTAACAAGGATATGAAAAATTCTCAACCAAATGGCCGATGCCTTCCTGGCAAAACAAGTCTACAAAACTAAAAGGAGGGATAAAAAATCTAAATTAAGGGTCGCAACCAAATGGCTGATGCCCTTCTGGCAAAACTAGTCTACAAAACTAAGAGGAGGGCTAAAAAAACTAAATTAAGAGTCAGTCAAAAGGATAAGACCAGAACATCACTCTACAATTTGGCTCAGTTAAGGCTTTTCATCCATGATAAGGTTTTATTCGAATGGGTCTAACTTCAAATGAAACAAACATTGAAATAGACATTCTAATTCTGATTAACATGAGTAGAATAGAATCATAAGTTTAGACACAAGGCAAGAATGAACTTCAGCCAAATTTAACTACGAAATGCCAAGCATTTTAATAAGCCCACATCTCCAATGGCAGCTGTAACTACCAAATACGTATGTAGCCCCCTACAAATGCTCAGACAGGATACACATCCACTTGCAAATAAGCGAATTAGGTTCATCCCACAGTGATACAAAAAGGTTCAGTCCACAATGATACATAAACTTTAAAAATCAAAACATGAAGCGTTCAAAACAATAATTGAATCCAGTTGAATCCAGTAAAGAGACAACATCAAAAACACCGGTTACCTGCTTAAGTTGACCCCGTTTCTTAGACAAGTTAACGATCTGTTCATTGAGAGACTTCCAAACCTTAGCCTCAAAGCAAAGCTGCAAAATCTCAGTGACGGCTTTCTTGGTAGCGGCCACATCGCCGGCCAACCGCATCTGTTTTTCAACATTAAGCAGCTGGTCGATCGCCGCCTCCAGATTCACATTTTTACCCTCCTACAAACAAACAAAAAAATCAGTGAGGATTTAAAGAAATATAAGGAATGGAGATTTGAGATCTGAAATGAGAAAAAGGAAAGCCATTAATTAATTAAAGAAACGAAGTTGTACCATAGCTTCAGAATTCAGATGACAAAACCTAGCAGAGCGAAATGGAGAATACCAACTGTGTGTAAAACAAGCCCTATATAATGCCGTACAGGACAGCCATGTTTGAACCGGGTTTTGGTTTTTTAATTCAACAATCTCCGGTTTATTCTGCTCCTTTCTTTTTGAACAAGAAAATGAATAAAATAAACCAACCATTCTAGCTAAGCTTGTCTGTGGGCCGGCCCATGTTGAGATCTAGACCCGATTTTAAATTTTTCTCATGTGTAGGCCCAATGTGTCATTTTATTATAGTGTAAATTACCTCCAAGATCAATAAACTATGGGTCCAACTACGAATTTTCCAATTATGTCATCAAATTATTAAAGTGGTTTCAATCATAGAATTGATGACTTTACGGTTAAGTAAATTTGTATAATTACATATTTAGTTCTTTTTATTTATGCGTTCTATCAATTTGATCCTAATTTAATATAATTCAATAAGTTAGTGACATGTGTCACCATCTTATTTCACTATCTTATTGGAGGAATTTAATATAGATTTTTATTTAATTTAATAAATTTATTTCCCTGCAATCAGAAGGTGACACATGGTACTATGTTATTGTAGGAAAACAAATAAATGAGAAATGAAATTTTTAGGAATCAAAATTGGGCAAAGAATGGGGGATAAACGTCTAGCCACTAAACCAAACTCCGTATTTAGTTTAAAGTATACAACATATTGCATATATCTTATTTAAGCAGCAGAGACATCACTAAAGCTTTGCTTGGTAGAGAGGAAAGAAAATTGGAAAGATGAAAATTGAAGTGATGAAAAAATTGAAGGATGAAAAATATATTTTTTCTTGTAATCTCATGAAAAATTAAAAGAAGATTAAAAAATAGAAAATTGGAGTGATGGAAAATTGTATTTACCAATGGATGTTTGACATTATGTGAGTTGAATTCCTTCGGCTTGAGTTTCATGCCCTGAGGAAATATGATTTCCATTGCTGCTTGAATTCTTCCTTAAATTCTTAAATCAATGAGTGGGTTCTAAATTTAGAAATCTCAAGAGCCACAAAATCATTCCTTGGTGCACCAGGACGTTGGCCACAACCATGCTTTCCCATGTGTTAGAGTTGTATTAGAGCAGTTCAGTGGCTATCTTTAATCATTGGAAAATTAACTCCGATTACCGGAAATCCAAGTTACTATTAATCCGATTTTAGGGATGTTACAATATATATTAATATTTTGAATTTTAATTTTCATAAAATAATTCATTTGATATTAACTTTGAAATTTATGTTTGAATCGCTTGAATCAAAGTGCACCTTCTTATATGCATTTCAATATTTTTTTTAACAATTTCTACCTAGGGGAAGGGGAAGGGGAAGGGGAAGGGAAATTTTGCTCCTAATGGGTCTTGAACCTACAACATAAGGGAAGGGGAGGATGTCAACTAAGAGCTTTTGTAACAACCCCTTCTCGACTCCGATCATTAGAGTCGGGTCAAAATATCACAAAAATAATACAGTACAAACAATGAAATTTATTAAAAAATACTATAAAATTTAAAACATTTGAAAATATTTATATTGACTTGTACACAAAATCGGAACTCCTTTACTTTTTAAAAAATAAATTAATTGTTTGATAAATAACATACTTTGAACCAAAATAGAAAAATTTATCTCATTTATACATGTCACTAAAATTAATTAAAAACCTCAAGTAGGATGTCATTACTGTGATAGCTTGGTGAATTTTTCTGAACTTGATGCAATTCCTTGCTTACTCCAATATCTCGAACCACCTACGCGTGCACAATCAAACACGCGCTAAGTACGAACTTAGTGAGGCATTATAATGTAATCATAAAATCAATCAGTAATTAACTTTAAAAATAGTATAGACAATTCTTATTCAAACCCATTTCAAATCGATATTGCTTTAAAGCAAGGATGAATAATATCAAAATTATTATGTAAAAGTTCTTTTTAACATTAGCCCAAGAATCAAATATAGAGAGAACTAAGTATGCGAGTCGTGTACTCTCAGAGTACTAAGTATCACAAGGATACCGACGATAACTATAACGAGCTCGATGTACTCCCAGAGTACTAAGCACCGAAGTGTTGTGTAGTCCCATTCTACTAGGCCATAAAGACCGATGAACTCCCAGAGTTCTAGACACATAAAAGTGTCGGCGCAGCTGCAAAACTCTATGGCATGCCACTATACTGTAACTCTCAATGGTAAACTTGGGCATTAAAACAATATTAATATTCTTGCAATACATCATTATGAAAATAATAAGTAACTCTTTATCGATAAAACAAAATAATGGAGCTGTAACACCCTTAACGTACACTCGTAGACCGAATATACATTAAAGATGTTACGAAATCTTTTATAGAAACCATGACTTAAAAGCTTAACTTACATTTTTTTTAAAAACATTTCAGGATAAAACTTATTTAGTTGTAAAAGCCCTTTATTGATTTTTAAATTGTTGTGCAATACCCGATAAATAAAATTTAAAACTGGTTAAACATGTTCTGCTAGCAAATAAATAATTACATGCTCACTAGAAATCATCATAAACTAGAATGACTTACTGATGTTTTATAGATTGTAGCCTGCTCAACATGCTTAACTCTTCCTCAAGTAATTTCAGCATAACCTACGTGTGGAATAAAAGACACGCTAAGTACGAACTTAGTGGGGCAATTAAACATATTTATTTAAACATTAAAAGATATAATGCAATATGATATATATATACAAGTGCATTTCATGTTTCTCTGTACATAGCAAGTATATCGCAATAGACATGTGTCATGTGTCATGATTTATCATATGATTCATGTTAACATTGTATAACATATTCCCTATCATGTTTTAATTCTATAACATTTCCATATTAGCATAGCATAATGTTTATGATTATCATGTATCTCATATTCCATAAATTTCACGTATTAGTTTATCAATTTTTATCATATATCATACTTTCTTAATATCATGTATCAGCTCATGATCATGTTTATATCATGTAAAACAAGTATTACCAACATCATGTATACCATATATTATCATTTCATGCAATTCATGTAACATCTTTCATATATTTCATGTATCATATATCATATGGATCATGTATCATCATGCAGTCTTTTGCATGTTTATATGCTTTATCATGATCATGTTTTCTTTATGCCATCATTTGTATAATATGTATTCTTTCATGTATGTCATATTCCTTTCGGTCATGTAGCATGTAACTTTTTTTTCATGTATCATGTGACACTTGTATAATGTATCATTTGTATCATGTAACATATGTATCATGTAACATGTAGCATTTGTATCACGTATCATATAACACCATGCAGTCATTTGTATGCTCAGGATTTGCCATATAGCCATCTCGTATTACTATTAACGTGTCTGGCTAGAGGCACATGAAAACCTCGTAGCCTATCTGCACCGTAGTGCCTTGTGGAGTACGTACTCAGGAGGACGCTCTTTGCTCCTCATATAAGGACGCTCTTTGCTCCTTATATTAAACACCTCGTTAGTGTCATTTGCACTATGGGCTTAGATCCTCAGGGTGTATCTTGTTTCATTTTAGTCTTGTCATTTTTCATATTTCATGTATGCATAATGCATCATCATCATTTATGTACATGTATGCATAATACATCATTATTTATGTAAACAATAATGCGTACATGATATTCCATCACGTTTGCCATGCCAAACATATGTTAAACATATCGTGGAGAAATGCAATGTCAAACATATCATGGATTCTCACACACGATATTTGGACATTTCTTTTCATTATCAATCAATTATTTCATTTCTTTCATAATTAGGCAATTTCACATCTCATGATTCATCATATTCATTCACATGTATTTGCCAACTCTGTGTTATACATGGCATCATTTATATACTCATATCATAATCACATATAGATAAGCAATTTTTGTTCCATGCTTTATCATAAATATTCATAGTAAACATGGAACATCATCAATTTCTCAGACACGCCATACATAATTCATATTCTATTTAATTTATCTTTAATGCAACATACAATAACTCAATATATATAGAAAGAGCAATACTATTTTGATTGCAGGTCGACTTTTTGCAAGTCTTCCTAATTGCATCTTAAAACATGTAAATACACTCACCTGGGCCATGAATGATATGTCTCACTAAATTCTACTCAATCTTTTCCTTTATAGTATCTCGAATCCTCATTGATTCATATCCGGCTTCGTTACCCACATGAATATAAACAACCTTCATTAAGATCATTTCTAACAATATTTTAATCGAAATATAGAATCATTCAACATAAAATTTATACTTTTCCTCCCGGCCTTAGACTGCCCAAAAACTCATTTTGGTCTTTAATAACCCTTTTAGGACTTCGAATAATTCTTCCAATCTTGCTAACTAACATTGGATACGAGATATCTCACTTTTCATTTTCTGGTAGCCTGTACCACCTTCGAAGAAATATTTCTACAAAATAATCTATAACTCGGAATTCGATTCTGTTTGTTCTAAATGAAACTAGATTCAATAAGCTTTTCAACCATATAAATTAATAACTCATATTCAACTTGTACGATTTATGGCAAATTTTCGAAATCAATTTCTAGTACTAAATTCGGAACAGACTGCTAAACTGTTTTTCTGACCTTACTCCACTTAAAAATTCATATCTTTTTACTCGGAACTCGAAATTAGTTTCTGTCTGTTGGAAATGAAACTAGACGAACACATATTTACATTGGTATAAAATTCAACTTCTAACCATTTTCGTAGAATTTATGGTGAATTTTCAAACTTACTGCCCAAACTCAGTTTTCTTCACAACTTCTATAAATAACTTCAAACTTTATTCAATTTAGTCCTCAAACTTTATAAAAGTGATATTTAGACACTACTCCATTTTTGTACACAAATTCATGTACAAATAAACCATTTACTTATTTCTAATATTTTTAGAAAGTTTCTTTAAACTTTCAACTTCAATCACTTTGATCCTTCAATATTCCTTTATTTTCAAAATAGTCCCTAAACTTTCCTTTCTTGACATTTAAGTCCTCCAACTTCCATAAAATACTAAAATCTTCAATTATATAATTTTCCAATAATTCAAAACCAGTCCCTATATTTTCTTCAATTTGCCGAAATGGTCCCTAAAAATTCAAACTTGGGAAATTATTCAATCTAACATCAAAATTAAGCTTCCAATAACATAATTAAATCAATATCATCCTAAAATTCACTTCCTAACCAAAACCCCCAAATTTTAGGGTTAGGGTTTATGTCTCCCAACATGAAATTTATCTAAATTCAACCTTAATTCCATACCAAAATCATCATTTCTAACATCTACCATTCTAATTACATCATAAACTTCAACTTTCACCATTAATCTTCATTCAAGACATAATCTATAGTCAACTTTTCCATGAAAAATTACTACCAAAATGAAGAGCTTGAAGTGTAGAACAATTTACCTAATTGAAACTTGATGGAAATAAGCCTTGTTCTTCACCAAAATTAAATAGAAAACTTGAAAATGCTTTATTCCTCCTTGTCTTGTATTTTCGGCAGCTTCACCATATGAAGAGGATGATTTCTTTCATCCTTTAATTTTATTATTACACATGTAATTTATCTTAAATATAATTATGCCACATGTATACTTTAAAATGAATTTTAAATTCATTTTCTAGCCTTTTACAATTTTATCCTCCAACCAAATCCTTATTTTCATACTTTCTTCCAACATGCCACTCCATTAAAATTGAACCAATTTGGTTCCAATCCAACCGGCCTTCATCAAATTTCATTTTATTCGATCCAAAAATATGAATTTCATTCAATACGATTTCCAAATTTTCTTTCCTTGAGCTTTATTGCTATTCCATCATATTCTAACTATTAAAATCCATCCAAATATAATAAAATATTCATAAAATAATATTTTATTACTTTTCCATAATTTCTTGGAACTGTCTTTAAAATTTCAGCTCGATCCGATATACTGATAATTATCGAAAAATTTTATCGGATACTTTTCTTCTTAAAATCTTACCTTCATAATCCAATTCGAATATTACTGACTTAAACTGAGTCCTTTTATCAGTCAAATATCAAATATGGAACCTTCTCAATAGGTCACCCATCATTGTATTTCTTTAACCTGAGCATGCTTAACAATTTCTTTCGATCCAAATTCGGTATTTTTTTCTGCATCTTAATTCTTAAAACCGATATCAAGGTACCTATTTCGATATGATTTACTCTTATACTGACTAAAATCACTTGTTAAGGAAATTCACACTTTAGTCCCTAAACTTTTCAAAGTTTACACTTTAACCCCTAAACTTTTTAAAAATTACATTTTAGTCACTTAAACAAAAGTTGGGATATTACAGGAGCAGTTCATACTCTATTACACTATAAGTCATTCTATAACATATCATCGATATATAATGATAAAATTGTCATAAACAAAACACAATAGGGCAGTTCATACCCATCATGTACCAAGCCTTTACTTCATGCCTATGAAAAATATCATATTTCATATGAAAATCAATATTATCAATTCGATAAAATCATATAAGTCGACTTTTCAGAAGTCTACCTAAATACATTTCAAAACATATAAATGCACTCACATTGACACTTCTTATCCCAAACTAAATTAAATAACTTAAGAGAACTTCAGGTTTGATCCTTTGTTTTATCTATTGAATTTTCGATTTCCCGTGTTTACTAGAGCGCTTCACATTCATCTCTTACATGCACAATTAATAATACCAATAAGACATTCATTTTATAATATGTCAGCATGTGCTACCTTCAAAGAAATATTTCTATAAAATAATTTACAACTTAGAATTCGATTCCGTTTGTTTTGACAGAAACTAGATTCGATACCATATAAACGAATAGCACAAATTCAACTCGTACAATTTATAACGAATTTTTAAAGTCGAATTTTAGTGCTGAAATTCGGAGCAAACTACTACTCTGTTTCCTAATCTCTCATCATTTAAAAATTCATATCTTTTGATATACAAATCAAAATCAGTCACCATTTTTTAAATGAAACTAGACTGAACCATGAGCACAATGATATAAAGACCACTTCCTAATCATTTTCATGGAATTTTCAGTGAATTTCCAAACTCACTACCAAGACTAAAATTCTGGGTAGATTTCGCAAATAAAATCTTTAACATCTTTCAACCATTCCAACACTTTGAATTAACCTTGAATTGAATTATTCCGACATTTTTCCTTTGGCATTTGGCATTTATTTAGGCCGAAATACTAAAATATATGTATAATAGTCAAATGACTATTTTACCCTTAAATCCAATGAATCCATAATGTGCCACATATCATCATCCTTCATCCAATGGCCTAGATTTAATCTTGAGTTAGTTGTTTACCAATTTGCCCTTAAACTATATCAATTTCCAATTTTGCCCTTAAATCAAACTTAAATTTTCATCTTGTCCTTTTAATCCAATGACTGGGTTTAACATGAAAAAATTATTTTAATCCAATGGTCTACATTAATTCTAACAGTATACCCATGTGTATTGATATTCTTAACTTTCCATCCAATGGCTAATATTACTTTCTTAAATTTATATTCGATCCTTTTATCAAAAAATTTCCAGAAAGTTTGTCGGATAATTTCCTTAAAGTTGAAATCTCGTATTAATTTAAAAACCTCGTTTCCAACCACTTCTCGTAGGTGAACTATCCATTTACGGGATAAAAATTATTTCCAAGAAAATTACCATTTTAGTACTCAAACTTTTGGTCACTTTATTCATTTTGGTCACTTCATTTTGCACATCAAACTTTCAATCTTATCATTTCAATCATTAACCAAACTTTAGGGTATTACAACTCTCCCCTAAGAAAACTCGTCCTCAAATTTTAGCACATACATGTTATTTCTCTAATTAGTCTCCCATATGGCTTCTACCACTTTGTGATTCTTTCAAGACTATCAAAATCTCTTTAATTTCTCAATTCTTTAACTCTATAAGCTATGATCTTTTTCGGTTTCTCTTCATAAGTGAAATTTAATTGAATCTCAACCCTTTTATGATATTATGATATGTGAAGAATCAAATTGACACTTCAAAAGTATCTACATATGAAAGACATTATGGATTTTAATTCTTCTTCAGAACTTAATATAGGTCAATGAATCTTAGGCTAAGCTTTACTTCTTGTCCGAACCATAACACCTTTTTTCAAGGTGAAACTTTTAAGGAATAATTTATCCTTAACTTCATATTAAATATATTTTCTTTCAAGATCAGCATATAATTTCCATATTCTAAAGCAATTCTAAGATTGCTTTGAACTATTCTTACTTTATTCTTCGCATCCTGAACTAAATCAGGTCCAATCACCTTTTAATTCTCTTTTTAACTCATTATCATTGGGGATATAAATTATCCCTTGATAATATGAACATCCTTTAGACTTAACATCGAAGTCTTTAATTTTCCTTTTTCACCTTTCTAAATTCCTTCCAAGCATATCTTATCTTTTATCTGTAAATCTTTGATCTGATTTGTCAAACTAGACTTAAGTTGAAGCTGTGTAATCAATACACTATTTTCTTCCAAAGATAATTGGGTATTTAATGCTTATAAGGAAAATAATGACTTTTGGCTAAATACATCAGCCACTACTTTAGCCTTGTTACATCATTATACATCCCAACCTATTATGAAACGTGTTATTAAATAACACAGAATCCTTATTAACTTCAGACTGTATTAATACTAGTGCTACCATCTTAACTTTCTTAGGATCTACTTAGATCCTCTTTGTTGAGACAATGTGACCTTAAAATGCAACTTGAATTAATCAAATTCATATTAGGGTAACTTTGCATACAACTACCTTTCTCATAAGGCTTGTAGCACTATTCGTAAATGTTTATCATAATCTTCTTTCATACTACACTTTTGATGAAGCCATCTTTATACTCGATTGACAGCTACTATTGTAAAAAATTTCATCTAGTGGCACATACTTTTCCCATGAGCCTTCAAACTCAATAAAATAGAAGTTATACATATCATTCAAAATCTGAATTAACCTTTCAGATTGTTCGTTATTCTATGGATGTAAAGTAGTGTTGAAATTAAGCCGAGCCCTTAATTCCTTGTGCAAGGAACTCCAAATCTCGAAATAACCTTGGATCTCAATCACACTCCAAAGCTTGACATATTTATTCATTAAGTAATCGGTCTAAACTAGAATAAAAGTGTATAACTTGATCATATTCTATCTGCATCCACCTAAATCGAACATTTCTTACGCGGGTCAATGTCACTCTCTCTTATTTCCATAGAGGAGTGGAATCAGTTGTAGCAATCCAAAAGGCACTCGATGGTCCGCTTTTATTTGCTAGCATGTTAAGCACTTATCAACAAATTTAGTTACAACTATTTTCATACATGGTCACCAATAATAACCTTTTAGATCTTAATATATCTTATTGCCTCCTGGACGATTCATCATTGAATTGTAGTCCACTTCAGTAAGAAGTTGTCATTTTCATCAAGGACATAACTCTCCCTCGACATTACAAATATTCATCAGACTTAACTTCAAAGTCTTTGGTTTCACCATTTTCAATTTGCATAATTTTATCCCAACATTTCTCATCTTTCAATTGGCGATCTTTAGTCTGACCTATCGAGTAGGTTTAAGTTAAAGTTCAGTAATTAACATACCATTCTTTTTCAATTACAGTTGTACATTCATTGCTCTTAAAGTAGAGAATATATTTGAACTAAGTGCTTTGGCTACTATATTGGCCTTTCCAAGATAGTTGTAAATCGCAACATCATAATCCTTGAGGATTTCTATCTACCTTCTCTACCGCATGTTATGATCTTTTTGGGACATCAAGTATTTTTTAGACTTTTATAATCGTGAAGACATAACATCGTTCACCATACAAAAGATTCCACCAAATTTTCAATGCAAATATTGTTGCGTCTAACTCCAGATCATGAGTCGAGTAATTTCTCTTGTGAGTCTTGATTTGTCATGATGCATATGCCACTAATTTACCTTTTTGCATTTACATGTATCCCAATTCATTATAAAAAGCATTATTAAAGAGTGTGAAATCTTTTTGTACCAAAACTGGAGCTTTTGTCAATTTTTTTAAATCCAATCGAATTCCATCGACCCATGCAATATAGCCTAATAAAATAACTTCAAATATCCAAAATTCATATTTGGAAAACGTTTTATATATTTTTTTCGCTGAATCTAAAGTACTACCCGAGGGTGTAAACCATAATGAGTACATTTGAATATCATCAACGGATACCACAACAAATTGATCCAAGTACTAGAGAACTCTCTATCCATCAGATTCGTATATGCTATTAAACCAATAGTAAGATCAAAAGACAGTACCGCAACTCATATTGTCCATACTATATCCTGAATATAATTTTAATAATATTTTTTCTTTAACCTTTAATTGTTATCCCAATCAAAGATCAATTTTTGGGAACACTGCTGCTCCATTCAATTGATTGAAGGGATTATCAATCTAAAATAACAATTATCTATTCTTTACTACCACTTTATTTAATTGACAACAATCAATACACAATCTCATCAAACCGTTTTTCTTTTTCACAAACAATATTGTAATTCTCCAAGGTAATATATTAAGTCATATAAAACCTCAATCCAATATTTAATGTAACTAAACCTTTAATTCGCTTGTCTCTATAAGAGCCATTTTGTACAGTACCTTTGATATAAGTTCAGTGCTAGAGAAAACCTAAATCCTGAATTTCACTTCATGATTAGATGGTAACCCTGGCAGTTCCTGAGGGAACACATCCTATTATTCGTTGACAGTTGGGATATTTTCTATGTTCACCTTTGAAAACTTGTATGTTCACAACATAATCTAGAAAGTTATTACATCCTTGTGATAGTAGTTTCCTAAAAAAATACTGTTGAATCAAATTGATCAGAAAAATCTGATTTCTCTTTCATCATTACAATCTCTAAACTTTCTAGTTCCTTTCAGATTTATTCGTTTCGAGCAAAAATTCATAATGACATAATAGGCGCATAACCATTCCATGCCCATCATAATCGCAATTCATAAAGAGGCAACTCCATTAAGCTTACTAAAAATTCGATTTCTTTGAATTACTATCGAGTAATTATTACAAATTTGACTTACCCTTGTGCTATGTCCCAAATCGAGCTTTTCCTGATCATCACAACGAAGCCCTTTTAGTATCATTTTTTATATTTATCAAACCAATAGTCTATTGACATTGATTTTCCATCAATACCCCACCTGAAGTCTAACACTTCAAGACTTCCCAGCTCTCTAGCAATAAAAGTCTAAGGAACTTGGGGTTGAATTTCATCTAAAATCATATCCAAGGTTTGAAATAATAAACTTTGGTTTAACTAGGCATTTCCAACTACACCAGCACATTAACATGATATTGAGCGGAAAACAATTAATGATTAACCTTGTTACTACTTTTATTGGCCTTATTCTTACCCAACTGTTCGATAGCTTGACGCAATCTCTCAACTTCGGACATCTATAACTTTATACAATCAATTCAATAAGCAGTTGCATCAAGTTATTCAAGCATCACTACAATAATTATGACATCTTAGTGGCATGTATACACTTACTGACTGATAACAAGATCGGTTTGGATCCAGAATCGGGTAAACATATAGCTCTAATACCACTAAATGTAACAACCCCTTCTCGACTCTGATCATCAGAGTCGAGTCAAAAATGTCACAAAACCTATACAGTACAAACAAATGAAATTTATTCAAAATACTATAAAATTTAAAATCTTTGAAAATATTTATATTACTTGTACACAAAATCGGAGCTCCTTTACTTTTTGAAGAATAAATTAACTGTTTGATAAATAATAGACTCTGAACCAAAATAGACAAATTTATCTCATTTATACATGCCACTAAAATTAATAAAAAACCTCAAGTAGGATGTCATTATTGTGATAGCTTGGTGATTTTTTCTGAACTTGATGCAATTCCTTGCTTACTTCAATGTCTCGAACCACCTATGCGTGCACAATCAAACACACGCTAAGTACGAACTTAGTGAGGCATTATAATGTAATCATAAAATCAATAAGTAAACAACTTTAAAAACATAGTATAGACAATTTTTATTCAAACCCATTTCAAATCGATATTGCTTTAAAGCAAGGATGAATAATATCGAAATCATTATGTAAAAGTTCTTTTTTAACATTAGCCCAAGAATCACATATAGAGAAAACTAAGTATGCGAGTCGTGTACTCCCAGAGTACTAAGTATTGCAAGGATACTGACGATAACTATAACGAGCTCGATGTACTCCCAGAGTACTAAGCACCGAAGTGCTGTGTAATCCTAGACTACTAGGCCATAAAGACCGATGAACTCCCAGAGTTCTAGACACTTAAAAGTGTCGGCGTAGTTGCTAGACTCTATGGCCTGCCACTATACTGTAACTCTCAATGGTAAACTTTAGACATTAAAACAACATCAATATTCTTGCAATATATCATTTTGTAAATAATAACTCATTATCGATAAAACAAAATAATGGAGCAATTCATACTCCATTATACTATAAGCCATTTTATAACATATCATCGATATATAGTGATAAAGTTATCATAAACAAAACACAATAGGGCAGTTCATACCCCATCATGTACCAAACCTTTACTTTATGCCTGTGAAAAACATCATATTTCATATGAAAATCAATATTATCAATTCGATAAAATCATATAATTCAACTTTTCACAAGTCTACCTAAATACATTTCAAAACATATAAATGATACGGCTATACGCGTATCGGTACCATATAGCCAACAAGTATAAAATGAATTTTAGTAGCTAAAGAGCGTATCTATACTCTTGGGCCAATTTGGCTATTTTGAGTACCAAAACACTTAGAAAATATTTGGTGTAAGGTTTTGACTTAAATTATTTTAAGTTCGAATCCTTCTCAATTTTGTGAGTCTTTTGAATATTTAAAAATTTATCCCTTTTACAAAATGGTCATTGTAGTTCCTTGTTATATCAAAATCAAATATATGTTTTATAAAAGTACTAACATGGAACAAGTTGTAATGGATTTGAATTTAAATAAAGAATTTAAACGGTGTTAACAATTAGACTTGGATTTTTGAATTTGAAAAGCAGATGGATTAAATTCCTAAAAATAACAGCAGAGGGACTAAATTTTAAATGTACTAAGAATACATGGAGTTGGAGCACATCTTTACCAATATTGATAAACCAATTAAAGCAAAATGGGGCAGAAAAAGAAAATAAAAAAGTATTAGAAACTAAAACAATGGAGATTCAAGAACCGAGTCCCCTCACCTACCACCCAGTGCCCACCAACCAAATTAAACAGCTCTTTTCCACCAACTACCTCCATTTCCTCCCTTCTATCTCCAGTGTTTAAACCAGAGAAGAAACAAAGTGTTGAAAAATTGAAACTAAGCAGAAATGTCAGCCTCCATTGATAAACCCAATTCCATCACCTGCAAAGGTAGTTCTTTCACACACATCTTTCATTTTTCTTAATGTGGGTATTTACGGTTTGGGTTTTGTTTTTTTTTTACCTTCTCTTTAATGAAAGCAATGGTGGCATGGGAAGCGGGAAAGGATCTGGTGATGGAGGAAGTGAAAGTGAGCCCACCTCAGCCTCATGAAATCAGGGTCAAAGTTGTTTGCACCTCTCTTTGCCGCACTGATATCACTGCCTGGGAATCTCAGGTGATTTTGATTAACCAATTTAATAGATACCATGCTCAATGTATGAGAATGACATACCATTATAAGAGCTCCAAATACGATCAAATTTGGGTACTAAAAGTTTGGTTGATTGCAGGCTATATTTCCTCGGATATTCGGCCATGAAGCATCAGGGTCAGTTCAGCACCCTTTCTGGTTTCAAGTGTTCTTTAAGTCCCTAGAGTTATTTAATCTTCAATCTGTTTGAAAAAATGTTGAAGAGAACTAGCTAAACCCGTGATAAAGATTTCGTATATAATACAGATTAATGGTTGTTGTTTTTGGCATTACTTTATTTATGGTTTATGTTAATTGTCATAAATAGTCATCACACAGTTGAAAAGAGAAATGGGGATTGAAGTTTATTGTTGCTTTTTCAGGATTGTTGAGAGTGTGGGCAAGGGAGTGACCGAATTCGTGGAGGGAGACCATGTGCTTACTGTATTTACTGGAGAATGCAGGACGCGCAAGCACTGTGAATCTGGAAAGAGTAACATGTGCCAAGTATTAGGCCTGGAAAGAAGAGGCGTGATGCACAGTGATCAGCGCACACGCTTCTCAATTAAAGGGAAACCTGTTTATCATTACTGTGCGGTTTCTAGTTTCAGTGAATATACGGTCGTGCACTCTGGTTGTGCCGTCAAAGTCAGTCCGCAGGCTCCTCTGGAAAAAATATGCCTACTGAGTTGTGGTGTAGCTGCAGGTATTACAGAACTTACTATTCAACTCTCTTTCAATCTCAATTTTTTTATGATGACGTAAGAGCTTATGGTGAAGCCTTTACGAACACCTAATGCTTGAATGAAAATACTAAAATATTCAGTTTACACGAGTTTCTTTGGCTAACTCATACAGTCTTGAGTGTCATAAATTAGTCTCATTCAGAACTATTCACAAGAATCAGAACCGTAGTTTACAACACCTGACAGCCAAGGCTGTGATTTTAGGTCTTGGTGCAGCTTGGAATGTTGCTAATATATCTAAAGGATCAACTCTGGTGATCTTTGGACTTGGAACCGTAGGCCTCGCTGTAAGTATAAGTTGAGTGTTTCAGAAAAAGCTCAGTGCTGTAATGGTATTATTAATATGCTTGTGTGATTAGGTTGCTCAAGGTGCCAAACTTAGGGGAGCATCTCAGATAATTGGTGTTGATATTAATCCTGAAAAGTACGAAAAAGGTAAGATCAATATTGCATCTCTGATATCCGGGTTTACAAGTCCTGAACCTGTTGTAATTTCTCTAAAACGATATATTGTTACGGTTGCAGCAAAGGCTTTTGGAGTCACTGACTTCTTGAATCCAAACGACTGTAAAGAACCTATTCAACTGGTATTCATTCAATTGATAACAAAATGCAATTGGTATGTTTCTTTTCATTATCCTTCTCGTTTTTCCGAAATTTTCAGGTTATCAAGCGAATATCTGGTGGAGGAACAGATTACTCCTTTGAATGCATAGGCAATACCGGAATGGTAACGACCGCACTGCAATCATGCTGCGATGTAATTTCTCAACTTAATATGATTTGCTAATACTTGTATATTGTAATTGAAGATTTTAGTCATCAAAATGAAACTCACTAGTTCTTCGCTATCCATTCAATAGGGATGGGGTTTAACAGTCACACTCGGTGTACCAAAAGTGAAACCTGAAATAACATCTCACTATTCAGCATTTCTTTCCGGAAAAACATTGAAAGGGTCCCTATTTGGAGGATGGAAACCTAAATCTGATCTTCCTTCATTAGTGAACAAGTACATGAACCAGGTAAAATTTCCATAGTGACTTCCAGATTTATTCAGTCATTACAAATACCATAATGTTCTTTTCTTTTAGTTGATATTTTGGACTGTGTTATCATTTTGGGTTCTAGATTTATTTTTAGGGTTTGAATCTAGGGTTATAGAAAAGCTTTACTTGCAAGAAAATAAGTTTATGTAAATAAGAAGTTGGTTTTCCAGCCAAGACAATTAATCTTATTATTTTCTTTGAATTATCATAAAGGAACTAGATGTTTTTTTTATAAAACTAAAGTTCCAACTTTCGAACTCGTTTGGCATTATTTCTTTCGATTGTTGCTGTTTTTTCTTCTTAACAATATCGTTTTTGGTATCAGGGCCTCTTTAAATCTTAGAGTTTAGAGTAAGATTTACTTTTTAGGATATGATTAGAGTAAGATTTTTTTATCAATGACATCTATATTCAATAAAAAACAAAGAAAGGAATCACAAATATAACTCACTCGAATAAAAAAGAAAAATAGGGACTAGGTCCACTAAAATCTCATACAAAAGAACATAGAAACCAAATCAGCTGACTAATTGAAATTTTTAAGGGAACCGATGATTTGGACTAAGAAAAAGGCAAGACTTAGGTGCTTTACCATAAACCTTGACTTCCCATGGTTGTGAATCCGTAGAACATTTGGTTGATAATGGCAAACATGTCTATTATATGTAATAATTCATTATTGTTTTTCACAGGAAATCCAGATTGATGAGTTCATCACACATAACCTGCCATTTGAAGACATCAACAAAGCTTTCAGTCTGATGAGAGAAGGAAAATGTTTGCGGTGTGTAATTCACATGCCGAATTAGTTTCCCACTTATGGGATACACAAGTTTACATTAATAACTATGGAAGCAAACATGATCCATGCTAGATGCTTGTTAAACCAGCCAATTCATGTTATTTTATTGTGTCATAATCTTATCTTATTTTTTTATGAGGAGATGGGATTATTACCATGTGCCTCATTAAAAACCTCCCTAAACCTAATTTGAGGAAAATAGTACACATGGCAATAATAAAATACACCAAGAAAGCAAATGAGCTAGGCTCAACAAATACAAAAAAAAAACTAAACCACACTGAAACCCAGGAAGAAAAGTAAACAACAAACTCTATGGATGGTCATCCTCTTGAAGAAGGGGAATAATCGCAGCTGCAGGAACAAGGTACTGCTCACCGTCCATGCTCATAGATTGAGCCAACTTAGCAAGACCATCGGCCACATTATTGCTGTCTCTTGGAACGTACTGAAAAAAACCTCCCAGTTTTGGTGCATGCCTCGTGAATGTGGAGTAGTAGCGAGCGTGCCCCTTCTTTAGATCTTCTCCGTTCAATAAGTCGAAAGGCGTCTCGACTGTTCGTTTCAACCACCAAACCCCCAAGCTAGCTTCAGCCCTATATGTATACTCCAAACCTTGGCTTCTACAATAGATCCAAGGCCGACAAATCGCACAAAGCCCCGCTGCCATCTTACCTCATGATTCTGAATCACCCCTCCACAAGACACGAGACCATCCGCAAGCTTCCTTGAACCATCACAATTCAACTTAAACCATCCCATGTATGGAGGGCTCTAACCATGTGCAACATGTCCCCCTTGATCCACACCCGACTGCATGATGCTAGGCCGAGCAAGTTCGTGGATGCAAGCGGTCTGTAACCAATGGTTATGGTTTATCACTGATCCCCGGTCCTCCAAATCAAAGCTGAATGTAACTGCGTTCCTTTGAAGCCGCAAGTTCTAGGTAACAACATCAAATAACAAGTCCCACTCCTTTGCATCTCAAGTGAAATAACCTGGACTAGTTAGACTAACTCGAACCCAATCACGGAAGTCCATGGTGAAGAACTCCCCAACTTTATCATTATTAATTAATGCCCACCTAGACTGGGACTGCCGAGGGGAATGTACGAAGAACATGACTTACCGTTTCAACATCCAAAAGGTAGCAGGGGCATTGGTTATCCATTGCATAATTTCGCCGAACCCTTTCTTCATCGGTCATCAGTTTGTTGCAGCAGGCAAGCCAGAGAAAGATTTTAATTCGTTGTAAGCCTTTGTACTTATGTATCACTTTCCATAATACATAACCGGCACCAGTCAGAGTCCCCATTCGAACAATATAGGCATCTTTCACAGAGAATCCTTTGCTATCACACCCCTTTCAACCTACCATGTCAGCATGGAGCTAAGGTAGGGGCCCTTTGACTACAGCCAGGCGTAGGAGTACAACAGAGGGAATGAGATAATCAAACTTATTCCACAACCAATTCCCTCATTGACCGGCTATCTCCACCACAGTAGCTTGGGATAAGTTCACCCCAATTGCAGACGTTGCATGCTTAATCAACGGACTGAGTTCCCCAATCTAGGGATCATACCAAAACTTAATGCCACTTTCATTCCCTAGGTTCCAAACCATATTCTGATGAACATCATTCCAAACAAGTCTTAAACCTTTCCATAGAAGAGAACCACTATGAGTATTAATAGTATCCAGAACTGACGTATCACATTTATACTTAGCCAGAAGAAGACGCACGCATAAAGTATCCTGCCTAGTCATAAGCTGAAAGGTTAGTTTCATGAAAAAGGCTTCATTCTGTGTAGCCAACTTATGGAATCAAAGTCTACCATGAGATATGGGAGCACACACATCATCCCACTTAACCCGGTGCACTTCACTACCGTCATTCATAACTGCAATTTGCATCGTATAAATAGGGATCACCTTTAAAACCACATTCACCAGGGTGATTCTTCCAGCTAGAGATAAAGACTTTGCCTTCCAACTACTTAATTTTCGTCGGACCATCTGCAGCAAATAAACATAGGACGCCAAGGTCACTCTATTACGTACGAGTGGCACTATGAGGTATTTCCTCAGATCATGTACCTCTGTAAAACCAAACTCAGAACAGATATGCGTGCGTGCGTAGATCCGTCAAAACATTTCTAGAATAAAACATGGTGGTCTTAGCAATACTCATTCTATGCCTAGAAGCCATACAAAAATTGTTCAACACCTCCTGGACCACAGATAACTGATCAACAGAGGCCTCAACAAAAAGTACCATATCGTCCGCAAAGAAAAAATGCGACACTTTTGGACTATTCTTCGAAGTACGAAATAGATTTCATTTCCCTCTGTGTACTTCTCGTTGTATGGCTTGTGCCAAGCGTTCCATACAGAGAACAAATAAATATGGTGAAAGTAGATCTCCCTGATGTATCCCTCGAGAGGGATGAAAAGTGTCAGATGTAGAACCATTCCATAGAATCTGCATCGAGGCCGAGGAGACGCACTACATAATAAGCTGGCGAAGCGAATCTTGTAACCCAATATCACGCAAGGTATCATCAATAAATCCACATTCAAGGCGATCATAGGCCTTCTCCATATCAATTTTAAAGACCATTCATCCCTTTTTCCCTGACTTCTTACACATAGAATGGATAACCTCCTGGATAATAATTATCAGTAATGGCTTGACCAAGAACAAAGCTCGTCTAGTTATCAGAAACCAAACCAGGGAGGAAAGGCTTCAGACGGTTAACAATTACTTACGTTACATCCTTATACACCACTGTGCAAAAGCTAATTGGGCGAAATTGAGTTAATCGTTCAAGAGTAGTCACCTTCGGAATAAGAACCAACAGGGTACGATTGAAGTCATCTAGAACAACTGTTCTCAAAGGCTTCCGTATACAAGCACATACCTCTCTGCCAACAACATCCCAATTAGATTAGAAGAAGCCCGCATTAAGGCCATCTACACTTGGAGACTTATATGGATTTATTTCAAAGACAGCATCCCGCACTTCCTTATCCAATAGAGGCCGAACTAAATCACTTGTTGCTCTACGTGGCAACTTGGGAAAATGGCCCCGGATCTTGCCAGTTAGTCCATACGGGTCGGACACCCATATTCCAGAACCATACACTTCTATCACCTGAAATGCTCCAAAGCCAAAGTAAGCCACTCCTGAGAGAAATAAATGAATTCCAAAAATCTTAGGCAAATCAAAAGAAGGTTTTCCTGTGTGCCCATCGTAAAAAATTTCTAAATCTCAATATACCCAATGCCAGATAGTTGCCAAGAAGCACAAGCAGGAAAACACAATATGTGCTCTGGCCACACCTTCATAACTCTAAATACCCGAATTTGTTATAGTCCCCCTGTAATACTCCAACCGCCCTATAAGTGGTTATTCCTAAACGAGTCATGAAAGGTATAACGAACATACCTTGTCTCCACATTAGATCAATAACGGGATCGGAGGGGTCAAAAATGGCTCATATCTAGTAGAATCCACAGCATCACTCAAAAACAATTTCGCATAGAAATCCTGAGCTGCTTCTTTTAGCTCCTCTTGGTCACTACACCAAGCGTCATCGTTAATCTTTAAGGAACTAGTCACATTTGCTCGACGCCGGGCCATGGTAGAAGCATGGTAGTATTTTGTGTTTCGATCACCATTTAGGATCTACTGAATACAAGCTTTTTGCTGCCAAATGCTTCTTCCTGCTCTAGCACAGTATCTAGCTCTTCCCGCAATCGATTCCCCAATCGAATAAGAGACTCATAATGATTAACAACCAAGACATTATTAATTCCTCAGATGTGAGCTAATAAGTACTTCTTTCGTTCACTAATATGTCCAAAAACTTGCTTGTTCCAAAGAGGCACATTCGAGATAAAAGAATCCATATTATTCAATAAGCCATGTGGCCCCCATATTGATTGGAGGAACTCTCAAAAGTCAGGATGTTGTTGCCAGGCCGAAATAAACCTGAATGGCCGATTTGCATTATGTCTCGTACATCCCCCAACCGAAGAACCAAAGGCCTATGGTCTGAGCCCGTCCGATCAAGGTGAAGCACATGCGAATCCGGATAGGAAAAAAGCTAAGAAGAATTAGCAATGCACCGATCAAGGCACTGGTGTAAGTTGCCCCTTGACCAAGTAAAAGGAGGACCCCTAAAGCCCAAATCAGATAAGCTAGTTTGAAAAAAAACTCCCCAAAAGGTCTACACTCATGAACATGCTGATCGAAACCCTCTACTCTCTCATTCGGTGACAGAATAACTTAAAATCCCCTCTAAGAACCCACAAAATACCAATCCTAAGAGCTAAACAGGCGAGCTAATCCTAAAGATACTTACAATTAGAACAATGAGGGCTAGCATAAATAGCCGTAAACTGCAACCAACTATCAACATTAGATTCTCAGACACGCCAATTCAAAAATTAATTAGAGAGATGTAGAATTTCAACTTTCACATCTTCAGACCACATCAACCAAATCCCTCCGCTAAAACCATGAGCTTCAATTCTAAAGGAACATGGAAAGCCTAGTTTCAATATCACCTCAGAAGCAATTTTTCCACTAATTCGTGGTTCAAAAAGCGCCACCACTTTAGGCTTACAGTCCCAAACAAAGGATTTAAAGTGATGCATGAAAGAAGAGCTAGCTGCGCACTGATAGTTCCAAAATATAAAACTAATCATTAACACAATAAGAAAAAGAGAGGGAATCATACCCTTATTGATCCACAGTCATCCAAGGGCCAACATGCCCTGTGTCATCCCACTATGCTCGGATAATCTATCCCTCAATTGCTCAGCAACTCGAGAAGGCTCAAGCTCTCCAATATTATTCACCACAGCTTTGGTGTGACCCTCATGCCCCTCAATTGTCCGAGTAACAATAGAATTCATTTGATCAGACACATTTTGAGCCCATTCTTGCAGTACTGGCCTCATCGCCGTACGAGTCTTAATTGGTTTCCTCACCTTCAATGCTTGCTTAGCATTTTCTTTCGAGCCCTTTAGAGCTACCCCTTTAGCCTTGCCAGTCAAAGCCTTGCTTACTTTACCCTGCCCTTGGTAAGTAATGGTTACCGCAGAATGGTTACTAGTGAGATTATCAATACCTGTTCCACAACTATAGTTGACTGCCCAGTCACTATTGGTACCACCGCTGCTTTCCCAAATACATTGCGTGTTGCCTTTGATTTTTCCCTGGATTAGAAGCCAAATAAGCATCATTAAACTGAACTTGTCTTGGAACGATAACCCCACTCATAATCAGAGTCGTGCCATCTTCAACACCATCTTTCACCATATACTCGCCTTTCTGGTTGTGAACCCCTACCACATCGTGGTCCATTGTACCACATGCCTTCTCAACTTTTAGAGCTGTAAAGCGCAATCTAGAGGCCACAACAGCACATGAAACGTTGCTTAGACCAACCCGTTGCACCTGATTTGGACGATGCATGTGTTTATCAACAACCATCCATGGCCCACACATCTCTACGGTAGTAACCATAGCGGGGAGAGCTGTTACTGTCTTTTTTTTCCAGATTACTAGGTCCTTTGTGGCCCTCGGTGGAAGAAAAATCAATATCGCAACTTTTTTTAGAATTCCCGTACACGTCACACTCATAACAAATATGATGCGGACCCTCATACTCAAGTTTTTGCACAAATCCATTGATTCCAATACATGGGAGTAGCGGTTTCGTTAGATCTACCATTATTGCTAACCATGCAAACTTACCCCTTTCGTCCACTTGTGTATTATAGTCAACTTTAATCACCTTGCCCATAACTGTTGCAATCAGTCGAAATAAAGCCTTAGTTTAGTACTTGTAAGGAAGTCCTGAGAGAAGATTCTTGTAACGACTCAAATTTTCAAGTCAACGTATAGACGTTGGCCCGAGTTATAGACCTACGTGTTAGGTTGAGTGTTTGGGGCCTTTGGGCCAAGTTTAGGCCTTGTTGGATGGGATCTGAGCTATACGGACTTGCGTAGTGACCATTTTGAGAGAAAGATTGAAGTTTGGCGCTTTATGTGGTGAATATAACAATTCTCAAAAGAAAGGCTGATTTTCTCTCAGTTTTGTTGGTATTCAAGTGAGTTTAAGTTGGGGGACAAGGAAACATTTTGATGAGATCACCCATTTCCCCTTTTTCTCCACTATCTTCTTTCATCTTTCTTCTTCCAACATCATGGCTACCAAAGCTTAAAGGTTCAAGCTTTCATCATCATTCATTCCTTCAAAGAACCAAGATTCGAGTATGTTGATCTCATCTTCATGAGCTTCAAGAAAACTATAGTATTATAGTGGAAAGGTGTTTTTTTGGGGGTTTTAACAAGCTTGGATCAAAAGATAAGTTGAAGGGCTTTGCTTGGGAGCTTGATTTCAGTTTTATTAGTTAAGACCAGTATATGTTTGACTCCTACTCTTCTTAAGGATCATAAAGTGAATGTCTTGCTTGAATTGTAGTTTAAGATTGCTAAATTTGGTGCTTGGTAGCTTAAGGCCTCATTAATGGTAAATCCAGAATTAAATGTTAATAAGGTGTAATAAGGGTAGCAAACCACCCTAATCAACTCCCATAAGATGTAGGATTAAGTTAAGGGGTTAAATGTTACGTTTTGAGGGCTTGAAAAGTGATTTCTAGAGCCTTGGAAACCATTTTAGGCTTCAGTATCGATACGCAGGGAGCATGTACCGATACCTTGTGTTATTTACGATGAATGCAAGCAAAATTAAAGGGGCATATCGGTACATCCAAGGTGGGTATCGGTACCCACTATTCTATTAGAATTCTAATAGCTTGAAATAGTATCGATACGCTTGGAGCCGTACCGATACCTAGGGCGTATCAATTTGAGGGGATTATGTATTGATACAGGGTCAACGATCATCCTTCTTCTTGTAGAGAATGAGTATCGGTACGTTTGGGGTAGGTACCGGTATGCATAGGCTAAATGGATTTCTAGTAGCCATTTTGGGTATCGGTACAAGTATAGGCATATCTGTACCTTAGTTGATTTAATTACGGTGTTGATACACGTTATAGGGTATGGGTACTGCCTGGGCAATTTGCCCGAAAATATGAATTTAAGTTTAAGGGGTTGAAAATTCGAGGACTAAGGCCCAATGGGCTTCTAATGTGATAAAATGGACTGTTAAACTGAGAAACCGATGTTTAACCCTCATAGATGAGAATAATGTGTAATAGCTTAGTAATTGATGATTCGATATAACCGTAATGGTTAGTGTCATGCCTTGGGCATTTGTTGATGGCTTGGCTTGGTGCCACTTACCTTTCGATGAGGTGTATCATTGCTCGGGTAGCATGTGTTATCTTATGTTGTGGTAAAAGAATCTGGATATCGTAGAGTTAGTACTACGATACTTATATAAGGGAGTGTGTACTTTGGGATGAGTGACCAAGTACATTCCACGTACCTACTGGCTAGTGACCTGGGTACGGTTAAAAACCTATCTGTGGCTATGGTGATCCGAATAAGGTAATAAAGTTGATAGGCTGAGTAAGATCGAGTAACCTGATAGGCTGAGTGACCTCAGGTAAAGACTGCTTGTGGCTAATATGATCCAAGCATGTCTAGGACATATCCATGGCTATGGTGATTCGAATATAGTCTATTTAACCTGATAGTTGTGTAAACACGAGTAACCTGACAACTATGTGAGCAGGGGTAAAATAGGACTTCGTTGGCCATTATGTGGATGATGTATAGAAGTATTTATGTATGTTGTGTGATTATTATAGATTGATAGCGTATGCACCCTATGGCTGAGTGATCACGGTATGACATGTATTAACTCGATGGGCTGTTTGAGCTCGAGTATCTCGATAGGCTATGTGACCTCGAGTATGATAAAGCTTGTAGATCATGTAAGATTTCTTGTAGACTTGTTGATGCCTTGAGATAGGTGATCTAAGTACTCTAGCTTGTGTAGGCTAGATGATAGCTCATAGATAGAAAAGCTTGTAGATTATGTAAGATTTCTTGTAGACTTGTAGAGTAAAAATGCACCACTGAGCTTTGTTAGTTCAGTGTGCGGATGTGTGGTTTTTTCGTGCGTGGACACGTTATCTTTTGGAGGAGCACATCGACGAGGATTTCCCTAGCACCGCATTCGTTTTAGAGTACAATACTTGCTATTTTAGTTTGAGCTAATGTATTTATAGGACTTTACCATTATTGAGTTTATAACTCTATTTGAAATATTATTTTGGTATACGATGTTTTAAACTTGGAGCTCCTATTTTATAAACTTATTTAAATGCTTAATTAATTACATGAATTTATGAATGTTTAATGCTTTTAAACGACGGCTAAACTTATTGTTTTTAAATGGAAATTTGATGGGTCAATTTTTGGGTGATCCAAATATAGTACCTCGGATCTGGCTCAAAATCAGGGTATTACAATAATGGTATTAGAGCTTAGATTTAGCCGATTTTGGGAAACTTTGGGGGCGGTATAGTGGTCGTGGTAAGGTGTTTATTGGATAGAAGTCCCTAAAGTTAAGTTGTACTCTTCCAAGACTAGGAATCGTAATGATATTGCCTTATTTCCTTGTGTTTTCAAAAAAAATTAATGGCGGGTAATGCCAAACGTGGCCAAGAGAGTCGTGACGGAGCCATGTCTCTCAAGCATAAGACTCTAATAAGGAGTTTGTCTCAGATGTTGCGGACACGAGCCTTTTGGGAGGTACAAGAAGTAGAGGGGCGAGCCACCTCCATGATTTTACCTCTGCTCTCTTGCAAGTGATGCAAGCTATCCCTAGGCAATCTGCCCGATTAGAAAATCTTTCATCATGGAAAAAAGGTGTCTTAGGAAGGACGACATCGATCCATTCGTGCGACATCGGTCAGAGATTAATCAACATATCTGAGGTAACAACTTGCCGAGCAAGCATATAGTGCCAAAATATACACACGAGACCCTGATGGTGGACATACAACGAGTTGCAAGGCGTGTGAATGGCCTAGCTGCCGAAGTCGAAGCACTCCGACCTTTCTTAACCCCGGACATGGAAGAAGCACCAAGGTTTATCAAGTTGCTCAGAGCTAACGAGGAGATAAGAGGTAGAGCTAGGGCTTATGTGTAGAACTTTGTTTTGTAATTAAGACTTTTGTAATAAGAACTCTTTTTTTAATAGGGTCTCCTTTTGTAATGTTGACCCTTTTTGTAATCTGGACTCTTTAGTTCCCATGAAAGTCGTTCAAAAGGGTGATTACCAGCGGAATCAACGCCTTTATTTGCATTCATGTTGCATATCATGGTGTTGATTCAAGAACAGTTCATTAAAAGGCTTTCAAAATAGAAAAAGTCTGCTTTGCCGGAAACGACAATATTACAATATCAAGTTAGGCCGAGCAAAGACCAATTGAGAAAGAAGACGGTACGATAGTAAGGCACATGCGACGCAGAAGATTTAGTCAGGGCCGCAGAACCCCAATTTTAAATCTTGACATTTAACCCTTTTGTAAAAATCTCAAAGATTTTAATTTAACTCCTTTCAAAAAATTGAAAATATTATTATTTTGCTTTGAATCTTTTTCCCTCCTAAAACTTTCAGAATAATAATAACAAAAAGAAACCTAAAAGTTTTATTTTAAAAGTAAGTTAAAACTTTTTGTTAATAAAAAATAGAGAAATTTTTAAACCAAATGATCCTTGAGAATTTTAATTTAAACCCCAAAAACATTTTAAAGTTCTCCCATAGGATCGATAGAATCCATCCCTGTTTAGACGCATTATTCGAAGATCAGTTTTTTTTTACACCCAGATCAATCGAAGAAGAAACTATTGTTTGCATTATGCCTACACTTGTCGATGTTTTTAGAAGCCAATGCATGAAGATCATGACGACACAAGTTTATGGAGTAGCACAAGAAGAGAATACGAGGTCACCCGTCATCCTGAAGACGACGTCGAGACGTGAAACACGAGCTTTGCTTCCCGAAGTCAAGATCTCTAGAAGGAAGCTAACTGTCACCTGTAATTCATTATTAGTTTTTTGCAACCAGACATTTTTCTATTGAATGAAAGTCTTTTAAAGGTTGTTCGAAAATCAACACCACATTTGCATTCATACCTTGCATTGCATCACATTGTACATCCATGGCATATTTTTCATAACATTATTATTACCTTGCATAAAATTTTACATAGCATTATCATTGCCAAGTAAAAGAAATGAACACACTCAAAAATCAAGATTCGAGCAGTTAGAAGATGGGCCCGAGAGAAAAAAGGAAATGAGGAAAAAAGAAGAAAGAAAAAATAAGAAGATTGATCCATTCGAAGCAAGAAAGCCCTAATTTGGTCATTCCACCGGATTTCAAGATTCTAAGATTTGTGTAGTATGACAGAACAACCTACCCCAAGATTCACCTGACCACGTCCTGCAAAAAGATAGAAGGCTACATCGAGAATAGAAAATTGCCGATCCACTACTTCCACGACAGTCTAGCAAAACCTACCGTGATATGGTACAACAGTTTGAGTATAGACCAAGTGTAGTCATGCGGAGACTTAACCGACGTCTTTATGGGCAATACAGATATGCTCTAGACCTGGCACCAAGTCGTCAGTATCTCCAGGGTACGAGGATGAAACTTGATGAGAGTTTCAAGGAATGTGCTTTGAGATGGTGGAGGTTAGCCGCCCAAGTGCAGCCTCTCATTGCTGAAGAGGAAAGTGACTTTCATGTCTCAGGCCATCTTCCATAAGATGCTCGGGAAATTGATGGGCAAATGTGATGACTTTATCGAATACATGATCCAAAAAGGAAAATTGAGTCTTAATTCAACGAACCAGACATGCCTAGGAGCATAAGGAAAAAGAGAGATAAATGGGTACCACTTTCAAGGTTCTCGTGGCCGTAAAAGAAGAAGACAAACTAACACCTCAGGGTCATCAAGGAAAATTCCTCGAACGAACGCAAGACTGGAAGTGTTCGAAGCATCCATCTCAGACATATGGCCTCATTTGGTAGGGGTCACTATCTTGCTCCTAGACCGATGAAGATTGCACTGATCCATTTGCCCATAGTTTTGACTTGAGTAGCACATACGAATTCCATATGGGGGCACTGGGGCATCCCACCAGAAAATGTAGACCTTTATTGGAGGAGATCAAGAAACTGATCAATGATGGGACCTTGACAAGAGAGTTGATCCAGCGGTGGAAAAACAAGAGAAGAGGCAAGCCTACACTACAAAGGACCAAAATGAGTTAGTACTCGGGAGGTAGTCCGGAGGTCCATATGGTTTTCCCATTAGTTCACAAAGAAATTCTCAATGCTTTGAAAAAAAACTCCCAAACAGATATTTTTTAGAATTAAAAATCACATTTCCATTTAGAAAGCATTTTTACATTCTTGATTCTTTAAACATTTTATTTTTATGGGGTAGTTTTTGTTGTCCCATATGCATATACACGTATTTTTGAATGAACATATGTATATATCATTTCTATACCAGGTCCTCGAATTTTGAATGCAACAGTGCATTTGCTTCAGATCCAAAGATCAACTCTAAGTTGCATATATTTAGAAGAGATTGAATGTTGTGGGGATACTGTAAATGTGAGTATCTGCTAGTTTACTTAGGCCAACAGAGGAACAAAGCGAGTGTTTAGACAATGGACAGTTCCCATTTTAGGAATTTATCTTCTCAGGCACTTGTCGTTTAAGATCCTTGAAACGAGAGTTGACCCTAAACCTCTACCCCTGAAGGCTTTCTCAAGACATCTGTGAATGTGACAACGAATGGTATTCTTTTACTTTACCAGAAGACAGGGATGAGACCAGACAGATTGGATACAAAGATCAGAAAATCATCAGAAGAAAGTGGTTGAAAACAAGGATATGTCCAAACAAAAAACCAAAGAAAAGAAGATAAATGGCAATCAGAAGGCCGAAGCAATCCAAATCGAGAAAATATCAGAAGAGCTACAGAGAGGCAATTAACTTCGAGCGGAAGATAGAATCAATACCCAGTATAGATACGTGTTGATTTGAGGATACATTTATAGACTCGAATAAGAAGAAAGAGATTCAAGGCTAAAAACCTAAAATGGGAAGTCTAAAACAAAAAAGAAAACAAAACAAAAAAAAGAAAAAAAAGAAAAAAGAAGAAGAAAAAGAGAGAGAAAAAAAGAGAAAAAAAGAAAAGAAAAAGGGGAAAAAATAAAAAGAAAGAAAGAATGTTGTATATGCTTCATACGCAGATCAAACAATACAAGAACGAGACTTCAACTATGAGCAAGAGACACAAGGAATCCAAATTTCAAGTAAATATCAGTTTTGAAAATTAGTATAGAAGCTCGAATTGAAGCCAAGTCAAGACAAGTCGGCCCGAAGATTGCCAATTTCGAAAAAGGAAATGACCTCTAGGGTGAAAACCCAAAAATGGGCAGTCTAGAGTGATCCTGAAAATAAAGAAAAAGAGTAATCTGCCTGAGCATGCTGGCATCAATATCCAACCAAAATACACTGATTTGAAGGTAGAGAAGAAGGAAGTGACCTCTAGGGTGAAAACCCAAAAATGGGCAGTCTAGAGCGATCCAAGAGAAAAAAGTGAAAAAGAAGAAAAGAAAAAAAAGAGAAAAGAAGAAAGAAAGAATAACATTTCATCTGGGCGTGTCAATCACAAGAATTCCCAGAAATGTATTCGTAGTCCTTCATTCAAGAAACCTCAGTTTCGAGGAGTTTTGGAGGATCAAACATTCTTGAACAGAAAACGAACATTAGTACATAGCCAGAATGCAAGGCAGCCTACAATAAAAAAGAAAGGAAATGAACTCTAGGGTGAAAACCCGAAAACGGACAGTCTAGAGTGATCCAAAAAAGGGAAGGAATAATGGGCATATCCAAGTTACACAAGTACATAAATACTATTTCACTTAACCATAAACCAAAGGCCTACATTACAAGCCCCCAAAGACCATTCTGATTATCCATAGATATCCAAGTTGAACGAGCTTCAGATTTCATTCTGCCTATAAGGGTTACCTTTGCTTCAAGGAACGTCAAAGTTCGAAGTGCTTGATCGACACCCAAATGAGGGAAGGGTGGGGCATGGTGAGATAGTGAGATTAAGAGAGCCACCTTAAACGGGGTAGAAACTAGGTAGGGTTGTTCCTCTCAAAAGCCTATTAGACTAGAAGAAGTTATACATTTGCATATATCTCCACAATGGTCAAGATCTTCTAAATATGCGTTTCATTAGAGTTGATCTCTGGCAATTTGAAGCATATGTGATATGGTGTTTGATATTTTGGGGGCAAACATGTTTTAAAAGGTTTGAAATTCCTCCCAAAGTTTTGATGTTTACCATTTCCCCCAAACATTAGTTTTTAAAATGTTTGGCAATATACTTCGAATTTTGTTTACCATTCTTCAAACATTAATTTTTTAAAAATGTTTCGTCCTTAAAAAAAGAAAAGAAAAAAGATGTTTACCCTTTGTTCCAAACAATGTTTTTAAAATGTTTGGTATCCCCTCCAAGTTGTGATTTTCAAAATGACTGTTATCTTTTAAACAATCATTATTTTTTTGGAATATACACAAGTAAATTGCCTTTTGCATTACTTTAAAAATGAATGAAGATGAGATTTAAAGCATAGGGACCGAGAGTTAGTTCCCGTCGAAATGCTATGAGAAGATCAAGAATGAGCCCAGGGGATGGAAGCATTTTGGCTCACCCTGGTGACTAAAAATAGATCAAGGCTCTGTATGATGGGTCAGAAAATTCGAAGCAGTGGAGCCCGTGGTTGAATGGGGCAATGCCAAGCGAAGAAGATGACAAGGGTTCTTATAAGAATAATATAAGAACCAGAAGATCATTTATGAAGACGGGTGATAACCCTGAAGACAAGAAAGCCTTACGCACAAAAGCTTTGAAAACATGTTAATCTAGATTCGAAGTGATTGATCAAATGAGGATTTAAGAGTATACAGTGAAGAAGTAAAGAGATGAAGAAATCTGAGGAACGACCTTTTAGAGCGTAAGAATTTAGAACAAAAAAAAGAGAAAAAAAAGAAAAGAAATAAGAAAAAGAAATATAAGAGAGCGAGAGAAAAATGATGATAAAAGGAGAAGAAGAAGAAAGAGGTAAAAGAGAGAAAAGAGAGAAGAAAAAATAGAGAAAAAAGAAAAGAAAAAAAGAGAGGAGAAAAAAATCATTACATTGCATGCATCATATAGATAGGGGCATGTCAATTTTTGCTTGTTTTGGACAGGTACTTGAAGAATTATCAAAGAACATTAAGAAGTGGATTTCATTAAGGAAAGATTTTGGCAACCATTTTCGGCGCGAGTCCCCAAATTTGAAGAAAGTTTGGCAGCCATTTTTGGCGTGAGTCTCCAAATTTGAAGAAAGTTTGGCAGCCATTTTTGGCGTGAGTCCCTAAATTTGAAGAAAGTTTGGCAGCCATTTTCGGCGTGAGTCCCTAAATTTGAAGAAAGTTTGGCAGTCATTTTCGGCGTAAGTCCCCAAATTTGAAGAAAGTTTGGCAGCCATTTTCGGTGTGAGTCCCCAAATTTGAAGAAAGTTTGGCGGCCATTTTCGGCGTGAGTCCCCAAATTTGAAGAAAGTTTGGCAGCTATTTTCGGCGTGAGTCCCTAAATTTGAAGAAAGATTTTGGCAGCCTTAGCAGCCTGAGTCCAGAAAGTTTAGTAGCCATTTTTGGCGTGAATCCCCAAATTTGAAGAAAGATTTTGGCAGGCTTAGCAGCGTGAGTCCAAAAAGTTCGGTAGCCATTTTTGGCGTGAATCCCCAAATTTGATGAAAGATTTTGACAGCCTTAACAGCGTGAGTCCAGAAAGTTCGGTAGCCATTTTCGGCATGTATCCCCAAATTTGAAGAAAGATTTCAGCAGCCTTAGCAGCGTGAGCCCAGAAAGTTTGGCAGCCCAGGTAGCGTAAGGCCAGATCGGTAGCCGTTTTGGCGTGAATCCCAAATGTGAATATAAAGGTTATATATAGGAAGGGCCTATATTTTCAAGTGCCCGCAGCGAGAGGTTCTATATAGGAAGAATCCGCCGCTCCGAGGGTTTAGGAGCTGAAAGTTTTATATAGGAAGGGCTTGCAGCTCCAGGGGTGAAGACTAGCAGTTCTATATAGGAAGAACTCCCAGCCGAAGGAATTCACCCATGACACATAAGGTTTTATATAGGGAAAACCCGCTGTGTTGAAGGCGAAGAGTCCTATATAAGAAGGGCTCCAAGCTTTACTGTCTTAGAGTGAAAGGTTCTATATAGGAAGAACCTGTAACTCTGAGATTTCAGAAGCTAAGAGTTCTATATAGAAAGGACTTGCGGCTCCAGGGTTTGAAGACTAACAGTTCTATATAGGAAGAACTCCCAGTCGAAAGAATCTGTCTGTAACGCAAAAGGTTTTATATAGGAGAAACCAGATTTGAAGGTGAAGAGTTCTAAATAGGAAAGACTCCAAGCTTTACCGTCTCAGAGTGAAAAGTTCTATATAGGAGGGACTCGTAACTCAAGATTTCAGAATGAAATGTTCTATATAGGGAGAACCTATAGTTCCAAGATCAGAAGGTGAAGAAGTTCTATATAGGAAGAACTTACGAGCCTGAAGATTCAACTAAGGAAGAGCGGAGAGTTCCAGAAGAACACGTGATTCCGAAGCCAAAGACAAGGAAGTAGGTTAAAAATGAGTGCTTTTGATCTTTTCTTTGTTCTCGTTTCACAAGAACAAGCAAAGAGGGCAACTGTAATCACTCATTTTGACCGGGTTTTAGTGTTATTAGTATTATTTTAATAGTGATATTATTAATATAAAATTAATGAAAAAAATAATAAGCAAAAAAAAGAGAAATTGTGTGGTTTTGGGATAACCACGTCACCCCCATAAGCCCCCAAATTGCCTATAAATAGGAGGCATGGGGGGCAATTGACACAAAAGAAATGGCCGGCAGTGGCAGCCCCTTATAAGAGAGCTATGCTCTCGGGTAGCCAAGGACCGGGGGCAGTCCCCACGGTCTTAACTGGTTCGATCGGGGTCCTATTTTAGGTCTGATCTAGTTAATATTTTTGGAGAGGTCATGGTAGATCTCGGTGGGGTTCAGTCGGGGTTTGTCATACGAGCTCCTAGTTAGGTATATTTTCTTTCCTTTTTATTTGTGTTGTAATTTTTATGATTTAATGAAGTAGTAGTTAATTTAAAATTATATTTTTTAGTTTGTATGTTTATTTATGTTTTAGATTAGTATTTATTATGTTTTAAATTTATGTTTTATATTAATATTTTATTTATGTTATTTATGTTAAATTTGTTTTTATTAATGTGTTAGATTAATATTTATGAATGTTAGTATTTTATGTTAGATTTGTTTTTATTTATGTGTTAAATTAATAGTTATGTATGTTTTAGATTAGTATTATATTTATGTCATATTAGTATTTTATTATGTTAGTATTTATTTATATTTTTATCGCAATGTATTTATTTATATTTGCCATGTTTTTTAAGATTGTATATCGAAATATATTAATTGTCAATGTGGTGCCCTTTTATCCGAGCGTAAACGAGGCCAGTATCAGACGTAGTGATGGTGGTTGGGCGTTTACTCTCGGATAACGAGGCTTTTAAAATTTACCATCACTTATAACCAAATTTTAAATTAATCGGCACTTTAATCCGGAAAGTTTAATATTAATAAAGCGGTAATTATTAAAGTACCAATTTTGGGCGGTGTAGGGGTGCTAATCCTTCCCCATCCGTAACCGACTCTCGAACCCAACAGTTTTTAAATCTCTAGTTTTTATGGTGTCCGGCCTACCTAAGTGGCCGGTGGCGACTCCAATTTCTAAATAAAATGCGTTTTTTAAAACCCCCATTAAATAAACATTTTTATATCCGAAAGACAACAAATAGTTCGAAAACAACCTTTTTTAGCGAGAAGGACATCGCTACAAAGAAGTGTCGTGTTCTGGGCACATATGAGGTTTGGGTTCAAGGGTTTTGAATTACGGATAATGGTAGAGAGGACTGTTAGCCGGGATAAAACTCATCTGAGGTAAATTTCATGGGTTGATGTTTGGATAGTATCGTTGAGTCCATTCTATATTGTTCTGGTTTGGAGTTCGATGTGAGCGTGGCTTGATTATTGGAAATGAATCATTAGAAACCGTTGAGGAGTCCAGTGTTGTGAGCTTTGGCTAAGGAAGTTGGTAGAGAAATTTCAAAATCAAGGGAAACGTATAAGAGATGAGTAATGGTTGGATCCGAGATAGTTACACCTCCTTCCTCTGTTTAATTTCGAGGACACAATTTCTTTTTAGGAGGGTATAGTTGTAACGACCCAAATTTTCAAGTCAACATATGGACGTTGACCCAAGCTATGTACCTACGTGTTAGGCTGACTGTTTGGGGCCTTTAGGCCAAGTTTGGGCCTTGTTGGGATGGGATTTGAGCTACATAGGCTTGCGTAGTGACCAATTTGAGAGAATGATCGAAATTGGGGGCTTTATGTGGTGAATATACCAATTTTCAAAAGAAATGTGATTTTCCCTTAGTTTTGTTGGTATTCACGTGAGTTTAAGTTGAGGGACAAGGAAACATTTTGGTGAGATCACCCTTTTTCCCCTTTTTCTCCACCATCTTCTTTCATCTTTCTTCTCCCAACACCATGGCTACCAAAGCTTAAAGGTTCAAGCTTTCATTCTCATTTCTTTCTTCCAGGAACCAAGATTCGAGTATGTTGATCTCCTCTTCATGAGCTTCGAGAAAAGCATAGTATTATAGTGGAAATGTGTTTTTGGGGGTTTCAACAAGCTTGGATCAAAAGAAAAGTTGAAAGGCTTTGCTTGTGAGCTTGATTTCGGGTTTATTGCTTAAGGTCAGTACATCTCTAACTCCTACACTTCTTGAGAATCATAAAGTGAACGCCTTGCTTGAATTGTGGTTTAAGATTGCTGGATTTAATGTTTGGTAGCTTAAGGCCTCATTAATGGTAAATCTTGGATTAAATGTTAATAAGGTGTAATAAGGGTAGCAAACCACCCTAATCAACTACCAAAAAACGTAGAATTAAGTTAAGGGGTTAAAGGTTACGTTTTGGGGGTTTGGAAAGTAATTTTTGAGCCTTGAAAGCTATTTCTATGCTTCGGTATTGGTAAATGGGGAGCTTGTACCGATACCCTGTGTTATTTACGATAAATGCAAGCAAAATTAAAGGGGCGTATTAGTACGCCCAATATGGGTATTAGTACCCATTGTTCCATTGGAATTCCAGTAGCTTGAAATAGTATCGGTACGCTTGGAGCCGTATCGATACCTAGGGCGTATTGGTACGAGGGGATTGTGTAGCGATACGGGCTCAACGGTCAACCTTCTTATTGTAAAAGAAATGAGTATCGATACGCTTGGGGCAGGTACCGGTACACATAGGCTAAATGGATTTCCAATAGCCATTTTGGGTATCGGTACTTGTCTAGGCGTATCGGTACCTGTTGAGCTCGATGAATCAACCGAAATTGATTGCCATGTGATGGAGAAGTGATTTCTTGGGTGTTGGTGGTGGAAGCAAAAAGATAGAAATTCACTAAGAATTTCTTCCCCTTTTACAAGGCTTAGAAGGCAACCTTTACCACCTAGACTAAATTACCAAGCCTAGCATCCAAAACTTACAACCCAAGCTTTGAGAATCCTCTCTAACAAGAAAAAACAAAGAAAACAATCAATCCCTCTCTTAGGTATGTGTGTGCACTCTTGCTCTCACCCAAAATCCTAGAACACTTGATCATACATTGACAATTTTTCTCACAAGCGTTTGTCTATACAAAGAATGAGAATTAAAGCCCTAAGACACTTTTTCAATCGTAATAGATGTTGGCAATAAGCTCAATAGCTTCTTTAGATGCTTATTGAGGCCTTTTATACTCCCAATTGAGTTTATAGCCGTTGGTGACTGTTGGGATTGAATTAGAGCCGTTGGAGACTTTATTTCCCGTAATAAATGTAGTTCTGGAGATGTCTGTATCGGTATACGAGGTAGCCATATCCGTACGCGTTCTTCGGAAACTAACTGTTATGCTCGCTACAGCCGTATCGGTACAGGGGTTCGATACGCCAAAGTCCGTATCGATACGACAGATCGATACGGTGTATTAGTATGCTGTAGGGAAATAGTTGTTGGGGGTTTAGAAACATAAGGTATCGTAACGCCTATACGCGTATCAGTATGCCTAAGCCTGTATTGATTCGGGCTTCCAGTTCTAGAAAAATCATGTAGCTGAAACCCTAATGTGTATGATACGGGGTGTAACCGTATCGGTACGGGCATGCTAAAAACTTGAGTTTGGCTACTTTAAAATATTTTAAACACTTCCAAAACCTTTTGAAAACTCCTTAAACATATTTTCAAGTTGTTTAGACTTAAAATCATTTTTGAAATCTTTTCAATTTATTCTAAAACTATTTTTCAATTATTATATCAAAACAAAAATCCTAATAATCTACCCCTTTTTGATATAATAAAACATACTTGAAAAATTATTTTTGAGGTTCTCCCCCTAGTAAAAATAAATTTTGAATAAGAGAATAAAATTTTTAAAAAAAATTAAAGCTCCCCCTTATTCTCTTGAAAATTCAATTTTTCAAAACATTCTCCCCTTTTTGTTATATAAAAAATGGTTCAAACCAAAGTTTGAAAGCTTTTAAGTCCATAACAATGGAGAATTTAAAATAAATTTTGAAAAAATAGGTTTTGTTAAAATAGGCTCCCCTTACTCAAGCATCAAAGAATTTGTTAGTCTAACAAATATATGATAAACTAGTTGAATTAAAAAAAATCAAATTAAAACAAATTTAAAATTCTTCTAATTTTACCACTTAAACCAAAGGTAGGATGTAAAGCCTTCCTTCTTCAAGTGATCTCCCTTGTGTGTATAGAGCTCCCCCTTAATATCATCATTTGTCAATCAAAGCTCCATCACACCTAAAATAAGACAATCAAGTAATTTTTGGTATCCAAATTGCTTTGGATCCATAGGCATTAATAGCATAAAGTTTAGTCCGTTAGGAATTCATTTTTCAATTTCATCCTTTTTAGTTGAAGTAATTAGTCCTTCTGGGACTCAAATACTTCTAAAACATTTACCGTTCAAAAATCTAGGGGAACTAGATTGTCTCACATAAAAGTTTGATTTTCCCAATTTTTTTCTTTTGTAATTCCGTGGAAATCAAATATTTTTTTCTTAAGATCATCCACTTTCTTTTGATGATCTTTTTCCAAACTTTGAAGCAAAATTTGTAAATTTAAAACTTTAAGCTCAAAATCTTTGATTTTTACTTCAAATTCCAAATTGGTTTTTAAAAGCAAATCATTTTTGGTTTTTAATTTTGAAATCATCTTCTTATTTCGAAAACCAATTCATTGTAGGCTTCTTGTTACTCATCAAATGTATAATAATTTGAACTAGATGAGTTAGAAGTTACCTCACCCTCTTGAAAGGGCCATAAAGCATAGGTGGGCTACCTCATCTTCATCGGTGGAGTCTTCATCACTCTATGTTGCCACATATGCTTTTTTTGAAGATGATCCCTTTTTGTTGTAACTAGGGCAATCGTATTTGGTGTGCCTCATCTTTCTGCATTTGGAGCACTTAAGGGGATCTTTCATCTTCTTTAATTCATGCTTGGATTCTTCCATTTCGCTCATCATGAATCAGACAAACTTCTTGAAGAGATAGGTCATCTCTTCATCTTCACTTTCCTTCTCACTTGAATCTTCTTGATGGCTTGTGGTGGATTTAAGAGCTACTATGTTTAGATCTTCGATTCTGAGCTCTTTGATCTTCTTCTTCTCCTTTCTCAATGGTTTGGACATCAACTCATGGGTAAGAAGAGACCCAATTAGCTCATCAAGCTTGAGCTCATTTAAGTTCTTGGCTTCAATGATAGCCGTTTTCTAGATCTCTCATGATCTGAGAATTGAATAAATCAACTTCCAAACGAGTTTGTCTTCCGAAATATCCTCTCCAAGACCTTTGAGTTTGTTGATGATTATGGAAAAACGGTCGAACATACTCTTGATGTCTTCTTTTGGGTTAATCTTGAAGTTCTCATAGTTGAGGTTGAGTAGACCGATCTTTGTCTCATTCACCTTGTTTGTCCCTTCATATATGACTTCAAGCTTGTCCCGTACCTCCTTGGCACTTTCACAAGAAGAAACTTTGGCGTACTCATATGGCCCCAATGCACACAAAAAATGTGCAAGGCCTTGCAATTAAGCTTCATCTTCTTACGATCATCCGCACTCTATTCCACCTTACTTTGTTGTGGCACAAACAGTCTATCGAGAACTATATCCCAAAGACGGTAGTCTTTGGCTCTCATGAAAAATATCATCATATTCTTTCAATAAGCATAATGTTCACCATTGAAGAATGATGGTTGTCAATGGATTGCGCTATAAAAACTGATTGATTGATTGATTGTTGATTGAGCTAGCCGAGTTGCTTCAATAGGATTTTAATCATTCACGATTAAGCCTCGCTTTGACACCAATTGTTGAGCTTGATAAGTCAACCAAAACTGCTTGCCAAGTAGTGGAGAAGTGATTTCTTGGGTATTGGTGTTGGAAGCACAAAGATAGAAATATGAACACAAAGATTTAGAGTGGTTCGACTTTCTAACCAAAGCCTACATCCACTAGCTTAGCTTTCCCACTAAGGATTTCCCAAATTCACTAAGAATTTATTCCCCTTTTACAAGGCTTAGGAGGCAACCTTTACCACCCAGACTCAATTACCAAGCCTAGCATCCAAAGCATACAACCCAAGCTTTGGGAATCCTCTCTAACAAGAGAAAACAAAGTAAACAATAAATCACTCTCTTAGGTATGTGTTTGCACTCTCGCTCTCACCCAAAATCCTAGAACACTTGAGCATACATTGACAATTTGGCTCACAAGTGTTTGTCTATACAAAGAATGAGAATTAAAGCTCTAAGGCTCTTTTTCAATCATAATAGATGTTGGCAATAAGATCATTAGCTTCTTCAGATACTTATGAAGCCTTTTATACTCCCAATTGAGTTCTAGCCATTGGTGACCTTTGGGATTGAATTGGAGCCATTGGAGACTTTATTTCCCGCAATAAATGCAGTTCTGGAGATGTCTGTATCGGTACAGAGGGTAGTCATATCTGTACGCGTTTTTCAAAAACTAGCTGTTATGCTCGCCACAACCATATTGGTACGGGGATTTGATACGCCAAAGTCTGTATTGATACATCAGATCGATATAGTGTATCAGTACGATTTAGAGAAATAGACGTTGGGGGTTTAAAAACATAAGGTATCGGTACGCCTATACGCGTATCAATATGACCCTTCTCTGTATCAGTACGCCTAAGCCTGTATTGATACGGGCTTTTGGTTTTAGAAAAATCCTATAGCTGAAACCCTAAGGTGTATCGATACAGGGTGTAACCGTACTGGTACGGGTATGCTAAAAACTTGAGTTTGGCTACTTTAAAACATTTTAAACACTTCCAAAACCTTTTGAAAATTCCTCAAACATATTTTTAAGTTGTTTGGACTTAAAATCATTTTTGAAATCTTTTCAGTTTAGTCCAAAACTATTTTTCAATTATTATATCAAAATAAGAATCCTAATAGTACCCTAGTTGATTTAATTGAGTATCAATACGCCTGATGGGGCATCGGTACTGCTTGGGCAATCTACCTAGAAAATATGAATTTGAGTTTGAAGGGTTAATAATTCGAGGACTAATCTAAGGCCCAATGGGCTTCTAATGTGATAAAATGAATTGTACAACTGAAAAACTGAGGTTTAACCCTCATATATGATAATAATGTGTAATAGCTTAGTAAATGATGACTTAATATAATCTTGATGGTTAGTGTCATGCCTTGGGGCATTTGTTGATGGCTTGGCTTGGTGCCACTTACCTATAGGTGAGGTGTGTGAGTACTCGGGGAGCATGTGTTATCTTATATTGTGGTAAAGGAATTTGGATGTCCTAGAGTCAGTAGTACAATACTTATATAAGGGATGTGTACTTTGGGCTAGATAATCAAGTACATCTGACGTACCCACGGGCTGAGTGATCTGGGTACGGTTAAAAACCTATTTGTGGCTATGGTGATCTAGATAAGGTAATAAACTCGATATGCTGAGTGAGCTCGAGTAACCTGATAGGCTGAGTGACCTCAGGTAAAGATTGCTTGTGGCTAATGTGATCCAAGTATGTCTAGAACGTATCCATGGCTATGGTGATCCAGATATGGTCCATTTAACCTGACGACTGTGTGAACACGGATAGCTTGACGACTGTGTGAGCACGGGTAAAGTAGGGCTTCTTTGTCCATTGTGTGGATGATGTATGGATGTATTTATGTATGTTGTATGGTTTCAATAGATTGATAGCATAAGCACTCTATGGCTGAGTGATCAGTATATGGAATGTATTAACTCGATGGGCTGTGTGAGCTCGAGATCTCGATAGGCTATGTGACCTCGAGTATGGTAAAGCTTGTGGATCATGTAAGATTTCTTGTAGACTTGTTGATGCCTTGAAATAGGTGATCTAAGTACTCTAGCTTGTGTAGGCTAGATGATAGCTCATAGATAGAAAAGCCTTATCTATGCTCTTTGACTATTTTATTTTACATGCTTATTTTATGATAATCACGAATTATGGTAGAGTAGAAATGCACCACTGAGTTTTGTTAGCTCAGCATGCAGATGTGTAATTTTTCCGTGCGTAGGTTGACATGTTATCTTTTGGAGGATCACATCGATGGGGATTTCCCAGCACCGCATTCGTTTCAGAGTATAGTACTTGCTATTCTAGTTTGGGCTAATGTATTCCTAGGACTTTACCACTGTTGAGTCTATAACTCTATTTGAAATATTATTTTGGTATACGATGTTATAAACTTGGAGCTCCTGTTTTGTAAACTTATTTAAATGTTTAATTAATTACATGAATTTATAGATGTTTAATACTTTTAAACGATGGTTAAACTTATTATTTTTAAATAAAAATTTGACGAGTCAGTTTTTGGGTGACCCGAATGTAATACCTCAGATCTGGTTCGGGATCGGGGTGTTACAAATCTAGACAACGACATGCGGGTGCTTTTCTAATGTGGAGAAAGTCTGACTCCACGGTTGAACAGTAAGGTAGCTGCTATATATCGTCTAAGGACCCCCTATGAGTACATGACCATAGTTACGCTCCTCATTGAACCTAACAAGAAAATAACTATTTTCCAAGTCAATCAACTGAATATCACCTAGGGGTTTCCACATTGCCTGAATCCTAGCAAGACCTAGCAAAATGACAATAATGACGTTCCTCATGCTTCTATAAATTTGGTCATGGACCCGTTCAGAAAACCTAATCGATGGGAAGGTCTCTGATTGATCAACAGAGTAAACGTCCTCTAACATAATTATCTCATCCCCTACGATTCCATGGTCATCGTCTCTTACATCACTCTCTCGAGAAGTGTCGGGCGACCATACTATCATATATAGCTTGCACCTTTGATAAAGCTTCAACCAGCAATTCTTGGTTAATCCCCAGATGGGGTATTGCAGGGTCCTTCGCAGCCTCTATCTAACTACTATGCTCACAGCCATCCCAACCCCCTCTATCTCCATACCATCTCTTGGCATTGCCAAGTTATCATTACTATTTCGACCCTTCTTAGGAAGTCGTTGGATATCCTGCACTATTGGAGATCCCAGACATTTCAACACTGGCGGAAGAGTCACAGATGGTATACTATCATGTGGCCGACCACTAGAAATCCCGTAAGGAGTCAAACTTTGGCAGTCCACTAGGCCAGTAGTTGCACCATCGCTGCTTCATTGTTTTCAAAACCTATAATCTCATCTCATTTAAGTTATTTTATACGGTTATGAAATTTAACATTTGTATAAGTATTTAATTAACTTTTCTCCTATGTTCAAATTAATATTATTATTTACTTGAAGAGTATTTTAATCCCCAGACTCGGAGAAATTGTAGTATGAGTCATTCTCACCACGTCATTCATGATCCCAACTAATAAAAATCACGTATTTCATTAATTTTTCCATGTTATCTTTTTACCGAGTGAATCTTTACTCGGTAAAATCTATTTTTAATTTGGTTTATAGTAGATATGAGTGAATATTCACTTGGTAAAAAGATGACATAAAAAAATTAATGAAGTGAATGATTTTTACTGGATGAGACTATAGAGGACATGGTGAGAAAGACTCGTGATATAATTTCTCCTAGACTCGCACTAAATAATCAATTTAGTCCCTTTTGCGAACTTGGTTTAATAGTAAGGTGTAACACCTCAAAAATCGGTCTAGTAAGAATTAGGTTTCGGTGATCAGAAATTTTATATCGAAAAGGTCTAAATATTTCATTGACTTAGTCTGTATGGCCAATGCATCGTATTAGACTCTAATTAAGACTAATTTAAAAGATATTAGACCTAATTAAATTCTTAGAAACAATTTAGTGACCAAATTGTGAAAATAGAAAGTTTATGGGTAATAGAGTGAAGTTTAAGAATTTGAATGACCACTCTCATGATTATCCCACTTTAAGAATGAATCACCTCCTTGCTTGGACAATATCATGTGAAATTGGTAAGGATGGCCGGGTATTAGTGTGTGTGCTTAGATAAGTTATTATGGTTTAGTTTCCCAAAATAGGAAAAGATGAAATCAAATGAAGGATAAAAGGATATAATAATATTTTAAGGTTTCCTCATGGGGGAGGAAATCCTTGGCCGACATAAACTCCTAGGAAAAGAGAGCATAGTTTTTAAGATTTTAAAATCCCTTGAAGTGATCCACTGAACCTACTTTCATTCGTATTCATCTTTTCTCCATATTTTCCCAAGCAAGCTAGCACTTCCATTGTCATCCTCAACCTCTAGCTCAAGCAAGCACCTCCATCGTTTATGCAAGTTTTCCTTGATTTCTCTACATCATTGGATAGCCATTGGATTTGTGAGTTTAAGCCCCCAAACAATTTTATGATTCCTTGAACCATTGGAGTTTAATTCCAATAATTAGTCTTAAAGATCATATTTGAACCCATACTTTTAAAGCATGAACCCATAGAAGTCTTATTGGCTAAAAGCTCTTCTAAGCTTAAGTATTGATTTTGAATCCATAAGTATTGATTCTAATATCTCTCTTGTTTTACCTAGAACAAGTATTGGAGAAAGAAGGATCACCATCTCTATTCAAAAGCTAGGAACAAAGGAATCTTTATCCGAGAGCCGAAGGAGCTTCAAAATTCAAGGTAAGTGTAGTTGGAGTCTCGGGGATAGGCTAGGTGCCTTTCCCGAACCTTTGAATATCGATTATCACATCGCTAACTTTGTGTATTAAGGTTATTGCATAAGAACATTGTTGATGACTATATTGGTAAGTATTGGTATGCATTGCATCGATTCCTTGTCCATAGCATCATTGTTATTGTTATCGAAATCATGGAAGCATTGGCATATAGTATCTTTGATCATTAAATTTTGAATAAGGCCATTGGAATATTAATATTGATTTATTGTCATTGAATACTATATTGAATCATTGTTATTGCTTATCGATATTGAAACATGGCTATTGAACTATCACTATTGATCTATTGTCATGGAATTATTGTTACCGAATCATGGTATCGAATCATTGCTATTAAAGTTATTATTACCGGACTATTGATATTGAACCTTGGATTCGAGTAGTGTTGGATACAATTGGCATGCCATAGAATTCATGAGCTCATTGGTACAGGTAGGCTACAACCTTTATTGTGGTGCGGTAGAGGTATGATGTGTTATGGCCATATTGGTGCGATGGAGGGACTAGAACACTATTGATTTTGGTACGACGTAGGAATTCATGTATCCATATATCGTACATCGATCCAAGAAAACTTATTGTTATGCAAAATGAAATGCTATTGAGTATTGTTATTGCATTGACTATTGTTATTGTATTGACCATTGATCATGTCTAAATTGCCATTGAATTACATGCCCTTGTTTAGTTGTCATAGTTAATATTGAAGCATGCTAGATTGTATTCTATGCTTATTCCATTGTTTATGACTACCTCATTAGGCAAAGTATGCCTAATGCATTCATCTTCCATGCATTTCAGGTTAAGAGGTTTTGAGATCAAGATCGGGGCCGAATAAGGTTTTTGGCAAGTCACTTTGTTGATAAAGTAAAGTATATAAACTCTATAGACTCCTATTATGGTGGCATAAGTGTTGCACAAGTTATTTCTACCTCTTTTGATATGTATGTAATATAGTTGGCTTGTGTAGGCTTAAGAGCTTAAAACTTGACCTTTTGAAGTGGTTAAATATGACATTATAAGCATATATGGCCTAAATTAGGGAAAATGTAGCAAATGGATTCGTTCGATCTTAAAATTTACATGATGGTAGTTTTAAGCTATATAGACTTCTTGGTAAAGTTTCATTGAATTTGGATGTGGTTCAGTTGAGTAAAATGCTAATAAACCATATAAAAAGTAATATCACAGGTTTTACCGTACCGATACAGGTGATGGCGTATCAGTACGGGCTTATGTTTCTAAAAATGGAATAAGGGGCGTACCAATACGGGTGATGGCGTATCGGTACGGTGCTTTGAATCTGGAAATTTGAGTTTAGCTTGGTATTGATACGGATGGGTGCATATCGATACACCTTCTCGAGTCTATAAAATGAATTTAATTGCGCACCGATACGATTTAGCCATGTATCGATACAAGTCCGAGGAACCTAACGGTATTAATGGTTATAGCTAGGCGTACCGATACGTCTTGATGTGTATCGGTACGGGCCCTTGTCACTAGAATTTTTAATAGCCACATTAGCTATAGTGTATCAATACGACCATTGGTTTATTAATACCCTGTTCAAAAATGTATTAATTAACCTTAGCAAGTCCATGGATACCATTGATTAAATTTCCTTAAGTTTACAAGAGGTTTAATTTGATCCAATTTGTAACGTATTGCTTAAACGTGTTCCTAAAATTCTCCAAATTTGTATAAGTTATTAAATGAAGTGTCGTATCGGTCACCGTTTTCTGTTCCGGTAACACTTTTCGACCCGAATTCCTACCAGACAAGGAAGGGGTATTACATAAGGCTTGTTCATACTCCCCTATGGTTCTTGGGTTCAAGTCTCCATCTCATCTTTTTGATTTTTTACCAATAAGATATAGTTTAACAAAAATATAAAATATTGTAAATCAATTATTGGTCTTAGTTTAGTGGTTAGGCACCTCTCTTCTTATCTAAAATGTCTAGGATTGAGACCCATCTTTTTTGTTTTATTTATTTTCTTCTAATAAGATGGTGACATGTGTTACTGTCTCATTGGAAGATCAGATTTATAGAATTATTTCTAATAAAAATAATGACAAAAAATAGAATGTGTAAATAATGATATCAAATGTGTTATTATACAAATTTGTTTAACTATAATGTCAACAATTCCGTTAATCTTTAATTGTCGCGGCTTGATTTGAATCAAATTGAATGTTTAGTGACTTAATTGATAAATTCTTAGTTCAATGATAAAAATAAAATCAATAATTTAATGATCATAGGATAATTTACCCTAAAAAATAAAGAAAGATATATAAACCAATTAAACAATAATTTGAATTTCTGTTCTAAAGTTATACGGGAAATAAAGGGAAAAGAATGCCTGTCTCGTGTAGATGGTTAAAACTTAAAAAGTTCTATCACAAGTATAAATTACACTATTAGTAACTAAACTTTATAGTTTTTTTTAACTACTTAATTATAAAAAATTAATTATAAAGCGTAAATATTTAAATTGATTTTTTTCTAATTAAACCGTTAAATTATTAACAACTAAATGAGTGGTATTTTTACGGTAAAGTAAATTGGTGACTACTAAACTATAAGGACGGTCCTATTTTGATCATCGAACTATGAATTTTGTTAATCAAACCACTCAACTATTTTAATAATATTAATCAAGTCACTGACCATTAAAATTTAACAGAGAAACTGACGAGGCAGTTTAAATTTTTGGAATAATTATCCACTTAATCATGTTATTTACATATTCTATCAATTTAATCATAATTTAATTATTTAAAAATTTAATTTTTCAATTAGGTGATAACACGTGTCACTTCAAAATCACTGAATAAATGACTTGAATGGGCTTCAAATCTGGGCACTATAGGAGATAAAGATGTAACATTACCACCAGGCCAACAAGAAATTTCATAATATGGATTACAATATACATAATATATCTTATATTATAGTTATAAACTGTCACGTCAGTTTTTCCGTTAGCTTTTAACGGTTAATGGCTTAATTGATATCATTTAAATAATTGAGTGGTTTGATTGACAAAATTCATAGTTTGATGGTCAAAATAGAATTGACCCCATAGTTTAATGGTCACCACTGTAATTTACTCTTTTTTATTGCTGTGTACCATGTGGAGTGAAAAATAATTTTTAATCATTTTTATATGCTATGGCGTTTTCATTTTCTTCTCTTCATCTTCTTCGTCAAGCTTATGATTTTTTTTTACTCGTTGAAATTACCGTTTTCAAGCGTTTCTCATGATCACTCTACACCGACGTGTTTACTTTATCATTATCTATTACTCTATTAGTTAGAACTTCTTCAAAACTCATATAATTAAACTCAAAACTCTTCATTTTGTGGGTTTTTTTGAGTTAAAGAGCAGGTGTTGTCTAAAATTCTAAACGATAAAAAATATTATTTTAAAAAATAAAACTACATATCTTAAGATTAACTTCATCAAATGATCGTCGACAAAGATTAAATTAGAGGTTGAAGCTTTGAATGAATTCTTGTCAATTTTATGTGAGCCATTTGCTATAACAGTCAAGTTTTGGGATCTAAAAGTTATTATAAGATATTATTTATTTATACATATTCTTAATTATCTGACAATGAACATACACCTTGTAGACTGAATCCGTGTCTCTTAAGATAAACATCGTCTACTTTTCTATTGAGACACTTGTTGGGTTCACTTATTCAAGTACTTTTAAGTGTAAACTATTTTGAGTTTGGATCATTTATCTTAAATAATTTTTTTTATAAAACTTTGGTGTGAATTATTGACTTTAATTAATCACATTGAATTAAAAATTTAAATTCGAATTTGGATTCACAATTTGACATCTCACAATATTATTTTCGTTACGTTTGGATTAATTAAAAAATTTAAAATAAAAAAATCAAAAAATGGAAAGAGAGGGAAAAAAAAAACTAACAATGAAGGAAAAAAAATGGTAATCTTACCTTTCAAACGAGTGTAACCAATTAAACCGAAATAAAGAAGTAGGGAGCAGGCTGGAAGAAAAAGGCAGCAAAAAACATTCGGATTTTCCCTCCTCCCCCGCACGTTGAAATCACACACTTTTGGATTTACGGATCTGAATCTAGTCAGACAAAAATGGTGAGAGCCTCCTCCTATTCAAAGAAGCCACCCGTTGCACAAACCCCAGAAGGCACTGAACGGAAAAGACTGAAGAAATTAGCTCTGAAGAACGACCTACTTTCCGAGAAACCCCCCGCCCCCAAATCTTACGTTCCTCTCCGCCCATCCAACCAAGTTATCAAGCACCACGGCAAAGATATTCTCAGGAAATCTCAAAGGAAAACCCGTTTCCTCTTCTCTTTCCCTGGTCACCTTGCTCCCATTTCTGGTGGCAGGATCGGCGAGCTCAACAATTTGGGCTCCCAAAACCCTATCCTCTACCTTGATTTCCCCCAGGTTTTAATTTTTCAATTCAATATCTCTTTTGAATTGTTTAGAGAAAGAGTAATGTAATGGATCTAATAGTACTTGAATTTTTTCTTGGGTTTTTAGGGTCAAATGAAGCTGTTTGGGACCATTTTGTATCCCAAAAATAGGCATTTGAGTTTGCTGTTCTCTCGCGGTGGAAAGAATGCTATGTGTGAGGATTATTTTGACAACTTGGTTCGTACTTTTCATTCTATTTTCGATATTTGAACTTAAGAGTTGAGATCATCAAGTTAAAAGGTCCCTGGCTTCTAACTATGGCGGTGTTTTTCGGGATATTAGGAGATTTTGATGTTATAACTGATGTGGATGCTTTAGTATTTAATCCGATGTTTTATTATTAATTTTTATATATCCTTTCTACTTCTTAGAGTAGACTATGTGTTCTAATTTCGGGCACCTATAAACTAGCCTTCCAGTTTTTACTTTGTTGAATGCTTAGCTCCTGGTTGCTATGTTAATATTGTCTTTCATATGAAAGTTCCAGGCCTTGAGTCTGACAATTTGTGATTCTTCTTTACCCTCAAGAGTCATCATTAGTTCTTTGTATTTTCATGCTAGCATCTATTAACATTTCTCAACTATCTTTTGTAGCATGTTTCATATTTTTTCTAATCATCACTAGATTGATATTTTTAGATTGTATTCTCCGATGTATGGTGGATTGGAAAAAAAGATGAGAACCCAAAAGAAGAGCAACTTGATTTTCCAGACGAAATGTTTGAGGTTGTTTCCTTGTAATGTTTTTTTTGAACGTGTAGTTTACCATAGTGTGTTTCTTTGACTTGCGGATAAACTCCCTTATTAATCTTCATCACAGTAAATTACTGTTTCAGGGACAGAAGATGAAATATGACTTTAAAGGTGGTGCTGGGGTGGCATCTGTTAACAAGCAAGGCATTCCAAAAACAGAAATAAAAGAGGTTGATATGGAGTCCCTTGATACTGATTCGGGAGATGCTTTATCAGATGAAAGCAACTTGAAAGCTAAGATAGAAGTGACACCAACTCGGCAATCTGCAAGAAATGCTGGAAAAAGATTCAAGTACACTTCTAAATGTTTGTTTTGTTTTACATGCAGTCTTTTTTTTTTATTATTATTATTATTATTATGAGTATGATTATTATATTTTACTGCTAGACTAGAATACTATAATTATGTTGTTAACTCCATATGATAGAAGTGTCATGAAAACTTCTATCGATTATTAATACTAGATCACATAGAACATGTTTCTGGTCACATAAGGTTCCCGGGGATTATCATGTACTTCTGTTGACATCTTTCTGTACCAATATTTAATTTTGTTGTCCATTTATTTAGGCTCTATTGATGCTTCATCTTGTCAATACTTTCTCTTTTCTAATTAATTCCATTTATTAAGCTTAAGTGTATATAAGTTAGCATTTATATATGTTTACCAGTTTTGGAAGTTGAGCTTTTCTTTGACTTCTTGTGTTAATTTAGATTTGCTGAGGTTTCTTCCGAGGATGACTCTATTGGAAGTGATGCTGAACCATTTGATGGTGAAGAAACGAAATTTAGACTGAAACTTGATTTAACTGATGATGATACTGTTGCAAATATCCTGATTTAGTGTATCTGGATTATTTTGTATTATCCAACTGCATACTCCTATTGTTCTGTTGGTTAGGATATTAATTTTTAGTCTATGTATTTACTTAAATTATTCCTAGGCATCTGTTTTTTTGGTTCCTTAACTGATAATTACAGACTACTAGTTCTGTTCCGGTGGACCTTGGTTCTGATGATACAGAAGATAACCAGGTCTCCGAACAAATTCAAAGCAATCTAACTTCAGTGACCAAGTCTAGAAAAACATCTGAGTCAACTGCTACAATGACTAAATCCAAGGAAAATTCACACTCAAGGCATGGTTCACTTGTTCAAGCTACTATATTTACAATGTTTAAGAAAGTGGAAGAAAAGGTATGGCTAAATAATCATTATTAAGATAAGAGAAGTTGCTTTATTTAGTTTTACTTCATTGGGTACTCTTTTTCTCCTCTTACCCAATTGTATGACATAGCACTAGCTATGTAATGAATCTAGAAGCATACTGAGAGGTTTACGTGGTTGGTTGCTTCATGGATTTTCTAATGTTTATCTGTGCATGTTACTGTTAGTAAGATTGTTTCCACTTGTTTATCCTATGATATAGTGATTTTATAGATTTAATTTATTTATCAATTGCATACTTCTCATTTGTTTAGATTTCACATGGGTTGTATCCTTCCATGTTCTTGACATTTCTGATCACATAATACTTCACTGGTTGTATTGAAAAGCTTAAAAATTTCCTGCTTCATTAGCTAATGATTTGCTTGGAACAAGCTGTGTTTTTGCATAACCATCCATAATCATGTACGCCAATTTTGGTTAGAAAGATTGTTGAATGTTGATCCCTGTAATTAGCAAAGAAGCATGAAAGTGCATGGGCTATTGTGCAGTGTACAGTTGAACCTCAAAACAAATGTATGAACCATTTTTTTTGCATATATCACTTTTCTTTTGGGTACATAATCACACTTCAAGTGTAATGATGCCAAATCAAACTTCTAATCGGGTGAAATGTTGAAATTTGTGATTACTGAAGTTCCATGAATTTATGTAAGGAAGTATTTAGCTAATTATATTTACAAGTTCAACCATCCTTCACTTCTCTTTTGGGTACAGTATCATACTTTCAAGTTCAACCATGCCAAATCAAACTTCTAATAAAGTGAAAGTTGAATTTTGTAGTTGTCGAAGTTGCATGAGTTTATGTAATTAAGTATTTGTGTATGTAAAGGATTGTTTTCCATGATTTTAATGATCTTAGTATTTTGTGTAAATTTCTGGCTGGAGATTTGCTAGGCATCCTTGTACCTTTCCTGCTCCCTGTGGTGAGTGATTATACTTCAAAGATTGGAATCAACTCTCTTTCTTCAAAAGAAAAAAGAAAGAAAAAACCCTCCCCCCCTCTCTCTCCTTTAAGGTTTCAGTTGAACATTGTAATTGTTACAGCCCATGGTTTTATGCTATGTAGCTATAAGAATTTGCCTCTAATCCATTGGAGTTAATTGCTTTGTTCCTGGATTAAAGCTAATGTAGAAATATTTCACCTTATGTTTGGACAATGTAGTGAGATATGGATTCTGTCTCAATCCTAGTAGGCTCTTTCTGTTTTCCTTTATAGGTAGTGGGTCATGCATTCCTTTTGCTGCCACTGAGCTTTATAAGTACTCTTTGGATTTGATTTGGCTGTAAATGTATTTTTCAATAGTAAAATTTCTTATGTTCTTATAATATTGCTTTAATTCCTGAAGGGACCAAGAGGTTCAGAGAAATCTTCATCCTCAAAAGGTTGGACATATTCCTGCTTTCTGTACTCATAAAATATTGTGCAAGTCTGAAAGATTATTAAGGTTTATGATTTTATCCCTATTGTGCACTATCCATCCAGTTTCTGGCAAGAAGTTGCGGTGTAAGAATTCAGGAAGGAAGACTGATCAGGTTAAATTGAGCTTAGATATCTAAGGTTTTGATTTTAGTTTTTCTTTTCTGTTTTCCTAAAAATATTTATATTTTCCATCTTTTTGCTTGTCATTCAACTGCTGAATTATGCGAAATTTTGGAAACTATTGTGGATGAAAGTACTGACAAGCAGCATCTGCTTTTGGTGTTGCCAAAGATGGATCTAGCAAAAAGGGAAAAATAACTGAGGGAAGAACCACTGGTAATAATTTCTATTCTCCTTTCCCGCTATGTGCTTGTGCTTGTGCATGTGCATGTGCAATCTGTTGTACTCTCAACAAGAGAGTCTGAGAACCTATAATGTTTTCATGACTTTTCACCATGGACTATTAATACCCATTCATGTAAAATGGAGGGGGCTATATATCTAATTTTCATAGAATCTTCCATTTGAATGCGTGATAAAAGAGGGCATTGTTTGGGTGAGGCTGGGTAACTATTACCACTGGCTGGACTTCATGGTGATGGATGAAGCACCGCCAGCAGTTGGATGTAATGGTTTATTTATAAGGTTCTGGAAACGTGTTTAGTTTTGTAATGAGGTCATGCAGATGAATTTCAACCGGTTATGCTAGTGCAGATAACCATTTTCTAATTTGGTCAACACTTTCTAAAAGATAAGGTGTGCATTAAGCTAGGACATACAATAATGATAATTGTCATTTTAATTGACTGACAGTTAATTGATCTTTTATCGAGGGCTACTCAAAGTTATCTTAGGTACCATACTTTTGTTGTTTAATTTATGAATTTTGTTCATATGCCTTTCCTAATTGAATAAGATCATCTAGTTATTTATTACTATGGAAAGGTCATGAATCTACTGAAAGGCAGAATAATTTTTTACCGCTGGCTGCTTTCTCTTTTTTTGTTTTTGTGCATATGCTTTGCATTTTATCATCTTCAAGAACTTTGGTAAGAAATTAGAGGCATATGTCTGACTTGTGTTTAATTTTTTTATAGAAAAAACGTTGATACACGGACCGTGTAAACTAAAGTTTACACGTGCCTTTTAGCTTTAAGGGTTAGGGTTTTAGTTTAAGATTTAAAGTTTAGGGGTTTAAGTTGCAGGGTTTAGAATTTAGGGTTAGTGTTTAGAATTTAGGGTATATGGTTTAAGGTTTAGGGTTTAGCATTTTAGGGTTACGGTTAGAAATTTAAGATTTGAGTTTTATAGTGTAAATATGCTAGCTTGTGTAAAATTAGTTTTACATAGCCCGTGTATCAAAATTTTACCCTTTTTTATATAAGTTTTTTTAACGTAGTTTGTGGACCCTTGAAGGGTTCTGTTCTTATATCCACGTTTGAATATGCGTTGGCCATGGGTGTTGGATACGGGCACTTCAATAAAAATGAAGAGTCGGAACAACATAGGAATCAATTGTTATGCCAAAATTATATAGTTAATCTCTCACAAAAAATAGCTCCAAGTTTGCATATTCCTATTGTTTCCAGAACTTATTCACCGTGCAGTTATCCCTTGACTTTCAATTTCCTTTGGCATTTTCTTCCTAAGTTAAGAACTTGATGGAGTCTCTTACATTACCTATATCCGACTCGTATTGGGACATGGGTTTTGGGGTACAATCCTTTCGATATATGTAAAAACTTTTAAAAAAATTGTGTACCCATATTTGATGCATATGATCATACCCTTATTTGACACTCATCAAGTCTAGATAACACAGGAAGTAAATACTAAAAAAAAAAAGAGAACTTTCTCCACTGCCCACCTCTGGCATAATTTCCAGAAATGGCACGTCTATGTATCCCTTGTACTGATTTATTCTTATTGATCCCTTATTTAGGATACTAATGGAAGTGATGAAGATTGGACTGCTTAAAATATGTTACCTCTATGGCAAATATAAGGATCAACACAAGTAAAATCAAGCAGACACTGAAGTGATGAAAGAATAAAGAAAAAAGTCGACAACTGGCGACGATGATCAGGGCAGAACACAATAAAAACTAGTGCGAAGTAGTTGGGTCGTGTTTTCTAGCAAATGGTTTCTCTTGCTTAAAAGAGTGTAACATTAGAACTTAGGGCCTAGCTCAATGGTAAAAAAACTTGGGTTTGGTTTGATTTGAAATTAATGAAGATAATATTTTCAAATGATCTAATAAATCTATTTTATTCAGTTTATACGAATATAAATGAATTCAAACATATTGTGTGGTTTTTTTTTCTTTCAAAAAATTTGTTTATAATTTGTTGGTTTATTTATTTATTTTGGTAAATGGAATGAAGAAACAACTTTCTTTTATAAAACAATTGAGTTTCATTGTTCATATTGATTTACAGTTTTTTTAGTAATTTAAAACACTTGATTATTACTGAAACCGAGATGAGTGTAATTCTATAAAAGCTAAATCGAAGGGCATATTAGAATCGTTTTTATTGCTCAGGCCCACATCGGGAATCTTAAATGACCAAACTTCCAATAACTTTAATTGAACAAATTCACTGAAATAAAGTACTTTATATGTCATAAACCCTGAACCCTAAACTAAACTAAGACAAAGAAGAAAACAGTGAAAAATAACTTATACTAAATACTTTGATGATGCTGGCTAATGTAAGCATCTATACATCTTGCCTGCCTGCCTATGTTCACTTGGACTTGAATTCAACTTTATGTTGTTAAGAAATTATCGACCCTAACATTTGCTCCCCTTGAGAGAAATTTCATGCAAATCGGTGGCTGAACCCCGGCTAAAGCGAGTATTGAGCTCGGCAAAGTCCATATACCATCGCCACAGATCAAACCAGAGGCAACTGCTGCTGAAAATGCATCCGCCTTTTCCCTGTTTAACTTTTGCCAGACGAACAAAATCAAACTTCCAACGCTCATATCGATGGCAAAGTATGAGCCGAGGTAGAAAGGTATCGCCATTGCCATTGGAAGTGGAACGAATGATCCCCATTTCTTACCCAGCATATCTTTAGTGAAGTTTATCAACATGGCTGCACCGAAGAACACACAACATAACAAGAGGCATTCTTTTGGTAGAGAAGAGAAGCCCTGCACCCCTAATATAGACATGTTGCGATAAACGGTTGCAAAAGGAGCTGGATATTTACTTTCAGGAAGTCCAAGGTCATTGAACGCCTTGTAGAATAGCCAGAAGACACAGGGTGAAACTATGCAGCCCATGGCAGTGCCGATAATTTGGCTCACAAACATGGACCTAGGAGAAGCGAGGGTCAAGTAACCGGTCTTAAAATCCTGCATTAGGTCAGAGGCTGTTGACACAATGTTCATCATTACACCACATGCTATGAGGCCTGCAAGGACTCCATCATTCTGACCTGCCCAAGCTCCGATCGTAAAGATTGCTAGCATGCCGTAGGTCGAAGCAAGGGACCAATCGGTCAGTCCAGTTCCATACGCATTACAGAAAGCCATTGTGGGTGCAGAGATGTAGATGACCAAAACATAATACCATTTGAGTTCGTGAAAGATGTGTGGAAGATATGGTGGAGATGGAAGCAATTGTTACATAACCTGCAACAGAGAACCATGTAGGAATCCGATCTTTTAGAAAGAGTTCGGTTCGATGCTGGTCATTGTAAGATAGCTTATCTGAGGCATCAGGAGAGTGCTGGTTTGCAACGGGGAGAGTTTGTCGTCCTCGAATTTGAGAAAACAAGCCTGTGAGGGTTTTAATTAACACCTTGACAAAGTTGTATAGCCCATCACCCAGAATCATGGCAATGGCAATAAATACCTGGAATTAGGGAAAATTCAAGAGTCGGTGAGGAAGAACGGATCTTGATATCCATATAACGGCGTCGGGAAACTACAGTTTCGATGGTTTTATCGGAAACTAACCTTGTAACCTTGTATGCCATGCATATTGCTTGAGGAAAGACCAGCAGGATACCAATCACCCTCTCTCTTTTTTCAATGAGAGGCCACATTAGACCCCATGAAAGTATTCCTCCAAGCAGCACTGATATGTTTATTATGTAGGGGCAAATCATCCCTACTCCCACATATGTTGTTGAGAAATCGAAGTAAAACCTGAAATAGCAAAGGTGTCACTTGGTACTTGTTTCCAAAATATCCTAAAATCTTTCATCAACTCTACATTTATTGTGTTCACTAAAATTGAACCTGTTCTCATATGCTTTAAGCCCGAACGTAGGGAAGCTAGAAAATCCACAATCCTCTCCAGCAGTGAAAAACCACTGAAAGAAACCCCACAAAAAGCTGAAAGAAAAGAACTTCCCCAATGTCTTTACTTGCTTCCTACAAGTAAAAAAACACGAAAAGATTAGAATGTCGAAATGATCAGCTTTAATTAGAAATCGAAACTATGACAATGATTTTACTTTGCTAGCTTTGCTCCTTGAGGAGTGTGGAAGCTATTGATGAGATGTGCAGTTGCAGTACCACTTGGATATGTCAACTTGAAGTCTATAATCATGATCTGAGAAAAGAAGAGGGCACAAAGTTGGCTATGGAGGTTAACACGGGCAAAGAGAAAAACATTTCCTTGCAAATCAACTCAATGATTTCAATCCTATACATGTACTATTATAGACATCATGCATTTGGAAAGTAACATGTCTTTGTCCATTTAACACATTGTTGCCTAAGTTTGCAAATATGGTAGGGCAAAGTGTAGTGTTACCTTCCGAAGAGGCACCACGGAGAAGAGACCAAGAAAGCTAACAACAAAGAGAAAGCCAATAATCCATCCCAGAGACGGATTCTTGAAACCGCCATCATCCACTGATTGTTTGGCAATGCGTTCGCTCATTCCAAAGAGGTAACTTCCGAATCCCCCTGTTTGTCAACAAGTAAAGTAAGCATAAGAGTTTCTGCAAATCAGTTGAAGTTGTAATTGAAGCAAAATGAATGTTGATATTTTACGGTATACATTACAAAATTAAGATAAGATAAAACATGTGCCAGCATGAGTTTTGTGTTTATAAGCAGTGTGAAATGGAGAGAAGACGGCTATTATAAATATTCCAAAGGGTCCCCTTTTTTCTTTGAAAGTCCTGAGATACAGTCTTTTCTAGATAGGGACAAATTTGGTCCCTCTTTCTTTCATGATTAAAAAAGAAGAAGAAGAAGAAGAGTCTAATATCAACTTATCTCTTTCCTATATTCCCCAAAGCTCTACCAATTGGCTTCACAGTCACTCATTAATACTAATATTATATAAATATTTTAAAAATTAAAGTAAGTCAACCAAAGAAAAATAAAATCCCAACTCCATTAAAAAAAAATAATCCCAACTTTACACCAAAATCACTAGGACCCTCCATTGAAATCGGAAATACATGGTGCAGTGTTCGAATTCCTCGGTAATCTGATCTGTCGGATTGTTTTACATTCATTTTAATGAATTTAATATATATAATTAATTATTTTGCTTTAATTATAACAAAATAAAAAAGTTACCGCTGAAGGCGATGCCGGAGGAGGCGACGACGCAGGTCTGGATAACGGTGTTCTCCTGGCGAGTGAAGGGCTGGCCGAGGAGGCCGGATTTCTGGAGCAACTTAGTCCATATCTTGACGAAGAAAAACCCTAACAATCCGGCGGAAACATTGAGGGAAGGGATGATTCCGGTTGTTAAATTGAGCTTCATTACTATGAAACTGAACAATACGCTCAACACGAAGCTCAAGCCCAAGGCTCTCATCGTCAGCTGATTCCTCCACGACGGAACTTACATTCCTTCGAACATTTGCTCCACCGACATGCCGTACTCACCTCCATTGCCCTTGTTCGCGTTAGCATCGCCGTGTTCTTGTTCTCCTTCTTCATTGTCGAACCCACTCTCCAACTTCCCCTCCTCTATTGCATTCCCAACCATCTCTCTATTTTTTTTAAAATTTTATTTAAGAATCTTAACAATTGGAATGCGAATCCTATGATTGGGAAGAGGGATGTTTTATAGGGAAAAAAGTGTTTGGCCGTCGGGAAAATCTAGAGTTGGAAATAAATTATAAATCATACGAAAGAACTAAGTCTACTCGTGATAGGATAGGGATGGAATAAATAAGTTGATATATAATACCAATTAGAATTTAAACAGAATTCATTTAAAAAAAAGAATTGAATTTAGTGCTGGTTTAATAACTCTACTCGTGATAGGATAGGATTGGAATAATAAACCGATATAATAATAATTTTAGTTCTCAAATAGATTTTATTTATTTAATTTTAATTTAAAATAATTTAATAATTTTAACCCTTCATATTTAAAAATTTCATTTATAAAGTGACCGTGTCTATTAGCAGATAATGAAATGATAATAAGTTTGTTTTATTAGTTTGTCAATTGTGCAATAATGAAGTGATTGTATTTATCGAGAGCTGATGAAAAGTAGCATGGAGTCGTCAAAGGGTGTGCCAAGGATTGAATTTGTTAGATTATTTTTAAATCATGATCAAGTTGATAGAATGTATAATTTTTTTTTACTAATACTACTTTATATCGGATCATGTTTTAATTTTAACGGCAAAGTGATCATTTTTTAACAAAATTTTATTGAGCAACAAAATTATAACTTTTTAAAGAAAAGTGACATGTTTGTTACCAAGCCTATAATTAAAAGAATTGTGGTATATTTTATCCTTAAAATTCTATAGAACGGAATAAAATAAAAAAATAGTTTTAGGTGTTGTTTGATATTCTCAAAAAATAATTGTCGAAAAATTAATAGTTTTATAAATATTAAATTTTTTATGAATATTTATTTATGTAGATATTTATTATGATTAGAATTATATGTATTAATATATACTTTGATGTACTTTATTATAAGCACTTTAATGTATATTAAGATAAAAATTATATATGACATTTACTCTTTTGTCTATAAATATAGAGTATTTTATAGAATAAAAATTTTTAGTCCCTTTTCGGTGTTCTTTTCTATTATGTTAAAAAAAATATGTTTGTTGTATGAGAAGATTAATGGTTGAGATTCACTAATTGGCCTAATAGCTAAGGATGCTCATATTGTCTCATCTTATATGGATGCGAATCTCGATATAATAATATAACACCTTTCAATTTAATAGAAAAAGATTAATGGTTAACGAGCAAACAAGTTTTTTTTAAATAAATCAATAAATTTTAAACAAGCTAGATAACAAAAAATTATTGGATAAACCATGTTATTAGATGGGATCATGATGACATAGTGAACCAAACTCATCTAATAAATTTTCCTATATAACAGTGGTGGATCCTCCGTACAGTTAGAGAGAGAATTAAAAAAAATTAGTTATAGCCCTTTAATTTTTTTAAAATCACTCTTTATATATATAATGACACCCAAAAACTTTAAAAATTTATCCTATAACTCTCACAAATCTTTTATTTTTTAAAATCATAGTATTAGCTCTCTCAAAATTCAATATAAAAAATATGCTTATGTTAAATAATGATGTACTCACCGGGTGAAATAATTTTATAAAAAGAATTTATATAAAAATTTATTTTAAAAATAAATATTTTTTGCATAAAATTTGTCAAAAGATTTTTTTAAACTAAAAAACGATAAACTAAATTTATTAAAACAAGAGAAGGTACAATATAGACAATTCAATTCATCATAAAGAGATTTGGGGACTAAGTTTACCAGAAACTCATACATATAATTCTCAAAGGCGCAAAGAAAACTGATACATTCTTTTGAAAAACTTAGCAATCGTCAACAATACTTATTTCTCAATCCAACTAACTGCTTAAAATGTGATGCAGGAGAAATGAGCGAAACAAACAATTTTGCAGGTTGTTTCGCTGAATAAATCTGAATGCAACGACAACCAATCACAAAAGGTGATCAAACTATTGAAGAGAGTCGTCAAACGCAAATCAGGATCGAGCGTCATGAGAAGCTCTACATGAATGCAAATCTACCGCAAAAGTAGGCGAAAACGTATCACAAGATAGAGACGTGTCATTATACAGAGGAAAAACATGGCACAAAGAAAAATAAACTAAGCGCAACAAGAAGTGCGAAAGTAAAAATAAAACAATTTTTTATTATAAATTATAAAAAAAGTAAACATAAAAAAGGAAAATATAAGAAAAAAAAATATCAACCATCGATAATCAATATAAAATTAAAAAAAAACATTAAGTAATATTAATGTTGTCAACCAATCAAATAAGAAGGAAAAGAACAAACGATGGCGGTGCTAGCGAATTTGACAAAGATCCAAACACCTATCGGTTACTACATGAGATAAGGATTCAATAGTTAAGTAGCAAAGTTGCTTTTAGAAAGTAACATATAATAAACTTAAATCTTTTTTAAATAGAATAATATAGTTTTTTAATAGAATAATAAAGTTAAAATATTATTGAATAGTTTATAAAACATTAATCTTTTAGTAAACTTTTTAATTAAATTGATGTTATGAATATTTTTTATTTATCTTGGATATTCATATATTAAATCAGACTTTAATGTATTTTATTATTAGGGTTTAATATTTATTAGAAATAGGGTTTTCATCTTATGCCTATAAATATAGAGTTTGGAAAAAGCATTGTACACAATCCTACATTGAGAATATAATACAAGTCTCTCTATTTGTCTCTCATCTTTGTTCTTGTTCATCTCTCTTGTTCTTTATTTTATTCACAACACGTTATCAGCACGATCTCGCTCAATTACTGTGGTTCTTGTTGGCAATTTTCGAAAAAGATTTCAACATGATATTGGTGACTACATATGTCGTATATTCAACTTAGCTTAAAAAGTCTGGTATATTTTTCTTATTTATATATCGATATAGTGGTTGGTTAATCATTATTATATTAAGGTCAGTGTATTTTGATCTATTATTTGATTATTATTTCGTTCTAATATTCAATGACATTTTGTTTTCACCAAGTTTATATATATATAACTCCAGGAACAAATATCGAGCCTTCAACAAAACCTATGAGATCAACTTAGTTTGAAAAATATGGTGTTATATGATGGTAGAATGACTAACCGCTACTTTAAGGAAAATGAAGAAAGCGGTGGATTAGATATGCCACTTGACAATGATGTTTTCTGAGTTCTACAGGCTATATGCACCTCAACAATTTTTTCCCATTTAATTTTGCTTTATATATATATATTTGAGATTAGATTTTATTATTATTTTTTTGAATTTGGCTTTTTGATTTTTAAGGTTCATATAACATCATGATGAAAAGGTGTGATTGTTTCATGGTTCACCACGGATGAACAAGATTCCAGTGCGGTTCTTTATTGGATTGAAAACCTCAATCAAAAAGAAAAAATGAAAGGCAAATTCAATACATATACGCTTTTTTATTTGACGCCTTGATTTTTAAGTCTGGTAAGTATTATATATATTGGTTGATCAATTATTCATTAATAGTATGACTGTTATAAAGTCTATATTTGCTTGAAAGCAATAATTTTTATGTGTCAAAAAACTCGACTATAGACTACTCCCAAGCTCAAGTTACGAAAATTCGTCTTGATCCAAAAAATTTTATGGGAGGCATTCCCTGAAGTGAATGCAAGCATGATGTTTATTCCATGCGATTGTTGGATTTGTTTCATTCTTAGAAGTGAATGCAAACATGATAATTCACTATATAGTCAGTGAATAAAACTCAGTTATGTGAATATTTCAAATTAAATTGAAATTTTGTGATCAGAGTATCACTGATTAGGATATGTTAAGAAAACATACTCCACTTTTCACGCAATTAATGTTGTCATGTAGACATAAAATCGTGAAAACGGTTTTAAATACCTATTGGCTCTACTACATTCCCTGAAGTGAATGTGACATTTTATAGCGGAAAGAATAAATGCCACATTAGAAATTGTGGTCGCGATTAAGGCCATAAAAATACACATAGATAAGATGATCATTTTAAGAATGCTTATACTCACTATAAGTGGGATTATAAGGATGGCAAGAGTGATAGAGATCGTATTAAAATCTTTATGTTATCAATGAGATGATACAAACCATTGGTCTCGTACTTGTCAAACGCTGAAGCATTATGGACCTTTATCCACAATCATGAATGATAAAGGAAAGAAAATATATACAGATTTTGATTATGAAAATGACGAAAATAATTGTGGCATTGTTGGTCCAACTCATTTGGATGTTGTTGCTTTTCTCATAACCCCTGAAGAGAATAATTCACCTTTTTATTTTGTTTCCTTATAATCTCTAAAGGGAATAATTGATCTTTCGATTTATTTTTCTTTATTTTAATATGCTTTACATATTATTTGTTTACGTTTATATTATATATTTAAATATTTTAAAATATTTATTTATTATCCTTTGAAGAATATGTTTACTTTTGGAATAAATTATGCAATGAATTGCGGCGTTTTATGCTTAAAAGACAGTGAAGTACTCATACTATACTTAAGCATAAGAAATATTTTTCCCATTTAAATGCAAGGGGAAATATGAGTATTATATCTCAAAGGACTAAAATATCAATGCTCCGGAAGAGTAATAAGATCTTGAGACATTATCTTTGATAGATAATCGATTTGATACGTGTTATATTTAGTATTTTTCATTCCTTGAAGTGAACAGAACAAAGCACATATTGAAAGGTGTATAATTATGCGTATTTTTTCCATATAAAAATGCAAAAGAATAATACAAGTACTATATTTAGAAGTATTAATATCGTAGATGGCTCCAAAAGAGCAAATAGTTATTGCCAAATGGAACTTAATTCCATATTCACAATGTGTTATACTCGCCAAAGTCATAAAGAGACTTATTGAATTTTAAAGATATTCACAGAAATGGTTATCATATTGAGACTATTAGTCAAGGGGATGTTGACTATCTCCGTATTACGAGTATAACTCAAGGCAATAAAAAATGTTGACAAAATTACATGCACCGTCATCTGGATTGTACTACACAAGAATTAGTATAAATTGAAACACATGCTATTGTAAACCAGAAGTTTACTGATAATTTTATTATTTGATATGACTGGTTAGGCCATCTCTGTTCAATTATGATGCGGAAATTTATTGACACTTCATGTGGTCATTGATTGAAGAACTGTCAGATTCTTCAAAATAATATTTTTTATGTGATGCTTGCTCTCAAGGCAAACTAATTATTCGACCATCACCGACTAAGATAGATTGTGAATTTATTAATTTTTTGGAATGGATACATGGTGATATATGTGGGCCCATACACCCTTCTTAGAGATCATCTAGATATTTTACGGTTTTAATCGATGCATCGACTAGATGGTCACATGTATCATTGTTAACAACCCACAACTTGGCATTTGTGAGGTTACTTGCTTAATTGATAAAACTACGAGCATATTTTCTAGATTACCTTATATAGATAATTTGTCTTGATAATGCAGTTGACATGCCATTTTACTTGCATCATTATTAATTTGCATCAGGCCAATAAATTATCATAAGTTCTCCCTATTACAAATGGGTTTTGGTCAAGAACCAAATATTTCCCGTCTTACAATTTTTGGGTGTACGATATATATTATAATTGCTCCACCACAACGCATTAAGATGGGTCCTCAAAAGAGGTTGGGAATATATGTCGGATTCAAATTCCCCTTGATAATTAAATATCTCGAGCTTCTTATAGGAAATTTGTTTACAGTTCAATTTGCTGACTGTGATTTTAATGAGTCAGTTTTCCCAACATTAGGGGGAGAAAATAATTAGATAGGAAAATAAATAAGTTGAAATGAATTATTATTCTCCATGTTGATCCACATACTCAACAAATGTGAACTAGAAGTTCAAAGGATATTTCATTAATAACACTTAGCAAATCAATTGCCAGATGCTTTTGCTGACCCTAAAAGAGTGACTAAGTCACATATACTAGCTACAAATGCTCCGATTGAAAATTAATGTCCCAAAAGGACAAACTCTAGTTGTTAGTGAGTCTAACTCACGATTGAAGCGTGGTAGACAAGTAGGTTCCAAAGATAAAAATCCTCGAAAAAAAGAGCTATATCTTATGATGGCCTGATCGAGGAATCAATGAATTATGAAATCTCAGTAAGAGATTAAAAGGTCTCCAACAGAGATATTAGACATGACTTAGGTACTTGATAATAAAGAGATCTCAATAAATTATGTCATGTTTGGTAATAAGTAGAACCAAAATTAAATCGACGTCATTAATACATTTGCATGCAATATAACACTAGAGATTTTAGATGATGATGTGGATCATTAACCATTGTCAATTGAACAATGTAAACAAAGAAATGATTGGCCAAAACGAAAAGAGGCAATTGAGGCGAAACTAAAATATCTTTCGAAAAGAGAAGTATTTAGGCCTATAGTCCATACATTGGAATGTGTAAAGCTTGTGGATATAAATGAGTCTTTGTGAGAAAGATCAATAAAAAAGGGAAATTGCGAGATATAAAGTTTGTTTGATTACACAAGGATTCTCACAAAGACCTAGAATTGATTATGAGAAAACACACTCATCGGTGGTGGATGCAATTACTTTTAGATTTTTTATTAGACTGACAATAAAAGATTTAGTTTTCGCCTAATAGATGTTGTTACATCATATTTTTATGAGCCCATTGATAATAATATTTATATAAAACTTCTGAAAGGATTTAGACTGTCAGAAGCAGTTAATTCAAGTTCCCGAGAACATTATTCAATCAAATTGAACATATCTATTTATGGATTAAATCAATTTGGGCGTATGTTGTATAATCGCCTCAGTGGATAATTATTAGCGAAAGGCTATAAGAATGATTCAATTTCCCCGAGCATTTTTATTAAGAGGTTTAGCACTGGATCTGTTATTATTGTTGTATATATTGATGATTTGAATATCATTGGGACTCATGAAGATATCTCTTTGACAATAAAATTCGTGCATCAATCGACATACATAGAAAAATACTTAAAGAGACTTTACATGCATAACAGACATCTTTTGAGCACGAGGCGGATACATCAAATGTGACAAAACGTAACATATTTCTTCAAAGTTTCATCCCTCATGATCTTTAGAAAAATATTATTCGATGAATCCTTTCAAGCAACAATTTGAAAGATATATTCACCAGTGATAGTCCACTTCAACACTTGAAGATTATATTCAAGATTGAATTATGAAGATTCAAAGATCTTATGTGATGTTTTCATGAGGGGGTAAATACGCGTTACACTTTTTTTCCTTAATCGATGTTTTGTCCCAATAGGTTTTCTTGGAAAAGTTTGTAATGAGGCAACATGTTATGCGTATCAAAGACATGTGTACTCTTTTTCTTTCACTAAGATTTTTTTCCCACAGGTTTTTTTTTTATCTTAGTAAGGTTTTAACAAGGCAAATTATTTTCATGGAAATCTAATGAGGAGTGTTATGAATATCTTTATTTATGGTGGATATCCATATATTAAATAAGACTTTAATACATATTATTATTAGGGTTTAATACCTATTGAAATTAGGGTTTTCATCTTATGCCTATAAATATAGAGTTTGGAGAAAGCATTGTACACAACCCTACATTGAGAATATAATACAAGTCTCTCCCTTTGTCTCTCATCTTTGTTCTTGTTTATCTCTCTTGTTCTTCTTTATTTTATTCACAACAATTGATACTTTATTAACTTGCTAAAATTTTATATTACTGCAAATAAACATGTTTTTAAAGTTTTAGATAATGATATCAATAACTAGTTGGTCTAGGTGGATGATGCACTAGATGCTTATCTAAGGTTAGATGTTCGAATCTTGATGTTGTAAATAGAGAAAACTAATTTGGGAGGGTCATCCCATAATGGGCATCTGCAAAACTCGATCTGAATTAGTTAGTCAGTGAGTCGAAAATAGTGGTTAAACAAAAAAAAGATAATGATGATAATATTTTCAAAGGATTTAATAAATCGATTTTAAACTATTTCTAAGTGTTTAGAATATAAATGGATTCAAACATATTGTGTGCATTTTTCTCTCTCAAAATTTTGTTGCTATATTAAGTTGGGTTTTATTGTAATTCTAGTGGTTAAAGATTACTTGATAATTAGGATTTACTTTAATGAGTAAATATCTATTTTAGGTAGGAGATCTTATTGAATAAGGTTTCTCGGTGACCAAGTATTCGGGTCTATAAATTTAGACTAGGTTTAACCTTTTGAATTACGAGAGAATGAGAGATATGAGAGAATTATTCTTTGTAGAGATGTAACCACTTTTAGATCTCTACAACTATTGTGACTACGTTATAGAGATGGGTATTGCAGGAATGTTGATAAGAGTGTTTAGTTTCCACCGAGTCATGGGATTTGTACACCAGGTTTTGAAATTACATGGGTTATCATGTATTTGTACTCTTTGTGTTCTCTGCGTTGATAGTGGATTGTTCATTTCTCTCGTTCGTGGAGGTAGGCTATGCTGAATCACGTTAAATCTTGTCTTTTGTGCATGTTTTGGACTATGTTGTTATCGCTTTGGTTATTTTGCCGCATACCAAATTCCTAACAAATGGTATCAGAGCTATGTTCGAGTTGCGCATTTTAGAATGAATTTTTGCTTTGAATTTTGTGAAGCGATGTTGGAGACATGTCAGACAAGTATTGCTGCAACAAGCTTTCAGTTGCAGGGAGAGTAATTCTAAATCGATTCAACGATGCTTCAAGGTTACTACGTAAGAATTGGTGTTGTTGAAGACTTGGCGGTGGTGTTTCAACGGATCTTTGGCTTATGTAAAAATTGAAGCTGTTGAAGACTTGAAGACCAATGCTCGAATAGAATTTGTGTCAAGGGGGAGATTTGTTATATTTTGACTCAAATTCTAATTGGTAATTAAGTTGAGTTTTATTGTAATTTTAGTGGTTGAAGATTACTTGGTAATTGTGATTTACTTTAATGAGTAAATATCTATTTTAGATAGAAGATCTTATTGAATAAGGTTTCTTGGTGACCAAGTATTTGGGTCTATAAATATAATTGGTAATTAAGTTGAGTTTTATTGTAATTTTAGTGGTTGAAGATTACTTTGTAATTGTGATTTACTTTAATGAGTAAATATCTATTTTAGATAGAAGATCTTATTGAATAAGGTTTCTTGGTGACCTAGTATTTGGGTCTATAAATATAGACTAGGTTTAACCTTTTGAATTATAAGAGAATGAGAGAATTCTTTATAGAGATGTAACCACTTTTAGATCTCTACAACTATTGTAACTATGTTGTAGAGATGGATATTGTAGGGATGTTGGGAAGATTATTTAGGTTCCATCGAGTCATGGGATTTGTACATCAGGTTTTGGGATTACATGGATTATCATATATTTGTTCTCTTCGTGTTCTCTACGTTGATAGTGGATTGTTTGTTTCTCTTGTCCGTAGAGGTAGGGTATGCTGAACCACGTTAAATCTTGTCTCATGTGCATGTCTTGGTCTATGTTGTTATCGCTTTGGTTATTTTGCAGCATACCAAATTCCTAACAGTTGTGAATGGAGAAAACTGAATTGGGAGAGTCGTCCCCCATAAAAGGCCTCTGCAAAACTCGATTTAGATTAGTCGGTCAGTGGATCGAAGAACAGTGGGTTAAACCAAAAAAAAATAGATAATGATGATAATGTTTTCAAATGATTTAATAAATCGATTTTAAACTGTTTCTAAGTGTTTAGAATAAAAATGAATTCAAACATATTGTGTGTATTTTTTTCTCAAAAATTTGCTGGTATATTTATTTATTTTGGTAAATGGAATGAAGAAACAACTTTTTTTTATAATAAAAAATTGAGTTTCATTGTTCATATTGATTTATTGTTTTTATTTTTTTCAGTAATTTAAAAATACTTGATTATTTCTCAAACCAAGATGAGTATAATTCAATAAAGCTAAACCGAAGGGCTTATTAGAATCGTTTTTATTGGTCAGCCCCACATCGAGATTCATAAATGACCAAACTTCCAATAATTTTAATTGAAAAAACTCACTGAAATAAAATGCTTTACTTATCACAAACTCTAAACCCTAAACTAAACTAAGACAAAGAAGAAAAATGGGAAAAATAACCTATACTAAATACTTTGATGATGCTGGCTAATGTAAGCATCTATACATCTTGCCTGCCTGCATGCATATGTTCACTTGGTGGACTTGAATACAACTTTATGTTGTTAAGAAATTATCGACCCTAACATTTGCTCCCCTTGAGAGAAATTTCGTGCAAATCGGTGGCTGAACCCCGACTAAAGCGAGTATTGAGCTTGGCAAAGTCCATATACCATCGCCACAGATCAAACCAGAGGCAACTGCTGCTGAAAATGCATCCACCTTTTCTCTGTTTAACTTTTGCCAGGCAAACAAAATCAAACTTCCAACGCACATATCGATGGCAAAGTATGAGCCGAGGTAGAAAGGTATCGCCATTGCCATTGGAAGTGGAACGAATGATCCCCATTTCTTACCCAGCATATCTTTAGTGAAGTTTATCAACATGGCTGCACCGAAGAACAAACAACATAACAAGAGGCATTCTTTTGGTATAGAAGAGAAGCCCTGCACCCCTAATATAGACATGTTGCGATAAACGGTTGCAAAAGGAGCTGGATATTTACTTTCAGGAAGTCCGAGGTCATTGAGCGCCTTGTAGAATAGCCAGAAGACACAGGGTGAAACTATGCAGCCCACGGCAGTGCCGATAACTTGGCTCATAAACATGGACCTAGGAGAAGCGAGGGTCAAGTAATCGGTCTTAAAATCCTGCATTAGGTCAGAGGCCGTTGACACAATGTTCATCATTACACCACATGCTATGAGGCCTGCAAGGACTCCATCATTCTGAGCTGCCCAAGCTCCGATCGTAAAGATTGCTAGCTTGCCGTAGGTCGAAGCAAGGGACCAATCTGTCAGTCCAGCTCCATACGCATTACAGAAAGCCAGTGTGGGTGCAGAGATGTAGATGACCAAAACATAATACCATTTGAGTAGATATATATTATAATTAGAATTAGATGTATTAATATGGACTTTGATGTACTTTATTATAAGCACTTTAATGTCTATTAAGATAAAAATTATATATGATATTTACTCTTTATGTCTATAAATATAGAGTACTTTATAGAATAAAAATTCCCTGTCTCTTTTCGGTGTCCTTTTCTATGCTTTACACTAAAAAAATTAAGTTTATGGTTTATGGTTAAGTTTTAAAGTTAGAGTTTAGGTTTAGTGTTTAAGGAATTAGGGTAGAATATGTTTTTAAGGTTTAAGGTTTAGAATTTTGGATTTAGGGTTAGGACTTAGAATTTATTTTTTAGTGTTGGGTATAGAAAGTCACCGAAAAGGGGCAGAGGATTTTTATCCTACTTTATAACATGTTATCTTGAAACTTATAATTATCGCAACACAACCAACGGGGATTGGTCCAAATGGTAAACAACTTGATATTGCTTAAGCATGTATCGAGTTCGAGGCATTGTGTATGCAAAAATTTTCCGCCGAAAGACTCATCCACCAAAATCAAATGTGCGACTCGGGTCGGTCTAGATTAATCAAAGTAAAGCTCTAAGAACAGAGAAGGAAGCCGAAAAACAGTTTATCACAACACGAGGTCTTATATTCAAAGAAATTATTATTATTATTATTATTACAAAATTTAGATGATTGCTTAAAGTGTATACAAAGATAATTTTAATGATTTAGTTTTATTGTTCTAGTTATTTTGTTTAACTTTGCATGTTGTCCTTGGAGAACTGGGATGATATTAGGTCGAGTTTGTAATAGGTCGGGTTTGTTACAGGTCGAGTCTATTGTAGGTCGGGTCAAATCGGATCTCGGGTCGTTTCAAGTCCGGTTATATCAGATATTTGCCAGGTTAATTTCAGGTTCAAGTGCAGGTAGGGTTCAGTTATCAAATTGTCTGGATCAATTCAGATTCGGGTCTTTCTTAGGTCGGGTACGGATCCAAAATTATCGGGTCCAACTCGGGTTCGGGTTAACATCAGGTCGAACTCGGTTGAGCAAGTCATTATCACCTCGGGTCACAACCAATTCAGACTCGGGTTGATTTTAGTCGAATTTCTAGGTCGGGTCAGTATTTTACACCCCTACATTTTCGTTATAAGTTAAATATTGAAACTCCTTTTGCATACGGTTGGAGATTTTGAGTGAATCAAGAATTTATGAGATATTTATTTCTTTAGCATATGTTTTTTAATAGTCTAAAGGTGATTACAAGATAGTATATGTTCATACATATTCTTAACCCTTTGACAATGCATATACACTTGCAGACAAAGTGATTAAACCAGAGTCTCCTAGAATGAATATCATCCGTTTTTCCATTAGGACCACCTGTTGAATTCATTTCTTTAGCATATTTGATTTGTAGTGGTTATATATTACTTGTTTTGTAATAAAAGGTAAAACAAAAAAAAGTTGATTACTCAATGTTGCTTGTTTATATTTATTTCTTATGAAGTATAACGCTTTTATAAATACTATTTGTTGTTAATTATGATTTCTTTTTCATACATGAAAGTAAAGTTGTTTGTGCTTTTAATAAAGGTGATGAGGGCGACAATGATATTGACAACATTCATGTATGTTTATTACACTTTATTTATAATTTTATTACAATATGATTAGAGTATGACATATTAATCATGATGATATTTATTAAGATCGCGTTATTTATGTATGAGTACATATGATTAATTTAATTTTGGCTTATCTTAGCTGTTCTTGATTGTTCAAACATGTATACTTGTATATTTTGATTATCAACTCAAACAAAAAGTTCTTAAGGCATTGGCTTTTTTTTCTTCAATATGTATGATTTTATTAGATGTAAAACCATACAAGAAAAGGTAACGAGTGCCTCGTTAAACCCCGCTAAACTTAAGTGGAGGAAAAAGAGTACGCCCGCACCCGAGAGACAAAGGAACAAACAGCCCAAAAGCTTACAAAACAACCTGAAACACCGGCACCCTACCCACCTCCTCTTTAGTAACGCATCCGTAAGACTATTCGCCTCACAAAACACATGCACAAAACAAACCTCATACAAAGAAGCACAAAGCGAATCGATACTAACGAACACCTCCCAAAGCCTCCACGGACGACGAGCCGCACACGAGACCCAACCCAAAGCAACTCAAGAATCTAACTCCACAACCAAACTCACCACTCCCGACGTGACCAAGAAAACAACGGCAAGGCAAACTCAATGGCCTGGACCTCGGCCTCATTGGACTCCATAATCCCCAAAGGGCCTGAAAAAACCGCTAAGATCTTCCCAACCTCATCACGCAGCACACCCCCATAACCTGCCAAGCCCGGCTTTCCACGAGCAAAACCATCCACATTAAACTTTACACAACTCGGACGTGGCGGACACCAGCTAATATTCAACCTCGCACATGCAGCCCATGACGATTGGAAACACAAACGAGGGCAGCTCCACCACTTTGCTTTCGTTAATCTCATGCACAACACGTATCCAATAGAATGCCTGGAGTTTAACCAAGAAAAAAACCACTTCCATTGCAATTCGTTTCGAATTAAACACCAACTCATTTCGTACTAGCCAAAAGGACCAAAGAAGAGCCCCAACACATGAAAGCCACCATTGCCGGACCTCACCCCTGAACAAACCATGCAAATTCAGACACATTATCTCTCGTAGTGCTTTTCTTAAACAAATAATTCATTTAATACATAAAGATACAATCATTCCCGAAGTGAATGCAACAATGCATACTTCAAACCAATAACACAAGGATCCAAGTTTATAACCAAAGTTGCATACTCCAAATAAATTTCTTTTATACTTGCAGTTTACCATACATCTCATATTTTCACCTTATCATACATACAATCATACCATATAAACTTTAGATTCACTTTGACATAACATACTTAACGAATAATCAGACAAGTCAAACATATTGTAAACTTAATATCATAACATATACATGACTAATTCATTCCATGTTCTCATTTATGTTATAGCTTACTAGTGTATCCAGTTTTGCATAGAATCATAGCCAAAGTGCTCATATTTTTCGTGAGGCGAGTACATTAACTGATACTTTGGCCAAAGGTGGAGTAGATCGTGGGTCTTGGTTGTTGGTGCTGGAATGAGGGTATGTTTATGCATGTGTAGATGGGATGCAGGTCACACTGCTTATTGTGTGGTTTAGTTATGTTGTAATAGGGGTATGTCATTTTTTATTTGCAAGGGTATTTTGGCTTTTGAGTTATTGTTGATTTGGTGGTTTGATTCTATAAATTATCATGGTGTACTCTTTTTCTCCAGCCTAGATTTGGGGAGGTTTTTAATGAGGCCCATAATATTTTTATATGAGTTTTCAATATTTAAATCATACTTATTGATAAAAAAAGTCAAAGCATAACATCATATACCAAAGTTCCCATCACATCACTTACTCAATACATAATAACAATCCAAGACACATTCATCTCAATGTAAATCTATCATGCTTAGGTCATATGCCACTATCTAGGAGTTTGACAAAAAAAACTTAATGATAAAAAATTGACTTGCAACCCTTAAATCTGTAACCCCCAAAAATTTAACCTAATTGTTTAGGTCAAATCTTGAGAGTTAAGTTTGAAAGCTTTCCCTCAAGTAACAAATTTTAGGTTTTCTTATTTATAAATTAAAATTATTATTAAATAATAATAATTACCATAAAATATATCAATTAATTTTGAGCTCAATCATTAAAACAAATTCTAAGTATTTAAATAAAACATTTGTATTAAATTCGAAAACGCGTGCTGAAACAAAATCCCAATTTAAATGTCTCAAATGTCTGAATTACAAAATGTTCCAAAATATGTTAAAACATTAATCTGAATAATTGAAAATAGTTCATACTGAATAATAAAATATCCGAGTAAAATGCGAGATGCTCCAAGTACCGAGTCGCCTAATCAGTCTGAGTATATTTGAAAAAAAGAAGCTATGGGCGTGTAAGCTAAAGAGCTTAGTGTGTCTCTAAAGTGCGAGCAACACAAAAAAAACAAAATAGTATTTTTATTTTTTGATAAAGTCTTTTCTGAATGTGTATTAAATCCTATAAATCCAAACCATAATGATATGATGTCCGATGCATGACTCAATACCCGACTATCCGATATCATACAGAGTTGAGGTTGCACTCGTCGGAGTGGAGGTTTCCCTCGCCAGAGTGAAGGTTTCCCTCACTTTTTCTGAACACAATTTCGATCCCAAAACACATGATATGATTTGTAAAATCATAAATCCGAACTCTTACGAGTGTCTCATTTTCTGAGAATCCGATGCTTGATTTAAAAACACAATATAATATGCCATGTATGATGTTTCAAAATATTCTCAATAAAAATCAGATAATGAATCAAGCAAGGTACAAAACATCATTTATAACACAGTAAAAATACACAAATATGTGGCACAGGAAGAGAACACACCTTAGCTTAAGCAACTCAACCTATTGTATGACGTGACTCTCGCGATCAGAAGTACGAGGACTAGTAGGATTGGTACCTATGAGGATAATCCTACGATAACACTATTACTATTGTCACTATAATCAAAGAATTATTTCTAAAAACTAATCTAACGAAATTTAATGAATACTTATCTGATTCGAATAGTTGATCCTCAAATTAATTGAAGACATAGTTAAATTGAGCGATGCTAGAGACTCACCGGGGTTTGATCGAATTAAATAAACAAAATAAAAAAGAAAAGAAAAGAAAGATGTGTTTCGAATATAAATCAAGAGAGGGGAAGATGGCTGCGGAAAAAATAAACGAAATTGAAGAGGAAGGGTGGCTTATATAACCAAAATTTTGGATGGATTACAAAGCAAGTCCTTGTACTTTTCTAGGGTTCACAAAATAGGCACCAAATATCAATTCTTTATAAAAAGGTCACTAAATTTGTTTAAAATTCAATTAATTCCCAAATTTTCTATTTAGGATTTTATATTTAAATTCCCAACTTCTAGGGTTTGAATTTAGGGATTTCAAAATTAGGGTTTTTAATTTGGGGCAAAAATTTGGGGCGTTACAACTCTCCCACCTTTTAAAAAAATTTCGTCCTCAAAATTTTCGGACTTAACGGCAGATTCACAGAAATACAAATGTTAATATAGAAACTTAAAAGAGCATTTCAAATCATGTCACAAATGACGACACAGACAGAGTTTTAAAAGGGGCTTTTATTTTAAATTCATAGGAATGTGTAATGTCACGATCATTTGTTCTATTAACTGAAGTTCGGTCCTTGATTAGAATTCCAATTATGATCTATAATGGTTACTCAAAAGAACATAGCTTAAGGAGTCATGTGGTTCGGAATTATCCTTATCGATATCACAAGGGGAAATAACTTACGGGAAATTCTAGGTATTGAATGATAGTCATTACTAACGAGTATTCATTCTTTCTAATTCTGAATCCATATGAAACATACTCAAGTCTAAAACTCCTACTAGGTGGCATAGTAAAATCTATTTATAAGGGCAACCATTACTAAAACTAAATTTGGTACTGGAGTCTCGGATTTAAAACACGTTGAAAGTAATTCAGTAAGAATCAAGCTAAACCGTAGTAAGTTTCCAAAAAATTCCCATTTATCCCAAAATATTTCAGATGCATGCAGAAAATGAAAATATTTTGAAAACAATTATTGTGAACCTTCCAGTCCGAGGGTTGAACTTAGATCTAATGCCACTAAATGTAACCCCCTAAATTTAACCTAATTGCTTAGGTCAAATCTTGGGAGTTAAGTTTGAAAGCTTTCCCCTCAAGTAACAAATTTTAGGTTTTCTTATCTATAAATCAAAATTATAATTAAATAATAAAAATTACCATAAAATATCTCAATTAATTTTGAACTCAATCATTAAAACAAATTCTAAGTATTTAAATAAAACATTTGTATTAAATTCAAAAACGTGTGCAGAAACAAAATTCCAATTTAAATGTCCTAAAAGTCTGAATTACAAAATGTTCCAAAATATGTTAAAATATTAATCTGAATAATTGAAAAGAGTTCATACTAAATAATAAAAAATCTGAGTAAAATGTGAGATGCTCTAAGTGCCGAGTCGCTTAATAAGTCTGAGTATATCTGAAAGAATAAGCTATGGGGGTGTAAGCTAAAGAGCTTAGTGTGCCTCTAAAGTGCGAGCAACACAAAAAAAAACAAAATAGTATTTTTATTTTTTGATAAAGTCTTTTCTAAATGCGTATTAAATCTGATAAATCCAAATCATAATGATATGATGTCCGATGTATGACTCAATACCCGACTATCCGATATCATATAGAGTGGAGGTTGCCCTCGCCAGAGTGGAGGTTTCCCTCTCTTTTTTCGAACACAATTCCGATCACATGACACATGAAATGATTTGTAAAATCATAAATCCAAACTCTTACGAGTGTCTCATTTTCTGAAAATCTGATGCTTGATTTAAAAACACAATATGATATGCCATGTATGATGTTTCAAAACATTCTCAATAAAAATCAGATAATAAATCAAGCAAGGTACAAAACATCATTTATAACACAGTAAAAACACACAAATATGTGGCACAGGAAGAGAACACACCTTAGCTTAAGCAACTCAACCTATTGTATGACGTGTCACTCGCGAACAGAAGTACACGGTCTAGTAGTATTGGTACCTATGAGGATAATCCTACGATAACACTATTACTATTGCCACTTGATAAGTGTTCAAAAGTACTATTTTTCTTACCCTTTTTACTCATATTATTGTTAGACTTAGGCTCATATTAGTTGCATAATTAGCCATTCATGCATTAATCCATGTTTCCTTCCATCGTTGAGCTTGATTACACAACTTGGTAGTTTTTGTGGAAAAGATGCTGCTTTGGTGTGTTTTGTGTGTATGTGCAGGATCACTTGCCAAAGAAAGGCTAGAGCTAGTTGCCAGGGCAATGCATGAAGGATATGTCGAGCTAGTTGCCAGGGCAATGCATGAAGGAGACGCCGAGCCAGTTGCCATGGCAATTGTCGACAAGAGCAAAGGTGATATGGTAGTCGAAATTGATGACTATACAAGCCCAAGATGACGTGGAGCAAAGCCCAAACCCAAAGGAATTTGATTGCCATGCAGAGATTAAAGAATAATTAAATTTCAAGAAGATAGGAGAAGTTCTAGTAGGAATACAATTATAATAAAGAATTATATTCTTTAAAGATAATTTAATTCCAACTTAACTTCCTCCTCAAAGAAGGACTTTGGCCTAGCCCTATAAATAGGAAGGAGATTTCGACAATCAATAGAGAGCAGAAGAGAGGGAAATTTCGACAAGCATCTAGGGCAAGGAGGATTTCGACAAGCCTCTTTCTTCATCCTTTTCTTTCTTGTTCGATTGGGTTCATGCTAGGGATTATTTATCTTGTGTTTCTTTGGAACCTAGCCATGAACTAAATCTACTTGGCTATGGTTATTGTGTTTTGTGGTTGTGAGAAACTATTGGTTTTTGTTTAGGTAATAAGAGTTTGCACTTTTCTATTTCAAGGTTTATTCATTCTTGGTTCTTATTCTTGTTTGCGAGTGAATTGGGAGAGGATCTCGTGATTTCATCTATTTATCTAATATCGGGAGAGTTAGATTCAAGAAACGAATGAATATGATCTTTATTCAATCTATTGATGGTGAAGATTAATCCGGCTTAGGAATAAGTTAAGGATTTCAACGGCTAAGAGGAGCGCAAGATTGGTTGTTGTTCACCCTTGATTCAAGCAGGGATGTATTATCAAAGCATGCACAAGTAGCTAGAGTTTCGACTTAGGGATAAGAAGAAACCATTGAAGAACGCTCTGCCGAACCTTGAAGGTTGCTGCCCAGACGCCCAAGTAGTTGCCCAGGCAACCATCGATTAGTTGCCAAGGCAACCTCGTTGTGCAAGTTGCCACGACAACTAAGTTGCCCGTGCACTCTTTTACCAAAACGATCCAATCGGCTATCACACCTCAACTCACGATAACCTGGCCTATCTCTCTCTCATTCGATCTCATCTATTCATTTACTTTATTGCTTTCTAGATTAGTTATTAGTTAAACTCCTATAATCTTTTATTTGTGTTTTTACTTTTTACAGTACAAGATACTAGATTCTTGAAGTGGCACCAATCCCTGTGGAGACGATATCTTTTATACTATAACTTGCGACGTGTATACTTGCACATTTGCGTAGCACTTATTACGCGCAACAAGTTTTTGGCGCCGTTGTCGGGGATTGGCAATAGCGACTTTGTTTTTATTTTCTTGTTTAAAAATTCAAAGGGCTAACAAACTTTGGTTTTGCATTGGTATATGACCAGGGCGAGACCGACTTCACCAGAATATCCCTTTGATCCAGAAATCGAACGAACCTTACAAATACTTAGACGAAGGATAAGAGTAGCAATGGCTAATCAAGATGGCGATATGAATCAAGATGTTCGAGCAGGAAGAGGAGTGATTCTTGCACGAAACAGAACTATTCGAGACTATCTTGAAGAAGATCTTGATGGAATTAACCCAGGAGTTGTCGCACCTGAAATTGAAGCCGACCACTTTGAGTTAAAACCGGTAATGTTTAATATGATCAACACAATTGGTCAATTTGGCGGCTCAGCAACTGAAGATGTACGACAACATCTGAAATCTTTCCTCGAGATTTGCAACTCGTTCAAGATACACGGAGTCACCCCCGATGTATTACGATTAAGATTATTCCCCCTATTCACTGAGGGATAGGGAGAAAGCATGGTTGAATAGCATTCCTGCCGGATCCATAGCATCTTGGACTGATCTTTGTCGTGATTTCCTTGCTAGATTTAATCCTACAAATTTGACTGATAAGCTTCGTAACGACATTACTTCTTTTCGGTAGGCAGATGATGAATCCATGTACGAGGCTTGGGAGCGATATAGAGAACTTCTACACAAATGCCCCCTACACGGATTCCCAGTGTGGACTCAAGTAACAATGTTTTACAACGCCGTGAATACACCAACAAGGATGATGCTAGATGCCTCGGCAAACGGCATACTCCTAGATAAGTCGCCGGAAGAAGCAATGCAAATTTTAAACAGGCTGGCTAAGAATGATTATCAATTCCCATCTACTAGAAGAGGAGGAGTTAGACGCCAAGCCACAATACATGAACTAGGATCATCAGATTCAATTTCGGCACAATTGGCCACTTTAACCAAGATGGTCCAGAACATGCAAAAACCAAACAACACACATGAAGTCAAGGTAATGGATTCTTTTTGTGAGTTATGTGGTGATAGCCATAATTCTTCTGAATGTATGCAGAATTCGGAATCCAGCTTCTATGTGGGGAATTACAATCGGAACAACAATGTGATGTCCAATATATACAATCTAGCTTGGAAGAAGCACCCAAATTTTTTATGGAGTAATCCCAACAATGCTCTAAACTAGAACAATCAGAATGCACAAGCATCGAGATTCCAGCAGAATATGCCACGGCAACAGTTGCCGCAACAACAACCGATAACATCTAGTTCTTTAGAAAATTCTCTAAATGCTTTTATAATGAAAACTGAATCTTATATGGCTGAGAATAGTAATTTCATAAAAAGAACTGATGATTTTATTAACAGGACCGAGATGAGATTGCAAAACCAAGAGGCGGCAATCCAATCATTGGAAAATCAAGTCGGACAGTTTGCTCAAAATCTGAATACTAGACCGCAAGTAGGTTTACCTAGCGATACTGAAGTCGCAAGAGGAACTGGTCATGAGCAATGTGAAGCAATCACCACTAGAAGTGGCCAACAACTGATAGAGGCTCAAACCCGCTCATCAAACAAAACTCCACAAAAAGATCAAGACGAACCTAGCGGCAAAGCCTCAGATGCTGAACCAGGAATTACCGCGGCAACCGGCAATAAGCATGCCTCGACAACCGACGATAAAGACACCTCGGAAACGTGCGATAAGCATGCCCCGACAACCCCAGTTGATAACGCCTCAGCAACTCCAGTTGTCCCGGCAATGCCGTCAATCAGGTTCCAAACCAATGAAAGGATCGAAGATATCCGACTTGCACCACCATTCCCACAAAGGTTGAAGCGACAAAAGCAAGAATACCAATTCAAGAAGTTTCTTGATATCCTAAAGCAAGTCCACATCAACTTGCCATTGGTGGAAGCAATTGAACAAATGCCAAACTATGCCAAGTTTCTTAAGGACATTGTGTCCAAGAGAACAAGGCTAGGAGAGTTTGAAACAATTGCCGCAACAGAGGGATGCATGGCAATGTTGCACAATCGTATGCCACCCAAGTTAAAGGATCCCGAAAGTTTCACAATACCCTGTTCCATTGGAAACCACTATGTCAGGAAAGCACTATGCGACCTTGGGGCTAGCATAAACTTGATGCCTAAATTGATTTTCCAGAAACTAGGAATCGGGAAGGCAAGGCCTACAACAGTTATGCTACAGCTAGCCGACAGATCCTATGTGCATCTAGAGGGAAAAATCGAGGACATACTGGTAAAAATTGATAAATTTATTTTTCCCGCTGACTTTATTGTTTTGGATTGTGAAGCAGATGAGCATGCACCAATCATTCTCGGGAGACCATTCCTAGCAATAGGGAGAACCTTGATCGATGTTGAAAAGGGAGAACTCACAATGAGGGTGAATGACCAGCAAGTTAAAATAAATGTGTTCCAAACACTAAGGCATGCCAATGATCCAAACGAATGCCAACTTCTTCATGCCATGACAGAGTTTAACTTCGATGAGGAATTTAGTTACCTCGACAACTACATCGCCGATCAAGAGGAACCTGAGGAGTATGAATAACCGGTCGATGAGGAACAACAAGAAGAGGCAATTTGGCTAGTCAATCGACCAGGTACATACTTTGAACCACTGGATTACTCAGGTAAGGAAGGTAAGCTCGAAAAACCCTCTATTGAACAACCACCGATTCTTGAGTTGAAACAACTGCCAGAGCAACTAAAATATGCATACTTAGGAACCGATAATACATTGCCTATAATTATTTCTTTTAAGTTATAGCCTGAGCAGGAAAAGAAGCTGATCAAGATGTTGAAGCTACACAAAAAGGCAATAGGGTGGACAATTGCCGACTTGAAAGGAATTAGCCCGGCAGTGTACATGCACAAGATTCTGTTGGAAGATGATCACAAACCTTCAATTGAGGCCCAAAGGAGACTGAATCATGCCATGAAAGGGGTTGTAATGAAAGAAATCATCAAGTGGCTTGACGCCGACATTATATACCCTATCTCTGATAGTACATGGGTAAGTCCGGTACAATGTGTACCGAGAAAAAGAGGTATAACGGTGGTAAGTAATGAAAACAATGAACTCATTCCAACCAGGACTGTGACCGGTTGGAGGGTTTGTATGGATTATCGTAAGCTAAACAAAGCCACTAGGAAAGATCACTTCCCATTACCCTTTATTGATCAAATGCTTGACCGTCTTGCAGGTAAACCCTTTTATTGTTTTCTTGATGGTTATTCAGGTTACAATCAAATTGCCATAGCACCAGAAGACCAAGAAAAGACAACCTTCACATGCCCATACGATACTTATGCCTTCCGAAGGATGCCGTTTGGATTGTGTAACGCCCCGGCATCCTTCCAAAGATACATGATGGCGCTCTTTTCAGACATGGTCGAAGACTTCCTTGAGATCTTCATGGATGATTTTTCTGTTTTTGGTAATGACTTCGGCAGCTGTCTCGACAATTTAGAGAGGGTGTTGGCAAGATGTGAAGAAACGGATTTAGTCTTCAATTGGGAAAAATGCCATTTTATGGTAGATGAAGGAATAGTGCTCGGCCACAAGATTTCATCCAAGGGAATTGAAGTAGACAAAGCCAAGGTGGACGTGATCGAGAGATTACCCCCACCAAGTTTGGTTAAAGGAATTCGAAGTTTTCTCAGACATACAGGTTTTTACAGGAGGTTCATTCATAATTTTTCTAAAATCACTAAACCCTTGTGTAATCTGTTTGAACAGGATAAGGTCTTCGATTTTGATGATTCTTGCACCCAAGCATTCGAAACCCTAAAGAAAAAGCTTGCCTCAGCACCCATTGTCGTTCCACCAGATTGGACGCTACCTTTTGAGCTCATGTGTGATGCAAGTGAATTCGCGGTAGGAGCAGTCCTGGGCCAACGCACAGGTAAGACCTTCCATGTGATATACTACGCTAGTAAAACTCTTAATAGTGCTCAAGTGAATTACACAACAACGGAGAAAGAGTTACTAGATGTAGTTTTCGCATTTGACAAGTTCCGATCCTATTTGATTTGTACAAAGGTAATTGTTCATACGGACCATTCGACAATCAAATACCTATTTGCTAAAAAGGATACTAAACCTCGTTTGATTCGTTGGATATTACTTTTACAAGAATTTGATATTGAAATTAAGGACAGGAAAGGAACAGAAAATCAAGTGGCCGATCACTTATCACGTTTAGAACGCAACAGGGAGGAGGACACGGATCTTGAGATATGCGATGCATTCCCAGATGAACAAATTTTAGTTACCTTGGCAACCATGGACGCGCATGCCTCGGCAACCCTTGACGCCTCGACAACTCTCGACGCCGCTGCAGCCTTTGACGCGCACGCCTCGGCAATTTTGGGAGCAGTCACCACGGCAGCACATGCCTCGGCAATACCCTGGTACGCGGATTTAGTTAATTTCCTTGTTTGTGGTATTTTACCTTATGACATTACTCACCAAGGGAAGAAGCGGTTCCGCCATAATACTAAGCATTACTTTTGGGACGAGCCTCTTTTGTTTAAACAATGTGCAGATCAGGTTATACGTCGATGTGTCCCTGAAGAAGAGCAACAGAATGTACTCCGGCAATGCCATTCTTCACCCTATGGAGGACATTTTGGAGGAACTCGTACCGTGGCCAAAGTTTTGCAATCCGGTTTGTATTGGCCAACATTGTACAAAGATGCCCAAGACTTTTACAAGCAATGTGATCGTTGCCAGAGGACGGGCAATATCTCTAGACGACATGAGATGCAGCTCCAGAACATCATCGAGGTGGAATTGTTCGATGTATGGGGAATCGATTTTATGGGACCTTTCCCATCTTCATTCGGCAACCTCTACATTCTACTTGCCATCGACTACGTGTCTAAATGGGTTGAGGCAGCTGCAGTTCCCAACAACGATTCTAAGACCGTGCAACGATTCTTGCAGAAAAACATATTTACATGGTTTGGGATGCCGAGAGCAATTATCAATGACGAAGGCAAGCATTTTGACAACAGACTAATTGCCAAGATGTTGCAACGCTTCGGCATATCACACAAGATCGCCACGGCATATCACCCACAAACCAATGGGCAAGCAGAAATTTCTAACCGAGAATTGAAGGGTATACTCGAGAAAGTTGTAAATCCCTCTAGGAAGGATTGGTCATTAAGACTAGATGACGCACTTTGGGCATATCGTACTGCATTCAAAACACCCTTAGGTATGTCCCCCTTCCGACTTGTCTATGGCAAAACATGCCATCTACCGGTGGAAATCGAACACAAGGCATACTGGGCAATCAAGACCGTGAATATGGATTAGGAAAGTGCCGGACAAAAGCGTTTGTTGGACCTCAATGAGATAGAAGAATTCTGTGCACTTGCCTATAACAATGCACGAATCTACAAGGAGAAAACAAAGCGATGGCATGACAAGAAACTATTGCCGCGACAATTCATGCCAGGGCAACTAGGTCTCCTATTCAATTCTCGGCTAAAACTTTTCCCGGGAAAGCTGAAATCAAGATGGTCGAGACCATTCGAAGTCGTCAAACCATTCTCCCATAGTGCCGTGATAATCATGTCCATCTCTGAAAACCATGAATTCAAAGTTAATGGACAAAGATTGAAGCACTATAATGGTGCCCATGTGGAACGTAACAAGGAAGTGGTTAACTTAGGAGATGCATGAGCATGCTCTCATTTCAATATTTTATTTTTATTTTTATTTTTAGGAGATATTTTATTTTTCGTAATTATCTTTAGTTTTCAGGTTTTCTTTGTTTTCTTTTTCACAACAAGACTCACAACCACTATGCCAAGGAAATTTACTGCCAAGATCCGTGCCCCGGCAACCAATGAAGCAGTCGCCACGGCAACCTCAAAAGATGACGCCACGGTAACCAACCCTGAAGATGCCACGGCAACCAAAGCTAAAGACATCCCGGCAACAAGAAAACAACCATCGCGTTCAAGCAAGAGAATCAAGACACCGACCAAAAGGAAACTAATCATCTACGATGACGAATTCTTGGAGTAAGTCCTCGTATGTATTTTATTTTTTTGTTATTTTTATTCTTCTTTAATGCATGCATTGAGGACAATGCCTCACTCGAGTTTGGGGGGGATTGTTATTAGTAGTTACCATGTTTAGTTACATTCATCTTAAGTATTACATTTAGGATACATAAATTGCTTGCCATGCCTTTAATTAGAACAAGAATTGCTTAGATTTGATGAATATCCGATGATGACTTTGCCAATGCACCTAATTGATAGAATTTTTATTCTAGGATAACCATGGAAAAACTTAGAATTTTACTATGATGCTAAATTTGATGAAACATTGTTGTGGTTTGATTGGTTTAAGGAATTCTAGTGAACTTAGGTTGATAATTAACAAATTGGAGGATTAGAATAAAAATTGGATGAATGCTAGAGGTGCCCAAAATTGGCTCTAGCATGTGCTAAAAAATTTATCACTAGAGGTGCCCGAAACTGGCTCTAGTATGTGTTAAAAAAATTTATAACTAGAGGTGCCCGAAACCGGCTCTAGTTGAATAAATTAACTTAAGAAAACTAAAAACAAAACACTAGAGTTGCCCAAAACTGGCTCTAGTTAAAACATGTTAAAAGAACCCAATGAAGTAATTTGAAAACCTATTGTTTGCATAGAATCCGAAAAATCAACTTGCACACAACTCTGCACACACTCACAAGCATTATAGTTTGATTCCGAGTAACTCCTAAGTTTGCCGAAAAATAAAAAGCCAATCATACTTTGTGCCCCGGTTCAGAGAATTGAAATCAAGTTCAAAGCTAAGTTTGTGAAAATTGAAGTCTTGGCAGGTAATTATGAGTTTGCATTGCTTGAGGACAAGCAATAGTTCGAGTTTGGGGGTGTGATAAGTGTTCAAAAGTACTATTTTTCTTACCCTTTTTACTCATATTATTGTTAGACTTAGGCTCATATTAGTTGCATAATTAGCCATTTATGCATTAATCCATGTTTCCTTCCATCGTTGAGCTTGATTACATAACTTGGTAGTTTTTGTGGAAAAGATGCTGCTTTGGTGTGTTTTGTGTGTATGTGCAGGATCACTTGCCAAAGAAAGGCTAGAGCTAGTTGCCAGGGCAATGCATGAAGGATATGCCGAGCTAGTTGCCAGGGCAATGCATGAAGGAGACGCCGAGCCAGTTGCCATGGCAATTGTCGACAAGAGCAAAGGTGATATGGTAGTCGAAATTGATGACTATACAAGCCCAAGATGACGTAGAGCAAAGCACAAACCCAAAGGAATTTGATTGCCGTGCAGAGATTAAAGAATAATTAAATTCCAAGAAGATAGGAGAAGTTCTAGTAGGAATACAATTATAATAAAGAATTATATTCTTTAAAGATAATTTAATTCCAACTTATCTTCCTCCTCAAAGAAGGACTTTGGCCTAGCCCTATAAATAGGAAGGAGATTTCGACAATCAATAGAGAGCAAAAGAGAGGGAAATTTCGACAAGTATCTAGGGCAAGGAGGATTTCGACAAGCCTCCTTCTTCATCCTTTTCTTTCTTGTTCGATTGGGTTCATGCTAGGGATTATTTATCTTGTGTTTCTTTGGAACCTAGCCATGAACTAAATCTACTTGGCTATGGTTATTGTGTTTTGTGGTTGTGAGAAACTATTGGTTTTTGTTTAGGTAATAAGAGTTTGCACTTTTCTATTTCAAGGTTTATTCATTCTTGGTTCTTATTCTTGTTTGCGAGTGAATTGGGAGAGGATCTCGTGATTTCATCTATTTATCTAATATCGGGAGAGTTAGATTCAAGAAACGAATGAATATGATCTTTATTCAATCTATTGATGGTGAAGATTAATCCGGCTTAGGAATAAGTTAAGGATTTCAACGGCTAAGAGGAATTCAAGATTGGTTGTTGTTCACCCTTTATTCACACAGGGATGTATTATCAAGGCATGCACAAGTAGCTAGAGTTTCGACTTAGGGATAAGAAGAAACCATTGAAGAACGCTCTGCCGAACCTTGAAGGTTGCTGCCCAGACGCCCAAGTAGTTGCCCAGGCAACCATCGATTAGTTGCCAAGGCAACCTCACAGCAAGTTGCCACGACAACTGAGTTGCCCGTGCACTCTTTTACCAAAATGATCTAATCGGCTATCACACCTCAACTCACGATAACCTGGCCTATCTCTCTCTCATTCGATCTCATCTATTCATTTACTTTATTGCTTTCTAGATTAGTTATTAGTTAAACTCCTATAATCCTTTATTTGTGTTTTTACTTTTTATAGTGCAAGAGACTAGATTCTTGAAGTGGCACCAATCCCTGTGGATACGATATCTTTTATACTATAACTTGCGACGTGTATACTTGCACATTTGCGTAGCACTTATTACGCGCAACACCACTATAATCAAAGAATTATTTCTAAAAACAAATCTAACGAAATTTAATGAATACTTATCTGATTCGAATAGTTGATCTTCAAATTAACCGAAGACATAGTTGAATTGAGCGGTGCCAGAGACCCAACGGTGTTTGATCGAATTAACTAAATAAAAAAGAAAGAAAGATGTGTTTTGAATATAAATCGAGAGAGTGAGAGGGGAAGACGGCTGCGGAAAAAATAAACGAAATTGAAGGGGAAGGGTGGCTTGTATAACCAAAATTTTGGATAAATTACAGAGCAAGTCCTTGTACTTTTCTAGGGTTCACAAAATAGGCACCAAATATCAATTCTTTATAAAAAGGTCACTAAATTTGTTTAAAATTCAATAAATTCTCAAATTTTCCATTTAGGGTTTCATATTTAAATTCCTAATTTCTAGGGTTTTGAATTTAAGGATTTCAAAATTAGGGTTTTTAATTCGGGGTGTTACAACTCTCCTACCCTTAAAAAAATTTCTTCCTCGAAATTTTCAGACTTAATGGCAGATTCACAGAAATACAAATATTCATATAGAAACTTAAAAGAGCATTTCAAATCATGTCACAGATGACGACACATACAGAGTTTTAAAAGAGGCTTTGATTTTAAATTCATAAGAATGTGTACGGTCATGATCATTTATTCTATTAACTGAAGTTCGGGTCCTTGATCAGAATTCCAATTATGATCTATAATGGTTACTCAAAAGAACATAGCTTAAGGATTCACGTGGTTCAGAATTATCCTTATTGATATCGCAAGGGGAAATAACTTACAGGAAAATCTAGGTCTTGAGTGATAGTTATTACTAACGAGTACTCATTCTTTCTAATTATGAATCCATATGAAACATACTCAAGTCTAAAACTCCTACTAGGTGGCATAGTAAAATCTATTTATAAGGGCAACCATTGCTAAAATTAAATTTGGTACTGGAGTCTCAGATTTAAAACATGTTGAAAGTAATTTAGTAAGAATCAAGCGAAACCGTAGTAAGTTTTTCGAAAATTCCCATTTATCCCAAAATATTTCAGATGCATGCAGAAAATGAAAATATTTTGAAAATAATTATTGTGAGCCTCACAGTTCGAGAGTTGAACTTAGCTCTGATACCACTAAATGCAAACCCCCTAAATTTAACCTAATTGCTTAGGTCAAATCTTGGGACTTAGGTTTGAAAGTTTTTCCCTCAAGTAACAAATTTTAGGTTTTCTTATCTATAAATCAAAATTACTATTAAATAATAATAATTACCACAAAATAACTCTATTAATTTTGAACTCAATTATTAAAACAAATTCTAAGTATTTAAATAAAACAATTGTATTAAATTCAAAAAAGCGTGCAGAAACAAAATCCCAATTTAAATGTCCCAAATGTACGAATTACAAAATGTTCCAAAATATGTTAAAACATTAATCTAATAATTGAAAAGAGTTCATACTGAATAATAAAATATCCGAGTAAAATGCGAGATGCTCCAAGCACCGAGTCGCCTAATCAGTCTGAGTATATCTGAAAGAAGAAGCTATAGGGGTGTAAGCTAAAGAGCTTAGTGGGTCTCTAAAGTGCGAGAAACAAAAAAAAAAAACAGTATTTTATTTTCTGATAAAGTCTTTTCTGAATGCGTATTAAATCAGATCAATCCAAATCATAATGATATGATGTCTGATGCATGACTCAATACTGGACTGTCCGATATCATACAGAGTGGAGGTTGCCCTCGCCAGAGTGGAGGTTTCCCTCGCCAGAGTGGAGGTTGCCCTCACTTTTTCTGAACAAAATTCCGATCCTAGGACACATGATATGATTTGTAAAATCATTAATCCAAACTCTTACGAGTGTTTCATTTTCCGAAAATCTGATGCTTGATTTAAAAACACAATATAATATGCCATGTATGATGTTTCAAAACATTCTCAATAAAAATCAGATAATAAATCAAGCAAGGTAAAAAACATCATTTATAACATAGTAAAAACACACAAATATGTGGCACAAGAAGAGAACACACCTTACTTAAGCAATTCAACCTATTGTATGACGTGTCTCTCGCGATCAGAAGTACGAGGTCCAGTAGTATTGGTACCTATGAGGATAATCCTACGATAACACTGTTACTATTGTCACTATAATCAAAGAATTATTTCTAAAAACTAATCTAACTAAATTTAATGAATACTTATATGATTCAAATAGTTGATCCTCAAATTAACCGAAGACATAGTTAAATTGAGCGATGCCAGAGACTCAGCGAGATTTGATCGAATTAAAAAATAAAATAAAAAAGAAAAGAAAGATGTGTTTCGAATATAAATCGAGAGAGGGAGATGGGAAGACGGCCGCGGCAAAAATAAACAAAATTGAAGGGGAAAGGTAGCTTATATAACCAAAATTTTGGATAAATTACAAAGCAAGTCCTTGTACTTTTTTAGGGTTCACAAAATAGGCACCAAATATCATTTTTTATGAAAAGGTCACTATATTTGTTTAAAATTCAATTAATTCCCAAATTTTCTATTTAGGGTTTCATATTTAAATTCCCAATTCTAGGGTTTTGAATTTAGAGATTTCAAAATTATGATTTTTAATTCAGGGCAAAAATTCGGGGTGTTACAAATACGATCTCGAGCATTTACGGAGATTGAATACTTGAAATGTATGCAAAGAAACATGATAAGCTTACATAGTGAGGTAATTGAGCTTAAACATATATAAGATGATATACAATGCTTTAAATGTACGAAAGGATCATGATTAAAGTGTGGCAACAAAGTATTCATAATATGATCGTATAATTTCTTAGCCATGTCCATATTCATATATGTACTTCTATTCAAACCAATACAAAAATCATAGGAGTCCATCACTTTTCTTATTCAAATTCATTCTTATAAGTTCATTGTCATAAACATAAGTTTTCTTTAATTTTTCTTTGGATTACAATTAATATGTGGATATACGAATTCCTAACCAACTGTCTCCAAATAACTGAGAATGATCAACCCTCCAACCGTCTCCAATGACTAAAACCACATCCCTCCTATTATCGCCAATAAAGATCGTAATCTATTGGGTCGTAACCGACCCTACACATGAGCTCAATGAATTCTATGACATGCCCATTGTACCCAAAGTTAACTTGTATCTAAGGTTATAATTTAACTTATTCCTTTTATCAAATATGAGCATATAGCTCCAAAGCATTGAATCATAGTTTCATAATGAGCTAGAAGCTCCAAAGTGTCATAGCAGAGTATCATTTTGAGTTCGAAGCTCCAAAGTAACATAATATAATTCCGTAGTATAATTTATTTCATAGTTCACATTGGAGTTTAATAAATTATTTATATCATAGACTTAATTCGTCAAATCATACTTATATCTTATCATACTGTCATACTAAACTTGAGCAATATACATACATAACAAGAGTCAAAGGAATAAGCTTACTAAGCTTATCAATCATTGAATTGCCATCAAATTTGCTCTAAGTGAGCTTGCAAAAATGTTGCACAATGTATCATATTTATAATCAAAGAATCAAAAGCAATTGGAATGGTACCAAACCAATAGCGAGACTCGTAACTACACTTACCTTAATTCGAGCTTATGTTATTCCTCAGATTGACGGATTACTCGATTCGCCTCATTTTTCTTTTCTCCAAGGAAAATTCCACCCATTTCTTGTTCTTTTCAATCACGTGAAAACAAAGGATAACATATCAATATAATAACCAATGAACCCATAATATAATACATGGAGGTTCTAGTTGCTGAATTATTCTCTACTTGCTGTTTTGAACTTAAATACAAGGTGACACAATTGAGCTTCTAAAATATTGCTCAAAACAGATGTAATCATGCTCAAAACAGTGCAATACCATCAGCTTCTGTTTTAGGTATTTCACTCGAACAAAACTGAAATGTTGGACAGAATTGAGCTTCTAAAATATTGCTCTCCCGTTGTTGCTTTAATATAAGTATTCCTTGTAAACACAAGGATGCATAGCTTACATAGCTATTGATTCTTACCTATATTCGATGTTCACAACTTGTAATAGTTACTCAAAACTAAAGATAAAAACATGTCATTCTTCGATTTAGGTAATAATTTGTAGATATGCAAACTAATTACATTACATCCATTAGTTTAGTCTAAATGTACTCACCATGTAATAATCTTCCAAAATAACACCACCTCAATGTATCAAGCATCCATCTTTATTTCTCCCCTTCTTGAGTGAGACCCTAACTTGTTTAGAGCTCTCACAACATATGAATACAAATCTTAATTCTAATCCTAATCCTAATCATACCTAGAGCGGAGGGGAATGAGGACTCTAGGAGAAGGAAATGAAACGCTCCTAGCGGGTCTAGAACCCATGATCTAAGGGATATGAGGAAACAAAGATGAGCAATTTGGCCAACTAGCCAAATGGGCTTGCTCTAGTAAAACGAAGTTAATAATAAGGATTATCCATCCCTTTTAATTAACAAAAGCCTTAATACCATGACACCTTGCACACACTAACTTCCATGATTTTCCACTATTCATAATTAGGGTAATTAGCAATGCAGGTCACTTCTTTTACTATTCGTTCAATTTGGTCCTCAATCTATCAACTACCACTTTTCAATTTCCAATTCAATCCAAATCAAACCATCATTCAGCTAAGCTTAATTCAATTTACTTTAGACTTATTTCAAGGTCCACTATATTTTAATCATCCATAAAAAATATTGTTATAGTCACCGAACTTAGAAAACCATCGGACCAATATTCGGAATGTTACTGGATATGCAAATAATGACCAAATTATCGTAATATTATTTAGATTGATGCGAAAAACATGGTTTATATAATTTTGATAAAAAAAAATCATATATTCTTTTTCTTTTCTCATGACACCACATGCAAAATAAATTTACAATATTCAAGAACTTAATGTTATGCAAATCAAGATATAATATTGCATAATTAATAATTAAAATAGGATTTTCACAAAATAAAGTAATATAATGCAGGACTGAAAGCGTCATTGAAAGCATGGAAGAAGAATCACATGATAAATTGATTTACCACTCTTGATCAAGAAACTATTGAAAGCGTCATGACCTTCTTTTGTTACACAAACTTTAACGGTGGAGGCTCAAATCATATAGGAGATGAAAAATATTTTCTAACTAAAATTCTCTTGAGCAAACCCGTGTTGATAATGTGTTAAGAAACTATTGAAATATAAACTATGAAAGTAGAAGAATAAATATGAACATAATATGAGAGAATGTAGCTTATTGCTTGTGTAGAATGCTTTATACAATGCCACTATTTATAGCATGGGAGGTTCCTTTAAGGACTGGTGGGGTCATGGCCTCCCAAAATTTTGGGAAGTTGAAATTTGACACCTAACATTTTTAAAAATATTAATTTGTCTCCCTTAAAATTTTTAAAAATTCATATTAAACTTTAAAGTTTTGAGTATTTTAAATTAAATCTCATCTCATAATTTTTAAAAGTTCTTATTAAATCTCTCAAAAATTATTAAAATTTTTAGTTAAACCCTCACATTTTTTGAAACTTTTAGTACAAACCTCCAATTTGTTATAAAAGTGAAGTTGACTCCCCAAATTCTTACACCAAATTCTGTCACTGATTTATGGGGTAAGAAACATAAGTATTACAAGAAGATGAGATGCCAAGGGGCATGGAATATGAAAGGTAAAATGACATCCACATAAATATTATATATAAAAAATATATTTCTAACTTTATTTTATTCATTATATTTTTATTGATTCTAGTTCAACTAGTTGATTTAATCAGTTGAATAAAAAATTAACCATTTGTTCGTTTCAATTATTTATGGGATTTTCACCATTGATGGAGATAGAGCTATTTGTGGGAAATTTTATATTGGAAAATGGGATAAGGCGGTGGAAGGCGATTCGTCTTCATTGGGTTAAGTGGAGAGCTGTTGTGGACAATGGTAAGGGATTTTTCGAAAAATTACCAAGGTTATGATATTTTTGAATGTCTTAATTATCTATCTTTGCATTCTCTTTTTAGCCCTTCTCTCTATAATTTATACTTTTTAATACATGTATTTTAACTTTTTTCGAATAGAGTTGAGGCCGAGGCCGTTACATCAGGCATTTAAACGAATGTGGGGAGGACAATGAATATCGTGATATAAAATTTCCATAAGAGAGGCTGAGGGTGCATCGAAGGATCGGCGAGGGCCACCAAGCTTAGCCATGTGGTCAGCAGCAAAGTTTGTTTCCCCGCGGATGTTCCGAAATGTCACGTTCCAACCATTAGAGCATAACTCAGCAATGCAACGAACAAGCGTGAACGAGCTCTCCATCGATGGGGGGGAGAGGAGATCAAAGACGTCCACATTATTCGTTTGTAACCCAATACAATCATAGCTGTTTGACCAAGCTAGATTTAAGCCTTCATAAACTCCCCAAAGCTCGGCATAGATGACAGAAAAGAGGCCTAAAGGGCGTAGGAATGCAGCCAGAAAATTCCCATTGTGGTCGCGGAAGACGCCTCCACAGGATCCATGTTTTGTCGATGAGGAAACAGCCCCGTCGGTGTTTAGACAAATATCTCTCGTTTGCTGCGGTACCCATTGAATGAGGTCAGCTGCATGCGGATTTAAACCTTTGGGAAATCCAGCAGCTTCGTAGTAAGACTTAGCCCAGGATATGCTGAGATTAAGAAGCGAATCAGAAGCAATGCCCTCTCCTTGGAAAATCAAATTGTTCCGCCATTTCCAGACCTACCAAACTAAAGATGCAAAGAAGATATTCCATGGACAGTCAACATACAGAGGCACGTAGCAATTGAGGTTCATAGACAACCAATCAACAAGCGATGCACCAAAAAAAGCCCAACATGATTTGAAGGTAGAATAACAGTCCAAATACCATGGATACCAGGGCAATCACGTAAAATATAGAGAAGAGTCTTGTCCGAATCATTGCAAGTTGCACAGGTCGAGTCATGCACAATATGCCTACGGCAACGGTTATGGTTGGAGAGAAGTTTATTGCGCATGGCAAGCCACAAGAAATAGCGCAGTCTCTTAGGGACACGAAGCTTCCAAGTCAGCTTCCAACGAGCGTCTATTGGATTCTAGCAATGATTGGAGAGAAGGCCGTAAGCACTTTTAACAGAGAAAGAACGTTGACTTGTCTTGGTCCAATAGCATTGATCTGCCCTTAGTGAAGGATAGGGCGGGACAATGTTTGCAAGAGAATCGAGTGCCTGCTGATAGAGCAAAATATAGAGTAAAGGCCAATTCCAAGTGCCATCAGGAAGTGTCACCGAAGACAATTTCATAGAGAGATCAGCAACAATGTCAGGATTTTTCCAATCAAACAATGGACCCACATCCGGTAACCAAATATTAGTCCAAAAATTAATATTACATCCATTCCCAATAGCCCAAACCAAAGCACCATGAAAAGTCAACCAAAGGGATGTGAGTGCACGCCACAAGGAGGAATAATTTGTCCGAGAAATAGATGCAGGACAATGCTCCATCATTCTATATTTTTAATGAAGGAGAGATACTCAAAAGCTGTCCGAGTTGTTGAGGAGGGCATGGCAGACTTTCATTAGAAAAGCTGAGTTGGCATTAGGCATATTGTGAACGCCGATACCGCCATTGGACATGGGCTGGCAGAGAGTGCTCCATTTAATAAGTGAAATACAAGAGGATGTGGAATTAGAACCCCAAATGAAACGGCAGACAAGGGTTTCAATCCTATTACAAATACGGGAAGGGAGCTTGCAAGACTGTATTATATAGGATGGGATGCTGAAAAGGATAGATTTGTTAGAACCAAACCATAATTTAATATGAAATTTAACCCAGAATCTATTATGCCAAATCATCAAGAATAATAAACCAAAAGCGGAAGCGTACGATATTCCAAAAAGATAGGTTTTCTCTTGATGTAAAATTCTCTGACGGGAAGGAGAGAAAACAAATTAACCTATTTCTTGGGTACCACTACCTCTTTATATAATTGATTTAATAATCAACTATTAAGTATTTATAACTCTGCCCCTCATCAAATTATAAATACATCTTATGGTATCTACACTTTTATTTCCACGACACTTTAATACCTATGACACGCCTAACATAATTGGTCACTTAATTTTGTGTCATACTTTATAATAGCATCATACATTTTACATATGTGCCCACAATTGTAGATTTTAATCCAACAATCTCCCACATGGGAAACATATGTTTCCTAATAAATGTACAACCTTACGAGCTCAAAAATTTGCTATTATATAATAGGTATTCTATAATAGTCTCGTCCATCAACTATATCCATATAGAATCAAAGCAGCCTTTGCCATATCAATCATGACTAGACCCATCAATGGTCACGTATACAAATATAGTCAAATGACATAGATCAATCATGGACGCATAGCATGGAAAATTACATGAAATGTGAGCCGAACATGTCTATTTCCAACTAGTTCTCCTAAACCTTAGTGAGATCAAACTTTACTGAATTCAGAGTGTGCATAAACCAAAAGAACTTTATTTCTGCAGAAAATAATCTTAAAATAACTTTAAACTAAAGTAACCAAAATTGTGTCTAAACCAAATGAGCATTTTTTTAATTACAAACTACCACTAAAACCGAATATCCTTAAATAACATTATACTCACATGAGTAGTGTGCTCATGAAAGACCTAGGGTGATAATTTCTTAATAAACGCGCAATTATGGAGTTTGTACCAGTATGCTCTATAGACACACAACCACTCTGAATTTTCTTTAACAACTAGGAACTTAATATTTATGTGCTTCAAATTTGAAGTGTTCCTATTGTTTATAGAATAAATTAATGCATATTTATTGTCACAAAATAACTGAAGTGGTCTTTCTATTCAATCTATAATTAGCAGCTCATGTGACAGAATCTTTTGCATCAATATTCTAATAGAATCGAAGCTTGTAAACCTGATGATCTCTAACTTACTAGAACTTCGATATGTGAGCATGTACTTTTTGTTCTCTTAAAAATATTTCATAACCCTATTGGCTGCTACCCAATGATCCATAATATGATTGCTTAAATATCTGTCTAACATTCCAACAATGTACGCAATATTCGAATGCATACATACTTGAGCATAAATTAGATTCTCAATAGCTTATGCATATGGAATCTTTTGTATTTTCTAAATTTCAAGGATACTTTGAGGGCATTGTGTAAGACTAAATTTTTCTTCTTTAGCAATATGAGTATCACTTGGTTTACTCCCACTAAACTTGTAGTATATACAATTGTCAACCAAATTTATATCAAAACCAAATGAGATAAACAATATGAAATTTATAATTTCGTTAATGAGAGTCCAACTTAAGCTCATAGATGAATTTCTTTAATTTACATATCATTGACTCTGTATCATTAGACACAAATCTATGATTGTACTATATATTTCGTTTCTTCAATGTCGCCATTGAAAATAAAAGCTTAGCATCTATCTTATGTAGCTCAAGATTAAAATAAGCAACAAGTGTCATGATTATCTTGAAAGAGTCTTTCAATGAAACTTGAGAGAAAGTCTCCACAAAATCAATATCTTTTTTTAGAGTATATCTTTTAGATACAAGACATGCCTTATACTTGTCCACATTATCATTTGCACCCCTCTTGGTTTTAAATATCCATTTACAACCAATTGGTTTGCATCTTAAGGTAATGAGATAAATTTCTAAACTTTATTGTCTTGCATAAAATTATACTCTTCTTGAATAACATCAATCCACTTTTGAGAGTTAGAACTTTTATGGTTTGATGGAAAAATAATTAAGTCATTTTCTATCATTCCATTATTATCCTTATTTTCTTGAAGAAATACAAAGTAATAATCCGGAATAGTATTTCTTCTTCCTCTAGTAGATATCTTGAATGCCACTTGTTTTTTAGGTTGTTGAGTTTGTTCTTCTGAAAGCAATTACCTTATCTTGAATGGGAGTTGTTTAACATTGTTTTGCTGAGGTACTTGATTCACTTCTTGATTAATGATAGGTGTGAAAACCTAAACATCGTCAAAAGTGATAGTAGGAATTAAATTATAATCCAATTCCTCCTCAATAGCAATGTATTTAACCTTATTTCTCCCTCCAAACTCAACATCCTAAAAAAATATAGATCTCTCCTTAAATAATTCCTAATTGTGGGATCATAAAACTTACAACACATGGATCACTCAAAATAACCTAAGTAGTTGCTTACTTTTGAAGTTTAATTTCTTCACATGTGTCCTAACTTATACAAAAGAATCAATACTTTATAACTTATTGTTGTTTCTTTTGAATAGGACCCTTAGCAACTTTATTCTAATATATTTTTTATTGCCCTTATTCTTAGAGACACTAACTAAATGAGCACTAACCGAATGAGTACTTTTACACTTATAATGCTTCAACTTTTCTTCATCTTTAACACAATGAGAAATAAGCTCATTTAAAGTCCATTTCTCCTTTTGACAGTTGTAACTAATTTTGAATTGGTTAAACTGTATAGGAAGCGATACAAAAATCATAAGAACAAACAATTGTTAGAAAGTTCGATCTTATGTGCCTTAAATTTTGAAGCAATATTAAACATTTTCATAATATACTCCCTCACATTTCCTTGACTCTTATACTTCATAGACATCAAAGAAGGCATAAGTGATATGATCTTAACCTTAATGTTTTGGGTAAAACATTTCTTAATTTCGTCAAGGAAACCCTTAATATGAGTAATATATTTAGATTTTTTTACTCCTAAAGACTTATAGAATGTTATTCATTATAATCATTAGAATCGTGCGATTTGAACAATCTCACCTCTCGTAATTCCTTTTTATGGGTGCTTACCGTGGTGAGAGGTGCAAGTTATTCTTCCCTTAGTGCAAAGTCTATGTTCATACAACCAAATACTATATGTGTCTTTTCTATTCCTTGAAACTAGTTTCACTAAACATGAGTGTAGAATGTATTTAATAGTTATTGTGACAGCAAAGATAAATTACCTAAATATAGAACAAAAATAAGTAAATAAAATAAAAACAAGCTCACATAAATATTCATAAGTAAACAAATAAATTCAAAATAATAGCTAGTTCCCCTCAAGATACCAAGCACAACATTAATATCAAGTCTTTGGACATTAATATTAACTGTAAGCGATACTCTTGTTGTAGCAATCAAACGTTGACAATAAACTATGTCAAACAATATATTAATCTTTGGACTAACGTATTGCTCACATAAAATACCTTATAATTGTCACACATTTATCGTCACAGTTGTCGTTGTAATTCCGCCAAATATTAACTTTCCTTTGGGCCAATTAATAAACACATGAATTACAAAAACCCATAATTATCTTAATATTTTAAATAAACTAATCTACACAAAAGCAGTCACTTTGGTGACATTATGTTTCAATTAATCCATTAAAATATTAGACATCCGAAACCAAAATATGAATTTAATTATTTCAAAATATTTATCTTAATTTTATCTTTCAATCAAATTAAAAGATAACCAAAATAATAATAAATTTGAATAAAGGTAAACCTCATATCAAGATACCGGACACTCTATTAATATTTCATCTTTGGATAAAACATTAACTTGCAAGTGATATCTTTGTAGAGTAATCAAACATTGATAATAAGAATATCTCAAGCATAAATCTTCCTTTGGGCCGATTTATTGCTCACATATAAAACTGAATAATTATCACATGTTTATTACCACAGTTGCACATGTAATATTGCTAATTATTAACCTTCCTTTGGGCCGATTAATAGTAACATAAACAAAATTACATGTACAAAACCTTATATATTTTAAAATAAAATAATTTTTACAATAGATGTCACTTTGGTGACTTAATGCTTCAATTAATATATCTCAAAATATATAACATAAATATACTGATATTCAAATTTAAAATTTTATACTAGTCAAAACTGATATTTTTTAGAACACTTAAGTTTCCGAAATAACCCAAAATAAGAGTGTCTAAATGGGACTATCAGAATTCAAAGAATCAAAATCTTTGATTGTTCCTTAAAAAATTTCTTAAACCTTAAACATGCATATGCAATATTTTCACTATAAACTTGAAGGTAAAATATATAATTTAAACTAAATGTATCAATCCTAATTTCATATATCACCCAAAGATTGAATTCAAAACAATTAATATTTAACCAGAAGTCCAAGAAAACACGAGTATCATATAAATGAATAATTCATATAATGATCACATAAAACCTTAAAATATTCATAATAACCTAACGATCAAAATTAAAATTTTTGATCAAATTGAATCAAATAATCATCAATACCAAATGTAAATATGTATATTCAGTAGATGACATTAACGACATAGTTAAGCATAATGCCAAACAAATTTAAGCAAATATTTTGCACAAAACTAAACATGATTCAACAAAATCAACTGTAATTTATTAGACTAATCCGAATATAAAGCTTCGAGAGCTAACCTAATTATAAAGTTTTGAAGTCACAGTAAATTTACCACGACCAAGTGCAAGTCAAACTTTTTTTTAATTACTAACTTTCAAAACTAAAATTTTTGATCAATCCGAATTGAATATATATTTTAAAACAAATATATATTTCATAACTTGAGTTACGATATGCGATTACTAAAGAATAAGTAATACAAAAATTGAAGGCAAATTCTGAAAATTGTAATAATACTAAAACATGATCTGTCGATATTTAATGAATTCAATTCTAATTAACCGAATTTAAAGAAATATCACAGAGAAATAATCCCGTATGACAACAAATTGAATTTGGCAAACAAAAGCTTGTTAAACATAATTGCCTCTAATAGCAGTGGTTATAATTCATGATAACTAATTTCTTTTAATGTGGCGATAAAAGAAACCAAAATATATGTTAATCAATCGAACCCTAAATGACTAGAGCAAACGAAACCGACGAACATCAAAAGCAAGCAATATATTTATAAATTCAATCTAACATAAAAAGTATATCGATAGCATAAGTTTAAACCCTAAACAATAAGAAAAACTTAAACCAAACCGCATACCATCGATTATACACAAAATTATTATCATACGAATGCGATTTTCCATAATAGAAATTAATATATTCTCAATGATTCAACATGACGAGTCTCTGATGCCACTTATTACAACCAAACCATAACTTAATATGAAATCTAACCCATGATCTATCATGCCAAATCATTAAGAATAATAAACCGAAAGCGGAAGCGTACCTGAATTAATCGATAGAATGAAAACCTTGAATCTTGATGTTAAAATCCAAAATCTTTGGTATTGATCTTTCAAGAAGATATGTTTTCTCTTGATGTAAAACTCTCTGACGGGGAAGGAGAGAAAAACAAGTTAACCTATTTCTTGGGGATTATTATCTTTTTATATAATTGATTTAATAATCAACTATTATGTATTTATAACTCTGCCCCTCATCAAATTATAAATACATGTTATGGCATCTACACTTTTATTTCCATAACACTTTAATACCTATGACACGCCTAACATAATTGATCACTTGATCTTTAATTTTGTGTCATACTTTATAATAACATCATACACTTTACATATATGCCAACAATTGCAGATTTTAATCCAACGAGAGTTTGCCAGAATCAGCCAGCCAGCAAAAGACAGAGAATTGGCTGACCACCTGTCGAGTTTGCGTTGCACTCGATCCATTACAAATTCAAAGATTTAGTTGCACCAATATGCCAAACAGGGACGCCTAGATACAAACCTATATCAGAGATTTCCTTCGAAACCAAGCCACAAACAGATAGTATTCCAATGATCTTGGCATGTATTTAGGGAGAAGAAATTTTTGTCTTCTGTTTATTAACCAAATGGCCTGAAGTAGCCCCAAACAGGTCAAGGTTGTCGTCAATAACCTAAGCATTCTCTAAAGTTGCTTTCGTGTATAAAACCAAGTCATCAACAAAGAAAAGATGAGATACGGGGTACCATTCTGAGTGAGCTTGAATGCCAACCAATCTCCAGAGGTAACCTTACAAGAAATTATATAACTCAACCGCTCCATAGTCAAGTTAAAAAGGTAGCGAGATAAGGGATTTCTTTGCCTAATACCCCGTCTCGGCTTGAACTCATCACTATATGTACCATTCTATTGAACTTGGAATGTGGCCGAGGTAATACAATGCATAATGAGCGAGATAAGCCTGCATCAATCAAGGTATCCTCAATGAACTCTCAACGGGGATGATCAAAGGCTTTCTGCAGATCAACTTCTATAGCCATCCATCCCGTGGCTCTTTCTTGAGATTCATAGAGTGTACTATCCCATGGTTTACAATTATATTTTTCGTTATGCTTCGATCCTTCAAAAACTCGTTTGGTGAGGACCATTGAGAGATGGGAAGACGGGTTGCAACTTTTTGATAATGATTTTTGTGACGAGCTTATAAAGCACAGAACATAGATTGATTGGCCTGAAGTCTGCAAAAGTCTCCGAATGTGGCACTTTGGAATTAGGACTATTTTGGTACGATTAAGCGATGCGTTAAGACCCTTGCCTCGGAAACTTGATTGAATCATGCGACAGACAGAGGGCCTCACAATACCGTAGTTCAACTGATAAAATTGAGCATGAAGACAATCTATTCTGGGGGCTTTCAACGGCGATATGTTAAAGATTGCCTCCTTTATTTCTAAATCAAGAGGAACCATGGCCAAAGGCCGGAGGTAGTTCTCAGCAAATTGGAGGGAACATGCCTTTATAGGGGAGTAGAGGTGGCGGCGTGGCATCTATGGAAAATAAGGATGCAAAGAAGGCGGATGCAGCAGCTCGCAAGCGCTCGTGGTCCTCACACCATTCGCCATCATTCAGTTTTAGAGACTGAATGGCTTTTTTCCTGGTTCGAATCTTAGCTTTAGAGTGGAATTAGGAAGTTTTATAATCCCAAAAATTAACCTAGTCAATTCTTGATTTTTGTTTCCAAATGAGCTCTTCCTGATCGAGTAGCAATTCAAGTTTTTGAAGGAATTTTAATTCAAGTTTCACCATATTGCTAGTGCATTTTGGTCTAAGCATCGCTGAACACCCCTAAGTCCTGCCATAACTATTTTCTTGTTTCATCCAATTGAGCCAAAAATTTCAGAATTCTATTTGGGTGCAGCCTCGAAAAAGTTACGTATCACCTCCGATATAAGGAGAGTAGAATTCCGTTTCTCACCGACAAAATGTTTAAAATCATGGTGAAGAGACCAACCAGAGAAATATTTAAAAGCAAAAGATCTCGGCGAAGAGGGGTGGCCAGCGTAGTATAAAAGTATAGGCCTGTGATTAGATTTCATCCGGAGAAGATAGTGAAGAGATGATCGCGGAAAATGATCGAACCAATATGCATTACCAAAACAGTGATCCAAACGAACAAAATAATTACCACGGTACCAGGTAAAATTAGGCCCCGAGTATCCAAGGTCATGCAAGCCACAGTTAAAAACCATGTCCTAAAAAGATCGTTCCGGGGAGTTAGACGAGCAACCTTACCAATCAGCAAGAGAGATGGTGGCATTGAAATCACCAAGAAAAACCCATAGTGACGTGATCGAAGATGACAAGGTAGTAAGATGGTGCCAGAGATCCTTGCGTAAACTGCATGCGGGGATAACATAGACAAAGGTGGCGAGGAAAGAACCAGTGCATTAGCCGAGGAGATGCGATAGTGAATAAATTGTAAGTGGCATGATAAGATTGTAATCTGAATGTGGTCAAACCAACATAGCCAAATACTTCCCGAGAAACCAAGGGCTTCAACGCGGTAGGAACTAGGAAAACCCAGATAAGCAATGACTTGATCGGCATGTCATCGGCTCATACGGGTTTCCATAAAGACAAAAATATCATGTCGGTAATCGCGAACATATTGTCTAGTCATGCAGAAAAAAATACTGCTTCCACAACCCTGTGCATTCCAAACAAAGAGATTGATTGACATAATAAACAATAAGCAAAAGGTGGAGCCGAGAGACTCAGATAGAAAGCGATTGTTTAGGATTATTACTGGGTGGTTTTACTCTTGGTACGTTGCAGATAAGGGCAACAGGTGACGCGGATACAACTAGTCTAAGTGCCGAGTGCTTTGAGGGGTTGAGACCAGAAAGCTGATTCTGACCCTTAGATGCTCGGTTGGAGAGAACAATACTGGGAGTAGAATTCTTAGGCATAATATTTGTGTTTCGCAACCCCAAGATAATTGGCGTTGTTTTACGGACCACAACAGAGTTTTTACCCTTACGTTTAGGTTTACCAGTAGAGCTAGTAGAAGCAGAATTATTTTCGGGGCCATGAGGCGCATCCTGAGGTTGCGGCGAGGGTTCTTGGACATGAGTCGAAGCACTGGATTCCAGTAATGGTGCATTAAGAGGCACATCTACAGCATTAGCAGTCTCAACATTATAGTCATTCTCTACATAATTTGGATTATACCTGGAATTTTCTGCGTAAGTATCAGCAGTATGTCGAGCAGGAGAGGGATTGGATTTCGCTGGTCAACGATGGTGCTTTTCAATGAGCATCCAGGGACCGTAAGGTTCAGTCGGGGCTTGCATAGGTGGCACAATCGGCGGAAGAGCAACGCTAGTCCCAGCATCATTTTCTTGAGGTCGATTCTATGGACACTAACCTATAAATACCACACTTGAAGCATACTACCGGAAGTGATTCGTACTCCGCAAATTGGGTACGGCCATTGATGACAATTTTTGAGACTAGCGATTGCTTAAGATTGATTTTGACCGCTATTCGGGCGAAACGACCACGATGACCGTTATCAGTTTGATAATTAATTTTGATCACAGATCTGAAGAACAAGCCAATAGCTTCAATCAGGCTCCTCTTGTACAAGGTGATCGGCAAACTCGGAAAGCAAACCCAAGCCATGATACAGCTAGGATGAGTTTACGAAGGATCAAAGTCCTCAGACCAGGGTTTTACATAATATAGTGACCGAAAATGGTCTAGGTCCGTAAGAGCAGTAATATAGTCAATCCGAGAGAAAAACTTAACCAGGAACTGGTCATTCTCTATATCAATGAGCTTGATCAGTTTTGCCGGTTTCCAGATACTGATGATCCTGTTATAAAGGGTGGTATAGCCTACTCTACGCCCTAATATTTTGAGAACTAGGGTAAATTTCATGCTCTTCAAGGCCAGATCCTGGACTCTCGTCAAGAAATCAATGAAAGGAACACCATTCGTGATGCCGACACGAATGTCCTTATCAAGCAGTTCGATGTCATCGTCATCGATCGAGATCAGATCTTCATCAGGGTGGGAGTCCAAGTCACCAGTTATCGCTTCCTTGTAGGATACGATAGGTTTCGACATCGACGCAGCAGGAGTGGAATCGCAGTCCATGGTCGTGGCAGGGGGTGATGCGGGGGAGGAGTCATCGTCAGGGGGATCTTCATGTCGCCAACGCTGCTTCTTGGGAAGACGAGGGTCCTCGAGACGGGGTTTCAGAGAGGGTTTCGGTCATTAGGGTTTTCATCTTTTGCAATACTTGATTTAAATTTACATGTATTTTAAATTTTAAAATTTAGTTTTTATGCTTTCATTTTGTATTGTTGAGTCTAGTATTATTTTTATTTGAAAATTTTGGTCAATTCCTTAACTATTATTCAATTTTCCATTAATTGTTAATCCAGAAGCTATTAAAAAACAAAATAACTTTTTAGTTATTCACGTTTACAATTTTATCAATTAGTGGATGAATTAAGCTTTTCAAACAAAAATAGTACATGAATCAAGATTTTCAAATAAAGTATGTGATTAAATTTTAAAATAGTACATGAACTTTTGTCATATTTAAATCAATCTCAGCAGGTGTATATGTGTACATACATACATTTATACATACTCAGAGTGACCAAAATTGTAAATAAATTGAGTTTGAATAAATAAATCATTTAGTTTTTAAGTTTGTGTTTGGTTTGAATTTCAAAATTGTATTTACGTTTACTTGGATTAAAATTAGGTTCACCTACTGAGCTTGTTCACTTATATTAAACAATCATGCTTTTGAAGTATATAATTGATCATGTTTGTTGATTTTTTTTTTATGATAGCAATTAATTTTCTGGTACAATGATAAAAAAATATATATGTTCAATTGAAATTTTAGTTAATATTAAAATGTGGGTTTTATCTCGTCAATGTATTATGTTAAAAAGTATGTTCGTCGTATGAAAAGATTAATGGTTGAGATTCACTAATTGGACTAACGGTTAAGGATGTTCATATTATCTCATCTTATAGGTGTGAATCTCGATACGAGAATGTAACACCTTTCAATTTAATAAAAAATTAATGGTTAATAAGCAAACAAGTTTTTTAAATAAAATAATAAAATTTTAAACAAGCTCCATAACGAGAAATTATTAGATAGCAAAGGTGGATCTTACGTAGAGTTTGAGAGAAAATTTGAAAAAAATTGGTTATAGCCCTTCAATTTTTTAAAAATCTCTCTTTATATAGATAATGGCACCCAAAAACTTTAAAAATTTACCCTATAACTCTCACAATTTTTATTTTTTAAAATTATATTATTAGCTCCCTCAAAATTCAATATCAAGATCTGCTTTTGTTAGATAATGATACACTCACTGGGTGAAACAATTTTATAAAAAAACAATTTATATAAAAATTTATGTTGAAAACAAATATTTTCTTTTTATATAGAATTTGACAAAGATTTTTTTTTTCAAACTAAAAATGAAACAAGAGAATGTACAATATAGATAAAGCAATTCATCAAAAAGAGATTTGGGGACTAAGTCCACCAAAAACTCATACATATAAATCTCAAAGGCGTAAAAAAAACTGATACATTCCATTGAAAAAACTCAGCAATCATCAACAATACTCGTTGTCTGAATCCAACTAAATGCTTAAAATGTGATGTAAGAACGATGAGCGAAATAAACAATTTTACAGGTTATTTTACTGAACAAATCTAAATGCAACGACAACCAACCACAAAAGGTGATCAAACTACTGAAGAGGGCTGTCAAACGCAAATCAAAATTGAGCGTCATGAGAAGCTTTACATGAACGCAAACCTACTACAAAGATAGGTGAAAACGTGCTACAAGACAGAAGCGTGTCATTATACAAAGAAAAAGCACGCCACAAAAAAAACTAAGCGCAACAAAATATACGGAAGTAAAAATTAAAAACAAAAAAAACTTGTTAGAAATTATAAGAAAATTAAACGTAAAAGAAAAGAAAACATAAGAAAATAAGAAAAAAATGTCGACAATCGATGGTCAACCTAAAATTTAAAAAATATTAAAATTAATGTCATCGTCAACCAATAAAAAAAACAAACAACGGCTGTACTAGCGAATTTGACAAAGATCTAAATACCTATCGGTTAGAGATAGGGATTCAATAGTTAAGTAGCAAAGTTGCTTTTAGAAAGTAACATATAATAAACTTAAATCTTTTCTAAATAGAATAATAAAGTTGTTTTAATAGACTAATAGTTTATAAAACGTTAATTTGTTAGTAAATGTTGGGATTACAATCGGTTGCAAATGGCCAGGAGGGGATGAATTAATAATTTAAAATTTTTTAGTGGAAGCAAAAGAAAATTGACACAAGAAATTTAGAGTGGTTCAACCTTCTCAATAAAGTTTACATCCACTACCTTAGCTATCCACACTAAGGATTTTTCAAATCTACTATATTTGCTTTTCTTTTGAGGCTAAAAGAGACAACCTTACAACTCCCTTAAGGTTTATACCCAAAACCTTAAGAACACTATCAAAGAGAATTACAAATTTAGCAAACTAAGAAAACCTCACAAAGGCAGAATGTTTGCACAATTTAAGGATCACTCAACCCCAAACACTTGAGTAAAAAGATTATAATAAAGAACTCTCAGACGGGTTTACAAGAATTTGACAAATAAAGCTCAAAGATGTTGGATGTGTGCTTGAATGCTTTAGACTTGTTGAATTGTTGTTGAAGAAGCTTTGGAGACTTGATTTTATACCCTTCATTGATTTCTATCCGTTTGGGTAGTTCGGGTATTAGCCTTTTGGGCTACATTTTTTCGGCAATAAATGTTGTATGACAACCAGTGGTATCGGTACTCGAGAGTTCGTATCGGTACCTACCATAAAAAGAAAGAGCCATTGAAACAAAGAGGTACCGATACGCAAAAGGGCGTATCGGTACGGAGTGACTATTTTACAAAGGGTATCGGTACGTTCTGTACCGTATAGATACCGATTTTGCTCACTGTAATCCTTGGAAGTTTTGGTTGAAAAATCGTATCGATACGCTTAAGAGGGTATCGGTACGCATAACTGTTTTTCAAAATTTATGGTTTCAATAAACTGAAAGGGCAACGGTCAAATTAATAAATGCAAAGATTTACAAAATCTTTAAATCCCGTATCAGTACGCTAAAGGACGTATCGATACTCAAATGCAATTTGGTTTTCAGTTTCAAAATACCATACCGATACGCCTGAGACCGTATCGGTACCCTATAGCCATTAAGCTTATAACAATTTTCTAGTAGCGAAAAAACATACCGATACGCCATGGGCCGTATCGGTACTTAGTTACCAAATTGGTTATTTTGAGCACCAAAACACTTAGAAAAATTTTGGAGATTTTTGTTTTGACTTAGGAAAAGTTTAAGTTTGAATGCCTGTCAATTTAGTGAGTAAACTGAGTGCTTTAAAAATTTATTCCTTTTTTACAAATTAGTCATTGTTATATAAAAATTAAATATATGTTTAACAATCTCCCCTTTTTGATATAACAAAACCAAAATAAATTTTTAGTTCACTCCCCTTTCTTTAAGGCTAAAAGACAATTTGTTTTTGAAAAACCTTTGAAAAATTTATGCCACTTCTCTTTTTGTTAAATCAAAATCAATAGGGCAAAAGTAAACACAAGTATAAAGCAATATAACTCCAAAGATAATCAAACAACATAGATATTATAAATTCAAAGCATAATATTCAAGACATAAAGTCCAACATAAACTTAAAAACATAAACCAAAGCATAATAATAATGTCATAGGAAATATAAAAAGAAACAAAAGGTGTATAAACTCAAATCACAATAGATAGTATGATATGATATAAAATGAGATGCAAAGCCTAAGAGTCGTCATTTTCATTCTCATCCTCGTCTTTGTCTTCCTCATTGTTGTCTCCAAGAGCATGGTCACACCATTCGGTGTGAAAAGCGGTGAGAGTCATATCCATGGAGGTCACACAATGCTCAATGGCGGTTACTCTAGCATCCATGGAAGCCAAACGAGTATCAATGGCATCGAATTGAGTATCCACGATGGTAAACTTCCCATCAAGGTAAGCCATGAGAGCTTCAAGGGAAGGTTGAGCAACAGGAACATTCTCAACTGGATCAACTTGAGCACCACTGAGAAGATCCGCATTACAAACCCATTCTCTATTGTAAAAGGTGAACTTGGCTTTTCAGAGAGATTTATCATCAATAGGGTCGGTGAGGGGAACCCCGAGGTAAAAAGAATAATCTATCTCAAGTTTATGGAAGATGAAGCTAAGAATCGTACCATAGGTAAATGAGGTGACGAGGGTGGTATGATAGTTGTTGATTATATGAACCAACTCGGCAAAGATAACTTGGGAAAGGTTTGGGCGTTTTCTCATGGAAACAATGAAGCCAAAAGTCATCCACCATACAAATAGTGAACTACTTGCCACTAGATGGTCAAAACCACCAAATGATGAAAAAATAGAGGAAACGCTCATGGGCATCAAGAGCTGACACTGAGCCACCGTATGTTTGACCAAAAGAATGTTCATCATCTATTCCTATGTCTTCCATCCCTAAAAGATCGGCTATTTGTAGAACCAAGAGTAAATTTCTTTCCCATAAGATAGGATTCAAGAGCTATAGTTTTAGTTTTCTCTCAATTTAAAATACACTGAACATTTTAGTAGAAAATACGAGCAAGTCATCCACCATACAAATAGTGAACTACTTGCCACCGAATGGTCAAAACCGCCAAATGATGAAAAAAATAGAGGAAATGCTCATGGGCATCGAGAACTGACATTGAGCCACCATAAGTTTGATCAAAAGAATGTTCATCATCTATTCCTGTGTCTTCCATCCCCAAAAATTGGCTATTTTTGTAGAACCAAGAGTAAATTTCTTTCTCATAAGATAGGATTCAAGAGCTATAGTTTCAGTTTTCTCTCAATTTAAAATACACCGGCCATTTTAGTAGAAAATACGAACAAGATATTTGAAAGAATGTTGAGTATGTTTAAAAAAGTCATAAACTTCCATTGCCTCATTAAATCAAGATATCAAAAATTAAATTCATCAGAGCATATATAGGCATAATTAACAACTCGCTCATGACGGATTTTGAAAGTTTGAAATTGTATAAAATAATCTATAGCGGTAGGACATTCCGGTTCATTAAAACAATGGCTGAAAAGTTGGTTAAGGTTGGGTTTGGTATCATTGTTACCGACACTGTGATTGGAAGAACTAGCACTCAAATCCTTTCTAGATCCCTTTTTAGGAGGCATGATTAAAAAAAATGTATGCAACCACATCAAATTCAATCCAATAAATCAATACAATGATCAAGGTAAGATAAAAATCTATATTGTATAGTTTAAAATCATATACAAATATAAAGAAAAATTTTGATAACTTTAAAATTTGAAAACTAGAAAATAAAATATAAGTGTATAATTTTATATTCGAATAAAAAATTTAGTTTTGAAAAAGTTTTTGTAAAAACTTTGAAAGCATGGATATATATCCTAGATATACAAAAATTATACCTAAAAGCTATACAATTCAAAGAAATTTGAAATAAAAAGAAAATAGGTGTTTACCTTGAGTATGGATGAATAGATGAATAAGGAGATATTATGCACAAAGCTTGATGATCAAAGCTTGACTTTGATGTTTAGAGTTAAAGCCCCCAAAGATTTTGAAGTAATTTGATGAAAAACCTAGAGGTTTGTATGGTTTTAATAGAGTTTTGCCATTTAGTGTTTTTAATAAAAAGAGATTTACTTTGATTTGAAATAGGAAAACCTATTTAATGGCTCCAGATCACGCGTACTAATACACACTTTATGCATACTGAAACCACGTACTAATACAGTATATCCCTGTACCGATCCTCGACCCATACCGGTACAAACTGGCCTGTACTGAAATGCTGCCCCTGATATCCCGTACCAGTACTGCTACCCCGTACTGATACCCTTTGACCAAATTTGACAGATTTGGCTACAAAGGACCCAAAAATTTTATTTTACTCGAATCAAAATGCATGATTATGATATGAGAGCAATATGAATTGGCAAAAGCAAATACATACTCCCCCTAACAACATGAATAGATGCATATAAGAACAAGTTCACATAAACATGAAAATCAACCAAATTCAAGCAAGTTTTAAGATCAAAACAAGGATCTAAGGTTCAAAAAAGGCTAGTAAGCCTTAAATCTCTCCTAAGAGACCAAAAATGCTCTTTATCTAAAGGTTTGGTAAAGATACCATCTAATTGGTGTAGGGTGTCTACATATTCTAGAACAAAATCTTTTTTCAAGACTTGATCTCTAATGAAATGATATCTTATCTCTATATGATTGGTTCTAGAATGTTGGATGGGTTTTTTAGTGAGACAAATAGCACTAGTATTATCACACTTTAAGGGGATGGTACCTACATCAATTTCATAATCTAAGATTTGTTGCTTCATCCAAAGGACTTGAGCACAACGACTACCGGCCAAAATATATTCTGCCTCGGTGGTAGATAGCGCTAGGCTATTTTGATTCTTAGAAAACCATAAGATAAGCAAGTTACCTAGGAATTGACAAGTATCAAAGGTACTCTTTATATCTATCTAACAACCTTCATAATCCGCATCCGAAAAAGCATGAAAACTAAAGGATGAGTCTCTAGAATACCAAAAACATAAGCTAGGGGTGTTTCTAAGGTATCTAAAGATTCTCTTAACGGCTTGTAGATGTGATTCTCTAGGACTAGCTTGAAATCTAGCACACAAGAAAACACCAAATATAATATCTGATCTACTTACGGCAAGATAAAGCAAAGATCCTATCATAGATCTATAAAGCTTAAGATCGACACATTTACCTCATTCTTGAGGTTTCACATTCTCTAAGCCAAATTTCTTGAGCATATCATTGATGTACTTTGCTTGATTGATGAAGATGCCATCCTTCATTTGTTTGATTTGGAGTCCCAAAAAGAATGAGAGCCGCCGCTCCCTCATCATGCTCATTTCAAATTCACCTTGCATTAACTTAGAAAAATCTTGGCAAAGAAGTTCATTAGTAGAACCAAAAATGATATCATTAACATAAATTTGAACTACTAAAATATCCTTGCCTTTTCTTTTTATAAAAAATATAGTATCAACCTTCCCTTTCTCAAAACCTTTTTCTATTAGAAAATTTGACAATATTTCATACCAAGCTCTAGGAGCTTGTTTCAAACCATATAAAGCTTTTGAAAGTTTAAAAACATGGTTTGGATATTTTGGATCTTCAAAACCGGGTGTTTGTTCTACATACACTTCTTAATTTATAAAACCATTTAGAAAAGCACTTTTAACATCCATTTGAAAAAGCTTGAATAACATGCAAATGCAAGCAACATCCTAATAGATTATATTCTAGCTACGAGTGCATAGGTTTCATCAAAATTAATTCCTTCTTCTTGAGTGTAACCTTGAGCAAAAAGTATAGCCTTGTTTCTCACTATGTTACCACTCTCATCTAGTTTGTTTCTAAAAGCCCATTTCGTACCTATAGTAGATTTATTTCTAGGCCTATCAACTAATGTCCAAACTTTACTCCTCTCAAATTGATTTAACTCCTCTTGCATGGCCAATATCTAATAATCATCATTTGATGCTTCTTTGATATTTTTAGGCTCTATGAATAAGATAAATGCAACATAATTACATGTATTTCTAAGAGAGGATCTAGTGGTTACTCTTTTAAAGGATCACCCAAAATCTCACCACCTTTGACATAGTTGAACTCCTTTGGGTAGGTGACCTCCCTTTTCTATAGAGACATGTCCTTCAAGGCTTCTAGAGGTGGATCTTGTAGTTCTTCTTTTGGTGAAACTTCTTCTACCTTTGATGATTGTCCTCCACCATCATTGGCATCCAAAATTCCTACATCATCATCATCACAAGTATCATTCCTCGAAAGGAGGTTATCATAAAAACAACATGTATTGACTCTTCAACCACTAAAGTTCTTTTGTTAAATACACGATAGGCTTTAGAGTTTAAAGAGTAACCTAGAAAAATTGCTTCATCAGTTTTTGCATCAAACTTGGCTAAATTGTCTTTTCCATTGTTTAAAACAAAACATTTACATCCAAAAAGATGAAAATAGCTAATGTTAGGCTTTTTATTTTTGAAAAGCTCATAAGGTGTTTTCTTCAAAATTGGCCTAATCATTAAACGATTGACAATATAACAAGCGGTATTTATGGTTTCTACCCAAAAATAAATTGGCAAATTATTTTCACAAAGCATGGTTTAGGCCATTTCTTCTAAAGTTTTATTTTTCCTCTTAACAACCCCATTTTGTTGAGGTATGCGAGGAGCCGAAAAATTATGGCTAATCTCATTTGAGTTACAAAACTCTTCAAAACCAAGATTTTGAAATTCGATTCCATGGTCACTCCTAACATGAGAAATAGAGTAACCAACATCATTTTGGTTTACTTTTGAAAACGTGATGAATTTTTCTAAAGCCTCATCCTTGGTACTTAAAAATAGAACTGTTAACTCCTCAAAAGTTCTACTTTTCTCGTATATATTGCCATGCTATTGCTTGACTTTGGGTACATATTTGTGCATTTTGCCAGTAGATTCATGCATTTGCATCTAGGAGTTAAGGAATGTACTATTTTTCACTGCCAGAGTGAAGGGGTGTTTTCTTGTTGTCGTGGGCAGATTTGGCAGGTCAGGAGCAGTTGGAGCAGAAGAGAAATGTTGAGTGCAGTTGGCAAAATCAGGAAGAAAGAATGCCAAGCTCGATTGGAAAAATAAAAAAGTTCGATGCCCGGTCAGTTAGCCGTGAGTCATAGCCAGGTCATCCCTATTTCGAAAAGAAGATAGTGCGCCTACAATGGTTCATACCAAACTTTCAAAAAACTAAACCCTAATTAGGGTTTCCATAAGCGCCTATATAAAGAAGCTCGTCGATTGAGTAGAGAAGGCTACACTGTGAGAAGAAAGAGATGATAGAGGGCAAATCGTGGTTCAAACCAGGCAGTGACTGGGAGTTCTGGATCTATTAAAGAGTTACATTGACAGATCTTCTTCTTTAGTCTATTTCTCTTAGTTTTATTTTCTGTTATGATGGTGATGTTTAAAAACAATATGGTCTAGTTGGTTTCCCCTGCCATGAACTAATCTCTTTAGTTGGATTGGGGTATTTGTAATGAACGCTTAAATTTAGGTTTTTAATAATTCAATGCCTTGGCATTTTTGTCCATTTTGCTTGCGATTACTTTCTTCATATTTTATGGCATATGACAATTGGCATTGAATGCTTATTATCCCCTAATATCTTAAGAGACTTAGGAGATAAGGATTAATTGCCTAATACTAAGGAGAGAAGCATCGATAGAAGATGTTCAAGTCAGAAGTGAATCTACCCCTTAGGAGTAAAGATTAAAGCTTAGATAGGTTAATTATTTGAAAACATCACTATAGACATATAGGTGTTAAAAGTAATTAATTTAGAGTATTGACATCGACAGAGACAATGCTAACTTAAAATTTGCTCGGCAATAAAACCAAGGTTGAACATTGTTAATTGATGTCATCGTTAGCGTGAAGTCTAATAATCCATTGCGAATGCCAATCGATCATCTTGACACATTTGTTTGCCAATCTAAAATTTTCACTTTATTTTTCTTTTAATCATTTTCTTAATTTGAAATTTGAAATCAATTGCTATTTTATTTGTTCTATTTCACAAGTAACTATCATGGAATTTAATTCCTGAACAATCCTTGTGGATATGATACTTAGCTTAATGTTGTATTACTTGTTGACCGTGTATACTTTCATGCAAAAAGACCTATTGTTGACATTATTTACTTACATTATTACATTAAATCACCAATCATTTGGCAAGTATTAGTTAGCCGACAAGTTTTTAGCATCATTGCCGAGGATTTCAATTAATTATTTTGATTTTTACTTTTTTTATTTATTTCACTTATTATGTTTTGATTTGTGTATGAACAGTAGCAACACCGCGAAGAAAGATTTAGAATACAATCCAGAGATTAAAAGAACCCTAGAAGGATAAGAAGAGAATGTCAAAAATGGCTGGTAATGGAAATGGTGGAGTAGATGGTGTCTTGAACAATCAGAAGAATCTGGCGATACATAATGAGATACCGCCCGCTCCTGATGTTGCTGCAAAGATGCTAGAAGAACGGCCTATCAGAGAACATTTGGCACCAAACATGGATAACTTGATGCTAGGACTGATTGGTACAAAGGTAAATATAGCTAATTTTAAACTTAAATCGCTAATGATTTAGACACTATTGAATGTAGGTCAGTTTGATGGATCACCTACCTGTAATCACTCATTTTCGCTTGTAAATACATATTAGTATTGCATGTATATTTATTATATTATATGCATGAATGTTACTAATATATATAAGGTGTGGTGTGTGCATGTATATTATAAGCTATGTATGTATACGTATTAATAGTGTATGTGTGTCGCGTATGTATCTATAGAGTACGAACGTATTTGTTTAATGTATATAGATGTTATGTTAATTATATGTATGATTATACGTACGTATGCTAGAATGTTATATTAATTAATGTTTGTATAATATAAGTATACGTTTTCGTATGTATGTGTATTGCTATACTAATTATTAATGGGCTGATAAAATGAAATAAAAAAAAATCAAATATATTAAACCCAAATAAAAATGAAGTCCAAGTCCAATTACAAACAAATTACAAGGCCCGGTTGGCCCAAACCCAAACCTTATCTAATTACAACTGTGTGTGCAGGTGGCTGTGGGCCGTTGGATCAAGATCTGATCCAACGGCCACGATCTAACCAAGAAGTCAAAAATATCTGCCAGCCGCGTGTTCCACACGTATGGACCGTTCGAGTGCCACGCGCGCGTGCGGTCCACGCGCGGACGCTTTGATATCCCACGCGCGCGTAAGATCCACGTGTTCTCACTCCTCGACTGCGGAGCTCCACGTGGCAAGATCTGGAGCCGTCTCATCAAATCGAGGCTTCATCCAGGCCGTTCGTCCTTCAAGCCATCTCGACCGTTAGATCAGATCTGATCTAACGGCAAAGAACGCGTCTGGCCGCTGGCAGAACGCCCATACCGCCACCATGCCGATATTCAACCACAGTGCTCAGAACATGCAAAATACAACAAGCAACAAGTTGTCAGTCCAGATCTGAAAAAGCAAGTTACAACTTGTACAAAAGAGATAAGCTTATATACGAAACGGAGACTTTTGTAACATGAGGGATAACAAAAGAGTGGTAACAAAAGAGAGAGAACAGAAGGAGAGTTGTAACAGAGTGGTGGTAACAAAAAAAAAATAGAGAGTGTATTGTAACAAGTTTTTTCAGAAATACAAAAAAAGAAGCAACGCAAGTCCAGTGGTACTTTTCTTATTTGTTTTTTTACATGCATATACAAAGAGATAAACAAAAAAAGAGAGAGAGAAGAAGTCTTACCATCGCCGTCCGTGTGTCTCCCTTCCTCAGTGACAAGCCTTTCGGCTTCCCCAAGCCAGAGATGGTGAATTGAAGGAAGGGGAAGGCCCCTGGTAGTTTTGTTTTAGGTTTAAAAGTGTTTTTTTTGGTTCGTATTTCTTAGATCTAGGGCGAATAGAGGTGTATCCTCTGAATCCAACCTCAGATTCGTGTCGAGGATGGAAAGATGGTTATTTATGTGTGTTTTGGAGGCTCGCCGACGCCGGTTAGCGGTGGCTGGCGGCGGAGAACACGGCGGCCGGCCGCCGGATTCTGGGTTTCATAGGATCAGTTGAGAGAAAATGAAGAACGAGTTTTATTACAAAACTGAAGAAATGAAACGAAATGGGGGAAAATTGGATTCGGCCTAAAAGAAGGCTTTATATAGTTATTATTATTTCGTTAAATGGGTAAATTACACACTAAATCCCCCCGCGTTTCCAATATTTTCATTTTTGTCTTGCCGCATGGGTTAATCACAATTTTGGTCCTTTTTCTTTTCCATTTTATTTCGATTTGATCACTAAATTAGCCGAATTCAGATTTTAAATGGTAAAATTACCCCCTTAACCATCCCGCGTTTTTGAATTTTTCATTTTGGGTCTGCCCCTTGGTCTAATTACAGTTTTGATCCTTTTAGGTTCGGTTTGTTTCGCATTTTAGTCCTTAAATTATATATTATTGTTCTTTAATTTCTGCCACCGAATTTTATTTTTCTTTCATTTCAGTCCTGTTTCTTTGTAAATACTCATGTTCGTATTATAGTCGTATATGTTGATGTATTCTGTTGTTTTATTTTATATCCCTCGTATATGCCTCGTATTTTATGTTTAAATGTATATGTGTATTAAGCTTACGATATTTATGTATCTTTTTTATCCGGTTATTAGTATTAAAGCATGTTATGTTCTATTTGGCTCGTAAACGGCATGTTCTTGTATTTTTGTACGTATTGTATGTTTTCTTGGCTTTTAGGTTACGTGTTAGTGTGTCTTCTTTTATGTATAATATATTGTTCCATATATATTGAAATATGTTTTATTACTAGTATGCATGTCTTTTTGAAATATTTGTTCATCTATACGTACTTAGTCCTGCCTTGTTATTCTGACATGTTACAGTTGTTTTTATCTATTATTTAGATTAATATGTATATATATGCATGATCCAGTCTAATATATTATTTATGTTAGATTAGTATTATGTTATGTCAATATTTATTGTATTTAAATATTTTGCCATGTTTTATATTTTTGCCACTAAGATTGCATATCGAGATATAAATTGTTAATGCGGTGCCCTTTTATCCGAGCGTAAACGGGGCCAGTATCAGGCGTAGTGATAGTGGTTGGGCGTTTACCCTCGGATAACGGGGCCCTTAAAATTTATTCACAATAATGACCGAATTTTAAAATAATTGTCACTTTAATCCGGAAAATCCAATATTAATAAAGCGGTAATTATTAAAGTACCAATTTTGGGCGGTGTGGGGGTGCTAATCCTTCCCCATCCGTAACCGACTCCCGAACCCAATCTTTTTGAATCTCTGGTTTTATGGTGTCCGGCCTACCTAAGTGGCCGGTGGCGACTCCATTTTTTTTAATGCGGTTTCTTTTAAAACCCCACAGAATAAATATTTTATATCCAAAAGAGTCACAAACACCTTTCAAAAACACTTCGAAAAAAGCCGCGTTTTTATTTTAGCGATACCAAAGAAAAAAAGACATCGCTACACTACCGAAGACCCAAGGCAACACTTGAAGCAATTCATAGAGGTGTGCCAACTATTTTAGCAATCGAGTATGGCTGAAGAGGCAGTGAAGTTGAGACTATTCTCATTCTCTTTGAGAGATAGAGAAAAATTATGGCTAAGTTCTTTGCCACATGGTTTAGTTACTTCGTGGGTAGAATTATGCCAGACGTTTCTTCTGAGATTCCAGCCACCTAAACTTAATGCCAAGCTGTGGAATGAAATCATTACTTTTAGGTAGGCTGATGATGAGACTCTGTATGATTCCTGAGAGCGATTTAAGAATCTGTTGAGGATATGCCCCATGCATGGATTTCCTACTTTGACCCAAATGGAGACCTTTTATAATGGACTGAATACTTATGCCAAGACTATTGTTGATGCTTCGACAAATGGTTCATTGCTAGACAAGAACTACACTGAGGCATTTGACATCCTTGAAAGGATTACCTCCAATGATTTTCAGTACCCAATTTTCATATTGGGAACTGGAACAGAAGTCGTTGGGAAATTAGAGTTTGATGCACTATCATCTATCAATGCTCATATTTCCAACCTCAATAATATAGTAAAGACAATGAAAAAGCCTACTAAAGTTCGAGAATTGAAACCACTTTGAACTATTTGTGGAGAAGATCATAATATGAAAGAATGTCTAGCAAACCCATATAAATTTTGTTCGTAATTACAACAACAATAATAACCCGTATTCCAATACTTATAATGCAGGTTGAAAGCAGCATCCCAACTTATCATGGGAAAATTAAGGAGGTAAATAATATAACGCCCAACGTTAGAACAACAATGCATCGCCAGGTTTCAACCATAATGTGATGCCACAGATAGCACAAAATAATTTCCATCCAGGGAGAGATTTAACTAGGGGAAAACTCTAACGGAGTATATGGAGCGAAATGATGCAACTGTCTAGAGTTTAGCATCATCTATGCGAAACTTAGAGGTCTACTAGGATAGATTGCCAATGCACTTAGTAACAAACCTCAAGGAACTTTGCCAAGTGATACATAGGATGCGTGACAAAAAGGTGTTGGGAGGCTCGAACGATCAACTGATATAGACAAGATGGGGTGAATTGGTTTTTGAGTGATAGTGGAAGAATTAGAAATATAAAAAATTTATAAAAAGATTTATAGTGGTTCAACTTTCTAACCAAAGTCTACATCTACTACCTTAGCTTCCTACCAAGGATTTTCCCAAATTTACTACTGAATTTCTTTCCTTTTTCCCGGGCTCAAGGAGATAATCCTTACAAGACAAGACTTATAGCCCAAAGTCTTGTATAATTCTCTCTCAAAGAGAAACAAATTAGCTAAGTAGGGAAAACCTTACGAGGCTGATTGTTTGCAATTCTAAGCTCTCACCCAAAACCTAACAATTGAGCATATATGACAATTGAGCTCAGAAGTGTGTTCTACAAAGAAAATTGATAAAATTAAGCACTAAAATACTTTTTCTTTCATTGAATGTTGCTAATTGGTTTCTTGTTGTTCCACGGCTGCTTGAAGGTCCTTTTTAAGTCTTCTAATGAGTTCTTGATCGTTACTAGCTGTTACGGATGTTTTGGAGCCGTTGGGATCTTTAATTCCAACAATAAATGCACTTCTAGGCTTGTCGGTATCGGTACGCGAGGACTGGTATCGATACATGCCTTATAAAAATATAGTTGTTGAAGCATTTTTACAAAGGGTACCGGTACGACTGAGGACTTATCGGTACACCAAATGGCTACTGGAATTTGGAGTTCCGAGAAAACAAAGGGGCGTATCGATACGGGTAAAACGAGTATCAATACTTATGATAGGGTATTGATACCTGGGTATGAGTATCGATACTCATAGCATGTTTTTTACACTTTGGCTATTTTGAAGACATTTAAACATGTCAAAAACCCTTTGAGAACATTTTAAACATATTTTTCAAGTTAATAGTCTTTTGAAATATTTTTGCAAATTAGTTTAAGTCCAAAAATATTTTTCATTTAATTTATATCAAAATCAAATATCTCAACAATCTCCCCTTTTTTGATATAAAGAAACCACTTGAAAAATTGTTTTTGTTAAAACTGCCCCTCAGAAAAATAATTTTAGAAAAAGAGAATATTTGAGAAAATATTAAAGCTCCCTCTTTTTCCTTTTTCGTTTTGAGATTGAATTTTTCAAACCTATCTCTCCCCTTTTTTGTTATATCAAAAATAATTTCAAAATCAAATTTGAAATCACATTAAGTTCAAAACAATGGAGAAAAGACCAAAGATTTTAACAATAAAGAATTTAAAATTGGCTCCCCCTTACTCAAGCATCAAGAAAAATGTTAGTCTAATAATTCAAGAGAAATATATTGAATTTCAAATAAATAACACAAGTAAAATCAAGAAATTCAATGCAAACATGCCATTTATCAGAAATAAATCATTAAGCATAGAAGGCATGGAAAAAGGAGACAAGACTGTCCATTCTTAACTACGCATACTGGTATGTATCGACCGTATCGGTACTTGGTTGAAGGCCGTATCAGTACGGTATGGGTGGTATCGATACTGAAGGCACAAAACTGGTGAAAATTGCAGCAAATTTGACTTTAAAGGCATTACAACTTAGTTTAAGTTCATACAAAGGCTCTAATAACTCTTAAATATACATTTTGATCATTTTGCTACACATGCTTCTCAAAACATAATATTTAAAAATAAAAAACATTAATTTCATCAAATTCAACCAATTATTACAAGTTTAAGACCAAAAACATAAATATGAACATACTAGGCCAAAAACATGTAACTCATGCAATTGAGACTCCCCCTAACTATATGCAATTAGGCACAACATGGAGTCATACAAAAATGCTTAGATCAATGAAAATTAGACATGGGAAACAAGATTAAGAAATTTGATGAAATTAATTTTTTACCACTTGAACCAAGGCAGGATGTGAAGCCTTCCTTCTCCAAGTGTCCTTCCTCCTTTGTGTGTTAGCTTCCAAAAATTTGACTTTGATCATCAAAGGCTCAAGCACACCTATAAAAGATAATCAATTAATTTTTGGTATCCAAAGTGCTTTGGATCCAATAGAGTTAGTCCCAAAAACTTTAGTCCCCTTAGGAATCCATTTTTCAATGTCTTCTTTTTTGTTTAAACAAATTAGTCCCTTAGGGACCCAAACGTCCTTAACTATTTTGCCTTTGAAAAATCTAGGGGAACTAGATTGTCTTTTATAAAAGTTTGATTTTACAAAACTAGATTTGGAGCATTCTCCAATTTTCTTTTCAAGATCTTTGTAAATCAATTTTTTCCTTTCTAAGATCATTCAACTCCTTTTGATGATCTTTTTGAACTTGTTGAAGCAAATTTTTTAAGTCAACCTTCTTTTGTTCAAGCTCATTGAGTTTTGCTTCAAGTTCATCATTGGTTTAAGAAATCAAATCATTTTGAATTTTCAAATTTGAAACCAATTTCTTGTTTTTCAAAATGTAATTTTTAAATTCTAAAACCAACTCATCGTAGGAATCTTGTAACTCATCAAAAGAATATGAAATTGAAGTAGATGAATAAGAAGTTATCCTTAAATCTTCTTCGATGGCCATGAGACAAAGGTGAGCTACTTCATTATCGGTGGAGTCTTCTTCGTCACTCCATGTACCCACAAATATCTTATTCTTATGGCTTGATCCCTTCTTGTTGAAACGGGGAAATCATACTTGGTGTGCCCCGACTTCTTGCACTCGAAGCATATGATGGGATCCCTCATCTTTATCCTTTATTCTCGCCTTGATTCTTCTTTTCTTGCTTCATGAATCGGGTGAATTTTTTGAAGAGCTTGACCATCTCTTCTTCTTCATCTTCACTCTCCTCTCCACTTGAATTCTTGAGGAAGGTTTAAGAGCAACAACATTCAAGTCTTTAATGCCTTGATCTTCTTTCTTCTTCCCCTTTGACATTATCATCTCATGGGTTAGCAAAGATCCTATAAGCTCATCAAGCTAGAGCTCCTTCAAATTCTTTTCTTCAATGATTGTGGTCTTCTTGGAATCCCATGATTCAGGAAGTGAGTAAATCAACTTCCTCACAAGATTGTCCTCCAGAATCATCTCTTCAAAAAAATTTAAGTTCATTCACAATGGTGGAGAACTGATCGAACATAGCTTTGATGTTTTCTTTTGGGTCTATCTTGAAGTTCTCGTACTCAAGGTTGAGAAGGCCAATCTTGGTCTCCTTTACTTTATTGGTTCCTTCATGAGTGACTTCAAGCTTGTCCTAAATTTCTTTGGCACTTTCACTAAAAGAGAATTTTGCATATTCTTTCGGACCAAGTGCACAAAAGAGAATGTGCAAGGCCTTTGCATTTAGCTCCATCTTCTTGTAATCTTGCGCACTCCATTCTGCCTTGCTTCTTTGTGGAACGAATAGGCCATCAAGAACAATATCCCAAAGACGATAATCTTTGGCTCGTATGAAAAATATCATCCTATTCTTACAATAGGAGTAGTTTGCCCCGTCGAAGTAAGGAGGCTTGTCGATGGATTGCTCCATGATCTCTGGTTGATGTAGAATGGTTGAGCACCTCAAGGATTGACTCTAGGATGTTAATCCAATGTATAGATGAAGCTCTTATACCAATTGTTGGGAGGTTTGAACAATCAACCGAGATAGCCAAGAGGGGGTGAATTGGTTTTTGAGTGATAGTGGAAGAAATAGGAATATAATAAAGTTTACACAAGGATTTATAGTGGTTTGACTTTCTAACCAAAGTCTACATCCACTACCTTAGCTTCCTACTAAGGATTTTCCCAAATTCACTACTGGATTTCTTTATTTTTTCTCGGGCTCAAGGAGATAACCCTTAAAACACAAGACTTAGAACCCAAAGTCTTGTAAAACTCTCTCTCAAAGAGAAACAAATTAGCAAACTAGGGAAAATCTCACAAGGTTGATTATTTGCAATTCTAAGCTCTCACCCCAAAACCTAACACTTGAGCATATATGACAATTGAGCCCACAAGTGTGTTCTAAAAATAAAATTGACAAAATTGAACACTAAAAACACTTTTTCTTTCATTAAATGTTGGTAGTTGGTTTCTTGTTGTTCCATGGATGCTTGAAGGTCCCTTTTAAGTCCTTTAATGTGTTCTTGATCGTTACTAGCTGTTACGGATGTTTTGGAGCCGTTGGGATCTTTAATTACAACAATAAATGCACTTCTAGGCTTGTCAGTATCTGTACGCGAGGACTGGTATCGGTACATGCCTTATAAAAATATAGTTGTTGAAGCATTTTTACAAAGGGTATCGGTACGACTGAGGCCTTATTAGTACACCAAATGGCTACTGGAATTTGGAGTTTCGAGAAAACAAGGGCGTATCGATACGGGTAAAACGAGTATCAATACTTATGATAGGGTATTGATACCTGGGTATGAGTATCGATACTCATAGCATGTTTTTTACACTTTGGCTATTTTGAAGACATTTAAACATGTCAAAAACCCTTTGAGAACATTTTAAACATATTTTTCAAGTTAATAGTCTTTTGAAATATTTTTGCAAATTAGTTTAAGTCCAAAAATATTTTTCATTTAATTTATATCAAAATCAAATATCTCAACAATCTCCCCCTTTTTGATATAAAGAAACCACTTGAAAAATTGTTTTTGTGAAAACTGCCCCTCAGAAAAATAATTTTAGAAAAAGAGAATATTTGAGAAAATATTAAAGCTCCCTCTTTTTCCTTTTTCGTTTTGATATTGAATTTTTCAAACCTATCTCTCCCCTTTTTTGTTATATCAAAAATAATTTCAAAATCAAATTTGAAATCACATTAAGTTCAAAACAATGGAGAAAAGACCAAAGATTTTAACAATAAAGAATTTAAAATTGGCTCCCCCTTACTCAAGCATTAAGAAAAATGTTAGTCCAATAATTCAAGAGAAATATATTGAATTTCAAATAAATAACACAAGTAAAATCAAGAAATTCAATGCAAACATGCCATTTATCAGAAATAAATCATTAAGCATAGAAGGCATGGAAAAAGGAGACAAGACTGTCCCTTCTTAACTACGCATACTGGTATGTATCGACCGTATCGGTACTTGGTTGAAGGCCGTATCAGTACGGTATGGGTGGTACCGATACTGAAGGCACAAAACTGGTGAAAATTGCAGCAAATTTGACTTTAAAGGCATTACAACTTAGTTTAAGTTCATACAAAGGCTCTAATAACTATTAAATATACATTTTGATCATTTTGCTACACATGCTTCTCAAAACATAATATTTAAAAATAAAAAACATTAATTTCATCAAATTCAACCAATTATTACAAGTTTAAGACCAAAAACATAAATATGAACATACTAGGCCAAAAACATGTAACTCATGCAATTGAGACTCCCCCTAACTATATGCAATTAGGCACAACATGGACTCATACAAAAATGCTTAGATCAATGAAAATTAGACATGGGAAACAAGTTTAAGAAATTTGATGAAATTAATTTTTTACCACTTGAACCAAGGCAGGATGTGAAGTCTTCCTTCTCCAAGTGTCCTTCCTCCTTTGTGTGTTAGCTTCCAAAAAATTGACTTTGATCATCAAAGGCTCAAGCACACCTATAAAAGATAATCAATTAATTTTTGGTATCCAAAGTGCTTTGGATCCAATAGAGTTAGTCCCAAAAACTTTAGTCCCCTTAGGAATCCATTTTTCAATGTCTTCTTTTTTGTTTAAACAAATTAGTCCCTTAGGGACCCAAACGTCCTTAACTATTTTGCCTTTGAAAAATCTAGGGGAACTAGATTGTCTTTTATAAAAGTTTGATTTTACAAAACTAGATTTGGAGCATTCTCCAATTTTCTTTTCAAGATCTTTGTAAATCAATTTTTTTCCTTTCTAAGATCATTCAACTCCTTTTGATGATCTTTTTGAACTTGTTGAAGCAAATTTTTTAAATCAACCTTCTTTTGTTCAAGCTCATTGAGTTTTGCTTCAAGTTCATCATTGGTTTAAGAAATCAAATCATTTTGAATTTTCAAATTTGAAACCAATTTCTTGTTTTTCAAAATGTAATTTTTAAATTCTAAAACCAACTCATCGTAGGAATCTTATAACTCATCAAAAGAATATGAAATTGAAGTAGATGAATAAGAAGTTATCCTTAAATCTTCTTCGATGGCTATGAGACAAAGGTGAGCTACTTCATTATCAGTGGAGTCTTCTTCGACACTTCATGTAGCCACAAATATCTTATTCTTATGGCTTGATCCCTTCTTGTTGAAACGGGGAAATCATACTTGGTGTGCCCCGACTTCTTGCACTCGAAGCATATGATGGGATCCCTCATCTTTATCCTTTATTCTCGCCTTGATTCTTCTTTTCTTGCTTCATGAATCGGGTGAATTTTTTGAAGAGCTTGACCATCTCTTCTTCTTCATCTTCACTCTCCTCTTCACTTGATTTTTCTTGAATTCTTGAGGAAGGTTTAAGAGCAACAACATTCAAGTCTTTAATGCCTTGATCTTCTTTCTTCTTCCCCTTTGACATTATCATCTCATGGGTTAGCAAAGATCCTATAAGCTCATCAAGCTAGAGCTCCTTCAAATTCTTTTCTTCAATGATTGTGGTCTTCTTGGAATCCCATGATTCAGGAAGTGAGTAAATCAACTTCCTCACAAGATTGTCCTCCAGAATCATCTCTTCAAAAAAATTTAAGTTCATTCACAATGGTGGAGAACTGATCGAACATAGCTTTGATGTTTTCTTTTGGGTCTATCTTTAAGTTCTCGTGCTCAAGGTTGAGAAGGCCAATCTTGGTCTCCTTTACTTTATTGGTTCCTTCATGAGCGACTTCAAGCTTGTCCCAAATTTCTTTGGCACTTTCACTAAAAGAGACTTTTGCATATTCTTTCACATCAAGTGCACAAAAGAGAATGTGCAAGGCCTTTGCATATAGCTCCATCTTCTTGTAATCTTGCGCAATCCATTCTGCCTTGCTTCTTTGTGGAACGAATAGGCCATCAAGAACAATATCCCAAAGACGATAATCTTTGGCTCTTATGAAAAATATCATCCTATTCTTACAATAGGAGTAGTTGGCACCGTCGAAGTAAGGAGGCTTGTCGATGGATTGCTCTATGATCTCCAGTTGATGTAGAATGGTTGAGCACCTCAAGGATTGACTCTAGGATGTTAATCCAATGTATAAATGAAGCTCTTATACCAATTGTTGGGAGGTTTGAACAATCAACCGAGATAGCCAAGCGGGGGTGAATTGGTTTTTGAGTGATAGTGGAAGCAATAGGAATATAAAAAAATTTACACAAGGATTTATAGTGGTTTGACTTTCTAACCAAAGTCTACATTCACTACCTTAGCATCCTACTAAAGATTTTCCCAAATTCACTACTGGATTTCTTTATATTTTCTCGGGCTCAAGGAGATAACCCTTAAAACACAAGACTTATAACCCAAAGTCTTGTAAAACTCTCTCTCAAAGAGAAACAAATTAGCAAACTAGGGAAATTTTCACAAGGCTGATTGTTTGCAATTCTAAGCTCTCACCCCAAAACCTAACATTTGAGCATATATGACAATTGAGCCCACAAGTGTGTTCTAAAAATAAAATTGACAAAATTGAACACTAAAAATACTTTTTCTTTCATTAAATGTTGGTAGTTGGTTTCTTGTTGTTCCATGGATGCTTTAAGGTCCCTTTTAAGTCCTTTAATGTATTCTTGATCGTTACTAGCTGTTACAGATGTTTTGGAGCCGTTGGGATCTTTAATTCCAACAATAAATGCACTTCTAGGCTTGTCGGTATCGGTACGCGAGGATTGGTATCGGTACATGCCTTATAAAAATATAGCTGTTGAAGCATTTTTACAAAGGGTATCGGTACGACTGAGGCCTTATCGGTACACCAAATGGCTACTAGAATTTGGAGTTTCGAGAAAATAAAGGGGCGTATCGATACGGGTAAAACGAGTATCAATACTTATGATAGGGTATTGATACCTGGGTATGAGTATCGATACTCATAGCATGTTTTTTACACTTTGGCTATTTTGAAGACATTTAAACATGTTAAAAACCCTTTGAGAACATTTTAAACATATTTTTCAAGTTAATAGTCTTTTGAAATATTTTTGCAAATTAGTTTATGTCCAAAAATATTTTTCATTTAATTTATATCAAAATCAAATATCTCAACAATCTCCCCCTTTTTGATATAAAGAAACCATTTGAAAAATTGTTTTTGTGAAAACTGCCCCTCAGAAAAATAATTTTAGAAAAAGAGAATATTTGAGAAAATATTAAAGCTCCCTCTTTTTCCTTTTTCGTTTTGAGATTGAATTTTTCAAACCTATCTCTCCCCTTTTTTGTTATATCAAAAATAATTTCAAAATCAAATTTGAAATCACATTAAGTTCAAAACAATGGAGAAAAGACCAAAGATTTTAACAATAAAGAATTTAAAATTGGCCCCCCTTACTCAAGCATCAAAAAAAATGTTAGTCCAATAATTCAAGAGAAATATATTGAATTTCAAATAAATAACACAAGTAAAATCAAGAAATTCAATGCAAACATGCCATTTATCAGAAATAAATCATTAAGCATAGAAGGCATGGAAAAAGGAGACAAGACTGTCCCTTCTTAACTACGTATACTGGTATGTATCGACCGTATCGGTAGTTGGTTGAAGGCTGTATCAGTACGGTATGGGTGGTATCGATATTGAAGGCACAAAACTGGTGAAAATTGCAGCAAATTTGACTTTAAAGGCATTACAACTTAGTTTAAGTTCATACAAAGGCTCTAATAACTCTTAAATATACATTTTGATCATTTTGCTACACATGCTTCTCAAAACATAATATTTAAAAATAAAAAACATTAATTTCATCAAATTCAACGAATTATTACAAGTTTAAGACCAAAAACATTAATATGAACATACTAGGCCAAAAACATATGAACATAAATATGAACATACTAGGCCAAAAACATGTAACTCATGCAATTGAGAGTCCCCCTAACTATATGCAATTAGGCACAACATGGACTCATACAAAAATTCTTAGATCAATGAAAATTAGACATGGGAAACAAGTTTAAGAAATTTGATGAAATTAATTTTTACCACTTGAACCAAGGCAGGATGTGAAGTCTTCCTTCTCCAAGTGTCCTTCCTCCTTTGTGTGTTAGCTTCAAAAAATTGACTTTGATCATCAATGGCTCAAGCACACCTATAAAAGATAATCAATTAATTTTTGGTATCCAAAGTGCTTTGGATCCAATAGAGTTAGTCCCAAAAACTTTTGTCCCCTTAGGAATCCATTTTTCAATGTCTTATTTTTGTTTAAACAAATTAGTCCCTTAGGGACCCAAACGTCCTTAACTATTTTGCCTTTGAAAAATCTAGGGAACTAGATTGTCTTTTATAAAAAGTTTGATTTTACAAAACTAGATTTGGAGCATTTTCCAATTTTCTTTTCAAGATCTTTGTAAATCAATTTTTTTCCTTTCTAAGATCATTCAAACTCCTTTTGATGATCTTTTGAACTTGTTGAAGCAAATTTTTTAAGTCAACCTTCTTTTGTTCAAGCTCATTGAGTTTTGCTTCAAGTTCATCATTGGTTTAAGAAATCAAATCATTTTGAATTTTCAAATTTGAAACCAATTTCTTGTTTTTCAAAATGTAATTTTTAAATTCTAAAACCAACTCATCGTAGGAATCTTATAACTCATCAAAAGAATATGAAATTGAAGTAGATGAATAAGAATTTATCCTTAAATCTTCTTCGATGGCCATGAGACAAAGGTGAGCTACTTCATTATCGGTGGAGTCTTCTTCGACACTCCATGTAGCCACAAATATCTTATTCTTATGGCTTGATCCCTTCTTGTTGAAACGGGGAAATCATACTTGGTGTGCCCCGACTTCTTGCACTCGAAGCATATGATGGGATCCCTCATCTTTATCCTTTATTCTCGCCTTGATTCTTCTTTTCTTGCTTCATGAATCGGGTGAATTTTTTTGAAGAGCTTGACCATCTCTTCTTCTTCATCTTCACTCTCCTCTTCACTTGATTTTTCTTGAATTCTTGAGGAAGGTTTAAGAGCAACAACATTCAAGTCTTTAATGCCTTGATCTTCTTTCTTCTTCCCTTTGACATTATCATCTCATGGGTTAGCAAAGATCCTATAAGCTCATCAAGCTAGAGCTCCTTCAAATTCTTTTCTTCAATGATTGTGGTCTTCTTGGAATCCCATGATTCAGGAAGTGAGTAAATCAACTTCCTCACAAGATTGTCCTCCAGAATCATCTCTTCAAAAAAAATTTAAGTTCATTCACAATGGTGGAGAACTGATCGAACATAGCTTTGATGTTTTCTTTTGGGTCTATCTTTAAGTTCTCGTGCTCAAGGTTGAGAAGGCCAATCTTGGTCTCCTTTACTTTATTGGTTCCTTCATGAGCGACTTCAAGCTTGTCCCAAATTTCTTTGGCACTTTCACTAAAAGAGACTTTTGCATATTCTTTCACATCAAGTGCACAAAAGAGAATGTGCAAGGCCTTTGCATATAGCTCCATCTTCTTGTAATCTTGCGCAATCCATTCTGCCTTGCTTCTTTGTGGAACGAATAGGCCATCAAGAACAATATCCCAAAGACGATAATCTTTGGCTCTTATGAAAAATATCATCCTATTCTTACAATAGGAGTAGTTGGCACCGTCGAAGTAAGGAGGCTTGTTGATGGATTGCTCTATGATCTCCGGTTGATGTAGAATGGTTGAGCACCTCAAGGATTGACTCTAGGATGTTAATCCAATGTATAAATGAAGCTCTTATACCAATTGTTGGGAGGTTTGAACAATCAACCGAGATAGCCAAGCGGGGGTGAATTGGTTTTTGAGTGATAGTGGAAGCAATAGGAATATAAAAAAATTTACACAAGGATTTATAGTGGTTTGACTTTCTAACCAAAGTCTACATTCACTACCTTAGCATCCTACTAAAGATTTTCCCAAATCATTCTACTGGATTTCTTTATATTTTCTCGGGCTCAAGGAGATAACCCTTAAAACACAAGACTTATAACCCAAAGTCTTGTAAAACTCTCTCTCAAAGAGAAACAAATTAGCAAACTAGGGAAATTTTCACAAGGCTGATTGTTTGCAATTCTAAGCTCTCACCCCAAAACCTAACATTTGAGCATATATGACAATTGAGCCCACAAGTGTGTTCTAAAAATAAAATTGACAAAATTGAACACTAAAAATACTTTTTCTTTCATTAAATGTTGGTAGTTGGTTTCTTGTTGTTCCATGGATGCTTTAAGGTCCCTTTTAAGTCCTTTAATGTATTCTTGATCGTTACTAGCTGTTACAGATGTTTTGGAGCCGTTGGGATCTTTAATTCCAACAATAAATGCACTTCTAGGCTTGTCGGTATCGGTACGCGAGGATTGGTATCGGTACATGCCTTATAAAAATATAGCTGTTGAAGCATTTTTACAAAGGGTATCAGACGATCGAGGCCTTATCGGTACACCAAATGGCTACTAGAATTTGGAGTTTCGAGAAAATAAAGGGGCGTATCGATACGGGTAAAACGAGTATCAATACTTATGATAGGGTATTGATACCTGGGTATGAGTATCGATACTCATAGCATGTTTTTTACACTTTGGCTATTTTGAAGACATTTAAACATGTTAAAAACCCTTTGAGAACATTTTAAACATATTTTTCAAGTTAATAGTCTTTTGAAATATTTTTGCAAATTAGTTTATGTCCAAAAATATTTTTCATTTAATTTATATCAAAATCAAATATCTCAACAATCTCCCCTTTTTTGATATAAAGAAACCATTTGAAAAATTGTTTTTGTGAAAACTGCCCCTCAGAAAAATAATTTTAGAAAAAGAGAATATTTGAGAAAATATTAAAGCTCCCTCTTTTTCCTTTTTCGTTTTGAGATTGAATTTTTCAAACCTATCTCTCCTTTTTGTTATATCAAAAATAATTTCAAAATCAAATTTGAAATCACATTAAGTTCAAAACAATGGAGAAAAGACCAAAGATTTTAACAATAAAGAATTTAAAATTGGCCCCCCTTACTCAAGCATCAAAAAAAATGTTAGTCCAATAATTCAAGAGAAATATATTGAATTTCAAATAAATAACACAAGTAAAATCAAGAAATTCAATGCAAACATGCCATTTATCAGAAATAAATCATTAAGCATAGAAGGCATGGAAAAAGGAGACAAGACTGTCCCTTCTTAACTCATTATCTTGGTATGTATCGACCGTATTGATCGGTAGTTGGTTGAAGGTCTGATCAATCTGGTATGGGTGGTATCGATATTGAAGGCACAAAACTGGTGAAAATTGCAGCAAATTTGACTTTAAAGGCATTACAACTTAGTTTAAGTTCATACAAAGGCTCTAATAACTCTTAAATATACATTTTGATCATTTTGCTACACATGCTTCTCAAAACATAATATTTAAAAATAAAAAACATTAATTTCATCAAATTCAACGAATTATTACAAGTTTAAGACCAAAAACATTAATATGAACATACTAGGCCAAAAACATATGAACATAAATATGAACATACTAGGCCAAAAACATGTAACTCATGCAATTGAGAGTCCCCCTAACTATATGCAATTAGGCACAACACGAAGTCATACAAAAATTCTTAGATCAATGAAAATTAGACATGGGAAACAAGATTAAGAAATTTGATGAAATTAATTTTTTACCACTTGAACCAAGGCAGGATGTGAAGCCTTCCTTCTCCAAGTGTCCTTCCTCCTTTGTGTGTTAGCTTCCAGAAATTTGACTTTGATCATCAATGGCTCAAGCACACCTATAAAATATAATCAATTAATTTTTGGTATCCAAAGTGCTTTGGATCCAATAGAGTTAGTCCCAAAAACTTTTGTCCCCTTAGGAATCCATTTTTCAATGTCTTATTTTTTGTTTAAACAAATTAGTCCCTTAGGGACCCAAACGTCCTTAACTATTTTGCCTTTGAAAAATCTAGGGGAACTAGATTGTCTTTTATAAAAGTTTGATTTTACAAAACTAGATTTGGAGCATTTTCCAATTTTCTTTTCAAGATCTTTGTAAATCAATTTTTTTTCCTTTCTAAGATCATTCAAACTCCTTTTGATGATCTTTTTGAACTTGTTGAAGCAAATTTTTTAAATCAACCTTCTTTTGTTCAAGCTCATTGAGTTTTGCTTCAAGTTCATCATTGGTTTAAGAAATCAAATCATTTTGAATTTGCAAATTTGAAACCAATTTCTTGTTTTTCAAAATGTAATTTTTAAATTCTAAAACCAACTCATCGTAGGAATCTTGTAACTCATCAAAAGAATATGAAATTGAAGTAGATGAGTAAGAATTTATCCTTAAATCTTCTTCGATGGCCATGAGACAAAGGTGAGCTACTTCATTATCGGTGGAGTCTTCTTCGTCACTCCATGTAGCCACAAATATCTTATTCTTATGGCTTGATCCCTTCTTGTTGAAACGGGGAAATCATACTTTGTGTTCCCCGACTTCTTGCACTCGAAGCATATGATGGGATCCCTCATCTTTATCCTTTATTCTCGCATTGATTCTTCTTTTCTTGCTTCATGAATCGGGTGAATTTTTTGAAGAGCTTGACCATCTCTTCTTCTTCATCTTCACTCTCCTCTTCACTTGATTTTTATTGAATTCTCGAGGAAGGTTTAAGAGCAACAACATTCAAGTCTTTAATGCCTTGATCTTCTTTCTTCTTCCCCTTTGACATTATCATCTCATGGGTTAGCAAAGATCCTATAAGCTCATCAAGCTAGAGCTCCTTCAAATTCTTTTCTTCAATGATTGTCGTCTTCTTGGAATCCCATGATTCAGGAAGTGAGTAAATCAACTTCCTCACAAGATTGTCCTCCAGAATCATCTCTTCAAAAAATTTAAGTTCATTCACAATGGTGGAGAACTGATCGAACATAGCTTTGATGTTTTCTTTTGGGTCTATCTTGAAGTTCTCGTACTCAAGGTTGAGAAGGCCAATCTTGGTCTCCTTTACTTTATTGGTTCCTTCATGGGTGACTTCAAGCTTGTCCCAAATTTCTTTGGCACTTTCACTAAAAGAGACTTTTGCATATTCTTTCGGACCAAGTGCACAAAAGAGAATGTGCAAGGCCTTTGCATATAGCTCCATCTTCTTGTAATCTTGCGCACTCCATTCTGCCTTGCTTCTTTGTGGAACGAATAGGCCATCAAGAACAATATCCCAAAGACGATAATCTTTGGCTCTTATGAAAAATATCATCCTATTCTTACAATAGGAGTAGTTGGCACCGTCGAAGTAAGGAGGCTTGTTGATGGATTGCTCCATGATCTCCGGTTGATGTAGAATGGTTGAGCACCTCAAGGATTGACTCTAGGATGTTAATCCAATGTATAGATGAAGCTCTTATACCAATTGTTGGGAGGTTTGAACAATCAACCGAGATAGCCAAGAGGGGGTGAATTGGTTTTTGAGTGATAGTGGAAGCAATAGGAATATAAAAAAATTTACACAAGGATTTATAGTGGTTTGACTTTCTAACCAAAGTCTACATTCACTACCTTAGCTTCCTACTAAGGATTTTCCCAAATTCATTACTGGATTTCTTTATTTTTTCTCGGGCTCAAGGAGATAACCCTTAAAACACAAGACTTATAACCCAAAGTCTTGTAAAACTCTCTCTCAAAGAGAAACAAATTAGCAAACTAGGGAAAATCTCACAAGGCTGATTGTTTGCAATTCTAAGCCCTCACCCCAAAACCTAACACTTGAGCATATATGACAATTGTGCCCACAAGTGTGTTCCAAAAATAAAATTGACAAAATTGAACACTAAAAATACTTTTTCTTTCATTAAATGTTGGTAGTTGGTTTCTTGTTGTTCCATGGATGCTTGAAGGTCCCTTTTAAGTCCTTTAATGTGTTCTTGATCGTTACTAGCTGTTACAGATAATTCCAACAATAAATGCACTTCTAGGCTTGTCGGTATCGGTACGCAAGGACTGGTATCGGTACATGCCTTATAAAAATATAGTTGTTGAAGCATTTTTACAAAGGGTATCGGTACGACTGAGGCCTTATCGGTACACCAAATTGCAACTGGAATTTGGAGTTTTGAGAAAACAAAGGGGCGTATCGATACGGGTAAAATGAGTATCAATACTTATGATAGGGTATTGATACCTGGGTATGAGTATCGATACTCATAGCATGTTTTTACACTTTGGCTATTTTGAAGACATTTAAACATGTCAAAAACCCTTTGAGAACATTTTAAACATATTTTTCAAGTTAATAGTCTTTTGAAATATTTTTGCAAATTAGTTTAAGTCCAAAAATATTTTTCATTTAATTTATATCAAAATCAAATATCTCAACAATCTCCCACTTTTTGATATAAAGAAACCACTTGAAAAATTATTTTTGTGAAAACTGCCCCTCAGAAAAATAATTTTAGAAAAAGAGAATATTTGTGAAAATATTAAAGCTCCCCATTTTTCCTTTTTCTTTTTGAGATTGATTTTTTCAAACCTATCTCCACCTTTTTGTTATATCAAAAATTATTTCAAAATCAAATTTGAAATCACATTAAGTTCAAAACAATGGAGAAAAGCCCAAAGATTTTAACAATAAAGAATTTGAAATTGGCTCTCCCTTATTTAAGCATCAAGAAAAATGTTTGTCCAATAATTCAAGAGAAATATATTGAATTTCAAATAAATAACACAAATAAAATCAAGAAATTCAATGTAATCATGCCATTTATTAGAAATATATCATTAAGCATACAATGCATGGCAAAAAGGAGACAAGACTGTCCCGTTTTGACTATGCGTACCGGTACGGTATTGACCGTATTGGTTGAAGGCCGTATCAGTAGGTATAGGTGGTACTGGCACCGAAGGCACAAAACTGGTGAAAATGCAGCAAATTCAACTTTAAAGGCCTTATAACCTAGTTTAAGTTCATACAAAGGCTCTAATAAGTCTTAGATATACATTTTGATCATTTTGCTACACATGCTTCTCAAAACATAATATTTAAAACATACAAAATATGAATTTCATCAAAGTCAACCAATTATTTCAAGTTTAAGGCCAAAAACATAAATATGAACATACTAAGCCAAAAACATGTAACTCATGCAATTGAGACTCTCCCTAACTATATGCAATTAGGCACAACATGGAGTCATACAAAAATGCTTAGATCAATGAAAATTAGACATGGGAAACAAGATTAAGAAATTTGATGAAATTAATTTTTTACCACTTGAACCAAGGCAGGAAGTGAAGCCTTCCTTCTCCAAGTGTCCTTCCTCCTTTGTGTGTTAGCTTCCAAAAATTTGACTTTGATCATCAATGGCTCAAGCACACCTAGAAAAGATAATCAATTAATTTTTGGTATCCAAAGTGCTTTGGATCCAATAGAGTTAGTCCCAAAAACTTTAGTCCCCTTAGGAATCCATTTTTCAATGTCTTCTTTTTTGTTTAAACAAATTAGTCCCTTAGGGACCCAAACGTCTTTGACCCTTTTGCCTTTGAAAAATCTAGGGGAACTAGATTGTCTTTAATAAAAGTTTGATTTTACAAAACTAGATTTGGAGCATTCTCCAATTTTCTTATCAAGATCTTTGTAAACCAAAACTTTTTCTTTTCTAAGATCATCCAACTCCTTTTGATGATCTTTTTGAACTTGTTGAAGCAAATTTTGTAAATCAACATTCTTTTGTTCAAACTCATTGAGTTTTTCTTCATGTTCATCATTGGTTTAAGAAATCAAATCATTTTGAATTTTTAAAATTGAAACCAATTTCTTGTTTTTCAAAATGTGATTTTTAAATTCTAAAACCAACTCATCGTACGCATCTTGTAATTCATCAAAAGATTATGAAATTGAAGTAGATGAATAGAAGTTACCCTTGAATCTTTTTCGATGGCCATGGGAAAAAAATGAGCTTCTTTATTATCAGTGGAGTCCTCTTCGTCAATCCTTGTAGCCACAAACACCTTCTTCTTATGGCTTGATCCTTTCTTGTTGAAACAGAGACAATCATACTTGGTGAGCCTCAACTTCTTGCACTCGAAGCATATGATGGGATCCCTCATCTTCATCTTTGATTCTTGTCTTGATTCTTCTTTTTCTTGCTTCATGAATCGTGTGAATTTCTTGAAGAGCTTGACCATCTCTTCTTCTTCTTCTTCTTCCTCTTCACTTGATTTTTCTTGATTTCTTGAGGAGGATTTAAGAGCAACAACATTCAAGTCTTCAATGCCTTGCTTTACTTTCTTCTTCCCCTTTTACATCATCATATCATGGGTTAGCAAGGATCCCATAAGCTCATCAAGTTTGAGCTCCTTCAATTTTTTTGCTTCAATGATTGCGGTCTTCTTGGAATCCCATGAGTCAGAAAATGAGTAAATCAACTTCCCCACAAGCTTTTCCTCCAGAATCACCTCTCCAAAACCTTTAAGTCAATTCACAATGGTGGAGAACTGACCAAACGTAACTTTGATGTCTTTTTCTGGGTTCATCTTGAAGTTCTTGTACTAAGGTTGAGAAGATTAATCTTGGTCTCCTTTACTTCATTGTTTTCTTCATGAGTGACTTCAAGCTTGTCCCAAATTTCTTTGGCACTTTCAAAAGAAAAGACTTTTGCATATTCTTTCGGACCAAGTGCACAAAAGAGAATGTGCAAGGCCTTTGCTTTTAGCTTCATCTTCTTGCAATCTTCCGCACTCTATTCATCCTTGCTTCTTTGTGGAACGAACGGGCCATTAAGAACAATATCCCAAAGACGATAATCTTTAGCTCTCATGAAAAACATCATCCTATTCTTCCAATAGGAGTAGTTGGCACCGTCGAAGTATGGAGGCTTGTCGATGGATTGTGCCATGATCTCTGGTTGATGTAAAATGGTTGAGCACCTCAAGGATCGACTCTAGAATGTTAATCTAATGTAGAGATGAATCTCTGATACCAATTGTTTGGAGACTCGAACGATCATCCGAGATAGCCAAGGGAGGGTGAATTGGTTTTTGAGTGATAGTGGAAGCAATAGGAATATAAAAAATTTACACAAGAATTTATAGTAGTTCGACTTTCTAACCAAAGTCTACATCCACTACCTTATCTTCCTACTAAGGATTTTCCCAAATTCACTACTGAATTTCTTTCTTTTTTCCCGAGCTCGAGGAGATAACCCTTACAATACAAGACTTATACCCAAAGTCTTGTAAAACTCTCTCTCAAAGAGAAACAAATTAACAAACTAGGGAAAACCTCACAAGGCTGATCGTTTGCAATTCTAAGCTCTCACCCAAAACCTAACACTTGAGCATATATGAAAATTGAGCTCACAAGTGTGTTCTACAAAGAAAATTGACAAAATTAAGCACTAAAATACTTGTTCTTTCATTGAATGTTGGTAGTTGGTTTCTTGTTGCTCCATGGCTGGTTGAAGGTCCCTTTTAAGTAATCTAGTGAGTTCTTGATCGTTACTAGCCGTTAGGGATGTTTTAAAGCCATTGGGGGTCTTTAATTTCAACAATAAATACACTTCTGGGCTTCTCAGTATCGGTACGTGAGGACTGGTATCGCTACTTGCCTTTTAAAAATATAGTCGTTGGAGCATTTTTAAAAAGGGTATCGGTACGCGATATATGGGTATCGGTATGCACCCTTGAGTATCGGTATGACTGAGGCCGTATCGGTACACCAAATGGCTACTAGAATTTGGAGTTTTGAGAAAACAAAGGGGAGTATCGATACGTGTAAAATGAGTATCGATACTTATGACAAGGTATCGATACTTGGGTATGGGTATTGATACTCACAACATATTTTTGAAACTTTGGCTATTTTGAGGACACTTAAACATGTCAAAAACCCTTTAAAAACATTTTAAACATATTGTTCAAGTTAATGGAATTTTGAAATATTTTTGCAAATTAGTCTAAGTCCAAAAATATTTTTCATTTATGTTATATCAAAATAAAATATCTCAGCAATAAAGGGAATAAACAATGCAAAGTAGTCACCCTCCAGAGTGGCAAATAATTCGAGAATAAAACACTTGTCAAACAACCAAATATTTGCGACAACGAGAAGTTGGTTCCAATAGATAAACCTAAGGAGAAAGAGAAAAAGGAGGCGAGCACTGATAATTCCAGACCTCAATCTAATGCTAACACCACTTCAGCAAGACCAGTTGAGCCAGCATTTGCCTACCCACCACCACCTTTTCCACAGAGGCTCTAGAAACACAAGCAAGATCAGCAGTTTAAGCGCTTCTTAGAAGTCCTCAAACAAATGCATATCAACATACCATTAGTAGAAACTCTTGAATAAATTCCCAACTACTTCAAATTCATGAATGATATCTTGTCCAAAAAAGAGGAAGTTGGGTGATTTCGAGACTGTCACACTTACAAAAGGATGCAGCGAATGATTACCAACAGATTGACATCAAAATAAAAGATCCGAGAAGTTTCACTATTATCTGCACAATTAGCAATAAATTTATGGGCAAAGCACTATGTGATCTGGGCGCCAACATCAATTTGATGCCAATTTTAGTTTTCAAGAAACTTGTTATTGAAGCAAGGCATACCACAATAACACTTCAGCTGGTAGATCGATTTTATGCACATCCCAAGGGTAAGATTGAGGATGTGTTGGCAAGGTAGATAAATTTATATTCCTAGTTGATTTTATTATTTTTAGAATATGAGGCTGATGTTGATGTCCCAACAATATTGGGAAGACCATTTCTTGCCACGGGTAGGACCTTAATTAATGTTCAAAAAAGTGAGCTTACCATGCGTATGAATGACCAACATGTTACATATAACCTATTTCAAGCTCTTAAGTGTGCAGATGAACCTGATGAATGCCAAGGAGCATGATGATAAAGATATGACGAGTGAATAACCTGAATAGCCAACCATGCTAAATGAAGTCATGAGTTATTATGGGAGACCTAAGCCACTTGAGTTGGCTGCCATAGAAATCAAGGCACCTAATCCATCTGTTGATGAGCCACTAGAATTGTAATTGATACCATTGCCAAACCACCTCAAATATGCTTACCTATGAGACAACTCTACTTTGCCAGTGATCATTGTTGCTAATTTGACTGAAGACTAGGAGGAATGATTGTTGGAGACAATGGGCAATTACAAAAAAGCCATGGAATAGACTATAGCTGATATCCAAGGGATAAGCCCAACATTTTGCATGCACAAAATTAATCTAGAGGATTATTATGGAAAAACAATCGAGGCCCAGAGGAGATTGAATCCCAGCATGAAGGAGGTAGTTAAGAAAGAAGTCATAAAATGGCTGGATACTGGGATAATTTATCCCATTTCTGATAGTTCATGGGTCAGCCCAGTGCAGTGTGAGACAAAAAAGTGTGGAACGACCATGGTGTAGAACAACAAGAATAAACTGATCCCCTTGAGAACCATGATGGGTTGGAAGGTGTGCATGGAATACAAGAAACTAAATAATGCCACCTGAAAGAAAGACTCTCTATTACCCTTCATCGATCAGATGTTAGACAGACTGGCAGGGAAGACATTTTATTGCTTCCTGGACAGCTACTCAGGCTATAATCAAATAGCCATTGATCCAAAAGATCAGGAGAAAATTATGTTCACCTATCCTTATGGGACATTCGCCTTCAGAAGGATATCATTTGGATTGTATAATGCTTCAGCAATGTTTTAGCATTACATGATGTCGATTTTCTCAGATATGGTCGAGAATAACTTAGAAGTCTTTATGGATGACTTTTCCATCTTTGGAAAAAAAATTAAGGAATATCTTCAGAGTTTGGAGCTTGTTCTATGAAGATGCATTGAAACTAACATGGTCCTAAACTGGGAAAATGTCATTTCATGGTGAAGGAGGCCATAGTTCTCGGGCACAAAGTGACCAAGAAGGGACTAGAAGTAGACAAAGCAAAGGTAGAGGTAATTAAACAATTGCCACCACCCATAAGTGTCAAAGGTATTAGAGGTTTCTTGGGGCATACAAGTTTTTATTGTCGCTTTATTAAAGACTTATTGAAAATTTCTAAACCTTTATGCTTACTTTTGGAACATAATGCCACTTTTGCGTTTGATGATTCTTGTTTGAAAGCTTTTCAGGAATTGAAAAGGAATTAATTAATGCCCACATAGTCATGGCACCAGATTAGAATGATCCATTCGAGTTCATGTGCAATGCCAGCAACTATGCCATTAGAGTTGTGTTAGGACAAAGACGTAGCAAAATTTTCTATACCATCGATTATGCCATCCGCACATTGAATGAAGCCCAGCTTAACTACACAACAATTGAGAAAGAGTTCCTCGTAGTTGTCTTTGCAATCAAAAAATTCAGATCTTGCCTCGTAGGTAGTAAAGTTATGGTGTATACAAACCATTCGACAATCAAATACCTTATGTCCAAGAAGGATGCCAAGCACAGACTGATCTGATGGACACTCTTGTTACAAGAATTTGATCTCAAAATTCAAGACAAGAAGGGGAGTGAGAACCTGGTGGCTAATCACTTATCTCGTTTAGATACCACTATGAGAATGGCAACACGACAATGATTAGAAATGACTTCCATGATGAGCAGTTGCTTGTGACCACCACCATTCCATAGTATGTTGACATAGTCAACTATCTAGTCAGCAATATTATGCCACCAGACTTATCAAGTAATGCCAAAAAGTGATTTCCGAGAGATATTTTGCAATACTATTGGGATAAGCAATTCTTGTTCAAACAATGTGCCAACTAAATTATTCATCATTGTGTGCCAGAGGATAAAAAACAAAACATTCTTCAGCTTTGCCATGCAGCACCATATAGAGGACACTTTGTTGGGATGAAGACAACAGCCAAAGTGTTGCAGTCAGGATTTTTCTAGCCAATGCTATTCAAGGACGGCCATTGTTTTGCCAAGGTATGTGACAGGTGCCAGCAAACTGGTACCATTTTGAGCAGGCATTAATTGCCACTTCAGAATATCATGTATGTCGAGTTGTTTGAAGTTTGAGGGATAGACTTTGTGGGTCATTTTCCCCTATTATTTGGCAATTTATACGTACTTGTGGCAGTAGATTATGTATCAAAGTGGGTTGAAGCTGTTGCCCTCTCAACCAATGATGCCAAGGTTGTTGCCAAGTTCTTGTACAAGCATATTTTTACTAGATTCAGTACCCCCAGAGCCATCATACATGATGAAAGTACTCATTTTAAATGCCATTTAATCACTAAAGCTCTACGCAGGTACAGAATCCAGTAAAGAATTGCCACTACCTATTACCCTCGAACAAATAGCCAGGCAGCAATTTCAAACAATGAGATCAAGAATATCTTAGAGAAGATTATAAACCCAACTCGTAAGGACTGGTCTTTGAGGCTAGATGATTCTTTGTGGGCATACATAATAGCTTTCAAAACACCATTAATAACTTCCCCATACAAGCTTGTGTTTGGAAAGTCATGCCATCTTACAGTGGAATTAGAGCACTGAGCTTATTGGGCAACCAAGCAATTGAATATGGAATGGAAAGCTGCATGTGAGAAGCGATTGTTAGATTTTAATGAGTTGGAGGAGTTTGGAGCACAAGCCTATAAAAATGCCAAGCTTTATAAAGAAAAAAACAAAGAGGTGGCATAACAGCAGAATATTGCCAAGATAGTTTGAAGTTGGCAAAAAGTGTTGTTGTTCAATTCAAGGCTTAAGTTGTTTCCATGAAAACTCAAATCCAGGTGGTCAAAACCCTTTGAAGTAGTCAAACCTTATGCTCATAGAGCATTAGACATCAAGGACTTAAAAACGGGGACAACGTTCAAAGTGAATGGCCAGAGGTTGAACCATTATTGGGAAAGAAGTTAGAATAATGCCAAGGAGATTATTCTCCTGGTAAAGATTCAGTAAATTTTGCCATCATAGTGTGATCATTGTAAATAGTTAGGTTAGTTGTTTTCTTTTTAGTATTTCAGTTTAATTATTTTAGTTTTTCTTTTTTTGTCTTAAAAGGTTTTTGTGAGTGTTAGTACATGTAATTTTGCCAAGGCAGTGTGCCAAGACAGGCTGGCATTTGGACACCCATCATCACAAGTCTGGATAACACGTGTACCATTTTCAAATTAGGCCCAAGGGAGATTCACTCTTTGCTAAGCGGGAAACCCTAGCCGCACATCTTTAAATTTTAAACTTTGAAATTTTAACCTAATTTTAGTCGTGTCCTATTTCCCGCACCGTCACTCTCCCACCCACCCAAACTCATCATTATCCTACTCCTCCATGCACGCCATAACTGCAAACCATCATTATCTCTACTAACTCCACTTTAAGCCAAACCAATTGTCCTCACTTAACCCTTATTTAATTATCATCTCCCCCATAATCAAGAAACTTTCCTCTTTCCACTTTTCTTTCAAGTCGGCAAGAGAAATCAAGAACCAAACTTTTCTTTAATCTTCTACTTCAATCAACTTTTTCCCTAAATCCTTAATGGAATCTTCATCAACCCCACCCTAAATCTTCTTTAACGATGAGACAAAAAAGAAGAATGAGGAGAACTACGATGCGTGAACCTTGTGCTATGAAAAATGATTCGAATTCAAGAATGATCCCAACTTGGGGTATTCACCAGAGGTGTTTTCCATCATCAAAAAACACAATTGGGAGGTATTTTGCCTTCAGCTTGGGGAGGTCTACTCAACCATCGTCCGAGAATTTTATGCCCACCTCACTACCAAGGCCTCACCCTTTGTATTCGTATGGGGTAAGTGTGTTCAGTTTGATGAGGAGTATATTAATCGCATGTTCAATTTAGATGGTGCAGGGGATGAGCACTTAGCATTCGCCAAATCCATGGTTGATGCCAAGAGACAACTGCTATTGAAGGATTTGTGCGTACCAGGCACAAAGTGGAACATCTCCTCCAAAGGCAAGAGGACAGTGAAAATGTTGGTATTAAGACCATAGCCGAGAGGATGGAACCATTTCCTTAAGGCCAATCTGATGCCGACCATACACAATGACACAGTGTCAGAGGATAGGATGACATTGTTGTACTCGATCATGACAAGAAATAATATCAATATGGGTCGTCTATCATTGACGAGACCTACAAGTGTGCTAGTAAGAATTGTGGCAGTTTGATTTTTCTTTCACTTATCTCCAAAATTTGAATGTAGCATATGGTGCCAAAGATCGACTCCGACATCGTCCAGAAATGCAAAGAAAGCATCACCCTTACTCTTTAGGGGCAATTGATTGCTAGGGAGGCTAAAGAGAAAGGCAAGGGAAAAGCTACCCCGCCGGCATCTGCTACCAAGACGCCCAAGGCAGAACCTTTCACACAAATGCAGTTGATGTGATGGCATTGCTTTCCCAAATCTATCAACACTAAGAACTTATTCTATAAAAGTTATAGAAGGATGAGGAACAAAACTTGGTGCTTTGGCAATATGTTGGAGCTCGAGATCGTGCCTTGAGGACGACTCTGGAAGGCATGTCCACCAATCCTTTGCCACCGTATCCAAAGTTCGCAACTGAGCTGACTGCACCGGAAGGAATGCCAGAAAGTCCCCAGTCTGCCCATACTCTAACTGTAACATCCTGGGAAACGGGCTAGAAGATTCAAGGAATTATCAGAATTGGGTTGGAATTTTTGGTTAGGCTTTAGCTAATTAATTAATTTCGGAAAATAATTTGGGTTGATTAAATTGATTTTTCGATAAATTTATTATGGTTAAGATTTTTGGAAAATATCTTTAATGAGTTTATTAAAGGAGGGAATTAAGTTGAGTAATTTTAAATGGGTTGATTCAAAATTAAATTAAAATGACTATTTTACAATAATTGGAAAATATTAGTGATGACAATATTGTAAAAAAATTAAAATAATATTTTAATGAAATTATTAAATCAAATAAAAAGAAATATTGTTTCCCTCTTGTTTCTAATAAAAAGAAGTTGACGGTTATAATTTTCTAAAAGATGAGAAAGACATTTTTAAGTTTCTCTCATTTTCTTCTAAACAAAACTTAGGGATCTCTTGATTCCTTAATTATTTCTACTTCAATTTCTTCTCCATTTTTTTCTAAACAATTGTGGATTAAGGATTTTGATTTCTACATCATCTCCACCATTTTTATGTTGGAAATCAAGAAGGGAGTTCATCTTCAAGTTGGTTTTTCATCAAGCAAGCTGAGAAAATGTTCTTTAATGATTTTCTACGTGATTTTGATTTTTAATCTATGATTTCTCATGCTTTGGGATAATTCAAACGAATTTCTAATGAAATTATTGGATTTTAATGAATTTTCTCATAAATCTTGATTAGATTATAATAATCTAATCATTTCTATGGAGTTTTAATGCTATTGTGCATAGGTAATAATAATCTAAAGTTGATTTTGTAATTTAATTTCTGGAATAATCTAATTTGTTGAGTTAGATTTAGGTTCTTGAATGAGGTTGTTGGTATAATGATTGATTTAATTGTTGGATCATATATTAGTGTCCATTGTGAGTGTTCGATGAAATGTTGGTGAGGATTTTAAAGTTGAAAAAAAAAAGGAAAAATCGTGTAGGCTGCTGCTGCCTTTTTAATTCATCGTAGCATTCGAACATTGCATGGCGCTGTTGCCTGGACGCACAATTGTGCGCTGGGAATTGACGCATGAATTGGTTTGGGGCTTCTGCCATGTTGGTTTGATATATATATTGTCCGTAAGAGACAATAAAAAAAAGAATAAGGAAGCAGGGGAATTAGTTGGGAACAGTGACGTGATTAATTAAAAGAAAGAAAGGAGGAACTTGTTTTGAATTTGCGAATTGAAGGATTAAAATAATTCTTTTAGGGTAATTGTGTTATGGGGTATTTTAATAAAGTGGTTACCTTGATGTGGTCCTATTGATATTGATTATTGACCCTTGTATTTTCTTGTGGAAGATGACAAGTGTTTGGACGATTTTCGGTTAGGAGTCGAGGCGTTGGCGTCGAGACGTTAACATCAAGGCGATAGCATGTTGGTGAGTGCAAATATGTTTTGGTACTACAAAAAGGTTTGAATTATGGCTTTAGTGGTTTAGTTAATGCCTATCAAGCTTAGCTAAGCTCGGAAGTAAGTGTTTTCTAATTTTGTTAATGAAGTTTGAAATGCCACACGAAAGCATGATTTAAATGAGTTGTTTTGGAAACATATGTTATGAAAGCTTGTTGTTTTTGTGCACTAAAGTTTGATATGATATGTTTATACAAGCATGGATGTGCCTTAGAGCACCATATTATGATTTGACATGATTTGCATAGGATGCCTATGTGCACCGTAATATGTTTTCGAAAAGAAATGTGATAGTTGCCGAGGTTAATGTTATTGGAATACGAAATTGATTTGAATAAATGTTTTGAGATGAGATTTGATAAATGCACGTATGATCTATTTTGGCTATGTGACACTAAAAGAAAAGTATTGGATATAGTTGGCATGCCACATGATTAAAGTGCACTATAAATTGTAAGGGCTTGTAGCCTAGACCATCGATCGCTCAATTTCGGCTTTGAGGGAAGTTTAAAGGTATTATTTCGAGTCGTTGAGGTCTCCCGCTTTGAGGATAGTTTTGTAACACCCCCACCCGGTTTAGTAGTAAATCAGCTGAGGAGCGTTACGGGGAACACTGAAAACACGAATAATTTAAAACTTTTCAAGAACTCATCCCTATTAGATGAGTTGAGTGACTAACAGAAGGCATTTAAACATTCATATATTATCATACAACAAGCATATGCATTTTATTCACCCTAGATTACCAATCTTGGTTATACATTTGCAATTCTACATTTAAAGATGTCTACTATTTAAATAGGTGACCTTGCTTAGCATTCATATATCATACTTAGACAAGAACATATTCTTATGTACCCAATCTCATTACGTGCAAGTCATGTAGATGTTTCATGTAGGTTCAACTAGTCATGCTTATGTGTACATACATTCAACCCAATCTCAAGCAAGCATAACATGTTTATCATTCGTGATAAGTTACCATCTAGACCTCATATTTAATCATATAAGCATAAGCAAATTCCTTATTCATTATAGGTCTTTACTTCGATTGGTTACTTCCAATTTTCATTCAAAGTTATCTACTACTTACCCAAGAACATGTGACATTCAAATAGCATACAATGGCCAGCAAGTGTTCATTTAATCTCAAAGTTCCTACATGCGTAGCTTACTATTCCATTCACAAGAATTAGGTCATTACATACTTCAGATTTAAGCAGTCAAGCCTTCTTACATTAGAGGCCAATTTCATAATCATATACAAGCTTTCAAAATATCAAATGCATGGCCTAGCTTAACTATATACAAATCTAGGTGCCACCAACCACTAGGAGCGTTACAAACAAGTATGGATTCATGCTTTAGCTCTTGCTTATGTCTTACTTCAAGCTCGAGAAGTCTGACTTCGGGATCAAGTAATTCACCTTGAAGCACCTAACCTATGATTTGAGAAGAGGGAAAACGAGAGTGATAAGTACAATATGCACTTAGTAAGGTAGTACTAGTTCTAACCAATTATTATGTCATATCTCCATTAATCAAGTAATCCTATTAAGGTTTATAGCATTCCAAGTCAAGCAAAAATCATAAATTCATGTATCATCATACTTATGGTAATCAAATATCAAGGCAAGCATATGTTATGAATCCATTTTGTCAAGCAAATCAAGCAGCATGGTAAGCTTATCGAGTAATTATTAAGTAAACATTTTCTAGTATCATTCTAATAGCAAGATAGCATGACAAGCAAAATCATAGATCACAATTCAATCTTCAATCATTTCAAGTCAATCGATAACATGTTTAGGCAAATCACAACATTTCCAAGTCAAGTAAGATAGTCACAATTTATTTCAAGCTTAATATTCAAAATATGTTCACAATTTATACACATTGATTCAAGTGAGAGTATAAGTTCATTTCGAGTAGCATTTCATGTGACAAGTTTATCAAGTGTACAAGTATACATTTTAAATAGCATGTAAGCCTTAAGCCTTAATTATTGCTTGTTTACTTTCTTTAATTTAAGCCTTATTACTTAGCTGTCTATTATACATGTTTATACATTCTTGTATTGCAAAATAGTTCATGATGACATCTAATTTATTCAAATATGTCCATATTTTCATGTACAAGGTGTACATGACAGCAACACTCAAGCAATACATGTTAATCACATAAAACAGTCTATATTTTCATGTACAAGGTGTACATGGCAGCAACACTCAAGCAATACATGTTAATCACATAAAACAGTCCATATTTTCATGTACAAGGTGTACATGGCAGCAACACTCATGTATACATAATTAGCATACACAAAGCAGTCCAATTCGAGCATTAATCATGTTATTCCGAGAAGCAACGCATGTATACATAATTAACATACACAAAATAGTCCAATTCGAGCATTAATCATGTTATTCCGAGCAGCAACGCATGTATACAAAATTAACATACACAAAATAGTCCAATTCGAGCATTAATCATGTTATTCCGAGCAGCAAAACATGTATACATAATTAACATACACAAAATAGTCCAATTCGAGCATTAATCATGTTATTCTAAGCAGCAACACATGTATACATAATTAACATACACAAAACAGTCTAATTCGAGCATTAATCATGTTATTCTGAGCAGCAACGCATGTATACAAAATTAACATACACAAAACAGTCCAATTCGAGCATTAATCATGTTATTCCGAGAAGCAATGCATGTACACATAATTAACATACACAAAACAATCCAATTCGAGCATTAATCATGTTATTCCGAGCAACAACGCATGTATACAAAATTAACATACACAAAACAATCCATATTTTTATTTACAAGATGTACATGGCAGCAACATTTATTAATTCAAGGAAGATCAAGATCTTTTCAAGTAACAATCATGTAACAAGGAATTCGAGTATACAAGTAAAGTAATATGTTCAAGTAATCAAGTTTGCATGTCAAGCAACTCAAGCAAACCAATCAAGTAATCATTAACTCAAGTGAGACCAATAAGCCATTCCAAGTAGCAAATCATACAATACAAGGTTCAAACATAGGCAATTATCATTTCAAGATTTTCATGTCAAGAATCAAGCATACAATTTGAGTATTTCAAGTATTCATGTCAAGTGGTTCAAGTGTTCAAGATTTCTTGTCAAGTCATTTAAGTATTTCAAGATATAATTCAAGTATTCAAGATTTTCTTTTGAATTTCTTATTCAATTATTAATAAGGTTCATATCTTTTTATCATGTTTGCCTTGGATCACAATTGGTCATGAATAACATTGGTATGTGTTTGACCATAAAGGTCTGAGAGATACTTAGCTCAAAGCACTTATCAATGGCTAATATCGGAAATGTGCCAATCCTATACTTCTCACTATCCAACCAATTGTCGCCACTTGTACAACTCCCCCGTTACCTCCAACTGTCGCCAATAACATATTACATGTAATGGGGCGTACCCCTGAGCCGAGGCTCATGGACCGTAGTCCCAAGTATACCATGCATCATACCATTGTATCCAAGGACTTCCATTATATACAATTTAAGTCTTTTCAATCTTTAAGCTTTTATTAGAGAGGTATTCTTATACTTTAAAGCTTGTTGTTGTTCTTATGTTTTATGCTTTCATGTTCAAGTCGAGACAATTCTTATTCGAGAAATACATTCAAGCAAGTTATAGCAATATCATGCTTAGCCCTTAGGCTAGTTGAGCCTTAGCTCTTAAATTTTGTTTCACGTTTTCGTGTGTTTCTTGTTCAAGGCAATACATTTCATGTTCAAGGATTATATTTAAGCAAGTATTTCAAGATCGAGCTTATCCCTTAGGCTAGTTGAGCCTTAGCTCTTCATTTCACAAGTTTACTTGTTACTCAAGTAAGCTATTCGAATTATATGCCATTTTTAGGCATATAGTCATGTCTTTATATTCATGGTTTATATCACTTTTACAAGTATTTATATCATAAGAGCAATTCTAAGCAAGAAATTGGAATGAATACATCCAAGACATGGAATCAAGCATTTCAAATAGGTCACGTTTCAAGTACAAGGATTCAAGCATTTCAATTAGATCATATTTCAAGTACAAGGATCCAAGCATTTCAATTAGATCACATTTCAAGTACAAGAATTCAAGCATTTCAACTAGATCACATTTCAAGCACCTCAAGTGACAAGCTTTTCAAATAGCAAGTATTTCAAGTAGTAGGCATTCAATTAAGTCAATCCAAGGCATGGATTCATACATTTATTTTCACTTTTCTTTCTACTTAATTTATCAATTTTCATGATATCACTTAAACACAATTTTGATTTAGTTCCATCTTCCCTTTTTTACTCATATTCAAGTTAAATTAAGTTCATTATCATGCCATATCAGTAACAAGAATATATTCATGCTTATTTGGAACCTAAGTCCTAACCCTATTGTAAACTACACACACAATACTCCAAGCTTAGCTAGTCTTTTATCCAAATTCCTTTGTGTTTGCCACTAGCTTGGCCACTCCTTTCTTCCTCTACAAGGTTTACGCCTTTCTCTAACAATTTATACAAGTAAATCAAGATCAAGACAAGTACATTCATTTATTCAAAACAGGGCAACAACACATAATTCATTCATTTCAAAACATACATTTCAAAACATCAAGGCTACTGCATATGCTGCCTGGCAGCATATGCACCGTTTACTTAAACATGCATAACTTTCATTTCGTAAGTTGGAATTTCATTTGGTTTACACCATTGGAAAGCTAACTTAATTATATTTCTAACCCTATAGGCCTTGCATTTTAATTCTTTCCCAGTTAATATATTTTTTAGTTTAAAGACAGGGCCATTTACAACACTGGACAGTTTGCACTGTCCTTGGTGTTTCATTTCTACAATTCATCATACAATCTAGAATTCAGTTCTACTTTCTCCTAATGAAATTAGACATGTTAAGGCATTATCCATAAAATTTCCATCCTTAAATTCCCTTTGTACTATTTATGGTGATTTTTCAAAGTTACTTCCCAGAACAGAGTTTTCTGGGCAGATTACACTAGTTTGTGTTTCTAGCTTCCTTACTCACTTAGATGACATTTCTAGCAAGTTAATTCAATTTATATACATTCTCATACAATTCTAGGTCAGTTCTATCAAAACAGGGCATTTTACAAAATCAAGCATGATTACACAATCTTATCTAGCAATGTGATCAAATCAGTTTCGTTCCTTGTTACATTCAATCATACTAACTTAGCACCTAAATTTCCAGCAATCATAGCAATTTCCAGCAAATTTCCAGCATGAACATTCAAGTTTCCAGCAACATACATATTTCTTTCTTAGCAATTTGATCACAACATTCAAAATTTCAAGGAATCTTAGAACTTTCATCACAATAACATACATATCTTCCATCCTAATCAAATTAGGGAGCAACAACATCAAAATATAAGATTCAAACATGGAATTCAAGTAAGAAATCAAGCATTATACCTTTCTCCTAATGTTAACTGATTGGATGATTGCAATATCACTTTAATTCTAAACTTATCTCTTCATTTCCATGGAAGAACAAAGTTTTCTCTCCCTCTCACTCTAGCACTCGGTTATGGCAGCAAGAATGAAGAAGAAGATTCATTTTTTTGTTTTCTCTTTCATTCAACAATATGGCCAGCCAACACTCTTCTCCATGTCGTGTGTGTATTAAACTTGACACATGTATTCCGTTATAGAATAATGGTCTAATTACCATGCAATTTCTTTGTTTAATTCTTGTTTCAACTTGATCCTTTTAATTTGGCACTCTAACTTGTTGGCTATAACATTTTAGTCCTTTAGACATTAGCTATCTTTTCTTCCTTTTATTTCAATTTGATCCTAGACTTAATTAGTCTAATAAAGGTAATTCTATAACTATTTAACTAGTACCAATTTGTAGTATACTCCTAATCCCATTTTTGAGATATTACAATTTGAATTACATCAAATTAATGTCAAAGTTCTAGGATGCACTTTGGGGTATTACAAGTTTAAAGTTACTATTTCGGGTCAATGTACCCTGACTTTGAGGGTAGTTTAAAGGTACTATTTTGAGTCGTTGAGGTCTCCGTCTTTGAGGATAGTTTAAAGGTACTATTCTAGGTCGATGTACTCCGACTTTGAGGGTAGTTTAAAGGTACTATTCTGAGTTGTTGATGTAACCCCCTCCACCCGGCCTAGTCGCAAGACCAAACCGAGTGAGCTACATTAGGTTTACAGAGGTAAACCGTGAAGAAGATACTTGAAACGCGACCATTTTTTCTTTTATCTTATCTAAATGCAGATTAATTTCCTATATAATCATACTGACCACAGGTGAAAACTCAACTCAATCGGGCATCAAATTGACATCCAATTGTGCACAATTGCGATTTAGGAACCAAATTGCAATTCCAGAAAATCACAAGGACTTATCCCTTTTAATGTTACCAGCCTTTAATTAGTTACGTTTCATGCATACATGTCAAAACTCAGCCCAAAACGAACATCCATACCCATTCAATAGCATTCACAAAAATAGGGACTAAAACGCAATAAAATAGAACTTCATAACATTCAAATAACCGAATTAACGGTTGACTATATTGGTACACTTACATGCGTATCGGTACGTGCTTGCCATTTCAAAATCCCCAAATTCCAATAACCAAAACATGTATCGAAATGCCCTCGCGTACCGATACGACCTGCCTATTACACTTACCCAGTACCAAAATGGTTCCTCGTGTACTGAAACGCTAAGCCTGGAAAGGCTTACCCATATCGATACGCTCAGCCCGTGTACCAAAACATTGGCCTCATTTAGCCTAAGCTCGTACCGAAACACTTGCCCGCGTTTCGATATGTTAAGCCTGGAATAGCTTGCCTGCACCGAAATAAGGACACGCGTACCGATACGCCTGGACCTGAAATGTCCTATTTTGCTGGTTTAACATGCTTCATAGATACCAAATACTTAAACATGCTTCTAACATCCATGCAACATTATCAAGGATCAATCCCAATCATAATATCACAGTTTCAACAACATATCATGGCAATTTACTCGAATCTCAAGTCTAGAGGCATGCTCCCTAAAATCAAGCAACTCACATACCAAATCATATACCATATACAAAATCCAAAAAACCAAGCTTATCTCAAGTCCAAAACAGTAATGTAAACTTGCTCAAATAGAGAATTAAACACCTAAACCTTCCCAACAACATTTAAGCCACATTGCCCTTATTACCACTTTAATTCTCAACATAATTTGCAAAACCAAGTCTTGGAACTCCTTTCCTTGCTTGCTAGGTCCCCTTGTACTCGATTAATCTGCATTGGTGATAAAAGGGGAGCATAAGCAATCATTGCTTAGTGAGGAGCGCTCAAAGCACAAAACATCACCCAATGCAATTTAAAACCATTTCAAATCATCATGCCATTCTTTCAAAACATGCACTTAATTTTTCCAAAATCAGCATAGTAAACCATATGCACATGTATCATGGATTCCACATCATAATCCCATATACAATTCCCTCTACTTAATCCTTCCCATGCATAACATTCTATATGCAAAGCTTAAGGAGTAAACATCTATAACTCACATCATACAAATCAATCCATTAACATGATACATTTAAAACATTATATTGATATCCAAGTGATCCATTACATTTCCATAAATCAACTTTAACATCGGATACATGGATTTCCCAAGAGACTTCCTAATCTCTTACAGCTCAATGACATGGAGTTGTGCAACACATGCACCAACTCTACACTACCAAGGCTAATCCTCCAATTTGGAGTACACACACTCGATGCATCAACCTCTACAGCCAATGGCTGGAGTAAAAGCCATCTAAGTGTTACCTCAACAACATTGGGGTTCACGTGATTGGAGTAAGTACATCTCGTACTACCTCTATAACCACGAGCGACTTATTATAATGCGCTTAAAATCCTACGGCCGACCAATTATATCTGATAACATTTCCATAACATTTTCAATCCATCACTTGCCAATATAATCCACTTTTATAAACATACCTCAATGTTTTCATATGCATCATTCAAATCATTTCATCATGCATTAAACCATGCATAAGCCATATTCACAAACATTCTTTAAAACCATGCATTACTTTCCAAATGCATCTAACATTATATCATATTATTTTCCAGCATTAAACCATGCTCATTTCATGCATAAAACAGGAGGTAAACAATCATTAAGCAAGTGCATTTCATAAATCGTTTGCCAACTGAAATCGAGAGAGAAAACAATCCATACTTACTTTCGAGCTTAGGTAAGCATTTCAAGCTTTACCTAAACTTCCAAAACATCATTTCAAACCCTCAAAATGCTTTAAACCACATTTTCACTCACCGAAAAAGCAATGCCTCTCTTGCTGATGCCAAAACAAGCTCCCGGTAACTCCTCAAGACCAAGGTTCACTTTCGAATTATTTTCCCCTGTTTCAAACACATTACAAAAGAGGATCCAATGCATTATAACGCATTCAAACTCACAACAATCAACAAATAACATGAAAGTCAAGATAGAGGAGAAGAATGAATCCTTGCCTTCAATGGTGATTTCTCCCTTAATTGCTTGATAAAACATGAAAATCAAGACAGAAATAAAAAAGTATTTGATGTAAAAGTTTTAGGAAATCAATTAGAAATAAAAAAATCTCTGAAACTTGATTTTTACCTGAAGAAATTAAAATTAGAAATGTGTTTGGCTAGAGAGAATTTGAGAGCAAGAAGTTACAAAGTTTGTTACGTGAATTTTTTTAAAAGCTTAATTAAGATTAATTAATTCTCTCCACTATTTATAGCTCTTAAAAACCCATTTAAAATAATTAATTAAAGGGAGAAATTTGATGAAAACATTTAGGATAATTAGCTCCTTAAAGATTCAAAGTTTTGATCTATTTCCAAAATAGTCACTAAAAATAGTTTTGCAAAACTTGCATTTTGGTCACTAAATCAAAATGTCATATTTACGATTTTCATTTTCGAAAATTGTTTTCACCAAAATCATTTATATATTTAATAATGATTTAAAACTATTTTCCCTTATTTTTATCTCCCATAAAAATATTTAATTCAATTTAAATCCTGAATTCGACTCAAATCTCTAATCTCGGTCCACCGGACTTACTAAACCACCCCAAAACTCCTAGGCCCAAAACTGGGGCGTTACAACTCTCCCCCACTTATAAAATTTCATCCCTGAAATTTACCTAGAGGGAAAAGATGCGAAAATTGCTCTTTCATGTCCGACTTACTTTCCCACGTGGCCTCCTCAACTCCTCGATGTCGCCACAACACCTTAACAAGCTCTATCGTCTTTCCACGAAGAAATTTACTTCTGGTATCAAGAATCTCTATCAGTTCCTCATCATAAGACAAATCCGGCCTCAACTCCACATCCTCAATTGGCATAACATGTAATAGATCCGACCGATACCTCCTCAACATCGAAACATGGAACACATCATGAATCTTTTCCAACTCGGGAGGCAACCTCAACTGATAAGCCACAAGACCAACACAATCCAAAATCTTATAAGGCCTGATAAACCTCGAACTCAACTTCCCTTTACTCCCAAAGCGCATCACCTTCTTCCAAGGTGAAACTTTCAGGAACACTTTGTCACCAATAGCATACTTAACTTTTATACGCTTCAAATCCGCGTAGGATGTCTGTAGATCAGATGCCGCTTTCAAGCGATCAGACACAAGCTTCAATTTCTCATTAGTGTCTTTCAAAACATGGGGCATAGTGTTGCGCGTAATAAGTGCTACGCAATTGTGCAAGTATACACGTCGCAAGTTATAGTATAAAAGATATCGTCTCCACAGGGATTGGTGCCACTTCAAGAATCTAGTCTCTTGCACTGTAAAAAGTAAAAACACAAGTGAAGGATTATAGAAGTTTTAACTAATAACTAATCTAGAAAGCAATTAAGTAAAAGAAAAGATGAATTCGAATGAGAGAGATAGGCTAGGTTATCGTGAGTTGAGGTGTGATAGCCGATTGGCTTGTCTTGGTAAAAGAGTGCATGGGCAACTCAGTTGCCGTGGCGACTTGCACAACCGGGTTGCCTTGGCAACTAATTGATGGTTGCTTGGGCGACTAGTTGGGCAACTACTTGGGCGATCGGGCAGCAACTTCAAGGTTCGGCGGAGCGTTCTTCAATGGTTTCTTCTTATCCCTAAGTCGAAACTCTAGCTACTTGTGCATGCCTTGATAATACATCCTGCGTGAATCAAGGGTGAACAACAACCAATCTTGCGCTCCTCTTAGCCGTTGAAATCCTTAACTTATTCCTAAGCCGGATTAATCTTCACCATCATTGGATTGCATAAAGATCATATTCATTCGTTTCTTGAATCTAACTCTCCCGATATTAGATAAATGGATGAAATCACGAGATCCTCTCCCAATTCACTCGCAAACAATAATAAGAATCAAGAATGAATAAACCTTGAAATAGAAAAGTGCAAACTCTTATTACCTAAACAAAAACCAATAGTTTCTCACAACCACAACACACAATAACCATAGCCAAGTAAATTTAGTTCATGGCTAGGTTCCAAAGAAACACAAGATAATTAATCCCTAGCATGAACCCAATCGAACAAAGATGAAGGAAGAGGCTTGTCGAAATCCTCCTTGCCCTTGATGCTTGTCGAAAATTCTCTCCTCTTGCCCTACTTGGACTTGCCGAAATTTCACTCTTGCTCTCTCCCTTGAATTGTCGAAATCTCCTTGATATTTATAGGGCTAGGCCAAAGTCCTTCTTTGAGGAGGAGTTTGCGTTGGAATTAAATTATCTTTAAAGAATATAATTCTTTATTATAATTTTATTCCTATTAGAACTTCTCCTATCCTCTTGGAATTTAATTCTTCTTTAATCTCTGCATGGCAATCAAATTCCTTTGGGCTTGGACCTTGCTCCATGTCATCTTGGGCTTGTAAAATCATGAATTTCGACATCCATATTGCTTTTGGTCTTTGTCGACAAATGCCATGGCAACTGGCTCGGCGTCTCCTTCATGCACTGCCCTGGCAACTAGCTCGGCATATCCTTCATGCATTGCCCTGGCAACTAGCTCGGCATTGCTTTGGCAAGTGATCCTGCACATACATACACAAAAACACACCAAAGCAGCATCTATTTCCACAAAAATCACCAAGTTATGTAATCAAGCTCAACGATTGAAGGAAACATGGATTAATGCATGAATGGCTAACTATGCAACTAATATGAGCCTAAGTCTAACAATAATATGAGTAAAAGGGTAAGAAAAATAGTACTTTTGAACACTTATCACACCCTAAACTCGAACTATTGCTTGTCCTCAAGCAATGCAAACTCATAATTACCGCCAAGACTTCAAATTTTCACAAACTTAGCTTTGAACTTGATTTCAATCTCTCGAACCGGGGCACAAAGTATGATTGGCTTTTTATTTTTCAAAAGCGAGGAATTACTCGGAATCAAACTATAATGCTTGTGAGTGTGTGCGGAGTTGTGTGCAAGTTGATTTTTCGGATTCTATGCAAACAATAGGTTTTCAAATTACTTTATTGGGTTCTTTTTAACATGTTTTAACTAGAGCCAATTTCGGGCACCTCTAGTGTTTTATTTTTAGTTTTCTTAAGTTAATTTAATCGACTAGAGCCGGTTTCGGGCACCTCTAGTTAAAAAAATTTTAACGCCTCCTAGAGCCAGTTTCAGGCACCTCTAGTGATCATTTTTTTAGAATATGCTAGAGCCAATTTCGGGCACCTCTAGCATTCATCCAATTTTTATTCTAATCCCCCAATTAGTTAATTATCAACCTAAGTTTACTAGAACTCCTTAAATCAATCAAACCACAACAGTGTTTCATCAAATTTAGCATCATAGTAAAATTCTAAGTTTTTTTCATGGTTATCCTAGAATAAAAATTCTATCAATTAAGTGCATTGGTAAAGTCATCATTGAATATTCATCAAATCTAAGCAATTTTTGTTCCAATTAAAGGCATGGCAAGCAATTTATGTATCCTAAATGTAATGCTTAAGATTAATGTAACTAAACATGGTAATTACTAATAACAATCCCCCCCAAACTCGAGTGAGGCATTGTCCTCAATGCATGTATAAAAATAACAAAAAACAAAAATAAAAATGCATACGAGGACTTACTCCGAGAGTTCGTCATCGTAGATGATTAGTTTCCTTCTAGTTGGCGTCTTGACTTTCTTGCTTGAACGCGATGGTTGTTTTCTTGTTGCCGGTGGTGGAATCGATCCTCGTACGGGGTTGTCCTCATCATCCTCTTCATCAATGTCAATGGCTTTTCGTTTGGAGGATTCAATTGGTGCGGTCTTTATTGGTTCAATGGAGGACTCGTCCGAATCTGAAAAATCAGAAAATGATTCCGTAGGAGTTGATTCAGGCATAGGTGCTTTACCTTTGGCTTTTTCAGTGGTTGCCGGGGCATTGTCAGGGTTGATTGCCGTGGCGTCAGCTTCCTTGGTTGCAGTGGCAAGGATATCGGCGGGAAATATTGGGAACGGCACACGGTTGTCCGGGTACCTTTCTAGGATGACTTGGGTGATGGCATTGTTGTGCTCCTTCATGTACCGCATGAACATTAGTTGCCGATCTTCAATTTGCCTTAGTCGGCTTGCCAATGGGTGCAAAAGTGCTTCAATGTGTCCCGGGATTAATGGCCGAGTTGCCCTGGCGTTAGGTGCTTGGGCATTAGGGATTGCCCTTGGCGGCAGGAGTTCTTTGTGACAATTGGGGGCCTTGAAGAATCTCCGGTGCCTCTCCCATTAGCTTCCGGATTAGTGCTTGATTCCAACCAGACTTGGGTAGGGCTTTTTCATCGGTGGACTCACTCGGGACATGCATCTCCTTGCAAAGATTGGAAATTAAGCAAGGGAAGAAAAGATAACCCTTATCTTTTGAGCTGCATACAAAAATCTCATCGCAAATAATTTTTCCAATGTTAATGATGCGATTATGCAAAATAGAATGTATGAGCAAAAGACGTGGTATATCAACGGTAGTATTGTGTGTGGAGGGCATTAAAGAAGTTTTAACAAACTTATTCCATAGTTTTGCCTCGGGTTTTAGCCGAAGGCGATTTACCGTGCCCTTGTATTTACCGTCGTTCCAATGCGTTCTGGTTGAGTGAGTTCTTGAAGCACCTTGTCGAGTTGTTCGGGATTGATCTGGTCAACGAAGGCTTGATGCTCGTCCTTCTCAATGTAAAGTCCGTAAAAGGTGTTGATGCTTTCGGGACTTATAAGTATGGCCTTGTCACGAACAAAAACATAAGGATTATCCGGGTTAGGTGAGTGAGCATAGAATTCTCTTACCCATGAGATGTTACCCGGTTCCGGTTGATGGCAAAAGATTTGCCACTTTTGATGTGCAATCCTTTTGAAGATGAATGGTTCAAGGCCGAAATCTTGAGATCTGGAGTATTCAAAGCCTTGTTCTTCATGAATCTTCCGGCTTTCAAACTTGGATTGAAATCTTTCTTGAACCGGTGTAGCAAACTTCTTGTATCTTGGTTCTTTGGAGGAACTTGGATGAACTAAAAGTTTAATCTTAGATGCCATGTATGATCTTGGTTGTGAGTAAAAACAAAGAAAAGAAAAGAAACTAAAAAGTTGCAAGATAGAAAGTAGGAATAGGTTAAGGGTGATGGGTTGTATAGAATCGATAGGTGGGTGGGATTAGGGTTTAGGTAAAAACAAAAAAGGGTTTAGGGTTTTGTAGGAGTTTTCGACAAGGGTTTTGGTTAGGATGAATTGGAGGCTTTATATAAGCCTTAGATTCAGCCCATTAGTTTCCTTGTTGAATATGTTTTCCTACTTGGTTTAGAATTCCTTCTTTATCTTGAACTTCCTTTCCTACAATTCAAAAACAAATCAAATAAGGATTAAAATTAAAGATAAACTAATAAAGAAAATAAATAAAGATGTGTAATAGGATTCTTAGACTTGAAAAAAAAATCTATCCTAAAACTACTAATAATCGGCAAAATAAAATAAATAAATAAATAAAATCGGAAAAAGAAAATAAAAAATAAATAATTAACTAATCGACAAAAACAAAAATAAAAAAAATAAAAATAAAAATAAAAAATAAAAATATCAAAAGGGAGAGCATGCTCATGCATCTCCTAAATTGACCACTTCCTTGTTACGTTCCACATGGGCACCATTGTAGTGCTTCAATCTTTGTCCATTAACTTTGAATTCATGGTCGTCAGAGATGGACTTGATTATCACGGCGCCATGGGAGAATGGTTTTGACGACTTCAAATGGTCCCCGACCATCTTGATTTCAGCTTTCCGGGAAAAGTTTTAGCCCAGAATTGAATAGGAGAACTAGTTGCCCTGGCGTGAATTGCCGTGGCAATAGTTTCTTGTCATGCCATCGCTTTGTTTTCTCCTTGTAGATTCGTGCATTGTTATAGGCGAGTGCACGAAATTCTTCTATCTCATTGAGATCCATCAAGCGCTTTTGTCCGGCACTTCCCCAATCCATATTCACGGTCTTGATTGCCCAAGTCGCCTTGTGCTCGATTTCCACCGGTAGATGACATGTTTTACCATAGACAAGCCGGAAGGGGACATACCTAATGGTGTTTTGAATGCGGTGCGATATGCCCAAAGTCGTCATCTAGTCTTAATGACCAATCCTTCCTTGAGGGATTTACAACTTTCTCGAGTATTCCCTTCAACTTCCGGTTTGAAATTTACGCTTGCCCGTTGGTTTGTGGGTGATATGCCGTGGCGATCTTGTGTGATATGCGAAGTGTTGCAACATCTTGGCAATTAGTCTGTTGTCAAAATGCTTGCCCCGTCGCTGATAATTGCTCTCGGCATCCCAAACCGTGTAAATATGTTTTTCTGCAGGAATCGTTGCACGGTCTTGGAATCGTCGTTGGGAACTGCAGCTGCCTCTACCCATTTAGACACATAGTCGACGGCGAGTAAGATGTAGAGGTTGCCGAATGAAGATGGGAAAGGTCCCATAAAATCGATCCCCCATACATCGAAAGCAGTTCTACCTCGATGATGTTCGAGTGGCATCTCATGTCGTCTAGAGATATTGCCCGTCCCTCCGCAACGATCACATTGCTTGTAAAAGTCTTGGGCATCTTTGTACAATGTTGGCCAATACAAACCGGATTGCAAGACTTTGGCCGCGGTACGAGTTCCTCCAAAATGTCCTCCATAGGGTGAAGAATGGCATTGCCGGAGTACATTCTGTTGCTCTTCTTCAGGGACACATCGGCGTATAACCCGATCTCGCACATTGTTTAAACAAAAGAGGCTCGTCCCAAAAGTAATGCTTAGCATCATGGCGGAACCGCTTCTTCCCTTGGTGAGTAATGCCATACGGAAAAATACCACAAACAAGGAAGTTAACTAAATCTGCACGCCCGGGGTATTGCCGAGGCATGTGTTGCCGTAGTGTCTGCTCCCAAAATTGCCGAGGCGTGTGCATCCAAGACTGCTGCGGCGTCGAGAGTTGCCGAGGCGTGTGCATCCATGGTTGCCGAGGCAATTAGAATTTGTTCATCCGGGAATGCATCGCATATCTCTAGATCCGCGTCTTTCTCTCTATTGCGTTCGGACGTGATAAGTGATCGCCACTTGATTTTCTGTTCCTTTCTCGTCCTTAATTTCAATATCAAATTCTTGTAAAAGTAATATCCAACGAATCAAACGAGGTTTAGCATCCTTTTTAGCAAATAAGTATTTGATTGCCAAATGGTCCGTATGAACAATTACCTTTGTACCTATTAAATAGGATCGGAACTTGTCAAATGCGAAAACTACAGCTAGTAACTCTTTCTCCGTTGTTGTGTAATTCACTTGACCATCATTAAGAGTTTTACTAGCGTAGTATATCACATGGAAGGTCTTACCTGTGCGTTGGCCTAGGACTGCTCCTACCGCGAAATCACTTGCATCACACATGAGCTCAAAAGGTAGCGTCCAATCTGGTGGAACGAAAATGGGTGCCGAGGCAAGCTTTTTCTTTAGGGTTTCGAATGCTTGAGTGCAAGAATCATCAAAATCGAAGACTTTATCCTGTTCAAGCAGATTACACAAAGGTTTAGTGATTTTAGAAAAAATATGAATGAACCTCTTGTAAAAAGCTGCATGTCCGAGAAAACTTCGAATTCCTTTAACCGAAATTGGTGGGGGTAATCTCTCGATCACGTCCACCTTGGCTTTGTCTACTTCAATTCCCTTGGATGAAATCTTGTGGCCGAGCACTATTCCTTCATCTACCATAAAGTGGCATTTCTCCCAATTGAGGACTAAATCTGTTTCTTCGCATCTTGCCAACACCTTCTCTAAATTGCCGAGACAGCCGTCGAAGTCATTACCAAAAACCGAAAAATCATCCATGAAGATCTCAAGGAAGTCTTCGACCATGTCTGAAAAGAGCGCCATCATGCATCTTTGGAAGGTTCTTTGGGGCGTTACACAATCCGAACGGCATCCTTCGGAAGGCATAAGTACCGTAGGGGCATGTGAAGGTTGTCTTTTCTTGATCTTACGGTGCTATGGCAATCTGATTGTAACTGAATAACCATCAAGAAAACAGTAAAAGGGTTTACCCGCAAGACGGTCAAGCATTTGATCAATAAAGGGTAATGGGAAGTGATCTTTCCTAGTGGCTTTATTTAGCTTTTCGATAGTCCATACAAACCCTCCAACCGGTCACAGTCTGGTTGGGATAAGTTCATTATTTTCATTGCTTACCACTGTTATACCTCCTTTTTCGGCACACATTGTACCGGACTTACCCACGCGTACTATCGGAGATAGGTATATAATGCCGGCGTCAAGCCACTTGATGATTTCTTTCATTACAACCCCTTTCATGGCATGATTCAGTCTCCTCCGGGCCTCAATTGAAGGTTTGTGATCATCTTCCAACAAGATCTTGTGCATGCACACACCGGCTAATTCCCTTCAAGTCGGCAATTGTCCACCCTATTGCCTTTTTATGTAGCTTCAACATGTTGATCAACTTCTTTTCCTGCTCAGGCTGTAACTTAGAGGAAATAATTACAGGTAATGTATTATCGATCCCTAAGTATACATATTTCAGTTGCTCTGGCAATTGTTTCAACTCAAGAATTGGTGGATTTTCGATAGAGGGTTTTTCGATCTTACCTTCCTTACCTGAGTAGTCCAGTAGTTCAAAGTATGTACCTGGTCGATTGACTAGCCAATTTGCCTCTTCTGGTTGTTCCTCGTTGACTGGTTCTTCATACTCCTCAGGTTCCTCTTGATCGGCAATGTAGTTGCCGAGGCAACTAAATTCCTCATCGAAGTTAAATTCTGCCGTGGCATGAAGTAGTTGGCATTCTTCTGGATCATCGACATGCCTTAGTGTTTGGAACACATTTAGTTTTTACCGCTGGTCATTCACCCTCATTGTGAGTTCTCCCTTTTCAACATCAATCAAAGTTCTCCCTGTTGCTAGGAATGGTCTCCCGAGAATGATAGGCGCATGCTCATCTGCTTCACAATCCAAAACAATAAAGTCAGCGGGAAAAATGAATTTATCAACTTTTACCAGTATGTCCTCGATTTTTCCCTCTGGATGCACATAGGATCTGTCGGCTAGCTGCAGCATAACTGTTGTAGGTCTTGCCTTCCCGATTCCTAGTTTCTGAAAAACCGATTTAGGCATCAAGTTTATGCTAACCCCTAGGTCGCATAGTGCTTTCCCGACATAGTGATTTCCAATAGAACAGGGTATTGTGAAACTTCCGGGATCCTTCAACTTTGGCGGCATGCGATTGTGCAACATTGCCATGCACCCCTCTGTCGCGGCAACTGTTTCAAACTCTCCTAGCCTTGTTCTCTTGGACACAATGTCTTTAAGAAACTTGGCATAGTTTGGCATTTGTTCAATTGCTTCCACCAATGGCAAGTTGATGTGGACTTGCTTTAGGATATCAAGAAACTTCTTGAATTGGTATTCTTGCTTTTGTCGCTTCAACCTTTGTGGGAATGGTGGTGGAAGTCGGATATCTTCGATCCTTTCATTGGTTTGAAATTTGATTGACGGCATTGCAGGGACATCTGGAGTTACCGAGGCATTATCAACTGGGGTTGCTGAGGCATGCTTATCGCAAGTTGCCGAGGCGTCTTTATCGTTGGTTGCCGAGGCATGTTTATTGCCGGTTGCCGCGGCAATTCCTGGTTCAGCATCTGAGGCTTTGCCGCTAGGTTCGTCGTGATCTTTTTGTGGAGTTTTGCTTGACGAGCGGGGTTGAACCTCTCTAAGTTGTTGGCCACTTCTGGTGGTGATTGCCTTACATTGCTCATGGCCGGTTCCTCATGCGACTTGTATCGCTTAGGTAAACCTCCTTGTGGTCTAGTGTTGGACTTTGAGCAAATTGTCCGACTTGATTTTCCAATGATTTGATTGCCGCCTCTTGGTTTTGCAATCTCATCTCGGTCTGTTAATAAAAGCATCAGTTCTTTTTATGAAATTACTATTCTCGACCATATAAGATTCAGTTTTCATCATAAAAGCATTTAGAGAATTTTCCAAAGAACTAGATGTTGTCGGTTGTTGCCGGCGGCATCATTGCCGTGGCATATTCACTGGAATCCCGATGCTTGTGCATTCGATTGTTACGGGTTTAGAGCATTGTTGGGATTACTCCATGAAAAATTCGGGTGCTTCTTCCAAGCTGGATTGTATGTATTGGACATCATGTTGTTGCCCCGATTGTAATTCCCCACATAGAAGCTGGATTCTGGATTCTTGACTTCATGTGTGTTGTTTGGTTTTTGCATGTTCTGGACCATCTTGGTTAAAGCGGCCAATTGTTCCGAAATTGAATCTGATGATCCTAGTTCATGTATTGTGGCTTGGCGTCTAACTTCTCCTCTTCTAGTAGATGGGAATTGATAGTCATTCTTGGCCAGCCTGTTTAAAATTTGCATTGCTTCCTCCGGTGACTTATCTAAGAGTATGCCGTTTGCCGAGGCATCTAGCATCATCCTTGTTGGTGTATTCACGGCATTGTAAAACATTGTCACTTGCGTCCACACCGGGAATCCGTGTAGAGGGCATTTGTGTAGAAGTTCTCTATATCGCTCCCAAGCCTCGTACATGGATTCATCATCTGCCTGCCGAAAAGAAGGAATGTCGTTACGAAGCTTATCAGTCAAATTTGTAGGATTAAATCTAGCAAGGAAATCACGACAAAGATCAGTCCAAGATGCTATGGATCCCGCAGAATGCTATTCAGCCATGCTTTCGCCCTATCCTCGGTGAATAGGGAATAATCTTAATCGTAGGACATCGGGGTAACTCCGTGTATCTTGAACGAGTTGCAAATCTCGAGGAAAGATTTCATATGTTGTCGTGCATCTTGATTCTTTGAGCCGCCAAATTGACCTATTGTGTTGATCATATTAAACATTACCGGTTTCAACTCAAAGTGGTCGGCTTCAATTTCGGGTGCGACAACTCCGGGTTGAGTCCATCAAGATCTTCTTCAAGATAGTCTCGAATAGTTCTTTTCGTGCAAGAATCACTCCTCCTCCCGCTTGAACATCTTGATTAATATTGCCGTCTTGATTTGCCATTGCTTCTCTTATCCTTCGTCTAAGTCTTTGTAAGGTTCGTTCGATTTACGGATCAAAGGGATATTACGGTGAAGTCGGTCTCATACTGGTCATATACCAATGCAAAACCAAAGTTTGTTAGCCCTTTGAATTTTAAACAAGAAAAATAAAAAGAAAGTGCAAGAAAGTAAAAACAAAGTCGCTATTGCCAATCCCCGGAAACGGCGCCAAAAACTTGTTGCGCGTAATAAGTGCTACGCAATTGTGCAAGTATACACGTCACAAGTTATAGTATAAAAGATATCGTCTCTCCACAGGATTGGTGCCACTTCAAGAATCTAGTCTCTTGCCTTTGTAAAAAGTAAAAACACAAGTGAAGGATTATAGAAGTTTTAACTAATAACTAATCTAGAAAGCAATTAAGTAAAAGAAAAGATGAATTCGAATGAGAGAGATAGGCTAGGTTATCGTGAGTTGAGGTGTGATAGCCGATTGGCTTGTCTTGGTAAAAGAGTGCATGGGCAACTCGGTTTGCCGTGGCGACTTGCAACAACGGGTTGCCTTGGCAACTAATTGATGGTTGCTTGGGCGACTAGTTGGGCAACTACTTGGGCGATCGGGCAGCAACTTCAAGGTTCGGCGGAGCGTTCTTCAATGGTTTCTTCTTATCCCTAAGTCGAAACTCTAGCTACTTGTGCATGCCTTGATAATACATCCTGCGTGAATCAAGGGTGAACAACAACCAATCTTGCGCTCCTCTTAGCCGTTGAAATCCTTAACTTATTCCTAAGCCGGATTAATCTTCACCATCATTGGATTGCATAAAGATCATATTCATTCGTTTCTTGAATCTAACTCTCCCGATATTAGATAAATGGATGAAATCACGAGATCCTCTCCCAATTCACTCAAAACAATAATAAGAATCAAGAATGAATAAACCTTGAAATAGAAAAGTGCAAACTCTTATTACCTAAACAAAAACCAATAGTTTCTCACAACCACAACACACAATAACCATAGCCAAGTAAATTTAGTTCATGGCTAGGTTCCAAAGAAACACAAGATAATTAATCCCTAGCATGAACCCAATCGAACAAAGATGAAGGAAGAGGCTTGTCGAAATCCTCCTTGCCCTTGATGCTTGTCGAAAATTCTCTCCTCTTGCCCTACTTGGACTTGCCGAAATTTCCCTCTTGCTCTCTCCCTTGAATTGTCGAAATCTCCTTGATATTTATAGGGCTAGGCCAAAGTCCTTCTTTGAGGAGGAGTTTGAGTTGGAATTAAATTATCTTTAAAGAATATAATTCTTTATTATAATTTTATTCCTATTAGAACTTCTCCTATCCTCTTGGAATTTAATTCTTCTTTAATCTCTGCATGGCAATCAAATTCCTTTGGGCTTGGACCTTGCTCCATGTCATCTTGGGCTTGTAAAATCATGAATTTCGACATCCATATTGCTTTTGGTCTTTGTCGACAAATGCCATGGCAACTGGCTCGGCGTCTCCTTCATGCACTGCCCTGGCAACTAGCTCGGCATATCCTTCATGCATTGCCCTGGCAACTAGCTCGGCATTGCTTTGGCAAGTGATCCTGCACATACATACACAAAAACACACCAAAGCAGCATCTATTTCCACAAAAATCACCAAGTTATGTAATCAAGCTCAACGATTGAAGGAAACATGGATTAATGCATGAATGGCTAACTATGCAACTAATATGAGCCTAAGTCTAACAATAATATGAGTAAAAAGGGTAAGAAAAATAGTACTTTTGAACACTTATCACATAGAAATATACTTCTCCCCAACCTCAGCCCAACACAAAGGCATACGATACTTCCTACCATATAAGGCCTCGTATGATGCCATCTAAATACTCGTCTGATAGCTATTATTGTATGGGAATTCCACCAAAGGAAACTGCTTTTTCCAGGTTCCTTGGAATTTAATAATGCAACACCTCAACGTATCCTCCATGACCTAAATCACACGTTCAAACTGTCTATCCGTCTGAGGATGATATGAAGTGCTAAAATGCAACCGAGTACCCAAAGCTCGATGCAAGCACTCCCAAAACTTCATTGTAAACCTCGGATCTCTATCCAACATAATCGACTTAGGCACCCCATGCAACCTCACAACCTCAGTAATATAAAGATCAGCCAACTTATCCAAAGTATACGTCGTATGCACCGACAGAAAATGTGCACACTTAGTAAATCGATCAACAATCACCCAAATGGAATCTTTTTTAGTCAGTGTCAGAGGTAACCCCGATACAAAATCCATGGTGATCCTCTCCTATTTCCATTTCGGTATCCTCAACGGTTGCAACAACCTAGAAGGAAATTGATGCTTAGCCTTAACACGCTAACATACCATGCACTTGGCAACAAAATCAGCCACATCTTTCTTCAAACCAACCCAATAATACTTGTCCTTCAATCCCCGATACATTTTAGTACTACCGGGATGCATAGCAAAAGGACTAGTATGAGTCTCACACAAAATGGTACGTCTCAACTCCCCATTGCAGGGCACCACTATCCGATCCTTAAAACACAACACTCCATCATCATTAAAATAAAAATATGATGGTTTCCCATCCATGATATCCTTAACATGAGGTACCAACTCATCATCGTATGGTTGCTTCTCCTTTATCATTTGCGACAAGGATGGCTTCACTTGCAACTTAGCTAACAAGCTTCCATCACGAGTTGCACTCAACCGAGCAAACATAGCTCTCAACTCAACCACAACTTTTCTAATCAAAGCATCCACTACCACATTCACTTTACCCGAATGATATTCAATGGTCAAATCATAATCCTTAAGCAACTCTAACCATCGTCGTTGCCTAAGATTCAATTCCTTCTGCTACATCAAATACTTCAAACTTTTGTTATACGTGTACACAACACATTTCTCATCATAAAGATAATGCCTCTAAATCTTTAGTGCAAACACAAATGTTGCCAGCTCAAGATCATGAGTAGGATAGTTATGCTAGTGCACCTTCAATTGCATAGATGCATAAGCCACTACCTTCCCACTTTGCATCAACATACACCCCAACCCAACGTAGGATGCGTCACTAAACACCACAAACTCCTTTCCTGACTCAGGTTGAATCAAGATCGGAGCTTGCGTCAAAGCTTCCTTCAAATTTTCAAAGGCTTGCTATCGATCCTTCGACCACTCAAAACGATCATTCTTCTACAACAATTTGGTCAAATGAGCAGCAATCTTTGAAAAACCATCCATAAAACGATGATAATATCCAACCAACCCAAGAAAACTACGCACCTCCGTCACTGAATTAGGTGGCTTCCAATTCACTACTGCCTCAATCTTCTGTGGATCCACACGAATTCCCTCGGCCGACACCACGTGTCCAAGGAAAACCACTTTCTTCAACCAAAAATCACATTTGCTCAACTTGGCATACAATTTATTATCCAATAATCTCTGAAGCACAATCCGCAAATGCTCATCATGATCTTTCTCGGTAGGAGAGTACACAAGAATATCATCAATAAACACCATCACGAATTGATCCAAGAACTCGTGAAAAACCTGATTCATTATATCTATAAATGCATGTGGTGCATTGGTCAACTCGAATGGCATCACCAGAAATTCGTAATGCCCATACCTCGTAGGAAAGGCAGTCTTTGTCACATCCACATCCTTCACCTTCTACTTATAATATCCCTATCTCAAATTGATCTTAGAAAATACTGATGCACCTCAGAATTGATCATACAAATCATCAATCTGTGGCAAAGGATATTTGTTCTTAATCGTTAACTTATTCAGTTGCCAGTAATCGATGCACATTCTCTTCGTGCCATCCTTCTTCTTCAAAAAAAACATCGGCGCACCCCATGGTGAAACACTAGGTCTAATAAACCCCCGATCAAGCATCTCCTGAAGTTGCGTCTTCAATTTCTTAGGTGGCCTCCTCAACTCCTCGATGCCGCCACAACACCTTAACAAGCTCTATCGTCTTTCTACGAAGAACTTTACTGGTGGTATCAAGAATCTTTATCAGTTCCTCATCATAAGACAAATCCGGCCTCAACTCCACATCCTCTATTGGCATAACATGTAATAGATCCGACCGATACCTCTACAACATCGAAACATGGAACACATCATGAATCTTTTCCAACTCGGGAGGCAACCTCAACTGATAAGCCACAAGACCAACACAATCCAAAATCTTATAAGGCCTGATAAACCTCGAACTCAACTTCCCTTTACTCCCAAAGCACATCACCTTCTTCCAAGGTGAAACTTTCAGGAACACTTTGTCACCAACAGCATACTTAACTTTTATACGCTTCAAATCCGCGTAGGATGTCTGTAGATCATATGCCGCTTTCAAGCGATTAGACACAAGCTTCAGTTTCTCATTAGTGTCTTTCAAAACATGGGGCATAGAAATATACTTCTCCCCAACCTCAGCCCAACACAAAGGCATGCGATACTTCCTACCATATAAGGCCTCATATGATGCCATCTAAATACTCGTCTGATAGCTATTATTGTATGGGAATTCCACCAAAGGAAACTGCTTTTTCCAGGTTCCTTGGAATTTAATAATGCAACACCTCAACGTATCCTCCATGACCTAAATCACACGTTCAGGCTGTCTATCCGTCTGAGGATGATACGAAGTGCTAAAATGCAACTGAGTACCCAAAGCTCGATGCAAGCACTCCCAAAACTTCGCTGTAAACCTCGGATCTCTATCCAACATAATCGACTTAGGCACCCCATACAACCTCAGTAATATAAAGATCATCCAACTTATCCAAAGTATGCGTCGTATGCACCGGCAAAAAATGTGCACACTTAGTAAATCGATCAACAATCACCCAAATGGAATCTTTTTTAGTTAGTGTCAGAGGTAACCCCGATACAAAATCCATGGTGATCCTCTCCTATTTTCATTTCGGTATCCTCAACGGTTGCAACAACCCAGAAGGAAATTGATGCTTAGCCTTAACACGCTGACATACCATGCACTTGGCAACAAAATCAGCCACATCCTTCTTCAAACAAACCCAATAATACTTGTCCTTCAATCCCCGATACATTTTAGTACTACCGGGATGCATAGCAAAAGGACTAGTATGAGTCTCACACAAAATGGTACGTCTCAACTCCCCATTGCAAGGCACCACTATCCGATCCTTAAAACACAACACTCCATCATCATTAAAATAAAAATATGATGGTTTCCCATCAATGATATCCTTAACATGAGGTACCAACTCGTCATCGTATGGTTGCTTCTCTTTTATCATTTGCGACAAGGATGGCTTCACTTGCAACTTAGCTAACAAGCCTCCATCACGAGTTACACTCAACCGAGCAAACATAGCTCTCAACTCAACCACAGCTTTTCTAATCAAAGCATCCACTACCACGTTCACTTTACCCGAATGATATTCAATGGTCAAATCATAATCCTTAAGCAACTCTAACCATCGTCGTTGCCTAAGATTCAATTCCTTCTGCTACATCAAATACTTCAAACTTTTGTTATACGTGTACACAACACATTTCTCATTGTAAAGATAATGGCTCTAAATCTTTAGTGCAAACACAACTATTGCCAGCTCAAGATCATGAGTAGGATAGTTATGCTCGTGCACCTGCAATTGCCTAGATGCATAGGCCACTACCTTCCCACTTTGCATCAACACACACCCCAACCCAACATAGAATGCGTCACTAAACACCACAAACTCATTTCCTGACTCAGGTTGAATCAAGATCGGAGCTTGCATCAAAGCTTCCTTCAAATTTTCAAAGGCTTGCTATCGATCCTTCGACACTCAAAACGATCATTCTTCTACAACAATTTGGTCAAATGAGCAGCAATCTTTGAAAAACCATCCACAAACCAACGATAATATCCAACCAACCCAAGAAAACTACGCACCTTCGTCACTGAATTAGGTGGCTTCCAATTCACTACTGCCTCAATCTTCTGTTGATCCACACGAATTCCCTCGGCCGACACCACGTGTCCAAGGAAAACCACTTTCTTCAACCAAAAATCACATTTGCTCAACTTGGCATACAATTTATTATCCAATAATCTCTGAAGCACAATCCGTAAATGCTCATCATGATCTTTCTCGGTAGGAGAGTACACAAGAATATCATCAATAAACACCATCACGAATTGATCCAAGAACTCGTGAAAAACCTGATTCATTATATCTATAAATGCATGTGGTGCATTGGTCAACCCGAATGGCATCACCAGAAATTTGTAATGCCCATACCTCGTAAGAAAGGCAGTCTTTGGCACATCCTCATCCTTCACCTTCAACTTATAATATACCGATCTCAAATCAATCTTAGAAAATACTGATGCACCTCAGAATTGATCATACAAATCATCAATCTGTGGCAAAGGATATTTGTTCTTAATCGTCAACTTATTCAGTAGCCAATAATCGATGCACATTCTCATCGTGCCATCCTTCTTCTTCAAAAATAACATCGGCGCACCCCATGGTGAAACACTAGGTCTAATAAACCCCCGATCAAGCAGCTCCTAAAGTTGCATCTTCAATTTCTTAGGTGCCATGCGATAAGGTGTAATAGACATCGAAGCCGTATCAATATACGTCTTGATTTTAAACTTCAGCTTCCTATTCGATGGCAATCTCGACAACTCTTTAGGAAAAACTCCCAAAAACTCACAAATTGTGCGGATGTCCTGCACACGCACATCCTTAAATCCAAAATTCATAACATAGGCCAAATACGCCTGACACCTAAGTTCCAACATATAACTTGTTTCCAAAGCCAAAACAACATTAGACAGGAACTTGGCATTCTCGCTAACTATTGCGCGTAATAAGTGCTACGCAATTGTGCAAGTATACACGTTGCAGGTTATAGTATAAAAGATATCGTCTCCACAGGGATTGGTGCCACTTCAAGAATCTAGTCTCTTGCACTGTAAAAAGTAAAATCACAAATAAATGATTATAGAAGTTTAACTAATAACTAAACTAGAAGGCAATAAAGTAAAAGAATAAATGAGATCAAATGAGAGAGAGAGATAGGCCAGGTTATCGTGAGTTAAGGTGTGATAGCCGATTGGATTGTCTTGGTAAAAGAGTGCAGGGGCAACTCAGTTGCCGTGGCAACTTGCACAACGGGATTGCCTTGGCAACTAATCGATGGTTGCCTGGGAGACTAGTTGGGCAACTACTTGGGCGTCTGGGCAGCAACCTTCAAGGTTCGGCAGAGCGTTCTTCAATGGTTTCTTCCTATCCCTAAGTCAAAACTCTAGCTACTTGTGCATGCCTTGATAATACATCCCTGCGTGAATCAAGGGTGAACAACAACCAATCTTGCGCTCCTCTTAGCCGTTGAAATCCTTGACTTATTCCTAAGCCGGATTAATCTTCACCATCAATAGATTGAATAAAGATCATATTCATTCATTTCTTGAATCTAACTCTCCCGATATTAGATAAATAGATGAAGTTAGGAGATCCTCTCCCAATTCACTCGCAAACAAGAATAAGAACCAAGAATGAATAAACCTTGAATAGAAAAGTGCAAACTCTTATTACCTAAACAAAATCCAATAGTTTCTCACAACCACAAAACACAATAACCATAGCCAAATAGATTTAGTTCATGGCTAGGTTCCAAAGAAACACAAGATAAATAATCCCTAGCATGAACCCAATCGAACAAGAAAGAAAAGGATGAAGAAGGAGGCTTGTCGAAATCCTCCTTGCCCTAGATGCTTGTCGAAAATTCTCTCCTTTTGCCCTCCTTGGAGTTGTCAAAATTCCCCTCTCTTGCTCTCCTTGGAGTTATCGAAATTCCCCTCTTATTTATAGGGCTAGGTCAAAGTCCTTTGAGGAGGAAGTTAAGCTGGAATTAAATTATCTTTAAAGAATATAAATCTTTATTATAATTATATTCCTACTAGAACTTCTCCTATCTTCTTGGAATTTAATTCTTCTTTAATCTCTTCATGGAAATCAAATTCCTTTGGGATTGGGCTTTGCTCCACGTCATCTTGGGCTTGTCTAGTCATCAATTTCGACTACCATATCACCTTTGCTCTTTGTCGACAATTGCCCTGGCAACTGGCTCGGCATCTCCTTCATTCATTGCCATGGCAACTAGCTCGGCATCTCCTTCATGTATTGCCCTGGAAACTAGCTCTAGCCTTGCTTTGGCAAGTGATCCTACACATACACACAAAACACACCAAAGCAGCATCTTTTCCCACAAAAACTACCAAGTTATGTAATCAAGCTCAACGATGGAAGGAAACATGGATTAATGCATGAATGGCTAATTATGCAACTAATATGAGCCTAAGTCTAACAATAATATGAGTAAAAATGGTAAGAAAAATAGTACTTTTGAACACTTATCACACCCCCAAACTCGAACTATTGCTTGTCCTCAAGCAATGGAAACTCATAATTACCTGCCAAGACTTCAATTTTCACAAACTTAGCTTTGAACTTGATTTCAATTCTCTGAACCGGGGCACAAAGTATGATTAGCTTTTCATTTTTCGGAAAACTTAGGAATTACTCGGAATAAAACTATAATGCTTGTGAGTGTGTGCGGAGTTGTGTGCAAGTTGATTTTTCAGATTCTATGCAAACAATAGGTTTTCAAATTACTTTATTGGGTTCTTTTTAACATGTTTTAACTAGAGCCAGTTTTGGGCACCTCTAGTGTTTTGTTTTTAGTTTTCTTAAGTTAATTTATTCGACTAGAGCCGGTTTCGGGCACCTCTAGTTATAAATTTTTTTAACACATACTAGAACCAGTTTCGGGCACCTCTAGTGATCAATATTTTTAGCACATGCTAGAGCCAATTTCGGACACCTCTAGCATTCATCCATTTTTTATTCTAATCCCCCAATTTGTTTAATTATCAACCTAAGTTCACTAGAATTCCTTAAATCAAACAAACCACAACAGTGTTTCCTCAAATTTAGCATCATAGTAAAATTCTAAGTTTTTCCATGGTTATCCTAGAATAAAAATTCTATCAATTAAGTGCATTGGCAAAGTCATCTTCGGATATTCATCAAATCTAAGCAATTCTTGTTCCAACTAAAGGCATGGCAAGCAATTTATGTATCCTAAATGTAATACTTAAGATGAATGTAACTAAACATGGTAACTACTAATAACAATCCCCCCGAAACTCGGGTGAGGCATTGTCCTCAATGCATGTATTAAAGAAAAATAAAAATAACGAAAAATAAAATGCATACGAGGACTTACTCCGAGAGTTCGTCATCGTGGATGATTAGTTTCCTTTTGGTCGGTGTCTTGATTCTCTTGCTTGAACGCGGTGGTTGTTTTCTTGTTTCCGGTGGTAGAATCGATCCTCGTACGGGGTTGTCCTCATTGTCCTCTTCATCAATGTCATTGGCTTTTCGCTTGGAGGATTCAATTGGTGCGGTCTTTGTTGGTGCAATGGAGGACTCGTCCGAATCTGAAAAATCATAAAATGATTCCGTAGGAGTTGATTCGGGCATAGGTGCTTTACCTTTGGCTTTTGCAGTGGTTGTCGGGATATCTTTAGCTTTGGTTGCCGTGGCATCTTCAGGGTTGGTTTCCGTGGCATCAGCTTGTGCAGGCACGATGTAGGTTGCCGCGACATCATCTGTTGCGGTAGCCGTGGCAAGTAGTCGGTAGTGAATTTCCTTAGCATAGTGGTTGTGAGTCTTGTTATGGAAAAGAAACCAAAGAAAACCTGAAAACTAAAGATAATGAAGAAAAATAAAATATCACCTAAAAATAAAAAATGAAAATAAAAAGAAAAAGAAAATATTGAAAGGAGAGCATGATCATGCATCTCCTAAGGTGACCACTTCTTTGTTACGTTCCACATGGGCACCATTGTAGTGCTTCAATCTTTGTCATTAACTTTGAATTCATGGTTGTCAGAGATGGACTTGATTATCACAGCACCATGGGAGAATGGTTTGACGACTTCGAATGGTCCCGACCATCTTGATCAGCTTTCCCAGGAAAAGTTTTAGCCGAGAATTGAATAGGAGAACTAGTTGCCCTGGCATGAATTGTCATGGCAATAGTTTCTTGTCATGCCATTGCTTTATTTTCTCCTTGTAGATTCGTGCATTGTTATAGGCGAGTGCACAGAATTCTTCTATCTCATTGAGGTCCAACAAACGCTTTTGTCCGGCACTTTCCCAATCCATATTCACGGTCTTGATTGCCCAATATGCCTTGTGTTTGATTTCCACCGGTAGGTGGCATGTTTTGCCATAGACAAGTATAAAGGGGGACATACCTAAGGGTGTTTTGAATGCAGTGTGATATGCCCAAAGTACGTCGTCTAGTCTTAATGACCAATCCTTCCTAGAGGGATTTACAACTTTCTCGAGTATACCCTTCAATTCCCGGTTGGAAATTTTTGCTTGCCCGTTGGTTTGTGGGTGATATGCCGTGGCGGTCTTGTGTGACATGTCGAAGCGTTGCAACATCTTGGCAATTAGTCTGTTGTCAAAATGCTTGCCTTCGTCACTGATAATTGCTCTCGGAATCCCAAACCGTGTAAATATGTTTTTCTGCAAGAATCGTTGCACGGTCTTGGAATCGTTGTTGGGAACTGCAGCTGCCTCCACCCATTTAGACACGTAGTCGACTGCAAGTAGAATGTAGAGGTTACCAAATGAAAATGAGAAAGGTCCTATAAAATCGATCCCCCATACATCGAACAATTCCACCTCGATGATGTTTTGGAGCGGCATCTCATGTCGTCTAGAGATATTGCCCGTCCTCTGGCAGCGATCACATTGCTTGTAAAAGTCTTGCGCATCTTTGTACAATGTTGGCCAATACAAATCAGATTTCAAAACTTTGGCCACGGTACGAGTTCCTCCAAAATGTCCTCCATAGGGTGAAGAATGGCATTGTCGGAGTACATTTTGTTGCTCTTCTTCAGGGACACATCAGCGTATAACCTGATCTGCACATTGTTTAAACAAAACAGGCTCGTCCCAAAAGTAATGCTTAGCATCATGGCAGAACCGCTTCTTCCCTTGGTGAGTAATGCCATAAGGTAAAATACCACAAACAAGGAAATTAACTAAATCTGCATACCAGGGTAATGCCGAGGCATGTGCTGCGGTGGCGAATGCTCCCAAAATTGTCGAGGCGTGCGATTCAAAGGCTGTTGCGGCGTCGAGAGTTTCTGAGGCGTGCGTGTCAAGGGCTACTGCGGCATTGAGATTTGCCGAGGCATGCGCGTCTGTGGTTGTTGCGTCGTCGAGGGTTGCCGAGGCGTGCGCGTCCATGGTTACCGAGGCAACTAAAATTTGTTCATCCGGGAATGTATCGCATATCTCTAGATCCGCGTCCTCCTCCCTATTGCGTTCTAAACATGATAAATGATCGGCCACTTGATTTTCTGTTCCTTTCCTGTCCTTAATTTCAATATCAAATTCTTGTAAAAGTAATATCCAACGAATCAAACGAGGTTTGGCATCCTTTTTAGCAAATAGATATTTGATTGTCAAATGGTCCGTATGAACAATTACCTTTGTACCAATCAAATAGGATCGGAACTTGTCAAATGCGAAAACTACAGCTAGTAACTCTTTCTCCGTTGTTGTATAATTCACTTGAGCACTATTAAGAGTTTTACTAGCGTAGTATATCACATGGAAGGTCTTACCTGTGCGTTGGCCTAGGACTGCTCCTACCGCGAAATCACTTGCCTCACACATAAGCTCAAAAGGTAGCGTCCAATCTGGTGGAACGACAATGGGTGCCGAGGCAAGCTTTTCCTTTAGGGTTTCGAATGCTTGGGTACAAGAATCATCAAAATTGAAGACTTTATCTTGTTCAAGCAAATTGCACAAGGGTTTAGTGATTTTAGAAAAATTATGAATGAACCTTCTGTAAAAAACCTGCATGTCCAAGAAAACTTCGAATTCCTTTAACTGAACTTGGTGGGGGTAATCTCTCGATCACGTCCACCTTAGCTTTGTCTACTTCAATTCCCTTGGATGAAATCTTGTGGTCGAGCACTATTCCTTCATCTACCATAAAATGGCATTTCTCCTGATTGAGGACTAAATCAGTTTCTTCACATCTTTCCAACACCCTCTCTAAATTGCCAAGACAGCTGTCGAAGTCATTACCAAAAACAAAAATCATCCATGAAGATCTCAAGCAAGTCTTTGACCATGTCTGACAAGAGTGCCATCATGCATCTTTGGAAGGTTGTCGGGGCGTTACACAATCCGAACGGCATCCTTCGGAAGGCATAAGTACCGTATGGGCATGTGAAGGTTGTCTTTTCTTGATCTTCTGGTGCTATGGCAATTTGATTGTAACCTGAATAACCATCAAGAAAACAATAAAGGGGTTTACCTGCAAGACGGTCAACCATTTGATCAATAAAGGGTAATGGGAAGTGATCTTTCTTGGTGGCTTTGTTTAGCTTTCGATAATCCATACAAACCCTCCAACCGGTCACAGTCCTGGTTGGAATGAGTTCATTGTTTTCATTACTTACCACTGTTATACCTCCCTTTTTGGTACGCATTGTACCGGACTTACCCATGTACTGTCAGAGATAGGGTATATAATGCCGACGTCAAGCCACTTGACGATTTCTTTCATTACAACCCCTTTCATGGCATGATTCAGTCTCCTTTGGGCCTCAATTGAAGGTTTGTGATCATCTTCCAACAAAATCTTGTGCATGCACACTACCGGGCTAATTCCCTTCAAGTCGGCAATTGTCCACCCTATTGCCTTTTTGTGTAGCTTCAACATCTTGATCAGGTTCTTTTCCTGCTCAGGCTGTAACTTAGAAGAAATAATTACAGGCATGTATTATCGGTTCCTAAGTATGCATATTTTAGTTGCTCTGGCAATTGTTTTAACTCAAGAATCAGTGGTTGTTCAATAGAGGGTTTTTCGAGCTTACCTTCCTTACCTGAGTAATCCAGTGGTTCAAAGTATGTACCTGGTCGATTGACTAGCCAATTTGCCTCTTCTTGTTGTTCCTCATCGACCGGTTCTTCATACTCATCAGGTTCCTCTTGATCAGAAATGTAGTTGCCGAGGCAACTAAATTCCTCGTCGAAGTTAAACTCTATCGTGGCATGAAGAAGTTGGCATTCTTCTGGATCATCGGCATGCCTTAGTGTTTGGAACACATTTAGTTTAACTTGCTGGTCATTCACTCTCATTGTGAGTTCTCCCTGTTGCTAGGAATGGTCTCCTGAGAATGATGGGTGCATGCTCATCTGCTGCACAATCCAAAACAATAAAGTCAGCGGGAAAAATAAATTTATCAACTTTTACCAGTATGTCCTCGATTTTTCCCTCTGGATGCACATAGGATCTGTCGGCTAGCTGTAGCATAACTGTTGTAGGTCTTGCCTTCCCGATTCCTAGTTTCTGGAAAACCGATTTAGGCATCAAGCTTATGCTAGCCCCAAGGTCGCATAATGGTTTCCCGACATAGTGATTTCCAATAGAACAGGGTATCGTGAAACTTCCAGGATCCTTCAACTTGGGTGGCATACGATTGTGCAACATTGCCATGCATCCCTCTGTTGCGGCAACTGTTTCAAACTCTCCTAGCCTTGTTCTCTTGGACACAATGTCTTTAAGAAACTTGGCATAGTTTGGCATTTGTTCAATTGCTTCCACTAATGGCAAGTTGATGTGGACTTGCTTTAGGATATCAAGAAACTTCTTGAATTGGTATTCTTGCTTTTTTCGCTTCAACCTTTGTGGGAATGGTGATGGAAGTCAGATATCTTCGATCCTTTCATTGGTTTGAAACCTGATTGACGGCATTGCCGGGACAACTAGAGTTGCTGAGGCATTATCATCTGGGTTGCCGAGGCATGCTTATCACACGTTGCCAAAGCATCCTTATCGTCGGTTGCCGAGGCAAGCTTATTGCCGGTTGCCGAGGCAATTCCTGGTTCAGCATCTGAGGCTTTGCCGCTAGGTTCGTCTTGATCTTTTTGTGGAGTTTTGTTTGACGAGCGGGTTTGAACCTCTCTAAGTTGTTGGCCACTTCTAGTGGTGATTGCCTTACATTGCTCATGGCCAGTTCCTCTTGCGACTTCAGTATCTCTAGGTAAACCTCCTTGCGGTCTAGTATTCAGATTTTGAGCAAACTGTCCGACTTGATTTTCCAATGATTTGATTGCCGCCTCTTGGTTTTGCAATCTCATCTCGGTCCTGTTAATAAAAGAATTAGTTCTTTTTATGAAGTTACTATTCTCAGCTATATAAGATTCAGTTTTCATCATAAAAGCATTTAGAGAATTTTCCAAAGAACTAGATATTGTCGGTTGTTGTTGCGGTTCTGGTTTAGAGCATTGTTGGGATTACTCCATGAAAAATTTGGGTGCTTCTTCCAAGCTGGATTGTATGTATTGGACATCACATTGTTGTTCCGATTGTAATTCCCCACATAGAAGCTGGATTCCAAATTCTGCATACATTCAGAAGAATCATGGTTATCACCACATAACTCACAAAAAGAATCCATTACCTTGACTTCATGTGTGTTGTATGGTTTTTGCATGTTCTGGACCATCTTGGTTAAAGTGGCCAATTGTGCCGAAATTGAATCTGATGATCCTAGTTCATGTATTGTGGCTTGGCGTCTAACTCCTCATCTTCTAGTAGATGGGAATTGATAATCATTCTTGGCCAGCCTGTTTAGAATTTGCATTGCTTCCTCCGGTGACTTATCTAAGAGTATGTCGTTTGCCGAGGCATCTAGCATCATCCTTGTTGGTGTATTCACGGCGTTGTAAAACATTGTTACTTGAGTCCACACCGGGAATCCACGTAGGGGGCATTTGTGTAGAAGTTCTTTATATCGCTCCCAAGCCTCGTACATGGATTCATCATCTGCCTGTCGAAAAGAAGTAATGTCGTTACGAAGCTTATCAGTCAAATTTGTAGGATTAAACCGAGCAAGGAAATCACGACAAAGATCGGTCCAAGATGCTATTGATCCTGTAGGAATGCTATTCAACCATGCTTTCACCCTATCCCTCAGTGAATAGGGGAATAATCTTAATCGTAAGACATCGAGGGTGACTCCATGTATTTTGAACGAGTTGCAAATCTCGAGGAAAGATTTCAGATGTTGCCGTGCATCTTCAGTTGCTGAGCTGCCAAATTTACCAATTGTGTTGATCATATTAAACATTACCGATTTTAACTCAAAGTGGTCAGCTTCAATTTCAAGTGCGACAACTCCTGGATTAAGTCCATCAAGATCTTCTTCAAGATAGTCTCGAATAGTTCTGTTTCGTGCAAGAATCACTCCTCCTCCTGCTGGAACATCTTGATTCATATTGCCGTCTTGATTAGCCATTGCTACTCTTATCCTTCGTCTAAGTCTTTGTAAGGTTCGTTCGATTTCTGGATCAAAGGGATATTCTGGTGTAATCGGTCTCGCCCTGGTCATATACCAATGCAAAACCAAAGTTTGTTAGCCCTTTGAATCTTAAACAAGAAAAGTAAAAAGAAAGTGCAAGAAAATAAAAACAAAGTCACTATTGCCAATCCCCGGCAACGGCGCCAAAAACTTGTTGCGCGTAATAAGTGCTACGTAATTCTGCAAGTATACAGATTGCAAGTTATAGTATAAAAGATATCGTCTCCACAGGGATTGGTGCCACTTCAAGAATCTAGTCTCTTGCACTGTAAAAATTAAAAACACAAATAAAGGATTATAGGAATTTAACTAATAACTAAACTAGAAGGCAATAAAGTAAAAGAATAAATGAGATCAAATGAGAGAGAGATAGGCCAGGTTATCGTGAGTTAAGGTGTGATAGCCGATTGGATTGTCTTGGTAAAAGAGTGCATGGGCAACTCAGTTTTCGTGGCAACTTGCACAACGAGGTTGCCTTGGCAACTAATCGATGGTTGCCTTGGCAACTAATCGATGGTTGCCTGGGCGTCTGGGCAGCAACCTTCAAGGTTCGGTAGAACGTTCTTCAATGGTTTCTTCTTATCCCTAAGTCAAAACTCTAGCTACTTGTGCATGCCTTGATAATACATCCCTGCGTGAATCAAGGGTGAACAACAACCAATCTTGCGCTCCTCTTGGCCGTTGAAATCCTTGACTTATTCCTAAGCCGGATTAATCTTCACCATCAATAGATTGAATAAAGATCATATTCATTCGTTTCTTGAATCTAACTCTCCCGATATTAGATAAATAGATGAAGTTACGAGATCCTCTCCCAATTCACTGGCAAACAAGAATAAGAACCAAGAATGAATAAACCTTGAATAGAAAAGTGTAAACTCTTATTACCTAAACAAAATCCAATAGTTTCTCACAACCACAAAACACAATAACCATAGCCAAATAGATTTAGTTCATGGTTAGGTTCCAAAGAAACACAAGATAAATAATCCCTAGCATGAACCCAATCGAACAAGAAAGAAAAGGATGAAGAATGAGGCTTGTCGAAATCCTCCTTGCCCTAGATGCTTGTCGAAAATTCTCTCCTCTTGCCCTCCTTGGAGTTGTCAAAATTCCCCTCTCTTGCTCTTCTTGGAGTTGTCGAAATTCCCCTCTTATTTATAGGGCTAGGTCAAAGTCCTTCTTTGAGGAGGAAGTTAAGTTGGAATTAAATTATCTTTAAAGAATATAATTTTTTATTATAATTATATTCCTACTAGAACTTCTCTTATCTTCTTGGAATTTAATTCTTCTTTAATCTCTTCATGGAAATCAAATTCCTTTGGGATTGGGCTTTGCTCCACGTCATCTTGGGCTTGTCTAGTCATCAATTTCGACTACCATATCACCTTTGCTCTTTGTCGACAATTGCCCTGGCAACTGGCTCGGCGTCTCCTTCATGCATTGCCTTGGCAACTAGCTCGACATCTCCTTCATGTATTGCCCTGGCAACTATCTCTAGCCTTGCTTTGGCAAGTGATCCTACACATACACACAAAACACACAAAAGCAGCATTTTTTCCCACAAAAACTACCAAGTTATGTAATCAAGCTCAACGATGGAAGGAAACATGGATTAATGCATGAATGGCTAATTATGCAACTACTATGAGCCTAAGTATAACAATAATATGATTAAAAAGGGTAAGAAAAATAGTACTTTTGAACACTTATCACTAACCACCACAACTTCATAATCATCAGCAAGACGCAATTATATCTGTTTGGTTATAAAATCCACAGCTGCTCTATGCTCGGACAACCAATTCATCCCTAAAATTACATAAAATGGCAATTCCATCAAATCCACGGTAAACACATGATCTTGCACAATCAAAGGAAACCTATGGTATAACCTTCTAACCCCAACAGGCACACCTCTAACTAGCGTAGGAAAATCATACCTCACATGATCAGTCGACCCACAACTCTAGCAAGTATTAGCTACAACCAGTACAGAAATTGGACCATCTCGTCCTGTCTGAGGGCAATCATGTCTAACATGATCTCGAGATCCAAAACCCCAACAAAATTTGTCTGATCTCCAACAAACCCAGGAATGTCTCTTCTCACACTGAGCACACTCTCGTATCCCACCTTTAAAACTCTACCCTAACTGTCCTTTCCGTCCAAGCTCAGGTCGATGTCTTCGATCACGGTGCCTCTTATACCGACCACCGCCAGCACTATACTCAGCGGCTCTCTTACCAGAACCAAACCCTCCAGCACGAGATGTCAAGCCCAAACTCTAGTCGATATCCTTGGCTCTCGAAACCAACACATTAAAGTTAACATACTCTGCAGCCAACATATATGTCTTAACTTTTTGTGCCAATCCATAATGAAATCGATCGCAAAGATGTTAAGTGTTCAAAAGTACTATTTTTATTACCCTTTTTATTCATATTATTGCTAGACTTAGGCTCATATTAGTTGCATTATTAGCCATTCATGCATGTTTGCATAATTTCCTTGGTGGACAAGCTTGATTTCATATTTTGCTTAATTTTGTGGAAAAAGATACTGCTTTGGTGTGTTTTGTGTGTGTGTTCAGAATCAATTGCCAAAGCAAGGCTGGAACCAGTTGCTAGGGCAATGCATGAAGGAGATGCCGAGCTAGTTGCCAGGGCAATGCATGAAGGAGATGCTGAGCTAGTTGCCAGGGCAATTTTCGATAAGGGATAAGATGATATGGTAGTCGAAATTGATGACTAGATAAGCCCAAGATGACATGGAGCAAAGTTAAATCCCAAAGGAGTTTGATTTCCATGAAGAGGTTAAAGAGAAATTAAATCCCAAGAAGATAGGAGAAGTTCTAGAAGGAATTTAAATATAATAAGGAATTATATTCTTTAAAGATATTTAATTCCAACTTAACTTCCTCTTCAAAAAAGACTTTGAACTAGCTCTATAAATTGAGGACCAAGCCGTCAACTCCAGGGGGAGAGGAGAGAAATTTTGACAGTGAAAGAGGAAGGAGATTTCAACAAGAGCAATGAGAGATTTCGACAAGGCTTCAACCATTCTTCATCTTTTTCTTTCTTGTTCAATTATGTTTATGCTAGGAATTCTTTTTCTTGTGTTTCTTTGGAACCTATCCATGAGCTAAATCTATTTGGATAAGGTTATTGTGTTTTGTGGTTGTGAGAAACAATTGGATTTTGTTTAGGTAATAAGAGTTTGCACTTTCAATTCAAGGTTTACTCATTATTGGTTTTTCTTCTTGTTTGCGAGTGAATTGGGAGAGGATCTCGTAACTTCATCTATTTATCTAATATCGGGAGAGTTAGATTCAAGAAATGAATGAGTATGGTCTTTATTCAATCTATTGATGGTGAAGATTAATCCGGCTTAGGAATAAGTTAAGGATTTCAACGGCTAAGAGGAGCGCAAGATTGGTTGTTGTTCACCCTTGAGTCACGCAGGGATATATTGTTAAGGCATGCACAATTAGCTAGAGTTTTGACTTAGGGATAAGAAGAAACCATTGAAGAACGCTCTGCCGAACCTTGAAGGTTGCTGCCCAGACGCCCAGGCAACCATCGATTAGTTGCAATGGCTAATCAAAACGGCAATATGAATCAAGATGTTTCAGTAGAAGGAGGAGTGATTCTTGCACGAAACAAAACTATTTGAGACTATCTTGAAGAAGATCTTGAAGGACTTAATCCAGGAGTTATCACACCTGAAATAGAAGCCGATCACTTTGAATTGAAACTGGTGATGTTTATTATGATCAATACAATTGGTCAATTTGGCGGCTCAGCAACTGAAGATGCACGACAACAGCTTAAATCATTCCTCAAGATTTGCAATTGATTCAAAATACAAGGAGTCACCCCCGATGTTTTACGAATAAGATTATTCCCCTATTCACTGAGGGATAAGGCGAAAGCATGGTTGAATAGTATTCCTGCTGGATCAATAGGATCTTGGACCGATCTTTGTCACGATTTCCTTGCTCGATTTAATCCTACAAATTTAACTGATAAGCTTCGTAACGAAATTACTTCTTTTCGGCAGGCAGATAATGAATCCATGTACGAGGCTTGGGAGTGATACAGAGAACTTCTACACAAATGCCCCCTACACGGATTCCCAGTGTGGACACAAGTAACAATGTTTTACAATGCTGTGAATACACCAACAAGGATGGTGCTAGATGCCTCGGCAAGCGGCATACACCTAGATAAGTCGCCGGAGGAAGCAATGCAAATTCTAAACAAGCTTGCCAAGAATGATTATCAATTCCCATCTGCTAGAAGAGGAGGAGTTAGACGCCAAGCCACAATACATGAACTGGGATCATCATACTCAATTTCGGCACAATTGGCCACTCTAACCAAGATAGTCCAGAACATGCAGAAACCAAACAACACACAGGAGGTCAAGGTAATGGATTCCTTTTGTGAGTTATGTGGTGGTAACCATGATTCTTCTGAATGTATGCAGAATCCGGAATCCAATTTTTATGTGGGGAATTTCAACCGGAACAACAATGTGATGTCCAATACATACAATCCAGCTTGTAAGAAGCACCCGAATTTTTCACGGAGTAATCCCAGCAATGCTTTAAACCAGAACAACCAGAATGTACAACCATCGGGATTCCAGCAGTATATGCCACGGGAACAGTTGCCGCAGCAACAACCAACAACATCTAGTTCTTTGGAAAATTCTCTCAATACTTTTTTGTTAAAAACTGAATCTTATATGGCTAAAAATAGTAACTTCATAAAAAGAACTGATGCTTTTATTAACATGACCGAGATGAGATTGCAAAACCAAGAGGCGGCAATCAAATCATTGAAAAATCAAGTCGGACAATTTGCTCAAAACCTGAATACTAGATCGCAAGGAGGTTTGCCTAGTGATACTGAAGTCGCACGAGGAACTGACCATGAGCAATGTTAGGCGATCACCACTAGAAGTGGCCAAAAACTTAAAGAGGCTCAAGCTCGCTCATCAAACAAAACTCCACAAAAAGAACAAGACAAACTCAGCGGCAAAGTCTCAGATGCTGAACCAGGAAATGCTACGGAAACCAACGATAGGCACGCTATGACAACCCCAGTTGACGATGCCTCGACAACTCCAGTTGCCCCAGCAATGCCATCAATTAGGTTCCAGACCAATGAAAGGATCAAAGATATCCGACTTCTACCACCATTCCTACAAAGGTTTAAGCGACAAAAGCAAGAATATCAATTCAAAAAGTTTCTTGATATCCTAAAGCAAGTCTACATCAACTTGCCATTGGTTGAAGCAACTGAACAAATGTCGAACTATGCCAAGTTTCTTAAATACATTGTGTCCAAGAGAACAAGGCTAGGAGAGTTTGAAACAGTTGCCACAACAGAGGGATGCATGGCCATGTTGCACAATCGCATGCCACCTAAGTTGAAGGATCCCGGAAGTTTCACAATACCCTGTTCCATTGGAAACCACTATGTCGGGAAAGCATTATGCGACCTTGGAGCAAGCACAAACTTGATGCCTAAATCGGTTTTCCATAAACTAGGAATCGGGAAGGCAAGACCTACAACAGTTATGCTACAGCTAGCCAACAGATCCTATGTGCATCCAGAGGAAAAATTGAAGACATACTGGTAAAAGTTGATAAATTTATTTTTCCCGCTGACTTTATTGTTTTGGATTGTGAAGCAGATGAACATGCACATATCATTCTCGGAAGACCCTTCCTACCAACAGGGAGAACCTTGATCGATGTTGAAAAGGGAGAACTCACAATGAGGGTGAATGACCAACAAGTTAAACTAAATGTGTTCCAAACACTAAGGCATGCCAATGATCCGAAATAATGCCAACTTCTTCATGCCACGGCAGAGTTTAACTTCGACAAAGAATTTAGTTACCTCGACAACTACATTGCCGTTCAAGATGAACCTGAGGAGTATGAAGAACCGATTGATGAGGAACAACAAGAAGAGGAAAATTGGTTAGTCAATCGACCAAGTACATACATTGAACCTCTGGATTACTCAGGTAAGGAAGGTAAACTCGAAAAGCCCTCTATTGAACAACCACCGATTCTTGAGTTGAAACAGTTGTCAGGGCAACTAAAATATGCTTACTTGCGAACCAATAATACATTGCCTGTAATTATTTCCTCTAAGTTACAGCCTGAGCAGGAAAAGAAGCTGATCAAACTGTTGATGCTACACAAGAAGGCAATAGGGTGGACAATTGCCGACTTGAAGGAATTAGCCCGGTAGTGTGCATGCACAAGATTTTTTTGGAAGATGATCACAAACCTTCGATTGAGGCCCATAGGAGACTGAATCATGCCATGAAAGGGGTTGTAATGAAAGAAATCATCAAGTGGCTTGACGTTGATATCATATACCCTATCTCTGATAGTACATGGGTAAGTCCGGTACAATGTGTCCCGAAAAAAAGAGGTATAACGGTGGTAAGTAATGAAAACAATGAACTCATTCCAACCAGGACTGTGACCGGCTGGAGGGTTTGTATGGATTATCGAAAGCTAAACAAAGCCACTAGGAAATATCACTTCCCATTACCCTTTATTGATCAAATGCTTGACCGTCTTGCAGGTAAACCCTTTTATTATTTTCTTGATGGTTATTCAGGTTACAATCAAATTGCCATAGCACCAGAAGATCAAGAAAAGACAACCTTCACATGCCCATACGGTACTTATGCTTTCTGAAAGATGCCGTTCAGATTGTGTAATGCCCCGGCAACCTTCCAAAGATGCATGATGGCACTCTTTTCAGACATGGTCGAAGACTTCCTTGAGATCTTCATGGATGATTTTTCTATTTTTGGTAATGGTTTCGACAGTTGCCTCGGCAATTTAGAGAAGGTGTTGGCAAGATGTGAAGAAACCGATTTAGTCCTTAATTGGGAGAAGTGCCATTTTATGGTAGATGAAGGAATAGTGCTCGGCCACAAGATTTCATCCAAGGGAATTGAAGTAGACAAAACCAAGGTGGACATGATCGAGAGGTTACCCCCACCAAGTTCAGTTAAAGGAATCCGAAGCTTTCTTGGACATGCAGGCTTTTACAGGAGGTCCATTCATAACTTTTCTAAAATTATTAAACCCTTGTGCAATTTTCTTGAACATGATAAAGTCTTTAATTTTGATGATTCTTGCACCTAAGAATTCGAAACCCTAAAGGAAAAGCTTGCTTCAGCACCCATTGTCGTTCCACCAGATTGGACACTACCTTTTGAGCTCATGTGTGATGCAAGTGATTTTGCGGTAGGAGCAGTCCTAGGCCAACGCACAGGTAAGACCTTTCATGTGATGTACTACGCTAGTAAAACTCTTGATAGTGCTCAAGTGAATTACACAACAACAAAGAAAGAGTTACTAGCCATAGTTTTCACATTTGACAAGTTATGATCCTATTTTATTGGTACAAAGGTAATTGTCCATACGGATCATTCGAAAATTAAGTATCTATTTGCTAAAAAGGATGCCAAACCTCGTTTGATTCATTGGATATTGCTTTTACAAGAATTTGACATTGAAATTAAGGACAGGAAAGGAACAGAAAATCAAGTGGCCGATCACTTATCACTCTTAGAACGCAATAGGGAGGAGGACGCAGATTTAGAGATATGCGATGCATTCCCGGATGAGCAACTTTTAGTTACCTCTGCAACCATGGATGTGCATGCCTCAGCAACCCTCGACGCCTCAGCAACTATTAACGCGCACGTCTTGGCAACTTCAGACGTATGCGCCTCAGCAACCACTGATACGCACGCCGCGGAAACCACTGATGCGCACACCTTGGCAACCCTTGACGCGCATGCCTCGGCAACCCTTGACGTGCATGCCTCGGCAATCCTTGACGCGCATGTCGCGGCAACTCCAGACGCGCACGCCTTGGCAACCGTATAAGTAGTTGCCAAGGCAACACATGCCTCGACAATACCCTGGTACGCGGATTTAGTTAATTTCCTTGTTTTTGGTATTTTACCTTGTGGCCTTACTTACCAAGGGAAGAAGCAGTTCCGCCATGATGCTAAGCATTACTTTTGGGATGAGCCTTTTTTGTTTAAAAAATGTGTAGATCAGGTTATACGCCGATGTGTCCCTGAAGAGGAGCTGCATAATGTGCTCCGGTAATGTCATTCTTCACCCTATGAAGGATATTTTGGAGGAACACGTACCGCGGCCAAAGTTTTGCAATCTGGTTTGTATTAGCCAACACTGTACAAAGATACCCAAGAGTTTTACAAGCAATGTGATCGTTGCCAGAGGACGGGCAATATCTCTAGATGACATGAGATGCCGCTCCAAAACATCATCGAGGTGGAATTGTTTGATGTATGAGGGATTGGTTTTATGGGACCTTTCTCATCTTCATTCGGCAACCTCTACATTCTACTTGCCATTGACTACGTGTCTAAATGGGTTGAGGCAGCTGTAGTTCCCACCAACGATTCTAAGACCGTGCAATGATTCTTGCAGAAAAACATATTTACACGGCTTGGGATGCCGAGAGCAATTATCAGTGATGAAGGCAAGCACTTCGACAACAAACTCATCGCCAAGATGTTACAACGCTTTGGTGTATCACAAAAAATTGCCACGGCATATCACCCACAAACCAATGGGCAAGCAGAAATTTCCAACCAAGAATTGAAGGGTATACTCGAAAAAGTTGTAAATCCCTCTAGGAATGATTGGTCAGTAAGACTAGATGACGCACTTTGGGCATATTGCACTGCATTCAAAACACCCTTAGGTATGTCCCCCTTCCGACTTGTCTATGGCAAAACATGCCATCTACCGATGGAAATCGAACACAAGGCATATTGGGCAATCAAGACTGTGAATATGGATTGGGAAAGTGCCAGGCAAAAGCATTTGTTGGACCTTAACGAGATAAAAGAATTCTATGCACTCACCTATAACAATGCACAAATCGACAAGGAGAAAACAAAGCAATGGCATGATAAGAAACTATTGCCGCGGCAATTCACGCCAGGGCAACTAGTTCACTTATTCAATTCTAGGTTAAAACTTTTCCTGGGAAAACTGAAATAAAAATGGTCGGGACCATTCAAAGTTGTCAAACCGTTCTCCCATGGTGCCGTGATAATCAAGTCTATCACTGATGAACATGAATTCAAAGTTAACGGACAAAGGTTGAAGCACTACAACGGTGCCCATGTGGAACGTAACAAAGAAGTGGTCACCTTAGGAGATGCATGAGCATGCTCTCCTTTCGATATTTTCTTTTTCTTTTTTTTTTATTTTTTTTATCTTTTTTGAACTATTTAAATTTTTTTATTAATTTCGGTTATTTTTTCCCTTTCTTTTTAGGATAGAATTATTTATTTTCTTTAAGATTAAAACTACATCTTTCTTTCATATTTATCTAATTGTTTTAAAATTTTAAGTTTAAGAATTTCTTTGCATATATTTATTTATTTTCTTTTATTAGTTTATCTTTAATTTTAATCCTTATTTTATTTATTTTTGAATTGTAGGAAAATAGTTCAAGATAAAGAGGAATTTTGATTCAAGAAGGAAACTTCTGCAACAAGGAAATTAATGGGATGAATCTAAGGCTTATATTAAGCCTCCAATTTACCCTAAACAAACCCTACATAACCGACCAAAACCTTCCCCTTCCCTAAACCCCCTAGCCGTCACCTTTCCCTAATCTAAACCCTTATTTTCTTTCTTCCAAAATTACCCCCACCCACCATATTTACTACCTATCTTTTCTATTTAATCCATCACCCTTAACTTCCAAGAAACCTATTCCTACTTTTCACCTTGCAACTCTTTAGTTTCTTTTGCTTTCTTTTCTTTGTTTCTACCAAACTCACAACCAAGATCATCCATGGCATCCAAAATCGAATCTTTGGTTCATCCAAGTTTTTCCAAAGAACCAAGATACAAGAAGTTTGCTACACCAGTGGTTCAAGAAAGATTTCACTCCAAGTTTGAAAGTTGGAAGATTTACGAAGAACAAGGCTTTGAATACTCCAACTCTCATCAAGAGTTCAGCCTTGAACCATTCATCTTCTAAAGGATTGCACATCAAAACTGGCAAATCTTTTGCCATCAATCAGAACCGGGTAACATCTCAAGGGCAAGAGAATTCTATGCTCACTCACCTAACCCGGATAATCCTTATGTTTTTGTTCGTGACAAGGCTATACTCATAAGCCCCGAAAACATCAACACCTTTTACAGGCTCTACATTGAAAAGGATGAGCATCAAGCCTTTGTTGATCAACTCACGCCCAAGCAACTCGACAAGGTGCTTCAAGAACTCACTTTACCGAGAACTCATTGGAAAGACGGTAAATACAAGGGCACGGTAAATCGGCTTCGGCTTAAACCCGAGGCAAAATTATGGAATAAGTTTGTTAAAACTTCTTTAATGCCAACCACACACAATACTACCGTTGATACACCTCGTCTTTTTCTCATACATTCTATCTTGCATAATCGCATCATTAACATTGGAAAAATTATTTGTGATGAGATTTTTGTATGTAGCACAAAAGAAAAGGGTTCTCTTTTCTTCCCTTGCTTAATTTCCAATCTTTGCTAGGAGATACATGTCCCAAGTGAGTCCACTGATGAAAAAGCCCTACCAAAGTCTGGTTGGAATCGAGCACAAATCTGAAAGCTAATGGGAGAGGCACCGGTAAAATCCCCAACGCCTTCAATTGTCGCGGCAACTCCTGCCACCTCGGCAACCCCTAATGCCCAAGCAACTGATGCCCAGGCAACTCAACCAGCAACCCCTGACAACTTGAAGCACTCTTACAACCGTTGGCGAACCGCCTTAGGCAAATTGAAGACCGGCAACTAATGTTCATGCGGTACATGAAGGATCACAACAAAGCCATCACCCAAGTCATCCTGGATTTAGGATACATAAATTGCTTGCCATGCCTTTAGTTGGAACAAGAATTGCCTAGATTTGATGAATATCTGATGATGACTTTTCCAATGTACTTAATTGATAGAACTTTTTATTCTAGGATAAACATGGAAACACTTAGAATCGTACTATGATGCTAAACTTGATGAAGCATTGTGTGGCTTGATTGATTTAAGGAATTCTAGCAAACTTAGGTTGATAGTTAAAAATTGGGGGTTAGAATAAAAATTGGATGAATGCTAGAGGTGCTCGAAATTGGCTCTAGTATGTGCTAAAAATTTGATCGCTAGAGGTGCCCGAAATTGGCTCTAGTATATGCTAAAAATTGATCGCTAGAGGTGCCCGAAACCAGCTCTAGTCAAATAAATTAATTAACTTAAGAAAACTAAAAACAAAACACTAGAGGTGCCCGAAACCGGCTCTAGTTAAAAAATGTTAAAAGAATCCAATGAAGTAATTTGAAAACCTCTTGTTTGCATAGAATCCGAAAAATCAACTTGCACACAACTCGCACACACTCACAAGCATTATAGTTTGATTCCGAGTAACTCCTAAGTTTTCTGAAAAATGAAAAGCCATTCATACTTTGTGCTGCTGTTCTGAGAATTGAAATCAAGTTTAAAGCTAAGTTTGTGAAAATTGAAGTCTTGGCGGGTGATTATTAGTTTGCATTGCTTGAGGACAAGCAATAGTTAGAGTTTGGGGGTGTGCTAAGTGTTCAAAAGTACTATTTTTATTACCCTTTTATTCATATTATTGCTAGACTTAGGCTCATATTAGTTGCATTATTAGCCATTCATGCATGTTTGCATTGTTTCCTTGGTGGACAAGCTTGATTTCATATATTTCTTAATTTTGTGGAAAAAGATACTTCTTTGGTGTGTTTTGTGAGTGTGTGCAAAATCACTTGCCAAAGCAAGGCTAGAACCAGTTGCCAGGGCAATGCATGAAGGAGATGTCGAGCTAGTTGCCAGGGTAATGCATGAAAGAGATGTCGAGCTAGTTGCCAGGGCAATTTTCGATAAGGGATAAGATGATATGGTAGTCGAAATTGATGACTAGATAAGCCCAAGATAACGTGGAGCAAAGTTAAATCCCAAAGGAGTTTGATTTCCATGAAGAGGTTAAAGAGAAATTAAATCCCAAGAAGATAGGAGAAGTTTTAGAAGGAATTTAAATATAATAAAGAATTATATTCTTTAAAGATATTTAATTCCAACTTAACTTTCTCCTCAAAAAAGACTTTGACCTAGCCCTATAAATTGAGGACCAAGTCGTCAACTCCAGAGGCGGAGAGGAGAGAAATTTTGATAGGGAGAGAGGAGGGAGATTTCGACAAGTGCAATGAGAGATTTTGACAAGGCTTCAATGATTCTTCATCTTTTTTCTTTCTTGTTCAATTAGGTTTATGCTAGGAATTCTTTGTCTTGTGTTTCTTTGGAACCTAGCCATGAACTAAATCTATTTGGCTAAGGTTATTGTGTTTTGTGGTTGTGAGAAACAATTGGATTTTGTTTAGGTAATAAGAGTTTGCACTTTCAATTCAAGGTTTACTCATTCTTGATTTTTCTTCTTGTTTGCGAGTGAATTGGGAGAGGATCTCGTAACTTCATCTATTTATCTAATATCGGGAGAGTTAGATTCAATAAACGAATGAGTATGGTCTTTATTCAAATCTTTCCTCGAGATTTGCAATTCATTCAAAATACAAGGAGTCACCCCCGATGTTTTACGACTAAGATTATGCCCCTATTCACTAAGGCATAGGGCAAAAGCATGGTTGAATAGTATTCTTGCCGGATCAATAAGATCTTGGACCGATCTTTGTCTTGATTTCCTTGCTCGATTTAATCCTACAAATTTGTCTGATAAGCTTTGTAACGAAATTACTTCTTTTCGGCAGATAGATGATGAATCCATGTACGAGGCTTGGGAGCGATATAGAGAACTTCTACACAAATGCCCCCTACACGTATTCCCAGTATGGACACAAGTAAAAATGTTTTACAACGCTGTGAATACACCAACAAGGATGATTCTAGATGCCTCGGCAAACGGCATACTCCTAGATAAGTCATCAGAGGAAGCAATGCAAATTCTAAACAAGCTTGCCAAGAATGATTATCAATTCCCATCTGCTAGAAGAGGAGGAGTTATATGCCAAGCTACAATACATGAACTGGGATCATCAGACTCAATTTCGGCACAATTGGCCGCTCTAACCAAGATGGTCCAGAACATGCAGAAACCAAACAACACACAGGAGGTCAAGGTAATGGATTCCTTTTGTGAGTTATGTGGTGGTAACCATGATTCTTCTGAATGTATGCAGAATCCAGAATCCAACTTTTATGTGGGGAATTACAACCGGAACAACAATGTGATGTCCAATACATACAATCCAGCTTGGAAGAAGCACTCAAATTTTTCATGGAGTAATCCCAACAATGCTCTAAACCAGAACAATCAGAATGCACAAGCATCGGGATTCTAGCAGAATATGCCACGACAACAGTTGCCGCAGTAACAACCGACAACATCTAGTTCATTGGAAAATTCTCTCAATGCTTTTATGTTGAAAACTGAATCTTATATGGCTGAGAATAGTAAATTCATAAAAAGAACTGATACTTTTTTAACAGGACCGAGATGAGATTGTAAAACCAAGAGGCGGCAATCAAATCATTGGAAAATCAAGTCGGATAATTTGCTCAAAACCTGAATACTAGACCACAATGAGGTTTACCTAGCGATACTGAAGTCGCAAGAGGAACTGACCATGAGCAATGTAAGGCGTTCACCACTAGAAGTGGCCAACAACTTAAAGAGGCTCAAGCTCGCTCATCAAACAAAACTCCACAAAAAGAACTAGACAAACTCAGTGGCAAAGCCTCAGATGCTGAACCAGGAATTGTCGCGACAACCAGCAATAAGCATGCCTCGGTAACCAGCGATAAGGATTATGCGGCAACCAACGATAGGCACGCCATGGCAACCCCAGTTGACAATGCCTCGGCAACTCCAGTTGCCTCAGCAATGCCATCAATTAGGTTCCAGACCAATGAAAGGATCGAAGATATCCAACTTCCACCACCATTCCCACAGAGGTTGAAGTGACAAAAGCAAGAATATCAATTCAAGAAGTTTCTTGATATCCTAAAGCAAGTCCACATCAATTTGCCATTGGTTGAGGCGATTGAACAAATGCCGAACTATGCCAAGTTTTTGAAAGACATTGTGTCCAAGAGAACAAGGCTATGAGAGTTTGAAATAGTTGCCGCAACAGAGGGATGTGTGGCCATGTTGCACAATCGCATGCCACCCAAGTTGAAGGATCCTGGAAGTTTCACAATACCATGTTCCATTGGAAACCACTATGTCGAGAAAGCACTACAACGGACAAAGATTGAAGCACTACAACGGTGCCTATGTGGAACGTAACAAAGAAGTGGTCACCTTAGGAGATGGATGAGCATGCTCTCCTTCCGATATCTTCTTTTTATTTTTTTATTTTTTTATTTTTTCGAACTATTTTTTTATTATTTAATTTCGGTTACTTTTTTTTCTTTTTAGGATAGATTTATTTATTTTCTTTAAAATTAAGACTACATCTTTCTTTCATATTTATCTAATTGTTTTAAAATTTTAAGTTTAAGAATTTCTTTGCACATCTTTATTTATTTTCTTTTATTAGTTTATCTTTAATTTTAATCCTTATTTTATTTGTTTTTGAATTGTAGGAAAAGAGTTCAAGATAAAGAGGAATTTTGATTCAAGAAGGAAACTGCTTCAACAAGGAAATTAATGGGTTGAATCTAAGGCTTATATTAAGCCTCCAATTTACCCTACATAACCGGCCAAAACCTTCCCCTTCCTTAAATACCCTAGCCGTCCCCTACCCCTAAATTGAAAACTTGTTTTATTTATTCCAAAATTAATCCCACCCACCATATTTATTACCTATCTTTTCTATTTAACCCATCACCCTTAACTTCCAAGAAACCTATTCCTACTTTTCATCTTGCAACTCTTTAGTTTGTTTTTGTTTTCTTTTCTTTGTTTTTATCAAACTCACAACCAAGATCATCCATGGCATCCAAAATCGAATTTTTGGTTTATCCAAGTTCCTCCAAAGAACCAAGATACAAGAAGTTTGCTACACTGGTGGTTCAAGAAAGATTTCACTCCAAGTTTGAAAGTCGAAAGATTTGCGAAGAACAAGGCTTTGAATACTCCAACTCTTATCAAGATTTCGGCCTTGAACCATTCATCTTCGAAAGGATTGCACATCAAAAGTGGCAAATCTTTTTCCATCAATCGGAACCGGGTAACATCTCATGGGTAAGAAAATTCTATGATCACTCACCTAACCCAGATAATCCTTATGTTTTTGTTCGTGACAAGACTATACTCATAAGCCCCAAAAACTTCAACACCTTTTACGGTCTCTACGTTGAGAAGGACGAGCATCAAGCCCTTATTGATTAACTCACGCCCAAGCAACTCGACAAGTTGCATCAAGAACTCACTCTACCGGGAACTCATTGGAACGACGGTAAATACAAGGGCACGGTAAATCACCTTCAGCTTAAACCCGAGGAAAAATTATGGAATAAGTTTGTTAAAACTTCTTTAATGCCCACAACACACAATACTACCGTTGATACACCTCGTCTTTTGGTCATACATTCTATCTTGCATAATCGCATCATTAACATTGGAAAAATTATTTGGGATGAGATTTTTGTATGTAGCACAAAAGACAAGGGTTCTCTTTTCTTCCCTTGCTTAATTTCCAATCTTTGCAAGGAGATGCATGTCCCAAGTGAGTCCACTGATGAAAAGGCCCTACCAAAGACCGGTTGGAATCGAGAACAAATCTGAAAGCTAATGGGAGAGGCACCGATAAAATCCCCAACACCTTCAATCGCCGCAGTAACTCCTGCCGCCTCGGTAACCCCTAATGCCCAAGCAACTGATGCCCGGGCAACTCGGCCAGCAACCCCAGGACAACTTGAAGCACTCTTACAACCGTTGGCGATCCGCCTTAGGCAAATTGAAGACCGGCAATTAATGTTCATACGGTACATGAAGGATCACAACAATGCCATCACCCAAGTCATCCTAGAAAAGTACCCAGACAACCGCATACCGTTCCCCATCTTTTCTGCCGAAATCCTTGCCACGGCAACCAATGAAGCAGGTGCCACGGTAACCGTAACATATGATACCGTGGCAACCTACACTGCGCCTACCCAAGCAGTTGTCACGGCAGCCAACACTGAAGATGTCACGGCAACCAAAGCTAAAGACACCCCAGAAACCACTGCAAAAGCCAAAGGTAAAACACCTATGCCCGAATCAACTCGTACTGAATCATTGTCTAATTTTTCAGATTCGGAGGAGTCCTCTAGTGTACCAACAAAGACCACACCAATCGAATCCTCCAAGCCCAAGCGAAAAGCCAATGACATTAATGAAGAGAACAATGAGGACAACCTCGTACGAGGATCGATTCCACCATTGACAACAAAGAATCAACCACCGCGTTCAAGCAAAAGAATCAAGACACCGACCAAAATGAAACTAATCATCCACGACGACGAACTCTCTGAGTAGGTCCTCGTTTGCATTTTACTTTTCTTTATTTTTATTTTTCTTTATGCATGCATTGAGGACAATGCCTCAATCCAGTTTGGGGGGGATTGTTATTAGTTAGTTATCATGTTTAGTTGCATTCATCTTAAGTATTGCATTTAGGATACATAAATTGCTTGCCATGCCTTTAGTTGGAACAAGAATTGCCTAGATTTGATGAATATCTAATGATGACTTTGCCAATGTACTTAATTGATAGAACTTTTTATTCTAGGATAAACATGGAAACACTTAGAATCGTACTATGATGCTAAACTAGATGAATCACTGTGTGGCTTGATTGATTTAAGGAATTCTAGCAAACTTAGGTTGATAGTTAAAAAATTGGGGGATTAGAATGAAAATTGGATGAATGCTAGAGGTGCTCGAAATTGGCTCTAGTATGTGCTAAAAATAGATCACTAGAGGTGCCCGAAATTGGCTCTACTATGTGCTAAAAATTGATCGCTAGAGGTTCCCGAAACCGGCTCTAGTCGAATAAATTAATTAACTTAAGAAAACTAAAAACAAAACACTAGAGGTGCCCAAAACCGGCTCTAGTTAAAACATGTTAAAAGAATCCAATGAAGTAATTTGAAAACCTCTTGTTTGCATAGAATCCGAAAAATCAACTTGCACACAACTCCGCACACACTCACAAGCATTATAGTTTGATTCCGAGTAACTCCTAAGTTTTCCGAAAAATGGAAAGCCAATCATACTTTGTGCCACGATTCTGAGAATTGAAATCAAGTTCAAAGCTAAGTTTGTGAAAATTGAAGTCTTGGCGGGTAATTATTAGTTTGCATTGCTCGAGGACAAGTAATAGTTCGAGTTTGGGGGTGTGTTGAGTGTTCAAAAGTACAATTTTTATTACCCTTTTTATTCATATTATTGCTAGAATTAGGCTCATATTAGTTGTAGTATTGGCCATTCATGCATGTTTGCATTGTTTCCTTGGTGGACAAGCTTGATTTCATATTTTGCTTAATTTTGTGGAAAAAGATACTACTTTGGTGTGTTTTGTGTGTGTGTACAGAATCACTTGCCAAGGCAAGGCTGGAACCAATTGCTAGGGCAATGCATGAAGGAGATGCCGAGCTAGTTGCCAGGGCAATTTGCGATAAGGGATAAGATGATATGGTAGTCTAAACTGATGACTAGATAAGCCCAAGATGGCGTGGAGCAATGTTAAATCCCAAAGGAGTTTGATTTCCATGAACAGGTTAAGGAGAAATTAAATCCCAATAAGATAGGAGAAATTCTAGAAGGAATTTAAATATAATAAAGAATCATATTCTTTAAAGATATTTAATTCCAACTTAACTTCCTCCTCAAAAAAAGACTTTGACCTAGCCCTATAAATTGAGGACCAAGCCGTCAACTCCAAAGAGAGAGAGAGATGAGAGATTTCGACAAGATCAAAGGGGGAGATTTCGACAAAGAGGCTTCAACCATTCTTTATCTTTTTCTTCTTTGTTAGATTAGGTTTATGTTAGGAATTCTTTGTTTTGTGTTTCTTTGGAACCTAGCCATGAACTAAATCTATTTGGCTAAGGTTATTATGTTTTGTGGTTGTGAGAAACAATTGGATTTTGTTTAGGTAATAAGAGTTTGCACTTTCAATTCAAGGTTTACTCATTCTTGGTTTTTCTTCTTGTTTGTGAGTGAATTGGGAGAGGATCTCGTAACTTCATCTATTTATCTAATATCGGGAGAGTTAGATTCAAGAAATGAATGAGTATGGTCTTTATTCAATCTATTGATGGTGAAGATTAATTTGACTTAGGAATAAGTTAAAGATTTCAACAGCTAAGAGGAGCGGAAGATTGGTTGTTGTTCACCCTTGATTCACGCAGGGATGTATTATCAAGGGATGCAAAAATAGCTAGAGTTTCGACTTAGGGATAAGAAGAAACCATTGAAGAACGCTCCGCCGAACCTTGAAGTTGCTGCCCAGCCGCCCAAGTAACTGCTCAGCCAGTTGCCCAGGCAACCGTCGATTAGTTGCCAAGGCAACCCCGCTGCGCAAGTTGCCACGGCAACTGAGTTGCCCTTGCATTCTTTTACCAAGACGATCCAATCGGCTATCTCCTCTCAACTCACGATAACCTAGCATATTCTCTCTCATTTGATTACATGTTCTTTTACTTATTTGCTTTCTAGTTTAGTTGCTAGTTAAACTCCTACAATCTTCTACTTGTGTTCTTTTACTTTTTACAGTGCAAGAGATTAGATTCTTGAAGTGGCACCAATCCCTGTGGAGACGATATCTTTTATACTATAACTTGCAACGTGTACACTTGCACAATTGCGGAGCACTTATTACGCGCAACAATAAACTTGCTCAAAAAATGAATTAAACGCCCAAACCCTCCCAACAGCATTTAAGCCGCGTTGCCTTTATTACTACTTTAATTCTCAATATACATTGCAAAACCAAGTCTTGGAACTCATTTCCTTGCTTGCTAGGTCCCCTTGTACTCGATTAATCTACATTGATGATAAAAGGGGAGTGTAAGCAATCATTGCTTAGTGAGGAGCGTTCAAAGCACAAAACATCATCTAATGCAATTTAAAACATTTCAAATCATCATGCCATTCTTTCTAAACATGCACTTAATTTTTCCAAAATCAGCATAATAAACCATATGCACATGTATCATGGATTCCACGCATAATCCCATATGCAATTCCCTCTACTTAAGACTTCCCATGTATAACATTCCATATGCAAAACTTAAGGAGTGAACATGTATAAATCACATCATACAAATCAATCCATTAACATGATACATTTAAAACATTATATTGGCGCCCAAGTGATCCATTACATTTTGCATAAATCAGCTTTAACATCGGATACACGGATTTTCCAAGAGACTTCCTAATCTCTTACAACTCAATGGCATAGAGTTCTGCAACACATGCACCACCTCTACACTATCAAGGCTAATCCTCCAATTTGGAGTACACACACTCGATGCATCAACCTCTATAGTCAATGGCTTGAGTAAAAGCCATCTAAGTGCTACCTCAACAATATTGGGGTTCACGTGATCGGAGTAAGTACCTCTCTTACTACCTCTACAACCACGGGCGATTTATTGTAGTGCACTTAAAATTCTATATCTAGCCAATTATATCCGATAACATTTCCATAACATTTTCAATCTGTCACTTGCCGATAAAATCCACTTTTATAAACATACCTCACTATTTTCATATGTATCATTCAAATCATTTCATCATGCATTAAACCATGCATAAGCCATGTTCACAAACATTCTTTAAAACCATGCATTACTTTCCAAATGCATCTAACATCATTTCATATCAATTTCCAGCATTAAACCATTCTCATTTCATGCATAAAATATGAGGTAAACAATCATTAAACAAGTGCATTTCATAAATCGTTTGCCAGCCAAAATCGAGAGAGAAAACAATCCATACTTACTTTCGAGCTTAGGTAAGCGTTTCAAGCTCTACCTAAACTCCCAAAACATCATTTCAAACCTTCAAAATGCTTTAAACCACGTTTTCACCCACCGACAAAGCAACGCCTCTCTTGTCGATGCTAAGTCAAGCTCCTGATAACTCCTCAACACCAAGGTTCACTTCTGGATTATTTTCCCCTATTTCAAACACATTACAAAAGAGGATCCAATGCATTATAACACATTCAAACTCACAGCAATCAACAAATAACATTTACCCAACTATAATCCTCCACAACGCCACATTCTATCAACCGAAAACATCATCGATTCATCAAAAATCTCAACCCAGCCAACAACTAAGAATCTCAACCTTCAAATAGCATCAAATAACATCTAATAACAACTCAAATCAACCTCATATTTCCAGCAAACAATAATCAACCACAACATCTCAAAATCTCTTAACTATCAATCTAACAAATTAGAGATTCTCTAGATTTCGGGATTCTATCATTAAAACTCACTTCATGAACATATTAAACATCAAAATCAAGTTTCAAATCAATCCTCAACTCAGAAAAAATAGATCAAATACGAATATCCTCAATTTCTAACATAAATCACCAATTAAACCATAAATCCGAGTTTAATTAATTAAAACCCAATGAAAATCATAGAAAATGGATCAAGAACTTAGGAATTTCAATAAAGAACCTTTCATTAGTGGAGAAGAATGATTCCTTACCTCCAAGGTTGATTTCTCCCTTAATTGCTTGATAAAACATGAAAATCAAGATAGAAATAATAAGTATTTGATGTAAAAGTTTTAGGAAATCAATTAGAAATAAAAAACTCTTTGAAATCTTCCTTTTTACCTAAAGAAATTGAAGTTAGAAATGTGTTTGGCTGGAGAGAATTTGAGAGAAAGAAGTTACAAAGTTTGTTACGTGAGTTTTATTTAAAAGCTTAATTAAGATTAATTAAATCTCTCCACTATTTATAGCTCTTAAAACCCCATTTAAAACAATTAATTAAAGGGTGAAATCTGATGAAAACCTTTAGGAAAATTAGCTCCTTAAAGATTCAAAGTTTTGATCCATTTCCAAAACAGTCACTAAAAAATGTTTTGCAAAACTTGCATTTTGGTCACTAAATCAAAATGTCATATTCATGAATTTTATTTTCCAAATTTTTTTTCACCAAAATCATTTATATATTTAATAATGATTTTAAACTATTTGTCCATATTTTTATCTCCCATAAAAATATTTAATTCAATTTAAATCCCAAATCTGACTCGAATCTCTAATCCCGGTCCATTGTACCGACTAAACCACCCCAAAACTCCTAGGCCCAAAATTGGGTCGTTACAGTTGAGGTCTCCGGCTTTGGGGTAGTTTAAAGTTATTATTTTAGGCTGTTGAGGGTAAAAGGGGGTTGAAAGACTACCTCCACCGTTAAAAAGGATTGAAAGATTAACTCCACCGTAATCCGAGTATCCGATGAGATTTATGTTTAAATGATAATGATTTTGATTAGTCACATTGTTGCCAATATATGAATATATGATGGAAAGCAAGAGTGTTATGAAAGCATGATGCATATGTTTTGATCAAGCATGGTTTAGTAAATGCTTTGTGAACAAAAGGATTATTATGAAAGCATGATGTTTATGTTACCAACAAGCATGACTTATTTAAATGCTTTGGAAATTGTGAGTTTGAATTGCTTTAACATGGGTTTTTAATATCAGTTTTGGTTTTGAAAATGTATTGAAGTTTTACCCTTTTTTAGCGCATCCACTAGGAATTATATGCTTACGATCTCTTTTCTTCCATCAATACAGTGAATTAAGCAAGTGCGGGGTTGTGGTTTGAGGCAAGGAGTGGTCCCAAGAAAAGCACCCTAAAGAGTATGTTTTATGGCGTTATCATTATTTGTAATAAGACAATGTGGTTTAATCATTTGGATGTTATTTTTGTATAAGGTATAATTATTTGGTTGGAGATTATATTATGTTGGATGATGGCGTTAATTGATGTGTATGATGTTGATTATATTTTAATACTAAGTTCATGTGATGTTTATGATCTAATGTTTTAAAAAGGTTTAAATAATTGTTGGTTGGATCGCTTGTATTCTAGGTGTACATTTGGTCATGTGCTTCTATTTCTTAATGCATCTATGGCCTATGCTTGAGATCATGATCATTTGGTGTATATTGGATAATGCTTTACATTGTTAGGAAGCATGCCTCTAGAGTACTTGTATGAATATGAATTGTATTGGTCTTTAATTGGGCATTTATGTTTTATGATGGTATAATTTTTAGGAGCATTCCTATGATGTTTTCATGTTTTTTGGATATGTTCAGTTAATGAGTTTTACCAAGTTTAGATTCATTACATTTTGGTCATCGTATGTACATGCAATAATTAAATAAGTAATTGTTGTCTGATTGACCTGATATTTTGTAAGCATGCTTATAATATAGCTAATTGTAGTATGATGCTTCTGGAAATGAGTTAGTCCCTACACTTTGGCAGTTTTATGATTTAGTCCTTAATTTCGTATTTAGTTAAATTGGATGCCTAATTGTGATCCGTTTGAGTTAAAAATCGACATGCTAGCATGAAATATAATTAATTAATTAATTATTGGTAACCTTAAATTGGGCTAAGTACCTATAATCATTCAGATTTGTATTTTGGTCCATAAAATGCTTGTGTTTGCAATACAGTGCCTTATTGATGTTTTTTTTGAATGAAAATCGAACCGCTGCTTGAAAGCGCATTGTAGGTATTAACGATGCACCTAGATAGGATAAAAGAAAAAAAAGATCGTAATTAGAGTAAGTCATTTTAGGTTTACTTCAGTAACCCAAAGTGATCTTCGTGGTATGCTCCCTCTTACTTTTCACACCAAACAGCATTATAAAGCGAACTCAGATTTAATGCAAGAAAAAGAAACCCTTGGTGAATAAAAAAAGTTTTCTGGGTCTGGATAGTAAAGTTTTACTAAGGGAGTTGAAGGATACTTGATGCAAACCACCTACACTTTTTTCACACTTCATGAACCTAGGTTATAGTTATATTGCTGCACATGAATTTGTTGATTTGTTGGCATTATTGCTCTGAGATATCTGAAGACAAAACTAGGCCAGATTTTGCTTGCTAGCTTGTGTTGCTAATAAGAAAATTTTGCCGAGGTACTTTACTTTACTTTTCTTTATGGTATACTTTTTAGTTGCATTACTTGAAGACAAGCAATGAGCTAGGTTTGGAGGAGTGTTAACTCCTCAAAAGTTCTACTTTTCTCGTATATATTTTCATGCTATTTCTTTACTTTGGGTACATATTTGTGCATTTTGCCTGTAGATTCCTGCATTTGCATCTAGGAGTAAAGGAATGTACAGTTTTTCACTGCTAGAGTGAAGGAGTGTTTTCTTGTTGTGTTGGGCAGGTTTGGCAGGTCATGAGCAGTTGGAGCAGAAGAGAAATGTCGAGTGCAGTTGGCAAAACAAGAAGGAAGAATGACAAGATTGGTTAGCAAAAAAAGAAAGTCTGATGCCAAGTCAGTTAGCCATGAGTCAAAGTCAAGTCAGTCCTAATTCAAAAAGAAGATAACGAGCCTACAATGGTGCGTACTAGACTTTCAAAAAACCAAACCCTAATTAGGGTTTCCAAGAGCGCCTATATAAAGAAGCCCATCAATTGAGCATAGGAGGCTACAGCGTGAGAAGAAATTGTGGGTAGAGGGCAAACCATGTTTCAAACCAGGCAGTGATAGGGAGCTCTGGATCCATTGAAGGGTTGCATCAACGAATCTCCTTCTTTAGTCTATTTCTCTTAGTTTTATTTTCTTTTATGATGGTGATGTTTAAAAACAATATGGTTTCGTTGGTTTCCCCAACCATGAACTAATCTCTTAAGTTAGCTTGGGGTGTTTGCGATGAACGCTTAATTTAGGTTTTTAATAATTGAATGCCTTGAATTTTTTTGTCTATTTTACTTGTGACTTTCTTCATATTTTATGTCATACGAAAGTTGGCATTGAATGCTTATTATCCCCTTATATCTTAACAGACTTAAGAGATAAGGACTAATTGCCAAATAATAAGGAGAGAAGCTTCGACAGAAGATGTTCAAGTAGATAAGCTTACTTCGAAAGTAAATCTACCCCTTAGGAGTAAAGATTAAAACTTTTCCAGGTTAATTATTTGAAAATATCACTATAGACATATAGGTGTTAGAAGTAATTAATTATTAGCATGATTCTTGTTATAAGTAAAGATTAAAACTTTTCCAGGTTAATCTTTTGCAATGAAACATGCATTTGAAATATGAATGTCATCTAGATGCACCATGTAAATATTTCCTATACTATGACCAATAAGCACAATTTTGTTAGATGCAATGTCAATGATTTTGCAACCATTTAAATCAAACATGGCATTGAAACCTTTATCACATAATTGGCTTATGCATAAAAGATTATGCTTAAGACCATTGACATATAATACATTTTCTATAAGAATAGAAAAGTGATTACCAATTCCTTCAATGTGACCATTGGAGTTGTCACCGAAAGTCACTACTCCTCAACTCTTGGGTTTTAGCTCCAAGAAACGACTCTTATCACCGGTCATGTGTCTTGAACATCCACTATCAAGGTACAATGAATTTGCACTTGAAGAATTGGCCTTGTAGCAATGCTCCCCCTACAAACATAGAATCAAGTATTGATTTTTGGTACCCAAATTCTTTTGGGTCCATGAGTATTAGCTACCAAAATCTTGGTTCCCTTGGGAATCCAATAATCAATAACATGATGTTGTTATAAGCTACAAATTCTTTAAGAACCCAAACACTTCTAACTCTCTTACCATTAGAGGGCCTTTGGAAGCCTCTACGTTTTAATCTTAAAGTTTCTTCTTACATGGTTGGGTTTTGAATGATTTCTTTTTTTCAAAATGAGGTGCCAAAACCTTGTTCAAAGAAGCTTTAAGATCACCCTCATCCTTTTGGTGATCATCTTGGACTTTTGAAAGTAGGTTGTGCAAGTCTTGATTTTTCTTTTCAAAATATTTTTGTTTTGCTTGCAAATCCTCACCCTTCCTTTCAAGTTCAATATTGGTTTTGGATAAAGAATCATTTTGGTTTTTCAAATCCAGAATTGTTTTCTTATTTTTCAAAAGTGATTCTTTATACTTCAAAACCAACTTATCATATACCTCTTGCAACTCATCATAAGCTTCTTGAAGCTCATCAATAGTAAAATCAAAATTAGATGAGTTTGAGGTTACCTTAGGATCCTCCTCTAATGCCATGAGACAAAGGTTAGTGATGAGTGTGCAAAAGTACTATTTTTCTTGCCTCTTCTTAGTCATATTATTGTTAAACTTATGCTCATTTTAGTTGCATTGATAGGCATTCATGCATAGTTTTCTAGTTTCCTTAGTTAATGAGCATGGTATTGCATTTGGTTTGTTTTTGTGGGAAATTCGCTGCTGGTGTGCTTTATTTTGTGCAAGGCAGGAATGCCGTGGCAAGTGGAGATTTTCGTGGCAAGTAGGGGTCATTGCTGAAGGAGTTGTCGTGGCAAGAAGCAGTCATATTTGAAGGAGTTGCCGAAGCAGATTGTTGTGGCATATCTAGATAATTCTGGATAAATACAACATTATCCGCAACATTATCAAGATTGCAGCAGATAAAGCCCAGATTTAAATTTTAAATGCCAGATGATAAGGATCATATATCCAGGGAATTCAACAAGTTTTTAAATCTTCTTTATCAACAACAAAGTTTATTGCATCATTCCCTTTAAATAGAAGATCAAATCGCAGCTTTAAGGGAGTTGAATTTTAGGGAATCAGATTCTAGAGAAAAGGCTGATCACACGATCCCTACACTTTATCATCTTCATTTTCATTTTACGCGATCCATGTATGGGATTATTTTCATTGAATTTTCTTCTACCCCAGCCATGAACTAACTTAAATTGGCTGCGGTTATTTAGGGTTTGTGGTTGTGATAAACGATTGGAAGGTTTAGGTTTTTTATTGTAATTTAAATTCAAAGTTTGTTCATTCTTGGTTCTTATTTTTTATTTCAAGTGAATAGGGAGAGGATCTCGAGAGTTATCTATTTATCTATACTTGGGAGAGTTAGATTCAAGAAACAAATAAACATGATCTTCATTCAACAATTCGTTAATGAAGATTAATCCGCCTTAGGAATTAGGATTGGATTTTAACGGCTAAGAGGGGTGTAGATCGGTTGTTGTTCACCCAAGGTTAACGCAATGATGTATCACCAAGGTGTGCATAATTAACTAGTTCTTCAGTTAGGGATAACAAGAAGACATTGAAGAACACTTCGTTGAGCTTTGAAGGAAGGAACCCAGTTGCCACCACAATCAAACCAGTCCCAGTTGCCGTAGCCTAATTTGTGACCCAGTTGCCGCGGCAATCCAGCCGGTCTTAGTTGCCATAGCAATTGAGTTGCCTCAGCAATTAATTGCCACGAAAATCCAAACAGCTATTGCACCACTACTCGCGATAACCCGACCTAATCTTTTATTCGATTACTTTCTTCATTTATTTTACTTGTTAATTTATTTTACTTGTTATTTCCAAACACCTATCATCACTATTCATTTATCTTTTCAGTGCGAGAAGTTAAAAATTAGAGTTTCACCAATCCCTATGGAGACGATATCTTTACTATACTATAACTTGCAACGTGTATACTTGCACCAATTGTGAAGCACTCAAAACACGGAACAAGTTTTTGGCGTCACTGTCGGGGATTGGCAATAGCAACTTTGTTTTTATTTTCTTGCACCTTTGTTCATTTTATTTATTTTTTGTGTTTAGTTTCAAGAGACTAATAACTTCGGTTTTGTATTTGTGTATGACCAGGGCAAGATCGACAGCACTAGATTATCCTTTTGAACCAGAGATCAAACGTGTTCTTTGTAGACGTAGAAGAGAGTTGAGAGCAGAAATCGCATATCCACCTAATGATCCAGTTGGCAATCAGAATGCTACAGCAGGAGACGTAGCAGTTCTACAGAATCAACCTGTTGTCGTACGAAATAGACCCATCAGGGACTACTTGGAGCAAGACCTTGACGGTCTCACTCTAGAAGTTCTCACACCTGAGATTCAAGCCACTTACTTCGAGTTGAATCCTGTGATGTTTAATATGATCAACATAGTTGGTCAGTTTGGCGGATCAGTGACTGAGGATGCCAGACAACATCTCAAATCGTTCCTGGAAATTTGTGATTCATTCAAGCAACAAGGAGTCCATGAAGACGTCCTAAGGCTAAAATTATTTCCCTATTCACTGAGGGATAGGGCGAAATCTTGGTTAAATAGTATCCCATTCAGATCTTTAGAATATTGGACATATCTATGTCGTAGTTTTCTTTCTAGATTTAGTTTTACAAATATGACTGATAAACAGCGTAATGTCATTACTTCTTTTTGTCAGGCAAATGATGAGTCCATGTACGAGGCTTGAGGGCGCTATAAAGAGGTTTTACGCAAATGTCCCATGCACGGCTTTAGAGATTGGACGCAAGTAACAATATTTTACAATTCAGTCAATGCACCAACGAGGATGATGCTAGATGTCTCGGCAAATGGTACGCTTCTAGAAAAATCAGCAGAGGAAGCCTAGGAGATTTTGGACAGACTTGCTAAGAATGATTATCAGTTCCAAACCACTAGAAGGGGAATAGTCAGGCGAAATGCCTCGGTAATTGAGTTGGAGTCGTCAGATACTATTTTAGCACAGTTATATACATTAACCAATTTGATTAAGAATATGCAGAGACTGGGTAACATATAGGAGGTCAAGGTAATAGGTCCACTTTGTGATTTATGTAATGTTGACCATGATTCTTCTGAGTGTTCGCAGAACCCAGAGTCCAGTTTTTATGTTGGAAATTACAGCCGGAACAACAATGCATATTCCAACACATATAATCTTGCCTGGAAAAAGCATCCAATTTTTTCATGTAGTAGTCAGAATAACTCCAACAATCAGTAACGCCAGAATATAGAAGCATCAGGATTCCGGCAGAACCTGCCACGGCAACAAATGCCGCAGCAACAGTCAACATCAACTAGTTCTTTGGAAAACTCTTTAAATGCTTTCATGTTTAAAACTGAATCTTATATGGCCGAGACTACTAATTTCATGAAAAAGACTGACGCTTTTATTAACAGGACTAAGGTGCAAATGCAGAGTCAAGGAGCAGTTTTGAAAGCATTGGAGACGCAAGTCGGGCAATTTGCTTAGATTCTGAATACAAGGCCATAAGGAGGTTTGCCCAACGACACTAAGGTTGTACGAGTGAACAATGTAAGGTGATAACCACCCGAAGTGGATCAAAAGCAAATGAGGGACCCATCCAATCTAAGAATAGTAATCATATCCAGAAAGATGTATCCAGCAACAATACCATGGCAATCCTTGATGATGAGCCTTCAGCAGTTTCCACGGAAAGTTCACCTGTCGCGGCAAGTCCACCTGCCACGGCAAGTCCATGCAAGAGTTCCAAATTAGATGGGAAGGGAAAAAACAAAGAGATCAGAATTCCACCACCATTCCCACAGAGGCTGAAGAGGCGGAAACATGAATGTCATTTCAAGAAATTTCTTGACATCCTAAAGCAAGTCCACATCAACTTACAACTGGTTGAAGCAATAGAACAAATGCCAAACTATGCTAAGTTCTTTAAAGACATTGTCTCTAAGTAAACTAGGCTCAGAGAGTTTGAGATAGTTGTTGTGACGGAGGGATGTATTGCAATGTTGCACAACCGTTTGCCACCTAAATTAAAAGATCCCGACAGTTTTACAATACCTTGTGCAATCGAAATCACTATGTCGGAAAGGAATTATGCGATCTTGGAGCCAGCATAAACCTTATGCCAAAATCTGTTCTTCAAAGATTGGGCATAGGGAAGGTGAGACCCACTACAGTCATGCTACAGCTTGCGGATAGAACTTATGTACACCCAGAGGGAAAAATCGAAGACATCTTGGTAAGAGTGGATAAGTTTATTTTTCCCGCTGACTTTATTATTTTGGATTGTGAAGCAGATGAGTTCGCACCTATTATTCTTGGGAGACCGTTCTTAGCAACGGGATGAACATTGATTGATGTAGAAAGAGGAGAGCTCATCATGAGAGTGAATAATCAGCAAGTCACGTTCAATGTTTTCAAAACCTTAAAGCATGCTGATGATCCAGAAGAATGTCAAGTCATTCAGGCCACCACAGAATTCAATTTTGACTTCGAAAAGTATTGCCATGGCAATTCTCTTTCCAATTCAGAAGAGCCTGAAGAGTCAGACACTGAGGTGCAGCAAGAGGCGAAATAGATGGTAAGTCGACCAGGTAAAAGTTTCGAATCTCATGATTATTCAAATAAGGGATGTAAACTTGAGAAACCTTCCATTGAACAACCCCTAATTTTAGAGTTAAAATTATTGTTGGGGCAATTGAAATATGTTTATTTGGGAACAAATAAAACTTTGCCCGTAATCATCTCTTCTAAGTTGCAACCCGAACAGGAAGATAGATTGACTGCCATGTTGACACTGCACTAAAAGCAATAGGTTGGTCAATTGCAGACCTGAAGGGAATCAGGCAGTGTGTATGCACAAGATCTTGTTAGAGAATGACCATAAAAACTCCATTGAGGCATAAAGGAGGCTTAACCCTACCATGAAGGAAGTTGTGATGAAAGAGATCATCAAGTGGCTTGATGCCAGTATCATATATCCTATTTTCGATAGTGCATGGGTAAGTCCAGTACAATGTGTACCAAAAAGAGAGGTATAACGGTGGTAAGTAATGAAAACAATAAACTCATTCCAACTAGAACTGTCACTGATTGGAGAGTTTGTATGGATTACCATAAGTTAAATAAAGCTACTAGGAAAGATCATTTTCCCTTACCATTTATTGACCAAATGCTTGATCGTCTTGCAGGTAAATCTTTTTATTGTTTTCTTGATGGATACTCAGGGTATAACTAGATCGCCATAGCACCAGAGGATCAGGAAAAGACTACTTTCATGTGCCCGTATGGTACATATGCATTTTGAGGTATGACCGGGGTATAACCAGATCGCCAGGGGTGTGACCATTGTCAACAAATGAGAAACATATCAAGACGACACGAGATGCCATTGCAGAATATCCTTGGGGTTGAATTGTTTGATGTATGGGGCATCAATTTTACGGGGCCTTTCCCATCATCGTTCGTCAACCTCTATATCTTACTCGCCGTGGATTATGTGTCCAAATGGGTGGAGGCAGTCGCAGTTCCCAAGAATAATTCAAAGACTGTGCAACGATTCTTGAAGAATAATATCTTTACACGGTTTGGGACACCGAGGGTAATTATCAGCGATGGGGCACATACTTTGACAATAAGATGATTGCCACGATGTTGGACCGCCTTGGAGTGACACATAAAATTGCCACGGCATACCACCCATAGACTAACGAGCAAGCTAAAATTTCCAACCGTAAATTGAAGGGGATCCTTGAGAAAGTTGTTAATCCTTCTCGAAATGATTGGTCTTTGAGAATTGATTACGCTCTTTGGGCCTACTGAATAGCATACAAGACACCCTTAGGCATGTCTCCCTACAGACTCGACTACGGCAAGACTTGCCATCTGCCATTGGAAATCGAGCATAAGGCTTACTGGGCTATCAAAACCATGAATATGGATTGGGAAAGTGCATGACAAAAGCGTCTACTGAACCTAAATGAGATAGTGGGTGCACTTGTGACTCGTGATAAGGAGACTGTAACCTTAGGACATGCATGAAAATGCTATTTCTAAGAGTTTTTAATTTTTAGTTTTTATTTTTCAAACTTTTCATTTTAGTTTATTATTTTTGTTTTTTATGTTATTTGTTTTATTTATTTTATTTTATTTATTTTTCATTATTTTTAGATTTTAAGTTTTTATCCTTTCTTTTTATTTGATTTAGTTGTTAATTTTGTTTTGATATTTATCTTTAGCCTTTATCTATTTATCTTTTATTTTTAGTTTTATTTAATATTATCTTTGTGTTTTATTTTTTAGGATAAGAGTTCAAAGAAGGAGTTGGGCTTAGGATAGAATTTCATTTAAATGAAATATATCCCTTGAAGTGGATAATGGGCTCAAAATCTCAGCTATTTCAAAGGGATTTAATCACCATTTGACATTTTTTTCACCCAAAATTTTTTCCTTCCAATTATACCCTAGCTGCACCACACCCCATCATTATTTCTTTTCCCCCATTTATTAAGTATCCATTCATCACTTCTACCAAACCGTCACTTAACCATTAATATTCCCATCTACTCTATATTTTCCCCTTTACTTTTTCCTCATCTTTGTAACTCTTAAGATTCTTCTCTTGTTCCCATTGTTTTTCTTTTCCAATCAAGAACCAAAGAGCCATGGCCAAGAACCTCAAGACTATGCCCAAGGTGAGTTCTTCAAGAGAAATCAAGCCATCTCTCTATCGGTTTGCATCTCCAATCATTGAGAAGAGGTACCTTGTCAAGTTTGAAAATCGAAGGGTATAGGAAGAGCAAGAGTTAGAATATGTTGTTTCCCTCAAGAACTATGGCCTTGAAGCTTTAATCTTCAAGATAATCGAGCACCATAAATGGAAAATCTTCTGCGAATAACCAAAACTAGGCAACATCTCATAGGTAAGGGAATTCTATTCGCATGTTTCAAATCAAGATAACCTATGTGTTTTGTGCGAGGTAGAGAGATTCTTATTGATGCCGCTGCCATAAATGCATACTATGGGCTCTATGTGGAAAAGGACGAGCATGCCGAGCACATCACGGCCGAAGAAGTGGAGAAGGTTTTCCAAGATCTCACCGTAGATGGAGCCACGTGAAATGACAGAACATTGAAGGGCACGGTAAACCGCATCTTGCTAAAGCCTGAGGCCAAACTATGGAATAACTTCCTAAAGATTAGTTTGATGCCTACTACCCATAATACCATTGTTTCTTATTGTTGTTTATTATTGCTTCATTCTATTTTGCACAAGCGTACTATTAATAATGGAAAGATAATTGTTGATGAAATCTATGCTTGTAGTTAAAAGGATGTGGGAGCACTCTTTTTCCCTAATTTGATATCTAGATTGTACGAAAAGGAACACATACCAACTGATGTTATGGACGAGAAACTGACCGAGAAGAGCGGGTGGTCCTGGAGCCAATGTCTGCGTCTGTTGCGTAAGGAACCAATGAAAGAACCACCCACTGCAAAAAAGCCATCTGCTCTATCAACTGCCAAGGCAAGTGCACATGCCACGACAAGTATAGAGGGGATTGCCGAAATCCTTTGTCCTTTAACACGGCAGTTGGATAAGATGGAGGAACACCAACTGTTGTTTATGCGTTACATGAAGGACCGTGTCACAGCCCTCACAAGAGTTATCCTAGAGAATTATCCCGATAGCACCATTTCTTTTCTTGTATTCCCTCCTACACCACTTGCCCCGACATCTGAATCTATGTCTATGCCCAGTAACATTACCGAGGCAACTACCGTCCCACAAAAAGGTAAGGACCCTATTGTTGAACCTTCTTGTACTGAATCTCTTCATTGTTTTTCAAATTCAGCCAACTCTATGACCGCACCAATGAAGTCTCCTTCGGTCGCGCCATTAAAATTTACATCGAGGCGTAAAGCTTTCTATCTAGAGGAGGCTGTCAAGGAGGATGAACCGGGTAAAGAGGTCGTGGAAGCTACAGTTCAGGATGCACCACCAGCTTCGCTTAAACAGCCACCACAAGCTGAAAAAAATGACCAAGCAAATGGCTAAAGGAAACTAGTCATTCGAGGTGATGACCTCTCCGACTAACTTATTTGTATTTCATTTTTCTTTTGTTTTGATTAAGTTTGCATGCATTGAGGACAATTCTTCTCTCGAGTTTGAGGGGTTTGTTTCATAGTTAGTTGCATTTATTTTTGTTATCTCATGTCAGGTTGCTCATGTTAGGTTACATATGTTACTTGCCATGTCTCTTACTTGATTAAACTGTCTAAACATGATGTGATATCCTATGATGAATTTTTGTCACTGCACTTACATGATAAAATCTTAGATTTTAGGATTAGCATGAAGAGTACTTGGAATTTTGCTATGATGTTGCATATTTTGACATTGTTGTAACTTGTTGATTAAGGGAGACCTAGTAAACTTTAGGTTATTTAAAAACGGGTAAATTGTGCTAGAGTTTCCTAAAACTGGCTCTAGCCTAAAGTACAATTTGAATTAAGATAATTTCTTACTAGAGATGCCCATCTGGCTCTAGTTGTCACGCATTAAGAATCATTAGAGGTGCCTATCTGGCTCTAGTTGATCTAAAAAAAGAAATTGTGCTAGAGGTGCCTAAAACTGGCTCTAGTGGACTTAATTGCCCTGGAAAAAAATTTGATAAAACCTATTGTTCGCATGAAATCCTATTAGTTAACTTGTACACAAATCTGTATACATATTTTCACTAGCATTGTAGTTTAATTTTGAGTAGTTCTCTGTGTTGTCCAAAGATTGAAAGGTAATCAACTTTTTGTACCACGGTTCTGAGGATTAAGTCAGGTGAGAAGCATGTTTTTGGTGATAAGGGCTTTGGCAAGTAATTGTTAGCGTTTTGCATTGCTTGAGGACAAGCAATAGTTCGAGTTTGAGGGTGTGATGAGTGTGCAAAAGTACTATTTTTCTTGCCTCTTCTTACTCATATTATCGTTAAACTTATGCTCATTTTAGTTGCATTGATAGGCATTCATGAATAGTTTTCTAGTTTCCTTAGTTAATGAGTTTGGTATTGTATTTGGTTGGTTTCTGTGGGAAATTCGCCGCTGATGTGCTTTATTTTGTGCAGGGAAGAATGACGTGGCAAGTGGAGATTGCCGTGGCAAGTAGGGGTCATTGCTGAAGGAGTTGTCGTGGCAAGAAGAGGTTATTTCTGAAGGAGTTGCCAAGCATATTGTCGTGGCATATCTGGATAATTCTGGATAAATACAACATTATCCGCAACATTATCAAAATTGCAGCAGATAAAGCCCAGATTCAATTTTCAAATGCCTGATTAGATAAGGATCATATCTCTAGGGAATTCAACAAGTTTTTAAATCCTCCTTATCAATAACAAAGCTGATCGCATCATCCTTTTTAAATAAAAGATCAAATCGTAGCTTTGAGGGAGTCAAATTTTGGGGAATCAAATTCTAGAGAAAAGGCTGATCGCACGATCCCTACACTTCATCTTCTTCATTTTTACTTTATGCAATCCATGTTTGGGATTATTTTCATTGAATTTTCTTATACCCCGGCCATGAACTAACTTAAATTGGTTGTGGTTATTTGGGGTTTGTGGTTGTGATAAACGATTGGATGGTTTAGGTTTTTTATTGCAATTTAAATTCAAAGTTTGTTCATTCTTGGTTCTTATTTTTAATTTCGAGTGAATTGGGAGAGGATCTCGAGAGTTATCTATTTATCTATACTTTGGAGAGTTAGATCCAAGAAACGAATGAACATGATCTTCATTCAACAATTTGTATATGAAGATTAATCCACCTTAGGAATTAGGATTAGATTTCAACGGCTAAGAAGAGCGTAGATCGGTTGTTGTTCACCCAAGGTTAATATAGGGATGTATCACCAAGGCGTGCACAATTAACCATTTCTTCGAGCTTTAAAGAACCTTCATCGAGCTTTGAAGGAAGGAACCCAGTTGCCACGGCAATCAAATCAGTCCTAGTTACCGCAGCACAATTTGTGACCTAGTTGCCACGGCAATTCAGCTGGTCTTAGTTGACTTAGCAATTGAGTTGCCTCAGCAATCAATTGCCACGACAATTCAAACAGCTATTGCACCACTGCCCACGATAACCCGACCTACTCTTTTATTCAATTATTTTCTTTATTTATTTTACTTGTTAATTTATTTTACTAGTTACTTTTAAACACCTATCATCACTATTCATTTATCTTTTTAGTACGAGAAGTTAAAAATCAGAGTTTCACCAATCCTTGTGGAGACGATATCTTTATTAAACTATAGCTTGTGGCGTGTATACTTGCACCAATTGCGAAGCACTCAAAACACGCAACAATTAGCTACTTCTTGCTCCTCCTCATCGGGTGAGTCCTTATCACTCTAAGTAGCTACATGTGCCTTGAGCTTCTTCTTTTTCCTAAAGCTCTTCTTCTTTAGTTAAGGACAATCAAACTTGATGTGTCTCGGCTTTTTGCACTCATAGCAAACGATTTTGGTCATTATCTTCTTCTTTTGGCCTATTCTTGAAACCCTCTCTTTGTTGGAACTTTCTTCCCCAGTTGGATTTTATGAACCTTTTGAATCTCTTGGCAAGCATAGCCATTTTTTTATCTTCTTCCTCACTAGAATCGCTCTTTTCTTGTAAATCTTTAAGAGCAATTTCCATCTTCTTCTTCTTCACTTTTTTTCTATCTTCTTCTCTTTTTTCTTCTTCTCATCTTCTTTTCTTTTTTTATAATCTCATGAGTGAGAAGATACTATAAAAGAGCATCAAGCTTCAAGGTCTTAAGATCTTTGGCTTCGATGATGGTGGTCTTCTTTGAGTCCCATGACTCGAAAAGAGAGTAGATAAGCTTCTGAACAAGCTTGTCTTTTGGAATGAATTTTTCATAGCCTTTAAGCCCGTTGACGATGATGGAGAATCTATCAAACATCTTGATGATTTCTTCATCTAGTTCCATTTTAAAGTTCTCATAGCAAGATTTAGGAGTCCAATCTTGGTCTCACTGACTTCATTGGTGCCCTCATAAGTAACTTCTAGCTTGTCACATATTTTCTTCGCACTTGTGCAAGAAGACATCTTGGCATATTCGTTCAGTCCAAGAGCACAAAATAGAATGTGCATGGCTTTGTCATTGATTTGCAATTTCTCTTGATCTTTATCAGTGTATTCTTGCCTTATCTTGGGAACGCGTCAGTCTCCTTCTTCCATCATCGAAATAGTTGGTCCATCTTCCACTACATCCCAAATGAGGTAGTCGTTGGATTTGATGAAGAGCCTCATTCTAGTCTTCCAATATGGGTAGTTTACCCCATTGAAATAAGGCGATTTGGAGATAGATTGTGATTCCTAGAATTGGTATTCGGAGGTAGAGGCCATGACTTAATTTGTTGATTGATTGAACACCAGTAGAATCTACTCAAGAGGATGTGAAGCCTTCAAATGAGTGTAGCTCTGATACCAATTGTTGGGATAAACAATCAATTACAAATGGCCAAGAGGGGTGAATTGGCAATTAAAAAATGATGGAAGCAAAAGAAAATTGACACAAGAATTTTAGAGTGGTTCAACCTTCTCAATAAGGTTTACATCCACTACCTTATCTATCCACACTAATAATTTCTCAAATCCACTAGATTTTTTTTCTTTTGAGGCTCAAGAAGATAACCTTACAACTCCCTTAAGGTTTATACCCCAAAACCTTAAAAAACTCTCAAAGAGAATTACAAATTTAGCAAACTAAGAAAATTTTACAAAGGAAGAATGTTTCCACAATTTAAGGATCACTCAATCCCAAACACTTGAGTAAAAATATTACAATAAAGAACTCTCAAGTAGGTTTACAAGAATTTGACAAATAAAGTTCAAAGATGTTGGATGTGAGCTTAAATGCTTTAGACTTGTTGAATTGTTGTTGAAGAAGCTTTGGAGACTTGATTTTATACCCCCTCATTGATTTCCATCCGTTTGGGTAGTCGGGATATTGATTATAGCCGTTGGTATTCGAGAGCTCGTATCGGTACCTGCCATAAGAAGAAAGAGTCATTGCAACAAAGGGGTATTGGTACGCGAAAGGGCGTATTGGTATGGAGTGACTATTTTACAAAGGATATCGATACCGATTTTGCTCACTGGAATCCTTGAAAGTTTTGGTTGAAAAATCGTATCGATACTCCTAAGAATGTATCGGTGCGCATAATCGTTCTTCAAAATTTATGGTTTCAATAAACTGACAACGCAAAGGTCAAATTAATAAATGCAAAGATTTACAAAATCTTTAAACCCCGTATCAGTACGCCAAAGGCCGTACCGATACTCAAATGTAATTTGGTTTCCAGTTTTAAAATAGTGTACCGATATGCCTAAGGTCGTATCGGTACCCTATAGCCAAGCTTAAAATAGTTTTCCAGTAGCGAAAAAACGTTTCGATATGCCATAGGCCGTATCGGTATTCAATTACCAAATTGGCTATTTTGAGTACCAAAACACTTAGAAAAATTTTAGGGATTTTTGTTTTGACTTAGGAAAAGTTTAAGTTCGAATTCCTGCCAATTTAGTGAGTAAATTGAGTACTTTAAAAATGTATTCCTTTTTTAAAAATTAGTCCTTGTTATATCAAAAATTAAATATAGGTTTAACAGTAAACGTTTTAATTAAATTGATACTTTATTAACTTGCTGAAATTTTATATTAATACAAATAAACATGTTTTTAAAGTTTTAGATGATAATATACTCTCTCTGTCCTACAAATATTATCTTTTATTGACTTTTTGAAAGTCAAAATTTTTAAACTTTGACTATAATTATATTAAATAATTAAAATCTATAAAATATATATTGAAAATCTACTTGATTTGAAATTTTTAAAATATATGTTTTTATATTTTTATCAATAATAAACTTTTTATAATATCATGAGTCAAAATTGAAAAACAATTAACCCAAAAACAGTAAATAATAGACAATCTTCGTAGGACAGAGGGGGTAATAACTAGTTGGTCTAGTGGGATGACGCACTAGATGTTTATGTAAGGTTAGGGGTCCGAATCTTGATGTTCTTGTTATATTTTGACTCAAATTTTAATTGGTAATTAAGTTGGGTTTTATTGTAATTCTAGTGGTTGAAGATTACTTGGTAATTATGACTTGCTTTAATGAGTAAATATCTATTTTAGGTATGAGATCTTATTGAATAAGGTTTCTTGGTGACCAAGTATTTGGGTCTATAAATATAGACTATGCTTAACCTTTTAAATTGCGAGAGAATGGGAGATATGAGAGAATTATTCTTTGTAGAGATGTAACCACTTTTAGATCTCTACAACTATTGTGACTACGTTGTAGAGATGGGTATTGTAGGGATGCTGGGAAGAGTGTTTAGGTTTCGGGTTTTGGGATTACATGGGTTATCATGTATTTGTACTCTTCGTATTCTCTACGTTGATAGTGAATTGTTCGTTCCTTCGTCCGTGAAGGTAGTCTATGTTGAACCACGTTAAATCTTGTCTCGTGTGCATGTATTGGTCTATGTTGTTATCGCTTTTGGTTATTTTGTCACATACCAAATTCTTAACAAATGGTATCAGAGCTATGGTTCGAGCTGTGCGTTCTATAAGAAATTTTTGCTATGAATTTTGTGGAGCGATGTTGGAGACATGCCAGAAGAGTATTGCTGCAATAAGCTTTCAGTAGCAGGGGGAGTAATTCTCAATCGATTCAATGGTGCTTCAAGGTTACTACGTAAGAATTGGAGTTGTTAAATACTTGAAGACCAATGCTCGAATAGAATTTGTGTCAAAGGGGAAATTTGTTATATTTTTACTCAAATTCTAATTAGTAATTAAGTTGGTTTTTATTATAATTCTAGTGATTGAAGATTACTTGGTAATTATGATTTACTTTAATGAGTAAATGTCTATTTTAGGTAGAAGATCTTATTGAATAAGGTTTCTTGGTGACCAAGTATTTGGGTCTATAAATATAGATTAGGTTTAACCTTTTGAATTATGAGAGCATGAGAGATATGAGAGAATTCTTTGTAGAGATGTAACTACTTTTAGATCTCTACAACTATTGTGACTACGTTATAGAGATGTGTATTGTAGGGATGTTGGGAAGAGTATTTAGGTTCCACCGTGTCATGAGATTTGTACATTGGGTTTTAGGATTACATGGGTTATCATGTATTTATACTCTTCGTGTTCTCTACATTGATAGTAGATTGTTCGTTTCTCTCGTCCGTGGAGGTAGGCTATGCTGAACCATGTTAAATCTTGTCTCATGTGTATGTTTTGGTCTATTTTGTTATCGCTTTGGTTATTTTTCCGCGTACTACATTCCTAGGAGTTATAGATAGAGAAAACTGAATTGGAAGGGTCATCCCATAATAGGCATATGTAAAACTCGATCTGAATTAGTTGGTCAGTAAGTCGAAAAATAGTAATTAAACAAAAAAAAATTTAAATAATGATGATAATATTTTCAAATAATTTAATAAATCGATTTTAAACCGTTTCTAAGTGTTTAGAATATAAATGAATTCAAACATATTGTGTATTTTTTCTCAAAAATTTGTTGGTATATTTATTTATTTTCGTAAATGGAAAGAAGAAACAGGTCTTTTCTAAAAAAATGAATTTCATTGTTCATGTTATTTCATAGTTTTTAATTCTTTCTTCAAATGGTTAAAAATAAAATATTTTAACTATAAAACATTAAACAAATAATTTAATTTAAAATTTTGTAGATATGAATTAAAAATACTTGATTATTAGAAATTCATAAAGGAGCCAAATTCCAATAATTTGAATAGAAAAACACAGCCAAACAAAGTATTCTACACATCAACCAAACTACATATGAATTTCCATTCTCTTTTCATCTATAACATATATCACATCCTTTGGACACTAATCCATACTTTCATGGCGCCCTCAACTTCTTTCTGCAACCGGATGAAGAAGAAAACAAGGAAAAATAAAACATATAAATACTTTGATGATGCTGGCTAATGTAAGCATATATACATCTTGCCTGCACTGCATGCATATGTTCACTTGGTGGACTTGAATTCAAGTTTATGGTTTTAAGAAACCAACCACCCTAATGTTTGTTCCCCTTGACAGAAATTTCATGCAAATCGGTGGTTGAACTCCGAATAAAGCGAGTAATGAGCTCGGCAAACTCCATATACCGTCCCCACAGATCAAACCAGAGGCAACTGCTGCTGAAAATGCATCCGCCTTTTCCCTGTTTAACTTTTGCCAGACGAACAAAATCAAACTTCCAACGCACATATCGATGGCAAAGTATGAGCCGAGGTAGAAAGGTATTGCCATTGCCATTGGAAGTGGGACGAATGATCCCCATTTCTTACCCAGCATATCTTTAGTTAAGTTTATCAACATGGCTGCACCGAAGAACACATAACATAACACGAGGCATTCTCTTGGTAGAGAAGAGAAGCCCTGCACCCCTAATATAGACATGTTGCGATAAACGGTAGCAAAAGGAGCAGGATATTGACTTTCAGGAAGTCCGAGGTCATGGAACGCCTTGTAGAATAGCCAGAAGACACAGGGTGAAACTATGCAGCCCCATGGCAGTGCCGATAACTTGGCTAACAAACATGGACCTAGGAGAAGCGAGGGTCAAGTAACCGGTCTTAAAATCCTGCATTAGGTCAGAGGCTGTTGACACAATGTTCATCATTACACCACATGCTATGAGGCCTGCAAGGACTCCATCATTCTGACCTGCCCAAGCTCCGATTGTAAAGATCGCTAGCTTGCCGTAGGTCGAAGCAAGGGACCAATCGGTCAGTCCAGCTCCATACGCATTACAGAAAGCCAGTGTGGGGGCAAAGATGTAGATGACCAAAACATAATACCATTTGAGTTCGTGAAAGATGTGCGGAAGAACGATGGTGGAGACGGAAGCAATTGTTACATAACCTGCAACAGAGAACCATGTGGGAATCCGATCTTTTAGAAAGAGTTTGGTTCGACGCTGGTCATTGTAAGATAGCTTATCTGAGGCATCAGGAGAGTGCTGGTTTGCAACGGGGAGAGTTTGTCGTCCTCGAATTTGAGAAAATAAGCCTGTGAGGGTTTTAATTGACACCTTGACAAAGTTGTATAGCCCATCACCCAGAATCATGGCAATGGCAATAAATACCTGGAATTAGGGAAAATTCAAAAGAGTCAATGAGGAAGAACGGATCTTGATATCAATATAACAGCGTCGGGAAACTACAGTTTCGATGGTTTTATCGGAAACTAACCTTGTAGCCTTGTATGCCATGCATATTGCTTGAGGAAAGACCAGCAGGATACCAATCACCCTCTCGTTTTTCAATGAGAGGCCACATTAGACCCCATGAAAGTATCCCTCCAAGCAGCACTGATATGTTTATTATGTAGGGGCAAATCATCCCTACTCCCACATATGTTGTTGAGAAATCGAAGTAAAACCTGAAATATTAGCAAAGGTGTCACTTAGTACTTGTTTCCAAAATATCCTAACATTATCAACTCCACATTTATTGTGTTCGCTAAAAAATTAAACTGATTTTACACACCTGTTCTCAAATGCTTTAAGCCCAAATGTAGGGAAGCTAGCAAATCCACAATCCTCTCCAGCAGTGAAAAACCACTGAAAGAAACCCCACAAAAAGCTGAAAGAAAAGAACTTCCCCAATGTTTTAACTTGCTTCCTTCAAGTAAAAAACATGAAAAAGATTAGAATGTATAAATGTTGAATTGATCAGCTTTAATTAGAAATCAAAACTATGACAATGATTTTACTTTGCTAGCTTTGCTCCTTGAGGAGTGTGGAAGCTATTGATGAGATGTGCAGTTGCAGTACCACTTGGATATGTCAACTTGAAGTCTATAATCATGATCTGAGAAAAGAAGAGGGCACAAAGTTTGCTATGGAGGTTAACACAGGCAAAGAGAAAAACATTTCCTTGCAAATCAACTCAATGATTTCAATCCCATGTATAAACAATTATATATTTACTACTCCCTCTGTCCTACTCAATATGTTCATTTTGTGTTTTAAAATTGTCCCACTTAAAATGACTCATTGAAAAAATTAACTTTTATAAGGCACATTTCCCTTTATACATTTTTTTAGTTTCCCAACAAAATAAAATTCAACTTTTCAAAGATAAAATTGTCGTTTTAATTATTTTATATCATCTTTCTTACACAAACTTTTCTTCCTAAAACTGTGTGAAAAATCAAGAATGAATAAAATAAATGGGACGGAGGGAGTATTACATCATGCATTTGGAAAATAACATTTCTTTGTCCATTCAACACATTGGTGCTTAAGTTTGCAAATATGGTAGGGCGAAGTGTGGTGTACCTTCCGAAGAGGCACCACGGAGAAGAGACCGAGAAAGCTAACAACAAAGAGGAAGCCAATAATCCACCCTAGAGACGGATTCTTGAAACCGCCATTATCCCCTGATTGTTTGGCTATGCGTTCGCTCATTCCGAAGAGGTAACTTCCAAATCCCCCTGTTTGTCACCAAGTAAAGTAAGCATAAAAGTTTCAGAAAATCAATTGAAGATGTAATTTAAGCAAAATGAACGCTGATATTATCTGTAATCAACCATAACACAGCATACATTACAAAATTTTCAATTCAAAACGGGCAAATTTTATACTGTAAATGAAATTTGTTATGTAATTAACATAAGATAAAATCTGTGATGTGTGAATCTATCCTAAAACTCTTTATTTTTTTCCCTTCAATGGTTTTAGGTTACATCATAGCATTTTTTCATTTTGATACTGGATCTTATATGAATTAGTATATCACACAATTTCAAGTCAAAGTTAAAAGAGTGCTTTCATATTCACCAAAGGAACTTGTTCGTTTCACAGTTTACAATGATCTCTGTTCATCTTGAAAACAAAGCATACATCTTCATTATTCCATAAGCAGTGACTTTAGCATTCAAAAGCAGTGTGAAATGGAGAGGAGACAGCTATTATCAATATTCCAAAGGGCCCCCTTTTTTCTTTTCTTTTGGATGAAAAAATAAAAGTCTAATATCATTCACTTATCTCTTATCCTTCATTCCCCCATTCCCCAAAGCTCTACCACTTGGCTTCACTGTACTCATTAAATTATCTAATAAGAACAAAAATCCTATGTTTTTTTTTAACTGGGAGTAGGGTGTATTTGTTATGCCTTAAGACTTGAGTTACTTAAAATTTAATTCTTTTAGTGTGGAGCATAAATAAAAGCATCAAAAAAACAGAAGATTTCTATTCATCTAGTAAAGTCATACTAATAATTAATAAATTTGCACCTAATTTTTAATGTGAAAAATTAAAACTAATTATTAGATTTTATCGAAAAAGAAAAAATTTAGGAAAAATTGTATTTTTCAATTTATTCAACAAAGATCTATGGTAAAAATTATATATATAAATCTTGTTAAATATAATAATATTTTTTTGTTATTTTATTTGAGAACTCTAACAAAAATACTTCCTCCGTCTCATTTATTTTGTTCATTGACTTTTCACACAGTTTCAAAATAAACATATTGAGTAGAAAAGGGGTACAATCATGGGATATTTAATTATTATTTATTTTTTATTAAAAAATATTATTTATTTTAATTAAATTAATATTCTATTAATAGATAATAACAAATGATGGAGTTTGAAAAACAAAATATATAATAAAATAATATTAATATATTTTTTTAATATACTGATGTGATTATAAAATAGTATCTGTATAAATTTTTAGCCCTTTAATAAAGCACACAACGTGCACACATAATATTAAAACCCGAAATATTTAAATAAAATATATTATTTTTTACCATTAAAACCACTTTACATGTTCAAATATATTTAAATAATATTTTAAAAGTTAAAGTAAGTCAACCAAAGAAAAATAAAATCCTAACTTTACACCAAAATCATTAGGACGCTTCAGTCCCTCCATCGAAATCGGAAATACATGGTCCAGTGGATTTTTGCAACCCGACCCGGTTATACGGTGTTCGAATTCCTCAGTAATCTGATTTTGTGGGATTGCTTTACACTAATTTTAATGGATTTAATATATGCAATTAATTCTTTTCCTTCATTATAACAAAATCAAACGAAAGGAAATAAAAGAAAAGAAGTTACCGCTGAAGGCGATGCCGGAGGAGGCGACGACGCAGGTCTGGATGACGGTGTTCTCCTGGCGAGTGAAGGGCTGCCTGAGGAGGCCGGATTTCTGGAGCAACATAGTCCATGTCTTGACGAAGAAAAACCCTAACAATCCGGCGGAGACATTGAGGGAAGGGATGATTCCAGTTGTTAAATTGAGCTTCATTACTATGAAACTGAACAATACGCTCAACACGAAGCTCACGCCCAAGGCTCTCATCGTCAGCTGATTCCTCCACGACGGAATTTGCCTTCCTTCGAACATTTGCTCCACCGACATCCCGTACTCACCTCCATTGTCCTTGTTCTTGTTAGCATCGCCGTGTTCTCCTTCTGCTTCATTGTTGAACCCAGTCTCCAACTTATCTTCATCTCTCGCATTTCCATCCATCTCTCTACCCTTTTTTTAAAATTTCTTTAAAAATCTCTTATCCTTATCAATTGGAATGAATCTTGTTATTGGGAAGTGGGCTGGTTTTATAGGCAAAAGGTGTTCGGCCGTCGGGAAAAACTAGAGTTGGAAACAAATATAGAGGTTAATCTTCACCGTGGTCAGGAATGAAAAAAGGGTTCGCGGATACGTTTTTTGTCGTCGCGTTCATTGAACGGTTGCGGACATAACGGATACTATTACGGTCATTATAAGTGCTCCGGTCGTAATTTTTTTAAAATTCGCACAACTTATCTAAAAACATCATAATTATAATTATAAAGACTTATTTTTAATAATTTTTAAGGTATTGTTTAACATAAAAATTATAATTATAAACATGAAAAGTTAGATTATTGAAATTAAAGGACTAAATTGAACGAAAAATTAAATTTACACTCTAAATTAAAAGAAAATCAAGGATTAAATTAAGAAATCCAAAAGTGGCTTTTAAATGTCACGACATATTTAATGGTATATAGGTCAATCAAATTCTATGTTAATCGGTACAATAATTAACTAGTTTGCATATTTAGAATACTCTTTTTTCAAATCAATAATACATTCTTTTTTAAATTTGCACGAACTTATTGTATAAAACAATAATTACAATTGTAATTATTTAAAGTTACTTCTAATGATTTTTAGAGTACTTTCCAACACTTACAGTAACACATTACTAAAATTAAATGATTAAATTGAATAAAAAGTAAACTTTACACTCTAAATTAAGAAAAAATCAAGTACGAAAATAATAAAACTAAAAGATGTCATAGCTGGAATGAAGATTTACCCATCCCTAAATTGGGGGTTGGATTTTTTTCAAAATGATTCAAGGAGTTAATTGAATAAATATGAAAATTTGATGGTTTTATAGTGTAATTTTGATGTAGGGATTTAGTTGAATGCGGTAGAATATTTAAAAAGATCTGGTCAAATTATTCGTTTTCATTGTTATTATTTATAAATTTCACACAAGTTATTATAAAACATAATAATTATAATTATAAAAAGTTACTTTTTATGATCTTAGAGTGTTTTCCAACACTTATGAAAGGATTTAATTGAAAGGAAATAAGACTTACAGGCTCAATTGGAAGTTTCATTATGGATTTAAAGACTTAATTGGAATAAAACAAAACATCCTAATTAAACTAAAAATCTGAAAGGATTAGACTAAATTTTCCTAACTCAGTCTATTATTCTGATAATTATCGAAAATCTTCATAGAATAAAATTTCTCTCAGAATTCCTTTATCGATTATCCATACGAATTTTCTCTACTCTTACTGAGTCCAAAATATTGATCAGTAACACTTTTATGGGACCTTCCCAGAGGTCACCCATCCTAATATTTCCCTAGCATGAGCACGCTTAATAATTTTATTCGATCCAAATTCAATACCTTTTACTATATCTTAATTCTTAAAACTGATATCAAGGTACTTATTTCAACCCGATTCACTCTTATACCGAATAAAATTACTTATTAGGGAAATTTATACTATAGTCCCCAAACTTTTCAAAGTTTATACTTTAACCCCAAAACTTTCAAAATTTGCATTTTGGTCACTAGCCAAAATTTTGGGATATTACAATTACCATAGTTACTGACGCCACAAACACCACAACCAATACGCAAAGAGTCACTTCGATCATACATGCAGAGAGTAATATGGTAAAAGTCCTATCACATACGCAGGTTGTAACACCCTAAAAACCGGTCTAGTTGGAATTGGATTTCGATGATAAAAAATTCAACTTCGGAAAGTTAAATCATTGCATTGACCTTTGACCAAGAGGTTAAGTGTCCAAGTATTGAACTCTAGTTAAGCATTGTTATTGATTAAGGGCCATATTGAAAACATAGAAACATAGCTTAGTGACAAAATTGTAAACATTGAAACTATTGGGACAAAAGTAAAGTATGGAAAGTTGAGGAACTAACATTGCGATTAGCCCATCTCCGAGCCTTGTCACCACCTACGTGGGACAAGGACAAGGGATTCCTTCAAGTGAAGGAAAGACCGAATTTAAAATTTAAAATAAGAAAGATGAATGAAGGAAAGCTCCCAGTTACTAAAAATATAAGCCATCTTCATCTTTTACCCAAGCAAGCACCTCCGCTTCCCCTACCAAGCAAGCACCTCCATTATTGATCATACCAAGCTTAAGACTTATTCGATTTTTTCGATTCTATATCATTCATATCGGTCTAACAAGGTAAACCCCTTTATTGATTATTGATTTCCATGAGTAATTCATGGTAAAATCCAAGTTACAAGATCATCCAAACCTTATTAACTAACCATGGAATCCAAACTTAAAATCCTATTGTTTTCATAGCTAGAAATTGTTATAGATTTAACTATTGCTATTGAAACCATATAAATCATTGTAACCCTTGTTCCATATTATTTTGAATAGCTCAAAAGGTTCACGGTGAAGAGTCGCTTAATCTATTAGAATCTGACAAGCAACAGAATAAGGGAATAGTTATCCAAGAGCCTTGAAAGCTTCGAGAGTATCGGTGAGTATAGTCAGAGTCTCGAGATTGGCTAGGTGTCTTCCCAATCCATTTTCATTGTTTATTGAATAGCTAACATGCCCACAAGGTATCATTGCATTGAAACCTTATAGTAGGTATTATTGGTAAGCATCAGCAAATGTATTGTATTGAAACATTGGCTATCAAATCATTGAATTGTCATTGATAACATTGATTATTGAACAAGGTCATATTGATTATTGAACGTTGCTATTGAATCATTGAAACATTGATATTTTCATTGACATTGTCATTGATCATTTATTATTGTCATTGATATCATTGTATTGCATTGAAACATTGCTATTGAATTAGTTAAAAGCTATGCGAATGAGTCTCGTAAATCACGAAATGGTCAATGTTTACTAAATGGCTTAATAGACTAGGTAAATGACCTCTGAATAGAATGGAAATTTACATGCTCACTATTTATAAATTGAATTTCATATTGGTAAGTTTAATTTCTAAAAAGAACCTTTAATTTATAACAATTACTTATTAGTCCCTAAACTTATAAAAGTTATAGTTTGGTCCCTAAAAGATAAATATTGTATCGAACCAATTTAATATCATTGTTTCATTGTATAGTAATATTGAATCATTGCATCGTATCATCAAATTATCATTGAATCATCAGAATTACTGTATCGATCACCTTTATCGTTCACTGATAGCATCTCAACTCGATTTTCTACCAGACCGGGAAGTGGGTGTTACACAGATACAAAAGGACCCACATTTGATGTCCCCCAATACGGTTTTAAACCTCAACACACGGCATCATTTAGAGAGCCTAGCTCTCAAGATACCCCGAATACATCATCTATTGGCATTCCTCACACAGCTGGATATAGATCGCTTTCCGAATACTATTGTCCGTTGATACAGGTAACCTGGACGCTAAATAACATACCCCCATGATTTGTAAAACAAATTTTTTCCTATGCTCCACCTCATTGCAGACATATTATTTTTCCCTCCAAAACAGATCAAACAAAGTTACAAAAGAAAAGAGAAACAAAAGAAAGTTTGTACGTAAAAGAGTAAGCGACTCCCAAGTCAGATCGACACAACATAAATTTAGATGAGTCTTATTTATAGTACGAGAACGAGAATACAAAACCAAGCCATTTCATTTTCCAATATAAAAATATTAAGGCAAGCATTTAATACCAATATCCTAAGATCTCAAGCAGTCAATTAAGACCACGTGATTATCAAATTCCTAATCAATCAACGCATGAATAGCCACATACACTTACCAAAGCTTTTTAGCACATTCCTTTTCCCATCATGGTCTGCCTCGAATTGTCTAATCACTATAAAAGAGCCGATACGCACCAAATGTAATACATGAATCTCAAAAAAATAATTATAGGCGAGAATAGCAAAACTAATGATATACCAAAACACGTCATGAAAAATTCTCTGATTAGAAAAATATGTTAGGGATTTTGACAAAGAATTACCTCACCTGGGGGCAAGAATCCCACGTTTAAAAATAAGATATATCAACACATGGGAGCGTATAGTTTGTAACGTCAGCAAGTTATCTCTACACTTAACATTTAAAAAGAGATAGAGAGAAACACAATGCAGAATCGTTTGGGTGTTCACTCCTAAGTAAATCGGTAATAGGGGCGATAAACCGCTATCTATTTATTTTCAAGGATCGCAACTTAATCCAGCACGATCATTTTTTTCAACTTCATAATTCACTCCTTACAAAGTCCCTCATGACTCGAGGAGAACAAGTGAGGTGTGTGAACTTTTTTATCCACTCAAAACCAATGATATGAGAAATATGTACAACTAATACATACTTTAGAGAAATATGTACTCTTTATTCACTCTTTTATCCATAGTTTCAACACAAATTCGGGAAACTAAAATTTACAAAACAATCGACCAAACTATTTTCAAAACAAAGGCAAAGGCTCAGTCCTCATTTATACTACAAATTTATAAATATCAAGCCTTATAACTTTGCATTGCCATTTTAGAGAAAGAGGCCATAAGTCAGAAATGACTCACGAGTTTGAAGGACCAAAGGCCCAGGATTGGATGCTCTTAAATTTTTTCATAATGTTGTCACAAGGAACATCGATATAGTTTACCTTAAGAAAACAATAAATGTTTGCAAAATACGCATCAATGCAAGCCGAACGATTATATTACTCCAGATACCAATGAACAAATATTATAAATCCATCTAAGCGCAATAAACAAGCACTTTAGAATTACTGCTCTTTAAAGTACAAAGTGGAATACAAGGAGATCATAGACATTTTATCAATCCCTGCTGATGAAATTCACACTTTTAGTTAGTCGCCTTGCACATCATCTAGGGACCATTGTTAGTTGTCCTGGTACCTAGTTAGTTGTCCTGATACCTAACACCATAATTAACAAACAAACAGTCCCATTGATGATTAATATTCGGGAGCCAGCAAAAACTAGATTTGCAGCAACAATCTCAAATCTCACCCTAAGGGTGCTCGAGCACTTATCAGCAGCCTTACCACTCCGTCTGACAACACTCGAACACCTACCGAGGGCCTTAGTAGCATACCCAGTAGTCGCTGCCTCCCAATACAGTAAGGAATACAAAACCAACAATAGTATTTTGGGTAATCTTGAGCGCAAGGTTCTCCAAACACATTGTTAGTTGGCATTCTTCACCACGAATGGCTACCCCTAGCCTTCCAAATAATATTGTCTGTCAATTTAAATAGCTCGGATAGCAAAATCAAAGCTCCCCCATGATCTATAAAATACGATCTCTGGTCGCCATCCTTACTTATTAACATATTTTTCTTTTTTCCCTTCAAAATGAAACAAGCAAAACAGTAATCAAGGGAGCATAAAAAGGGAGTAAAATACCTACAAAACGCGTTATAAAAATATAAGCCCAAAGACTCTCATTTATAACAACCAATAGAAATGCCAAGAGACGACGTTTTACATTCTTATTTGAAGGTCCACAAATAGGAACATTTATTTCCCAGACCCTAAAATCTCGGGTGAACAACTGAAATCACGCAACTTTCAAACTTCCCATTAATAATTGTGCAGGTAGGCACATGCACTTGTCACTGCTAGCTTAAAAATTTCTCTTTCATCATGATCCATTTTGGATTATCTAAATCACCACAACAACCCAACAAATACAAAATTTGTAGATCCACAAACCGATAAAGGATAAGTAAAGAAACAACACGTAGTATTTCACTTCTTAATCTATCTTGTCTGGCATAACTTTCCCCAATATCAATCCCTCTATACAGAGGAATACGTGAATGGATATAATAATTTCCAAAGCGACACATACCATTTTATTATGACAATACAACCAACAATAAAAGATACATATATGTAATTAGATAGACATAAAGTAAAGCGATTGGCTTACATAAATAGCAGAGATTGCGTACACCAAATCACGCAACATTTGTAGATTCAAAAAACTAAATAAAAGGGTACATGGTAACATATTACAAGCTACGAAGATATTAAAACCACAAATAATTCAAGCTCTTCAAGTGATCTTAGTCTACTTATAATTTACCTTAAACTTTATTTTACAAAGGGGAAATTACGCAGAGCATTTTCCCCAAAACGTAATAAAAGAGAAATACTCAGGACACTCATATGTCCATATTGTAATCACCTAGAATACCATTATCATCTAGCTTATCTACAACACCATTGCCACCACTCAAAGAAGAAAATGCAACCGAACCAGCAATAGAACAAGCCACCATATCTCTATACTTTGCAGCAAAGTTTTCCCAGAAAGGCGCAACGAGATTCCTCAAGTCAAAATTCGCAGTTACCTCACAAAGGACATCAAAATTCAAACCCCTAACATTAAGGGGACCATGTGCCAGCTGAAAACTAAGAATGACAGTATCTCGAGATTTCTCTATTCCTTCAATCATAAAAGAAGAGGTGGTATCTGTATCCGCCTTTACCTTCTCTGCTATATTGACATTGCGAGTAGCCTCTCGCACCATAATTTCTTCCTTATGTGATTCTTTAAGCTCAGTTAACTTTCTTGTGACATTTGCTAATCTCTTCTCTGCGACATTTTTAGTCTCTTCCAGTTCCCCTTTGAGACTTTGAATCTTACTTTTGAAGCTCTGCTTCATAGAAGCGAGCAACTTATTTTAATCCTTAGAGCACGATCAACCTCGATTTCTTTCTTTGAAGTTTCTTCTGCATGCCTCTTGCGTAAATCTTCCAAACACACCCTGATATCCACCTCCTATTTTTCCTTCAGCTCCTTTAAATTACTAGCATAACCCTTAACCTGCGAACGCAACTGTTCATTTTCCTCAACAAGACTAGTATAGCTTTCCACTCGCGAATGTAGCCTCGAGTTTTCTTTAGCCAGAGTCTTTGCGTTTCTCTATATGTTGAAATAAACGCAACCAAGTTCTTGAATAAGCCCTCAACCTCCTTCAACAACCCTCATAATACTGCCACATGGTTTTAAGGCACCAAGGCTATCCGAATATAATTCAAATAATCATTTAGAAATAGATTCGGGATGAAACCAATTATATATCTTTGTACATCCCCTCTAAGGATAGAATACACTCATTGAAGCCATAGGCTCGCAGCCCACACTAGAGGGGACATCAGCACACAATGTCATAGAGGGGTTTATTACAACACCTGAAAGCGACACAACATGTACAACTATAGGGGATTTATCATTAGCATGGAAATAAACAACGACGGAATTTGTAGCACTCACATCTGCAAAAGACCAATTGAACTAAACCTGATCATAAATTAGGTAGTCAAATTTTTAAATTAAAACTCAAGTTAGCAACACATTACCTACAGCACCTGAGGCTAAAAAAAAGTAGGCTCGACATCAACCAAGCTGACAGAAGTAGTAGTCCCAATAGCGCCACTTGTCACTATATTAAAATAATTACCAAGTTCAAATAAAAAGGGTGGAGCAACACAGCTCAGCCCAGATGGACCTCCAGCAATTCTATATCGCATGCTGGTTTTTTTTCTAACATTTTCCCTTCACCATCTAAAATGCACCTCTTGGAGCTATAAGCTGTCATTCGTCTTGCCACATTTTCCTGTGCTACCTCCACGACATTCACTGAAACTCCATTAGAGATGTTTTAGTCATCGGATGAAACCTCCAAATAGGGAGCAGTAGGTGTAGTAGTCTTCTAAGAAGTTTTACCTTAGCAACAACATTTTTCCCATATCGGGCAGCGCAACCGTATCATTGGTCGGCCAATGCTATATAACAGAAAACGAAAACTTTCTGACAGCACGCTATACTTTTATATACTTCGTCCTATACAGGCAAAGATTATCAGCACGATTACTTATCACCAACCATTTTCCTCTACGATGACCAATAGTTATAAAACCTTTCGCATTCTTATCGTGACCAGCCACAACATTGTAAAAATAACGGAGCACATCAATAGAAGGTTCATCCCCATGAATTTTACAATTCAAGAAATACATCATCAAGTTCCACCAACTACTCCCACTTAGCTGACCTGGTACAACATCGAACCAATTTAACCACTTTACAAAGAAAAGATGTAGTGGTAAAGGAAACCCGACTTCAAAAGAAAAAAGAGGAATCAAACCCCACGACCTCCCCTCATTGGAACCCGCGCTCAGGCGAAAGACCTTCTTAGGCAGACTCAATACCAAAAATGATTAATAGCGAGAATACCTCGGCACTCCAACGTTTTCAACAACTCATTAGGCTCAGTAGCACAACTGAACTCGTCACTCACTGCCACAAGCGAACTAGCCATTGCAACAAAAACAATTGTCCTTTTTTCTATACAAGACGAAATAAACAAGAGAAAACTCAAAAATACCGATAAAGTGTATTTATAGTCAAGAATCGTGTCTTACTCAACATGTTTCATAAATACAGTGGTTTGCCATATGACGTTTTATTTACAGCGGTATTTTCCCGATAAAGTGTATTTATAGTCAAGAACCATGTCCCCTTGAAAGTGAGGTCAGTTTTGTAATATATGGAAATATATATAATGTTTAAAACAAAGTATGGTCATTGCTTTCACACGAAAAAAACACCGAAGATATCATTGTCAACTTTTGTCGACAGGCAAATTGAAAGGAATTATCAAAGTTTCCCATTTTTTATTGATTGTAATTAGAATTTAAAAGAATTCTTTCATTCGTTGTTCCCTGAATTTGAGAGAAAAAAAAATACAACTAGAAGTGGGTCCAGTTAATGTCCAAGCGGCGTGTACGTGGGGATGCAAAATACTCCATTTTCTCTCTTCAAATGATTTGACATCAAACTGAATTTTATTATTTGATCGAATAATTAAAAATATTTATGTTGTTTTAATTTATATAAATTTAAATTTTGGTATTTATTATTTAAAATATAATTTTTTAATTTTATCAAAAGAAAAAAGAAGTCATCTCTATTATTTTGCACAAAATGATGCTGAATTTTAGAACAATTAACAAGACAAAATGCTCGCAAGGTAATGGACTATAAACAGTTGAAAGAAATTTTAGATTTTAATGGATGTTTTATTTTATGAAAATGTCTTTTAATTTATTTAGAAATATTTAATAATTTAACGTAACAAATGGTTAGAAGTTTGTTGTTGGTGTAAGAAGATTTATGATATTGAACTGATTATAATTGGACGAGTCTAGAGCGGGCGACGCACACCGATGAACACCACTAACGCAATACACTGCTGAACACTATTAATTTTTTTAGTAACTTTATATGATTATAAAAAATCTCAAGGGCTCGACATGCAATTAATCAATATTTCAAAAGAAAATTAGAATGAATTATTTCATGAATCATTCTCACCAGCTCATCTATGGTCATACCCAATTAAATGAAATCACATCATCTTTATTTTCCACATAATATTTTTCTTATAAATTAAAATTTACAAATCATCATCATCTTCATACCTCATATATTAATTCTAATATGTTAATAAATAAAATCATTTAAGAATTACCCCCAAAGTTTAACCAACCCACAAATCAAAAGAGGCAAAAATAAAATAATTAATTTAATATGCTAAAAACCTTTAAGATTAATATATTCGTTTGAACTACAAATAAATTAATTAGAAAACCCTAGGGTATAGGGTTTTCATAGATATGAAAATAAGAACAGTATTCTGCTAAGCATTTAAAAAAAAAGTAAACACCGCACCCTTTTGCGGTTCCTATTGCGATCTTCATCCGTATATCCCATTTAAGAGGACTAGCAGGTCCGACATCGCCGTGCAACCATTGTTCCAAGTTTCCATTGTCGACGTATTCATACACAAGAATCCTTGAACGGAAAATGATGAATAATTTAGTATTTGGCAGTTCATTGCCATGTAAAATACAAGGGTTTGTCTTTTAAAACCCTAGGTTTTTTAATTAATTTGTTCATAGTTTAAACGAATATATTAATCCTAGGTTTTAACGGATTAAAATTAACTATTTTATTTTTGTTTCTTTTGATGCGTGGATTAAACTTTTGAGGTGTTTTTTTTTTTATTTTAAGAATTTTATTCATTAACATATTATAATTAATATATGAGGTATGAGGAAGAATATGATGATTTGTAAATTTTAATTTATAAGAAAATATTACATGGAAAATAAAGATGATGTGGTTTTATTTAATTGGGTATGACCATGAATGAGGTGGTGAGAATAGTTCATGGAATAATTCCTTCTAATTTTCTTTTGAAATATGATTAATTGCATGTCGAGCCTTGGAGATTTTAATAATCATTTAAAAGTTATTAAAAAAATTAATAGTGTTCAGCGGGGTATTATGCTAGTGGTGTTCAGCAATATGTGTCGCCCATTCTAGAATTTTCCTTATAATTTAGACAAAAATCATCTTCTTTTTTTGGTATCTTTTCTATGTCCAACATTAAAAAAATAAATTTTAAGTCATAACCTCAAATTTTAAATCATAAATCCTAAATTATAAACCCTAACAAATACATCATATCCCTAAACCCTAAATTCTAACCTTAAACCTAATTTTTTAGCCCGGAAGCGAAGAGGGTTTCTATTCTTATAACTTTCTCTTTCTCTTAATTTGTAAACTTTTAGTTGTACCAGCCAAAAAGTAAAAGAAATTTAATTGATTGTTGATAACGTTATTCTTGAAAAATACTATTCAAAATTTTGAGGCATATTTTCAACGGGTAAAGGTGGAGATTTGAATCATGAAATTACGGTTTCGTATTCTATTCTATTAGAACTTTACAATTGTATCTCATATGGTCAAAACGGTTTAGTGATGATTCACGGCTGTAAATGATGTTCGTTCGTTTAATTTTAACCGAACAAATGAACGAACACGAACGACTAAACGAACATAATTTCTTGTTCATTTTCGTTTGTTAAGGAATATAGTTTGTTTGTGTTCGTTCATGTTCGTTTGTTAAAATGATAAACGAACGTAAACGAACACAAATGAACAAACATAAAAGGACATACGTGAATAAATTTAAACGAACATAAACATGTGAATAAATTTAATTTTTAAAATATAATACTTTTGTTATAAAAATAATAAATATAAATGGATGTATGTGAATAAATTCAAACAAACATAAATAAACGGATTACCGAACGTTCACGAACGTAAATAAAGGAACGAGCCATTTGTTCGTGTTCTTTCATTTAATTAAACCAATTATCTATCTCTGGACATCCCTTCCAAGGGTAGAATACACTCCGCGGAGCCAGAGGATCCCAACCCACACTAGAGGGGACATCAGCACACAATGTCGTAGAGGGTTTATTACAGCACCTGAAAGTGACACAATAGGTACAACTACAGGGGATTTATCGTTATCACGACAATGAACAATGATGGAATCTGTAGCACTCACATCTAAAAAAGACCAATTGAACTAAAACCAGATCATAAAATTAGGTAGTCAAAATTTTAAATTAAAGCTCAAGTTAGCAACACATTACCTACGACACCTGAGGCTACGCGAAAAGTAGGCGCGACATCAGCCAAGCTGACGAAAGCAGTAGTCCCAACAGCGCCACTTGTCACTATATTAGAAGAATTACCAAGCTCAAATAAAAATGGTGGAACAGCACAGCATGCCCAGATGGACCTCTAGTAATTCTAGCATCGCATGCTGGCTTTTTCTTAACATTTTCTATTCACCATCTAAAATGTGACTCTTTGAGCTATAAACCCTCATTCGTCTTGCCATATTTTCTCGTGCAGCCTCCACAACATCCACTGAAACTTTATTAGAGATGTTTTAGTCACTGGGCGAAACCTCCAGATAGGGAACAATAGGTGTAGTAGTCTTTTGAGAAGTTTTACCTCAGCAACGACAATTTTCCCACATCGGGTAGCGCAACCTTATCATTAGCCAATTGATGCCATATAACGGAAAACAAAACTTTCTAACAACGCACTCCACTTTTATATACTTCGTTCTATCCAGATTAAGATTATCAACACAATTACTCATCACCGACCATTTTCCTCTATGATGACCAATAGTTATAAAACCTTTTGCATTCTTATCGTGACCAGCCTCAGCATTGTAAAAATAACAGAACACATCAATAGAAGGTTCGTCCCTATGAATTTTACAATTCAAGATACGTCATCAAGTTCCACCAACTACTCCCACTTAGCTAACCTGGTGCAACATCGAACCAATTTAACCACTTTACAAAGAAAAGATGCAGTGGTAAAGGAAACCTGACCTCAAAAGCAAAAAGAAGAATCAAACACCACGACCTCTCCTCGTTAGAACATGCACTCAGAAAAAAGACCCCCTTAGGCAGACTGAACCGATACCAAAAATGATTAACAGCGAGAATACCTCGGCACCCCAACGTTTTCAACAACTCATCAGGCTCAGTAGTCTAACGAAACTCGTCACTCACTACCAAAAACGAACCAGCCATTGCGACAAAAACAATTGTTATTTTTTCTTCACAAGACGAAATAAACAAGATAAAACTCAAAAATACTGATAAAGTGTATTTATAGTCAAGAACTGTGTCTTACTCAACACGCTTCATAAATACAGAGGTTTGCCATATGATGTTTCATGTGCAGCGGTATGTTCCTGTAAACCCCGAATTTTAGCCCCAAATTAAAAACCCTAATTTTGGAATCTCTAAATTCAAACCCTAGTAATTGGGAATTTTTAATGTGTGAAACTCTAATTTTCTTGGACTAAATTGAGCCTTTATAGAATTTGAGGTCCTATTGAACAATTAACCTATGCCTTTTGGAAATTGAATTTCAATTTCATTCAAATAGCTACGTTGTACCTTTTTCATAATTATCTATTATTAATTATATATCTTAGTTTTTATTTAAAAGTATTACTTTATTTACCTATATATATATATACTCGAACCCTAAATAACTTTTCCCCATATTTTTCGTCTCCACCTACTCAAACCTGTTGCTGTCATTCTCAACCTATCGAAAACACATCTCCCTTGCAAATCATGGACTCCATTTATACGTTTCTCAATTTAAAGACAAAGTTAGCTTCAAGCCAGGTGGATTTTTCCACTAGCCAAGTCAACCGAATATTGAAGCATGGATCTAGTTCTTCTTCTTTTAACTCGATACAATTTTCATTCAGTCCAACCTATATTCGATCTATTGACTCGTCTGATCTAAACTGTTCTAATCTGAATCATTCAATCCAACCGTGTCCTTGATTAATTTGGAGATCCCCAATTTGAATCAGATAAGTATACTTTTATCATTAAATTCCGTTGAATAAGTTTTTAGAAATAATTCTTTGATTATAGTGATAATAGTAATAGTGTTACGATTATTCTCATAGGTACCAATACAACTGGACCTCGTACTTCTGATCGTGGGAAACACATCATGCGGTAGGTTGAGTTTGCTTTGGCTAAGATGTGTTTTTTTCCAGTGCTATAAATAAATGATTTTTGTATGGTTTTATACCTTGCTTGATTATGATCTGCATTATGGCTTGTATGGTTGACATCATATGCATACAATTTTAGAATGTGTTTTTAATTATGATTTATGAAATATTTGATTTACAAAACATCAGAATTTACGGAAACCGAGATTTATGAATTATGATTTATGGATTTATGAAGTATGTTTATGGAATATCGGATTTATGGAACTATGTTTATGAATTTGAGTTTTAAACATCATATATGTGTGAGCATGTGTTGGGATTTGTACGAGGAAGTTTAGTGGTTTCACCCTTCGAGCTAAATTCCACTTCGGATGGCGGACGTAGCGAGGAGGTTATGGGAACCTTCCTCATCTTTGGTGGACGTAGTTGGGTGCATTGCATTTCGCTTGTGATATTGTACCATTTGTTTTATGTTTTTAAGAAATTTTAAGAAAATATTACTATGCTTTATGATTATGGTTTTCCTTGCACTTTAGAGACACACTAAGCTCTTTAGCTTACTTTCTCATAGTTTCCTCTTATATATATCTTTGGACTTTAGGCGACGTGGTACTTGGAGGATCTCACCTTTTATCCGGTTATTTTATTATTGAGTACGAAATTATTTTTGGTTATTCAGATTATTATTTATTATTTTGAGACATTGATGTAATTTTAAACTTTGGGACTATTTATATTTTTCGGATTATTTTATTTTTCAGATTATTTTAGCATTCTTTTACTATGATTTTATTTTAGAGATTTTATTTAAACATTCGAATATTATTTAAGAAAATTATGTTTTATTTATTATAAGACATTTATTAAATTATCGTTATATGTTTTTTTAATTAAAGTATAATCTTTAAAATTCGTTTTCTTGAGGGAAAAGTTTTCAAACGAGACTTCCTAGATTGGACCTATTTCTTTTGGGTCGGGTTTAGGGGGTTATAGTTCCCAAAAGAGAACCAACATGTTTATTACCGTGATCCACTACGTGACGTTTTGTATAAACCTTTGCACTTCGTACGTAATGATTTCTTTTCCAAAATAATAATAATAATAATAATAATAATAATAATAATAATAATAATAATAATAATAATAATAATAAAATTGTTACTATTAAACTCCCACTTGAACGAGGCCTTCTCAGTTTCCTCAAGCTCGCCAAGGTCACTTTATAACATTTCCTTATCTGGGGGCAATTGTTAGTACCTACAAATACCCACCGCCACATGTCAAAGCCACACAGCCTACGATAGGCAAACGGGGTTGCGAACAGTATCATACAAAGGTCATTCGACAATCACACGCGATCGTTCACGACCTGACTAGCATCTTCCGTAATGTATGGCGAACGTAAGATCGTAGACAACACCCTGCCCAGCGATCCCGTAACAACATAACGTGATTGCTGTGGGTGATGATATGAACCTAGGACATCCCATCATAGTCAGTCCAATCAACACGCCACGACTATCTGGTCGTGACACATGTCCCTACAGTATAAATAGGACATGTAGTGAGAGGGACGAGGCATCCAAGACTAGAGAAGCACCACCATTCACTATATCGAGGGCAACAAACATATTCTTATATAGAACTGCCGTCGGTCGACCGACTCTGATCCCTGTTGACTCTAACAATCAACAATATTTCAAACTTTCAATTCATGTCCCCTTGAAAGTGAGGTCAGTTTTGTAATATATGTAAATATATATAATGTTTAAACCAAAGTATGGTCATTGCTTTCACACGAAAAAAACACCTAAGATATCATTGTCAACTTTTGTCGACAGGCAATTGAATGGAATTATCAAAGTTTCCCATTTTTTTATTGATTATAATTAGAATTTAAAAGAATTCTTTCATTGGTTGTTCCCTGAATTTGAGAGAAAAAAATACAACTATCAAGTGGGTCCAGTTAATGTCCGAGCGGCGTGTACATGGGGATGCAAAATACTCCATTTTCTCTCTTCAAATGATTTTTCATCAAACTGAATTCTATTATTTGATGGAGTAATTAAAAATATTCACATTATTTTATTTTATATAAATTTAAATTTTGATATCTATTATTTAAAATGTAACTTTTTTTATTTTATCAAAAGAAAAGAAAAAGTCATCTCTATTATTTTCTACAAAATGATGTTGAATTTTAGAACAATTAACAAGACAAAATGCTCACAAGGTAATGGACTATAAACAGTTGAAAGAAATTTTAGATTTTAATGGATGTTTTATTTTACGAAATTGTCTTTTAATTTATTTAGAAATATTTATTAATTTAACGTAACAAATGGTTAGAAGTTTGTTGTTGGTATATGAAGATTTATGATATTGAACTGATTATAATTTGGACAAAATTTTTCTTTTTTGGTACCTTTTCTATACCCAACATTAAAAAAAATTAAATTTTAAGTCATAATATTAAATTTTAACTCATAAATCCTAAACCATAATACCCTAACAAATACATCATACCCCTAAACCCTACATACTAACCTTAAACCTAAATCCTAAACCTATTTTTTTTTAGCCTGGAAGGGTAGAGGATTCTATTCTTATAACTTTTTCTTTCTCTTAATTTGTAAACTTTTAGTTGTACCAGCCAAAAAGTAAAAGAAATTTAGTTGATTGTTGATAACGTTATTCTTGAAAAATATTATTCAGAATTTTGAGGCATATTTTCAATGAGTAAAGGTGGAGATTTGAATCCTGAAATTACGGTTTCGTATTTTATTTTATGAGAACTTTACAATTGTATCTCATATGGTCAGAACGGTTGAGTGATGATTCAAGGCTTTAAATGATGTTCGTTCGTTTAATTTTAACCGAACAAATGAACGAACACGAACAACTAAACGAACATAATTTCTTGTTCGTGTTCGTTTGTTAAGGAATGTAGTTTGTTTGTGTTCGTTCATGTTCGTTTGTTAAAATGATAAACGAACACAAACGAACGAACATAAAAGAACATACGTGAATAAATTTAAACGAACATAAACGAACGAACATATGTAATAAATTTAATTTTTAAAATCTAATACTTTTTTATGAAAAATAATAAATATAAATGGATATATGTGAATAAATTTAAACGAACATAAACGAACGAACATAAATAAATGGATTACCGAATATTTACGAACGTAAATGAAGGTACGAGCCATTTATTCGTGTTCCTTCATTTAATTAAACGAACAAAAAATCTTGTTCATGTTCATTCGTTTAATTTCTAAAAGGACCTCTAATTTATAACAATTACTGATTAGTCCCTAAACTTATAAAAGTTATAGTTTGGTCCCTAAAAAAGATAAATATTGTATCGAACCAATTTAAGATCATTGTTTCATTGAATAGTAATATGGAATCATTGCATCGTATCATCGAATTGTCATTGAATCATCGGAATTACTGTACTGATCACCGTTATCGTTCACTGATTGCATCGTATCCTCAAATTGTCATTGAATCATGTGTCATTGCATTGCATATGCCACTTAAGAGTCTATTATTATGTATATTGTGACTTGTAGCTAATCCGGTGGGTGATGTGAAGATCTAAATTGATTGGGCTTAAATTTTTAAGAAGCATGGAACGACTGAAAGAATAAACTATACTTTTCATTTCATAATTTTCTTCTTCCAAAAACCCTAATTACAATTCATATATAACCTAATTATAAAAAAGGGCCTATACATTAAGCCATCCCAAAACACACATTATTTTATTTATTTATAAAATGACCCGTAACAAAACTCCCATGTTCGAATAAATTTTTATCTTCAAGAATTAAAAAAACAAACCATAACAATCTTTTTAATTTATCTTTCAAATGGTTTGACGAAATGTTATCAAATGCTCTTCTAGCCAAAATCAACAATGGCACAAAATTGGCATTTATACAAAAATATTTTTTAATTGGCACCTATACAAAAATATTTTTTCTTAATGGTATTAATGGCTCTGAATATCCAGTTTTCAATAGTTCTTTCCTTTGAAACTCTATTCAGTTTCCAAACTCTATTTAAAATCGTGATATCCCTCTCCTTACTGCTGACATGCCAGCTATAAAAGGTAAAATAATTTTTTAGTCCTCTACATTTATATATATATTATCAATCTAACTTTTAGAAAACTATAAATGTATATGATTAAAAAATTACATTATTTAATTAACGATAATTTTTTTTATTTTTGAAGGTCAAAGGAAAAATTAATTAAAAACTGTAAATATAAAGAGCTAATACCTTTTGTAGCTATCATGTCAACAATTAACGATAAAATTTAACAGAGATTTAGAAAAAGACCAAAACTTTTAAATAAAAACAATACATGAATACGATTTTGTAAAATAAAGTATATACACTAAAATTTAAATTTTACGATAACATAGGGATCCTTGACACATTTAATTTTTAAACCATAAATGCAAGATTGTTGCAAAACTAATGAATACGTTTTTTTAAATTCAATTTTTATATATTTTATAATTTTAAAATATTTGCCGACATGACAAATCTATTGTATTGATAATATGGCATGTGTGTCACGTGTAATTACATTATACATAACATGACATGCATGTGTAATTTAATTGATAGCATATCACGCATGTATGTTACGTATGGTTACATTATTAATTGTTAAAGTTATCACACCAATGTTAAAGATGCCAAAACATGGGACAGAACAATTTGAATAACTAAAAGCGTGAAAATTAATTTGAAAATTGAAATCAAATCCAAACATTTAATACTATACACATCTTCCAAAACAATGCCTAAAATCAACTACCTATATATTTTACTTATTTCTTTGTCATATTTTCTTACCAAATTCTGCTTCTGTTTAGCTCAGCAATGGCTGGTCGTGATAGGGAAGCTTCGAACAAGCAACTTCTTGCATCTTTTTCTATCAGGAGCAGTCATTGATGAAGTATACCGAGGTTTGAGGAACACAAAAATGGATTTTTTTTTCTGTTGTTGCGAGAGAGAAATTAAATAGTCTTTTTCAGACAACTTTGATTTTGATTTATGTTTCTATTAAATTTTTTAGTTTGATTCATGTAATTAAGGCTTCGTTCGATAATGATTGTGGAACGTCCGTTTGAAACACAAATTAGGCAAAAAAAAAAAAAACGTTCAGAAATTACACTTAGAATGACATGTTCAATATCACTTCTCCGTTTAATAGTCCAACACCAGTTGAAGAAACATTGTCAAAGAGGCCCCAAGTATAACCACATCACTTGCGTTGCTTTGGATATAGACATTGTTGTTCCAGTTAGACCCATAAATTTCTGTCCTGCCGAGTAATTGATTCATTGAAAAATCCAGCGGTATATATTTGTAGCTTCTGCAACTTTCCATTTTGATTGTGGGATTTTCTCTTGTGATTTTGCAGCTAGAAAAGGAGGATTGTGGCCCAATAGTCGTGGAGAGAAACATTTGGGGTCGAATTAGGGGTGAGCGTTTGATCGAATCAAGTCAAAATTTTTTGAGTTATTCTAGTTGATTCGTCATATTTTACAATTCAAACTTTATTTAAAATATTTTCGATTCGAGCCGAATTTATAAAGTTCAAGTTGAGTTCGAGTTGAGTTTTCGAGCTCCTATACAAATTTAATTGTAATTATTTATCATGTTATAATACAATCTAATTCCAATTTAAATAATTTTCTCTAATCATATATGATATGCATATTTATATATATATCTTCATATTTTTTCATATATGACATATATTTCTTCATGTTTTTATATTGCTATATATATCAGGGAAAATTGAAAGGCTCGACTCGAACTTAAAAATCAATCCACTAATTACTACAAGAATTTACATTTTACAACTCAAATTATATTTGAAATTTTTTCGAAACGATTTTATGAAATTTCGAGTCGAGTCAAGACAAGTTGAGATTTTTTCACCTTCAGTTAAAAAATTTAATTTTTCAAATCGAGTCGAATTTTGCTCGGTGGAATACTTTACTTTCTTTACATTTCAGTCTGAAATGGAATTTCAAACAGCTTCCTTATAAAACAAATCCCTTAAATAATAATTATTAGGATCATCCACTGTTTAATTCCCAAAAGTATAAGTATATTTTTTTTTAACATACCCAAAAGTACAGGTATATGGATTTAAGTTTAGCGTAATTACATTTTATCCTTGATGTTTTCTGTTTGTGCAATGTTATTCTTAAACGTAATTATTAGGATAATCCACTGTTCAAACTGGCTTCATTTTTCACTAGCGTTTTAAACTTCCCGCTAAAACCCTAACCCTAAACCATCTTCTCTCCATGACAAAGGTTCACGGAACCGGCGTTTACTTCTTCAAGCACCACCGGGAGGCCGAGTACCCGGTCGAGTTCGCCGACAAACCGGAAACGAAAGCCCCCCATAGTTCATCCCTTCTAAGCTCTATTACTTTATCTGAAATCCGGCGGGACCAGCTGACTAGAATAGCAGCTGCGAATTGGCTAAAGAGCGGTGGCTCAAAGCCTAACAAGCCTTTCGACCCTCAGTTGGTCAATGAGATTTACGAGACCGAGCTTACTGTGAAGCCTGAAGGGAAGTCTTAGCGGAAAACCGTGCCTTTGCAGAGGGTTATGATATTAGAAGTCAGTCGGTATTTGGAGAATTACTTGTGGCCAAATTTCAATGCTGAGACCGCTACGAATGAGCATGTCATGTCCATGATTTTGATGGTTAATAGGAAGGTAAAGCCCTTCTTTTAGTTAAATTAACTTTGTTTTAAATAGTTTACAAGTAAAATAGTTTTGCACTGTTGAATTGCCCTTTGCTTGTTGCTCTGCTACTTGCAAGCAAATTACATTTTACATTTAATTTTTGTTAGTGTTGGTCTTAGAAGAAAAGTTAGAGAACATATTTTTCTGATATTATTTTTTATGGTTATTTTAGAATTGTTGTTACATTTTATCGGTTTCCGTTGTAATTCGATTTTCCTTTGGATTTTATAACTTTATAAGAAGCAACATTCAAATATAACATGAGATAATTTACTGAGTGAGGTTTGACAGTTTATCTTCACACATTGCAGTTTCGAGAGAATGTGGCTGCTTGGGCTTGCTTTTATGATCAGAAGGATGTGTTTACAGGTTTCCTTGGAAGGGCCCTTCGGCTTAAGGAGGTCTGTATTGCTATTTGCTTTTGCTTACATCAATTGAGGGTTTGTTAAATATCCTTAATTAATACATGGAAGTATCTAATGGTATAGAAGAACTCGGCAAGCTATTTCTTTTTTCCTTTTTTAATGTATGGTCTCTTAAATGTGGTAATATTTGTTTTATTTCTTCAAACAAAAGTGGTAGATTTAGTACTTCAGCATGATAAATAGGCTAAATCTTTGATAACCTCATTTGGATGCACGGAAGAGAATTAACCATTGCAGAGAAAACAAATTATTTGGTTTTCATGATCAATGCTTTCCAGGTAATGTAGGACCTTAAGTATACTTTTTTAGCGAATGCATTTATATGTTACAAATTCATGCATTTGTCAAATACTTGCTTCTATGGAAACATAACCTCAAATGGTTTAATGGAAGAGCTTGTTTTGAGGACTGTGCCTGAAAACAGTATCATAGTGCTGAAGATGATAAGCAATATTTCATAGTACATGTGTAGAAATAGAACAGCATTCTTAAACACCTATCTGTATTGAAACGTTTTAACTGCTGAATGTGTAGAGTTTGGAAGATGAAATTGTCAGAGAAACTGTCCTCAGATTAGCAAGTTTGCGGTCCTGGCACAGTTTGTCGTATGGTCGTTTTCAGGTAAGATTTTATTGAATGAACTGTATTTTTCAGACATCTTTTCCCGGTGGATATCTTATTTTCTTGGTCTGTAGATGGAACTTTGTCTTAATCCAGATTTGATCAAGAAATGGAAAAGAATGATAAAGAAAGAATCTGATGATGCTAAGAAGCTAGGAGTCAATCCTGTTCCCTTATCTTCATTGGAAGCAAACTTCTTGAGAAATCTGATAGAAGAGTTTCTTGAGGTACTATGCTGGAATATCAGTTGCTTCGGTTGCTTTCCTTTTCGTGGTTGAGGGTCCGGTGTTCAATGATTTTGTTGTGGCTGGTTAATTGCCAATTTTTCATGTTACTCAGGTCCTTGATCACAAGGTTTTTTCCCAGAAGCACTCTGTCAGTGAAGATGATGAACTTAATACTGCTAATATTTTCAAGGAAGTTGATGATGCTTCTATTTTATACTGTGAAAGGTTTATGGAATTTCTCATTGATCTAGCTGCCAACAAGGAGGTACCGTTTCCCTGCAACTGGGTCTTATACTCTTAGCTTTAACTGATTTATTTTATCTTTTGTTATTGGCTTTTCCCTTGCTTTTTTGGGATAAGAAGGGGTGGTGGTTGGTTTATAACAAATGTCTTATTATTTCGTGTTGGAACTCCTTGTTTATCTACGTTCTTAGTATTCCTTGCCCTGTCTCGTCTCGTATTTGTTTTCTGTTTCCATTTCTGATTGTCTTTTTTGAGGTACAGGTACCTGAGGCCTCTTGTGGCTGATGTAGGTGTTGTTGCCAACTGCCATTTAAGTGCTCTATATAGACATGACAAAGGGAAACTCTTTGCACAACTTGTGGACTTGCTACAGTTCTATGAAAATTTTGAGATAAACGATCATGTTGGCATCAGTTGACAGAGGATGAGGTGCTCCAATCTCATTATGATCGTTTTCAATCATTCCAGCTGCTTGCTTTTAATAAAATTCCGAAGGTCTGTCATCGGTGGTTGGTTTATCTGCAGATGCTTGTCACTAGCAGACAGTTCTTATCTTTACTGTTCATAGGTTTCCATATGTTAACTCTCTTTTTTTTTTTTTTTTGCTTCTATGGTGCTTGTAGTTGCGAGAACTTGCACTGGCCGACATTGGCGCAATACACAAACATGCGGATCTCTCAAAGAAATTGTCTGTACATTCTCCTCAAGATTTAAAGGACTTGGTTTGTTCTAAGGTTTGTAGGTTGTGAAGTTGTTTGTTTCATTTTCCTTTCTTTTGACTAGCATGTCTTTTGGCACTGAATTTGAAACTAGAATGTTTAAAGAATGAAATGTGAAATGTTCACCCCAACCACTGTTCTTTTGTCATTGTTTATGGGTTGTGATTTTAGTTCTATTGTGAATGCATCTATTACAACATGTTTCCGTGGTAGCCAAATGGAGCGAAGTTATATATTTTCTTTGATTTCTTGGTCTGATCAGTGGTGAGGTCCACTTTGGTTTTTATTTTGTTATAATTATTATAGTCAGATATGGATTTGGTGTTTGCTTTATTATTCAAGTTTAGGATTTAGTTTGTCAGTGCATATGTTATTTGAGTTTTGATTAAGTCTTGGATGGTGAATGAGTTTGACGCTTAGAATATCATGGATATTTTTCTATCTTTTAATTCTCTCTGTCCCCCTCTCCTTGGTTCTTCCATGTCTCCCCTGATCTCTGTTTCTCCATAATTGCTTCTATTTCTGCTTCCCCTCTTAGCTTCTTTTATCCTGTTTTTGGGTTGCTTCTCCTTGCTTCCACGGATCAGACTGGATTATTCTGTTAGTTATATTACTTAATTAATTTATTCAGTACAATTTAACACACCCACACCCTCATTTTAGCCTTTTCCATGTTCTTTGCTTTATTCAGCTAGCACCATAACTTGTTTGATTTTCTTGCTTGATTTTAGCTGGCAATATGCTTGCATGCTCACCTGCCCGTGCATGAAATTACTATTACTATAACCAATTACCATAATGCATTTACCAATTTTTTCTCAGCTCAAACTAGTTTCAAAGGAAGATTCTTGGTCAGACAGGGTTGATTTTCTTATTGAGGTGATGATCTCATTTTTTGAGAAGCACCAATCTCAAAAAGAAGCCGTAAATGCTCTACCTTTCTACCCAAATGAGCAGATTACGTGGGATGAAAGTGTTACGCCGAGTATTAATTACTCTGGTGAAGGTTGTCTAGCTCTTCCTGAGCTGAACCTACAATTCTTAACACTGCATGACTATCTTCTAAGGAATTTCAATCTCTTCCGTCTGGAGTCTACACATGAAATTCGTGAGGATGTCCAGGAAGCCATTCCTCACCTTCTTGCCTACATCAATAATGAGGGGGAAACTGCTTTCCGTGGCTGGTCAAGAATGGCTGTGCCGATAAAAGAATTCATAATCACTGAGGTCAAGCAGCCAAATATCGGAGAGGTCAAGCCTGCTTCTGTAACTGCAAAGATTACATACAGCATTTCTAGTTATAAATCAGTAAATCACAAATAAGATCAGAGTGGGATGCCCTTAAGGAGCATGATGTTTTATTTTTACTATCAATTAGCCCCTCATTTAAACCTCTAAGTGCAGAGGAAGAAGCTAAAGCTAGTGTTCCACAGAAGCTTGATCAGCAATATGTACGAGGATGTGAAATTATTGAGATTTGTGATGAGGAGGGGACTCTCATGAATGATTTTAGTGGAAGAACTAAACGTGAGGAGTGGAAGGCTGGAAGCCACCAAAAGGTGAACTAAAAACTGTGACCGTTGCATTAGATGCTGCACAGTATCACATGGATGTCACTGACATTGCTGAAAAAGGTGCTGAAGATGTTTATGGGACATTTAATGTTTTGACGAGGAGGAAGCCTAAGGAAAATAACTTCAAACCAATTTTAGAGTCTATCAGAGATCATATGAATGAATATTGTATTGTTCCTGATTGGTTGCATAAAATATTTTTGGGCTATGGGCATCCTTCTGCTGCACAGTGGACAAATATGCCTGACGTTCTAGAGACAGTGGATTTCAAAGATACTTTTCTTAATTCCGACCATTTGAAAGAGAGCTTTTCACATTATCAGGTACCGATCAGTGTTTCTACTTTTGTTATTGCAGTTTAATGCATTCCCAGGAGTACTGAAACCTTTTTTTTGCTCTTATTTAGGTTTGCTTTGTTGATTCAGATGGTAGGGAAAATTTGGATCCAAGACCATCATTCCGTATCAAGCTTCCTCGGTCTTTTAAAAGCGACTCTCATGCTTTGTTAGGAAATGGAAGGTCTGATACTGGCGTCAATGATGCCAATATGGTAGATGCCTCTGTTGAGAAAGAAAAACTAATTGTTGAAGCATATATACCTCCTGACCCAGGTCGTTATCCTCGAGATCAACGAAAACAGAACTCTTTTAGATTTACTCCTATTAAGGTATAGGGAAAATCTATTTGAATTTAATGGAAATTTGATTTGATTTGTTATCTCCCCCCCCCCCCTTTTTTATATATATTTTTATCTTGGTAATTTAGTAATTGTTAACATCTGGTCTCTTTTTTACATTACTGGGTGTATTCCTTGATATTTTGTTTTTGGCTTTTAAGATGTATAATTGGGGCAACGAGGTTTATATTTCCAATTAATTTGTGTTGATAATTTATGGAGTCCTAGCAGCCCGCGGCACATACGCTAACACCACATTCGTTGTGGATGTTGTCGTTTTTGCTCAGGGGGAGTCTGACATTTATTCTGTAGACGCTGGAATTTTGCTGTATTTAGCCGTGTATGGTTTTGTCTTTTGGGTTGTCTTGGCTTTTTCTAGTTTCATGTATGTGCTCGAATTGAAATTGTTGTTTAGTGCGTGGGTTTTGATTGTGTAAGTGGGTGCAAATGTTGTATCGGTCCTTTGAATAATGTATTGGGCACTCCTTTTCCCCTTCTGCTTTCCGATGCTGTACTTTATCACATTATAAGTTATGAAGGCTTTTTAACGAGGCCCCTTTTTCTTTCAAAAAAAATGAAATCAAGTAGGTGATGACTACTTCTTTAGGCATGCAAACTGCTCAATATTGTATCTTTAATATGTAATCAGGATCCTGGAATTCAACTCTTCAGCTTTTGAGAAAAGTTGATATTCCATGTACTTTGTATTTCTTTCATTTATCTTGCTTTTCTTTTCTCACATTCTCTGAAGATGAGCTCACTTTTAGTAAAATAGGAAAATTGTTCAGTACTATGCCTGAATAATTGTTTCAATACTCCAGCTTTATGAAAAAAATGGAGTAATTGAAAGTTCTCATTATGATGATTTATTGTTTTCAATCTTTTTTCTTTCTTTGTTAGTTCCTACCCGCCCCTTTTCTACTTTTGGAAATAGAATATTTCATAGAAAAATGTTATCATCCTGCAGTTAATTTTTCATGAATATGTTTATCAGGAAATGCCAATATGTGGATAATAACGTGTGACTTCAGTATTTAATTCAGATACTAATTCTTATTTAATGTATTATATAATTAGAGAGTTTAGTTTATCTTAACTACACTAATCTAAGCTAGAGTTATCTACTAGGACTCCTAAGTTTTATCTTAACTACACTAATCTAAGCTAGAGTTATCTACTAGGACTCCTAAGTTTAGTCTAACACTTAGACTTAGCTTTTATAAATACTCTGTAACGCAATTTTGTTTTGTGAGAAATATAACACAATTTTGCAGAGTTCTCATATTGAGACTCTTCCCTTAAACCTCTTTACTTATTAACATGGTATCAGTTTAGGCTCTCGATCCGAATAAGTTATTTACCATGGTTGATACACCTTCCTCTACCATAGTCGATTCTGGCAAAGATCAAAACCCTACATCCGATGCTGCATCTGATGTCTCCACCACACAAATAACCTCTCATAAATTCAATGGTCACAATTATCTTCAGTGGTCTCAAACTGTCAAGCTTTACATCACTAGAAGGGGTAAAGCAGAATATATCTTAGGCAAAAAGGGAATTCCAGCAACTACTGATCCAACGTATGGCCTATGGCTTCGAGAAAACATCATGATTATGTCTTGGGTTATAAATTCCATGACCCTTGATGTGGGTGTGGACTTTCTTCTCTAAGATAGAAAAAAAGAAATCTGGGAGGTTGCTAAAGAAACCTACTCTAGTTCTGATAATGTTGCTGACCTATTCGAGATAGGGAACAAGATTAATAGCCTTCGCCAAGAAGAGATGAGTGTCACACAGTACTACAACACAATTATAAGGTACTGGCAACAATTGGATCTATTTGAAAACCATAGCTGGTCATCCACTACTGATGCAGCACTATACAAGCGGATCACAACTCAAAGAAGAGTCTTTCAGTTTCTTTATGGTCTCAACAGTGACCTTGATGCAGTAAAGGGAAGGGTTATTGCTACAAAGCCTCTCCCTTCTCTACGCGAGGCTTTTTTTGAAGTTAGAAGAGAATAAAGCATAAGAGTTGTGATGCTGCCCCAAAATACCCAGTATGAAGGTGCTGCCCTCTTTACTCACTCAACTAACAAACCAAGGCGAGAAAAGCCCTGGTGTGACCATTGTCGAAGGGTTGGACATGTGAAGGAAAATTGTTGGAAGCTTCATGGTAAACCAGAAAATTGGAAACCTCAAAGGTTGAAACAGCAACCTGATGGATCTGCTCATATAGCATCTACATATATTGTTGGGCAGAATCTCAGTATACAAATTGAAGACTTGCAAAGATTTCTCAGCCATATTACACCTCCTAGTGAATCGAACCTTGCATCCACAACCAATGAAGGTAGTTCAGTTTTTGTTAGTTTCTCTGATCAAACTAATGGCTCCAAATGGATTGTTGATTTAGGGGCTTCAGACCATATGACAGAGGACTAGTCTCTATTTTATACATATCAATCCCTACATGCTTCTTCTCAAATAAAAACTGCTAATGGATCCTTATTAGCTGTCTCGGGAACTGGTTCTGTCAGAATATCTGAAACTATTACACTATCAAATGTTTTATATATTCCTAAACTAGCTTCCAATCTAATTTCAGTTAGCAAACTGTCAAATGAACTAAAATGCAATACTAAGTTCTCTTCACATGTTTGTGAATTTCAGGCTATGGACTCGGGGAAGCTGATTGGCAGTGCTAGGTTGTGCGGTGATCTCTATATCCTCCAAGGGCAGATTTCTCTGAATAGACAAGCAGTTTCAAGTTGTTTTCCTTGTTTTCATGTTAGTTCAGATTCTTCAAAGAATATCTTATTATGGCATTATAGATTGGGTCATCCCAACTTTCACAATTTGGCTAAAATGTTACCTAGCTTATTTTCTAATAAAAATCCTAGTCATTTTAGTTGTGATATTTGCCCTATTGCAAAACAAACAAAAAACAGTTATCCTCCTTTACGTTCTATAACTTCTCAACCTTTTGCAACCATACACAATGACATTTGGGGCCCTTCCAAGATAAAAAACATTGATGGTTCGCGGTGGTTTATAACCTTCATAGATGATTACACTAGAATTACTTGGACATTCCTTATGAGAGAAAAGTCTGAAACATAAGAAGTTTTTAAACGTTTTTACAATTTAGTGGAAACTCAGTTTCAAAGGAAAATTCAAGTACTACACAGTGATAATGAGAGTGAATGCCTTACCAAAACTCTAGGGTCATTTTTTCAGAACAAATGGATTATTCATATAACTTCATTTGTTGACTCTCCCTAACAAAATGAGATTGCTGAGCGAAAAAATAGGCATCTTTTAGAGGTTGCTAGGTCTTTATTGTTTTAAACCAATGTTCCTAATTTTTACTGAGGGGAAGCTGTTTTAACCACCACATTTCTTATCAACAAGCTACCAAGTAAATCAATAAAATTCAAATCCCCTAGGAATTTGTTTCTTCAAGTTTTTCCAAACTTTCAACCTCTTTCTTCTAATATTCCTGTCAAAATATTTGGCAGCACTGTATTTATCCATAATAATTCCCATACTAGATCTAAATTAGACCCTAGAGCCATTAGTTGTATTTTCTTAGGTTATTCACCTAATAAGAAGGGTTACAAATGTTACTCACCCCCCACAAAAAGAACCTATACGTCCATGGATGTGACCTTTTTTGAAGATAAACCCTTTTACACCAAAACTAAAATTCAGGAGGAGAATATTGCAGAATCTCAATTTTTACCAGCTTTAAATTTACCCTATATTTTTGCTGACCCTGTTTTTGATAGTTTTCAGAAATTTCCAGCAAGCATACCATCCTCGGTTGCACCTCCTACCATTGAACCTGTTCTTGAAAACCTCCAGAATTTTTCTACTGAACCTATCCCTGAAGACCAGACTTTAATCCATGACAAGGTTTCATCTACTACTCCTACTTCTCTTATCACTCCCCCAAAAGACCAACCAACTCAACTTGAAAGCAGATAACTTAGTGTCTATAAAAGGAGGAAGAAGTTCACTAAAGAGGGTGCTACACAACCTGCAGATTGCCAAGTACTAGACTTCAGTCCTGCTGCCTCAGAAAAAATGCAAGGTAAGGAATTGTTTCAAGAAGAAATTCCTACTATTGACACCTCTGATTTTCCCGTTGCTCAAATAAAGGGTGTGAGGAAGTGTACAAACCATCTCATTCAACGGTTTGTTGCATATAGAAATTTAAAGCCCTCATTTAAAGCATTCACTGTCATTCTTGACAGCACTGTTATTCCAAAATTAGTGGAGGAAGCCTTGATAGATCTGAAATGGAAAAAGGTAGTTAAAGGTGAGATCAGTGCACTAGAAAGAAATGGGACCTGGAAGCTTGTTGATTTACCACAAGGGAAAAGACCAGTAAGCTGTAAATAGGTGTTCTCTGTGAAGTACAATTCATATGGTACTGTTGAAATGCTCAAAGCAAGACTTGTAGCCAAGAGGTTCTCTCAATCTTACGGGATAGACTATCAGGAGACTTTTGCCCCTGTTGCAAAACTAAACACAGTAAGGGTACTCCTTTCCTTAGTTGTTAATAAAGACTGGATCCTTCACCAGCTGGACATCAAGAATGCCTTCTTGAATGGAACTCTCGAGGAGGTATACATGCAAATTCCTCCAGGGATGGACAACAATGTTAGTAAGAAGGTTTGCAAACTGGAAAAAATCCTTGTACGGCTTAAAACAGTCACCTAGAGCTTGGTTCAACAGATTTACAAGGGTCATCATCAACATTGGCTATAAACAATGTCAAACCGACCATACATTGTTCATAAAGGTAACCCTTATTGAAAAGAAGGCTATTTTGATTGTTTATGTGGATGACATTATTGTCACAAGGGATGCCATAGATGAAATTGAGAGACTGAAGAAGCTACTAGCTCTTGAATTTGATACAAAAGACCTTGGAAACCTACGATATTTTCTGGGAATGGAGGTAGTCAGAACAAATGAAGGTTTAGTCATTAATCAAAGGAAATACATCCTTGATTTATTGACTGAAACAGGAATGCTAGGGTGCAAACCTGCAGAGACCCCTATGAAGTTTAATCTGAAATGGAACAAGGATGGAGTAAGCAGTTATGTTAACAAAGAACAATATCAGAGATTGGTAGGAAAGCTTATCTACTTATCTCTTACAAGACTGGACATAGCCTTTCCAGTCAGCATTGTTAGTCAGCACCTATGTGATCCAACGGAGGAGCATCTTGAAGCTGTGAACCAGATTTTAAGGTACTTAAAGTTCACCCCTGGACATGGCTTATTTTTCAGGAAAAATGAAGATATAATACTGAAGATTTTTACTGATTCTAGCTGGGCTAGAGAGCTAACTGTAGATTGTAAATATATTTCTATGTATTTTAGTCCTAGTAAATAACTAAATAGCTAAGTCTTATCTAACTTAGTGATAAGATAAATCTTATCTTATCTAAATTTAAATTTCTAATCTTTTTAATAATAGATAGAGATAGAGTCTAACTTAGCTAGGATTGTTGTATTTTAGTCCTATAAAAGGGACTCACTTATTTTATGTAAATCAAGAATTAAAACAGAGAAACATTTATTCTCTGCTACAAAACCTCTATTATTTACATGGTATCAGTTTGGGTTTTTTAGATCCTCTAAAATCTTGCGCAATACATACCACTTCCACATCAGAAATCAGGTCAGGATCTGAACTGAATGTTTGTCTTGCTGATCAGCCTACAACATCCAGTATTTCGTATAGTAGTATTTCATTCCTCTCCAACACTACTCAAATTCTATGGATAGTGGATTCTGGTGCCACTGATCATATGACAGGAAACAAGGATGCGTTTTTGACTCTTACAAAACAGCATCACATGAAGCATGTGAAGACTGCAGATGGGTCATTGACTGAGGTGGAAGGGATTGGAATAGTTTTTCTTAATAAGGATATTGTGCTAAACTCTGTCCTTTATGTTCCTGATTTACAATGCAATCTTTTATCTGTTAGCAGATTGTGTAGTGATTTGCAGTGCTATACTAAATTCAGTTTACATGGATGTATTTTTCAGGAGATGGATTTGGAGAAAGTAATTGGCAGTGCTAAGCTGTGTAGTGGACTATACATCATTGAAGGCCAAGCATTTCCCAAGGGACAAGTCCTATCAAGTTGCACTCTCAATTCTGTTTGTTTTTCCTCCCAAATTTCTAGTTTAAGTTCCAATGAAATTTTGTTATGGCATTTTCGACTTGGACATCCTAATTTTTCTTATCTCCAAAAATTGTTTCCCAAATTATTCATTCATAAAAATCCAGCATCTTTTACTTGTGATATATGCCAGATTGCAAAACATATTTGAAACCCTTATCCCCAATCGTCTTACACACCATCTCAACCATTTTCCCTCATCCATAGTGACATTTGGGGCCCTTCTAAAGTTAAGAATATTAATAGGAGTAGGTGGTTTGTATCCTTTATTGATGACCATTTTAGAACTACATGGACGTATTTAATAAAGGATAAATCAGAAATTGGTGGTATATTTAGAAAATTGTATATGCTAATTGAAACTCAATTTCGCAGCAAAATTCAAAATTTGAAAACTGACAATGGGAGTGAATTTTTTACTAATACTGATAAGTGTTCAAAAGTACTATTTTTCTTACCCTTTTTACTCATATTATTGTTAGACTTAGGCTCATATTAGTTGCATAATTAGCCATTCATGCATTAATCCATGTTTCCTTCCATCGTTGAGCTTGATTAGATAACTTGGTAGTTTTTGTGGGAAAAGATGCTGCTTTGGTGTGTTTTGTGTGTATGTGCAGAATCAATTGCCAAAGCAAGGCTAGAGCTAGTTGCCAGGGCAATGCATGAAGGAGATGCCGAGCTAGTTGCCAGGGCAATGCATGAAGGAGATGCATAGCCAGTTGCCAGGGCAATTGTCGACAAAGAATAAGGTGATATGGTAGTCGAAATTGATGACAAGAATTAAATTCCAAGAAGATATGAGAAGTTCTAGAAGGAATATAATTATAATAAAGAATTATATTCTTTAAAGATAATTTAATTCCAACTTAACTTCCTCCTCAAAGGAGGACTTTGACCTAGCCCTATAAATAGATCACCAAGCCGTCAACTTCAAGGGGGGGAGAAGAGAGAATTTTCGACAACATCAAGGGCAAGGAGGATTTTGACAAAGCTCCATCCATTCTTCATCTTTTTCTTTCTTGTTCAATTAGGTTCATGCTAGGGATTCTTTGGAACCTATCCATGAACTAAATCTAATTGGCTAAGGTTATTGTGTATTGTGGTTGTGAGAAACTATTGGATTTTGTTTAGGTAATAAGACTTTGCACTTCTCTATTCAAGGTTTATTCATTCTTGGTTCTTATTCTTGTTTGCGAGTGAATTGGGAGAGGATCTCGTAACTTCATCTATTTATCTAATATCGGGAGGGTTAGATTCAAGAAACGAATGAATATGATCTTTATTCAATCTATTGATGGTGAAGATTAATCCAGCTTAGGAATAAGTTAAGGATTTCAACAGCTAAGAGGAGCGCAAGATTGGTTGTTGTTCACCCCTGATTCATGCAGGGATGTATTATCAAGGCATGCACAAGTAGCTAGAGTTTCGACTTAGGGATAAGAAGAAACCATTGAAGAACGCTCTGCCGAACTTTGAAGGTTGCTGCCCAGACGCCCAAGTAGTTGCCCAACTAGTCGCCCAGGCAACCATCGATTAGTTGCCAAGGCAACCGGGTTGTGCAAGTTGCCACGACAACTGAGTTGCCCTTGCACTCTTTTACCAAGACAACCCAATCGGCTATCACACCTCAACTCACGACAACCTGGCCTATCTCTCTCATTTGATCTCATCTATTCTTTTACTTTATTGCTTTCTAGTTTAGTTATTAGTTTAAACTCCTATAATCTTCTATTTGTGTTTTTACTTTTTATAGTGCAAGAGATTAGATTCTTGAAGTGGCACCAATCCCTGTGGAGACGATATCTTTTATACTACAACTTGCGACGTGTACACTTGCACAATTGCGGAGTACTTATTACGCGCAACAAGTTTTTGGCGCTGTTGTCGGGGATTGGCAATAGCGACTTTGTTTTTATTTTCTAGCACTTTTAATTTTTCTTGTTTAAAAATCAAAGGGCTAACAAACTTTGGTTTTACATTGGTATATGACCAGGGCGAGACCGATTACACTAGAATATCCCTTTGATCCAGAAATCGAATGAACCTTACAAAGACTTAGACGAAGGTTAAGAGTAGCAATGGCTAATCAAGACGGCAATATGAATCAAGATGTACCAGCAGGAGAAGGAGTGATTCTTCACGAAACAGAACTATTCGAGACTATCTTGAAGAAGATCTTGATGGACTTAATCCAGGAGTTGTCGCACCTGAAATTGAAGCCGACCACTTTGAGTTAAAACCGGTGATGTTTAATATGATCAACACAATTGGTCAATTTGGCGGCTCAGCAACTGAAGATGCACGACAACATCTTAAATCTTTCCTCGAGATTTGTAATTCATTCAAAATACAAGGAGTCAGCCCCAATGTTTTACGATTAAGATTATTCCCCTATTCACTGAGGGATAGGGCGAAAGCATGGTTGAATAGCATTCCTGCCGGATCAATAGGATCTTGGATCGATCTTTGTCGTGATTTCCTTGCTCGATTTAATTCTACAAATTTGACTGATAAGCTTCGTAAGGACATTACTTCTTTTCGGCAGGCAGATGATGAATCCATGTACGAGGCTTGGGAGCGATATAGAGAACTTCTACACAAATGCCCCCTACACGGATTCCCAGTGTGGACACAAGTAACAATGTTTTACAACACCGTGAATACACTAACAAAGATGATGCTAGATGCCTCGGCAAACAGTATACTCATAGATAAGTCGCCTGAGAAAGCAATGCAAATTCTAAACAGGCTTGCCAAGAATGATTATCAATTCCCTTCTACTAGAAGAGGAGGAGTTAGACGCCAAGCCACAATACATGAACTAGGATCATCAGACTCAATTTCGGCATAATTGGCCACTTTAACCAAGATGGTCCAGAACATGCAGAAACCAAACAACACACACGAGGTCAAGGTAATGGATTCTTTTTGTGAGTTATGTGGTGGTAACCATGATTCTTCTGAATGTATGTAGAATCCGAAATCCAGCTTCTATGTGGGGAATTACAACCGGAATAACAATATGATGTCCAATACATACAATCCAGCTTGGAAGAAGCACCTGAATTTTTATGGAGTAATCCCAACAATACTCTAAACTAGAACAATCAGAATGCACAAGCATCAGGATTCTAGCAGAATATGCCACGGCAACAGTTGTCGCAGCAACAACCGACAACATCTAGTTCTTTGGAAAATTCTCTAAATGCTTTTATGATGAAAACTGAATCTTATATGGCTAAGAATAATAACTTTATAAAAAGAACTGATAAGTGTTCAAAAGTACTATTTTTCTTACCCTTTTTACTCATATTATTGTTAGACTTAGGCTCATATTAGTTGCATAGTTAGCCATTCATGCATTAATCCATGTTTCCTTCAATCGTTGAGCTTGATTACATAACTTGGTGATTTTTGTGGAAATAGATGCTGCTTTGGTGTGTTTTTGTGTGTGTATGTGCATGATCACTTGCCAAAGCAATGCCGAGCTAGTTGCCAGGGCAATGCATGAAGGATATGCCGAGCTAGTTGCTGTGGCAAAGTGCATGAAGGAGACGCCGAGCCAGTTGCCATGGCATTTGTCGACAAAGACCAAAAGCAATATGGATGTCGAAATTCATGATTTTACAAGCCCAAGATGACATGGAGCAAGGTCCAAGCCCAAAGGAATTTGATTGCCATGCAGAGATTAAAGAAGAATTAAATTCCAAGAGGATAGGAGAAGTTCTAATAGGAATAAAATTATAATAAAGAATTATATTCTTTAAAGATAATTTAATTCCAACTCAAACTCCTCCTCAAAGAAGGACTTTGGCCTAGCCCTATAAATATCAAGGAGATTTCGACAATTCCAGAGGAGAGAGCAAGAGGGAATTTCGACAACTCCAAGAGAGGAAGCAAGGGAATTTTTTGGCAAGCATCTAGGGCAAGGGAATTTTGACAAGCTTCATCTTTTCTTCCTTGTTCGATTGGGTTCATGCTAGGGATTGTTTATCTTGTGTTTCTTTGGAACCTAGCCATGAACTAAATTTACTTGGCTATGGTTATTGTGTTTTGTGGTTGTGAAAAACTATTGGTTTTTGTTTAGGTAATAAGAGTTTGCACTTTTCTATTTCAAGGTTTATTCATTCTTGATTCTTATTATTGTTTTGAAAGTGAATTGGGAGAGGATCTCGTGATTTCATCCATTTATCTAATATCGGAGAGTTAGATTCAAGAAACGAATGAATATGATCTTTATGCAATCCAATGATGGTGAAGATTAATCCGGCTTAGGAATAAGTTAAGGATTTCAACGGCTAAGAGGAGCGCAAGATTGGTTGTTGTTCACCCTTGATTCACGCAGGATGTATTATCAAGGCATGCACAAGTAGCTAGAGTTTCGACTTAGGGATAAGAAGAAACCATTGAAGAACGCTCCGCCGAACCTTGAAGTTGCTGCCCGATCGCCCAAGTAGTTGCCCAACTAGTCGCCCAAGCAACCATCAATTAGTTGCCAAGGCAACCCCGTTACAGCAAGTCGCCACGGCAACCGAGTTGCCCGTGCACTCTTTACCAAGACAATCCAATCGGCTATCACACCTCAACTCACGATAACCTAGCCTATCTCTCTCATTCGAATTCATCTTTTCTTTTACTTAATTGCTTTCTAGATTAGTTATTAGTTAAAACTTCTATAATCCTTCACTTGTGTTTTTACTTTTTTAAAGTGCAAGAGACTAGATTCTTGAAGTGGCACCAATCCCTGTGGAGACGATATCTTTTATACTATAACTTATGACGTGTATACTTGCACAATTGCGTAGCACTTATTACGCGCAACAAGTTTTTGGCGCGCCGTTGCGGGATTGGCAATAGCGACTTTGTTTTTACTTTCTTGCACTTTCTTTTTATTTTTCTTGTTTAAAATTCAAAGGGCTAACAAACTTTGGTTTTGCATTGGTATATGACGTAGGCGAGACCGACTTCACGAATATCCCTTTGATCCGTAAATCGAACGAACCTTACAAAGACTTAGACGAAGGATAAGAGAAGCAATGGCAAATCAAGACGACAATATTAATCAAGATGTTCGAGCAGGAGGAGGAGTGATTCTTGCACGAAACAGAACTATTCGAGACTATCTTGAAGAAGATCTTGATGGACTTAACCCGTGAGTTGTCGCACCCGAAATTGAAGCCGACCACTTTGAGTTGAAACCGTAATGTTTAATATGATCAATACAATAGGTCAATTTGGCGGCTCAAAGAATCAAGATGCACGACAACATCTGAAATCTTTCCTCGAGATTTGCAACTCGTTCAAGATACACGAGTCACCCCGATGTCTTACGATTAAGATTATTCCCTATTCACCGAGGGATAGGGCGAAAGCATGGCTAAATAGCATTCTGCCGGATCCATAGCATCTTTGACTGATCTTTGTCGTGATTTCCTTGCTAGATTTAATCCTACAAATTTGGTGATAAGCTTCAGAACGACATTACTTCTTTTCGGCAGCGGATGATGAATCCATGTACGAGGCTTGGGAGCGATATAGAGAACTTCTACACAAATGCCCTCTACACGGATTCTGGTGTGGACGCAAGTGACAATGTTTTACAATGCCGTGAATACACCAACAAGGATGATGCTAGATGCCTCGGCAAACGACATACTCTTAGATAAGTCGCCGGAGGAAGCAATGCAAATTTTAAACAGGTTGGCCAAGAATGACTATCAATTCCCATCTACTAAAAGAGGAGGAGTTAGACGCCAAGCCACAATACATGAACTAGGATCATCGATTCAATTTTCGCACAATTGGCCGCTTTAACCAAGATGGTCCGAACATGCAAAAACCAAACAACACACATGAAGTCAAGGTAATGGATTCTTTTTGTGAGTTATGTGGCGATAACCACAATTCTTCCGAATGTATGCGAATCCGGAATCTAGCTTCTATGTGGGGAATTACAATCGGGCAACAACATGATGTCCAATACATACAATCCAGCTTGGAAGAAGCACCGAATTTTTCATGGAGTAATCCCAACAATGCTCTAAACCGTAACAATCAGAATGCGCAAGCATCGAGTTCCAAGAGAATATGCCACGGCAATGATGCCGCAAAGCAACAACCGACAACATCTAGTTCTTTGGAAAATTCTCTAAATGCTTTTATGATGAAAACTGAATCTTATATGGTGAGAATAGTAATTTCATAAAAAGAACTGATGCTTTTATTAACAGGACCGAGATGAGATTGCAAAACCAAGAGGCGGCAATCAAATCATTGGAAAATCAAGTCGGACAATTTGCTCAAAATCAACACTAGACCACAAGGAGGTTTACCTAGCGATCATCAAGTCGCAAGAGGAACGGCCATGAGCAATGTAAGGCAATCACCACCGAAGTGGCCAACAACTTAGAGAGGTTCAAACCCGCTCATCAAACAAAACTCCACAAAAAGATCACGACGAACCTAGCGGCAAAGCCTCGGATCTTTGAACCAGGAATTGCCGCGCAACCGCAATAAACATGCCTCGACAACCGATGACGCCTCGGCTTCTTGTGATAAGCATGCCTCAAAGAACCCTGATTGATAACGCATCGGCAACTCGATGTCCCGCAATGCCGTCAATCGAGTTTCAAACCAATGAAATGATAGAAGATATCCGACTTCCACCACCATTCCCACAAAGGTTGAAGCGACAAAAGCAAGAATACCAATTCAAGAAGTTTCTTGATATCCTAAAGCAAGTCCACATCAACTTGCCATTGGTGGAAGCAATTGAACAAATGCCAAACTATGCCAAGTTTCTTAAAGACATTGTGTCCAAGAGAACAAGGCTAGGAGAGTTTGAAACAGATTGCGCGATGACAGGAGGGATGCATGGCAATGTTGCACAATCGCATGCCGCCCAAGTTGAAGGATCCCGGAAGTTTCACAATACCTGTTCTATTGGAAATCACTATGTCGGGAAAGCACTATGCGACCTAGGGGCTAGCATAAACTTGATGCCTAAATCGGTTTTCGAAACTAGGAATCGGGAAGGCAAGACCTACAATAGTTATGCTGCGGCTAGCCGCCAGATCCTATGTGCATCCAGAGGGAAAAAATCGAGGACATACTTGGTAAAAGTTGATAAATTCATTTTTCCCACTGACTTTATTGTTTTGGATTGTGAAGCGGATGAGCATGCGCCTATCATTCTCGGGAGACCATTCCTAGCAACAGGGAGAACTTTGATTGATGTTGAAAAGGAGAACTCACAATGAGGGTGAATGACCAGCAGGTAAAACTAAATGTGTTCCAAACACTAAGGCATGTCGATGATCCGAGAAGAATGCCAACTACTTCATGCCACGGCAGAATTTAACCGATGAGGAATTTAGTTGCCTCGGCAACTACATTGCCGATCAAGAGGAACCCGAGGAGTATGAAGAACCGGTCAATGAGGAACAACAGAAGAGGCAAATTGGCTAGTCAATCGACTGTGTACATACTTTGAACCTTTGGACTACTTAGGTAAGGAAGGTAAGATCGAAAAACCTCATCGAAAATCCACCAATTCTTGAGTTGAAACAATTGCGAGCAAATGAAATATGTATACTTAGGGATCGATAATACATTATTACCGTAATTATTTCCTCTAAGTTACAACTGAGCAGAAAAGAAGTTGATCAACATGTTGAAGCTACATAAAAAGGCAATAGGGTGGACAATTGCCGACTTGAAGGGAATTAGCTTGAGGCGGTGTGCATGCACAAGATCTTGTTGGAAGATGATCACAAACCTTCAATTGAGGCCCGGAGGAGACTGAATCATGCCATGAAAGGGGTTGTAATGAAAGAAATCATCAAGTGGCTTGACGCCGACATTATATACCCTATCTCCGATAGTACGTGGGTAAGTCCGGTACAAATGTGTGCCGAAAAAGGGAGGTATAACAGTGGTAAGCAATGAAAATAATGAACTTATCCCAACCAGATGTGACCGGTTGAGGGGGTTTGTATGGACTATCGAAAGCTAAACAAAGCCACTAGGAAAGATCACTTCCCATTACCCTTTATTGATCAAATGCTTGACCGTCTTGCGGTAAACCCTTTTATTGTTTTCTTGATGGTTATTCAGGTTACAATCAGATTGCCATAGCACTGAGAAGATCAAGAAAAGACAACCTTCACATGCCCCTACGGTACTTATGCCTTCCGAAGGATGCCGTTCGGATTGTGTAACGCCCAAGCAACCTTCCAAAGATGCATGATGGCGCTCTTTTCGGACATGGTCGAAGACTTCCTTGAGATCTTCATGGATGATTTTTTGGTTTTTGGTAATGACTTGACGGCTGTCTCTCGGCAATTTAGAGAGGGTGTTGGCAAGATGAGAAGAAACAGATTTAGTCCTCAATTGGGAGAAATGCCACTTTATGGTAGATGAAGGAATAGTGCTCGCCACAAGATTTCATCCAAGGGAATTGAAGTAGACAAAGCCAAGGTGGACGTGATCGAGAGATTACCCCCACCAAATTCGGTTAAAGGAATTCGAAGTTTTCTCGGACATGCAGGTTTTTACAGGAGGTTCATTCATAATTTTTCTAAAATCACTAAACCTTTGTGTGTCTGCTTGAACAGGATAAAGTCTTCGATTTTGATGATTCTTGCACCCAAGCATTGAAACCCTAAAGAAAAAGCTTGACTCGGCACCCATTGTCATTCCACCGATTGACGCTACTACTTTTGAGCTCATGTGTGATGCAAGTGATTTCGCGGTAGGAGCAGTCCTAGGCCAACGCACAGGTAAGACCTTCCATGTGATATACTACGCTAGTAAAACTCTTAATGATGCTCAAGTGAATTACACAACAACAGAGAAAGAGTTACTAGCTGTAGTTTTCGCATTTGACAAGTTCCGATCCTATTTAATTGGTACAAAGGTAATTGTTCATACGGACCATTCGGCAATCAAATACTTATTTGCTAAAAAGGATGCTAAACCTCGTTTAATTCATTGGATATTACTTTTACAAGAATTTGATATTGAAATTAAGGACAGGAAAGGAACAGAAAATCAAGTGGCCGATCACTTATCACGTCTGGAACGCAATAGGAGAAAGACGCGGATCTAGAGATATGCGATGCATTCCCGGATGAACAAATTCTAATTGCCTCGGCAACCCTCAACGCCTCGGCAGCCCATGACGCCTCGGCAACCATGGATGCACACGCCTCGGCAACTCTCGACGCCGCAGCAGTCTTTGACGACACGCCTCGGCAATTTTGGGGAGCAGACACTACGGCAAAGACATGCCTCGGCAATACCGGTACGCTGATTTAGTTAACTTCCTTGTTTGTGGTATTTTTCCGTATGACATTACTCACCAAGGGAAGAAGCGGTTCCGCCATGATGCTAAGCATTACTTTTTGGGACGAGCCTCTTTTGTTTAAACAATGTGCAGATCAGGTTATACGCCGATGTGTCCCTCAAGAAGAGCAACAGAATGTACTCGGCAATGCCATTCTTCACCCTATGGAGGACATTTTGGAGGAACTCGCATCACATGGCAAAGTCTTGCAATCCGGTTTGTATTGGCCAACATTGTACAAAGATGCCCAAGACTTTTACAAGCAATGTGATCGTTGCGGAGGGCGGGCAATATCTCTAGACGACATGAGATGCCACTCCAGAACATCATCGAGGTAGAACTGTTCGATGGTGGGGGATCGATTTTATGGGACCTTTCCCATCTTCATTCGGCAACCTCTACATCTTACTCGCCGTCGACTATGTGTCTAAATGGGTAGAGGTAGCTGCAGTTCCCAACGATGATTCCAAGACCGTGCAACGATTCCTGCGCAGAAAAACATATTTACGGTTTGGGATGCCGAGAGCAATTATCAGCGACGGGGGCAAGCATTTTGACAACAGACTAATTGCCAAGATGTTGCAACGCTTCGGCATATCACACAAGATCGCCACGGCATATCACCCACAAACCAACGGGCAAGCAGAAATTTCCAACCAGGAGTTGAAGGGAATACTCGAGAAAGTTGTAAATCCCTCAAGGAAGGATTGGTCATTAAGACTAGATGACGCACTTTGGGCATATCGTACTGCATTCAAAACACCATTAGGTATGTCCCCCTTCCGGCTTGTCTATGGTAAAACATGTCATCTACCGGTGGAAATCGAGCACAAGGCGTCTTTGGGCAATCAAGACCGTGAATATGGATTGGGAAGTGCGGACAAAAGCGCTTGATGGATCTCAATGAGATAGAAGAATTTCGTGCACTCGCCTATAACAATGCACGAATCTACAAGGAGAAAACAAAGCGATGGCATGACAAGAAACTATTGCCACGGCAATTCACGCCAGGGCAACTAGTTCTCCTATTCAATTCTCGGCTAAAACTTTTCCCGGGAAAGCTGAAATCAAGATGGTCGGGACCATTTGAAGTCGTCAAACCATTCTCCCATGGCACCGTGATAATCAAGTCCATCTCTGACGACCATGAATTCAAAGTTAATGGACAAAGATTGAAGCACTACAATGGTGCCCATGTGGAACGTAACAAGGAAGTGGTCAATTTAGGAGATGCATGAGCATGCTCTCCCTTTTGATATTTTTATTTTTTTATTTTTATTTTTTTGTTTTTGTCGATTAGTTAATTATTTTTATTTTTATTTTTATTTTTTTTATTTTTTATTTTGCCGATTATTAGTAGTTTTAGGATAGATTTTTTTTATTCAAGTCTAAGAATCCTATTACACATCTTTATTTATTTTCTTTATTAGTTCATCTTTAATTTTAATCCTTATTTGATTTGTTTTTGAATTGTAGGAAAGGAAGTTCAAGATAAAGAAGGAATTCTAAACCAAGTAGGAAAACATATTCAACAAGGAAACTAATGGGCTGAATCTAAGGCTTATATAAAGCCTCCAATTCATCCTAACCAAAACCCTTGTCGACAACTCCTACAAAACCCTAAACCCTTTTTCGTTTTCCCCTAAACCCTAATCCCACCCACCTATCGATTCTATACAACCCATCACCCTTAACCTATTCCTACTTTCTATCTTGCAACTTTTTAGTTTCTTTTCTTTTCTTTGTTTTTACTCACAACCAAGATCATACATGGCATCCAAGATTAAACTTTTAGTTCATCCAAGTTCCTCCAAAGAACCAAGATACAAGAAGTTTGCTACACCGGCGGTTCAAGAAAGATTTCAATCCAAGTTTGAAAGCCGGAAGATTCATGAAGAACAAGGCTTTGAATACTTCAGATCTCAAGATTTCGGCCTTGAACCATTCATCTTCAAAAGGATTGCACATCAAAAGTGGCAAATCTTTTGCCATCAACCGGAACCGGGTAACATCTCATGGGTAAGAGAATTCTATGCTCACTCACCTAACCCGGATAATCCTTATGTTTTTGTTCATGACAAGGCCATACTTATAAGTCCCGAAAGCATCAACACCTTTTACGGACTTTACATTGAGAAGGACGAGCATCAAGCCTTCGTTGACCAGATCAATCCCAAGCAACTCGACAAGGTGCTTCAAGAACTCACTCAATCAGGAACTCATTGGAACGACGGTAAATACAAGGGCACGGTAAATCGCCTTCGGCTAAAACCCGAGGCAAAACTATGGAATAAGTTTGTTAAAACTTCTTTAATGCCCTCCACACACAATACTACCGTTGATATACCACGTCTTTTGCTCATACATTCTATTTTGCATAATCGCATCATTAACATTGGAAAAATTATTTGCGATGAGATTTTTGTATGCAGCTCAAAAGATAAGGGTTATCTTTTCTTCCCTTGCTTAATTTCCAATCTTTGCAAGGAGATGCATGTCCCGAGTGAGTCCACCGATGAAAAGCCCTACCCAAGTCTGGTTGGAATCAAGCACTAATTCGGAAGTTAATGGGAGGGCCGGGAGATTCTTCAAGGCCCCCAATTGTCACGGCAACTCCCGCCGCCGCGGCAATCCCTAATGCCCAAGCACCTAACGCCAGGCAACTCGGCCATTAATCCCGGGACACATTGAAGCACTTTTGCACCCATTGGAAAGCCGCCTAAGGCAAATTGAAGATCGGCAACTAATGTTCATGTGGTACATGAAGGAGCACAACAATGCCATCACCCAAGTCATCCTAGAAAGGTACCGGACAACCGTGTGCCGTTCCCAATATTTCCGCCGATATCCTTGCCACTGCAACCAAGGAAGGCGACGCCACGGCAACCAACCCCGACAATGCCCCGGCAACCACCGAAAAAGCCAAAGGTAAAGCACCTATGCCTGAATCAACTCCTACGGAATCATTTTCTGATTTTTCAGATTCGGACGAGTCCTCCATTGAACCAATAAAGACCGCACCAATTGAATCATCCAAACGAAAAGCCATTGACATTGATGAAGAGGATGATGAGGACAACCCCGTACGAGGATCGATTCCACCACCGGCAACAAGAAAACAACCATCGCGTTCAAGCAAGAAAGTCAAGACGCCAACTAGAAGGAAACTAATCATCTACGATGACGAACTCTCGGAGTAAGTCCTCGTATGCATTTTTATTTTTAATGTTATTTTTCGTTATTTTTATACATGCATTGAGGACAATGCCTCACTCGAGTTTGGGGGGGGATTGTTATTAGTAATTACCATGTTTAGTTACATTAATCTTAAGCATTACATTTAGGATACATAAATTGCTTGCCATGCCTTTAATTGGAACAAGAATTGCTTAGATTTGATGAATATTCAATGATGACTTTACCAATGCACTTAATTGATAGAATTTTTATTCTAGGATAACCATGGAAAAACTTAGAATTTTACTATGATGCTAAATTTGATGAAACACTGTTGTGGTTTGATTGATTTAAGGAGTTCTAGTAAACTTAGGTTGATAATTAACTAATTGGGAGATTAGAATAAAAATTGGATGAATGCTAGAGGTACCCGAAATTGGCTCTAGCATATGCTAAAAAAAAAAATTTCACTAGAGGTGCCCGAAACTGGCTCTAGGAGGCATTAAATTTTTTTTTTAACTAGAGGTGCCCGAAACCGGTTCTAGTCGATTAAATTAACTTAAGAAAACTAAAAATAAAACACTAGAGGTGCCCGAAATTGGCTCTAGTTAAAACATGTTAAAAAAGAACCCAATGAAGTAATTTGAAAACCTATTGTTTGCATAGAATCCGAAAAATCAACTTGCACACAACTCCGCACACACTCACAAGCATTATAGTTTGATTCCGAGTAACTCCTCAGTTTTCCGAAAAATAAAAAGCCAATCATACTTTGTGCCCCGGTTCAGAGAATTGAAATCAAGTTCAAAGCTAAGTTTGTGAAAATTTGAAGTCTTGGCAGGTAATTATGAGTTTGCATTGCTTGAGGACAAGCAATAGTTCGAGTTTGGGGGTGTGATAAGTGTTCAAAAGTACTATTTTTCTTACCCTTTTACTCATATTATTGTTAGACTTAGGCTCATATTAGTTGCATAGTTAGCCATTCATGCATTAATCCATGTTTCCTTCAATCGTTGAGCTTGATTACATAACTTGGTGATTTTTGTGGAAATAGATGCTGCTTTGGTGTGTTTTTGTGTGTGTATGTGCAGGATCACTTGCCAAAGCAATGCCGAGCTAGTTGCGGGGCAATGCATGAAGGATATGCCGAGCTAGTTGCTGAGGCAGTGCATGAAGGAGACGCTGAGAGGCAGTTGCCATGACATTTGTCGACAAAGACCAAAAGCAATATGGATGTCGAAATTCATGATTTTACAAGCCCAAGATGACATGGAGCAAGGTCCAAGCCCAAAGGAATTTGATTGCCATGCAGAGATTAAAGAATAATTAAATTCCAAGAGGATAGGAGAAGTTCTAATAGGAATAAAATTATAATAAAGAATTATATTCTTTAAAGATAATTTAATTCCAACTCAAACTCCTCCTCAAAGAAGGACTTTGGCCTAGCCCTATAAATATCAAGGAGATTTCGACAATTCCAGAGGAGAGAGCAAGAGGGAATTTCGACAACTCCAAGAGAGGAAGCAAGGGGAATTTTCGGCAAGCATCTAGGGCAAGGAATTTTCGACAAGCTTCATCTTTTCTTCCTTGTTCGATTGGGTTCATGCTAGGGATTGTTTATCTTGTGTTTCTTTGGAACCTAGCCATGAACTAAATTTACTTGGCTATGGTTATTGTGTTTTGTGGTTGTGAGAAACTATTGGTTTTTGTTTAGGTAATAAGAGTTTGCACTTTTCTATTTCAAGGTTTATTCATTCTTGATTCTTATTATTGTTTGCGAGTGAATTGGGAGAGGATCTCGTGATTTCATCCATTTATCTAATATCGGGAGAGTTAGATTCAAGAAACGAATGAATATGATCTTTATGCAATCCAATGATGGTGAAGATTAATCCGCTTAGGAATAAGTTAAGGATTTTCAACGGCTAAGAGGAGCGCAAGATTGGTTGTTGTTCACCCTTGATTCACGCAGGATGTATTATCAAGGCATGCACAAGTAGCTAGAGTTTCGACTTAGGGATAAGAAGAAACCATTGAAGAACGCTCCGCCGAACCTTGAAGTTGTTGCCCGATCGCCCAAGTAGTTGCCCAACTAGTCGCCCAAGCAACCATCAATTAGTTGCCAAGGCAACCCCCCCGTTGTGCAAGTCACCACGGCAATCGAGTTGCCCGTGCACTCTTTACCAAGACAATCCAATCGGCTATCACACCTCAACTCACGATAACCTAGCCTATCTCTCTCATTCGAATTCATCTTTTCTTTTACTTAATTGCTTTCTAGATTAGTTATTAGTTAAAACTTCTATAATCCTTCACTTGTGTTTTTACTTTTTACAGTGCAAGAGACTAGATTCTTGAAGTGGCACCAATCCCTGTGGAGACGATATCTTTTATACTATAACTTGCGACGTGTATACTTGCACAATTGCGTAGCACTTATTACGCGCAACAAGAACTGATGCTTTTATTAACAGGACCGAGATGAGATTACAAAACCAAGAGGCGGTAATCAAATCATTGGAAAATCAAGTCAGACAATTTGCTCAAAACCTGAATACTAGACCGCAATGAGGTTTACCTAGCGATACTGAAGTCGCAAGAGGAACTGGCCATGAGCAATGTAAGGCGATCACCACTAGAAGTGGCCAACAACTTAAAGAGGCTCAAGCCCGCTCATAAAACAAAACTTCACAAAAAGATAAAGACGAACCTAGCGGCAAAGCCTCAGATGCTGAACTAGGAATTGCCGCGACAACGGGCAATAAGCATGCCTTGGCAACCGACGATAAGGATGCTTCGGCAACTTGCGATAAGCATGCCTCAGCAACCCCAGTTGATAATGCCTCGGCAACTCCAGTTGTCCCGGCAATGCCATCAATCAGGTTCCAAACCAATGAAATGATCGAAGATATTCGGCTTCCACCACCATTCCCACAAAGGTTGAAGCGACAAAAGCAAGAATATCAATTCAATAAGTTTCTTGATATCCTAAAGTAAGTCCACATCAACTTGCCATTGGTGGAAGCAATTAAACAAATACAAAACTATGCCAAGTTTCTTAAAGACATTATGTCTAAGAGAACAAGGCTAGGAGAGTTTGAAACAGTTGCCGCAACAGAGGGATGCATGGCCATGTTGCACAATCGTATGCCACCTAAGTTGAAGGATCCTGGAAGTTTCATAATACCCTGTTCCATTGGAAACCACTTTGTCGGGAAAGCATTATGCGACCTTGGGGCTAGCATAAACTTGATGCCTAAATCGGTTTTCCAGAAACTAGGAATCGGGAAGGCAAGACCTACAACAGTTATGCTACAGCTAGCTGACAGATCCTATGTGCATCCAGAGGGAAAAATTGAAGACATACTGGTAAAAGTTGATAAATTTATTTTTCCCACTAACTTTATTGTTTTGGATTGTGAAGCAGATGAGCATGCACCTATCATTCTCGGGGGACCATTCCTAGCAACAGGGAGAACCTTGATAGATGTTGAAAAATGAGAACTCACAATGAGAGTGAATGACCAGCAAGTTAAACTAAATGTGTTCCAAACACTAAGGCATACCGATGATCCAGAAGAATGCCAACTTCTCCATGCCACGACAGAGTTTAACTTCGACGAGAAATTTAGTTGCCTCGGCAACTACATTACCGATCAAGAAAAACCTGAGGAGTATAAAGAACCGGTCGATGAGGAACAACAAGAAGAGGCAAATTGGCTAGTCAATCGACCAGGTACATACTATGAACCACTGGATTACTCAGGTAAGGAAGGTAAGCTCGAAAAACCCTCTATTGAACAACCACCGATTCTTGAGTTGAAACAGTTGCCAGAGCAACTAAAATATGCATACCTAGGAACCGATAATACATTGCCTGAATTATTTCTTCTAAGTTACAGCCTGAGCAGGAAAAGAAGCTGATCAAAATGTTGATGCTACACAAGAAGGCAATAGGGTGGACAATTGTCGACTTAAAGGGAATTAGCCCGACAGTGTGCATGCACAAGATTTTGTTGGAAGATGATCACAAACCTTCAATTGAGGCCCGGAGGAGACTGAATTATGCCATGAAAGAAACTGATTTTGTGTAACGCCCCGACAACCTTCCAAAGATGCATGATGGCACTCTTTTCAGACATGGTCGAAGACTTCCTTGAGATCTTCATGGATGATTTTTCTATTTTTGGTAATGACTTCGATAGCTGCCTCGACAATTTAGAGAAGGTGTTGGCAAGATATGAAGAAACTGATTTAGTCCTCAATTGGGATAAGTGCCATTTTATGGTAGATGAAGGAATAGTGCTCAGCCACAAGATTTCATCCAAGGGAATTGAAGTAGACAAAGCCAAGGTGGACTTGATCGAGAGATTACCACCACCAAGTTCGGTTAAAGGAATTCGAAGCTTTCTTGGACATGCATGTTTTTACAGGAGGTTCATTCATAATTTTTCTAAAATCACTAAACCCTTGTGCAATTTGCTTGAACAGGATAAAGTCTTCGACTTTGATAATTCTTGCACCCAAGCATTCGAAACCCTAAAGGAAAAGCTTGCCTTGGCACACATTGTCGTTCCACCAGATTGAACGCTACCTTTTGAGCTCATGTATGATGCAAGTGATTTTGCGGTAGGAGCAGTCCTAGGCCAACGTACAGGTAAGACCTTTCATGTGATATACTACGCTAGTAAAACTCTTAATCGTGCTCAAGTGAATTACACAACAACGGAGAAAGAGTTACTAGCTGTAGTTTTTGCATTTGAAAAGTTTCGATCCTATTTGATTGGTACAAAGGTAATAGTTCATACGGACTATTCGGCAATCAAATATCTATTTGCTAAAAAGGATGCCAAACCTCGTTGGATATTACTTTTACAAGAATTCGATATTGAAATTAAAGACAAGAAAGGAACATAAAATCTAGTGGCCGGTCACTTATCACGTTTAGAACGCAATAGGGAGGAGGACGCGGATCTAGAGATATGCGATGCATTCCTGGATGAGCAACTTTTAGTTGCCTCGGCAACTCTCGACGCCGCAACAGCCATTGACGCGCATACCTCGGCAACCTTCGACGCCTCGGCAACCATGGACGCGCACGCCTCGGCAATTTTGGGAGCAGTCGCCACGGCAGCACATACCTCGGCAATACCCTGGTACGCGGATTTAGTTAATTTCCTTGTTTGTGGTATTTTACCTTATGATCTTACTCACCAAGGGAAGAAGCGGTTCCGCCATGATGCTAAGCATTACTTTTGGGACGAGCCTCTTTTGTTTAAACAATGTGCAGATCAGGTTATACGCCGATGTGTCCCTGAAGAGGAGTAGCAGAATGTACTCCGACAATGCCATTCTTCTCCCTATGGAGGACATTTTAGAGGAACTCGTACCGCAGCCAAAGTTTTGCAATTCGGTTTGTATTGGCCAACATTGTACAAAGATGCCCAAGACTTTTACAAGCAATGCGATCGTTGCCAGAGGACGGGCAATATCTCTAGACGACATGAGATGCCGCTCCGAAACATCATCGAGGTGGAATTATTCGATGTGTGGGGGATCAATTTTATGGGACCTTTCCCATCTTCATTCGGCAACCTCTACATTCTACTTGCCGTTGACTACGTGTCTAAATGGGTTGAGGCAGCTGTAGTTCCCAACAACGATTCCAAGACCGTACAACGATTCTTGCAGAAAAATATATTTACACGGTTTGGGATGCCGAAAGCAATTATCAGTGACGAAGGCAAGCATTTTGACAACAGACTTATTGCTAAGATGTTGCAACGGCGTATCACACAAGATTGCCACGGCATATCACCCACAAACCAACGGGCAAGCAGAAATTTCCAACCGGGAATTGAAGGGTATACTCGAGAAAGTTACAAATCCCTCTAGGAAGGATTGGTCATTAAGACTAGATGACGCACTTTGGGCATATCACACTGCATTCAAAACACCCTTAGGTATGTCCCCCTTCCGACTTGTCTATGGCAAAACATGCCATCTACCGGTGGAAATCAAACACAAGGCATATTGGGCAATCAAGACCGTGAATATGGATTGGGAAAGTGCCGAACAAAAGAGTTTGTTGGACCTCAACGAGATAGAAGAATTCTGTGCACTCGCCTATAACAATGCACGAATCTACAAGGAGAAAACAAAGCAATGGCATGACAAGAAACTATTGCTGCGGTAATTCACGCCAGGGCAACTAGTTCTCTTATTCAATTCTCGGCTAAAACTTTTCCTGAAAAGCTGAAATCAAGATGGTCGGGACCATTCGAAGTTGTCAAACCATTCTCCCATGGTGCCGTGATAATCAAGTCCATCACTGACAAACATGAATTCAAAGTTAATGGACAAAGATTAAAGCACTACAATGGTGCCCATGTGGAACGTAACAAAGAAGTGGTCACCTTAAGAGATGCATGAGCATGCTCTCCCTTCGATATTTTATTTTTATTTTATTTTCATTTTTATTATTTTTGATTACTTTTTTTTATTTTATTTTTTTAGTTTTTTTCGAACTAATTTTTTTATTTCCGATTATTATTATATTTTTAGGATAGATTTATTTTCTTTTTTTTATCTTTTTAAGTTTAAGAATCCCTTTACACATCTTTATTTGTTTTCTTTTATTAGTTTATCTTTAATTTTAATCCTTATTTGATTTGTCTTTGAATTGTAGGAAAAGAGTTCAAGAAAAAGAGGAATTTTGATCCAAGAAGGAAAACATCTTCAACAAGGAAATTAATGGGCTGAATCTAAGGCTTATATAAAGCCTCCAACTTACCCTAATTATAAACCCCCTTTCCGTCACCCTTCCCCTAAATCGAAACCCCCTTTATTCTCTATCCAAAATTAATCCCACCCACCATATTTACTACCTATATTTTCTATATAACCCATCACCCTTAACTTCCAAGAAACCTATTCCTACTTTTCATCTTGCAACTCTTTAGTTTATTTTATTTTATTTTCTTTGTTTTTACAAAACTCACAACCAAGATCATCCATGGCATCCAAAATTAAATTTTTGGTTCATCCAAGTTCCTCCAAAGAACCAAGATACAAGAAGTTTGCTACACCGGTGGTTCAAGAAAGATTTCACTCCAAGTTTGAAAGCCGAAAAATTTACGAAGAACAAGGCTTTGAATACTCCAACTCTCATCAAGATTTCGGCCTTGAACCATTCATCTTCGAGAGGATTGCACATCAAAAGTGGCAAATCTTTTACCATCAATCGGAACCGGGTAACATCTCATAGGTAAGAGAAATCTATGCTCACTCACCTAACTTGGATAATCCTTATTTTTGTGTTCGTGAAAAGGCCATACTCATAAGTCCTGAAAACATCAACACCTTTTACGAGCTCTACATTGAGAAGGACGAGCACCAAGCCTTTGTTGATCAAGTCACGCCCAAGCAACTCGACAAGGTGCTTCAAGAACTTACTCAACCGGGAACTCATTGGAACGACGGTAAATACAAGGGCACTGTAAATCGCCTTCAGCTTAAACCCGAGGCAAAAATATGGAATAAGTTTGTTAAAACTTCTTTAATGCCCACCACATACAATACTACCGTTGATATACCATGTCTTTTGCTCATACGTTCTATTTTGCATAATCGCATCATTAACATTGGAAAAATTATTTGTGATGAGATTTTTGTATGTAGCTCAAAAGATAAGGGTTTTCTTTTTTTCCCTTGCTTAATTTTTAATCTTTGCAAGGAGATGCATGTCCCAAGTGAGTCCACCGATGAAAAGGCCCTACCAAAGTCCGGTTGGAATCAAGCACAAATCCAAAATTTAATGGGAGAGGCACCAGAAAAATCCTCAAGGCCTCCAATTGCCGCAACAACTCCTACCGCCCCGGCAATCCCTAATGCCCAAGCACCTAACGCCTGGGCAACTCGGCCATCAACCCCGGGATACTTTGAAGTACTCTTGCAACCATTGGCGAGCCACCTAAGGCAAATTGAAGATCGGCAACTAATGTTCATGCGATACATGAAGGAGCATAACAATGCCATCACCCAAGTCATCCTAGAAAAGTACTCGGGCAGCTGCGTGCCGTTCCCAATCTTTCCTGCCGAGATCCTTACCCCGGCAACCAATGAAGCAGTCGCCACGGCAACCGCAACAGATGATGCCAGGGCAACCAACCCTGAAGATGCCACGGTAACCAAAGCTAAAGACATCTCGGCAACCACTGCAAAAGCCAAAGGTAAAACACCTATGCCCGAATCAACTCGTACGGAATTATTGTCTGATTTTTTAGATTCAGACGAGTCCTCCATTGCACCAACAAAGACTGCACCAATTGAATCCTCCAAGCGAAAAGCCAATGACATTGATGAAGATGACGATGAGGACAACCCCGTACGAGGATCGATTCCACCATCGGCAACAAGGAAACAACCATCGCGTTCAAGCAAGAGAATCAAGCCACCGACCAAAAGGAAACTAATCATCCACGATTATGAAATCTCGGAGTAAGTCATCGTTTGCAATTTATTTTTCATTATTTTTATTTTTCTTTAATGTATGCATTGAGGACAATGCCTCACTCAAGTTTGGGGGGGATTGTTATTACTAGTTACCATGTTTAGTTGCATTCATCTTAAGTATTGCATTTAGGATACATAAATTGCTTGCCATGCTTTTAGTTGGAACAAGAATTGCCTAGAGTTGATGAATATCCGATGATGACTTTGCCAATGCACTTAATTGATAGAATTTTTATTCTAGGATAACCATGGAAAGACTTAGAATTTTACTATGATGTTAAATTTGATGAAACACTGTTGTGGTTTGATTGATTTAAAGAATTCTAGTGAACTTAGGTTGATAATTAAACAAATTGGGGGATTAGAATAAAAATTGGATGAATGCTAGAGGTGCCCGAAATTGGCTCTAGCATGTGCTAAAAATTTGATCGCTAGAGGTGCCCGAAACTGGCTCTAGTATGTGCTAAAAATTGATCGCTAGAGGTGCCCGAAACCAGCTCTAGTCGAATAAATTAATTAACTTAAGGAAACTAAAAACAAAACACTAGAGTTGCCCGAAACCGGCTCTAGTTAAAACATGTTAAAAAACCCAATGAAGTAATTTGAAAACCTTTTGTTTGCATAGAATCCGAAAAATCAACTTGCACACAACTCCGCACACACTCACAAGCATTATAGTTTGATTCCGAGTAACTCCTAAGTTTTCCGAAAAATGAAAAGCCAATCATACTTTGTGCCCCGGTTCTGAGAATTGAAATCAAGTTCAAAGCTAAGTTTGTGGAAAATGAAGTCTTGGCAGGTAATTATTAGTTTGCATTGCTTGAGGATAAGCAATAGTTCGAGTTTGGGGGTGTGATAAGTGTTCAAAAGTACTATTTTTCTTACCCTTTTTGCTCATATTATTGTTAGACTTAGGCTCATATTAGTTGCATAATTATCCATTCATGCATTAATCCATGTTTCCTTCCATCGTTGAGCTTGATTAGATAACTTGGTAGTTTTTGTGGGAAAAGATGTTGCTTTGGTGTGTTTTGTGTGTATGTGCAGAATCACTTGCCAAAGCAAGGCTAGAGCTAGTTGCCAGGGCAATGCATGAAGGAGATGTCGTTCTAGTTGCCAGGGTAATACATGAAGGAGACGCCGAGCCAGTTGCCAGGGCAATTGTCGACAAAGAATAAGGTGATATGGTAGTCGAAATTGATAACTAGACAAGCCCAAGATGACGTGGAGCAAAGCTAAATCCCAAAGGAGTTTGATTTCCATGAAGATGTTAAAGAATAATTAAATTCCAAGAAGATAGGAGAAGTTCTAGAAGGAATATAATTATAATAAAGAATTATATTCTTTAAAGATAATTTAATTCCAACTTAACTTCCTCCTCAAAGGAGGACTTTGACCTAGCCCTATAAATAGATCACCAAGCCGTCAACTCCAAGGGGGGAGAGAAGAGAGAATTTTTGACAACATCAAGGGCAAGAAGGATTTCGACAAAGCTCCATCCATTCTTCATCTTTTTCTTTCTTGTTCAATTAGGTTCATGCTAGGGATTCTTTATCTTGTGTTTCTTTGGAACCTAGCCATGAACTAAATCTAATTGGCTAAGGTTATTGTGTCTTGTGGTTGTGAGAAACTATTGGATTTTGTTTAGGTAATAAGAGTTTGCACTTCTCTATTCAAGGTTTATTCATTCTTGGTTCTTATTCTTGTTTGCGAGTGAATTGGGATAGAATCTCGTAACTTCATCTATTTATCTAATATCGGGATAGTTAGATTCAAGAAACGAATAAATATGATCTTTATTCAATCTATTGATGGTGAAGATTAATCCGGCTTAGGAATAAGTTAAGTATTTCAACGGCTAAGAGGAGCACAAGATTGGTTGTTGTTCACCCTTGATTCATGCAGGGATGTATTATCAAGGCATGCACAAGTAGCTAGAGTTTCGACTTAGGGATAAGAAGAAACCATTGAAGAACGCTCTGCCGAACCTTGAAGGTTGCTGCCTAGATGCCCAAGTAGTTGCCCAACTAGTCGCCCAAGCAACCATCGATTAGTTGCCAAGGCAACCCCGTTGTGCAAGTTGCCACGGCAACTGAGTTGCCCTTGCACTCTTTTACCAAGACGATCCAATTGGCTATCACACCTCAACTCGCGACAACCTGGCCTATCTCTCTCATTTGATCTCATATATTCTTTTACTTTATTGCTTTCTAGTTTAGTTATTAGTTTAAACTCCTATAATCTTCTATTTGTGTTTTTACTTTTTATAGTGCAAGAGATTAGATTCTTGAAGTGGCACCAATCCCTGTGGAGATAATATCTTTTATACTATAACTTGTGACGTGTACACTTGCACAATTACGGAGCACTTATTACGCGCAACAACTACTTTGGGAAATTTTCTTCGAGAGCAAGGTATTATACACATTAGTTCTTGTGTGGATACTCCACAGCAAAATGGAGTGGCTGAGATGAAGAATAGACACCTTTTAAAGGTTGCTAGATTATTTTTGTTTTCTTCTAATGTTCCTAAACATTTTTGGGGGGAAGCCTTGCTTACTGCTACATACTATAGATTATGTACGATAGGATAATAGAGTTTTTATTTAAGTGTGTAGTCTATTCAAATAGAGATTAGATCTGTCTTATCTGATAAAATTAATCTTAACTAGGATCTATTCAAATAGAGATTAGATATGTCTTATCTGATAAGATTAATCTTAACTAGGACTCTAGTAATTTAATTCCAGTAGGTATCTTTTACCCATTGTATCACTGCCTATTTAACATAGGATTAACACTGCTGTACAAAACATATAATTTCATTTTTACGAGAAATAAACATTGAATTTCTCCCACATTTCTCCCATATCAGAATTATCTACATGATATCAGGCTAGGTTCCTTCGAAACCTATTCCAAAATGGCTCACAATTCTTCATTAGAAATCAGTTTAGGATTTGACCGAAATCCCTCTCCACACACTCTTGGAGCAATTCAGAAATTATTTGGGCAGATGTCAAACCTAGGTGATTCACACACCTTCATGGCTCAACAGGGTAATGTCTTCTAAAATTGGATAGTAGACTCTGGAGCGTTAGATCATATGACAGGTGATGTGAGAATGTTCACAATCTTCAGCCCACCATAAAATATCTCCAATGTTAGGATTGTCGATGGCTCTCTCTCCAAAGTAGAAGGAATTGAGAGCATTCAAATAACTCAAGATCTAATTTTATCTTCAGTACTTTATGTCCCTCGCTTATCATGCAATCTTATATTTGTTGGCAAGTTGTCTAGAGACCTGAGTTGCTGCACTAAATTTAACTCTCATATGTGTGAATTTCAGGCACAAGATTCAGGGAAGATGCTTGGCAGAGCTGAGATGTGTGGTGGCCTCTACCTACTCAAAGGGAAAACTTCTCCTCAAAGACAAGCTCCCACAAGTTGTGTATCAAAATCTATTTCTGCATTCCCTTCTAATTCTCAGCTTTCTTCAAATGGTATAATGTTATGGCACTTTCGCTTGAGACATCCAAATTTTCATTATCTTGCTAAGTTGTTTCCCAAATTATTCATTAATAAAACCCAAGTTCTTTCTTTTGTGAAATGTGCCAACTTTCTAAACACACTAGAACCATATATCCTAGCACTTCTTATAAACCTTCAAATCCCTTTGCTCTTATTCACAGTGACATATGGGCCCTTCAAGGGTTAAAAATATCAATAGTTCTCGATGGTTCATTTCTTTTATAGATGAACACTCTAGGACAACTTAGACCTTCTTAATGAGAGACAAATCTGAAACAAGGAACATCTTCAAAACCTTTTATGCAATTATTGAAAATCAGTTTCAAAGCAAAATCCAAATTCTCAAATCTGATAATGGGAGTGAGTACTTCACCAAGCAATTAGGATTCTTTTTTCAAGACAAAGGTATAGTTCATATAAGTTCATGTGTTGAGACACCACAACAAAATGGGGTGGCGAAAAGGAAAAATAGGCATCTATTAGAGGTTACAAGATCCCTTATGTTTTTAACCAATGTTCTTAAACATTTTTTGGGGGAAGCTTTTCTTACTGCGACATACCTTATCAATAGAATGCCTAGTAGAGTGATCAATTTTAAAAGGCCTCATGATATCCTTCTCAAACAGTTCCCACACTTTAGGTATTTTTCCTCTAATCTTCCTTTAAAAGTGTTTGGATGTAAAGCTTTTGTGCATATTCATAATCAGTCTAGAACCAAACTTGACCCTCGATCCATTCAGTGTGTCTTTCTTGGCTACTCTCCTACTAAGAAGGGATATAAATGTTACTCCCCTGAAACTCAGAAAATGTATACTTCTATGGATGTCCAATTCTTTGAACACAAACCTTATTTCCCCAAATCTGATATTCAGGGGGAGAATTCAAATGAATTTCATCTTTGGGACAGTTTTCAACCTATCACACCCATCTTCCTTCCTTTACAAAACAAGGAACTTGAAACCTCCAACAGAGAAATTCCTTCTTCACCACAAACAACTAGCCCTTCACCAAAAACAGTACCACAATCTGCTAGCCCTTCACCAGAAATAACAACTCCTTCCACAGCTAAAACCCCCTCCAAAACACAAACTCCTTCAAGAGCACAACTGGAAAATCCTGAGCTTCATGTCTATATAAGGAAGGGGCGTCCTAATATACACCAAGAGGACATTACGCATCTCAGAACATGTCAAGAGCCTGAACTAGTTCCTACTGCCATAGAAATTAACACAAGTATGAACCCTCCTTCCAGTGAACTTCTCATTCCTTTTATTGATAACTATGAGTTACCTATTGTACAGAGGAAGGGAGTTAGAAAATGCACCAACCATCCTATTGAGAGGTACATAGCATATGGGAAGATGATGCCTGGTTTTAAAGCTTTCACAGCTTCACTTGACAAAATAAAAATTCCCAGCACCATACAATAAGCGATGGAAAGTACAGAATGGAAGAAAGTTGTTGAGGAAGAAATTAAGGCATTAGAAAATAACGGAACATGGGTTCTCACAGAATTACCTCCTGGAAAAAGGATAGTGAGCTGTAAATGGTTGTTTACAGTGAAATATAAGGCTAATGGAAATGTTGAAAGGCTCAAAGCAAGGCTGGTAGCTAAAGGATTCACTCAATCCTACTGCATTGACTACGAAGAAACCTTTGCACCAGTGGCTAAACTAAATACCGTTCGTGTTCTTCTATCATTGGCAGTAAATAAAGATTGGCCGCTACATCAACTAGACATAAAAAATGCCTTCCCAAATGGGAACTTTGAGGAGGATATTTACATGGAGATTCCTCCAGGACTAGAAAATGAATCTAATGGGAGAAAGGTCTGCAAACTGGAAAAGTCATCATATGGCTTTTAAATAGTCGCCTAGAGCATGGTTTAATAGGTTTGCTACGGCTGTGATCAAGTATGGGTATACTTAGTGTCAATATGATCATACAATATTTTTAAAAATTTCTCCAGAAAAGAAGAAGAACATTCTTATAGTCTATGTTGATGACATCATCATCACGGGTGATGATACATCAGAAATCAACAAACTAAAGAGTCTACTTGCTGCAGATTTTGAAACCAAGGACCTTGGATCACTTAAGTATTTTCTAAGGATGGAGGTTGCAAGATCCAAACTCAGAATGGTAATCTCTCAAAGAAAATACATCATGGATTTGCTTGCTGAAACTGGAATGATTTGGTGCAAGCCAGCTGATACACCTATGGATTCCAACTTTAAGCTAAGGAATGATGAAATGGGAAAACCAGTAGACAAAGGGCAATATCAGAGACTAGTTGGAAAGCTGATTTATCTATCTCTTACTCGACCAGACATTGCCTTCTCAGTTGGCATTGTTAATCAGCATATGATGGATCCTAGAGAAGAACATTTTGAAGCTGTCAACAGAATTCTAAGGTACCTAAAGATGACTCCTAGTCATGGATTAATTTTTAAAAAGAGCATGAACCGAGAAGTGGAGATTTATACTGATGCAAGTTGGGCTGGTGATTTGACAGAAAGAAAATCAACTAATGGTTATTGTTCTTATGTGTGGGGCAATCTTATAACATGGAGAAGCAAGAAACAAAATGTTGTCTCAAGAAGCAGTGCTGAAGCTGAATTTCGAGCACTTGCACTTGGGATCTATGAAGGCATGTGGATCCAGAGGCTACTAAAGGAATTGAAAGTTGAATCAAATGAGGGGTTCAAAGTACAAATTGACAACCAATCTGCCATCAGAATTGTAAAAAATCATGTCCATCATAACAGAACAAAGCATGTAGAAATTGATAGGCACTTTATCTCAGAGAAAGTTAGCAGTGGTGCTGTCAAACTAAGTTACGTTCCTACCCAGATGCAACTAGCTGATGTACTCACTAAAGCTCTTCCAAGAAGTAACTTTGATAAACTTATATCCAAGCTAGGAATATACAACATATATTCACCAGCTTGAGGGGGAGTGTAGATTATGTACGATAAGATAATAGAGTTTTTATTTAAATGTGTAATCTATTCAAATAGAGATTAGATCTGTCTTATCCGATAAGATTAATCTTAACTATGACTCTAGTAATTTAATTCCAGTAGGTATCTTTTACCCATTGTATCACTGCCTATTTAACATAGGATTAACACTGATGTACAAAACAGAGAATTTCATTTTTATGAGAAATAAACATTGTATTTCTCCTATATTTCTCCCATATCAGAATTATTTACGCATACCTCATTAATAGACTGCCCAGTAGAGTATTAAAATTTCAAACTCCTAAGAAAGTTCTTCTTAAACAGTTTCCTTCTTTTAAACCTATGTCTTGTACATTACCTATTCAAATATTTGGGTGTTCTGCTTTTTTTCATATCCATAAGCAGTTTTGAAGTAAATTGGATCCAAGGGCTGTCAAGTGTATTTTTCTTGGGTATTCTCATCTTCAGAAGGGTTATAAATGTTATTCCCCTGTCACTCGTAAATTTTATGTTTCTATGGATGTTACCTTTCATGAATTACAACCTTTTTCTCAGATTCTGAAATCCTGGGGGAGAGTTTGGATGAATTTCAGCCACAACCAGTCCAGTTACCTATAAATATTCCTATATCCACAATAAACAATCCTATATATACCAAATATATTCCTTTGTCTACCACAAATATTCCTACATCCATAACAAATCCTATTCCTCCAATACTCCATGCAGGACCCACATCTCCAATACCAGATTCACTACCTAAAACTCCACAGAAACCTTCTTCAGAAACTCAACTTGGGACAAAGGAACTAAGTGTTTATACAAGGAAGAAAAGGCTTACTTCACAGAAAACTACACAGCTTAGGACTGCTCAAGAACTGGAACCAATTCCATTATCCTTAGAGGATGAAGAAGATATGAAATCTATGAGTAATGATATTATTATCCCTTCAATTGATACATCTGATCTACCTATTGCTCAAAGGAAATGTGTCAAGAAATGTACCAGTCATCCGATACAAAAGTATGTGGCCTTTGGGAAGCTAATGCCTTCATTTAGAGCCTTCACTGCCAGAATTGATAAGGTGCATATTCCTCAATCTGTACATGAAGCCTTGAAAGATCCAAAATGGAAGAAGGCTGTAGAAGATGAGATCAAGGCACAGGAAGCGAACAAAACCTGGGTTATGACTGATTTACCACCTGGAAAAAGGGCAGTGGGCTGTAAATGGGTATTTACAATCAAATATAATGCCGATGGGAGCATAGAAAGGTTCAGGGCTAGATAGGTGGCGAAGGGATTCACTCAGTCTTATGGGATTGACTACCATGAGACATTCGCACCAGTGGCAAAACTTAATACCGTAAGAGTTTTATTATCTCTTACTGCAAATCAAAAATGGCCACTTCACCAGCTTGATATAAAAAATGCATTCCTGAATAGAACTCTAAAAGAAGAGGTGTACATGAAAAAACCACCTGGTTTAAATGAAGACTCAAATTCTGGTCAGGTATATAAACTACATAAATCATTATATGGTCTTAAACAATCACCTCGGGCTTGGTTTGATAGATTTACTAAAGCCATTCTAAAATTCGGCTATCTACAATGTCAAACTGACCATACTTTGTTTGTCAAAACTTCTCATGAGAACAAAAAGCTATCTTAATAGTCTATGTTGATGATATAATCATCACAGGTGATGATTCTATGGAAATCAGAAAGTTAAAAGAGTTTTTGGCAACTGAATTTGAAACTAAAGATTTGGGTTACTTGAGATACTTTCTAGGAATGGAAGTGGCTAGATCAAGCACCGGAATTGTAATCAATCAAAGGAAATACATTCTAGACTTACTTTCAGAAACTAGAATGTTGGGGTGCAAGCCAGCTGAGACACCTATGGAGTATAATCTGAAATTCAGAATTGATGACAAAAGAATTCCAGTGGACAAAGAACACTATCAAAGACTGGTAGGTAAGCTGGTTTACTTGTCACTTACAAGACCAGACATTGCTTATTATGTTAGCATTGTAAGTCAGTTCATAAATGACCCTAGAGAGGAACACTTTGAGGCAGTAACCAGAATCTTGAGATATTTAAAGATGACACCATGCCATGGACTTATTTTTTTCTAAGAATGAGTCCAGAAAAGTGGAAGTCTTCACAGATGCAAGCTAGGCAGGAGAACTGACTAGTAGAAGATTTTCTACTCGAGTTTGGGGAAATCTAGTGACATGGAGGAGCAAGAAACAATCAGTGGTCTCAAGGAGCAGTGCAGAAGCTGAATTTCGAGCATTGGCACTTGGGATTTGTAAAGGAATTTGGATACAAAGACTCTTCACCGAATTACAAATGAATCATAGTGAATAGTTTAAACTTCATTGTGATTGCCAGTCAACAATCAGCATTGCAAAGAATCCAGTTCACCATGAAAGGACCAAACACGTGGAACTAGACCGTCACTTCATCTCATAAAAGGTTACTAATGGAACAGTCAAGCTCAACTTTGTTCCAACTCACAAACAGCTAGCTGATGTACTCACCAAGGCACTTCCAAGGACCACCTTTGATGAGCTTACATCCAAGCTGGGACTCTACAACATATACTCACCAGCTTGAGGGGGAGTGTAGATTGTAAATATATTTCTATGTATTTTAGTCCTAGTAAATAACTAAATAGCTAAGTCTTATCTAACTTAGTGATAAGATAAATCTTATCTTATCTAAATTTAAATTTCTAATCTTTTTAATAATAGATAGAGATAGAGTCTAACTTAGCTAGGATTGTTGTATTTTAGTCCTATAAAAGGGACTAACTTCTTTTCTGTAAATCAAGAAATAAAACAGAGAAAACATTTACTCTCTGCTACAAAACCTCTATTATTTACACTAACTGATAGAAGGTCAACAAGCGGCTATTGTTCCTTTGTTTGGGGCAATTTAGTAACCTGGAGAAGTAAAAAACAGTTTGTGGTTTCTAGAAGCAGTGCTGAGGCAGAATATAGGGCTCTAGCACATGGAATTTGTGAGGGGATATGGCTACAAGACTCTTGGCAGAATTGGAACTCAGTGAATTTACACAGTTTAATTTACAAACCGACAGTCAATCAGCTATAGGGATTGCAAAAAATCCAATCCATCATGACATGACAAAACATGTTGAGATCGACAGACACTTTATCATAGAAAAAGTCAACAGTGGAATGGTCAATCTGAACTATGTCCCTACCAAAGAACAGCTGGCAGATGTACTCACCAAGGCACTTCCAAGAGCTACCTTTGATGAAATTACATCCAAGCTGAGACTCTATAACATTTACTCCCAGCTTGAGGGGGAGTGTGGATAATAACGTGTGACTTTAGTATTTAATTCAGATACTAATTCTTATTAAATGTATTATATAATTAGAGAGTTTAGGTTATCATAACTACACTAATCTAAGCTAGAGTTATCTACTAGGATTCCTAAGTTTAGTCTCACTTAGACTTAGCTTTTATAAATATTCTGTAACGCAATTCTATTTTGTGAGAAATATAACATAATTTTGCAAGTTCTCATATTGAGACTCTTCCATTAAACCTCTTTACTTATTAACACAATCTTCATGAGTAGAAGCAAAGAGATACTTGTTCCTACTTTCTAGAGATCTGGTGCTGATTGGTTAATATTAATTACAAGTTCAAGAGTTTGTAAATGTTCAAATGGCTTTTGAATAACCACTTCTAATCTTCCTCTTTTTGTGCACAGATTGGAGCTATCATATCAGGTATTCAGCCTGGATTAACTATGGTTGTTGGTCCACCAGGAACTGGGGAAACTGATACCGCAGTGCAAATATTGAATGTTCTCTATCACAATTGTCAATCCCAAAGAACATTGATAATTACTCATTCTAATCAAGCTTTGAATGACCTTTTTGAGAAAATAATGGAGGTATGACATTCATTTTAACCGATGTAGTTTCTTCTTTCCTCCGTCCTGCATTAATCTTATGCTCTGTAAAACTTAGTACATGTAATAGTGCAAATTTATTTGATCTATGTTACCGTGTTTCAGAGAGATGTGCCTGCTCGCTATCTTCTTCATCTTGGTCAGGGTGAGCAAGAGCTAGCAACTGATCTGGACTTCAGTAGGCAGGGCCGTGTGAATGCAATACTTGTTCGACGGCTGGAACTGCTTAGTGAGGTGGAGAGGCTTGCAAGATCCCTACAACTTCCCGAAGATGTCTGGTATACCTGTGAAACTGCTGGATATTTTTGGTTACTCCATGAATATTCACGCTGGGAGCAATTCCTTGCTGCGTGTGCAAGTAATGAAGATAGGCCAGCATTTGTCCAAGACCACTTCCCTTTCAAAGAGTTCTTCTCCAACACCCCTCAGGCAGTCTTTACTGGCCAATCATTTGAGAAAGACATTAGGGCAGCCCAGGGGTGCTTTTGTCATCTTAAGACTATGTTCCAAGAGCTTGAAGAGTGCAGGGCATTTGAATTGCTCAAATCCACAGCTGATCGGGCAAATTACCTGATGACCAAGCTGGCAAAGATTGTGGCAATGGCGTGTACCCATGCAGCCCTAAAGAGAAGATTTTCTTCAACTTGGTTTCGAGTATGACAATTTATTGATGGAAGAAAGTGCTCAGATTCTGGAGATTGAAACTTTCATCCCAATGTTACTCCAAAGGCAGGAGGATGGTTATGCACGGCTGAAACGCTGCATATTGATTGTTGATCATCACCAGCTGCCTCCTGTTGTGAAAAATATGGCTTTCCAAAAGTACAGCCATAAGGACCAAAGTTTGTTTACCAGATTTGTCAGACTGGGCATTCCTTACATTGAGCTTAATGCTCAGGGTAAGTATAGCACAACTTTACAACTGGAGGTACCGGGATTTGGGGGACCTTACTTCCGTGAAAGAGGAAGCTATCTTCCATAGAGAAAATGCTGGATTTTCCTATGATTACCAATTAGTGGATGTACCTGACTACCACGGGAGAGGCGAGTCTGCTCCCTCTCCTTGGTTTTATCAAAATGAAGGCGAAGCTGAATATCTTGTCAGTGTCTTGGCTATCCTGCGAATAAAATTTCACTAATATCCTCAAACACCATTGCATTGTCGGCTAGAGCCTGTAAGCTTTCAAACATTTAGAATCCTCTCCACTAACTTGGATAGCTCGAACACCTCCAATCGAAGGCTATGTTGCAGTGCTCTATGGTTAAGATAAAAGCGATGCATGTTGGCTCGAGGAAAGGGGATGGGATAACTAACTAGGGTGTCATATTTTCACCATTTGCATCGTCTTTTGATAACACCACGGATCAGAAGCTTCTGAGTTCTGACCATTGTAAGTAGTGAAATTTTATTCGCAGGATAGCCAAGTAATCGCATGTATATATAGACATTGACAAGATATTCAGCTTCGCCTTGCATACGATGTTGTCAGTGTCTAAATGCAATTTTGTGGTGCAACTCGTTTGCCGGTGGGAAGGCTTGGAAGAGCATTATAGCGACCTTAGAGCGTCGCTTTTTGTTTTTTCTTTAGAGGGATGACGGAATGTTATGTTATTGGTCGGACACTGTTACATTACATAGAGGTGAGCAAGAAACCGAATAATTAGTAATTACAAATCGAATTGAAGTGAAATATTTGGTCATTTAATGGTCTACAAAGTTCAAATTAAATTAAATTCTATTTTTTATTTAGTTCATAAATATTTAATTTTTTATCAAATTGATCCAAATGTGAATGTTAATCTGACAAACTTAATCATTTCTTATATGTCATAAAATTCAGAAAATATTTATTTTATCTTTACTATAAGAATGAGTTGTATTTTAATACACAAGCTGTGTAAATTTTTTTACACAACCTTCATATTTAAGTTATAAAATTTAAAACCTAAATCTCTACATCTAACACCCTAAACCTTAGATCTTAAACTCTAAACTCTAAATTCTAACTATAAACCTTAAATCATACCCCTTACAACCAAAGACGAATCATTATGGGAACCAGGGGTAGCCCTGCCCCCAACTTTTAAAAATTTAAAGATTAACCCTTTAAAAATTTAAAAAAATTCAATTTGGCCCCCTACAAATTTTAAAAATTCTTAGTATTATGTTTTTAATTAAGTCATCTTTTAAAGTTTTAAAATTTTCTCATTATGTCTCAATTTTTTAAAGAAAAATAGGTAAACACATTTTTTTTAAATTTAAAATTAAACCCTTCAAAATTTTTGAAAATTTTAATTTTAGGCTTTCAAGTTTTTGAAAATTTCAAGTAGGCTCCCAAACTCTATTGTCTAGATCCGCCCCAGCTTATAACCTAAACCCCTAAGCTACAACTTAAATCTCTAATCCCTAAAATTGAAAGGCTTGTATAAACTTTAGTTTAAACAAGCTTGTGTATTAAAGTATTTTTCCTAAAAAAAATTGATATTAACTATTTTAAACCGCTTTTAATATTCTATGATGCGATAGAAATAGATAAAAAAATAGGGTTAGTATTTAATTTAGTCAAATAAAAAATAAGTTAATAGAATAAAAAAGTTATATTTTATTATTCAAAATTTATTTTAAATTTTTTTGAGTTGAATAATTTAAAATTTTGTTCAAACTTTAACCGGATGACTTAACTAGGCTCGACTCGATAAATATTACTCCTAGTATCAAACGCACCGCTTCCTGATGACAAGCCTACAATTTCCCCACACGTTTTCCTACCCTTTTTCCCGCAATAATTCTAAATCCAAACTCCACAGAATAAAACACCAAAGCTCCCCTAATAACTGAGATTTTTTGGTTCTTCGGTTTCGTAATTATCATCAGTCATGACAGGAAAAGCCAAGCCCAAGAAGCACACGGCCAAGGAAATCGCCGCCAAGGTCGACGCTGCCACCACCAACCGTGGCGGCGGAAAAGCCGGATTAGCTGATCGCTCTGGGGTGGAGAAAGGTGGGCATGCCAAATACGAGTGTCCTCATTGCAAAACCACGGCTCCAGATTTGAAGTCGATGCAGATTCATCATGATGCTAAACATCCCAAGATTCCCTTTGAAGAGTCGAAGCTTGTGAATCGTCATGCTGATCATGTTGCTGAGCCTTCCAAGCCTCGTCCTGGTGTTAGGGGTAGCCTTAGAAAATAAAAAAATTTGATGTTCTGGACAATGTTTTGCGTTTTGGGGATGTTTTGAAATCTGGGTTTGGTTCCTTTTTTCCTTTTTGTTTGTTTTGTAACCATTTGCGATGGTAAAGATAAAAGAGGGGGGTTTAGGTGAAAAAAGGTTGGTTTTTTAATAATATCTCCCTTGATGATGATGATATATATATACTAATTTATCTTGATTATGATGATGATGATGATATAGTTCTTCATTTAATGCTAATGAAATGTTTTTGCATATATAATTCTTGTCATATAGTAGTATAGGCTTGTTTTGTTTGTTTGTTTTAATGGTTCAAGAGTTTGTTTCTTATTAAAAAAAAATTATTGCCTAAGCTTAGAACAATTGCAAGTAGGTTGAGTTTATGTGACTATGCTTAAGAATGAGAATTGTGCATTTGATGCGTTTGAGATTGCTAAGATGGGATTTAGAGAAGCTAAAAGGGTGTATTTCCGAGGTTGGCTTAGTTTGGTTAACTTATCATGGGATGCTGGATTGAATATATGCTTTAAATTGCTGTTATTAGTTTTCATTTTAACACAATTGAGATTGTATTTATGAATTTTATGTTATTGTTTACCGTGATAGGTTAGTAATCGAGTGTGGAAATGTTCTGTTCTTGATCAAAACTTAATATTTTTTTTATAGATAGCATTGTACTCAAAAGTTTCGAATGTGATCTTTGTGTTAGGTCATGTCTTGCTGAGAGTTAATTATGTTGCTGCGGGATAGACAAAAACTGCATTTCGGTAAGCTCGCCCTCCTCATCCTTGCTTTTGAATGATTTTTTATGTTTTTCTGCAATGTTAGAATGTGATCAATCATTGGTGTTGTTATCTGGTGGTGATTAGGAAGGGTTATTTTATCAGTAGATCTTTGATTTTGTGATCTGATGATGCCTTTTTCTTCCTAATTCTTTGATGTTGTTATCTGATTTACGGTTGTAATTGAGTTGAGTCGGGTTTGAATAGTGAGAAGCTCGAGTTCAACTCGAAACTTGCTGTTCAAAGTTCGACTCGAGTGTCTCATTTACACCCTAATCTGATTGTGGTTGGGAAGGGTTATTTCATTGTAGTTTTTCATGTTCTCCCTGTTATTTTGCTTTTCCAAGCCTGACTGAAACCTTTCTGCTATATTCCTTCGACTCTGATACAAGTGTCTGGTACGGGCTCATTGCCCAGCACGGGTGTATTCAAAATTTTCAATGATTTTTCGTGTATTTGGAGGATCCTTATAATGTTATATCCCCATACGCGTGTTCATATATCCATCATATGAGTTCCAAACATGATTACTTCGAAAAAAATGATTTTTTTCAGTTCATTATTTTGCATCTTACTACAAACACTTATTATTGTGAAAGAGGGGGGTTCTTGGCCCTTTAAATTCTCTTTCTTATCATTTTTTTTCTTTCTACAGATCCCTTCTTTTCTTCAACATAGGGAAGTAGGCAAATTCTTAATTTATTTTTGTTTCACCATTTTTTTTCCATTATGAGAGTGACCTAACCAACTCACTTTCCTCCGAATATCTAACAATGTATAGATACTGTATCTTAGAAATTTTTGCACATGTTTATTTTCGGGTATATTTTCTCATAACATTTTTTTTTACATTTTAGAATTTTATTCTATTTTTAAGTGATGTATTGAGATCAATTCTTTATATATATAAAATTTAAGAAAAACTTCAATACACAGATAGTGTAAACTTTAGTTTATACAAGCCTTTTAGTTTTAGGGGTTATGGGTTTAGTTTAGGGTTTAGAGTTTAGGGGTTTGGGTTGTAGTGTCTAGAATTTAAGGTTAGTATTTAGAATTTATGATTTAGGGTTTAGGTTTAGTAATTTAGGATTTAAATTTATAGTATAAATATGCATGCTTGTGTATCAAAATTAAACCCATAAAATTCCCTCGTTCTTTTAGCCCAATACGTATGGGGCATTTGGAGATGAGTAATTATTCGATGCATCGTCATTACATGTCTATTTTATAATTTATTTTCTGGGTTCTTCTTCCCAACAATGACGTCTGCAAAGTTTAAACTTGAATTCTCTTTTTGGGAGAACAATGTGTCTTGTTATTGCACCCAACCTTTGTTGGTACATTGTTTGATATATATGAACCCATGCAATGATGCCATGACATTGATTATGAAACTTTGAAACCATGTTTTATTTGATTATACTGTCATTGTACGTTACTTGTGTTATTTGCATCATTGAGAACTCAAACTCGTTATGAACTGAGGCATGATGAGAGAGATCACACCATCATGAGAGTCACAACGACCTTGATTGTATATAATAAATTTTAGGGTAAATTATACTAGGTACTATCAAACTCGTTGATTCATTTATACCACTGAACTTTTAAATTGTTCAAATCTAACATTAAACTTTAATTTTTGACTCGTTTATGATATACTACGTCGTTAACTCATTAACGAACAGGGTTGTGACTAACGACAGCCCACGTGGATGCAAATACTAAACTTTAACAACTAAACTAGCATGAAATTAAGTAATGTTTTACCACAATATTATATATGTCAAAATAAGGTTGAGATTAAATTAAATTATTTTATAAAATAAATAATTATATATAATATAAAATATATTATTTACATATATATTAATAAATAAAAATAAAATATATTATTTTTATTTTTATATATTATTTATAATATATATTGTTTTTCCAAACAACACAAAATATTCAAATTTCAAAATCTAAAAAAAGCTAAAATTCTAAAAAATTCTAAACCCAAGTTCCTAAATTTACTTGTCGTCATCGATTGTAACATCTCCACTTATTCCTTTCTTCGTTGGACCCTCACGACCGATTGTCACATTTTACTGTTGTCGAAAATTAACAAACGATGTGTCAATCAATTGTCGAACATCGAACGTGAAAGTTCCAATCAAATAATGAAGTTGTGTGATGAATAGTGAATGGCAACAGACGAACTACAAAACGGTGCGCACGATGAGAAGAGGTGATTTCAATGCGACAATGACGACGTGAAGATCAACGAAGGTAGTGTGTGAATTTAAAATTTAGGGATTAATGTTTTAGGGTTTGGTCGTTTTTTTTTGTTGAAAATTTTGGAAATTTTAGGTTTTTTTAAAAATTATTTTTTAGTTTTTAAATAATATAATATATTATTTAAAATATAAAAATATATAGTTTATTTATATTATAGATATTAATATTATTTATAATATCAAAATATTTTATTTATGTATAAATTTCAAATTTATTATGATAATAAAAATATGTTATTCGAAGGATATATCAAAGTATATTGTTTGCAATATTATTTATTTCATAAAATAATTTGAATTAATCTCAACTGTAGTTTGACATATATAATACTTGTAATAAATTATATAATTTTATGTTGGTTTAGTGTTTAAGGTTTGCCTTTGCATTTATAGGTCTTAGGTTTAAATATTTTCAAGTGCATGTTTGTATTATTTTTCTTTCAACAAAACGATGTCATCATGGTGCAACGTCCACATGAGTTGTCGTTAGTCACATCACCGTCCCGTTAAAGTTAACATCGGAGTGGCATAAACGAGTTGGTATAATTTGTTTAAAGATTTAATTCAGTATCTTTGTAGTCTCATGTGCAAAGTCATCTTGTTTATGTCCCCATTTGTAGCAATGCTCGAATCATGATTTGGGTCGATTGCTAGCATACCATGAAATATGAATGCTTATTTACAATATAGTCCTTGGATGGTTGTGTAAACGTGTCACGCTTAAGATTTTTTTTTAAATTTGGTCCATTATTTTGCTCCCAACTCAAATGTAGCCTCTTTTGTCCGCACTGGGATTGGACACGGGGTGTTACAATTACACCGTGTTGATAGATAAAAAGATGCCAGTAAAAAAATTCAAAGTTTTTTAGGGGAGGATTTTCGGGAGAATGCATATCTCTTATTTTTTTTATTGTAGTTTTCCCCTTTTTGTTAATTGTCAATCGAGTTTGATAAAGTAATAAATATATTTAATTAAATCAATCAACATACCAATATAGAATTTGAAATTTTTAATATAAATTAGATCAAACTTTCACAGAAAAAAGGGAAAAGAAACTAGATTTCAAAATTTCGTATCTTCCTACATGCCAATAAGATGAAAGCTTCATTTCCAAGTAACTAACCTTTTGCTTTAAAAGCATATAAATCACGAGTTTTCTTTTTTCATGAACAAGTTTGCAGTTCCATAATAATAATAATAAAAGGAAATGATATTGATATCGATAGTTGAAATCAAATTCACTAAATATTAGTCTTTTTAAGAAAAGATTAAATAAAATAATCAATAAACCTAAAAGTTTATTTTAATATGATTAGAGTTGAGTTAGAAAGAGATGGTTTATGATTATAATAATCCTAGATTAATACCAACACATGTGTATACGAAACATCAGATCTATAATTGAGGGACAAAAGGAATTTGCAACAATGAAAAAGGAAAAAAAGCAGTGTCTTCAAAAGCATTTATTTATCTTAGATCTGTTTTTCAATCAGTTCAATAGATAATTAAAAGCAAAAGGATGAGACATTGAGTCTCTTAAGCAAAGTATCTGGTGGTATGAATGAAAAAAATAGAAGGGCTGTGACGTTGGGTTTCTTAAGTAAGGTCAGGAGTTTGATTTGGCGTTGTGAATGAAAAAGTAATTGAATTGGGAGAGTCATCCTTGTTTTGAGTCTTTATAAAATCTAACATGGATTAGTCGAACAATGAATTGAATACCGATAGTAAAAAAAAGGTGAATGTTAGCCAGCTGTTGTTCATTCTAACTTGTAATGAACACAAAGAATATGCTTTGCTGAACATGTGACTCACGTCTCCAAGAACATGCTTTTACCCATCCTTAAATAGATTTACAGACTCAAGACTTGCCATTCTCAGTTTGAGTTTTGAGTTTCAGCAGGCAGCTTGTGTGAGAGCTAAAAATGGCAGCAACAGCATCCAGCAGTCAGGTGTTTTGTGTACCGCCGGGAGTGTTGGAGCAGATAGTGAGTTGCCATAATTCCTTTCAGCCTCACCAAGTTGATCTTCAACATCTGGTTAACCTCATTGCGTGCATTTTCCAAAATGCTGCCACCACTGCTTCCAAGGTTTTCTCTCTTTATCTGTCTACATACATACATACATGATTAAATGAATGGTTTATATATACTATATATATATATATATGGTGTAGGGTGGGGATCATGTACAGTTAAACGAAATGATCAACCGACTGGAGAATGTGAGTGGCATGCGTCAAGCATTGGAAGATGTCCGAAGTATCTCTTGTGAGGTACGTACATTCTTATTTCTTTCCTCAACCCTCTTCGTTATTATTCGATACACAGACTATATTTAAAAAAAAAAGCATACCATTCCTTTTCCTTTTCTTTTACTTTTACTTTATAATAATATTTTTTTATCTAAACACTTGTCACCTCGTAAAAAACATTAAAAATCAATGTAAATCACAATTGTATTCAACATGTAGTTCATTATGTATATATAAATTTACACGTACATTAAATACAAATCATAACAATGAAATATTGATTATTGTGACTTCGACAATACAAAACTGCAGATGTCATGCATTTCATCAGGAGGAAGTGGTGTGGATGAAACGACAATGCAGCAGCTCCGGAGGCTGAAAGACTACGCGTGGAACGCCAAAGTGGTGCTGGCGATGGCGGCTTTCGCCTGCAGCATCGGCGAGTTGTCGATGCTCATGAAGCACCGCAACACCGACCCCATGGCAAAGTACGTTGAGACCCTCAAGGGCCACCATTACACCACCATAGACTTCACGGTGCTCGAACGCATCGGGCTTTTCAAGGCCATGATCGACGTCGTCAACACGAACATGGCCTTCTTGGTCCCTTCCATTTCTCGTATTCCGAAAGAGGTTCACTCCATCAAAGATGCCACCGCTTGTTTTCCCATTGCTTCCTACAAGATCCTTCGCATTGTTTTGCAAATCACAACCATTTTTAGCAAAAAAAAGTAAGCATTTCGGAGACCGAAACTCAACAATTCGCAGCTTGATTTGCAAAGTAGATAACCCTGTCTGTTTTCAGGGACAGTTTGGAATCCACAATCCAAGAATTAATTGAGTTGGTTAAAGAAGTTAGCCTTATAAATAATATCCTTCAAGAGAAGCTACTATTTTGCCAAAGGGATGCTGGTAAGCATGTCTTTTATATAATTATAAACGCACTAGTTTTTGTATCTCAAGACCTCTTCTTTCTTTTTGATATGAGATTAAAATCCCTCGTCTCTTTCGGACGTGACATAATGTTCATGTCATGCAGAAAAGTACGCACCGCACCCATACGAAGACATTGCCAAACTTATTCCTAGAATCAGCATTTCGGAACTCGTCGACAGAATCATGCATTACGTAAGGATGCAGGTAATTAATTGGTTTAATTACAATTTCCATTGAATATTTACTGATTTAAACTTGGTTTTTCGATGATTGATGATTTCCTTCTCCGACGCAAACAAAAAAACAGGTGAACGAAAGTCTGAGGAGCAAGCATGTTTTGTTTCTCATATCGGATCTCGACGTCCCTGTTGAAGAGATCAAGGTGCTTAACTGGTTGTACCAGAGAACCGACCGAACGTACGAGATTGTTTGGCTCCCGATCGTCGACTTGTCGACGTATGATATGAAAAGGTTTTGGGAGCTTAAACAGTTGATGAAATGGAGTGTGGTGGTGGAGCCATCGAGGATCGAGGCTGACGTGGTCGAGTCCGTGAAGAGGGAATGGAATTTTATAAGGCATGCGATCGCGGTGTCGGTGACTCCGGACGGGGAAGTTGTATGCCAAAATGCTCTGCCTATGTTGTGGATATGGGGTAATATGGCTTTACCTTTTAGTGACAGAACTGAACAGATTCTATGGAATTCCATTGACGAACGAAAAGGTTGGAAGCTTGATTTGCTGCTTGATGAGTTCATCATTCCCGACATACATTCTTGGGTAGAGGATCGAACGTCATTCATTTGCCTGTTCGGAGGCGGAGACATTTCATGGATTCAAGAATTCACCGAGAAAGTCAAGTATGCCACATACGCCGCCGGTGTTTCTTTAAAACTAGTTTATGTGGGAAAGAACAAAGCCAAACTGGGGCTATCCAAGACCGACCTCAGTCGAGACATCAGCGTCATCGAATCCGAATTCCGATGGCGGTTCTGGACTCGACTCGAGAGCATATTGTACTCCAAAATCCGACACGGGAAGACAGTCACAGCTTACAGAACCGACATAGTGATCCAGGAAGCTCTGAAAGTGGTAGGCCACGGCGGAAAAGGCGAACCATGGGCCATTTTCTCAATGGGACCCGACACAATGGTGACAACGGACGGCGGAACAGGTCTAACCATAATGTCCAACTACCAAAAGTGGAGACAAGACACGACAGGGCTTCGGTTCCTGGAAGGTTTAAAGCATTACAAAGGGGTGATATCTGGGGATGTCCATGGCTGCATCAAAGTTCATTTACCGGTTCTGGGTCAGGTCCCTGGTATCATGGTTTGCCCCGACTGTTCCAAGGTGATGGACATGTTTTATACATACCGTTGTTGTGATGAGTAATTAACTACATACAGTACTTATACCTAAGAGTGATAAATTAACACCTATGATGGTGAGAAAGATGTGATATTCTTTGTTTTTCAGCTCTTTGTTTCGATGATATAATATATGCAACTATCAATAATCTTAAAAATAAACAAATATTTTTGTTCAAACTTGATTCATTGACAAGTTTATTCGTACTAAACATTATACTTTCTTTATTGCACTAAATAATCAAACGGCTTAATCCGAGACTTTCGGAAAATAAGTACCTGCTCAGTCTCTTGTATATAGCAACATCTATGACTATTATGAGCAATGGTGTATGATATTATACAGCTTTACCTGAGACAACAAAATTGGAGAATGTGGACGACGTTCGTTTGCTAGTTGTACGGATCAACCCAGCACTTGTCCTTCTTGACAGCATTTTCCCATCGCCGTCTGAAAAGATACAGCTCAACAAAGGATTGCCTCCTTATCTACACAGATCAAGTTCATACTCCAATAAGTATAACCAGTGTATTCAGACACTGAATGACTGCCAAGTCGGCCAATGACTAGAAAGAAGCATGTTTCCTGGATGTTTAAGTTTAGTGTCATCTTGTAATATCTAAACCTTTCAACTTCTATTTATGGCAAATATCAACAAGAAAGGTTAAGTGTTTCTAGCTAAGGACGGCAACACAAACTCAAAAAGCAAGAAACCCAGATACATACTTCGACTCTAGGTTCTTTCGAGTGTGGATTGTGAGAGTTCTACAATACAAAAACAGACCATAGAGTTAGCCAAGATAAGTTCCACAAATGGCTCAGGAAAAATAGTGTACCATTAACATCTTATAGACATAGATATTAAATTTCTAACCTTTATATGATGTCCACCTTTAAGAGTAGAGTTATTTTTTTCAGCTGCGCTTGCTAGCATAGGATAGTGGCGGAGAATGTACTCAGCATCTACAACAATACCTTTGATTCGATTACCCTATTAAAAAACAGCTTCAGAAACATTCTTTTGTCTGATGAAAATCATAGGGAAACTCATTTTCAAAACAACCATAATGCCAAACTTAGCTTTAACCAGCCTGGCATAAGTTGCAACTAACCACAAAAAATATCGACACAACAGCAGTAAAGCATTATCATGAACCTGAATCAGAGATGTGCGACATTCACAAAGTTGCTGACCACCATTACTCAAGGATGATAATGTTTGAATACAGGAAGTAATGTACCTTTTAAGATCTTGTTGATATAGAATATAGATATTAAATTTCTAACCTTGTCCAGCCTTCTGCCTTTGACATTAGAGTGATTTTCCGCACCGACGCCCCCTAGGGAAGGACGATTGTGGTGGATTACATACTCAGCATCCACAATACCAATATTGTTGGTTCGATCACCCTATTAAAAAACAGGTTAAGCGACATTCTTTCGACAAAGCAAAATAAGACAGAAAACCACATGAAGTAGCTTGCCTGTGCACAATAACCAACTTGCATATCGAGGCCCCAGGCATGGATCAAATCATTCTGGAAAATAGATAAGTAAATAAAAGAATGTATCGACCAGCCAAGGATGTGACATAAAAAACTGAAAATCTGGTGTACGTTGCAATTTTATAAACCTTTAAATAACAAGACCAAGGGATATTCAGCAGTGCATGCAGAACTAGAGCACCAAAGGTATAAAAAAAATACAGTAAAACAACATAGTAAATTCTCAGACATATTAACCAGACAAGAAAATCCAGTCCAGCTCCTCATCAATCATTAAATTAATCTGAGAATCATGTTTTCACTTAAACTTAGATCCAAATTATAGATGTATCATCGCGTATTTAGCATTAAACAGTATGATAGAAAAGATATATAGCAATTGAACTATATGCTCCCCACCCAAAACAGAAGGAAAAAGTAAGGAAAGGGGAAAGGCAATAATAAAGAAGAAAAATCCTGAAGTCTAAAAGGCAAACCTGAATCATGTACCACACACAACGCCAGGCAGCTCTCGAGAAAACAGGGGCCATCATTTCTATCCACCTGTAACATTCTCTTGTTCTTAAATTTGTTAAGCAAAACCAACATCTGGCAGAGGTTTCTAACTAATTAATTTCATCACGTAAGCATAGGTTCTTTCGCGAATCTCAATAGAAAAGATACACTCTCACTAAAAAAGAATTACAATGACGGTTTCGTAACATTATTATTTTATGAAGAATAACTAATATTTTTAAGAACCAATGAAAAATATTTAGTAATTTCACTGATATTTTACCCTGTGCATGGAGGGTCTTTACTATGGCCATCACAACGCTTCCCCTTAGCTTGTTGTTTGAAAGTTCTCCTACAACGAGTAACCATACACAATGAAGCAATTACGTAACAAGTTTCAATAAATTATGTATTTAAACAAATTTGTGCATGGCTTACAAAGCAGTGTATTCAGAATATGCAATGTATATAGCACAAGTAGTATTCAGAGGAGATATCAAGAAATAAATGACAACAACAACCTGTGCACTACTGACTTCCTTTCACGTGCAGTAATTTGGTGGTGCACCTCTGATTTAGAACGATCAAGCGCAGGCTGTGATATCTCAAGCCCTTCATGCTCAATAATTGACACATATCTGAGTTATCAAATTAAGTTAACTTTTGAGTATCTGTAAAATAGATTATCAGTAGAAATCATATAGGATGCAGCTATGTGAGAGCCATAACACTTTCTCCATTCTTTTAAATAAACATAATAGCAAATTTTAGCAGAACTAGGAACTAAAATGAACAACTTTGTAAGCTTTGTGGTAACTATTGTAAGTTGACGAGAAGTGTTAGGGTTTAATTTAATGTGTAATTAGAGTTTATTTCTAAGTCAGTAGTTTAGATTTACTAGAAGTCTTATTTAAATTAGGGATAAATATTATTTAAATTATAGATAAAAATATAATTTTAGTTATATTGAAACTCTGTATCAGCCTATTTAAAGGCTTATCCCATACACATTTGATTAAGAAGAATAATAAGAAAATACAGAGAAATACATTATTCTCTCTAGAAAATATCTTGTTCATCTTCTTCAAACAACAAATCCCTAACCACCGATCACACACAAACCACCATTATTCATTGCATCTACAGCCACCATGTCCCCTTTCTCACATGGTATCATGAGCCAACAATGGTTCTGATGTCGTCACCACTGCTACCATCTCTGATCTGAATCAAATTGGCGATCTAATTTTTTTCCGCTGTTGTCATTAGGCCACGCTCGTTCCTTGGCTTCTCTCTCATTGGAATCTTACATCTATGGTGAAATTTCTACTCGTTTGATTTCGTTTAATTTTGTTATTTTGTTCTCTATTTAATGGTTCTATCTTAGCCAATCAAAAAGATATATGAAAATGTTATAGTTTAGCCTTAAAAACTATTTTGTTCTATCTTAGCCATCCATTGTAAAAGATAGGGAAAGGTTATAGTTTAGCCTTAAAAACTATCTGGTTCTATCTCAGCCATCAATTATAAAAGATAGGAGGAGAGGTTTTAGTTTAGCCTTAAAAACTAGATAATATTTTTTAAGGCATTCTACATCAAAGATCCAAGCTGGAATTATAGTTTGTGTAACCACCAGCTTGAGGGGGAGTGTAGATTTCTGTGATCATTGTTGAATAGAAGCAGCTACTTAGTCCGTGAATGACAGAAAAAGCTGGAAGACATCTCAGAAGATGCAAAAACCTGAAAAAGATCATCACTGGCAGAGAAAAGCTAGAAGATATCTAAGGAGGGTGCAGAAACCAATAACAACAGTAAAGTTGGTAGACATCTCAAGAAGGATGCAGAAACCAACAACATCGTTTGCAAATTTTCAACAATGGTCGTTCAAAGAACAACATGATTATGTCCTAGATGTTCAACACAATGGCTCCCAAAAAATGGGAGATTTTTTCTCTAAGAAACAGCATGAGAAATATGAGTAGGGCATCACATCCAAGATCCAAGCTGGTGCTCTACTGCGTTTGCTCACCAGCTTGAGGGGAGTGTAAGTTGACGAGAAGTGTTAGAGTTTAATTTAATGTGTAATTAGAGTTTATTTCTAAGTCAGTAGTTTAGATTTACTAGAAGTCTTATTTAAATTAGGGATAAATATTATTTAAATTATAGATAAAAATATAATTTTAGCTATATTAAAACAATGTATCGGCCTATTTAAAGGCTTATCTCATACACATTTGATTAAGAAGAATAATAAGAAAATACAGAGAAACACGTTATTCTCTCTAGAAAATATCTTGTTCATCTTCTTCAAACAACAAATCCCTAACCACCGATCACACACAAACCACCATTATTCATTGCATCTCCAGCCACCATGTCCCCTTTCTCACAACTATCGTACTCTCTTCTATGCACAATAGCGATGTACTTTGAGACTCCAACTAGAGGGGCAAAGACTGAAGATCCAAACACAATCTGTCAAGCAATTTGAACTGCAGGTAAAAATCACCAGCTTATCCAAATCATCTCTATCTGGCTCCACAGTCATTCTCAATTCTTTAGATATGGTATAACTAAAGATTGAACAAAAAATAGGCATGGTATAACTAAGATTAATCTATGGTTATCACCAATGCACTACTAATAGAGGAATTGTTCAACAAAAGCCATCCTAAATTTCCACGTTTGTGCATGTCTGAGAACCTGAGTTATTTAACTGCATCTTTCATAAACTTATCATACAGCATGCATTTATTAGCAACATTTTTCTACTTGTATGATAGGATTTCATTTTTCCAAATAACAGAAATTAGCAGCAAGTTTCTAACATAGTATCTATGTTCTAATAAAGATAATTGCATTCAACGTACACTTCGGGGCGAAAATATTTAACTCCAAGGTCCTCATCCCAGAGGAAAATGTAACTATATTCTGAAACGATATCAGGGTGCAAGAAACGCTTTGCAAACCACCTAGTCACCAAGAAACAAAATCCAGGAGAGATTTAGAATAATGCTACTTCCCATATAATTTTTTAAGGGATTGGAAAGATTTCTTACCATTTAGTTTGATTGCGTGCAGAAACATGTATGACTTTATCACACCATTCAAAATGCTTCCATTCATCAACAATACCATCATAGTGGAAAAGCATGACTACGAAACCACTAGACAGAAACTGTACAATAAAAAACAATGAGTATCGAACTCAAAATTAAATACAAGCAAACAGTGTACTCTAAAGATCAAAAGAATCGTCATCTACCGTCGTGACCAATTTGTCCACTAAATCTTTTTGCTTTATTCCAACAGCAACTGCAAGTAAGCTGGTGGAAGTATTTTCCTTCTGTCCAAACAGTATGCACATTAACATAACACAGTGCAATATTAAAGTTAGTAAGGTCACGCGTCAGTGTCACATTGGCCAAATGAATTGCCCTTAGAGGAATTAGCAGCACAATAACTTTTCATGAAAGTCTTAAACCATGTTAAATTATATCCTCCAGTTGTTTGTGTTTTTTAATCAACTGCAGTTACATCTAGCTGCTGTTGCAACATTTTTTTTTCTTTAATTTCTCTAGTACATTATGCTGCAATGAGAAACATAAACATGTTTGAAGATTCAGTCAAATTATAAAACCACTTCTAATAGCAACTGATTATGTTTCCCAGACTCTTCAATTTCTCAAGTACCTGTGTCTGACATTTGTGTCTAATGCATATCTGGACATGATGTGGGGATATGATTTTCCGAAGATCCTCTAAATGCATGAAAAAACTTCAAAAAGGGAAAAATATCCGTGTTGGACATATACCCGTATCCTAACTTGTGGGTTGTGACAGTATTCTTAAGCTATATTAATTAGACTCGAGTAAGAGTGTCCAACAATGGATTTCTTTTTCTTCAAGATTTCAACATAGTTTTAAAATTCCAATGAATTAAAGATATTCCCTATGCAGAAATAGACAATTTTCAAAACCCAAAGTGCACAAAGAATCATTAAGAAATCCATAAGCTAAAAAAAACATCTTTCTAATCTAAATCTACACAATAAATCAGCCAATCATAAACAACCAGCAATTCAAGAATATCCAGAGAGATGAGTGTGATTCAATGGAGCATGCTCCATAAACCATCAGCAATTTTTTTTCTTTACTCAGCCAAAGGTTTACTGTAAAGTGCAGTTTTCTCCATGGAGTTATTTCAAACTTTACGGGAAAGTGCATGCTCCATAAATTCTAATTTCATTATTCAAGTGAGAAACATGTTCACAAGATTATATTCTCACTCATACTTGATTGAAACATTACCTTTGGGAAGCCCCATAAAGGTCGCATTTGCAAGTTAGACTTATTTTCGATGATACCTTCAGGTAATGGCTCACTTCCAGGAGGCCTGCATTGGTTCTATAAATACGAAAAAGAAGAATAATTGGAATCTTGTTTACCCGAAAAACATTTTCATAAACAAGGATATGATTAAGTAAAACCTTTAAACTTAAAGACTCCTGAACAGACCTGGCAATTTTGAACATTTGAGCTTTGCAAAATATCAGCCATTCCCCATGTAAATGCTCTCTACACAAAGGGAACAACTGTCATTCCAGACATCCAACCAACATATCACTCTCCATTCGATTCACGCACCAGCTTCCAAAAGGAAAACTCATAGTCAAGCATCATCTTCAATCATATGATGATAAAAGAAGGAACCAAAAGGGAATCCATGAATATTGAGCTGGGCAACAGCCATTCCCATACCAATAGACCCGCCGCATAGCGCAATTATATTGATGTTATATGGGATCAAAAATGGCAAACATACCTCTCTAGTTTCTGGTTCTACATATAAACTCCCTAAGAGGTAAACCATAGAAAGCAAAGCAGTGACTGGAGCAAGGATACAAAGACAGGAGCCCCAAACTTTTCGTTCAGCGACTAGAGGTATCTGTCAAATCGAATGAACCAAACATATAAACATCTAAAAGATAAGTAACCAAAACTATTACTGGCTGAAGAATTAGAGGGCACCAATATTCTCAAATTATGGCATACATAGTAAACATTAGTGACCAGCAAGTTCGTATAAAAAAAGCAACTCATTTTACACACTTTCGTAACAATATTTACGATTAATATTTTAATAATCCAATCGTCATGTTTCATATTTTATTCATTTCAATCATGCATGTCGAATCTTCAGTAAATTAGTATTTCCTCAATGTAATTATATATTCATAAAGACGGTGTTCTTCATAAAGAATTTACGGTATGCTTAAATTTTCCAGGAAAATTGCAACAAAAGCAACGTAAAACATGATTGTTGTAACATCCAAATTCCTAAATTCTAAGCATAGACAGATAAGATTCTGCAGAAACGAAGAAAAAGTAGAAAGATAATCGGGAAAATTAATAATTCTCAACTTTTAGTATTAAATCAACCAAAAGAAAAAACAAAAGAACTTACAAAATGTATTGCTTTGTTATAACACATGAAATAACAACTTTCTGCTTCTGGCTTTAAGCTTAAAATGGGGTGTCCTTTCTTTGGAACGAAAGCCTTTTCCAGGAATCTTTTTGAAAATCAAAACATGAAAGGATGTTTTACAGACAGTTATATAAGATTGAAATACTTTGAGAAGAACAATGAAGCCGAAGAACACGGTTAAGTGAAATTAATGGCGGAAATTTTTTGTCCGTTTCCCACGCTTTCATATTTCAGTTTTTAGAAATCTTAGAATTTATTATTATTAAAATTAAATGGTCCATTTTCTCACATGAAAATAATATTAGTACTAGTTCACATTTTTTAAATACAATTTATATAATAATATTTACACTATTTAGATCTTGCTCATATATAAATCAGAAAAAAATAAGTATTTAAGTATATTTGATTTTAATCTTACATTCTTGTTAGGGGTGTAAATGAAAATAACGTTCGATAAACCGTTCGTATAATATTCGTTTATTAAGCTAAATAAATGAGTATGAACAAAAATTTTATGTTCGCTTAATAAACGAACGAACACGAATAGAAGTGTGTTCGATTCGTTTATGTTCACGAACAAGCTCGTTTATAGGATGAAAATGCTCGTGGATGTATCTAAATATTACTTTTTTGTTGTTGCTAAGGATGTTATATAAGTTCGTACTGAAATGTAAGTTTTATTTTGTTGCTTTTATTTAATTTATTTATTGTTAATTCAGTTAACATTTCTGAACATACAAACGAACACGTTCGGAAACACTAAACAAATAAACACAAATACTCTCGAAAATAAATAAACAAACACGAACACAAATATTAAAAATTTAAACGAACAAGAATCGAACATGAACATTTTTTAAAATAAATAAACGAACACGAACATAGTCATGTTCGTTCAATCTCGATTCATTTATACCCCTAATTATTGTGTAATGATACTAACAGTATACTAATTGAGTTGAACACCTTAAATATCGTAACATTTTAAAAGTCATAAATTTTGTTAAGCATGCATCACTGAATTTGAGGGTGATGAATGGCTAAATTTTATTGTTCAAAAAAATATTTTTGGATTTAAAGCACACCCTTTTATTTTTTGAATCTATTGCATTTTTTACATTGAAAACTAAAATCGGCCGGACTACATATCAAGTTCAGGCAAATAAAGGAGAAGTCAGCCCAGATACTAAATTAAGAAAAATTATCATATCTAGAGGCTAAAAATTAATGTATCGCTAATAAAAATGACGTTGATAATTCATAAATTCAAGCTACATTATATTGTGCAAATGTAAGTATAATATAACAAAATAAATCATAATTGCATAATCGATAATATAACAAAATAAATCATAATTGCATAATCGATATAGAAATTATAAAAAAATGTCATCTTTAGGCGGAAAAATAATGGTAAGTTGACAGGGTGCTTTTAATTTTTTGTTACAGAGATCATAGCAAATGTAATCTACATCAACTAATCCCATATAGCTTAATAATCCTGATTCCTTTTTTTTATAAAGAGAGAGAAGGCTACACTGCTGAGCACCATTGTTAAAAGGTGGGACACTTAGCGAACCCAATCCCCAAATTGAAAATTAGCATCTGACTTCATTTTGCTGAGCAGAAACTCAATGACCAAATTCCATCTTGTATGTGCCTCTAATATCTGATTGGACCATCCAGACTCCCGGATGCAAACTGAAGGCCAATGTCCACAATGAAATAAGATCATACAATTCATCTGTTGAATTTATCAATATATAAAAAAAGTTTCAAACAGATCCGATCATGCAAAGAGAGGCGAACAAAGTAAGCTACTGTTACTCTATACTTCAATGTGAGCATCAGACGCAGAATTTGGGGGTCAAGCTCACACCCATTACTATTCAATACAAACTTAATCACCATTCATGAGCATGATTTACACAATCTACAGATGGGTCCTACACATATGTATGACAATGTTTAATGTATTGGAAATAGTGGACAAAATAGTAATGGATTGGATCTAAACCCGGGATTTGGAGGGTCTTCAAAGGTTGTATCTTCACACCTATGTCCGTATGCATCAGACCCAAGTACTTCAAGAAATCTAAAGAGCCCGAGAAACATAGGGGAAAACTATGAACACAATGGTTTACGAGGTAAAAATCAAATGGCACTTGAAAAGATGTGTGTTAGGAGGGGGGAGGCCAAGTTTCCGCCAACTATTTTCTCTTTCAAATTCGTGGCAACTAGTTTCAGTCATTACCTGCCGAACAATTGGATTGGTGGATGTCGTGAATTCATCGGTCATTCCGTGCCAAACAACCTTTCCCTCATGAAGAAACAATAACCTATTAAACAAAGGTGAGATTCAATGAGTAGGCCATCCAACATCATGGCAAAATCCAATTAAAAAAAATCATATATCGTAGAAAACCTGTCGACAGCTCTTCGGATGGTACTAAGTTGATGAGTAACAACCACATAAGACGCAATCTTTCCTTGTTTCCCAGATGCATCCTCACCCTTCATATGGACAGAGCAGATGAGATCTTCAACAACTGTTGATGCAATCGGATCAAGCCCGGCTGTTGGTTCGTCATATAAAAGCACCTGTCATTAACATGAAACAAAACTATATAAACAAATAAAAAATAGAGCCTAACAAGGAGAATGGAAGATAAATATATACAGCAATTTCTAGTGAATAAATGACAAATCAAATGATAACTGATTTTATAAATTATCACCATGGCTGTGAGATATGAAATATTAATAATAAAGGTTTCAATCCAAACTGGAACAAAAGGAGGAAGCCAAGTTGGATTAAACTCAAGTGGGAATGCAAACTAAATGTTATGTTCTCAGTTCCTACAGTTTGGGATTAATATCTGAAAGCAAATAGGATCAGCTGGATACTAGTTGAGGCTCACTTTTCCAAGGAGGATAAATAATGCACAGGATTATCACAAAAGCTCCATATCAATTAATTTCAAAGAGAATTACCATACCTCCGGCTCAATTGATTCTTTGGAAATGTCACAGATTATAGAACGAGCTAAAGCAACTCTTTTCTTCATTCCACCAGACAACTCAGAAGGTAACCTTTCTTCAACTCCCTGAAGAGAACACGCATTGGTATTTTTTTACTCTGCTGGAAACTTAAATATTAAGGTGTCTACAGTGCAAAAAGAGGTGATGAAAGTAAAAGCATACACTTGTTACATGATAAGCAGATAGTCTACAAGAACAGAGGTTCCGCATTAACTACACAAGTTCCAACGGTTCATTATGTTGATTTACTCAAGCCCGACGGAACATCTTGCTAAGACCTTAGTTATTGGTTACATATTAAACCCGAATCAATCCAGAAAGTTCCAAGCTGGGACAACTAATTAACATTGTATGCTATCCAGGTGAAGAAAGTCAAAATGCAAGCATACCTTTAAACCAACAGCAGCCAAGGTCTCCGTCACAAGCTGTGAAATTTGTTCGTCGGACATGCTTGAATTTTCATATCTATGCATAAACACAGTCATCAGCCAACTCAAGTAATTTCTTTATTAGGGAGAAAAGGAATTTAGAATCCAAGATAAACCCCCTAAAATCTAAGGAGAAAAAGAGTATAGTATTCTTAGGAAAGAATTTATACTGCCTCTTACAAAAGGAAACCAACATTTTCACGAATGGTCAAAGAATCAAAAAGCGCTGCACTCTGGAAAACCTGTTAACAAAGAAGTAAACTAGTAAATCGATCATGCCACCAATAAATTATCTCAAAACCCTGCCAGTATAGTATTCAGAGCTTAAATAAAATTTTACCAATCCAATTCGAAGACCAGTTATCTCATCATCACCAATCAAACCCGATCTCTTTTTACCTCGAATATATACCTCTCCCTGCACATAAGAATTATACGTTCTTTATGTAAGGAATAAATCAATATACAACATAATGCAAAAACAATTTACCAAAACTATGAAAGCGGACTTAATAAGCATTACTCACCTTGTCTGGTGCAAGAAGTCCAGCAACAATCTTAAGAATCGTCGATTTCCCAGTGCCAGAAGGACCAATAATTCCAACAGCTTCACCATGCCTAATCTATTGATCAAGGGAAATGTTCAGAATCAACAGATATAAAGAGAAAAACAACCAAAAAAGGAAGGAAAAAAATCTATGTTTCTAACTCGCCTATTATTCAAATTTTTGGACATGGGGAATTGGTAAAAAAATGATCCAAAATTTGGATACAAGTACATGGACACATTGTATAGTAATAGAACACAAGAAATACATCTAAGACCATAAATTGCAAATAAATACTTGGTATAACTAATTCAAGATGTCACCAAATTATGGCTAATATGTTACTCATGTACTCCAATTCATCTATGGCTAGGTGTTTGGTATGGTTTAGCCAACCTTAAAGTGTTCTAGTCTTAAGGTGCTTTGGATGCTCATAAAGAAGGCAGTAGATAAAATTTGCCTAAGACCACAAATTGTAAATATACAATTGTTATAACCAATTCAAGATGTCACCCAATTATGGCTAATATGTTACTCACGTACTCCGATTTGTCTATGGCCAGGTGTTTGGTATGGTTTAGCCAACCTTAAAGTGTTTGTCTTACGGTGCTTTGGAAGCTCATAAAGTAGGCAGTCCTTAAATCATTCAAGACAAAGTTTGCCCAGTCCAGTATGAAATTTGGGAAGTATAAAGTAGTATAGTAATACATAACTTGATGTCATTTTATGCACTTGTTTGGGAAACTATGGGACAGAATTCACCAGAGCTGCAAGACTACTTTTCTAAAGTATGTCGATCCCCAAAATATGTTTCATTTTCATCTAGAAATGATTCGTCTAAACGAACTGTTGAGCACCTTTACACTTCCCAACTCTTCCCACAAGAAAAAATGTTCAAACAGATTTTGGGAAGTATCTGATAACTTGAAATAACCCTCATCCAGTCAACTAATAAATATCAGAATAACAGAGATTCACATGTAGTCCAAACACTGCTAGAATAACAAAAACAATATCAAAAGCCAAGAAAATCACCTTGAAGCTCACACCTCGCAATACGTGTTTTTCTCCAAATGATTTGTATACGTTTCGACATTCAATGAGAACATCAGAATCACTCTCATGCTTCACTTCCTTGTTCAAATTCCCAAACTTAGATGATTCCTAAAAACAAATGCAAATCACCATGTTGAAACCGAGAAACTAAAAACAAGACATAAATAAAGCCTTTAAATTCCTAAGGCTTCATTTGATTATTGCTTTGCGAGCTGTTTCATCTTCCAAAAGCAAAAAGCTCAATTGGACACAAAAATAATAATTTTTTGAAAAATTAAACATTTAAACTGTAAAAGTTTCTGTAGAACAACTTGCATACTTTACTTAAATAAACAATTCTGTTTGAAAGCAAAAACAAATAGCAATAAGGAAACAGAGACTAAGATCAATAAATGCAAAAGAATTGGATATTTTTACACAGTTCGATTGCAAGAAACAAGATAAGCATAGATTGGATGCGATAATTACCATGAAAGAACAAATGTTTAGCAGAAAATGGAAAATATAAACAATTTGAAAGCAAAAAAAGAGTACACTATATAAGCAAAGACATGGTTAGCAATCAAGCAGATTCCATTCAACCAAACAGCACAAATTTCCAAGTCAACCTAAAGAAATTTCCATAAAAGATCCTTCCAAACAAATACAATAAAGAGCTAAAGGAAACATAAAATTGCAGATATATTTACATTGAACTTAGTTCCAGGGAATCCATCACGTCCCAGGTTTCTAGTAGGAGCCATACAAGCACAGATAACATTTATATGGTCCTTCCTCTCGTTGACACAACAAATTTTGATTCTTTCTTTACCCAAATCGCAACTTTTAGTTGATGAAACCACATGAAACGACCCCAATAAAGTTGAGGAAACGATCGCTCGTGTCATTTTGTATGAGGGGAACGAAAACTCTGAAACCCTGAAATATTAATAGAATCTAATCACTTTTGAAAGTGAAGTCTCAAAGAGAAATGTAAAAGGAATTCTGGGTGCTGGAAATTAGTGGTTTTTGGAGAAGACAATAGAGTTTGGGAATTCTAAGAAATGCCCAGATAGGTTAAATCAATCAGAGTCTCCAAAGTTGAAGTAAGGAAATGGGTTTGGAATATAGGAGCCCAAAATCTAATTGAATTTTTAATTAATGAAAAGAAAAAAAAAAGGAAGAAATGTGGAAGAGAAAAAGGGTTTCAAATTTTTTTATGCACAAGTTTATATAAATTTTAGTTTATACAAGTTTGTTAGATTTAGGTTTATAGTTTAGGTTTAGGCTTTAGAAATAGAAGTTAGAGTTTAGGGTCAGAGTTTAGGGTTTAGGTTTTGTAATTTAAAATATAGTTTTTATAAAGGAATTATGTAATATTTTTTTATACAGTTTATGTATTAAATATATATATTTTTGTTGCTTTTTAAATTAATTTTTGGGTAAAATACACTAGAGGTCACTTAGTTATAGGTTTAGTAACAAACATGTTTTTTTTTCTAAAACTAAGATCTGAATCACTCAATTATAGATTTAGGAACAAATCTGTCATTTTTCTTTGAAATATAACATTTCGGTCATTCAATTATAGGTTTAGGAACAAATATGTCACTCAATCAAAATTTTGTGACAAACAAGTCATTATGTCATTTAAATTGAGACAATGGCTTGGTATAATAACAAATTTAGTCCCCAAAACTTATGCATTAAATTAATTTGATTTTAATTAGAAATTATTCAATAAACTTAACTATTCATATTTAAAAAATTTTGACACTACACCATCCTGACACACCCTCCGATCACTTACCATGCTCCATATTATGTCCATCAGTCTGATAATCAACATATGTGATTGCTCGACAGTCACAGTCACTTCAATACTAGACAACTGACAGACTGATGGAATATACTCATAATGACGTTAGCGTTGCCTGCTAGTAGACACAATTGTAGACACTAAATTTTGTCCGAGTTTAAATTAAAATGCTCGAAATAAGATCAATCCACATCACCCTTTTAATACTCAAAACCTTATATCATAAGCTCAAAATTACATGGCCTATTACATATGATTTTATATAGTAAAAAAATAAAAATACAAAAAAATAATAATTTCAACTCCTTCCTCATTAAGTCTTTATTTCCATTGGTTAGAAAGTACTTGAGGCCCAAGACCTTAATTTTTATTGGTTCTCATTTTTTTAAAGGGATAACCCAAAATACCCTTTTATCATCTCATGTATTAAAACTTATATCCTATTTTTATTCCCATAAAATACTCTCTCTATATATAATACACCAAAAAAAAAGAGACCACGCACACATTTTTTTCAACCACTCCACAGCCGCAACATATTTTCCATTCCACCCGGCAACGCCTCACTACCTAGACTAACCTATTTCATTTCCCCTAAATTGTTCCCAGCCCAAATGGCCATTTCTATTTTTTTTCCCGTGAATCCCATGAATTCCAACCCCAAATAACATGCGGCCATTGATATTTCCCTTCACCAAACCCCAAATTCATTCTTTTTTCTTTGAGCCGCAGCCCCAAGTTTTCCCCAAACCCGTTACATCTTCATTTGGCAGCCACCGATCCTTATCACTTCCTCATTCGAATCACTAACTCTTAAATTAAGTTTTTCAACCCCATCGACAACGATACGTGGATTGATTGATCGATCATATATTTTAGTGTTTTCTTCCCTTTTTATTATATATTTTGTATGTAACTCATTCTTATGGTTTAATGAAATATTGATGAGATTTGATGATATCCACTTTATTTATTTTAGTTTTTCTTTATGTGTTTTATTTTGTTTAATATTTTGTTTGTGATATATATGTTATTTTACTTGTTGGAGGTGGTTTAATTTATTATTTGCCTGAATATATGTTTACATGTCGTATTGTATATTATAAGCATTATATTTATTTTATACATTATGATTACTATATATTATAGTATTACCTATCTTATAGTATATATATATTACTACACCTAACATTTAATTTCCGCAACTAACATTTATTTTCCGCTATTTAATTTTTGCATTTTTTTATGTTCGATCTGATCTTTTTTTTCGGATTGCTTTGTTCGATTCGGTCTTTTTTTCGGATTGTTTTGTTCGATCCGGTCCTTTTTTCGGATTGCTTTTTTGATCTGGTCCCTTTTTGAATTCTTTTTAATTCCAGCTTTTATTTTACACATTTCTTTTTATGGTCGATCCGGTCCTTTCTGGATATTTAAATTTCTGCTCTTTATTTTATCTTTTGTTCGATCCGGTCCTTTTTTCTGGGCATTTTATTTTTGTCTTTATTTATGCTCTTATTTCACATATTTTTATATTTGCTTTATTTTCTCACATTCGACTTATTTAATTGTTAATGTGGTGCCTTGTTATTTGGGGGTAAACTAGGCCAGTATCAAACGTAGTGATGGTGGTTTTGCGGTTTACTTTCGAATAACGGGGCCCTTAAAATTTACTCGAATGTATAACCGGATCTTAACTTAATCGCCACTTTAATTTGGAAAGTTTGATATAACAAAGCGGTAATTATTTACTTTTTTTACGGTACCAATTTTTGGGCGGTATGGGGTGCCAAAACGTGCCCCATCCGTAACCGACTCTCGAACCTGCTTTCAAACGAATCTCTGGTTTTATGGTGTCCGGCCTACCTCAGTGGTCTGTGGCGACTCCAAGTTTTATTGTTTTTCAAAAACACAAAATTTTAAAGTATTCTCCATTTTCCAAATATTTTCTCAAAAAACGAAAGGAAACCTATTACTCTTTTTTTTAGCGATCACATTTGAAACTAAATCGAATTTCAAAATTAGGCCGCTACAACAATCACTTTGCTCATCTAATTTTAAATATAAAGGGTTAAGTTTATTGAATTATTTCAAATTAGGACCAAATTAATATAATGCATAAGTTTGGGGGACTAAAATTGTTATTATACCAAACCATTGTTTCAATTTTAATGAAATAGTGGCTTGTTTGTCATAAAATTTTAATTGAGTAACATGTTTGTTCCTAAATATATAATAGAGTGATTGAATTGTTACTTTTAGAAGAAAGAGTGACTTGTTTGTTCTTAAACCTATAATTGAGGTACTCAATTGCTACTTTTAGAAGAAAAATGACGTGCTTGTTACTAGACCTATAACTAAGTGACCTCTACTTAATTTACCCTTAATTTATTGAGTCAAAAATATTTGGGTAAACTACAATGAAGGTCATTCAATTATTAATAATTTTACATTTGGGTCATTCAATTATTAAAAATTATAATTGGGTCACTCAATTAATATTTTAGTTATAATTGTGTCACTCTCCTCGTTTAAATGCAAATGGATATTAAAATATTTTTGTCAGGTAACAAACATGTCACTCAATTATTAGTGAAGTTTAAGGGTGGGAATTGGGTGGGGAATATCCAAAAATCGTAGGGATCCGAACCGACAGGGATGGGGAATAACCAAAATCTTCACCCACGGGGATGTGGAAGTTTTATCACCGAAGCTCAAATGGTGATAGGGACGGGGACTGCTATATCTGAACCGTGGGGATAACCGAACCGTAACCGTATAAATAACCGTGGGATCCCCAACAAATATCCGCAAGGATCCCCGTTACAAGATTTTTAAAAACTATATACTTATTTATCTATATACCCCTTATACATATCTTAATAAAAAAACTCTATTATATTATTATCAATTTAACTTTCTCTCAAACCTAGTCACACTCAAGTTTCTCAACATGTTTCTATCTATTAGACTTATTATGATTTTGATATAACTAAAAGGACTAATTTGTAAAAATTTGTAAACTCAAGTTATTCGATTCAAATTTGTCAAAAACATAATTTTAACTTAAATAAACGTTTTCTAAATTGTTTGATTTAATACCTATGTTGTGTACACCTTCAAAAGCCAACAAAAAGTCAAAGTTGTGAGATTTCAAGTAGAGGTTTCGAAACCCCCTTGGTGTTTTCAAAATCACCGAGGCAGTAAGGCCTAGAAACCAAAACTTGGTTACAGGTTTCGAAACCCCCCATGTTGGTTTCGAAATCATGCCATGTAATGGCTATATTTCCTTTTGAAACCCCCAGGTTTCGAAACCCCTTCAATGGTTTCAAAACCCCTGTGCATGTAAGCATTTAATGCACGGTTTTAATAGCTTCTAATGGCTCCAAAGTCCCTCCAACGTCTCCCAACGGTTAAAAAATATCAAGAGCATATAAAAGAGGGCTCCAAACAATAATGAAGCAACAAGAAAGTCTATCCAAATATTCAAGCAATCAAAATCCAATTTGTGCTCAATTTTCCCATCTTTCTTGTAAACGCTAGTGTTGTTCTTCATTGTAATTCATTTACTAGTGTTTCTTGGGTGTGTGAGAGAGCTTAAACTTGCAAACATATTCCTTGTGAGGATTTTCAAAGTATGCTTCTTTGTACTTGTTTTTGGGAAATGATTCAATAGACTTTGGGGTATAAGTCTATTGAATTGTGTAAGGTTACTCATTATCCTAAAAGAAAGACAAATTAGTGGATTTATGGAAAATCCTTAGCGTGGTAACTAAGGTAGTGGATGTAGACTCCATTGAGGGAGTTGAACCACATAAATCCCCTTACAATTTTCTTTCTTTGCAATTAGTTTCCACCATTCTTTAAAATTCCAATTCACCCCCTCATGGCTTTATTAGATCGATTGTTACACTCAACACTATCTTAGTTTTTAGATATAAGCTAAAACCATTTGTCTAAATCTTTCCCAACACAACACCCTTTCAATCTTCATCATTTCGTAATTGCTTTCAATCGAAGTATCCAAACTTGATATTTTAAATTGAATTGACCATTTATTTTGGTTAGTAAAATAGTAATTTTGTTTAGTTTTTTGGGATGAGGATTCCTTGAAAACTGCGAGAATCCGTACGCGGAGGGTATGTGGATGAAAAAATCTCCGAAGCATTTAATGGGATACCCCGAAACCATAACCGCAAGTGCTGGGGACATAATGGGTAATGCAAAACTGTCCCTACCACACCCGATTCCCACCCCTAGTGAAGTTACAAACATGTCACTCAATTAAAATTTGATCATAATCGGGTCATCCTTCCGTTAAAATTCAAACAGATATCTAACACGGCTTGGTATAATGACAATTTTAGTCCTCAAAACTTATATATTCTATTAATTTAGTTATGATTCAAAATAATTCAATAAATGTAACCCTTTATATTTAAAAAATATATATCAATTTAGTTATTTTTCTTCTTCCAAATCACTTGTATACCCTTGTTAACACTAGAGTGATTCATTTGAAATCATTAATTAATTTAATACACACATTTATAAATATAAATATATTTACAATTATTTTTTAATGTTAGATATGTAATTAGTATCTACATTAAAATTAAACTCATTGAAATCTATTTAAAATTATTTATAAAAATCTTCAGATTTTAGTTACTACTACCACGTAAGTTTCTGAATTTTTATTATAAAACAGATTTCTTAAATTCTCTGAAAGTCTATGTATTTTCATTAAAAGTAGTATAATTTTTTGCAAAAAATTTAAAATTTTTGTTCTTATTTACAAATTTACTAATTGTTAAACAATTATTATTATTATGATTAAAGATTTATATTGTTGGTTGTGGGAGAGTTGATGGACTTCAAGACTGTAACCCCTTCGACCCGGCCTAGTCGCAAGATCGACCCGAGTTAGCTACATTGGGTTTATCGAAGTAAACCGTAAAGATGAAACTCGAAACACGTCCATTTTTTATCTTACCTAGAGGCATAACTATTTTCCTACTTGTTCATACTGGCAGCAGGTGAAACCTCAACTCAATCGGGCATCGAATTGACATCCAATTGAATCCAAAAACAATTTAGGGGCCAAACTGCAAATTCAAAAATTTATAAGGACTTAACCCATTTTTAAGTTACCAACCTTAAATTAATTAGGTTTCATGCTTACATGTCAAAAATCAGCTCAAAAAGGTCATCCATACTCATTCAATTGCATCCACAACAATCAGGGACTAAAATGTAAGAAAATAGAACTTCAAAATATTCCAAATAACATATTTAACTGCCACCGTATCAGTATGGACAAGGGGTGTATCGATATGCCTTCATTATTTCAAACCTCAGAATTCCAGTAGCCAATTTCTGTTCCGATACGCCTAACCTTATCGAAATGCCCTTCAAAAAGTCACTATGCCGCATCGAAACGCCTCCTCGTGTACCGAAACACTGTCTAAATTTTGCCTTGGCCCGTACCGAAACAGTTTCCCGCGTACCGGTATGCTAAGCCTGAAATGGCTTACTCGTACCGAAACAGAGACACCCGTATCTGTACACCTTGAACTATAATGTTCATTTTTGCTGGTTTAACATGCTTTCGAACATACCAAGACACTGTAAACATGCTTCTAACATTCATCCAACATATTCAAGGATCAATCCACATCAAAACAACCTAGTTCCAACATCAATTCATGGCATCATGCTTCAAATGTAAATCTAGAGGCATGCTCCCTAAAAACCAAAGCAAGCAAAACATGAAATCTCAAACCATCACCAAAAACAATCCATAATGGCCATTTACAATCCAAGAGCAACCAAATAAACTTGCTCAAACAAGGAGTTTAACAAAACTCCTCCCAAAATAACTACGAAAACCCCATTGCCCTTATTACTTATAGTCTAATCCAAAAGCATACTTTGGTTACCAAGTCTTGTTGTGATCCCTTGCTTCCCGCTGCCTTCTGAGCCTTTAAATCACTGTATTGATGGATGTAGAGAGCGTAAGCACACTAGGCTTAGTGAGGAGCGTTCAAAAACAAAATACCATCAATGCATTTTAAACCATTTCCCAACGACACATTGAAATCCTATTTCAATCATTCTTTAACATCACTTAAACATTATCATGCCTTGAAACCATGCATTTTTCATCTTTAAAACCAGCATTTAAACTATATGCAACATGTATCACTAACCAACAACAAATCCCATTGCTCAACCTCAATTTAATCCTTCTCATGCATAAAAACCATATACAAAGCTTAAATAGTAAACATGTATAAATCACATTATACAACATAAACCTTTCAATGATACATTAACAATTATATTGGCTTACAAGTGATCATAACCAAGTTCCTTTACCAAAAATAGTTCATCAGATACACAGATTCAATAAGTGTCCTCACAACACTTCAAGCCATCTCAACCGAAATAGCGATACAATCACCATCGCAGTACATTACAACCGGGTACGCTTACAACCCACGGGGACACCAACCCCATTCATCGGCTAGATGCTTAATTCACTAACGGGAGTTTACAGTACCATATAACCCCTCAACCGTTATGGTACTTGGATGGAGTTTTCGGTACACCAAATCAAAACCCCTCAACATCCAAGACGACTTATTATAGTGCACTATCAATCCTATGGTCGGCCAACTATATCCGATAACAATTTTTAAACCACATCACTTGGCAATATAATTAACCATTTACCATTTACCTCACTATTTTTCCAAGCATTAAACCAAACCATTTTCCAAAGCAACAAACCATGCTTTAAACCAAAAGTATAAACCATATACTTACAAGAATCACTTACCATGTGCATCCTTCAGCATTACATGCTCAAAACAGTATCTCACATACTTATAAACCATGCTTAAACAGTAGGTACAATGTAAATCAAAACAAGTGCATAAAACCATTTCATAATAGCATGACCGAGAGAGAAAACCACGTCATACTTACTTCTGAGATTAAACCAGCGTTTCAAGCTCAGTTTAAACTCCCATAAACCAGCTTTAAATCATTTCAAAGCTGAAATCCACGTTCTCACTCACCGATATGCAAAACCTCAATTTGCCGACGCGAAATCAAGCGTCTGAAGCCTCCAAAGCTTTCCCGATCACTTTCGGATCGACCTGTCCTATTTTAACCACATTACAACAGAGGATTAATGCATCTCAATGCAATCAAAACACTGCAACAACAAATCCTCACGGAGTTCAACAATCCTCTCACAATTACCCAACCACGACAACCGAAAACATCATCTAACTCTTTCCAAACATAACCCAGCCATGATCTAACAATCTAACACTTCCATAATCATCAATTAACACTTAAAAACAAGATTAATTCAGCCAAAAACTTCTAGCAACTACACAACCACCACAACACCACAAGAACACAAATCTAACAACCTAACAATCAAGGATTCAAGGAGTTTCGGTATTCCTTTGTTAAAAAAATTATCAACATTATAAAACATCCAAAATATGTTTATAATCAATCCACAACTCTAGAAAATAGATCCAATACGAATATTCCACAATTTCACCAATTAAATCAATTAACCATTGTAAAATCATAAAATCAGATTATAAATCACAAATCAAGGATCAAATACTTAGGAATATCAATAAATAAACATCAATACAGGAGAAGAACTAACCTTACCTCTGTTGTGTGATTTCTCCCTCAATTGATTGATTAAAGCTAGGAAAAAAACAAGATTTCAATGAGGTTTTGTAAATCAAAGTTAAAGATTCAATTACAAATCAAGAATCTAAGAAATTAGATCTATCACCTCTGGATTTTGATGAAAACAATAGTGTTTGGTAGAAAAGAGGTGGGGAGAAAAGTTGAGAGAAAAATTTCGTCAAATTTCTTTAAAAGTGATAACTAACTTTAATATCCAAAATCCCTTTTAATTAGCTTTTAAAACACATATTAAAATGAATTAATTGAAGGGAGAAGTCACCAACAAAAACTTGGTAAAATAGCTCCTTAAAGATTCTAAGAATTTGATCATTTTCATTTTGATCACCTTTAAAAACAGTTTTCAAAAATTACATTTTGGTCACTAGCCAAAATGTCACAATTCCAAAACCCATTTTCCAAAATTGATTTCACCAATATTTTTCATATATTAAAATCTGATTTTTAACCATATTTCAATATATTTATCTTTCAGAAAAATATTTATTCCCAAACTCGACTCGAATCCATAACCCGGTCCACCGGACGGGCTAACAACCTTAAAACAGCTATGCCCAAAACCGGGGCGTTACAACTCTCCCCCACTTAAGAAATTTCGTCCTTGAAATTTATCTGGTGGAAATAGATGCGGAAACTAGTCCAACTTCTCCTACTTGCGTTCCCACGTGGCCTCCTCAACACCGCGCTGCCTCTACAACACCTTAACAAGCTCAACTGTTTTGCCACGCAAAACCTAACTGCTGGTGTCAATGATCTCCACTGGTTCCTCATCATAAGATAAATCTGGCCTCAAATCACTATCCTCTACCAGCATAACATGCGATGGATCCGACCGATACCTCCGCAACATCGAAACATGAAACACATCTTGAATTCTCTCCAACCTAGGAGGTAATCTCAAACGATAAGCAATAGGACCCACACGCTCAAAAACCTCATATGGTCCAATAAACCTCGGACTAAGCTTACCCTTACGTCCAAATCGCATCACCTTTTTCCACGGTGACACTTTTAAAAATACTCGGCCACTAGCAGCATACTCTATATCTCTATGCCTCAAATCCGAGTAGGATTTCTGACGATCTGCAGCCGCTCTCAAGCACTCACATGTCAACTTCACATTCTCATTCGTGCCTTTCAAGACATCAGGCATGGAAACATGTTTTTCCCCAACTTCAGCCCAACATACGGGCGTGCGACATTTCTTACCATACAATGCCTCGTACAGTGCCATCTGTATACTAGCCTGATAATTTTTATTATAAGCAAACTCCACCTAAGGCAACTGCTTATCCCACGTTCCCTAGAATTCAATGATACGATATCTCAACACATCCTCCAAGACCTAAATCACACGCTTTGTCTGTCTATCCGTTTAAGGATGATATGAAGTGCTAAAATTTAGCCGAGTTCACAGAGCACGATGCAAGCACACCCAAAACCTTGCTGTAAAACATGGATCTCTATATGAAACAATAGATTTGGGCACCCCATGCAAACGCACATTCTTAGATATGTACAGATCAGCCAACCTATCCGAGGTATAAGTCGTATGCACTGACACAAAATGTGCAAACTCCATAAACTGATCAACAATTACCCAAATAGAATCCTTTTTAGTCGTTTTCAAAGGTAAACCAGACACAAAATCCATGGTGATTCTTTCCCACTTCCATTCCAGTATCCTCAACGGTTGTAACAACCCAGAAAGAAACTAATGCTCAGCCTTTACCCGCTGACATACCATGCATCGAACAATAAAACCAGCTACATCTTTTTTCAACCCAACCCAATAGTACTCTTCCTTCAAACCTCGATACATCTTAGTACTACCGGGATGCATAGTAAAAGGACTAGCATGCGCTTTGGTCAAAAAGGTACGCCTCAACTCCTCATCTTCAGGCACCACAATCTGACCTTTAAAACACCACTCTATCGTTATTAAAATGAAAAATCCGTAGGATTTCCATCCATGATATCTTTCACATGCGGTACCAAACTCTCATTATACGGTTGCTTCTCCTTAATCAACTGTGACAAGGACGTCTTCACTTGCAACTCAGCCAACAACCCACCGTCACCTGTCACACTCAACCGAGCAAACATAGCTCTCAACTCCATAGCCGCTTTCCTACTCAAAGCATCAGCCACCACGTTGGCTTTACCCGGATGATACTCGATAGACAAATCATAATCCTTAAGCAACTCCAACCATCTTCGTTGCCTAAGATTTAACTCTTTCTATGACATCAGATACTTCAAACTCTTATGATTCGTATAAACCACACACTTTTCGCCATAAAGGTAATACCTCCAGATTTTCAAGGCAAACACAACTGCGGCAAGTTCAAGATCATGAGTAGGGTAATTAAGTTCATGCACCTTCAACTGTCTAGATGCATACGCAACCACCTTACCCTTCTGCATCAACACGCAACCAAGCTCAACATAAGACGCATCACTAAACACAACGAACTATGTTCCTGATTTAGGTTGAACCAAGACTGGAGCTCGCGTCAAAGCTTCTTTCAACTTTTGAAAAGCTTGTTGCCTATCCTCCGTACACTCAAAACAAACATTCTTTTGCAACAACTTGGTTAAAGGAGCAGCTAAACTGGAGAACCCTTCAAAAAGCCTACGGTAATAACCAGCCAAACCAAGGAAACTCTGAACTTCTATCACCGACTTAGGCACCTTCCAACTCATTACAGCCTCAACCTTGTGTGGATCAACACAGATTCCTTCGACCGACACAATATGCCCAAGGAAAACAACCTCCCTAAGCCAAAACTCACATTTACTTAACTTGGCATACAACTAATTAGCCAACAACGTCTGAAGCATAATTCGCAAATGTCTATCATGATCATCCTCGGTACGAGAGTACACAAGGATATCATCGATAAACACGACCATAAACTGATCCAAAAACTCATGGAACACCCAGTTCATCATGTCAATGAAAGCAGCTAGCGCATTGATCAAACCAAATGACATCACCAAAAACTCATAATGCCCATACCTTGTACGGAAAGCTGTCTTGGGCACATCCACATCCTTCACTTTCAACTGATAGTACCCAGACCTCAAATCTATCTTAGAAAACACTGAGGCACCCCTGAACTGATCAAACATGTCATCTATCCGCGGTAAATGATACTTGTTCTTTATCGTCAACTTGTTTAGTTACCGATAATCTATACACATCCGCAACGTGCCATTCTTTTTCTTCGCGAACAACACTGGCGCACCCCGCGGTAAAATACTAGGCCTGATGAAACCTCGATCAAGGAACTCCTACAGTTACATATTTAAAACTTTCAACTCTTTCGGGATATGCAATACGTAGCAATAGACACTGGTGATGTATCCGCAAAAATCTTAATGCCAAACTCAACCTCAGGGTCTGGTGGCAACCTCGGCAACTCTTCTAAAAAAACACCCAAAAATTCACATACGGTGCGAATATCCTGCATCCTCAACTCCTTCGAACCAGGGTTTATAACATAGGCCAAGAAAGCCTGACATCTAGAATCTAACATTCGAATTGCTTCCAAAGCTGAAACAACATTAGACTAGAACTTAGCATTCTCACCAACAACCACCCCTCAAAAAAATTTGATAACCTCAAGGATATCTGTTTAATCTCAAAATCTACCACAGCTCTGTGCTCAGTCAACCAAATAGCCCTAAACCATCACGGGCATCTACGATACAACTTTCTAACCACGACCATACACAATGGAAAAGACTGTAAATAGAATACATTTGTAATCACATCAGTGTCATTGTGACCCTCACGGTGCGTATACACTCTAGTTGGTCCACCTTTCTCAGGCTGGACAACAACGGTATAAGCTACAGTCCTTTGCCCACCATCTTTACGTTGAAAAGGGCCACGACCACTCTATAGAGCAACAACAGGTGCAGCACCCTACCCACCTCCAACCAACAAAGGACAAACACATCTCAGATGGTCGCTAAACCCATAACTCTAACAAGCATTCAACAGCCGCAGGTGTCTGACCCTCTCTGGCCAAAACATTGGCAATCTCACCTTAAAAGATCACGCGATCCACAAACCCAACATGTATTATGCGGAGCTCTAACCTAGGTACCTTGCCCTTGCGCTCTACGCTCAACACCTCCACCACGCCTCTGCTCAAGGCAAAACCTCCTATCACAATGTCTATTGGCCTGACCACCACCAAAACTGGCATCAGCCGTTCTCTTACCAGAGCCAACATGTAAATCATAAAATCTTGTACCTATTCATAACAGAATCGGTCACAACGATGCCTCTCAACCGATACCAGCTCAGGAGCATACTGGCTCAACCGAACAAATTGTACCCCAAGCTTAGACACATAAATACTGCGCTGAACCCAAGCCACACACTCTCGTTTCTTTTCATCCCAATATCTAAATCCCAGATACTTCTACTTAAAGACAGCTTAGAAAACTCCCAATCCATGTCATTGGGTTCCATGCCCGCAGATACAGTTGTTCACCAACTATAAACATCACATTGCAACAGGGATACAACACATCCCAATTTGCTTACACCCTATTTGATCCAAAATCCGAACAGTACAGGCCATCCACACCTCGGATGCCTCAGGTGACAACCCACGATACCCAACTCCTCTTAAACCATGGAGAAATTTCAACGGCAACCATGTTTATCTAACAGCTGGCGCAGACATATGCGTTCTAGCAACAACAGCTTAAAAAGATCCAAACATCGCCTATATTATGGTGCCATATTCCCCAACACTGGCCCGACTGGCACATGTGGTACATACTTCGGGGTGGCAAACCGCAGGAGATATAACATTCTCCTCAACCCCTTGCCCAATGGCAACAACAATCATAACAGATCACAACTCTCTCTTCAGTCCCATCATGCTAAAAATATATCTAAGGCATGATAATCATTTTAAAACAAAACAGTTAGGCCAGTTTCAAGCAAGGATCCAAGACTTCTATTTCAAAATCATAAAATTTAAGACTATAATAATAAGGCAATGGGTTTCCCAAATTTCCCCCAACATGGCATAAAGCAATCAACGTTCATTTACAATCACCGTGGATAGCAACACCAGATTACAACTAACAACAACATCACAACAATCATACCAACTCTCAATTACTGCAAATCTGGCTCTGATACTACCAAATGTAACCCCCTCGACCCGGCCTAGTCGCAAGATCGACCCTAGTGAGCTACATTAGATTTACTAAAGTAAACCATAAAGATGAAACTCAAAACACGTCCATTTTTTTATCTTTCCTAGAGGCATAACTATTGTCCTACCTGTTCATACTAGCAGCAAGTGAAACCTCAACTCAATCGGGCATCAAATTGACATCCAATTGAACCCAAAAACAATTTAGGGGCCAAACTGCAAATTTAGCAATTTACAAGGACTTCACCCATTTTAAGTTACCAACCTTAAATTAATTAGGTTTCATGCTTACATGTCAAAAATTAGCTCAAAATGTCATTTATACTCATTTAATTTCATCCACAACATTCATGGACTAAAACGTAAGAAAATAGAACTTCAAAATACTTCAAATAACAGATTTAACTGCCGTCATATCGGTACGAACAAGGGGTGTATCGATACGCCTTCATTATTCCAAACCTCAAAATTCCAGTAGCTAATTTTCATTTCAATACGCCTAAGCGTATCGAAACGCCCTTCAAAAAATCACTATGTCGTATCAAAACGCCTCCCCGAGTACCGAAACGCTAGCCAAATTTTGCCTTGGCCCGTACCAAAACAGTTGCCCGCATACCAGTACGCTAAGCCTGTAATGGCTTACTCGTTGATAAGTGTTCAAAAGTACTATTTTTATTACCCTTTTTACTCATATTATTGTTAGACTTAGGCTCATATTAGTTGCATTATTAGCCATTCATGCATGTTTGCATTGTTTCCTTGGTGGACAAGCTTGATTTCATATTTTGCTTAATTTTGTGGAAAAAGATACTGCTTTGGTGTGTTTTGTGTATGTGTGCAAAATCACTTGCCAAAGCAAGGCTGGAACCAGTTGCCAGGGCAATGGATGAACGAGATGTCGAGCTTGTTGCCAAGGCAATTTTCGACAAGGAATAATATGATATGGTAGTTAAAATCGATCACTAGATAAGCCCAAGATGACATGGAGCAAAGCTAAATCCCAAAAGAGTTTGATTTCCATGAAGAGGTTAAAGAGAAATTAAATCCCAAGAAGATATGAGAAGTTCTAGAAGGAATTTAAATATAACAATGAATTATATTCTTTGTTATATTTAAATTCCAACTTAACTTCCTCCACAAAAAAGACTTTGACCTAGCCCTATAAATTAAGGATCAAGCCGTCAACTCCAAAGGGGGAGAGAGGAAAGAAATTTCGACAACTCCAAGGGAGAGGAGAGAATTTTCAACAAGATCAAGGGCAAGGGAGATTTCGACAAAGCTCCGTCCATTCTTCATCTTTTTCTTTCTTGTTCAATTAGGTTTATGCTAGGAATTCTTTATCTTGTGTTTCTTTGGAACCTAGCCATGAACTAAATATATTTGGCTATGGTTATTGTGTTTTGTGGTTGTGAGAAACAATTGGATTTTGTTTAGGTAATGAGAGTTTGCACTTTCTATTCAAGGTTTATTCATTCTTGGTTCTTATTCTTGTTTGCGAGTGAATTGGGAGAGGATCTCGTAACTTCATCTATTTATCTAATATCGAGAGAGTTAGATTCAAGAAACGAATGAGTATGATCTTTATTCAATCTATTGATGGTGAAGATTAATCCGGCTTAGGAATAAGTTAAAGATTTCAACGGCTAAGAGGAGCGCAAGATTGGTTGTTGTTCACCCTTGATTCACGCAGGGATGTATTATCAAGGCATGCACAAATAGCTAGAGTTTCGACTTAGGGATAAGAAGAAACTATTGAAGATCGCTCCGCCGAACCTTGAAGTTGCTGCCCAGCCGCCCAAGTAGTTGCCCAGCTAGTCGCCCAAGCAACCATCAATTAGTTGCCAAGGCAACCCCGCTGTGCAAGTTGCCACGATAACTGAGTTGCCCTTGTACTCTTTTACCAAGACGATCCAATCAGCTATCACACCTCAACTCACGATAACTTGGCCTATTCTCTCTCATTTGATTTCATCTATTCTTTTACTTTATTGCTTTCTAGTTTAGTTGTTAGTTAAACTCCTACGATCTTCTACTTGTGTTTCTTTTACTTTTTACAGTGCAAGAGATTAGATTCTTGAAGTGGCACCAATCCCTGTGGAGACGATATCTTTTATACTATAACTTGCGACGTGTACACTTGCACAATTGCGGAGCACTTATTACGTGCAACAAGTTTTTGGCGCCGTTGCCGGGGATTGGCAATATTAATTTTTTTTATTTTCTTGCACTTTTTTTTATTTTTCTTGTTTAAGATTCAAAGGGATAACAAACTTTGGTTTTGCATTGGTATATGACCAGGGCGAGACCGATTACACCAGAATATCCCTTTGATTCAGAAATCGAACGAACCTTACAAAGACTTAGACGAAGGTTAAGAGTAGCAATGGCTAATCAAGACGGCAATATGAATCAAGATGTTCCAGCAGAAGGAGGAGTGATTCTTGCACGAAATAGAACTATTCGAGACTATCTTGAAGAAGATCTTGATGGAATTAATCCAGGAGTTGTCACGCCTGAAATTGAAGCCGACCACTTTGAGTTGAAACCGGTGATGTTTAATATGATCAACACAATTGGTCAATTTGGCGGCTTAGCAACTTCAGAAGCACAACAACATCTTAAATCTTTCCTCGAGATTTGTAACTTATTCAAAATACAAGAAGTCACCCCCGATGTTTTACGACTAAGATTATTCCCCTATTCACTGAGGGATAGGGCAAAAGCATGGTTGAATAGTATTCCCGCCGATCAATAGGATCTTGGACTGATCTTTGTCGTGATTTCCTTGCTCGATTTAATCCTACAAATTTGACTGATAGGCTTCGTAACGAAATTACTTCTTTTTGGTAGGCATATGATGAATCCATGTACGAGGCTTGGGAGCGATACAGAGAACTACTACACAAATACCCCCTACACGGATTCCCAGTGTGGAAACAAGTAACAATGTTTTACAACGCTGTGAATACACCAACAAGGATGATGCTAGATGCCTCGGCAAACGGCATACTCCTAGATAAGTCTCCGGAGGAAGCAATGCAAATTCTAAACAAGCTTTCCAAGAATGGTTATAAATTCCCATCTGCTAGAAGAGGAGAAGTTAGACGCCAAGCCACAATACATGAACTGGGATCATCAGACTAAATTTCGGCACAATTGGCTACTCTAACCAAGATGGTCCTGAACATGCAAAAACCAAACAACACACAAGAGGTCAAGGTAATGGATTCTTTTTGTGAGTTATGTGGTGGTAACCATGATTCTTGTGAATATATGCAGAATCCGAAATCCAGCTTTTATATGGGGAATTACAACTAGAACAACAACGTGATGTCCAACACATACAATCCAGCTTAGAAGAAGCACCCAAATTTTTCATGGAGTAATCCCAACAATGCTCTAAACAAGAACAATCAGAATGCACGAGTATCGGGATTCCAGCAAAATATGCCACGACAACAGTTGCCGCAGCAGCCACCGACAATATCTAGTTCTTTGGAAAATTATCTCAATACTTTTATATTGAAAAATAAATCTTATATGGATGAGAATAGTAACTTCATAAAAAGAACTGATGCTTTTATTAACAGGACCGAGATGAGATTGTAAAACCAAGAGGCGGCAGTCAAATCATTGGAAAATCAAGTCGGACAATTTGCTCAAAACCTGAATACTAGATCGCAATGAGGTTTACCTAGCGACACTGAAGTCGCAAGAGGAACTGGCCATGAGCAATGTAAGGAGATCACCACTAGAAATGGCCAACAACTTAAAAAGGCTCAAGCTCGCTCATCAAACAAAACTCCATGAAAAGAACAAGATGAACTCAGCGGCGAAGCCTCAGATGCTGAACTAGGAATTGCCGCGGCAACCGACGATAAGCATACCTCGGCAACCAGTGATAAGGATGCCTCGGCAACCAATGATAGACACGCCACGATAACCCCAATTGATAATGCCTCAGCAACTCCAGTTGCCTCGGCAATGCCATCAATCAAGTTCCAGACCAATGAAAGGATCGAAGATATCCGACTTCCACCACCACTCCCACAAAGGTTGAAGCGACAAAAGCAAGAATATCAATTCAAGAAGTTTCTTGATATCCTAAAGAAAGTCCACATCAACTTGCCATTGGTTGAAGCAATTGAACAAATGCCGAACTATGCCAAGTTTCTTAAAGACATTGTGTCCAAGAGAACAAGGCTAGGAGAGTTTGAAACAGTTGCCGCAATCCCGGAAGTTTCACAATACCTTGTTCCATCGGAAACCACTATGTCGGGAAAACATTATGTGACCTTAGAGCCAGCATAAACTTGATGCCTAATCGGTTTTCCAGAAACTAGGAATCGGGAAGGCAAGACCTACAATAGTTATGCTACATCTAGCCGACAGATCCTATGTGCATCCAGAGGGAAAATTGAAGACATACTGGTAAAAGTTGATAAATTTATTTTTCCCGCTGACTTTATTGTTTTTGATTGTGAAGCAGATGGACATGCACCTATCATTCTTGGGAGACCCTTCCTAGCAACAGGAAGAACCTTGATCGATGTTGAAAAGGGAAAACTCACAATGAGGGTGAATGACCAGCAAGTTAAACTAAATGTGTTCCAAACACTAAGGCATGCTAATGATCCGGAAGAATGCCAATTTCTTCATGCCACGACAGAGTTTAACTTCAATGAGGAATTTAGTTGCCTCAGTAACTACATTGCCGGTCAAGAGGAACCTGAGGAGTATGAAGAACTGATCGATGAGGAACAACAAGAAGAGGCAAATTGGTTAGTCAATTGACCAGGTACATACTTTGAACCACTGGATTACTCAGGTAAGGAAGGTAAACTCGAAAAGCCCTCCATTGAACAACCACCGATTCTTGAGTTGAAACAATTGCCAAGACAACTAAAATATGCTTACTTAGGAGCCGCCAATACATTGACTGTAATTATTTCCTCTAAGTTACAGCCTGACTAGGAAAAGAAGCTGATCAAAATGTTGATGCTACACAAGAAGGCAATAGGGTGGACAATTACCGACTTGAAGGGAATTAGCCCGGCAGTGTGCATGCACAAGATTTTGTTGGAAGAAGATCACAAACCTTCGATTGAGGCCCAGAGGAGACTGAATCATGCCATGAAAGGGGTTGTAATGAAAGAAATCATTAAGTGGCTTGACGCCGGCATCATATACCCTATTTCTGATAGTACATGGGTAAGTCTGGTACAATGTGTACCGAAAAAGGGAGGTATAACGGTGGTAAGTAATGAAAACAATGAACTCATTCCAACCAGGACTGTGACCGGTTGGAAGGTTTATATGGATTATCGAAAGCTAAACAAAGCCACTAAGAAAGATCACTTCCATTACCCTTTATTGATCAAATGCTTGACCGTCTTGCAGGTAAACCCTTTTATTGTTTTCTTGATGGTTATTTAGGTTACAATCAAATTTTTGTAGCACCAAAAGATCAAGAAAAGACAACCTTCACATGCCCATACGGTACTTATGCTTTTAGAAGGATGCCGTTCGTATTGTGTAACGCCCCGACAACCTTCCAAAGATGCATGATGGCACTCTTTTTAGATATGGATGCGCATGCCTCGGCAGCCCCTGACGCCTCAGCAACTATGGATGCGCATGCCTCGGCAACCCTCGATGCCTCGGTAACTCTAGACGCGCATGCCTCGGCAACCATGGATGCGCATGCCTCGGCAACCCCTGACGCCTCGGCAACTCTAGACGCGCACGCCTCGGCAACCCTTGACGCGCACACCTTGGCAACTATGGAAGCAGTTTCCACGGCAATACCCTGGTACGCGGATTTAGTTAATTTCCTTGTTTGTGGTATTTTACCTTATGGCCTTACTCACAAAAGGAAGAAACAGTTCCGTCATGATGCTAAGCATTACTTTTGGGACGAGCCTCTTTTGTTTAAATAATGTGCAGATCAGGTTATACGCCGATGTGTCCCTGAAGAAGAGCAGCAGAATGTACTCCGACAATGCCATTCTTCACCCTATAGAGGACATTTTGGAGGAACACGTACCACGGTAAAAGTTTTGCAATCCGATTTGTATTGGCCAACACTGTACAAAGATGCCCAAGAGTTTTACAAGCAATGTGATTGTTGCCAGAGGACGGGCAATATCTCTAGACGACATGAGATATCGCTCCAAAACATCATCGAGGTAGAATTATTTGATGTGTGGGGGATCGATTTTATGGGACATTTCTCATCTTCATTCGGCAACCTCTACATTCTACTTGCCGTTGACTACGTGTCTAAATGGGTTGAGGCAGCTGCAGTTCCCAACAACGATTCCAAGACCGTGCAACGATTCTTGTAGAAAAATATATTTACACGATTTGGGATGCCGAGAGCAATTATCAGTGATGAAGGCAAGCACTTTGACAATAGACTTATCACCAAGATGCTGCAACGCTTTGGTGTATCTCACAAAATTGCCACGACATATCACCCACAAACCAATGGGCAAGCAGAAATTTCCAACCGGGAATTGAAGGGTATACTCGAGTAAGTTGTAAATCCCTCTAAGAAGGATTGGTCAGTAAGACTAGATGACGCACTTTGGGCATATCGCACTGCATTCAAAACACCCTTAAGTATGTCCCCCTTTCGACTTGTCTATGGTAAAACATGTCATCTACCGGTGGAAATCGAACACAAGGCATATTGGACAATCAAGACCGTGAATATGGATTGGGAAAGTGCCGGACAAAAGTGTTTGTTGGACCTCAACGAGATAGAAAAATTTCATGCAATGGCATGACAAAAGTGCCTATAACAATGCACGAATCTAAAAGGAGAAAACAAAGCAATGGCATGACAAGAAACTATTGCCGCGGTAATTCATGTTAGGGCAACTAGTTCTCTTATTCAATTCTCGGCTAAAACTTTTCCCGGGAAAACTAAAATCAAGATGGTCGGGGCCATTCTCTCATGGTGCCGTGATAATCAAGTCCATTAAAGACGAACATGAATTCAAAGTCAACGGACAAAGATTGAAGCACTACAACGGTGCCCATGTAGAACGTAACAAAGAAGTGGTCACCTTAGGAGATGCATGAGCATGCTCTCCATTCAATATTTTCTTTTTCTTTTTCTTTTCATTTTTATTTTTAGGAGATATTTTATTTTATTTTTCTTCATTATCTTTAGTTTCCAGGTTTTCTTTGTTTTCTTTTCTTTTCCACAACAAGACTTACAACCATCATGCTAAGGAAATTCACTGCCGACTACTTGCCACGACAACCACAACAAAGAATGCCACGACAACCACAACAGAGAATGCCCCGACAACTACTGATGCTCAAGCAAGTGAACCTACATCGGCAAATATGGATCAAATCAAAGCAATGCTATTCACGCAGTACCAGCCACAAGCATTCAACCACCGACCGAAAAATGAATCAAGCAAACGACACGAAGGAAACTTATCACTCGAAGTGACGACCTCTCCGACTAACTCATTTCATTTAGTTTCTTTTAAATTTTGTTTCACTTTTACATGCATTGAGGACAATGCTTTTCTCGAGTTTGGGGGTGTTGGTTTCTAGTTAGTTTCATGTTTAGTTGCATTCATCTTTAGCAATTACATATAGGTTGCATATGTTACTTGCCATGCCTTTAATTGGATTTAATTGCTTAAGACTTTTTGAATATCCAATGATGAATTTTTGCCACTGCACTTAATTGAAAGAACCTTTAATTTTAAGATTGCATGAAAAGAACTTAGAGTTTTACTATGACGCTGATTTTTTTACACGGTTGTGGCTTGTTGATTGAAAGAAACTTAGTGAACTTAGGTTCCTTAAAATTTGGGTAAATTTAAAATTGAAAATTAAAAGTTAACTTCTTGCTATAGGTGCTCGAAACTGGCTCTAGCAGTTAATGCACATTAAAGAATAGCTAGAGGTGCCCGAAATTGGCTCTAGTCGACTAAAATAAAATGAGAAATTGCTTACTTTTCTAGAGGTGCCCGAAATTGGCTCTAGTGAAAAAAAATAAATGCCCCGGTAATTAAATTGATAAAAGCCTATTGTTTACATAGAATCTTGAAAATCAACTTGTACACAACTACGCACACACATTGTCACAAGCATTATAGTTTGATTACAAGTAATTTTTGTGCTATCCGAAAAATTAAAAGGTGATCATACTTTGTGCCACGGTTCCGAGGTTTGAATTCAAGTTTGAAGCATGTCTTTGATGATTAAAGTCTTGGCAGGTAACTGTTAGATTGCATTGCTTGAGGACAAGCAATAGTTCGAGTTTGGGTGTGAGATAAGTGTTCAAAAGTACTATTTTTATTACCCTTTTTAATCATATTATTGTTAGACTTAGGCTCATATTAGTTGCATTATTAGCCATTCATGCATGTTTGCATTGTTTCCTTGGTGGACAAGCTTGATTTCATATTTTTCTTAATTTTGTGGAAAAAGATACTGCTTTGGTGGGTTTTGTGTGTGTGTGCAGAATCACTTGCCAAAGCAAGCCTGGAACCAGTTGCCAGGGAAATGCATGAAGGAGATGTCGAGCTAGTTGCCAGGGCAATTTTTGACAAGGAATAAGATGATATGGTAGTCAAAATCGATGACTAGATAAGCCCAAGATGACGTGGAGCAAAGCTAAATCCCAAAGGAGTTTGATTTCCATGAAGAGGTTAAAGAGAAATTAAATCCCAATAAGATAGGAGAAGTTCTAGAAGGAATTTAACTATAATAAAGAATTATATTCTTTAAAGATAATTTAATTCCAACTTAACTTCCTCCTCAAAAAAGACTTTGACCTAGCCCTATAAATTAAGGATCAAGCCGTCAACTCCAAAGGGGAGAGATGAGAGAAATTTCGACAACTCCAATAGAGAGGAGAGAATTTTCGACAAGATCAAGGGTAAGGGAGATTTCGACAAAGCTCCATCCATTCTTCATCTTTTTCTTTCTTGTTCAATTAGGTTTATGCTAGGAATTCTTTATCTTGTGTTTCTTTGGAACCTAGCCATGAACTAAATCTATTTGGCTATGGTTATTGTGTTTTGTGGTTGTGAGAAACAATTGGATTTTGTTTAAGTAATGAGAGTTTGCACTTTCTATTCAAGGTTTATTCATTCTTGGTTCTTATTCTTGTTTGCGAGTGAATTGAGAGAGGATCTCGTAACTTCATCTATTTATCTAATATCAGGAGAGTTAGATTCAAGAAACGAATGAGTATGATCTTTATTCAATCTATTGATGGTGAAGATTAATCCGGCTTAGGAATAAGTTAAGGATTTCAACGGCTAAGAGGAGCGCAAGATTGGTTGTTGTTCACCCTTGATTCACGTAGGGATGTATTATCTAGGCATGCACAAATAGCTAGAGTTTCAACTTAGGGATAAGAAGAAACCATTGAAGAACGCTCTGCCAAACCTTGAAGTTGCTGCCCAGCTGCCCAAGTAGTTGCCCAGCTAGTCGCCCAGGCAACCATCGATTAGTTGCCAAGGCAACCCCGCTGTGCAAGTTACCACGGCAACTGAGTTGCCCTTGTACTCTTTTACCAAGACGATCCAATTGGCTATCACACCTCAACTCATGATAACCTGGCCTATTCTCTCTTATTTCATTTCATCTATTCTTTTACTTTATTGCTTTCTAGTTTAGTTGTTAGTTAAACTCCTACAATCTCCTACTTGTGTTTCTTTTACTTTTTACAGTGTAAGAGATTAGATTCTTGAAGCGACACCAATCCCGGTGGAGACGATATCTTTTATACTATAACTTGCGACGTGTACACTTGCACAATTGCGGAGCACTTATTACGCGCAACACTCGTACCGAAACAAGGACACCTATACCGGTATGCATGGACATGTAATGTCCATTTTTGCTGGTTTAACATGCTTTCGAACATACCAATACACTCTAACATGCTTCTAACATTCATCCAACATATTCAAGGATCAAGCCACATCAAAACAACCTAGTTCCAGCATCAGTTCATGGCATCATGCTTCAAATGTAAATCTAGAGGCATGCTCCCTAAAAATCAAAGCAAGCAAAACATGAAATCTCAAACCATCATCACAAACAATCCATAATGGCCATTTACAGTCCAAGAGCAATCAAATAAACTTGCTCAAACAAGGAGTTTAACAAAACACCTCCTAAAATAACTACGAAAACCCCATTGCCCTTATTACTTATAGTCTAATCCAAAAACATATTTTGGTTACCAAGTCTTGTTGTGATCCCTTGCTTCCCACTGCCTTCTGGGCCTTTAAATCACTGCATTGATGGACGAAGAGAGCGTAAGCACACTAGGCTTAGTGAGGAGCGCTCAAAAATAAAACACCATCAATGCATTTTAAACTATTTCCCAACAACACGTTGAAATCACATTTCAATCATTCTTTAACATCACTTAAACATTATCATGCCTTGAAAACCATGCACTTTTCATCTTTAAAACCAGCATATTAAACCATATGCAACATGTATCACTAACCAACAGCAAATCCCATTGCTCAACCTCAATTTAAGCCTTCCCATTCATAACAACCATATGCAAAGCTTAAAGTGTAAACATGTATAAATCACATTATACAACATAAACCTTTCAATGATACATTAACAATTATATTGACTTACAAGTGATCATAACCAAGTTCCTTTACCAAAAATAGTTCATCAGATACATGGATTCAACAAGTTTCCTCACAACACTTCAAGCCATCTCAACCGGAATAGCAATACAATCACAATCGCGGTACATTACAACCGGGTACACTTACAACCCATGGGGACACCAACCCCATTCATCGGTTAGACGCTTAATCCACTAACGGGAGTTTACGGTACCATATAACCCCTCAACCGTTAGGGTACTTGGATGAAGTTTTTGGTCCACCAAATCAAAACCCATCAATATCCAAGGCGACTTATTATAGTGCACATTCTATGGTCGTCCAACTATATCCGATAACAATTTTTAAACCACATCACTTGCCAATATAATTAACCATTTACCTCACTGTTTTTCCAATCATTAAACCAAACCATTTTCCAAAGCAACAAACCATGCTTTAAACCACAAGTATAAACCATATACTTACAAGGATCACTTACCATGTGCATCCTTCAGCATTACATGCTCAAAAAAGTATCTCGCATACTTATAAACCATGCTTAAACAGTATGTACAATGTAAATCAAAATAAGTGTATAAAACCATTTCATAATAGCACGACCGAGAGTGAAAACCACGCCATACTTACTTCTGAGTTTAAACCAACGTTTCAAGCTCAGTTTAAACTCCCATAAACCACATTTAAATCATTTCAAAGCTGAAATCCACATTCTCACTCACCGATATGCGAAACCTCAATTTGTCGACGCGAAATCAAGCGTCTGAAGCCTCCAAAGCTTCACCGATCACTTCTGGATCGACCTCTCCTATTTTAACCACATTACAACAGAGGATTAATGGATCTCAATTCATTCAAAACACTACAACAAAAAATCCTCATGGACTTCAAAAATCCTCTCACAATTACCCAACCACAACAACCGAAAACATCATCTAACTCTTTCCAAACATAACCCAACCATGATCTAACAATCTAACACTTCCATAATCATCAATTAACACTTAAAAACATGATTAATTCATCCAAAAACTTCCAGCAACTACACAACCACCACAACACCACAAGAACACAAATCTAACAACCTAACAATCAAACATTCAAGGAGTTTCGGGATTCCATTGTTAAAAACAACTTATCAACATTATAAAACATCCAAAATATGTTTATAATCAATCCACAACTCTGGAAAATAGATCCAATACGAATCTTCCACAATTACACCCAATAATATCAATTAACCATTGTAAAATCATAAAATCAGATTATAAATCATAAATCAAGGATCAAATACTTGGAAATATCAATAAAGAACCATCAATAGAGGAGAAGGATGAACCTTACCTCTGTTGTGTGATTTCTCCCTCAATTGATTGATTAAAGCTAGGAAAAACACAAGATTTCAATGAGGTTTTGTAAATCAAAGTTAAAGATTCAATTACAAATCAAGAATCTAAGAAATTAGATCTCTCACCTCTGGATTTTGATGAAAACAAGAGTGTTTGGAAGAAAAGAAGTGGAGAGAAAAGTTACGTCAAATTTTTCTAAAAGTGATAACTAACTTTAATATCCAAAATCTTTTTTAATTATCTTTTAAAACACATGTTAAAATGACTTAATTGAAGGGAGAAATCACCAGCAAAAACTTGGTAAAATAGATCCTTAAGGATTCCAAGAATTTGATCCTTTTCATTTTGATCACCTTTAAAAACAGTTTTCAAAAATTATATTTTGGTCACAAGCCAAAATGTCACCATTCCAAAATCCATTTTCCAAAATTGATTTCACCAATATTTTTCATATATTAAAATATTATTTTAACCATTTTTTCATATTTTTATCTTTCACAAAAAATATTTATTCCCGAACTCGACTCGAATCAGTAATCTAGTCTACCAGACCGTCTAACAAGCCTCAAAACAGCTAGGCCCAAAACCAGGACGTTACAAAGACAACCAAATATATTAAAAAAACAGAAGAATTTTTCTTTAATTTGATTGATTAGATGCAAAAATCCAGGGATTAATTATGACAAATACAAACATCTCTTCCGTCAATTCATAGCCATTTGTAGTATAACAATTAACAACCAACGCTAATCATTATTATGCCACGACTTACTGTAGTTGCCAAGTTTTTCATTTATAGAAATTATTTGCATCTTATTACTTTTGTGACAATTAAAGGAATGCATTAATCTTTAGATATAAAACTCAACGAGTGTTCTAGTAGAAAAGAATATAATGTTCATACTAGGAGACATGGTTTCAAATCACTTTGTGTACAAGGTGTATGACCATTGTAAAATGGTTAAGAATATGTATTAACAGATATTAACTTGTAATCACATTTAGACTATTCAAAAAAAATATCATTAGATATAGCATACTTTATGGGAAGTTCAAAAATTTTGGGGCTATGTGCAATTTATTAAAATATAGCCTTTAATTTATATTCAATAAGAGATATAAATTTTTTTAAATTACCTTAATACAAAAAATATTATTAGATTATCCCTTGAGCAACAAAAAAATAACTTATAAATATCTAAAAGTCAAACATTTTTACTTAAAAAATGTCATTCTTTTTTCATGTTTTAAGTTTTAGATTATTTGTTATATAAATACACACATAATTATATATATAAATTTATAAAATTTTACAAATATTTAATTAATTTAATTTAAGTTCTCAAATTTTATGGCACTCTCTTGGGGTCCTATGCAGTCGCTTCTATCGCGCTTGTCCGGAACCCCACTTACATATATGTTAGTTGCCATGATTAATGATTTGGGCAGCTTTTGACTCATACTCCATTTCTTGAATTCTCAAAATTCAACATATAATTGGATTGAATTGAATATTAGTTTAGTTCGACTATATTTAAACCATAATATCTTTTAATTTAATTAATAGGTAAACTATCTTTATTATCACTTAATTAAGCGAAAAAATTATTTTGATCATTGACCTTTTAATTTTATCAATAAAATCATTTAAATGATATCAATCAAGCAACTAATGGTTAACATTTAACAGAATTAATGACGTGACAGCTAAGCAAATTTTTTTAATTACACATTAATAGTTATTAACTACAATTTAATCCATATATAATATGTTGTCTTTCATTTCCCATTAGGCCTGAGTTTAAATCCCTTCAATCCATTCTTACTTTTTTAATTTTCACCAACTAGGTAACCTTTAATGATAAATCTTATCAATATTTGCCCAATAGAAGAGGTCGTCACTATATGATTGGTGAATTAAATTTATTAAATTAAATAGATTAAAATTATGAGAAATTTCATTTAATCTTATCCAATTAATTTAAAATTATGATCAAAATGATAGAAAGCTTAACTAATGAGGACTAAATGTGTAACTACACAATTTTACTTAACTATCACATCATTTTTGTTAAATGTTAATGGTTATTGACTTGATTGATATCATTTAAATAATTAAGTGTTTTGATTTACAAAATTAAAGACAAGTGGGCAAAATAGAACTTTTCCCAAGTTAAATGATTATAGACAGAGATGGTTTTGGACATGTGCAACATGTGCGACCGCACAAGGCCTTCCAAAAAAGGGCCAAAATAAATTATTATAATATAATAATAATTTTCTAAAAATATTTACCAGCAAATCTTGTTTTAATGGCATTAGGTATTTTGAGAAATTAATAAGATGAGTTATCTGATTGTAATAATTTTGAAAATGCTACTAGGAAAGATGAGTTATCTGATGTTGATGGAAATGCATTATTTATTGATCTAAAATTACTTAGAGAGCTTTTACCCAAGGAAAAAAATAGGAACAATGGATTTATTAAAGTTTTTAAAATGTTCTAATTGCTTCCCAAATGCGACAATGCATGTAGAGTTTTATTGATTGTTCCTATTACGTTGCTTCAACAGAACAAAGCTTTTCAAAATTGATGTTCGTGAAGTCATACTTACAGACAACTATGCCACATGAAAGACTAAATGGACTTCTTTTGACGACAATCGAGAATGGTCTTTTGGAAGAAATGGATATCGAAAGCGTTGTAAGATGATTTTGCTTCAAAATATGCAAGAACATCATTTTTAAGTGAAAATATTAGACTTTTATATGTTTGTAAGTCACTTTTATATTGCTCAAGAGAGTAATCTAACATTTTTGTATTAAGGGGTTTGGAGTATTTATAGGCAGTTAAAGAAATGTAAAAAATCGATACATAGTACGAACATTAATTGTAAATTTATTTAAATTGTAAAATGTCTTTTTTTATATAAATAAACTTGCATTTATAAAGGATTACATTTTAAAATTAAACTTTGAGCTCGTAAATTCCAATATTAAAACAACGTGTAATCAACTAGGTATCAATTTTGGGTGTCATGGGGTGCTACCTCTTCCTCATGCGTATCCGACTCCTGAACACGCTTTGTTTTTATTCTTTGGTTTATAAACGCAGACTTGAAAAATTATTTTTTGAAAGGATTTTTAAATCATTTTAAAGGGTAATTTTATAAGTGTTTGATCATACTCAGCCTTAAATGATCGATGATGGCTCTATTTTATTTAAATTTGGGTTCCCATAAAAATCTGAACATCATACATTTTTTTTTAAAAAAGTAACAATTTATCATTTGTCATTTCATAGCTTCTAGTTTTAAAATTTTACTTTATTTGTTCAAATATTTTTAATAGTTTTATTTTTAGTTATTTTCAATGTTTATTTTTTAATATTTTAAATTATTTTAATTTTTTATTAAAGATTAAATAAGATCTCAAAATTTTCTAAAAAAATCAATTAAGTTCCTATTACGCCATCATTCATAGTGGAATATCACATTAGCTTTGTGGATTGTCACGTTAGCACAATGAATCATCACGTGATGGTTTTCATCGATCAAAGGGTCACATTGATTTTTTTCTCAATTTGAAGGTCATTTTAGATGCAACATAAATTTGGGTGTCACGTATGTCTCTTAAAGCTACGAGAGCCTCAAAAACCAATAAGTCAGTTTTATCGAGCAAAACTTGACTTGAATTTTTTTTCAATTTTAAATTATTCGAGTGAAGTCTTGTGAAAATTTTGAGTTTGAACCAAGTACGATTTCACCAACTTGAATAACTCGAAGTTTACTGTTTTATGATTTAGTCCTTGATTTCTTTCTTTCTTTTTTCTTTAATTCTTCATTCTTCTTAAGTTTGCTTTTAACCAAATTTTAACCATATGCTCCCAAACCACTATAGAATGTCAATTTAGCTTCAATTCATAATTTTAAAAACAATTCCCTTTTTTTGCAATTTAGTCCATCAACTTTGTATGACGTCATCATTTCTTCAATTCCTCCTTTGGTTTAAGTCAATTTTGACTAAATCTAAACAACATGCTCCACTAACGCAATATAATATATAGGTAACTTCAATTCATATTTTTAACAAAAATATTCTTTTTATAATTTAGTCCTTTAAATTTTTATTTTATTCAATTTGGTCATTCAACTGTAATTTTTTGTAAATTATTCTTTTCATAAAGTCTTTGACTCTTTAATACTCCCATCAATACTTTGTCCTAAAAAATTTCCGTAACATCCTCAACGTATATTCGATGACTAAATACACATTGAAGATGTTACTAAATTATTTAACGATTTCCTGTCTTGAATTTTTTTAAAACATCTGGCATAAATCTAATTTGTAAAATAATCCTTTATCGACTATCGGAGTATTCATAGCCTATTTGCAGATTGCAAGTTTTGACCCTGAATTGATTTATAAAACATATTAGTCAGTTATTAAATTAAGTATGCAATTCAGAGTGAAAACTAGGTACACTGCCTAAGCCCTTTGTTGAATTTAATATCAGTACGCGGAAAACAACATTTAAAATTTTATTTTTAAACAACTAACGAATAAATTGTTACATGCCCACTAGAGAATATCATAAAATTAGAATGTCTTACTGATGTTTGGTAGATTGCAGCTTGATTAACATGATTGCCTCCTCTTCCGGCAAGTTTTCAATAACCTACGTGTGAAACAACACACATTAAGTATTCACTTAATGAAGCAACTATAATTTAAAGTAAATCATTTCAATGTATAGAATCATATAAAACAGACTTATCAAAGTCTTGCCTCTGTCATATAACAGTGCAATACATTTCTTGCATAATGGCAAGTGAGTCCCAATTGCAGTTTATATCATAACATCAAACATTTATCTTATTAATCGAATATACGTTAAGCATTTAGCTTAACTACCTGCATAAATGCATTTCATGTATTATAGCCCGAAGTACAATATAATGTGATACTTTGGTACACAAGTCATTATAACCGACATCATAGTGTTTACAACACCGTAGCGTCTAGTGATGAGTTCGTACTCGAGGACGCCCTTTGCTCCTCATTATCGCACCTTTTTGTGCTAGTGGACACCGAAGAGTCTAAACAACACCGTAGTGTCTGCAATGCCGTAGCGTCTGATGTCAACACCGAAGTGTCTAAACAACATCGTAGTGTCTGCAACGCCGTAGCATCTGATGTCAACACCGGAGTGTCTAAACAACACCGCAGTGTTTGAAACGCACCGTAGTGCTGGAACGCAGTTACTAAGACTCTATGGATATCCAATTATACCAAAGACTCTCACACTATTACTCAGGCATAATAATATAATACTTTCACATTCAATATCCAATCCATCAATACTATCATTCAAAATTCGATATTGGCAGTTCATACCCAAAATCTAAAATCTGATTTATCTTAGATAAATCATTATGCCATATCAATGTATCACATATAATATTTCATTCCATTTACATAACTTTGATCAACATACATTTTCATTAATATCAAGGTCGACTTCTCGCAAGTCTCCCTCACGTCGTATATATATATATAAGTAAAAATGCACTCACCTTGGCCACTTAACATAATGCCTCACTAAGTCCTAGTTCGATCCTTTCTTTCATAGTACCTCGAACTTTCTCTAATTCGAACTTGAATCCATTAATTACATAAATACAATAAAATATTTGTTAGATTCAAATATAACATTGCTAAATTGATTTACAAAACGCAATTATTTGAATATAAAATATTTCTGAAATTTTCCCCCAATTTCCATGTGATTGTCGATTTGGTCCTAAGGTCCTTAGTGACCATTTTAGACATCAAACAATTGTTCAAGCTCAAATTGGAACAATTCCATTACTACTTGTACACTTTGGATTTTATCCCTTCAAGCTTCAAACATTACTAAAGTGACACTTTAGTCACTAACTTCACAAAAGCACTTGAATTCATTCATTAACCAACTAATCCAACATTTCTAAAATTCTACCAACTTCCCTTTAATTTAGAGTATTGACCGAATTGGTCCTTTACAAACAAATTCCATTTTTGAAATGGTCATTCAGCATTTCTTTTCTTTTCTTTTCTTTTCAATCCTTCACAATTTCAATTCTAATGCTAGAATAAATTTCACAATAATTTCCCTATTTTTTCAATTCTAGTCGAATTGGTAACTTGACATAAAAAGGAAATTTAATCATTCTAACATTGAAACAAGGCTTCTAGTTTCATAATTCATTCAGTTCCATCCTTGATTCAATTCCTTAACCAAATTTCCAAAACTTAGGGTTTATAACCTTGAACATATAATTAAACTAGATTCAAGCTTATATTTTCCATGCCTACAACATATTATTTTTTCAAATCAAACTTCATATTCAACATGTATTCATAAATCTCACAATCTACATCTTCCAAAACATAAGCTATACTTAACCTTTCCATGCAAAACTACCATAAAAATGAAGAGAATTAAGCATAGATCACTTTACCATAATTTAATTTACTTGAATCTAGCCTTTAAATCTTCAAAATTAGCTTGAAAATGAAATTTTCCTCTTTCTCTTCTTTCTTTCTTCTCCACGGCATAGGCAAAATAAAATGGACAATTTTTTTTAATTTATAACTTAATATTATCCTAATTAACTTAATTTTGCCACTTGTCTAATTAAAATGATTATTAAATTCATTTTAATTCAAAGTACTAATTTGCCCTTCAACTAATTTCATTTTTAAAATTCTTCTTCAAAAATACCACTCCATTAAATTTGACCCAACTTTTGTTCCTTCATAACCAGCCATTCCTAAAGAAATCATAAAATTTTATTTTATGATTTTTATTGGATCCAATTACCCGATAATCACTCAATACGATTTTCTATTGATCGAATTGTCGAATCTAATCCAAAAATCTCATTTCTCTAAATTTCATAAAAAAAATAATATTGCCATAATAAATCTACCATATTTATGGAGTCAAACTCCGAAACTTTGACTCGATCTAATATACCGAGAATTACCCGAAATCTCTATTGGATAAAAGTTTTCCTTAAAATTCCTTTAACAAATATTCATACGAATTATTCCAAATTTTTTGGAGTCACTTATCGATCAAAACATAGATATGGGACCTTCCAAGAGATCACCCATCCTAGTTTTACTCTGGTCTGAGCACGCTTAACAATTTTATTCGGTCCAAATTCGATGCTTTCTACTGCATCCTAATTCTCAAATCTGATATCAAAATTTTTATTTTGATCAGATTTACCCTTATACTGAATAAAAACCACTTACTTGATATTTTACACTTTAGTTTCCAAACGTCTTCATGTTTGCCGTAGAAAGTTGTTGTTCAAAAACTTCGTTTTGATCCCAACATCAAAATTAAACTTGTACAATATCAAACTCTTCAATTCCAATTACTTAAATTAATTCTTCAACATAGTATTCATTAAATACGAGCTCAACAATCAAATTCTTAAACTTTTCAAAGTTGACATTTTGGTCCCTATTACAATCTAATTAGGGATTTTCATTCCAATCACCTCAAAACAACACATAGAACCATTTATCTTTCAATCATATTCTAAAATTCCATACCCTAACATAAACCCTAATTTTCAAATTTTAAGGGTTTTGCATCTAGACATAAAATTATTTCAAACCAAAGCTTGTAAATATCATTTCTATACTTGATTCAACTAAATCAAGCCTTAATTCAAACAAATCCATAAACCCTAAATAAAATCCCAAATTATAAGGTTAGGGTTTATATCTTCAAACATGAAATTAATCTAAATCTAAGCTTAATTTCAACTCCACAACACTTGATTTACTTAAATCAATCTTCAATCTCTACATAGAACCTAAAACCCTTTTTTCTCCCTCATCAATAACATGAACAAATCTTCATAATTCTTTGTAAAGTTACTATCAAATGAAAGACAATTAAACATAGATTAATTTTCTATCAAAAACATACCTTGAATCTTGTTTGGAAACAGTCAAAATGCATAGGAAATTTTTTTGTGTATTTCCCCCTTTTTCTCTCTTGCATTTCGAAATGAAGAGGAAGAAGATGAACATTTTTCTTCATCTTTTATCTTATTTTATGCCATGTGTATTTAATTAAATGAATATTAAATTCATTTAATTACTTAATTCCAAATAACCCTCCAACTAAGTCTTATTTTCTAATTTGCCATTTTGTAAAATTATAACTAAATCTAGTTAGAATCCAACCAACTTTAATAAAATATTCATAAAATAATATTTTATGAATTTTCCATTCAATCCGATATACCGGTAATTTAACCCTTTACTCAGAATTAAAATGTAGGATTCATATTGAATCAAACTAAAATTATTCTCAACACTTGTAACGAACTTTTATAACCTTCCTTTATCATATGGTAAAATCTCAAAATTTTTCAGTTCGATCCGGGTATCCGAATTCCATTTAAACTTTGACTGCGATTTCCCAATAATCGAAATATCGGTTCAAACCAGAATTCCACATTCGATCCACACCCTTAGGTGATCTATCTATTTATGAAATGAAAACCCATAACTTTTAGGAATTTATAACTTTAGTCCTTCAACTTTTCATATTTAGTCTTGTACCATTCAAGTTTTGACTGTTTATCATTTTGGTCACTAAATTTTAAACTTCAATTCCCATTCCAATTTTCCTCAGATTTTGACCAAACTTTGCAAGTACCCTAATTAGCTTGCCTTATATCATATGATGCTTTTAAATCTCAGAAATTCCTTTTTCATAACCCATAATCAAAGAAATCCTAATGTTTGCATTTTTTTTTCATTTTGTCACTAAGATAGCTTTTAAGCTATTATCTTAGTACTAAATGATCCTTAATCAACTTAGTAGAAATTTGGGGTATTACAATTCTCTCCCTTAATAAAATTCGTCCTCGAAATTTCAACACGTACTGGTTCAAAAATGTGAGGAAACTGCTTTTACATGTTGTCATGTCAGATATTTAGAAACAAACTCAGTTATAACTCTTTTCATGCTTAGCTTTCAATATCGATTCTTTAAATCTTGATACATCTTGTTTCCACCTGGATGTACAATCAAAGGACTATAGTGTGCCTCAAAGATAAGTTGTTTTTAAATTCTTCATCGTTTGAAAAAAAATAGATTTTCCTCGATAATACAAACATATATCAGATTAACTTCAAAGTCTTCGGTTTCACCTCCTTCCATTTATTTTAACCTTAACAAAAGCTTCTCATCTTTTCTCTAAAGATCGTTTATTCAATCTAATAAAATAGAATTTATTCTTAACTCGAAAATCAAAGCACCATCTCCTTTTAATGCTAGTCTCGCATTCATATCTCTTAAGGAAACAAATGTCTTTCGACTAAGAGCGTTAGCTACCACCTTAGCTTTTTTCTGAATGATAGTCAATGATCACAATTCACTTTTACTATAAAATTTAGAGCACTCAGTTACTTAAACTTTTAACAGTCAATACCCTAACAAATACAGATACTAGAGGTTAAGACCTCTTATGTATTTCTTCTAATACCTAAAATAGTATTCCCTACTCTTGTGCTTGAGCTCCCTACTACACAAGTAGCTCAGCCAAGTTAGAAGTCGAGAACAATACATACTTTACTTCATTTATACTACTACGGCTCTCTTTTTAACCCCCAAGCATTTATATTTCTCAAGTAAAAATACCTCTAAGATTCATCGATTGAGGAAATCCGGTAGCATGTTACCTTTCTTACTTTAATCTTATCTTATCTTATACTAATGAGGATCATCTTCAAGTCATACAATCAACACATCAGTAATATGACATTCTAGGGGCATGTATTTACTGACAAACTTATAACAAACTTGGTTTAGCATCCAAAACTGGCTAAACCTGTAGCTCTGATACCACTAAATGTAACACCCTCAACGTATATTCGATGATTAAATACACATTGAAAGTGTTACTAAATTATTTAACTGATTTCCTGTCTTGATTTTTTTTAAAACATCTAGCATAAATCTAATTTGTAAAATAATCCTTTATCGACTATCGAAGTATTCATAGCCTATTTGCAGATTGCTAGTTTTGACCATGAATTGATTTATAAAATATATTAGTCAGTTATTAAATTAAGTATGTAATTTAGGGTGAAAACTAGGTACACTGCCTAAGCCCTTTCTTGAATTTAATATCGGTACGCGGTAAACAACATTTAAAATTTTACTTTTTAAACAACTAACGAATAAATTGTTACATGCCCACTAGAGAATATCATAAAATTAGAATGTCTTGCTGATGTTTGGCAGATTGTAGCTTGATTAACATGCTTGCCTCATCTTCTGGTAAGTTTCCAATAACCTACGTGTGAAACAGCACACGTTAAGGATTCACTTTATAAAGCAACTATAATTTAAAGTAAATCATTTCAATGTATAGAATCATATAAAACAGACGTATCAAAGTCATGCCTCTGTCATATGATGATTGCAATACATTTCTTGCAAAATGGCAAGTGAGTCCCACTTGCAGTTTATATCATACATCAAATATTTATCTTATTAATCGAATATACGTTAAACTTTTTGTTTAACTACATGCATAAATGCATTTTATGTATTATAGCCCGAAGTACAATATAATGTGATACTTTGGTACACGAGTCATCATAACCGACATCATAGTGTCTATAATGCCGTAGCGTCTAGTGATGAGTTTGTACTCGAGGACGCCTTTGCTCCTCATTATCTCACCTTTTGTGCTAGTTGACACCAAGTGTCTAAACAACACCGTAGTGTCTCGCAATGCCGTAGCGTCTGATGTCAACACCAAAGTGTCTAAACAACATCGTAGTGTCCGCAACGCCGTAGCATCCGATGTCAACACCAAAGTGTCTAAACAACACCGCAGTGTTTGTGCGTAGTGCTAGAACGCAGTTCTAAGACTCTATGGATATCCAATTATACCAAAGACTCTCACACTAGTACTCGGGCATAATAATATAATACTTTCACATTCAATATCCAATCCATCAATACTATCATTCAAAATTCGATATTGGCAGTTCATACCCAAAATCTAAAATCCGATTTATCTTAGATAAATCATTATGCCATATCAATGTATCACATATACCATTTAATATTTCATTCCATTTACATAACTTTGATCAACATACATTTTTTAATATCAAATATCATGTCATATATATATATAATAAGTAAAAAAGTCTCACTCATATCACATATATATATATATATAAATAAGTAAAAATGCACTCACCTTGGCCACTTAACATGATGCCTCACTAAGTCCTAGTTCGATCCTTTCTTTCATAGTACCTCAAACTTTCTTTGATTCGAACTTGAATCCGTTAATTACATAAATACTTGTTAAATTCAAATCTAACATTGCTAAATTGATTTACAAAACAAAATTATTTAAATGTAAAATATTTCTAAAATTTTCCCCAATTTCCATGTGATTACCAATTTGGTCCTTAGTGACCATTTTAGACATCAAACAATTGTTCAAGCTCAAATTAGAAAAATTCCATTACTACTTGTTCACTTTGGATTTTATCCCTTCAAGCTTCAAACATTACTAAAGTGACACTTCAGTCACTAACTTCACAAAAGTACTTGAATTCATTCATTAACCCACTAATCCAACATTTCTAAAATTCTACCAACTTCCCTTTAATTTAGAGTACTGACCGAATTGGTCCTTTACAAACAACTTTCATTTTTGAAATGGTCATTCACTATTTATTTTCTTTTCATTTCTTTTCCTTTCCTTCACAATTTCAATTCTAATGCTAGAATAAATTTCACAATAATCCCCTATTTTTTCAATTCTAGTCGAATTGGTAACTTGACATAAAAAAGGAAATTTAATCATTCTAACATTGAAACAAGGCTTCTAGTTTCATAATTCATTCATTTCCATCATTGATTCAATTCCCTAACCAAATTTCCAAAACTTAGGGTTTATAACCTTGAACATATAATTAAACTAGATTCAAGCTTATATTTTCCATGCCTACAACATATTATTTTTTCAAATCAAACTTCATATTCAACATGTATTCATAAATCTCACAATCTACATCTTCCAAAACATAAGCTATACTTAACCTTTCCATGCAAAACTACCATAAAAATGAAGAGAATTAAGCATAGATCACTTTACCATAATTTAATTTACTTGAATCTAGCCTTTAAATCTTCAAAATTAGCTTGAAAATGAAATTTTCCTCTTTCTCTTCTTTCTTTCTTCTCCACGGCATAGGCAAAATAAAATGGACAATTTTTTTTAATTTATAACTTAATATTATCCTAATTAACTTAATTTTGCCACTTGTCTAATTAAAATGATTATTAAATTCATTTTAATTCAAAGTACTAATTTGCCCTTCAACTAATTTCATTTTTAAAATTCTTCTTCAAAAATACCACTCCATTAAATTTGACCCAACTTTTGTTCCTTCATAACCAGCCATTCCTAAAGAAATCATAAAATTTTATTTTATGATTTTTATTGATCCAATTATCCGATAATCACTTAATACGATTTTCTATTGATCGAATTGTCGAATCTAATCCAAAAATCTCATTTCTCTAAATTTCATAAAAAAATAATATTGCCATAATAAATCTACGATATTTATGGAGTCAAACTCAAACTTTGACTCGATCTAATATATCTATAATTACCCGAAATCTCTATTGATAAAAGTTTTCCTTAAAATTCCTTTAACAAATATTCATACGAATTATTCCAAATTTTTTGAGTCACTTATCGATCAAAACATAGATATGGGACCTTCCAAGAGATCACCCATCCTAGTTTTTTACTCTAGTCCGAAAGACGCTTTAACAATTTTATTCGGTCCAAATTGATGCTTTCTCTGCATCCTAATTCTCAAATTTGATATCAAAATTTTTATTTTGATCAGATTTACCCTTATACTGAATAAAACCACTTACTTGATATTTTACACTTTAGTTTCCAAACGTCTTCATGTTTGTCGTAGAAAGTTGTTGTTCAAAAACTTCATTTTGATCCCAACATCAAAATTAAACTTGTACAATATCAAACTCTTCAATTCCAATTACTTAAATTAATTCTTCAACATAGTATTCATTAAATACGAGCTCAACAATCAAATTCTTAAACTTTTCAAAGTTGACATTTTGGTCCCTATTACAATCTAATTAGGGATTTTCATTCCAATCACCTCAAAACAACACATAGAACCATTTATCTTTCAATCATATTCTAAAATTCCATACCCTAACATAAACCCTAATTTTCAAATTTTAAGGGTTTTGCATCTAGACATAAAATTATTTCAAACCAAAGCTTGTAAATATCATTTCTATACTTGATTCAACTAAATCAAGCCTTAATTCAAACAAATCCATAAACCCTAAATAAAATCCCAAATTATAAGGTTAGGGTTTATATTTTCAAACATGAAATTAATCTAAATCTAAGCTTAATTTCAACTCCACAACACTTGATTTACTTAAATCAATCTTCAATCTCTACATAGAACCTAAAACCCTTTTTTTCTCCTCATCAATAACATGAACAAATCTTCATAATTCTTTGTAAAGTTACTATCAAATGAAAGACAATTAAACATAGATTAATTTTCTATCAAAAACATACCTTGAATCTTGTTTTGAAACCTTCAAAATGCATAGGAAATTTTTTTGTGTATTTCCCTTTTTTTTCTCTCTTGCATTTCGAAATGAAGAGGAAGAAGATGAACATTTTTCTTCATCTTTTATCTTATTTTATGCCATGTGTATTTAATTAAATGAATATTAAATTCATTTAATTACTTAATTCCAAATAACCCTCCAACTAAGTCTTATTTTCTAATTTGCCATTTTGTAAAATTATAACTAAATCTAGTTAGAATCCAACCAACTTTAATAAAATATTCATAAAATAATATTTTATGAATTTTCCATTCAATCAGATATATACGGTAATTTAACCCTTTACTCAGAATTAAAATGTAGGATTCATATTGAATCAAACTAAAATTATTCTCAACACTTGTAACGAACTTTTATAACCTTCCTTTATCATATGGTAAAATCTCAAAATTTTTCAGTTCGATCCGGGTATCCGAATTCCATTTAAACTTTGACTGCGATTTCCCAATAATCGAAATATCGGTTCAAACCAGAATTCCACATTCGATCCACACCCTTAGGTGATCTATCTATTTATGAAATGAAAACCCATAACTTTTAGGAATTTATAACTTTAGTCCTTCAACTTTTCATATTTAGTCTTGTACCATTCAAGTTTTGACTGTTTATCATTTTGGTCACTAAATTTTAAACTTCAATTCCCATTCCAATTTTCCTCAGATTTTGACCAAACTTTGCAAGTACCCTAATTAGCTTGCCTTATATCATATGATGCTTTTAAATCTCAGAAAATTTTTTCATAACCCATAATCAAAGAAATCCTAATGTTTGCATTTTTTTTTCATTTTGTCACTAAGATAGCTTTTAAGCTATTATCTTAGTACTAAATGATCCTTAATCAACTTAGTAGAAATTTGGGGTATTACAATTCTCTCCCTTAATAAAATTCGTCCTCGAAATTTCAACACGTACTGGTTCAAAAATGTGAGGAAACTGCTTTTACATGTTGTCATGTCAGATATTTAGAAACAAACTCAGTTATAACTCTTTTCATGCTTAGCTTTCAATATCGATTCTTTAAATCTTGATACATCTTGTTTCCACCTGGATGTACAATCAAAGGACTATAGTGTGCCTCAAAGATAAGTTGTTTTTAAATTCTTCATCGTTTGAAAAAAAATAGATTTTCCTCGATAATACAAACATATATCAGATTAACTTCAAAGTCTTCGGTTTCACCTCCTTCCATTTATTTTAACCTTAACAAAAGCTTCTCATCTTTTCTCTAAAGATCGTTTATTCAATCTAATAAAATAGAATTTATTCTTAACTCGAAAATCAAAGCACCATCTCCTTTTAATGCTAGTCTCGCATTCATATCTCTTAAGGAAACAAATGTCTTTCGACTAAGAGCGTTAGCTACCACCTTAGCTTTTTTCTGAATGATAGTCAATGATCACAATTCACTTTTACTATAAAATTTAGAGCACTCAGTTACTTAAACTTTTAACAGTCAATACCCTAACAAATACAGATACTAGAGGTTAAGACCTCTTATGTATTTCTTCTAATACCTAAAATAGTATTCCCTACTCTTGTGCTTGAGCTCCCTACTACACAAGTAGCTCAGCCAAGTTAGAAGTCGAGAACAATACATACTTTACTTCATTTATACTACTACGGCTCTCTTTTTAACCCCCAAGCATTTATATTTCTCAAGTAAAAATACCTCTAAGATTCATCGATTGAGGAAACCTAGTAGCATGTTACCTTTCTTACTTTAATCTTATCTTATCTTATACTAATGAGGATCATCTTCAAGTCATACAATCAACACATCAGTAATATGACATTCTAGGGGCATGTATTTCTTGACAAACTTATAACAAACTTGGTTTAGCATCCAAAATCAAGCTAAACTCGTAGCTCGATGATACCACTAAATGTAACACCCTCAACGTATATTCGATGATTAAATACACATTGAAAGTGTTACTAAATTATTTAACGATTTCTGTCTTGATTTTTTTTTAAAACATCTAGCATAAATCTAATTTGTAAAATAATCCTTTATCGACTATCAAGTATTCATAGCCTATTTGCAGATTGCTAGTTTTGACCATGAATTGATTTATAAAATATATTAGTCAGTTATTAAATTAAGTATGTAATTTAGGGTGAAAACTAGGTACACTGCCTAAGCCCTTTCTTGAATTTAATATCGGTACGCGGTAAACAACATTTAAAATTTTACTTTTTAAACAACTAACGAATAAATTGTTACATGCCCACTAGAGAATATCATAAAATTAGAATGTCTTGCTGATGTTTGGCAGATTGTAGCTTGATTAACATGCTTGCCTCATCTTCTGGTAAGTTTCCAATAACCTACGTGTGAAACAGCACACGTTAAGGATTCACTTTATAAAGCAACTATAATTTAAAGTAAATCATTTCAATGTATAGAATCATATAAAACAGACGTATCAAAGTCATGCCTCTGTCATATGACAGTGCAATACATTTACTGCAAAATGGCAAGCGAGTCCCACTTGCAGTTTATATCATACATCAAATATTTATCTTATTAATCGAATATACGTTAAACTTTTTGTTTAACTACATGCATAAATGCATTTTATGTATTATAGCCCGAAGTACAATATAATGTGATACTTTGGTACACGAGTCATCATAACCGACATCATAGTGTCTATAATGCCGTAGCGTCTAGTGATGAGTTTGTACTCGAGGTTTGCTCCTCATTATCTCACCTTTAGTGCTAGTTGACACCGAAGTGTCTAAACAACACCACAGTGTCTGCAACGCCGTAGCGTCTGATGTCAACACCAAAGTGTCTAAACAACACCGTAGTGTCTGCAACGCCGTAGCATCTGATGTCAATACCAAAGTGTCTAAACAACACCGTAGTGCTAGAACGCAGTTCTAAGACTCTATGGATATCCAATTATACCAAAGACTCTCATACTAGTACTCGGGCATAACAATATAATACTTTCACATTCAATATCCAATCCATCAATACTATCATTCATAATTCGATATTGGCAGTTCATACCCAAAATCTAAAATCCGATTTATCTTAGATAAATCATTATGCCATATCAATGTATCACATATACCATTTAATATTTCATGTCATTTACATAACTTTGATCAACATACATTTTCATTAATATCAAGGTCGACTTCTCGCAAGCCTCCCTCATGTCATATATATATATAATAAGTAAAAATGTACTCACTCATATCATATATATATATATATATAAATAAGTAAAAATGCACTCACCTTGGCCACTTAACATGATGCCTCACTAAGTCCTAGTTCGATCCTTTCTTTCATAGTACCTCAAACTTTCTTTGATTCGAACTTGAATCCGTTAATTACATAAATACTTGTTAAATTCAAATCTAACATTGCTAAATTGATTTACAAAACAAAATTATTTAAATGTAAAATATTTCTAAAATTTCCCCCAATTTCCATGTGATTACCAATTTGGTCCTTAGTGACCATTTTAGACATCAAACAATTGTTCAAGCTCAAATTAGAAAAATTCCATTACTACTTGTTCACTTTGGATTTTATCCCTTCAAGCTTCAAACATTACTAAAGTGACACTTCAGTCACTAACTTCACAAAAGTACTTGAATTCATTCATTAACCCACTAATCCAACATTTCTAAAATTCTACCAACTTCCCTTTAATTTAGAGTACTGACCGAATTGGTCCTTTACAAACAACTTTCATTTTTGAAATGGTCCTTCACTATTTATTTTCTTTTCATTTCAATCCTTTACTTCCCAATTTCAATTCTAATGCTAGAATAAATTTCACAATAATTCCCCTATATTTTCAATTCTAGTCGAATTGGTCACTTGACATAACAAAGGAAATTTAATCATTCTAACATTGAAACAAGGCTTCTAGTTTCATAATTCATTCATTTCCATCATTGATTCAATTCCCTAACCAAATTTCCAAAACTTAGGGTTAGGGTTTATAACCTTGAACATATAATTAAACTAGATTCAAGCTTATTATTTTTCCATGCCTACAACATCTTATTTATTCAAATCAAACTTCATATTCAACATGTATTCATAAATCTCACAATCTACATCTTCAAAAACATAAGCTATACTTAACCTTTCCATGCAAAACTACCATAAAATGAAGAGAATTAAGCATAGATCACTTTACCATAATCTAATTTACTTGAATCTAGCCTTTAAATCTTCAAAATTAGCTTGAAAATGAAAATGTCCTCTTTCTCTTCTTTCTTTCTTCTCCACGGCATTGGCAAAATAAAATGGGCAAAATTTTGTTTAATTTATAACTTAATACTATCACAATTAACTTAATTTTGCCACTTGTCTAATTAAAATGAATATTAAATTCATTTTAATTCAAAGTACTAATTTGCCCTTCAACTAATTTCATTTTTACAATTCTTCTTCGAAAATACCACTCCATTAAATTTGACCCAACTTTGGTTCCTTCATAACCGGTCATTCCTAAAGAAATCATAAAATTTAATTTTATGATTTTTATTGGATCTAATTATCCGATAATCACTTAATACGATTTTCCATTCATCGAACTGTCGAATTTAATCCAAAAATCTCATATCTCTAAATTCCATAAATAAATAATATTGTCATAATAAATCTACGATATTTATGGAGTCAAACTCCGAAACTTTGACTCGATCTAATATATCTATAATTACCCGAAATCTCTATTGGATAAAATTTTTCCTTAAAATTCCTTTATCAAATATTCATACGAATTATTCCAAAATTTTCAGAGTCACTTATCGATCAAAACATAGATATGAGACCTTCCTAGAGATCACCCATCCTAGTTTTACTCTAGTCTGAGCACGCTTAACAATTTTATTCGATCCAAATTCGATACTTTCTACTGCATCCTAATTCTCAAATTTGATACCAAAATTTTTATTTTGATCAGATTTACCCTTATACTGAATAAAAATCACTTACTTAATATTTTACACTTTAGTTTCCAAACTTCTTCATGTTTGTCGTAGAAAGTTGTCGTTCAAAAACTTCATTTTGATCCCAACATCAAAATTAAACTTGTACAATATCAAACTCTTCAATTCCAATTACTTAAATTAAGTCTCCAACATAGTATTCAGTAAATACGAGCTCATTAATCAAATTCTTAAACTTTACAAAGTTGACATTTTGGTCCCTATTACAATCTAATTAAGGATTTTCATTCCAATCACCTCAAAACAACACATAGAACCATTTATCTTTCAATCATGTTCTAAAATTCCATACCCTAACATAAACCCTAATTTTCAAAATTTAAGGGTTTGCATCTAGACATAAAATTATTTCAAATCAAAGCTTGTAAATATCATTTCTATACTTGATCCAACTAAATCAAGCCTTAATTCAAACAAATCCATAAACCCTAAATAAAATCCCAAAATCTAGGGTTAGGGTTTATATTTTCAAACATGAAATTAATCTAAATCTAAGCTTGATTTCAACTCCACAACACTTGATTTACTTAAATTAATCTTCAATCTCTACATAGAACATGAAACCCTATTTTCTCTCTCATCAATAACATGAACAAATCTTCATAATTCTTTGTAAAAATACTATCAAATGAAAAAAAATAAACATAGATTAATTTTCTATCAAAAACATACCTTGAATCTTGTTTGGAAACCTTCAAAATGCCTAGGAATTTTTTGTGTGTATTTCCCCCTTTTTCCCTCTTGCATTTCGAAATGAAGAGGAAGAAGATGAACATTTTTCTTCATCTTTTATCTTATTTTATGCCATGTGTATTTAATTAAATGAATATTAAATTCATTTAATTACTTAATTCCAAATAACCCTCCAACTAGGTCTTATTTTCTAATTTGTCATTTTGTAAAATTCTAACTAAATCTAGTTAGATTCCAACTAACTTTAATAAAATATTCATAAAATAATATTTTATTAATTTTCCATTCAATCCGATATACCGGTAATTTAACCCTTTACTTAGAATTAAAATGTAGGATTCATCTTGAATCAAACTAAAATTATTCTCAACACTTGTAACGGACTTTTATAACCTTCCTTTATCATATGGTAAAATCTAAAAAATTTTCGGTTCGATCCGGGTATCCGAATTCCATTTAAACTTTGACTGCGATTTCCCAATAATCGAAATATTGTTCAAACCAGAATTCCACATTCGATCCTCACCCTTAGGTGATATATCTATTTATGAAATGAAAACCCCTAACTTTTGGGAATTTACAACTTTAGTCCTTCAACTTTTCATATTTAGTCTTGTACCACTCAAGTTTTGATTGCTTATCATTTTGGTCACTAAATTTTAAACTTCAATTCCTATTCCAATTTTCCTCAGATTTTGACCAAACTTTGCAAGTACCCTAATTAGCTTGCCCTCTATCATTTGATGCTTTTAAATCTCAGAAATTCCTTTTTCATAACCCATAATCAAAGAAATCCTAACGTTTGCATTTTTGTCATTTTAGTCACTAAGATAGCTTTTAAGCTATTATCTTAGTACTAAATGATTCTTAATCAAATTAGTAAAAATTTGGAATATTACAATTTTACTTTAAAAATAACATTATAAATATACTTTAGAATTTTAGATAATATTTGTTTTATTAAATAACACTATAAATCTTACTCACACATGTGAAAAAAATAATATGAAGAAATATATATATATCTTATATGATTAGAGAAAATAGTTTAAACTTGAATCAACTGTACTATAACTAGGGGTGGGCAAAACTTGACTCGACTCGAAAAACCCCTGAATTATTCAACTCGACGCAAAAAAATTGAATCGTTTTGACTCGACTCGAAAAAATTTCAAATAAAGTTTTGAATTATAAAATAGAAATTCGAATAACTCGAATGACTAGAAATTTTTATTAATTAGTTGATCAATTTTCAAGTTCAAGTCGAGTCTGTCAATCATGCATGATATATATTTTATATCACATGTGAAAATATGAAGAAATATATATATATATATATATGTATATCATATATGGATATAAAAAGTTGTTTAATTGAAATCAATATGTATTATAACATTATAATTTATAAATAAATACAATTAAATTTATACAGAAACTAGAAAACTCGAGTCGAGTTTCATAACTCGACTATACTAAAAAAAATTCAAATAAAGTTTGAATCGTAAAATAAGACTTGCAAACTCAAATAACTCAAAAATTTTTACTCGACTCGATTCGATCGAACGCCCAACCCTAACTATAACATTATAAATAATTATAATTAAATTTGTACTAAACTCGACAACTCGACTTGACTCGAATTTCATAAACTCATATTGAATAAAAAAATTCAAATAAAGTTTCAGCCATAAAATATGACTCAAATAACTCAAAATTTTTTGACTCGACTAGACTCGACTCGATTGAATGTGCACCCCTAAAAAAGACGTCGCTTATGAAGACGGGGTCCGAGGCTTTAATAGTGTTTTCTCGATGATTCCGGACCGATACAGTGTGGCTCATGAAGATGAGGTTAACATTTAACGACAAGAAATGTTCGAGTGACCATAAGTTTACACAACGAAAACGTAAGTGACCATAACGTTCATTTTTTAAATCGATGACCAAAAGTATACACTTACTAAACGTAAGTGGTCATTTCAGTGTTTATCCTATTTTTTACCCCTGTCACATATCAGCTTCCCATTAACGTTTGACGGCAAGAAACGTTCAAGTGACCATAAGTTTACAAAATAGAAACGTAAGTGTCCATAACGTTATTTTTTAAAATCGGTGATCAAAAGTATACACTTACTAAACGTAAGTGGTCATTTCAATAGTTTACCCTTTAATAAAATATGTACTCGAATAACTAAAACTAAAACAATTTAACAATATATTTATCTAAATACCTATTTTTTATTGTCCAGGATTTTGTCATGATCAATTCAGATCAATCTACGTCACATACCTAATTTTGTTGGGTGAGTCTTACTACGAGGATTTTTTGCATACGCAAAGTCTCGAACTCAAGACATACTTAAACAATATCAAATTATTTATCTTTTAAACCAACCCTATTAATTATCTAAATACCTATTTTATATGCCACCAAAATGTTTAACGATTTATCAAAATATATAAAATCGAATATAAAACCCAAAATTTGATAATATAATTTTAATACAAACCCAAATATCTAATCATTTTGGTATAGAAATGAGATTCAAAGTGCAGAGATTGTGGGAGTACGTGTACACTGAGTGAAAAGACCAGCTTCATGACTCAGCGTTTCCCCACCTTTTTTTCCTTAGGATTTCTTTACCCTCCTTTACTTAAGGAAAAATTTATGAAAAAAATTTGGGCTGAAAAAGGGCTTAAAAAGTTTCAACTACTTAATATTTGGGTAAAATACACTTCATTCTTTTGTTAAAAAAATAATTGAATCATTTAATTATAGATTTAAAAATAAATATATATCTTTTAAGAAAAAACTTTGATACACAGGCGATGTAAATTTTAGTTTACACGTGCCTTTTAGTTTTAGGGTTTAAAATTTAGGGGTTTATGTTGTATGATTTAAAATTTAAGGTTAGTATTTATAATTTAGTGTATATGGTTTAAGGTTTAGGGTTTAGGTTTTTAGGGTTAGGGTTAGAAATTTAGTATTTTAGTTTTATAGTGTAAATACACAGGCTTGTGTAAAATTAGTTTTACACAGCCTGTGTATCAAAGTTTTACCCTTTTTTAAAGTAACTATTGAGTCAATTGATTATAGGTTTAGGAACAAACAGGTCATTCAATCAAATTTTATAGCAAACAAGTCACTTTGTCATTAAAATTGAAACAAAGGCATGATATAATAACAATTTTAGTCCCCAAAACTTATGCATTCTATTGATTTGGTCATAATTCAAAATAATTCAATAAACTTAACTCTTCATATTTAAAAATTTCGATACTACACCATCATGACGCATGCTTCGACCACTTACCACACTTCATGCTATTGTCCATCAGTCCGATAATCAACAAATAAGATAGATAGACAGACACAATCACTTCTATTGATTTGGTCATAATTCAAAACCTATGTTTGATTTTGATATAACAAAGTGTTTGAGGACTAAATTGTAAAAGGAAATAAATTTTTAAGTACTCAAAAGTCTCACAAAATGACAAGGAAAAGTTTTCTAAAGTTAAAGACTTAAACCCAACAATTTTCTAAGTGTTTTCAAGCCAAAATATACAAATACACCCATGCGTATCGATACACCCCTTGGTGTTTCGATACAGAAATTGGCTACTGGAATTTGGTTTTGCAAAGCGTACCGATACGGCTTAGCCCGTTTCGATACGACCTTCATCTTAGCCTACATTTTAAATAATGCGTATCGACACGGTCTCATTCGTTTCGATACGAAATTCATCTGGGCAAATGTTTTATGCTTCACGTTTCGATACGGCCTTGTCCGTTTCGATACCATTTGAAATCTGGGTTTAAGATATTTTTATCTGTACCGATACGGTCCCAGACGTTTCGATACGGTTTGCATTAAATGTTTTCGACCGTTGCCTTGTCAGTTATTGGAATCAACAAACTTTTAATTTTTTTGTTACCCGTACCGATACGCTCCTAGGCGTACCGATGCAATTTTTCATCTCGAATTCCAGTGAGCAAAACTCGTACAGATACGGCATTGCCGTTTCGATATGCCCTTATTTTTACACTATGATCGTTTCAATACGGCCTCCCGCGTATCGATACGCATATACACAACAACTATATTTTTCTTGTAACAGGCATCGATACGGGCATACGTGTACCGATACAGATGGTTGGCAAACAACATTTATTGCGGGAAAGAAGCCCTCTAAAGGCTATATTCAATACTCCAACCACCGAAACGGCTAGAAATCAATGAGATGGTATAAATACAAGACTTCAAAGCTGCTACAACAACTAATGAACCTACTTTGATGAACACTCAAGCAATCAAGCAAATTCCAACCCTTAGAGCTTTTATTGTCAAATCCTTGTACACCCAACTTGTGTAATTCCTTTGTACATCTTTGTTTCAAGTTTGGGGTTGAGAGAAATCTGTATCGGGCAAAATTTGTATCTTGTGAGGATATTTCATTTGCCAAACTTCTTTCTTGTAATAGAGTGATTCTTGATCAAGCTTTGGGTAGAAAGCTTTGATCGGTTGTAACGGTTGCCTCCTTAGCCTAGAAAATGGGAAGAATTTCATAGTAAAATTGGTTGAAAATCCTTAGTAGGAAGCTGTTAAGTGTCTAAAAGTACTATTTTATTCACAATTTTTATTCATATTATTGCTAGACTTGGGCTCATATTAGATGCATTATTAGCCATTCATGCATGTTTGCATTGTTTACTTGGTGGTTAAGCTTGATATCATATTTTGCTTAATTTTGTGGAAAAAGGGTGCTGCCGATAGTTGTTTTTGTGTGTGTGCAGAATTACTTGCCTAAACAAGGTTGGAACCAGTTGCCAGGGCAGTGCATGAAGGAGATGCCGACGCAGTTGCCAGGGCAATGCATGAAAGAGATGCCGAGCTAGTTGCCAGGGCAATTGTCGATAAGGAATAAGATGATATGGCAGTCGAAATTGATGACTAGATAAACCCAAGATGACATGGAGCAAAGTTAAATCCCAAAGGAGTTTGATTTCCATGAAGAGGTCAAAGAGAAATTAAATCCCAAGAAGATAGGAGAAGATCTAGAAGGAATTTAAATATAATAAAGAATTATATTTTTTTAAAGTATTTAATTCTAACTTAACTTCTTCCTTAAGAGAGACTTTGACCTAGCCATCTCCTATTTAAAGAAGACCAAGCCGTCAACTCCAAGGGATGCACACGCCTCGGCAACCATGGACGCGCATGCCTCGGCAACCTTCGACGCCTCGACAATTTTGGGAGCAGTCGCCATGGCAGCATATGCCTCGACAATACCCTGGTATGCGGATTTAGTTAATTTCCTTGTTTGTGGTATTTTACCTTATGGGATTACTCACCAAGGGAAGAAGCGGTTCCGCCATGATGCTAAGCATTACTTTTGGGACGAGCCTCTTTTGTTTAAACAATGTACAGATCAGGTCATACGCCGATGTGTCCCTGAAGAAGAGAAAAAAAATGTACTCCGGCAATGTCATTCTTCACCCTATGGAGGACATTTTGGAGGAACTCGTACCGCGGCCAAAGTTTTGCAATCCGGATTGTATTGGCCAACATTGTACAAAGATGACCAAGACTTTTACAAGCAATGTGATCGTTGCCAGAGGACGGGCAATATCTCTAGACGACATGAGATGCCGCTCAAGAACATCATCGATGTGGAATTGTTCGATGTATGGGGGATCGATTTTATGGGACCTTTCCCATCTTCATTCGGCAACCTCTACATTCTACTTGCCGTCGACTACGTGTCTAAATGGGTTGAGTCAGCTGCAGTTCCCAACAACGATTCTAAGACCGTGCAACGATTCTTGCAGAAAAACATATTTACACGGTTTGGGATGCCGAGAGTAATTATCAGTGACGAAGGCAAGCATTTTGACAACAGACTAATTGCCAAGATGTTGCAACGCTTTGGCATATCACACAAGATCGCCACGGCATATCACCCACAAACCAACGGGCAAGCAGAAATTTCCAACCGAGAATTGAAGGGTATACTCGAGAAAGTTGTAAATCCCTCTAGGAAGGATTGGTCATTAAGACTAGATGACGCACTTTGGCCATATCGCACTGCATTCAAAACACCCTTAGGTATGTCCCCCTTTCGACTTGTCTATGGCAAAACATGCCATCTACCGGTGGAAATTGAACACAAGGCATACTGGGCAATCAAGACCGTGAATATGGATTGGGAAAGTGCCGGAAAAAAGCGTTTGTTAGACCTCAATGAGATAGAAGAATTCAGTGCACTCGCCTATAACAATGCACGAATCTACAAGGAGAAAGCAAAGCAATGGCATGACAAGAAACTATTGCCGCGGTAATTCACGCCAGGACAACTAGTTCTCCTATTCAATTCTCGGCTAAAACATTTCCCGGAAAAGCTGAAATCAAGATGGTCGGGACCATTCGAATTCGTTAAACCATTCTCTCATGGTGCTGTGATAATCAAGTCCATCTCTGACGAACATGAATTCAAAGTTAATAGACAAAGATTGAAGCACTACAATGGTGCCCATGTGGAACGTAACAAAGAAGTGGTCAACTTAGGAGATGCATGAGCATGCTCTCCTTTCAATATTTTCTTTTTCTTTTTCTTTTCATTTTTATTTTTAGGAGATATTTTATTTTTCTTCATTACCTTTAGTTTCCAGGTTTTCTTTGTTTTCTTTTCCACAACAAGACTCACAACCACTACTTGCCACGGTAATCACAATAGAGGATGCCCCGGCAACCAACCCTGAAGATGCCACGACAACCAAAGCTAAAGACATCCCGACAACCACTGCAAAAGCCAAAGGTAAAACACCTATGCCTGAATCAACTCCTACGGAATCATTTTCTGATTTTTCAGATTCGGACGAGTCCTCCATTGCACCAACAAAGACCACATCAATTGAATCCTCCAAGCGAAAAGCTAATGACATTGATGAAGAGGACGATGAGGACAACCCCGTACGAGGATCGATTCCACCATCGGCAATAAGAAAACAACCATCGCGTTCAAGCAAGAGAATCAAGACACCGACCAAAAGGAAACTAATCATCTACGATGACGAACTCTCGGAATAAGTCCTCATATGCATTTTATTTTTCATTATTTTTATTTTTCTTTAATACATGCATTGAGGACAATGCCTCACTCGAGTTTGGGGGGTGATTGTTATTAGTAGTTACCATGTTTAGTTACATTCATCTTAAGTATTGCATTTAGGTTACATAAATTGTTTTCCATGCCTTTAATTGGAACAAGAATTGCTTAGATTTGATGAATATTCGATGATGACTTTGCCAATGCACTTAATTGATAGAATTTTTATTCTAGGATAACCACGAAAAACTTAGAATTTTACTATGATGCTAAATTTGATGGAAAACTGTTGTGGTATGATTGATTTAAGGAATTATAGTGAACTTAGGTTGATAATTAACAAATTGGGGGATTAGAATAAAAATTGGATGAACGCTAGAGGTGCCCGAAATTGGCTCTAGCATGTGCTAAAAATTTACACTAGAGGTGCCCGAAACTGGCTCTAGTATGTGTTAAAAAAATTGATCGCTAGAGGTGCCCGAAACCGGCTCTAGTCGAATAAATTAACTTAAGAAAACTAAACACTAGAGGTGCCCAAGACTGGCTCTAGTTAGAACATGTTAAAAAAACCCAATGAAGTAATTTGAAAACCTCTTGTTTGCATAGAATCCGAAAAATCAACTTGCACATAACTCCGCACACACTCACAAGCATTATAGTTTGATTCCGAGTAACCCCTAAGTTTTTCGAAAAATAAAAAGCCAATCATACTTTGTGCCACGGTTCAGAGAATTGAAATCAAGTTCAAAGCTAAGTTTGCAAAAATTGAAGTCTTGGCAGGTAATTATGAGTTTGCATTGCTTGAGGACAAGCAATAGTTCGAGTTTGGGGGTGTGATAAATGTTCAAAAGTACTATTTTTCTTACCCTTTTACTCATATTATTGTTAGAATTAGGCTCATATTAGTTGCATAATTAGTCATTCATGCATTAATCCATATTTCCTTCCATTGTTGAGTTTGATTACATAACTTGGTAGTTTTGTGGGAAAAGATGCTGCATTGGTGTGTTTTGTGTGTATGTGCAGGATCACTTGCCAAAACAAGGCTAGAGCTAGTTGCCAGGGCAATACATGAAGGATACGCCGAGCTAGTTGCCAGGGCAATGCATGAAGGAGACGTCGAGCCAGTTGCCAGGGCAATTGTCTACAAGAGCAAAGGTGATATGGTAGTCGAAATTGATGACTAGACAAGCCCAAGATGACGTGGAGCAAAGCTCAATCCCAAAGGAATTTGATTTCCATGAAGAGATTAAAGAAGAATTAAATTCCAAGAAGATAGGAGAAGTTCTAGTAGGAATATAATTATAATAAAGAATTATATTCTTTAAAGATAATTTAATTCCAACTTAACTTCCTCCTCAAAGAAGGACTTTGACCTAGCCCTATAAATAAGAGAGAGATTTCGACAATCCATAGAGAGCAAGAGAGGGGAATTTTGACAAGTCCAAGGAGGGCAAGATGAGAGAATTTTTTACAAGCATCTAGGGCAAGGAGGATTTCGACAAGCCTCATTCTTCATCCTTTTCTTTCTTGCTCGATTGGGTTCATGCTAGGGATTATTTATCTTGTGTTTCTTTGGAACCTAGCCATGAACTAAATCTATTTGGCTATGGTTATTGTGTTTTGTGGTTGTGAGAAACTATTGGTTTTTGTTTAGGTAATAAGAGTTTGCACTTTTCTATTCAAGGTTTATTCATTCTTGGTTCTTATTCTTGTTTGCGAGTGAATTGGGAGAGGATCTCGTGATTTCATCTATTTATCTAATATCGGGAGAGTTAGATTCAAGAAACGAATGAATATGATCTTTATTCAATCTATTGATGGTGAACATTAATCCGGCTTAGAAATAAGTTAAGGATTTCAACGGCTAAGAGGAGCGCAAGATTGGTTGTTGTTCACCATTGATTCACGCAATGATGTATTATCAAGGCATGCACAAGTAACTAGAGTTTCAACTTAGGGATAAGACAAAACCATTGAAGAACGCTCTTCCGAACCTTGAAGGTTGCTGCCCAGACGCCCAAGTAGTTGCCCAACTAGTCGCCCAGGCAACCATCGATTAGTTGCCAAGGCAACCCCGTTGTGCAAGTTGCCACGGCAACTGAGTTGCCCGTGCACTCTTTTACCAAGACGATCCAATCGGCTATCACACCTCAACTCACGATAACCTGGCCTATCTCTCTCTCATTTGAATTCATCTTTTCGTTTACTTTATTACTTTCTAGTTTAGTTATTAGTTAAACTCATATAATCCTTTATTTGTGTTTTTACTTTTTACAGTGCAAGAGACTATATTCTTGAAGTGGCACCAATCTCTGTGGAGACGATATCTTTTATACTATAACTTGCAACGTGTATACTTGCACAATTGCGTAGCACTTATTACGCGCAACAGGGCACATCAAAATCGATTGTCCTCAACTCAAGAAGAAGGGTTTCGAGAAGAAAAAGAAGCACAAGGCCTATGTAGCCACTTGGAGCTATGAAGAGTCTTCAAGTGATGAGGAGCACGAAGTTGCCAATCTTTGTCTCATGGCCTTTGAGGAGGGTCCAAAGGTAACCTCTAACTCATTAAATGATCTTACATATGATGAATTATTTGATGATTATAATGAGTTATAAGAGGCTTATGACGAATTGGTTGAAAAGTATAAGGAATCAATTTTGAAAAAAAAGAAAACTATCATTGATTTGAAAAACCAAAACGATTCCTTATCTAAAACCAATTCAGAACTCGAAAAAAGGTTAGTGATTTAAAAAATAATCAAAAGTATTTTGAACAAGAAAATGTTGATTTAAATAACCTTCTTTCCGAGCTAAATGATCATTACCTCAAGGAGGTAAATGATCTCAAAGCTTCCTTGAACAAGGTTGGGAAACCAAATTTTGAAAAAAAACAATCTTTAAAACCCAACCATGTAAAAAGGAACTTTGGTGGGTACAAACATAGAGGGTATTCAAGGCCCTATTATGGTAAGAAAGTTAGAAGTATATGGATTCCGAAGGATGTCATTGCTTCTAACAATATTAATTCTATTGCTTCTTGGATTCCTAAGGGAACCAAGCTCTTGAAACCTAATGTTCATGGACCCAAAAAGATTTGGGTACCAAAAATCAAAGTTTGATTCCATGTTTGTAGGTGGAGCATTGCTACAAGGCCAAGGCTACAAGTGCAAACTCATGGTACCTTGATAGTGGATGCTTAAGACACATGACCGGAGATAAGAGTCAATTCTTGGAACTAAAGCCAAAGAGTGGAGGAGTAGTAACATTTGGTGACAATTCCAAAGGCCACAATGAAGGAATTGGTTCCATTGGTAATCACTCATCCATTCTCATTGATAATGTTTTATATGTCAACGGTTTAAAACATAATCTTTTAAGTATTAGTCAATTATGTGACAAAGGTTTCAATGTTGTTTTTGATTCTAATGGTTGCAAAATTTTAAACATTGAAATAAATAAAATTGTGCTTTTTGGTCATCGTATATGATTAGATTAATATATTAAACATATATTTTTACTATTTAAATCAATTAAATTAAATTGTGCAAAAATTTAAACATTGAAACAAATAAAATTATGTTTAATATATGTTGCAAAATTTTAAACATTGAAACAAATAAAATTGATTTAAATTGTGCGCTCGGCTTATTGGGGCATAATTTTTAAATTAATTAAATTAAATTTAGGATTAGATTTTTTAGAGCCTTTAGTTAGATTTAGGATCTGAATTAATTTAATTAATTTAAATTTATCTTTGGCTCATTAGGATAAATGTTAAATTCATTAAATTAGTTTGGCATCTCTTAATTACCTTTTAAGATAAAATTGATATTTGACTTAGGTGAACATCCAATTAAAATCATAATAAATTAATTCGATTCATTTTAAATAGTTTCCCTGGCTTAATGAGATACTAGTTTAAAATTAATCAAATTAATTATTTTGGTTCAAGATAATCTATAAAATACTAGGGTCTTCAAGTTTTAGAATCTTAATTAATTTAGGGTCAATATTAGACTAACCTAGTTAATAATTAGATCACTATTTAATTTTCATAATTTGGGTCTTTTTAGGTTAAGACTTTAGTGGACATAGGGTTTAATTTCCAGTTCTTCCTTGTCATTTATTTTAATCGTCATTCATATGACTTTAATATGTTAATTGACATGCATTCGGTGAATTGACTTAAATCATAAAATAAGGTATTTATTAATTTCGATATTTGTGTCAAACAGTCCTGGCTCAATGGATGTTGACCAAATACTTGAATTAATTCTTACCATCTGAAGGTAAATTTAATTCAGATTAAAATTTGACAAGTCATGACATCATTTTAAATGTTTACATCATGCATAAAGGTGATGAATAAATTTTGAACCATAAATTAACACGGCAGTCGATCTTATTCGATGTCGGTTTAATCTACGGTCCAATGTACAGTCACCCTTACTTTGTTAGGCATGTTAGGAGCAGGATTGGCAGAGCAAATTAGGAGCTAGACAGTAGCATGAGGAGTCGAAGAGAAATGCTGAGTTTTGTTGGAAAAAGCAGGATGAGGATCGTCAAGATCGGTTGGTAAACGAAGGACGACCGATACCCGGTCAGTAAGTCGTAGGGCAAAGTCGGGTCAGTCCTAATTCAAAAAGAAGATAATGCGCGTATAATGGTGCGTAACAAACTTTCAAACCAAACCTTATTAGGGTTTCCATGAGTGCCTAAGTAAAGTAGACCATTGATCGGTAAAGAGGAAGAGGTTGTGTCATGAGAAGAAAGTAAGGGTAGAGGGTAACCCGTGGTTCGACCAGACTGTGACCGAGAGCATTGGATCCATTGAAGGACTACATCGATGAATCTCATTCTTTGTCTATTTCTCTTAGTTTTAAATTCTGATTTGATGGTGATATTTAAAAACGATGTTGTTTTGATGGTTTCCCCAGCCATGAACTAATTCTTTGAAGTTGGTTAGGGTGTTTTGCAATGAACGCTTAGCTTTTAGGTTTTTTTAATAATTGAATGCCTTGGATTTTTTGTCTATTTTGCTAGTGCTTAATTTTCTTATATTTTATGCCATATGACAGTTGGCATCGAATGCTCATTATCACTTAATATCTTAACAAACTTAGGAGATAAGGATTAATTGCCAAATACTAAGGAGAGAAACTTCGACAGAAGATGTTCAAGTAGCTTCGGAAGTGAATCTACCCCTTAGGAGTTAAAGATTAAAACTTTGCCAAGTTAATTATTGGGAAGCACCACTATAGACATATAAGTGTTAATCGTAATTAACTTAGAGTATTGCCATCGACAGAGGCAATACTAAATTAAAATCTGATATGCTATAAAACCAAGGTTGAAAGTTATTAGTTGTTGTCTTCACTAGCGTGAAATCCAAGCATCCATTGCCAATGCCAGTCAACCATCTTGATACATTTGCTTTCCAATCTGCATGAATTCTTACTACATTTTCCTTAGTCATTTTCTAGATTAAAATCTGATCTAAATCATCAACTTATTCATTCAAATTCACAAGTAATTATCGTGGCATTTAATTCCAAGGTAATCCCTATGGATACGATACTCAGCTTACTATTATATTACTTGCTGATCGTGTATACTTGCACGCAAAGAGACCTAAACTTGGCATTATTTACGGGCATATTTACATTAATTCATCATTTGTTTGCCAAGCATTAGTCAGTCGACAATTGACTAAACTGATCAACATGATGCTTATTTGGTTATTCTGTTGATCTTCCCTGCTTTGGACCCTCGAATTGGATTTGGATGTGCGGTTTGCGTTCGTGGATAGTTATCTTATGACTCTCGGCTCAAATTTGTGGTTGTTGGTGGTCTTTCAGTAGTTTGATCCCTTTTTGTAGTTTGTTTGCGGATGCAGTCAGATCTGTTAGTATCTATATTTTGTTCGAGTTTTTTGATTTTAGTCTTTTCTTTTTTGTATAATCTCAAGTGACTAGTTTCTTGTGTCAATTGTTATAGAAAAATGTCCAAATTATAAGTTTAGTTTACGTTGATGTTGTAAACCTTTATTATAATTTTAGATATTTCTATTTTTAATAAAAAATAGTGGCTTCTATAAAAAATAATCATCTAATATATTAAAAAATATTTAATATTGGCAAATAAAAAATGTAGAAAGGCATTCTTTAATAAAGCTATTAATTAAAAATAAAATAAAAAGCATTGTTGTCAATTTTAATATGATTACATTTCTATCTATAAAATTAAAAAGAAAAATTTTATTCAAATTCCAATAAAAGTTTCCAAGGATTAGATTATATATTTGATAAACATGTCAATTCTATGTTTATTGATCATTTACAAGTGACTTTTAGTTTTAGGGGTTAGGGTTTTAGTTTAGGGTTTAGGTCGTAAGGTTTAGAATTTAAGGTTAGCGTTTAGAATTTAGCGTATAGGGTTTAAAGTTTAGGGTTTAGTTTTTTAGGGTTAGTGTTAGAAATTTAAGATTTAGGTTTTATAGTGTAAATATGCAAACTTGTGTAAAATTAGTTTTACACAGCTTGTGTATCAAAATTTTACCCTTATATCATATATAACATATTTTTATTGAGTATATTTTGGTTGCTATTCCGATTTTAGGCTTCGCCCTGACTAATTCGGATTGACCTGTGTTACATACCTGTTTTGGTGAGTGAGTCTTTCAATAAAGATTTTTTGCATACACAATACCTCGAATTCAATATCTGCTTAAACGATATCATGCTACTTATCATTTCAACCAAGTTGATTGTTAATTTTTTTTAATAACATATTTTTATTGAGGTTTTAGTAACATATTTTTATTGAGTTGAAGACCTGATGTAACGAGTCAATGAAAATAACCTCGAATAATACATAATAATACTTTTTGAGGACAATATTAAATCTCATTATAATTCCAATATTTGTATGGTTAAGTTATGATGCAGCTGGCAGGCAGTTGCTTTCAATGGCGGAAAAGATAAGTGAAGGATTTTTATATATGTAAAAACACAGACAAAAGAAATAAAAAATCAGGAAATTCGTGTGGGTGACGGTGGCCGACACGCGGAGACGGTGAATCTTGGAGAGGTTCCAGTTCCAGATGCAAAGCTCCTTTTTTTAGGGATTTCATTCCTTTGTCTAATGCTGCCTTTCTATTTCCAACCCAAAGACTTAATCCCTAAGCTTTCCCATCTTTATAAATACTCACTTCCTCTCGGTTCCACTCGCTGATCCTCGATTCCGTTTTCCCCTTTTGCGATTTTGATTTTGAGTTCATGAAATCGGAGGTTTCTGATATGGAAGGCGGCGGAGCAGGAGGGAACGGGTGCAGCACCTTTGACGTTAGTGATCTACCTCAGGATTGCATTGCCGCCGTCATTTCCGTCACTTCCCCTCGAGATGCCTGTCGCTTGTCGCTTGTCTCGACTACCTTTAAATCGGCTTCTGAATCCGATGCCGTTTGGGAGAGCTTCTTGTCGTCGAAACACCGGGCTTCGATTCCATCATTGACCTGTTGCCCTTCCAAGAAACAACTTTATCTTAGCCTTTGTGAAAATCCTCTCCTCATCGAGGGGGGCCGGAAGGTTTGACTTTTATGTTAATTTAATCCCCGTTTTAAGTGGAATTTGAATGCTTCTGTTCCCATTTTTTTGACTTTTAGATGCTTTATGCTATAATTTCAAAACCTTTAAAAATAGTTTCGTACGGATATGTTTGATTCATGGATATATTGGCCTAGTTTTTAACAGTGTTGATCTTGATGCAACAGAGTGTTCAATTTGAAAGAGGCAGTGGCAAGAAAATTTACGTGCTATCTGCCAGGGACCTCTCCATTGTATGGGGTGACACTCCTTCTTATTGGAGATGGATTCCAATGCCCGAGTCCAGGTACTTTCAAATTCATTCATTGACGATGATAACACGGAAGTGTTAACGTGTTGTATAGATATATTTATTAAACCGATAAATGCACTAATTGTGAAGTAGCTAGGTTACCCAAACAAACAATTATGTCTATAGGCTTATAAATGATTATAAAGTATTTTAGTTAGAGTCAAATTGAATTGTGTAATAGGGATATGATTAATTTTTTAAATCTTCTTTTATGCATTTGGAGATCATGTGTCCAGTGGCGGATTCAGAAGTATTGTTGAGATGGGCATCTTAAGTAATTTGCGCGTGCGTGGGCACTAGGGGTGTAAACGAGCCCATTAGTGTTGAGTTGAGCCTATAAGGCTCGTTAAGAACTCGAGCCTAGTTTGAGCCGAGTGAGTATCAATTGAGTTGGACATGAGTAGTACATTTTAGTTCACTTTAATTTTAAAAAGTTAAAAGATTTAGTATATTATATTTTCGATTAGCTCGCGAGCTTTTCGAGTCGTGTATGAGTATATCAGCTCGGCTCGTTAAGAACTCAAGCCAAGTTCGAGCTCGAGTCTAATCAAGTCGGACACTCGGACTCGAGTAACTCGCAATCGGTCTCATCTCATTTACAGTCCTAGTGGGCACAATCAATAAATGGATAACTAATAGAAATGGATACAAGGGTAGTGCCCACCCTGATCCTAAGGTGGATCCGTCACAGCATGTGTCTATGATTAGATGTCTGAAAAAATGGATAACTAATAGAAATGGATATTAGGGTGGGCACTTGCCTACCCTGATCCTAATTTGGATCCGGCACAGCATGTGTCTATGATTAGATGTCTGAAATGGATAATTTAAGGAAGATGAAGAATCAAACCGACATATGCTATTATGGTATAAATTCAAATGATATACGATGAGAACATTGTTGTTTAGACTTTTTATTTTTACAAAGTACCTTTTTTCAATTCTTATCCAGATTCCAGTCATGGGTATGGTATATGACTTTTCAAGAATTCAACAATAGAGATTAAACATTTTTGTGTCAGTCCTATACTCGTGTTCAGCACATCCTAGTCCATGTAGTACAATTACAAATCCCTCCCCATTAATGCCTTCTCTTACAATTTATAATAAATATGTCAGGTTTGAAGAGGTAGCAGAGCTTATTAACGTTTGTTGGTTTGAAATCCGTGGGAAGATTGCAATCTCCATGCTTTCATCCATGACGCGCTACAAGGCTTACCTTGTGTTCAAGCCAACCACTGGAGCTTATGGGTTTGATTTCCATCCCGCAGAGATTAGTTTTGGCCTTGTTGGCACAGAAGGTTGTAAGAGAAATGTCTACTTAAGCGCAGATAGAGGTGTTCACCGACGTTACCAGATCGTACCAAGGCGAATTGGGCTATTTGGCCGTTCCCGTTTCCTCCGGTTGCAAACTCCGGTGCCTACAACTGCAGCAGGTAATGATGATCAGTACCCAAAGGCTAGGGGAGATGGGTGGTTGGAGATCGAGTTGGGTGAGTTTTTCAATGACGGATGTGGTGATGGCGAACTGGAAATGAGTGTTCTGGAGGTAAGAGGCGGTCATTGGAAGGGTGGACTCATTGTCCAGGGAATTGAAATCAGGCCTGATATCTGACTTTGATCGACAACAGGTATGTTACCCTATTTGTATATTGAGGGTGTTAAAAAATTAGAACATGCGTTGCTCATCGAGTCGTTGTTGGATATGGATACTATTTGAAAAATAAAGAGTTAAGCAAGTATTAGATCTCCAATTGGCATGCAAAGTTGTTCAAGGTTATGGTTTGAAGAGAAGTTTAAGAATCTGGAAGGAGCAGCAGCAAAATGTAGTGCACCGGAACAACTCTCAAATGTATGTACGAGTATACATTCCCAAGACCTCATCTTTCAGCATGTTTGTAGTGAGAGTAATTTACCTTTTCTAGAAACTTATTGCTGGATTTGTCCTCCTATGTGAATGTGATGACAATAATCCTTATTGCACTTCTCATATGAAAATGTGTGCTTTTCCTACTTCAAAACATCTAATGATGTGATTTTGAGATGGTTCAGTTTGGTTGATTAGAGAAGAATAATGTTTGTTTAAAGTTGGATCTAAGTTCAGAGAATTATGAAATATTAATTTAATTTGTTATTAGATCTACTCAAATTTGGGATTTAGTTTTTAAATTAATTTGATTTGTTTTAATGGAAGGGATACTAGAAATTGAATTAAAGTTCTCATAATCATCTATTCAAAAAAAGTTCCCAGAATCATATTTTCTGAAAAAAAAAGTTCGTTTAGTTTTTGAAAATATTTCCACTTCTAAAAATTAACTTTTATTTTCTATTTTTCAGGAATTGAAAACATAATTGTTAAATAGAAATAAAAATGTATTTTTAATGATAAAATAAAAATACGTTTTGTTATATAGTTTTTCATAATAGAAATATTATAAATAAAATGACTAAAATTATATATGTATATGAATTTGAATCAGAATTAAAGGATTAATATATATACTGTTGATTTTTTGTGTTATTATTATTTTTAAATAATTAAATATATTTTTATTTTCTAAGAAAATAAAAACGAAACAACTTTTTTAAACCAAACAAAATTTAAATTCTATAACCATTATGATTTTTATTTATTTAAATTTTTAATAAAAGAATTAAATAGGATAAGTATGTACCTAAGGCTGAATATATTGAATTAACTTTATTTTTCAAAATCTTCTTTAAACTAAATTAATTTTCTTCGACTCTCGCACCCATTTAATTTTTGATTTTTTTCATAAAAAAATTTAAATATACAAGTATAAAAATCCTAAAATTGAAGAATTTTAAATTATAATTTAATTAGTTATATAATATTAAAAAGTTGTGTTTGGCTTTAAAAGATGCCTAAAGGGGTATTTTTGCTCATGAGTTTGACCCAAAAAATCAATTTTTTCCTCGCCGAAAAACGCATCTAATGTGGCCCTCAAGTCCGCGAAATCAATCAAATTGACCCTTTAACCAACGTTGACTGTTATAGTGTTGATGTGGCAGTTAACAATGCTGACGTGGTGGTTTACGATACTGACGTGGCAATACATGTGAGATGATAACATGTCGGAAGGGGGCTTGAATTAGGGATGACAAAATTACTCGACCGACCGAGTTTTTTCTTTGAATTTCGGGGATCGAGGCGGGGCTTGAAAAGCATGAAGTCGGGGCGGGTATATTTTTATTTATATATATTATATTTATAAAAAATGCCACTATATAACTTTTATGGGTTTTAAGCTATTTTTTTGGGTTTGTGCTTATCGTAAATTTTGTTAGATGTTGTTCAAGTTTTAATATATTTAATTCTGACGATCAATGGTTCAAGTTTATTCTTTTAAATATGTAATTTAACATGTGAGTAATTTAAAATTGGCTTTATTTTATTTTTCTATATATGTTTAAAGTCCTTGAAACCATAATTTGTTAATGTGGTGGAGGATTGATCAGATCTAACATTTATCGTCGACGAAGATTAAAATTTTTAAAATTTTTCAGGTTGAGGCAGGTCGGGTAAATTAATATTTAAATTAGGGACAGGGTCGAGTTTAATAGCTTATAGATCGGGGCGGCTCGGGCGGCCAAAAACCTACCTTACACCTCCCCGTTGCCATCCCTAGGCTGAATTGATTATTTTAACCAAATTTAAGGGCATAATTGATTTTTTTGCTGAGTTCAAGGGTAATTGATTTTAATTAAAAGTTCGATAGTTTATTTAATATTTAAGTTAAAAAAAATAAGAATTTAGGAAAGTATTAAAATTCTAAAAATCTTAAAACTAGATAAATAATTTGTTTAAATTTCAAGTTAATTTAATCGATTTATTTAATTTTTGAATAAAACTAGATAAAATTTGGTCTTTCAAGTTTAACTTTTACAATTGGAATATATGAAAAATTGATTAGCAATTGGTGTAAATATCCTTTGGGTCCCTTATAATTTTAAAAATAAGCAAAGCGAAAACTTTCACAAAAAATCAAAATATTCTTTAATTTTTTATAAAAATCCATAAAGTTAATAAAAATAAATAAAATATTAAAAAATATTGAAAATAAAAAATATATAAAAATTTAAAATATATTAGAAATGATAAAATGATAAAATTTAAATATAAAAACTTAATAAAAATGTTTATAAAGTATTAAAAAATTGAACATTTTCATCGAAACAGTCTTCGACTTTGTCAGTCTGAGTATTATCATTCGTTGAACAAATTTTTAGTGGAATTAACCTTGTATTACAATAACAATAAAACTCAAATTTTCTTTGCTTTTCTACATTAAATTGATGCTCATTAATATTTGATGTAGAAAAATGAAAGAGAATTTTAATTTTATTACTACTCTAATACAAAAATGTTTCAATTAAAAATATGTTCAAGGAATATTAGTATGCTTAGCATAACGAGAAATAGCCGAAAGGTTTTTCTGATGATTTATAAATATTTTTAAATTTTGATTTTTTTATATTTATAAATTTTGATATTTTCAACTTTAATTTTTTACTTAATTTTTTAATTTATTATAGTGTTTTTATTTTTAATATTTTATAAATATTAAAATATTATTTAAATATTAATATATATTTTTATTTTTTAACTTAATGATTAAGTAAGCTACCAACTTTTAATTAACATTAGTTATGACCTTGAATTCGATAAAAAATCAATTGTATCCTCGAATTCGATTAAAATAATCAATTCAGCACCCTCTGCCAACTGCCACGTCACCATCGTGGACCGCCAACTGCAACGACAGCACTGTCACGGTCAACGTCGGTCAAAAGGTCAATTTGATCTATTTCGCGGACTAGAGGGCCACATTAGATGCGCTTTTTGGCGAGGGGCAAAATTGATTTTTTGGGTCGAACTTAGGGGCAAAAGTACCACTTTAGCCTTAAAAGATATACATGATCGATTGAGTTTCTTAATATCATTGTCAGTGTAATAAATAGGATGACGTAAAATCGAGTATGATTAAACACTCAATATCCTTATGATTTAAGGGAGTTTAAGATCTAAATAGTCAATATGTATTATATTTTGCCCCCTATCAATAGCTTCCAAAATGAGTTATATTCATATCTTTTTACTAAAAAGTTGATCTCTTTTATCATACTTAGTATCATTTGTAGTAACGTTTTCATTAATTTAAGCATTTCATGAAAGAATCTAGTTTTCATGCAATTGCTGCTTCATCTGTTAAAACTTAAGCATGCCTAGTGGGGTCACAACCCCTCTAAATTTTAAATAATTGTAAAAAAAATCAAAATTTTAATTGTCTTTTATTTTATTCCTCAAAATTTTTTAAAACTTTATATTAAGTTTTAAAATTTTAAATATTTTTAATAAAATTCTCTTTTATAAATTTTAAAAGTTCTTATTATTATTTTTTAAATTTTAAAAAAATTTAGTTAAGACCTCAAAATTTTTGAAATTTTAATTTAAACGTCTATTTTAAAAAAATATATATTGGCCTATTAAACTCTTAGGTCAAGTTTCTCCACCGGTTAAAAGTCATGGACAAAAAATGAGTCTTGGGTCAATTTGTCATGAAGGTAGAAAACGGAGCAACAAGAGATTACTACGACAAAGTTACGACAAAACGACTGAAGTAAATGTCGCACAGAGGAGAATAGGAAAGATGACAAGATTTGTCCAAAAATTAAATCTTGCCCAATCAAGAACCATCTATAAAAGAAAAAGAAAATATTCTGCATACGATGAAAAAAAAGGAAATACAAAATATCTTGATTAAATATATCTAATGGGATAAAGTATTAGATCTCTAGCAAGGTCAGAAGTTCAAATACTAGCGTTGTAGATAGAACAAATTGAATTGAGAGCTTCATTCCTATAACGGTCCTATACAATACTCGATCTAGATTAGTCAGCTAAAGGGTTGAATACCGGTGGTTAAACAAAAAAATAAAAGCAAGAGAAACTCATTACAAAAGAAGGAGATTGACAGGTGAGTCTGCCGTAGAACATCTAAAATACAACTAAAAGATGATGTAATCATTTCTTTCTTTTACCCGGTTATCTACCTAAAATATTATATTTATTGGTAACAATTTTGGTTGCAACCTAAATTATTATAATTTTGGGTAACATTTGAGGTTGTCCTTTCCAACCTAAAATGTTATCTAAGTTTCTAAATTGATTCAAACTTAATATTGAGGGTAACATTTTAGGTTTCAACCTAAATTGTTATGATCTTGTATAACATTTTAGGTTAAAACCTAAAATCCTACTCACTCTAACCTAAATTATTATACGAGATTTGATCATCCTAGAATGGAAATATTTAACGACAAGTATCGAAACTTTTCTCTAAGTTTCGGAACTTAGCCAACCTAAATCCATGTTTGACTGAAAATCAATAATTCCAGCTTAAAAGTAATATCACAATTTTCATCAATTACCAAATTCCGAGTTTGGATTGTTAAAATCCAGTTTAGATTACTCATATACTATAAGAAATCTTCATTACCCATTAGAAAATCTTAGTTTTAGGTCGTAATTAACTAAATCACCATTAAAGAGTTTAAGAACTTGAAAATAAGGTATTTCTTTCATCAAATACTTAATTATGGGTTTGATTTTTTAAAATCAAGTTTAGATTACTCATATACTCTAAGAAATCTTCATTACCCAATAGAAAATCTTAGCTTTAGTTCGAAATTAATAAAGTCACAATTAAAAAGTTAAAGAATTTGAAAACAAGGTATTTCTTCAAATACCTAATTTCGAATTTAATTTGTTAAAATCAAATTTAGATTACTCATATACTCTAAGAAATCCTCATTACCCAATAGAAAATACTAGCTTTAATTTGGAATTAACAAAATCACCATTAAAGAGTTAAAGAATTTGAAACTTAGCTAGACTCCAAAGTCCAACCTAAATAATTTAGGTAACATTTTATGTTGCAACTGAAAATGTTATATATTTTGGTAACACTTTAGGTGACAACCTAAAAAGTTATATAAATATTTTGGTAACACTTTAGGTGACAACCTAAAATGTTATATAAAATGGTAACATTTTAGATTGCAACCGAAAATGTTATCATTTTACATACTTGGTTATGAGTTTCAAAATTTAGTCAGAAGTTTCGGAACTTACAAAAAAAATGTGTCATTCCAACCTAAAATGTTATGTATACTGGTTACATTTTAGGTTGCAATCGGAAAAACTTATCCTAAGGCATACTTGGTTATGAATCTCAAAACTTGGCTATGAGTTTCGAGACTTACACTACCCAACCTAAGATGTTACCCCTTTCACATACTTTGTTATGATTTAGGTTGCAACCTAAATTGTTATGGTTTTGGATAACATTTTCGGTTGCAACCTAAATTGTTATGGTTTTGGGTAATATTTTCGGTTGAAACCTAAAATTTTACCCACTCCAACCTAAATTGTTACATAAAATTTGATTGTCCCAAAATGAACATATTTCACAACAAGTATCGAAATTGTGTTATGAGTTTTGAAACTTCCCAACCTAAATCCACATTTTACTCAAAATCAAGAATTCTAGCTTAAAAACAACATCACAATTTTCATTAATTACTTAATTTCGTGTTTGATTTGTTAAAATCAAATTTAGATTACTCATATACTATAATAAATCTTCATTACCCAATAGAAAATCTTAGGTTTAGGTCGGAATTAACAAAATCACCATTAAAGAGTTAAAGAAATTGAAATTAAGCTATTTCTTTCATCAATTACCTATTTCAGGTTTGATTTAATAAAATCAAGTTTATATTACTCATTTACTATAAGAAATCTTCATTACCCAATAGAACATCTTAGGTTTAGTTTGGAATTAACAAAATCACAATTAAAGAGTTGAGAACTTGAAAATAAGTTTTTTTTTTAAATCAAAATTTGAAATCCCAATTTAAAAATTTTAACTTTTTGCAGATTTCTCTGTATAAGAATTGTTTTCCCTCATTGAAGTATTACATCCTTTGATCAATGGGGAATATCTTGAACAGAGACGTTTCACGACAAATTTTGAAACTTGTCTCTCAGTTTCGAGACTTACAGCATCCAACCTAAAATGTTATACGTATCAGTAATATTTTAAGTTGCATCATGAAATGTTATCTAAGTTTCTAAATTTTAGGTTGTAACCTAAAATGTTATATACAATGATAACATTTTAGGTTGCAATCGGAAGTGGTACATATTTTGATAAGTTTCGATACTTGTTAGTAAGTTCTGAAACTTACCATGTCAACTTAAAATGTTACTTCTTTTGGTAACATTTAGGTTGCAACTGAAATGTTATCCCCATATAACTTACTAACATGTTTCGATTCTAGTTAGTAAGTTTTGAAACTTACCAACAACACACACTTCCGTTTGCACAATTTTCTTTTTAGCAACCTAAAATGTTATAGAAAAGTATTAACATTTCGGTTGGTGGGTAACATTTTAGGTTTCGTATTTTCTAAAATTTCAGTTGTGTTGTTTTTTAGCCGTAAATTGGATGTTGTACCTTAGCTCCCCTCGAGATTGGCAATTTAGAAAGGAGACGGTTTTTGGTCGGTGTTTTTTTGCAAAAAGTTATAGCACTCTTGGGGGTTAAACATTATTGCAAAATCCTTAAGGAGAAGAAATTGTAAGAATCTAAGAGTTTTAAGAGAAAAATAGTTTCTCTGTATTGGAATTAATCAAGAGAATAATTACATAAAGATTAGTTCTTTTAAAGAACTAATGGCAATGTCCTAAGTTAAGTTAAGCTCTAACTTTATCTCTGGTTTTTAGAAATTAGTTTTCTACTACATTACAAACTTTTGATCTAACTAGAAATCTAAAGCATATGTACGATTACAATCTACACTCCCCCTCAAGTCGAGGAGTAGACATTGTATAGTCCCAGCTTGCATGTAAGCTTGTCAAAGGCATTTCTTGGAAGTGCCTTGGTAAGTACATCAACTAAATGTTATTGAGTTGGTACAAAGTTTAGCTTAACCATCCCACTTGTAATTTTCTCTAAAATGAAGTGCATATCTAGTTTCACGTGCTTGGTTCTATCATGGTGCACTGGGTTCTTCGCAATGGTGATTGTAGACTGATTATCACAGTAAAGATTAAAGTCTTTAATATAATTTAATTTTAATTCAGATAAGAGCCTTTAAACCCAAATTCCTTCACAATTTCCATTTTGCCAAAGCTCTAAATTCTGCTTTTGCATTGCTTTTGGAAACTACTATTTGTTTCTTGCTTTTCCAAGCCACCAGATTCCCCATACTCTAGCACAATAACACTATTCAATCTCTTAGATGCTAGCTCCCCTGCCCAGCTTACATCTATAAAAATTTCCATTGTTATACTTTTTTTTTAGTAAAAAAAATCCCATGTCCTAAAGTCATCTTCAAATATCTTAGAATTCTTATTACTGCACCTAAATGTTCTTCTCTATGATAATTCATAAATTGACTAACAACACTGAAAAAATGCAATGTCAGGTTTAGTGAGTGATATATATATAAATTTACCCACTAGTTTCTAATATTGCTCTTTGTTCGTGGGAACTCCTTGGTCATCAGTCCTGAATTTTAGATTGGATTTCATAGGTGTTTCTGTAGGCTTGCATTCAAGCATCTTTCACCTCGAGCTTAGTAGCTAGAAAGCCTTTTAGTTTTTTGATTTCCTGATCATCACCTGTTATAATTATGTCATCAACATAAACTATTAAAATAGTCTTTTTATTCCCTAAAGAAGTCTTCACAAATAATGTATGATCAGATTGGCATTGAGAATAACTAAATTTTAGAATTACTTTAGTAAATCTATCAAACCAGGCCCTAGGTGACTGTTTTGGGCTATATAGTGATTTTATTAACTTACACACTTGGTTTGAATTTGAATTATCACTTAGACCAACTGGCTTATGCATATAAACTTCTTCCTCCGACTTCCTATTTAGGAGCACATTTTTTACATCAAGTTGATAGAGTGTCCAGTCTAAGTTAGCAGCAAGAGAAAACAGAATTCTCATAGTATTGAGCTTTGCTACATGGGCAAATGTCTCTTGGTAATGAATTCCATAGGACTGTGTAAACCCCCTGCTACCAGCCTTACCTTGAACCTTTCAATACTTCCATCCGAGTTGTATTTTACTATAAAATTCATTTACAGCTTATTGTCTTCTTCTCAGGAGGTAAGTCAGTCATTACCCAGGTTTTGTTTGCCTCGAAAGCCTGATTCTCATCCTCTACAGTTTTCTTCCACCTATGATCTTTTAATGCTTCATACACTGTTTTAGGAATATGAACTTTGTCAATTTCAGTGGTAAAAGCTTTGAAAGATGGCATTAACTTCCCATAGGCAACGTATCTCTAAATTGAATAATTTGTACATTCCCTAACACCTTTCTTTGAGCAATAGGTAAATCAGATATATCAATGACAGATTTAATATTATCATTTAAAATTTCCATACCTTCCTCCTCCAAGAATAGTGGAATTGGTTCCATTTCTTGAGTAGTCCTAGGTTGTGTAGTTTCTTGAGTAAGCCTCTTATTCCTCCTTGTATAGACACTAAGTTCCTTTATTTCAAGTTGGTTCTATAAAAAAAGTAAGGTGTTGTAGGTGATTTTTCAGTTATAGGTGTTGTAGGCGATGTTTCAATTATAGGTGACAATGGTTTTGGAACAATGTCTGCATGTTTTAGTGTAGACATTGGCTCGGCTAGAGATAAGGTGATTTGAAGAGATTGAAATTCACCTCATTTCTCCCTTTAAATTTTAGAATCTGAAAAATAAGGCAAATATTCATGAAATATGACATCCATAGAAATAAAAAAAATTTCTATGTGTAGGGGAGTAACACTTAAAGCCTTTCTTATGAGAAAAATACTCTAGGAATACACACTTAACAGATCTAGGATCTAATTTACCCCCAAATTACTTATGAACATGAACAAAGGCAGTTGAACCAAATATTTTGAAAGATAGATTGCAAGACAAAAGTTAAAAAGAAGGAAAGGTTTGTAGAAAAACTTTCTTAGGAGTTTTGTATCCCAAATCCTACTAGGTAACCTGTTGATAAGAAAAGTAGCATGAAGTAAGGCCTCTCCCCAAAAACGTTGAGAAACATTAGAAGATAAAGTTAATGATGAAACAACTTTTAAGAGATGTCTATTCTTTCTCACAACCACTCTATTCTGCTGAGGAGTGTCTACACATGAACTGATATGAAGGATACCTTCATCTTTAAAGAAGTTACCTAAGGCATTAGTGAAGAATTCACTCTTACTGTCACTCTTAAGAATTTTAATCCTACTATTAAACTAATTTAGAATCATAAAATAGAAGGTTTTAAAGATGCTTTCTGTTTTATATTTTTTATTAAAAATGTCTAAATAAGCCTAGAATGATCATCTATAAATAAAATAAACCATATAGTCCAAGTAACATTCTTAACACTAGAAGGACCCCAAATGCCACTATGTAATAAAGAAAATAGTGAAGAAGGTTTATAGGTCGAAGAAGGATAAGATGATCTTTTATGTTTAGCAAGTTGGCACACTTCACATGATAATGAAGATGGATCTTTATTAATAAACAAATGTGGAAACAATTTTTAAAGATAAATAAAATTTGGATGTCCAAGTCTAAAATGCCATAAGAAAATATCATTAGATCCTAAATATGAAGTATTTGAAGATAAAAAGTGCAATTTGGTTGGACTTGTCTTTTAGGAGGAAAACCTTTAATTGATATAAAGTCCACTACACAACTCAGCACTGGCAATCCATGTCCCCGAATCCATTTCCTGAAATACATAACCAGTGGCCTTAAATGTAATGGAACAGTTAAAATTAGTGCAGAATTTACTCACTGACAACATATTGCATTGTAAATTAGGAACATACAACCCAGAGGAAAGAATGATGTTATCATTAACACAAACTATTCATATCCCATCTACTTTAGTTATTGAACCATCAGCCGTTTTTACATTCCTTGGATCCTGTTGCTTACTGAGTTGAAGAAAAATAGTTCCATCCCCTGTCATATGGTTAATGGCACCAGAACCCATAATCCACAAATATTTGGCAGAGGTTTAAAGGCAAAAAACACTATCAGTCTGACTAGGAGAATCATGTTTTGATGTCATCTGGGATAGAAGCTTTTGTAAGTCTGTAATTTATTGTTTGCTAAAACCAAGTGAAGGGTCTGCTGCTACTGCATTAGCTGCTGGCTCCTTTTGTTGGGGCCTCACTTTATGTGATTTCCAATTAGCAAGCTTCTTATTCAATTTCCAACAACTTTCTCGAAGATGACCCACCTTTTTACAGTAATCACACCATGGTTTTTCTCTTTTTTTTGTCCGCTGACAGATGTTGTACGTGTAAGGAGTGTAGAACTACCACCAAGAGATGAATCTATCAACATAAATAATTTCTTGCTTTCTTCTCTTCTGACCTTAGAAAAGACTTTCCTAATCGAAGAAAGAGATTTGATACTAAGAATTATTCCTTTTACTGCATCCAAACCTTTGTTCAAACTATTCACTAGAAAATGTGTTTCTGATCTTTCAATTTTTTGTAGAGTGCAACATCCACTGGATTGGTCCATTCATTGGATTCATACAAATCAATTTGTTTCCAAATTTGATTCAGATTATTGTAGTAGAGGGTAACATTCATGTCCTCTTGCTTCAGATTTGAGACTTGGCTTTCAATCCCAAACAATTCAGAAATATTGTCTTAATTAGAGTATGTCTCCTAGACTGTATCCCATACACATTTGTTAGCATAGTTAGAATTTATACTATTATACCATGTCCAATGATGAAATTAGAATCTTTAGTTAGCATGAGCCAGCAAATTAGTAATGTCAGGTTGCTTGGCAATTGATCTCTAACTTTGGAAAATCTTGTAACACCCCAAAATTTTTTTAAACAATATTAAGGTCATTTGTTACTAAGTTAGTAGCTTAAAAGCTAACTTAGTGCCAAAATGACCAAAATACAAAAGTTAGGATTTCTTTGATCATGGGTTATGGAAAAGGAATTTCTGAGATTTAAAAGCATCAGATGATAGAGGGCAAGCTAATTAGGGTACTTGCAAAGTTTGGTTGAAATCCGAGGAAAATTGGAATGAGAATTGAAGTTTAAAATTTAGTGACCAAAATAATAGCTTTTCAGAAGTTGGTGTATAGAGTATAAATATAGGAAAAGTATGAGCCCCTATTGAAGAATTTTACCATTATGAATTTTTATTCCATGGATGGATAGACCGGGGTAGAATGTGTATTTTGGCAGTACCAGGATTCCTGTATGAGAATTATGTAAAAAGTTATTCTCAGTCAAATAATTAGGTGATGCCCGGATATATGACTCGAATAAAGAAAATTATTCGGTCATTATTTTTATTCTGTTTATGGATAAGACAGGATATGATACGAAAGTTGATAAAAGTTTCAGGAAGAAAAATGCAGTTCAAGTTACCAAATTTTGATCGAACTTCGTACTTAAGCGTGCTCAAGCCTTAGGATGGATGACCATCTGGGAAGGTCCCATATCTCTATGGATGAGTGGAAATACATGAAATTTTATTATATGATGGAATAATATATTAATTTCGGATCCTAAAATTTATAAATATGAAGTCATGGATTCAATTCGATAATTTGATTATCGAGAAATAGTAGTGAAAGTCCTAAGTAATTATCAGTAAATCATATCGAGCTAAAATTTCAGAGATAGTTCCATGAACCTTAGAAGTGTCATAAAATATCATTTTATGGATATTTGGAAGTTAAAAGAGATCGAGAAAAATTTAAATCGATTGAAATGACATGGAATGGTAATTTTGTGAATAAGTTGATTGGTAAAGGGCATTTTGGTCATTTCACCTAAAAGGGACATGAGAGGAATTTTGAGATTTCTTTTATTGATGAATATTGGCTTATTAGAATCCAAATAAGTCTAGTTGGAATGTTACAAAATGGCAAATTAGAAATATAAATCTAGCTGGAGGGTATTTTAGGAAAGTGGAATTTAATAAATTAAAATTTCATTTTTGGCATAACAAGCGAAAAAATTAGACTAATTAAATGAATAATTAGTAAAAAGATGAAAAAAAATTTCTCATATTTTCTTTCTTATGCCATGGGAGAGAAGAAGAAGAGGAAAGAAGAAGAAAAAATTTCCAAGCTCGATTTAATCCCCGAATCTCGGTTTTTAGATAATCTTTCGAACTACAAAGTTGTTCTACTCTTCGAGCTCTATCTTTTGATGTAAATAATTCATAGAATACTTGCTTGGTTGATGAGATTTGATATGAAGAAGAAATTAGGGTTTATGAACAAATTGGAGCTTTTATGATTTTATGAATCCATTGTTGATTTTAAGTTAGAATCATGCTTGTATGATGTTAGAATCATGTTATTGAGTTGGGATTTAAACCCAACATATTTCGGTTTGTATAGAGAAGATTAAGGTTTATGGATTCAAGTCTAACTTAGGGTTTGTGATGTTGGATTAATGATCTAGTAAGCTTGATTTGTTGTTTGGAAGCAAAACCTAAGTTAAATAAATAGAGACCATTTTGGCAAACTTCAAATTAAGGGACCAGATCTGATTTTTATGAATTTGATGTTTATTTATGTTATTAATGATGTTAGAGACATAAAAATGAAGTTAGAATGCTAAACCGACGATTAATCGCATTATTGACCATTTTGAAAATTTTTCAAACTTGAATGGTTTATTTAGCAAAAAGGTTATGTAGAAGGAGTAAATCTGATTTTTTTAGTTAAAATTATGGAATTAAGGTAGTAATGTTGATTTGAGGACTAATTTGCAGAATTATGAAGCTTGAATCCTTATACTTGAAATTTGGTGACCATCTCGACAAATCAAGAAAAAAAATTAGAGAAGTAAAGGTTTAAGCCTATTTTGATGAAGGATGAAAAGAGAACATATGAATACAAGCTTTATTCTGGTCATTTGAAGTAAAGTGATAGGACTAAATTGACAAGTAGAGAAATAGGGAGAAGTTATTTATGGAAAGTTATGTTGGAATTTGAATTATGGCAGTAAGTTTAAAAATTTGCCATAAATTCTAAAAAAATGGTTAGATGATGAATTATATACCATTGTAAAGATTTGTTAGTCTAGTTTCGTTTCCAACAAACAAAAACTAATTTCGAGTTCCGATAAAATATATGAATTTTTAATTGAATGAAGGTCAAACAAATTACAGAGTAGTTTCTGTCTGGACAACTATGTGACACGAATGTAAGGAATTTTCATAATTTTTTTAGATTTTATTAATTTATTTGGCTTATACCGTTAGAACCGTTATCGAATCTAGTTTTTATGGTATAAAGGAAATTAAGATCCAGTATGTATTCTGCTATGTATAAGTAAACCTTTGAAGGTAGCGCAAGCTGTCAGAAAATGGAATTTGAAACATTTTTTATTTAAATGTTAGCAAGCTCGGAAGAATTATTGGAAGTTCAAATTGGTCACTAAGGACCATAATAAGTTTTTGAACAGTACAAGGAAAAAAAGAAAATAATTGGAAATTTTATATTCGAATGATTATATTAAACAACATGTTTAAGGTATTGTTAGATTTGAATCTAACAAATATTTTATTGTATTCATGTGATTAATGAAGTCAAGTCCGAATCAAAGAAGGTTCGAGGTACTATGAAAGAAAGGATCGAACTAGGACTTAGTAAGGCATTGTGTTAAGTGGCCAAGGTGAGTGCCTTAATTGTTACTTAATTATGTATGTGATAAAGGGAGGCTTGCGATAAGCCAACCTTATTTATGAATGCATGATATGATATATGTTGACGTTATGTTCTACTATTTAAATGTGGTAAGTAATATGGTGAGCAATGTGGGGACAATGTTCCTAACATATGACTAAAGAATTATTTATGATATGTTATGTTCATAAAAAAATTAAGAAAAAGTGATGTGTTTGATACATGATCACTGACTGGAAAATTATTCTTAATAAATAAGCTAATATGGCTTGAATAACATATTGTTTCAAGTATGAAAACTTATCTGTGATTTAAAAGTTAATTAAAAGGAATTTTAGATATTAAAGTTAGTTATTTGGATTTAATGAAAATTGACGTAACTTTTCTCTCCACTTCTTTTCTGTCAAACACTCAAATTTTATCGAAAACCATAGGTGAGAGATCACTTTTACATAGATTCTTGATCTACAATTGATTATTTAACTTATTGAAATCTTGTGTTTTCCTAGCTTTAAACAAGCCAATTGAGGGAGAAATCACACAATAGGTGTAAGGTCCTGATCTCCTCTATTGAATGGTTCTTTATTGATATTCCCAAGTATTTGATCCTTGATTTATGGTTTATAATATGATTTTGTGTTTTTATATTGAATTAATTGATTTAATTGGGTAAATTTGATGAAATAGCAAAAGATCCGAATTGGATCCGTTTTCCAGTGATGTAGATTGATTTTAAACTTATTATGGATGTATAATAATCTTGATAAGTCATTTTTAACAATGGAATCCTCAAACTCTTGAATCTTTAATCGTGTAGGTTGTTAGAATTGTGTTTTTGTGGAGTTGTGGTGGCTGTTTGGTTGCTGGAGGTGTTAGGTTGTTTTGATTCTGTTTTTAGATGTTATTTGATGATAAAAGTGGTGTTAGATTGATAGGTTGTGGCTGGGTTGTGTTTGGAAATGATTAGATGGTGTTTTTGGTTGTTGTGATTGGGTAATTGTGAGGTGAATGTGTGAATCCGCGAGGATCTGTTGTTGCAGTGTTTTAAATGCAAGGGGATGCATTAATCCTCTGTTGTAATGTGGTTAAAATAAGGGAGATGTATCCAGAAGTGAACGGGGAATCTTTGGTGGCTTCGGACGCTTGTTTTCACGTCGACAAATTGAGGTTTCGCGTATCGGTAAGTGAAAACGTGGTTAAAAGCGTTTCGATGGTTTTGAAACAGAGTCTTGGGAGTTAAGGTAGAGCTTGAAACGCTTACCTAGACTCGAAAGTAAGTATGATGTGGTTTTACTCTCTCGGTCGTACTTTTGCGGAATGGTTTTTATGCACTTGTTTAATACTTGTTACCTCTTTTTTTATGCATAAATGAGCATGGTTTAATGCTGGAAGTTGAGGTGAAATGATGTTAGATGCATTTGAAATGTAATGCGTGATTTTAAAGTATGTTGTGAACATGATTTATGCATGTTTTAATGCATTTTGAAGTATTTTGGTTAATGCATATGAAAACAGGGAGGTATGTTTATAAAAGTGGATTATATTGGCAAGTGATGTAATGAAAATGTGAGGGAAACATTATCGGTTATAGTTGGCTGGCCATAGGATTTAAAGTGACTATAATAAGTCACTTGTGATTGTAGAGGTGGTACGAGAGGTACTTACTCTGATCATGTGAACCCCAATGTTTGTTGAGGTGGCATTTAGATGGCATTTACTCCAGCTATGGGCTGTAGAGGTGGTGCATCGAATGTTTTTACTCCGCATTGGAGGATTAGCCTTGGTAGTGTAGAGGTGGTGCATGTGTTGCACGACTCCATGCCATTGAGCTGAATAGATTGCGAGATCTCTTGGAAATCCGTGTATCCGATGGTTACCGATGTTTAATAATGGTTTAATGGAAATGTTGGTGTTGAGGTGGATCACTCGTGAGCCAATATAATTGTTAATGTACCATTGAAATGTATTATTTTGTATAATGTGATTTATACATGTTTTCTGCTTGAGCTTTGATTTGGTAGTAATGCATGGGAAGGCTCAAGTAGAGGGTTAGCAATGTGAAATGTTGTTGGTTAATGATACATGTTGCATATGGTTTAATATACTGGTTTTGAAAGTGTTAAAATGCATGGTTTTAAAGGCATGATGTTTTATATGATGACAAATATGGTTTGAAATGGGAATTTCATATTGTTGATGGAAAATGGTTTTAAATGCATTGATGGTGTATTGTTTTTTAGTACTCCTCACTAAGCCTAGTGTGCTTACGCTCCCTTTGTCCATCAATGCAGAGAACTAAAGGTTTGGGAGGCAGCGGGAAGCAAGGGATCTCAACAAGACTTGGTAATCAAAGTATGTTTTTGGAATTAGACTATAAGTAATAAGGGCAATGAGGTTTTCGTTGATATTTCGGGAGATGGTTGTTAAACTCTCTGTTCGAGCAAGTTTGTTTAGTTGCTCTTGAATTGAAAATGGTCATTATAAAGTGTTTTTGGTGATGGTTTGGAGTTTCATGCATTGCTCGATTGGTTTCTAGGAAGCATGCCTATAGGTTTTCATGTGATGCAAGATGCCATGAATCGATGTTGAATCTCTGATGCTTTGATATGGTTCGATCCTTGAATATGTTGGATATATGTTTGAAGCATGTATGAGTGTTTCAAAAATCATAAATGGATGAAAAACCATTTAAAATTCTCATTCCAGGCCCAGAGGTTTCGAAACCTGGCCCTTGGTTTCGAAACCTGTAGGCCAAAATTGGCTATGGGGTGTGGTACGCGAGAAGTCGTACCGGTACGTGTTTTAAGTTCTGGAGGCCTGGTTTCGAAACCTGTAGGGGTGGTTTCGAAACATCTAATATAATTTGGCCCCGTATCGATCTGGAAACCTGTGTACTAAAGCCAAGGACCGTTATTTCGGTTATATGTTTGATTTAAGCTTTAAAATCTTGCAGTTTGGTCCGTAGATGTTGTGTATGCAATTGAATGAGTTTGGATGGTTGTTTTAAGTAGAAATTTGACACGTATACATGAAAAATGACTAATTGAAGATTGGTAAATCAAATTTTAGGTAAGTCCTTATAGTTTTGCAGATTTACAATTTGGTCCCTAAATGTTTGAATGATAAATTAAGGGTGATGTGGTGATCTAATTGCGACAAAATTTCATGAGCCTCTATGAAATGAACTTAATTGTGGATTGGTAAACTTAATTTGTTAATTGAACCCTTAACTTATGGAAATTACATTTTGGTCCCTATTTTGTAATAATGTTCAATTGGATGACAATTCGATGCCCGATTGAGTTGAGTTTACACTTATGATCAGTATGTACATTTAGGTTAATAATTATTCCTCTAGATAAGATAAAAGAAAAAAATGGCCGTGTTTTGAGTTTCATCTTCACAGTTTACCTCGGTAAACCTAATGTAGCTTGTTCGGTCTTGTGACTAGGCCGAGTCGGGGGGTTACATTGGTGGTATCAAAGCCAGGTTTGTGAAAGTTTGGGATATTGTATTTGGCCATTTACTGTTGCTTGTCATGCACGGTTCTTGTCTGTTATGTTCGGTGATAATTGGAAGATTAATATGATTATTGTGATGTTGCTATGAGCTATAATCTGATATTGATATGCACGGCGGTTAAAATATGCACGCTAAGTTTTTATGTTATGTTGGGGGAAATTTGGGAAAACCCATTGCCTTATTATTATAGTCTAAAATGTACAGTTTTGAAATAAAAGTCTTGGATCCTTGCTTGAAGCTGGCCTAATTCAATTTTGTTTTGAAATGATTATCATGCCTTAGAAAATGTGTTATGTTACGACCGAGAGGAGAAATGAGATCTAGCGAGATGTTGTTGCCTTTGGGCAGTGAGTTGAGAGAAGTGTTGTATTTTCTGGGGGTTTGTCACCTCGAAGTATGTACCACCTGTGCCGGTTGAGCCAAAGTTGGGTGATCTGATACCTTTTTATAGGCGATGTTTTGATCTTGTAAACTGTTGTTGCTGGAGTGTGTGTGTTTGCACTAGCCGTTGGGTAAACGAGGTTGCCGTTAGAATATCCCTATAGTTTGGGAGGAGTTGAGTACCGTGGGTTATCACATGAGGCATCCGAGACATGGCTAGTGTTGTTTAGGTTTTGGATTAAATAGGGTGTATTGGCGCCCGTAAGTTGGGATGTGTTGAATCCCTATTGCAAGGTGATGTTTTTAGTTGGTGGACAACAATATATGTGGGTTTGGAACCCAATGATATGGATTGAGAGTTTTTCCATGCTATTTTTAAGAAGAAGTATCTAGGGTTTAGATACTTCGATGAAAAGAGACGAGAGTCCATGGTTGGGATCAGGGTCGCGTGTATGTGGTCGAGTTAGGATACAGATTGTTCGGTTGAGCCGGTATGCTCCTGAACTGGTTTTGGTAGGGAAGTGTCGTTGCGACCAAATCCGATGTGAGTTGGTACAGGATGTTAAGGAGTATATGTTGGCTTCTGATTACACCATTTTTGACGTGTTGGTACACATGCGAAGTGCATTGAGCAGAACCTGGGTTTATCAGTTTTGTGTGGGAGGTTCTGGCTCTGGCAAAAGAGTTGCAAAAACTAGTTTCAGCAGTGTTCAGTTAAAAGGAATTGTGATAAAAGATATCGCCCTAAGTTGAGGCGAGGTGATGAATGTGCTGGGTGAGGACCGCAGGCTTAGAGTATCCAGACTAAAATAGTATTTAATACACGTTAAGTATATGGATTGTGTGATCTCATGAGGCGAGATTATCTACATTTGTTATGTGGAGTGTAAACTCATGTGCTTGTCGTTGATAACATTTGTGGGAGCTGTGGTTTGAACGATCGTCTCGTAAGTGTTAGTTGCGGGAATACATGTGGCTAGTTCTTCCGGTGAGACGGTTGTTGCGAGAAGGATGTTTGGAAATGATCATCGATGCTTTAAGATCTTGAGGTTACGGTTGTTTTGTTGGAGTTGCCGCTGTACAGTTTTTGATGTAATCCTGGGTTTGGATAAGTGGCTGGATCACAAAGCAGTGGTTGATTTTGAATCCTAGCGAGTTGCCTTAAAACTTGCTGATAGTTACGAGGTGGTAATCACGGGCGAGAATGTTAAATTCTTGTCTAATGATATTTTGGCATTGTAAGCGAGTTGTTTGATGGATTTTGGTTGCAAGGCATCCCTAGCCTATGTGATGAATCCAGGGTCATAGAAAGTGCGAGCTCAGGATAGTCGTGTGGTATGTGAGTTTCTAGGTGTTTTCGAGGGAATGGCCAGGTTTGCCATTAGATTGGGAGGTTGAGTTTGGCATTGAGTTGTATGAAAACACAGCTCTGGTGTCTATTGCTCTTTGTGCATGGCTTGAGGGAGTTGAAGAGGTTAAAGACGCAACTTCAGGAGTTACGTGATAGAGGGTTTATCAGGCTTAGTGTTTCGTCGGGGGTGTTGCGTTGGTGTTATTGTGAAAAAGGAGGATAACATGATGCGAATGTGCTTAGGTTCTAGGTAGCTGAACAAGTTGATGTTTTTTTGATCAGTTTGGGGGTGCTTCAGTGGTTGTAAGTATGAGCTGATGTCCGGCTGGTATCTGTGTATGTAAAGGATGTGGTTGTGTTTAGATTTGCCTTTTGTAAGGGGGACAGCGATGTGAGTTCTTGGTGATGCCGTTTGGTTTGATCGATGCATAGGTTGCGTTCATAGTTTTGTTGAATTGGGTAGTCTGAGTTTTTGGGGTAGTTGGTTGTTGTGTTTATTGATGGGTTTTTCCCTGTGTGCAGAAGTACCGAGAAGGGTTTTGATCGATAAGTATAGTTGGTTTGGTAGATTTTTGGGGAGAGGTGAATGTTGCTCTTTGTTTGGGAGGTGTGAGTTCTGGGTATGTTGCTAAGAATTCTAGTTCTGAGGATGTTATTAGTAAATGTGAACGGATAAACATGCACAGTGCAAAAAAACTTATATATATATGTAAATATGTCAGTACATGCATACATTCGGGTATAACATTAGAGGTTTTGCATACATACACGTAGAGATCTATGAGGGCATATAAGTGATCATGCATACATATGTTCACACTTATGGATGACTAATCGGAGATCAATGGTGTGATGGTATAAGTAAGGTAGCGTATGAATGTGGTTTTGGTGTTATGGTTCTTGGGAGTTTGGCTAGTGCCAGTTTTGAGCGACCAAAGTTAGAGTTGGTAGGTTGTGGGTTTGCTAGATCCAGTTCTTAGCATCGAGGTTTGTTGAGGCTGTGGTGTTGCAAGTGAAGTTGTGGCTTATGTATATAGATAGCTAAAGGTGCACGAGTGCTTTTGTCCTACACATGATGTGAAGCTTGCCACGTTGTTGGTTGTTTAAATGTTTTAGAGACATCAATTCCATGATGAGGAGTGTGTTATGTACCAGATCGCGCGTGGTAAAAAAATGAAAAAAAATAAAAAGATTGATGTTTTGAGTTCTTGACAACCTGGATGGTTGGAGTTGTTTAGGAGTTATAGTTTGGTGATTGAATATTGTTCGAGCTAAGCTTATAGCCAATGCTTGGGTTGTGAGAGTTGCGGCGAAGTTGAGGATATTGTTTACGCGGTTGGGTGTGATGCGTGATGGAGACTTGATGTCAAGTTACAAGTGAATTCATTCATTCCGCAGTTGATTAGAAGAAGGTAACGGTGTGATTATGCATCAGTATTGCATGTTCAGGTTATTGGGAGGAGGAAGTCCGGTGGATTTTCACGTTAAAGGTTATAGAGTGTTGTGTTTTAAAGGTCGGAAGGTGGTGTCCCTTGATGTTGAGGTGTAAGGTTTGATGGAGGCACATGCTAGTTCTTGCGAAATGCATTCTGGTAATGCCAAGATATATCGAGGTTTGAAAAGGGATTGCTGTTGGGTTGGTTTAAAGGGAGATATGGGTGATTTTGTTGTTCGATGCATGGCATGTCAGCGGGTAGAGGCTGATCATCGGTTTTCTTTTAGGTTGTTGTAACCGTTGAGGATGCCGAAATAGAAATGTGAAAGAATCACCAAGGATTTTGTATCTAGGTTGCCTTTGGCACCGACCGAAATGATTCTATTTGGGTGGTTGTTGATTGAGTTGTGAAGTGTGTGCACTCTCGTATCTATGCTTGTGATGTATGTTTTGGAATATGTGGTAGATTTGTATATTGCTGGGTTAGTGCATTTGCACTGTGTGCTTGAGTTCATAGTTCTGGATGAAGATCGGTGGGTTACAGTGAGGTTCTGAGGGTGTTGCTTGAGGTCAAGTGTATGTACTTCATATCTATCCCAGTTGGATGGCGGGTTAGAGCAAGGAATTCAGGTGTTGAAAGATGAGTTGGGTTGTGTATCATGGAGCTTCCAAAAAAGTGTGAAAGGCACATGCCTTTGGCAGAGTTTGCTTTAATGGCAGTTGTTAGGCAAGTATACAGGTGGCACCGTATGGGGCGTTGTGTGGTTGGAGGGTCCGTACGCCCGTATGCTGGGTTGAAATTAGGGAAAAGTACATTCCCATGTCTGATGTGTGGAAAGGCACTAGTGAGAAGGTGAAGTTGTTATATGGGCGCTTAAGAGCAGTTTTGGATTGTCAGAAATTCTACGCGAATTTGAGGCGTAGTGATTTAAAGTGTGTTGTGATGGTCGGATGATCATGATGGTATTGCTTTGGTAGAAATTGATGCGTTTTGAGGACCATATGATTTTTTTGAGTGTGTGGGTCCTGTTGTTTATTGTTGAGGTCATCTTCTGTGTTGGAGGGGTTCCATGATGTGTTTCATATGATGATGTTGCGAAGGTATCGGTTGGATTCCTTGCATGTTGTGCCGGTGTAAGGCATTGTGTTGAGGTCTAAGTTATCTTGTATGAAGTACCTGGTGGAGATCCTTGTTGCCAGCGGTAGAGTTCTGGGTGGTATATTGGTTGGCCTTGTTAAGGTGTTACGAAGAACCGCAGTGTTAGGAAGCCACGTGCGAATGTAAGTCGGAGATGTTGGAGCAGTTTCTACTTTTGTTTCTTCCGGATAAATTTCGGGGATGAAATTTCTTAAGTGAGGGAGTGTTGTAACGCCCCGGTTTTGGGCCTAGCGATTTTGAGGTTTGTTAGACGATCCGGTGGACCGAGTTAGAAATTCGAGTCGGATTCAGGACTGTATAATTTTTGGTGAGATAAAACTATGGAAAATGGTTAAAAATAATATTTTAATATATGATTAATATTGGTGGAATCAATTTTGGAAAATGAGATTTGGAGGTATGACATTTTGGCTAGTGACCAAAATGCAATGTTTGAAAACCGTTTTTAAAGTGACTAAAATGAAAAGGGTCAAATTCTTAGAATCCTTAAGAAGATATTTTACCAAGTTTTTGCTGGTGATTTCGCCCTTCAATTAAATCATTTTAACATGTGTTTTAAAAATTAATTAAAAGGAATTTTAGATATTAAAGTTAGTTATTTGGTTTTAATAAAAATTGACGCAACTTTTCGATTCACTTCTTTTCTGCCAAACACTCAAATTTTATCAAAAACCAGAGGTGAGAGATCACTTTTACTTAGATTCTTGATCTACAATTGATTATTTAACTTTGATTTACAAAACCTTATTGAAATCTTGTGTTTTCCTAGCTTTAAACAAGCCAATTGTGGGAGAAATCACACAATAGGGGTAAGGTCCATGATCTCCTCTATTGAATAGTTCTTTATTGATATTCCCAAGTATTTGATCCTTGATTTATGGTTTATAATCTGATTTTGTGTTTTTATATTGAATTAATTGATTTAAATGGGTAAAATTGATGAAATAGCAAAAGATCTGAATTGTATCTGTTTTCCAGTGATGTAGATTGATTTTAAACATATTATGGATGTATAATAATGTTGATAAGTCGTTTTTAACAATAGAATCCTGAAACTCTTAAATCTCTAATCGTGTAGGTTGTTAGAATTGTGTTTTTGTGGAGTTGTGGTGGCTGTTTGGTTGCTGGAGGTGTTAGGTTGTTTTGATTCTGTTTTTAGATGTTATTTGATGATAAAGGTGGTGTTAGATTGATAGGTTGTGGCTGGGTTGTGTTTGGAAAGGATTAGATGGTGTGTTTGGTTGTTGTGATTGAGTAATTGTGAGGTGAATGTGTGAATCCGTGAGAATCTGTTGTTGCGGTGTTTTAAATGCATGGAGATGCATTAATCCTCTGTTGTAATGTGGTTAAAACAGGGGAGATAAATCCAGAAGTGATCGGGGAAGCTTTGGAGGCTTTGGACGCTTATTTTCTCGTTGACAAATCGAGGTTTCACGTATCGGTGAGTGAAAACGTGGTTAAAAGCGTTTCGATGGTTTTGAAACAGAGTCTTGGGAGATAAGGTAGAGCTTTAAATGCTTACCTAGACTCAGAAGTAAGTATGGTGTGGTTGTACTCTCTCGGTCGTGCTTTTGCGGAATGGGTTTTATGCACTTGTTTAATACTTGTTACCTCTTGTTTTATGCATGAAATGAGCATGGTTTAATGCTGGAAGTTGAGGTGAAATGATGTTAGATGCATTTGAAATGTAATGTATGATTTTAAAGTATGTTGTGAACATGATTTATGCATGGTTTAATGCATTTTGAAGTATTTTGGTTAATGCATATGAAAACATGGAGGTATGTTTATAAAAGTGGATTATATTGGCAAGTGGTGCAATGAAAATGTGAGGGAAACGTTATCGGATATAGTTGGCCGACCATAGGATTTAAAGTGCACTATAATAAGTCGCATGTGATTGTAGAGGTGGTACGAGAGGTACTTACTCCGATCATGTGAACCCCGATGTTTGTTGAGGTGGTATTTAGATGGCATTTACTCCAACTATGGGCTGTTCGAATGTGTTTACTCCGTATTGGAGGATTAGCCTTGGTCTTGTAGAGGTGGTGCATGTGTTGCACGACTCCATGCCATTGAGCTGAAGAGATTGCGAGATCTCTTGGAAATCTGTGTATCCGATGGTTACCGATGTTTAATAATGGTTTAATGGAAATGTTAGTGTTGAGGTGGATCACTTGTGAGCCAATATAATTGTTAATGTATCATTGAAATGTATTATGTTGTATAATGTGATTTATACATGTTTTCTGCTTGAGCTTTGCATTTGGTAGTAATGCATGGGAAGGCTCAAGTAGAGGGTTGGCAATGTGAAATGCTATTGGTTAATGATACATGTTGCATATGGTTTAATATATTGGTTTTGAAAGTGTTAAAGTGCATGGTTTTAAAGGCATGATGTTTTGTATGATGATAAATATGGTTTGAAATGGGAATTTCATATTGTTTATGGAAAATGGTTTTAAATGCATTGATGGTGTATTGTTTTTGAGCACTCCTTACTAAGCCTAGTGTGCTTACGCTCCCTTTGTCCATCAATGCAGAAAACTAAAGGTTTGGGAGGCAGCGTGAAGCAAGAGATCTCAACAAGACTTGGTAATCAAAGTATGTTTTTGGAATTAGACTATAAGTAATAAGGGCAATAGGGTTTCCGTTGATATTTCGGGAGATGGTTGTTAAACTCTCTGTTTGAGCAAGTTTGTTTAGTTGCTCTTGAATTGAAAATGGCCATTATAAAGTGTTTTTGGTGATGGTTTGGAGTTTCATGCGTTGCTCGATTGGTTTCTAGGAAGCATGCCTATAGATTTCATTTGATGCAAGATGCCATGAATCGATGTTGAATCTGTGATGCTTTGATGTGGTTTGATCCTTGAATATGTTGAATATATGTTTGAAGCATGTATGAGTGTTTCATAAATCATAAACGGATGAAAAACCAGTTAAAATTCTCATTCCAGGCCCAGAGGTTTCGAAACCTGCCCCCTGGTTTCGAAACCTGCAGGCCAAAATTGGGTATGGGGTGCGGTACGCGAGAAGTCGTACTGGTATGTGTTTTAAGTTCTGGAGGCCTGGTTTCGAAACCTATAGGGGTGGTTTCAAAACCTCTAATATAATTTGGCCTCGTATCGATCCAGAAACCCGTGTACCGAAACCAAGGACCGTTATTTTAGTTATATGTTCGATTTAAGCTTTGAAATCTTGCAGTTTGGTCCGTAGATGTTGTGTATGCAATTGAATGAGTTCGAATGGTTGTTTTAAGCTAAAATTTGACATGTATACATGAAAAATGACTAATTGAAGATTGGTAAATCAAATTTTAGGTAAGTCCTTATAGTTTTGCAGATTTACAATTTGGTCCCTAAATGTTTGAATGATAAATTAAGGGTGCTGTGGTGATCTAATTGCGACGAAATTTCATGAGCCTCTATGAAATGAACTTAATTGTGGATTGGTAAACTTAATTTTTTAATTGAACCCTTAACTTATGGAAATTACATTTTGGTCCCTATTTTGTAATAGTGTTCAATTGGATGACAATTCGATGCCCGATTGAGTTGAGTTTACACTTATGATCAGTATGTACATGTAGGTTAATAATTATACCTCTAGATAAGATAAAAGAAAAAAAATGGTCGTGTTTTGAGTTTCATCTTCACGGTTTACCTTGGTAAACCAAATGTAGCTTGCTCGGTTCGGTCTTGTGACTAGGCCGTGTCAAGGGGGTTACATGTAGGTTATTGGAAACTTACCAGAAGAGGAGTCAAGCATGTTAATCAAGCTACAATTTGCCAAACATCAATAAGACATTCTAATTTATGACATTCTCTAGTGGGCATGTATCTATTTATTCGTTAGTTGTTTTAAAGGTATGAGTTTGATTAAGAGTCAGATAAATAGGCAGTTTCAAAAATAAATCGTAAATAAATAAGAACATGATATTGTACTAGCAATGTGATAAATTAGTTTAAGATAGTATAGAGGATTAACCATGGAAATATGAATTATTCGTATGGTTAAAGAATTATCGGTAAAGATATTTAATCGAGTAAAATTTTATTTATCGTTTATAGCGTAACGATTTTAAATTCAAGAAAGAGTCTAGGCAGTGTACCTAGTTTTCACCCTAAGTTATATACTTATTTTAATAACTGAATAATATATTTATAGACCAATTCAGGGTCAAAACTAGTAATATGCAAATAGGCTATGAATACTTCGAAAGTCGAGAAAGGGTTCTTTTATAAACTAGTTTTATGTCATATGTTTTCAAAAAATAAATTTACAAGTCTAGAACTCGGTTAAATAATATTGTGACATCCTTAATGTGTATTCGTACTACGAGTATCGTTAAGGGTGTTACAAATCTAGTCTCACTTAAACACATGATATGCATCTAGTTCCCAAAACAAACTTAGGATTCTTGAAACTGAGCTCAGAATAAAAAGAAAAAAACAACAATGCTAGGGCAAAAATAATGAATAAGGCAACAGTATTTTGCCTAAAGCAAGAAAAAATTTTAGAACACTCATCTGCCTTAGAGACAATGAGTAACTCGAGGCTTCGTGGTTTGCTCCCTTTTAGTTCTCAAGCCAACAATACTTTCGGGTATGAGTGTAATGGGTTAGCTTAGTGGTGTAGTCTAGATTAACGTAGGGATTCGTGGTATACTCCTTCTTACTTCTCACACCAAACAGCGTCATGATAAGAACCCTAATTTAATGTTAGCAAAAAGAAACCCTTGGTGAATAATAAAAAATGCATTTCTAAATTTGGACAGTAAAGATTTGCTAAAGGATACTTGATGCAAATTGCATACACTTAATGCACACTTCATGACCCTAGGCTAGCGTTATATTACTGCACTTGAATTTGTTGATCTACTTGCATTACTGTTCTGGGATATATGAGGACAGAACTAGGACCAGATTCTGCTTGCTAGCACGTGTTGTTAATCAGGAAAATTTTTGTCGAGGTACTTTGCTTTATTTTTTGTTTTTCTAATTTTTAGTTACATTACTTGAGGACAAGTAATGAGCTAGGTTTGGGGGTGTTAACTCCTCAAAATTACTATTTTTTACGTATATATTGCAATGCTTTTACTTGACTTTGAGTACATATTTGTGCATTTAGTTAGTAGAATCATGCATTTGCATCTAGGAGTTAAGGAATGTTTTCTTTGCCAGAGTAAAAGTGTTTTTCCTTGTTGTGGTAGGTAGAGGACAGGTTTGGTAGAGCAGGACTGGAGTAGTTAGCAAAAAGCAAGAAGACCAGAAGAGAAATGTCGAGTGCCATTGGCAAAAGTAGAACGAGAATTGCTAAGCTCGATTAGAAAAAGAATGAAGGACGATGACATCATCCCTAGTTAGAACCAGATCAGCCCAAATTCAAATTTCAAAAGAGAATAAGAAGATAACGCACCTATCTTGGTGCGTAACAAACTTTCAAAATCAAACCCAATCTAGGGTTTCTATGAGTGCCTATATAAAAGAAGCATATCGAAGAGGAGAGGCTACACCATGGTGAAGAAGAGGGCAAATCGTGGTTCGACCATGCTAAGACCGAGAGCTCTGGATCCATTGAAAGGTTGCATTGATGAATCTCTTTCTTTGTCCATTTCTCTCTGTTTTTAATTTCATTTATTATGGTGATGTTTACAAATGATGATATGTTGATGGTTCCCCCAACCATAAACTAATTCTTTTAAGTTGGCTAAGGGTGTTTTTGCGATGAACGCTTAGATATTACTAGTTTTAATAATTAAATGCCTTGGCATTTTTGTCTATTCTGCTAGTGCTTAATTTTCCTAAATTCTTTGCCATACGACAACTGGCATTGCATGCATATTATCTCTTAATATCTTAACAGACTTAGGAGATAAAGATTAATTGCCAGGTACTAAGGTGAGAAACTTCGACAGAAGATGTTCAATTAGATGAGCTTGAGCTTACTTAAGAAATGAGTCTACCCCTTAGGAGTAAAGATTAAAACTTTGTAAAGTTAATTATTGAAAAACATCGCTATAGATATATATGAGTTAATCATAATTAACTTAGGGTATTGCTATCGCCAGAGGCAATACTAACCTTAAAATCTGCACAATAATAAAACCAAGGCTGGAAGTTATTAAATGTTGTCTTTGCTAGTTTTAAATCCATTCATCCCTTGCCAACACATACCATCCATTTGAATATATTTGTTTGCCAATCTTCTTGAACTTTTATTTTCTTTTCCTTAGTCATTTTTCTTAAATCCAAAAATCCAATTCAAACTCATTTGTTCCCACTCACAAGTAAAGATAATGGCATTTAATTTATGGACTCTGTAGATACAATACTTAGCTTACTATTGTATTACTTGTTGATTGTGTATATGTTGAGAAACGCCGGTACACCCCATGGCGCAGCGGAAAAATTATCCGACGAATTTTGCCAGTTATCCATATACGAGGAACGAATCCAGGGTGAAAAAGAGATGAGACGTTACCACAAATAAATCTGATAACTACAGGGATGTAGGAGAATTCGATTCTTCTAGTTAAGATGTCCAGTCCAAGTCGTCACATTAGCGTTTCGACCTCTACGTTGTCCACCCAAATAAAACGAACAATATTTTACTTCTCTAACTGTTAGAGATGTTTTTAGCAATAAAAATATGTTTGGCTGCTAGACCTTATGCCTTTATATAGCATTCAAAATCCTAATTAAATTCGGATTTATTAAATATACAATATATTTAACCGAATATAATTAAATATGTAGAATCTAATTCTACTTTAATTAGGCTTTTTTAGGGATATTTCTATTTTAATAGTATTTTATAATTACAATATTTATCTAGTATTAAAATATATATGACCGAAATTATCTATAATTACAATAATCATAATAATTTCGATTTTAACTAATTTCGTGTACAACAAGTTTGCACACATGCTATCTAGTCGATATTTGTTCATTTCAATCATAGGGTATGACCCTTGTAGGTTCATGTAACATTAGCAATAATATCTAGAACAATTCTAGTATTATAAGCAATGAGTGGCTTCTAGCAATACATCATTGCTACCTAAGTTACAGGAAATTGTGGTTCGACATAACCTCTTCGTGATTAACTATTTTTCATGGATTACATCCTTTTGTCATTTATATCTAGATTGGATACAAGTCATGAAATATTCACACTTGTATAGTCCATCTAATATTTCTTGATATCTTGAGTAGACTACTATAAACGAATAACTATGATATCTCATATCAATTTATTCGAGCATGGCCATGCATTTCTAGTCTCACTTAATCAAGTGGCCTGTGATATTACTCCTATTATGTATGAGAGACAAATCCTATCTTGATTAACCATATCCCGCTACATAGATTGTGACATATCCAATATCAATCTTTATAGTGTAGTCAGTTATGACACACGTTTGACTGTATCAAAATATGTCACTCACAATGTTAAAATAATGATGATCTCAAGTCTGAGGATCATACATGTAGTTATCACTATAAGCAATGTTGTGACTGTCACATAATAATCCAAGAAACATGCTCATAGCGGGTCAGTCCAGTATGTCGTTCTCTAACACATACTTATGTATTGATTTTGACATCTCCATGTCAATGACAACACTTTGTCCTCAATCAACTACATATTAGTCTTAATGTATTATTGTTTTCCATGCCCACAATGATACTCGATTAAGGACATTTAAGAATAACCATATTATTCTAAGGATTTTATTATAACCCAGTTTATTTATTTATGCGTAGAATAATGACTGAAATAATAGTAATGACTTTATATCAATAAGCAAGATAAAATAAATATGTCTTTTACAATCATCTTATGATTGGTCTTTGGGCATACTTCAATAGAGTTATATATATAAACTTGGTGCAAACAAAACATCATTGAATATTAGAACGAAATAATAATAAAATAATAGATCAAAATACACTAACCTTAATATAAGAGTGATTAACCAACCACTATATCGATATATAAATAAGAAAAACATACTAGACTTTTTAAGCTAAGTTGAATATAAGGTAGATGTAGTTACCAGTATCATGTTGAAATCTTTTTCGGAAATCATCTCAATATAGGTTGTGTACAATGCTTTTTGCAAACTCTATATTTATAGGCATAAGATGAAAACGCTAATTCTAATGGGTATTAAACCCTAATAAAGTACATTATCTATCATAAATAAAGATATTCATAACAACAATTTAATTTAAAAGTTTACTAAAAGATTAATGTTTTATAAACTATTCAATAATATTTTAACTTTATTATTCTATTAAAAAAACTTTATTATTCTATTTAAAAAAGATTTAAGTTTATTATATTATACTTTCTAAAAGCAACTTTGCTACTTAACTATTGAATCCTTATCTCATGTAGTAACCGATAGGTGTTTAGATCTTTGTTAAATTCGCTAGCACCGCCATCGTTTGTTCTTTTCCTTCTTTATTTGATTGGTTGACAACATTAATTTTAATGTTTTTTTAATTTTATATTGATCATCGACTGTTGATATTTCTTTTTTTATTACTTTTTTATATTTTCTTTTTTTATGTTTAATTTTTTTTATATATTTTTATATTTTTTATTTTTACTTTCGCACATCTTGTTGCGCTTAGTTTATTTTTTTGTGGCATGTTTTTCTTCTGTTTAATGACACGTTCTTGTCTTATGTTACGTTTTCGTCTTATGTTACGTTTTCGCCTACTTTTGCGGTAGATTTGTATTCATGTAGAACTTCTCATAACGCTCGATTCTGATTTGCGTTTGACGGCTCTCTTCAGTAGTTTGATCACCTTTTGTGGTTTATTGTCGTTGCATTCATATTTGTTCAGCGAAACAACCTGCAAAATTTTTTGTTTTGCTCATTTCTCCTACATCACATTTTAAGCATTTAGTTGGATTGAGACAATGAGTATTGTTGACGATTGCTAAATTTTTCAAAGGAATGTATCAGTTTTCTTTGCGCCTTTGAGATTTATATGTATGAGTTTTTGATGGACTTAGTCCCCAAATCTCTTTTTGATGAATTGCGTTTTCTATATTGTACTTTCTTTTGTTTTAATAAAAATTAGTTTATCGTTTTTAGTTTGAAAACAATCTTTGTCAAATTCTATGTAAAAAAAATTTGTTTTTAAAATAAGTTTTTATATAAATTCTTTTTATAAAATTGTTTCACTCGGTGAGTGTATCATTATCTAACATAAGTAGACCTTTTATATTGAATTTTGACGGAGCTAATAATATGATTTTAAAACATAAAATTTGTGAGAGTTATAGGATACATTTTTAAAGTTTTTGGGTGTCATTATATATATATATATATATATATATATAAAGAGTGATTTAAAAAAAATTAAAGGGCTATAACTAATTTTTTTTAATTCTCTCTCTAACTCTACAGAGGATCCACCTCTGTTATATAGGATAATTTATTAGATGAATTTAGTTCACCATATTATCATAGTCCCATCTAAATCCAATATTTCTTGTTATCTAGCTTGTTTAAAATTTATTAGTTTATTTAAAAAAACTTATTTGCTTATTAACCATTAATTTTTTTATTAAATTGAAAGGTGTTACATTCTCATATCGAGATTCGTACCCATATAATATGGGATAATACGAGCATCTTTAGCTATTATGTCAATTAGTGAATCTCAACAATTAATCTTTTCATACAACGAACATACTTTTTAACATAATAGAAAATGCTTTAACTATTTTTTTATTTTATTCCTTTCTATAGAATTTTAAGGGTAAAATACACCACAATTCTTTTTATTATAGGTTTTGTAACAAATATGTCACTTTTCTTCTAAAAGTTACAATTTAGTCACTCAATTAAAATTTTGTTAAAAACGGATCACTTTGCAGTTAAAATTAAAACACGATCCGATATAATGACAGTATTAGTCAAAAAACTTATATATTCTATCAACTTGATCCTAATTTAAAAATAATCCAACGAATTTAATCCTTAACACATCATTTGACCACTTGTCACACTCTATGCTACTTTTCATCAGCTCGATCGACAGATACAATCACTTCACTATTACACAATTGACAGACTAATGAAACAAACTCATTATCATTTCATTGTCTACTAATAGACAAGGTCACTTTACAAATAAAATTTTTAAATATGAAGTGTTAAAGTTATTGAATTATTTTGAATTAAAATAAAAAAAATAAAATCTATTTAAAAACTAAAATTATTATTATATCAGGCCATTTATTTAAATTTCGACGGCACAATAACTTGTTAATAACAAAACTTTAATTAAACAACTAGATCTTAATTTTTAAAAAATATATATGTGATACTAAACCTATAATCAACTGAATTGCGATATATTTTACTCAACTTTTAAACGGTTTAGTTGTCTTGGGTTTTTTTTTAATTATTATTTGTATCGGTCTTTCTTTACATACATTATTGAAGTTTCGGATTCCTGTTAAACCAATTAAACCAGCACTAAATTCAATTCTTTTTTTTTTAAATCAATTCTGTTTAAATTCTAATTGGTATTATATATCAACTTATTTATTCCATCCCTATCCTATCACGAGTAGACTTAGTTCTTTCGTATGATTTATAATTTATTTCCAATTCTAGATTTTCCCGACGGCCAAACACTTTTTTCCCTATAAAATCATCCCACTTCCCAATCATAGGATTCGCATTCCAATTGTTAAGATTCTTAAATAAAATTTAAAAAAAAAAATAGAGAGATGGTTGGGAATGCAATAGAGGAGGGGACGTTGGAGAGTGGGTTCGACAATGAAGAAGGAGAACAAGAACACGGCGATGCTAACGCGAACAAGGGCAATGGAGGTGAGTACGGCATGTCGGTGGAGCAAATGTTCGAAGGAATGCAAGTTCCGTCGTGGAGGAATCAGCTGACGATGAGAGCCTTGGGCGTGAGCTTCGTGTTGAGCGTATTGTTCAGTTTCATAGTAATGAAGCTCAATTTAACAACCGGAATCATCCCTTCCCTCAATGTTTCCGCCGGATTGTTAGGGTTTTTCTTCGTCAAGATATGGACTAAGTTGCTCCAGAAATCCGGCCTCCTTGGCCAGCCCTTCACTCGCCAGGAGAACACCGTTATCCAGACCTGCGTCGTCGCCTCCTCCGGCATCGCCTTCAGCGGTAACTTCTTTATTTTGTTATAATTAAAGCAAAAGAATTAATTATATATATTAAATTCATTAAAATGAATGTAAAACAATCCGACAGATCAGATTACCGAGGAATTCGAACACTGCACCATGTATTTCCGATTTCAATGGAGGGTCCTAGTGATTTTGGTGTATTAGACTCTTCTTCTTCTTCTTTTTTAATCATGAAAGAAAGAGGGACCAAATTTGTCCCTATCTAGAAAAGACTGTATCTCAGGACTTTCAAAGAAAAAAGGGGACCCTTTGGAATATTTATAATAGCCGTCTTCTCTCCATTTCACACTGCTTATAAACACAAAACTCATGCTGGCACATGTTTTATCTTATCTTAATTTTGTAATGTATACCGTAAAATATCAACATTCATTTTGCTTCAATTACAACTTCAACTGATTTGCAGAAACTCTTATGCTTACTTTACTTGTTGACAAACAGGGGGATTCGGAAGTTACCTCTTTGGAATGAGCGAACGCATCGCCAAACAATCAGGGGATGATGGCGGTTTCAAGAATCCGTCTCTGGGATGGATTATTGGCTTTCTCTTTGTTGTTAGCTTTCTTGGTCTCTTCTCCGTGGTGCCTCTTCGGAAGGTAACACTACACTTTTCCCTACCATATTTGCAAACTTAGGCAACAATGTGTTGAATGGACAAAGACATGTTACTTTCCAAATGCATGATGCCTATAATAGTACATATATAGGATTGAAATCATTGAGTTGATTTGCAAGGAAATGTTTTTCTCTTTGCCCGTGTTAACCTCCATAGCCAACTTTGTGCCCTCTTCTTTTCTCAGATCATGATTATAGACTTCAAGTTGACATATCCAAGTGGTACTGCAACTGCACATCTCATCAATAGCTTCCACACTCCTCAAGGAGCAAAGCTAGCAAAGTAAAATCATTGTCATTGTTTCGATTTCTAATTAAAGCTGATCATTTCGACATTCTAATCTTTTTGTGTTTTTTTACTTGTAGGAAGCAAGTAAAGACATTGGGGAAGTTCTTTTCTTTCAGCTTTTTGTGGGGTTTCTTTCAGTGGTTTTTCACTGCTGGAGAGGATTGTGGATTTTCTAGCTTCCCTACGTTCGGGCTTAAAGCATATGAGAACAGGTTCAATTTTTTAGTGAACACAATAAATGTAGAGTTGATGAAAGATTTTAGGGTATTTTGGAAACAAGTACCAAGTGACACCTTTGCTATTTCAAGTTTTACTTCGATTTCTCAACAACATATGTGGGAGTAGGGATGATTTGCCCCTACATAATAAACATATCAGTGCTGCTTGGAGGAATACTTTCATGGGGTCTAATGTGGCCTCTCATTGAAAAAAGAGAGGGTGATTGGTATCCTGCTGGTCTTTCCTCAAGCAATATGCATGGCATACAAGGTTACAAGGTTAGTTTCCGATAAAACCATCGAAACTGTAGTTTCCCGACTCCGTTATATTGATACAGGATCCGTTCTTCCTCATCGACTCTTTTGAATTTTCCCTAATTCCAGGTATTTATTGCCATTGCCATGATTCTGGGTGATGGGCTATACAACTTTGTCAAGGTGTTAATTAAAACCCTCACAGGCTTGTTTTCTCAAATTCGAGGACGACAAACTCTCCCCGTTGCAAACCAGCACTCTCCTGATGCCTCAGATAAGCTATCTTACAATGACCAGCGTCGAACCGAACTCTTTCTAAAAGATCGGATTCCTACATGGTTCTCTGTTGCAGGTTATGTAACAATTGCTTCCATCTCCACCATCGTTCTCCCACACATCTTTCACGAACTCAAATGGTATTATGTTTTGGTCATCTACATCTCTGCACCCACACTGGCTTTCTGTAATGCGTATGGAGCTGGACTGACCGATTGGTCCCTTGCTTCGACCTACGGCAAGCTAGCAATCTTTACTATCGGAGCTTGGGCAGGTCAGAATGATGGAGTCCTTGCAGGCCTCATAGCATGTGGTGTAATGATGAACATTGTGTCAACAGCCTCTGACCTAATGCAGGATTTTAAGACCGGTTACTTGACCCTCGCTTCTCCTAGGTCCATGTTTGTGAGCCAAGTTATCGGCACTGCCATGGGCTGCATAGTTTCACCCTTTGTCTTCTGGCTATTCTACAAGGCGTTCAATGACCTTGGACTTCCTGAAAGTAAATATCCAGCTCCTTTTGCAACTGTTTATCGCAACATGTCTATATTAGGGGTGCAGGGCTTCTCTTCTCTACCAAGAGAATGCCTCTTGTTATGCTGTGTGTTCTTCGGTGCAGCCATGTTGATAAACTTCACTAAAGATATGCTGGGTAAGAAATGGGGATCATTCGTTCCACTTCCAATGGCAATGGCAATACCTTTCTACCTCGGCTCATACTTTGCCATCGATATGTGCGTTGGAAGTTTGATTTTGTTCGTCTGGCAAAAGTTAAACAGGGAAAAGGCGGATGCATTTTCAGCAGCAGTTGCCTCTGGTTTGATCTGTGGGGACGGTATATGGACTTTGCCGAGCTCAATACTCGCTTTAGTCGGGGTTCAGCCACCAATTTGCATGAAATTTCTCTCAAGGGGAGCAAATGTTAGGGTCGATAATTTCTTAACAACATAAAGTTGAATTCAAGTCCAACAAGTGAACATATGCATGCATGCAGGCAAGATGTATAGATGCTTATATTAGCCAGCATCATCGAAGTATTTAGTATAAGTTATTTTTCCCTGTTTTCTTCTTTGTCTTAGTTTAGTTTAGGGTTCAGGGTTTATGACATGTAAAGTACTTTATTTCGGTGAATTTTTTCGATTAAAGTTATTGAAGGTTTGTCATTTACTAATCTCGATGTGTGGCTGATCAATAATCAAGTGTTTTTAAATTACTGAAAAAATATAAAAACTGTAAATCAATTTGAACAATGAAACTCAATTTTTTTATATAAAAAAAGTTGTTTCTTCATTCCATTTACCAAAATAAACAAATAAACCAACAAATTATAAACAAATTTTTGAAAGAAAAAAAAACCCACAATATATTTGAATTCATTTATATTCGTATAAACGGTTTAAAATCGATTTATTAGATCATTTGAAAATATTATCTTCATTAATTTGAAATCAAACCCAACACAAGCTTTTTTACCATTGAGCTAGGCCCTAAGTTCTAATGTTATACCCTTTTAAGCAAGAGAAACCATTTGATTGAAAACTCGACCCAACTACTTTGCACTAGTCTCTATTGTGTTCCCTCTGATCATTGTCGCCAGTGGTCGATTTTTCTCTTTTTTCTTTCATCACTTCATTGTCTGCTTGATTTTACTTTTGTTGATCCTTATATTTGCCATAGAGGTAACATATTTTTAAGCAGTCCAATCTTCATCACTTCCATTAGTATCCTAAATAAGGGATCAATAAGAATAAATCAGCACAAGGGAGAAAGTTCTCTCTTTTTTTAGTATTTACTTCCTATGTTATCTAGACTTGATGAGTAGCAAATAAGGGTATGATCATATGCATCAAATATAGGTACACTTTTTTTTTTTTTTAAGTTTTTACATATATCGAAAGGATTGTACCCCCAAGCCAATGTTCCAATACGAGTCGGATATGAGTATTGTAAGAGACTCCATCAAATTCTTAACTTAGGAAGAAAATGCCAAAGGCAATTGAAAGTCAAGGGATAACTGCACGGTGAATAAGTTCTGGAAACAATAGGAATATGCAAACTTGGAGCTAATTTTTGTGAGAGACTAACCATATAATTTTGGCACAACAATTGATTCCTATGTTGTTTCTACTCTACATTTTTCTTGAAGTGCCCGTATCCAATACCCATGTCCAACGCATATTCAAACATATAAGAACATGACCCTTCAAAGGGCCACAAACTACGTTAAAAAAATTTATATAAAAAAGGGTAAAATTTTAATACACAGGTTGTATAAAACTAATTTTACACAAGCCTGTATATTTATACTATAAAACCCAAATCCTAAATTTCTAACCCTAACCCTAAAAAACTAAATCATAAACCTTAAATCCTATACCCTAAATTCTAAATACTAACCTTAAATTATAAACTCTACAATACAAACCCCTAAACTTTAAACCCTAGCCCCTATAACTAAAAGGAACGTGTAAACTAAAATTTACACAGTCTGTGTATCAAAGTTTTTTTCATAAAAAAAATTAAATACGAGTCAGACATATGCCTCTAATTTCTTACCAAAGTTCTTGAAGATGATAAAATGCAAAGCATATGCACAAAAAAAAAAAAAAAAAAAAAAGAGAAAGCAGCCAGCGGTAAAAAAATTATTCTGCCTCTCAGTAGATTCATGACCTTTCCATAGTAATAAATAACTAGATAATCTTATTCAATTAGGAAAGGCATATGAACAAAATTCATAAATTAAACAACAAAAGTATGGTACCTAAAATAACTTTGAGTAGCCCTCGATAAAAAGATCAATTAACTGTCAGTCAATCAAAATGACAATTATCATCATTGTATGTCCTAGCTTAATGCACACCTTATCTTTTAGAAAGTGTTGACCAAATTAGAAAATGGTTATCTGCACTAGCATAACCAGTTGAAATTCATCTGCATGACCTCATTACAAAACTAAACACGTTTCCAGAACCTTATAAATAAACCATTACATCCAACTGCTGGCGGTGCTTCATCCATCTCCATGAAGTCCAGCCAGTGGTAATAGTTACCCAGCCTCACCCAAACAATGCCCTCTTTTATCACGCATTCAAATGGAAGATTCTATGAAAATTAGATATATGCCCTCTTTAGCACTTTTCCAGTATATTGCTCCTCTAGCTAACATATAAATATAGTATGATAGAGATTTTATGCTATCTTGGCACCCAACAAAATTAGAATCCGAATACCCTACGACCTCCAAATGATCTGATTTCCTGTAAGTAAGCATGTAATCTTTTGTTCTCTGAAGATACCTCATAACCCTCTTGGCTGCTATCCAATGGTCCATACTAGGGTTGCTTGAATATCTTCCTAACATCCCAACAATGTACGCAATATTCGAACGCGTACTAACCTGAGCATACATTAGACTCCCAATAACGGTTGTATAGGGAATCTTTAGCATTTCTTGAATTTCAAGGTTACTTTTAGGGCATTGAGCAAGACAAAATTTGTCTCCTTTAGCGACAGGGGTGTCCATTGGTTTACTATTTTGCATGCCAAACCTTTTAAGTACTTTATCGATATAGTTCTTTTGTGACAATCCAAGAATACCCCGAGATCGATCTCGATGTATCTGAATTCCTAAAATAAAAGAAACGTCGCCAAGATCTTTTATATCAAAATGCTTAGATAGAAATTCTTGGTTTCGTGCAATAAGCCTATATCATTTGTGGCAAGAAAAATGTCATCGACATATAAAACCAAAAATATATGTTTACTCTCACTAAACTTGTAATACACACAATCATCAACAATATTCATCTCAAAACCGAACGAGATAATTACTTGATGAAATTTGTGGTACCATTGACGAGAAGCTTGCTTGAGTCCATAGATGGATTTCGTTAATTTGCAAACTATATTCTTTGGGTCTCCTGACTCAAAGTTTTTTGGTTGCACCATATAAATTATTTCTTCAATATCTCAATTGAGAAACGCAATCTTAACATCCATCTAATGTAACTCAAGATTAAAATGAGCTACAAGTGTCATGATTGTCCTAAAAGAGTCTTTCAAAGAAACCGGAGAGAAAGTCTCTGAAAAGTCAATACCTTCTTTCTGAGTATATCCTTTAGCTACAAGACATGCTTTATACCTCTCCACATTACCATTTGCATCCCTCTTGGTTTTAAATATCCATTTACAACCAATTGGTTTTGCACCTTCAGTTAATGGGTCAAGTTCCCAAACAATATTGTCTTACATGGATTTATACTCTTCCTGCATGACATCAATCCACTTTTGAGAGTTAATACTTTGCATGGCCTGATGAAAATTGATTGGATCATCTTCCATCATTCCATTGTCATCCTCATTTTCTTGGAGAAATACAATATAATCATCTGGAATAGCATTTCTCATTTCTCTTGTGGATCTCCTTAATGACACTTGTTGTTGAGGTTGTTTAATTTGTTCTTCTAGAACAATTACCTCATCCTGAATAAGAGAAAGTTGTTCAGCATTGTCTTGTTGAGGTTCCGAATTCACTTCTTGATTAATGACATGTATGAGAACCTAAACATCATCAAAAGTGATAGTAGGAATTGAGTTAGAACTCAATTCCTCCTCAAAAGTAATGTCCTAACTTTATTTCTCTTTTCAAATTCAACGTCCTCAAAAAATATTGCAGTTATCGTCTCAAAATATTCTTAATCGTGGGATCATAAAATTTATATCCCCTAGATCGCTCAGAATAACCAATAAAATAGCTGCTCACTATTTTGGAGTCCAATTTCTTTTCGTGTGGCCTATAAGGCCTAGCCTCAGTTGGACATCCCCAAATGTGAAAATGCTTTAGAGTAGGCTTTTGACCTGTCCAAAGCTCATAAGGTGTCTTTTCAACTCCTTTAGTTGGTACTCTATTCAGAATGTACATTGTTGTCTTTAATGCTTCTCCCCAGAGGGACTTAGGTAAGGTAGAATGAGCAATCATACTCCTTACCATATCCTTAAGAGTCCTATTACGTCTCTCAGCTACACCATTCATACTAGGTCATCCTGACATGGTGTACTGTGGGACAATATCACATTCCTCTAATAATTTTGCAAATAGTCCTGGATGTTGTTCACTTTAGCCATCATATCTACCATAGTACTCACCACCACGATCAGATCTGACTTTCTTAATTTTTTTGTTGAGTTGGTTCTCAACTTCAGCCTTATAAGATTTGAAATATTAACGTGAGTAGTCGTTTATGAATGTTATGAAATATTTTTGACCATTCCAAAATACCGTAGAGAATGATCCATAACTATCAGTATGAATTAATTATAAGACGTCTATAGATTTGTTTTCACCTAATCTTTTAGTTTTGGTATGTTTTCCCTTGATGCAATCAACACAAACATTAAAGTCTGTAAAGTCAAGGGACTCCAAAATACCATTAGACATAAGTCGCTCAATCTAACCTTTTGAGATATGACCTAAGCGCTTATGTCATAATGATGCTGAATTTTCCTTCCAAAATACCATTAGACATAAGTCGCTCAATCTAACCTTTTGAGATATGACCTAAGCGCTTATGTCATAATGATGCTGAATTTTCCTTATTTAATTTGTGTTTAGTACCATGTGATTCCACATGCAAGGTTTCATTATAGGATGCAATTGTATCCATCAAGTAAAGGTTGTCATAAGTATTTAAATAACCAGCTACGATAATTCATGAATTTAAAGACAAAGTAAACTGATTGTTTCCAATAAACAATAATATCTAAATTTGTCCAACAAAGAAACTGAAACTAAATTCCGCCTAAAAGATGAAACAACAAAAGTGTCTTTTAAATCCAAATAAAAACTATTTCCTAATAACAACCTAAAATGCCTAATTGCTTCAACTTCCACCGATTTTCCATCGCCCACAAAGATGTTTCTTTCATCATCACTTGGCTTTCGGTAGCTCAGGCAACCCTGCATAGAAACACTTATGTGAGTAGTAGCACCAGAATCTAACCACCAAGTGTTTCTAGGTAGTGAAGCTAAATCAACCTCAGAATAAACCAAAGTAAGATTCATACCTTTCTTTGCAAACCATGCGTGATATTTGACACAATCTTTCTTCATGTGTCCAGGCTTGTCACAAAAGAAACAATTATTTGTAACTTACTCTTGTTTCTTTTGAGCTGAACCCTTAGCAGCTTCATTCTGATATTTTTTCTTGCCCTTGTCCTTAGAGACACTGGCCAAATGAGCACTTTCAGTCTTATCACGTTTCAACATATCTTCTTCTTGAACACAATAAGAAATAAACTCATTTATAGTTCATTTCTCCTTTTGGCAGTTATAACTAATTTTAAACTGGTTAAACTGCGCAAGAAGCGATACCAAAACCATAAGAACAAGAAAGTCTTTAGAAAGCTTGATCTTAAGTGCCTTAAGTTTTGAAGCTATATGGAACATTTCCATAATGCACTCCCTTACATTTCCTTGACTCTTATACTTCATAGACATCAAAGGAGTCAGAAGTGATGCCATTTCAACCTGATCATTTTTAGCAAAACGTTGCTCAAGATCGTCAAGGAAAGACTTGACCTGAGTAATCTCTTCAGATTCTGTGCCCCTAAAGGCTTTTGAAATGTTGTGTTTCATGATCATCAGACTCATGCGATTAGAACGATCTCACCTCTCAAAATCCCTTTTTGCATAAGGGGTGCTTTCCTCAGTGAGAGGTGTAGGTTGTTCTTGCCTTAATGCAAAGTCTATGTCCATACAACCAAGCATTATCAGAAAGCGTCTTTTCTATCCTTGAAATTTGTCCCATTAAGCATGGGTATATAATTGACATTATCAGATATTGTGGCAGCGGAAGAATGCTCACATTAATATTCCATAAGTAAACAAATAAATTCAAAGTAATGACTAATTCCCCTCAAGATACCAAACACAACATTAATATCAAGTCTTTGGATAGTAATATTAACAGTAAGTTGTACTCTTGTTGCAGTAATCAAACATTGACAATAAACTCTGTCGAACAACAAATTAATCTTTGGACTAACGTATTGCACACATAACATACCTTATAATTGTCACAAATTTATTACCACAAGTGTTGAAATTCGGCCAAATATTAATTTTTCTTTGGGCCAATTAATAAACCCGTGAATTACAAAAACACAAATATCTTAATATTTTAAATAAGTTAATCTACGCAGAAGCGGTCACTTTAGTAACAATGTGTTTTAATTAACCCACTAAAATATTAGACCTAACCAAAACATGAATTTATCTTTTTCTAAAGATATATCTTAATACTCAATGATCAAAACTAAATTTTTGATTAAATATATATTTGAAATAAAATATATATTTTATAACTTAAGTTCTTATATACAATCACTCAACAAGTAAAAGCAATATCATAATTTAAAAATAAATCTATATTTATTTACTATAACTAATAATTTCCTAAAAAGCTTGATTTAGGGCACGCATATTCATAATTATGAAAAACCAAATTTAACCGATTAAAAGAAACACGAGATTAGGGTTATCACAAGTTCAACATAAATAAAACTTCATGATATTCCCAATTGAAACTTAATTCTCAATCGCCCATTAATAATGCAACCAACGAAAAAACTTAATTTCCAATTGCAGATATAATTATGCAATCGAGGAATATCCATTCAAAGGCAAAACACAGATCACCATAAATACACAAACCATGGATTTTAAATCGAAAAATATCGATGGAAGATTAATAACCCAAAAAATTATGATCTTAATAATTCGACAAATCTAGCACTGATGACACTTGTTAGAACCAAAATATATTTGATATGATAATAAATCCAAGATCAATATATGTCAAATCATTAAGAACAAAGACTACATTTACGAAAGCGTACCTGAATCTATTGATGGAGATTTTTCAAGGAGGGTTTGATCTTCCAAGATGATAGGTTACCTCTTGCCACACAACTCTCTGACGGGAAAGGAGAGATATGCAAATTAACCTATATCTCGGAAATCACTACCCCTTTATATAAACTGAATTAAAAACAATTTATTAATATTTACAACTCTGCCCCTCATTGAGTTATAAATATAACTTATGCTATCTACACTTTTAATTCCATGACAATTTAATACTTATAACACGTATAACATAATTTGTCACTTAATTTCGTGTCATACTTTATAATAACAACATTCATTATACATATTTGCCCACAATTAATCCAACCGTTGATGCAAGTGCAACTCAAGTAAAATGCAATGATGAGATAACAAACACTTTCATTAGTAAGAATTCATTTATGATTGCTTGGGCGGGGAAATCTCATGGTAAAAGAACACTGATGGAATTTTAATTTGACAAATTTGAAAATCATTTCATGCACTAAGCACAACAACAGCAATAAATTATGTTGTAGGTCCCTTAAAGTTATTATAAATCACTTCAACTTTAAAACCAAACATGAACTGTCAGTTGGAGCAAGTAAATTGGTAGTGTCTCACAAGGTTAGTGCGTTTTATCAGATTTGAGGGGCAACGTGAAAATAATGAAATGTGAAAATGAAATTAGATAATATGTTTGAGATCAGGAAAGGTTATAACGCCACTATCCTAGTACACAGTTGAGTTAATGCAAAAAGAGATTATTACTTCATAAGAAGAAAACAGAATTTTGAAATACAGACATGATACCTCAGATTCTTTCTTCCTTCTTTTGATTCCTGTTCCAGGAATTTAATAAAAAAAAGAGAGACTCCATCAAATTCTTAATTTAGGAAGAAAATGCCAAAGGCAATTGAAAGTCAAGGGATAACTGCACGGTGAATAAGTTCTGGAAACAATAGGAATATGCAAACTTGGAGCTAATTTTTGTGAGAGATTAACTATATAATTTTGGCATATGTTGTTCCGACTCTTCATTTTTCTTGAAGTGCCCGTATCCAACACCCATGTCCAACGCATATTCAAACATAGATATAAGAACAGGACCCTTCAAGGGGCCACAAACTACATTAAAAAAACTTATATAAAAAGGGTAAAATTTTGATACATATGTTGTGTAAAACTAATTTTACTTGCATATTTGCACTATAAAACCAAATCCTAAATTTCTAACCCTAACCCAAAAAAACTAAACCTTGAACCCTAAACCCTATACCCTAAATTCTAAACACTAACCTTAAATTCTAAACCCTACAATCTAAACCCCTAGACTTTAAACCCTAAACTAAAACCCTAACCTTAAAGTATTATTATTATTATTATTTTGTTTTGTTTTGAAAATAACGTCTTTCGTGGGGTTTTGCAAAAACAGTATTTTATTTTAAAAAATAGAGTCACCACCGGCCACTTAGGTAGGCCGAACACCATAAAACCAGAGATTTTTAAAACTGTTGGGTTTGAGAGTCGGTTACAGATGGGGAAGGATTAGCACCCCCACACCGCCCAAAACTGGTACTTTAATAATTACCGCTTTATTAATATTAAACTTTCCGGATTAAAGTGACGATTTAATTAACATTTAGTTATATGTGCGAGTAAATTTTAGAAGCTCCGTTATCCTAGAGTAAACGCCCAACCACCATCACTATGCCTGATACTGGCCCCTTTTACGTTCGGATAAAAGGGCACCGCATTGACAAAATATATATCCGATATGCAACTTAAAACACAAATTCTAACACAAAAATTCACAAAACCATGGAAATAAAAAACATAAAAAACATAAATATAGTAATATTAAAAATAAAATGCATGAACAAAACAACATAACATGTCATAATAATAAAACCAAATATAAACATTGAAAATAATAAATTTTCAAAAATAAATTGACTACGACCTGAACACCTAAAAACACAAATACAATAAATGCATGAAATACATGTAACATGGTACTAAAATAACCAATCCAAATCAAGGTGCTAACAAAACTTAATGCTTTAACATGGGACACATAAATACGAACATAATCATAAACACAAACCTAGATATCATAAGGCTAACGCCGATTAAAACGTGAAAATAAAATGGAAGTAACACCATTCAAATATAGACTAGCATCAAGGTGCTAACAAAACTTAATGTTTTAACATGGGACACATAAATACGAACATAATCATAAACACAAACCTAAATATCATAAGGCTAACGCCGATTAAAACATGAAAATAAAATGGAAGTAACACCATTCGAATATAGACTAGCACATATCTGACATACTTGAACATATCGAAATTACCAAACAATAACATATGCATGCCATGACACATAATATGATACTAAATTAACAAAATGATATGCTAACACAAAAAAGACTAATACTTGATGTTTAACATATAACACCATTTAAACAAGAAGTAATAAAACATGACATTAACATATAGCAAATATCACCCGTTATTAACATACAACTTAAAATGCAGAACCAAAATAACATACTAGAACACGTATACATGATAAATAACTAAGCTAAACATGATCACATAACAAAACACAAGTACACGACACCAACAAATACACTAAATGGTATACTAGCGTAATAGTACAAATGTTATAAAACATAAATGAATATACATAATATGACAACCAACATATATAAAACGCATGAAGAAATATACAAACAAGACGTACAAACGAAACTAGACATAACATACAAAATAGATATGTACATAATACGAACAAAATAAATTAAAACACTAAAGCTCGCGATAAAATACATATTACATAAAAACGTAGATAAACATGATAAAAGGATATAGATAAAGACATTGAGAGCAAAATTAACATACCACAAAACCTAATAATAGACAAATAGCCACAATTTTTTGACATAAAAAGGGGACTGAAACAGAGCAAAAACAAAACCAGAATGCCCGAAACAAAAGAAGAAAAAAATAATTTAGGACCCAATTATAACCCGAAATAAACCTGTAGGGATTGGACGTGTAAATAGCCCAAGGGGCGAGCTCGAACTAGAAATTTCAAAAATGCGGGATGGTTAAGCGTGTAATTTTACCGTTTAAATCTGATTTTGTTTTAATTTAGGGGTTGAATTGAAATATTTTAAAGCACATGGGGGGACAATATTGTAATTACACCAAGGGGAAGCTCGTTCTGAGAATACCACAAATACGGGGGGGATTTAAGAAGTAATTAGACCTTTTTACCAAAACTTAAATTCTATGAAACCCCTTTAATCCAGCCAAAATTCAATCCCTTTAGCATTTTTTAACCTTTATGATAATCACCCCACTCCCCCTTATTCTCTCTTAAATCTGAACCCTAGAACCCTCGAAAAACCACCCTGGCCGCCATGCTCAGATGATCTCCGGCGAGATTCAGAAGTACGACAATCTCGAGCCATCCTAGATCGTGGCTCCCGGCCACCGGTCAGAAAAAAAAACCACCTTTAAAACTCTTACCCCCTTTTAAAACCAGAAAAAAACTTTGCTATTTCGAAATGATAACAAAAAAACCTAAATCGGCTCATCGCCATAGTTCATCACCGGTCGAAAAGAGAGGTAAAACTCTGGTAAAATCCCCATCTTTCCTTGTTGTCTTATTTTTTTTACTTAATATCATGCATGTATGAAGAATAGGGGAAGGAAGGAAAATGATTACCACTCGAAATTTTTGTTCCCTTTTTTTTATTTCTGGTCACTAGAACTGACTAAATGTTCTTACAATTTTTGGTACATTTATATATTCTGATCCTCCCTAATTTTTGTTTGGTAGTAATAAAACATATAATACACATATTTTGATTTGGTTAGTACTGACGCCCCTTCTTCTCTGTTTTTTGCACGTCTCTGATCGGAGAGCCGGTGGGAGTGGTTGTACGGCCGGTATGGTGGAGGGCATGGTGGAGGTGACTCGTTCGGTTAGAGTGAGTCTCGGCTGTTGGATCAGATCTGATCCAACGACTGGGATGCTTTACTGCATGGACGGCTCAGATGCACTCTAGGAATTGGAAGGATGGCACCACATGGTGACACGTGGCTTGGAGTGGCTGAACGGAACGCACGCGCGAGTGGGAATGTAGATGGTCTGGAGTGTGTACTCCACTCGCGCCAGCTGGATATGCTTGGGTTGATCATGGCCATTGGATCATATCTGATCCAACGACTCCCCTTTGGCCGCCTAAAAAAAGAGGATATATTTGGGTTAATTATCATATATTAGTTAGGGTTTTTTAGGTTTTGGGTCATTTGGTTTGGGCCGATGTAACTTAATATTAATTAATAATAATTTTTTTGTTTTTGGGTTTTATGTTGTATTAGACTTGGTCACTTATAATATTTTGGGTTTTTATTATTATATCTGATCCATTTATATATATAATATCATATAATAATAATAAATACATGCATATAAATGTATACGTATTAATAACATATACATAATAAACACATAACATAATATGCATACATGCTATATATTAATCATTAAACTAACTAATATATTAATACGGTAATTACAAACCAGATAAAAATAAGTGATTACAGTTTCCCCTCTTTGCTTGTTCTTGTGAAACAAGAACAAAGCAAAGACCAAAAGCACTCATTTTTATACGACTTCCCTTTTCTAGCTTCGAAATAACATGTTCTTCTGGAACTCTCCACTTTTCCTCGGCCGAATCCTTGAGCGGTATGCACCTGAATTTAGAAATCTTGATCTTAAGAAAGACGATCCTTACGAAAGGATTAAACTAAGAAGTTGATTTTAAGAAAAATATCATTATGGAAGGATAAATTAATTTTTAGAAAAATATCCTTAAGAAAGGATTGAATTAAGAAATTTGATTTTAAGAAAAGCATCCTTATGGAAGGATAAATTAAAGAATTAAATTTTTAGAAAAATATCCTTAAGAAAGGACTAAATTAAGAAATTTGATTTTAAGAGAAACATCATTATAGAAGGATAAATTAAGGAATTATTTTTTTAGGAAAACATCCTTAAGAAAGGATTGAATTTGATTTTAAGAAAAACCATCTAGACATCACGAGGAATCCATCCAAGGTGACGGCTTGAAAATCTAGTGACATCTTTTGATCAATCCTTCTTCTTCTTTCTTTCTTTTTCCTTCTTCTTCTTCTTCTTCTTATTTCTCTCTTTTCTTTTTTTCTTTTTTCTTTTCTTCTCCTTTTTTGTGACAAGCATCCTTATGAAAGGATCCAACTAGAGAAGTTAGTTTTAAGAACAACATCCTTAAGCAAGGATCCAACTAAAGAAGTTGATTTTAAGAAAGGCATCATTGTGAAAGGATGTCCGTACAAAGTTTGGTTTTTAAGAAAAACCTTAAGTGATACCTTGGCTTTATCCGTCTAAAAATTCGTCAGAGTGGCGGCTCGAAAATGTTGACATTTTCTCTAGTCAAACGATCTTCGTTCTTTTCTTTATTTTTTTCTTTTTCTTCTCTTCTTTTTTCTTCTTCTTTTTTTGTGTGCGTTTTGTTTTTTTTTTGTTCCTTCATTTTTTTCAGGGAAGGCGATACTCAAGCGCTTGTCTTCTGGATCGATGTAGAGGTGCACAAAACCTTTGTTGAAGTCATCTTCTTGGAAACTATCTGTCCTTCTTCCTTTATGAATGTTTTCTAATTAAGAATGATACATGAGCATACTTTATGATGTAAAGATGCATATGTTCATGTAAAATGCTATTCTCGCGATTGTTGGGGATGCAAAAGTGCAACATATTCATGTAGATTTATAATAATGCAATGATACATGAATCCCTGTCACAGTCTTCTCGGACATCTTAATACTCAAGTCACCACTTGCTGGTTAGGTAGGCGTCGTCATGTGACTACAATCATTAATCATTCTGATGCTCCAACAGCTTTCGCCCCCCAAAGCTCTTTTGCTCATTCCTTGTTCAACCTTTCAAGTCAAGTGACCTCGGTCAACATTATCTCCTTGCTCAATAAAGTCTTTTATCTTCTTCATTAATCAAAATATTTTGATCTGTCTGACATCTCGGGTCTATTTCGACTTGAATTCTTATAACTATCTCTGTTGTTTCACGAACAATGGTGCCCCACTGATTTTAGACTCGAATTCTTTATTGTCTTTGACCCATCATGCAGAGTCTCTATCTCTCTTAACATCGGGGTGAGCTAAAATGCCCCAACTTCCCTAAACTCATCTCTGAGTTCAATCTATGTCTTTGAACTTAAATGAAGTACTCTAAAGGGAACCGAACCTATGTCTCTAGGCTTTAAATCTTAAAAAAATGTAAAGAGGCAAATTGCCCGTGTATCCCCTGAAAAGAAATTGGATTTGGAAATGAACGGCAAAACTTTGAAAAGTAAACACCTTTTTTTTAAATGCTTGATCAGAAAATCTTGACAGCCGTAGTAATACGTCAAATCGTATACCCTGAGTATTAAGTGCAAAAACGACATTGAGACAACTTACTGGCGATTGCCCCCAAGCGTATCCTGCATATATGGGACCTCAAAAGCTGAATTGTTATCTAAAAATGTGAAATACATTCTGAGTTATTTTATTATTATTATTTTATTTTTTATTTTATTATTATTATTACTATTATTATTATTTTTGGCCGGGTTAGGACCCTATCAGATAAGTCTTAATTCTAAATTATCATTATTCATTTTTTAGCCCATTTCCTTTTTGTTTGGGGAATTCAACTCATCGTATTCTTTTGGCTCGAGAATAATGATGGAGCAAACAACAACACCCCGAGTTACTCAGCATTGACATGAGACAAAAATATTACCATCACTCATGAAGCGATTTTTCTTCTCTCTCGTTTTCTTCTTATTTTCTTTCCTTCCTTTTTCTCTTATTTTTTCTTTGTTGGATGGTGCATTGCCATCTTATCGCTTCAGAGGAGTGCCCCAAATTTGCCACACTCTTATCCGAACAAACCTATTACCATGATTTGAATGTGCCTATTACCAGGCTTCGAACATTGGAGTGATTTTCTTAGGATTTCTTCTCTCGTTAATTTTAAACGTGGGAGATCCTTTTTTTAAGATGCAGTAAATTATGCTTAAGTGGGGTCATTAATAATTGACCCAAATAACTCGGAAGGTAACCACAAATTCGTCTTCGCCGCAGCCTTGATTTCCAGTAGATGCAGGTTGCTCAAAAACAATCACCTAGGTTAAAATGATGTCCCTCATGCAATTGATATACATGAACACAATAATCAGATACATGTATTTATTTATTTATTATTTTTATTTTTATTTTATTTTTTTGCAAAAAATATGAGTATGCACACGAAAAACAAAACTAACCCCTACCGATGAGTGAAAGGTTTTAACAAATCAAAGAATGAAAATCGCTTGCTAAATGTGCACAAAAATGATATACGAAAGAACTTTCTTTTTACAATACATATGCCTATACAAAATGTCTTTACTACTTTTCGGGTCTAAAATAGTAAAGCTGACGTCGCATTACCTTTGAAAAGCATGAAATATAGTTAAACACCTAACTGGGAAGTTAACACCTCCCTGAAATTCATATATGTCATTGTCCTAAAACTTCATATGATCGGCTTCGATCAAACCTTGGACCTTATTTTTCAGAGCTCCACAATTTTCAGTTGCGTGGCCTGTACTGCCCAAATGGTAATCACATACCACATTGACGTCATACCCCGCCGGATACAGTGGATCTTTTGGCTTGGTTTGGACAGGAGCTAGCAGCTTCTTTTCGATAAGCATCGGAAGCAACTCAGTGTAGGTCATGGGAATGGGATGGAATACATTTGCGGGTTTTACGCATCGTGAAGACTGATTGCGAGAATGACCTTGGGGCTGATTGGGCGAGCACTCACCATATGAACATGAGAATCTTCTTCCTTTTGAAGAACTATGCAGTAGAGATCTCTTATCTTCCTTTTCTTAACTACATCTTCAATGCGCTCTCCAACCATGACTAAGTCTGCAAAGTTGTCAGCATGGTGGCTTACCAGACGATCATACAACACTCCCTTCAAAGTATCCAAAATCATGGGAGTAATTTCACTTTCCTAAATCGGGGGATGTACCTGAGATGCCATATCTCGCCATCATTGAGCATACTGATGGAAACTCTCATCAGTCTTCTTCTTTAAACCTTGCAGCACGAATCGATTCGGGGCCATATTTGTTATGTGCTTGTACTGTTCTATGAAGGCTTTTGAAATATCCTTCCAGGACTTGATATCTACCCGACTTAATTGATTGTACCACCGGATGGCTGCCCCAGTCAGACTATCCTGGAAGCAATGGATTAAAAGCTTTTCATCTTTTGCAAAAGCAGCCATCTTCCAACAATACATGGTAATATGTACGGAATGACACAAAGTTCCATCATACTTATCGAAATCAGGGGTCTTGAACTTCGGTGGTAAAACAAGGTCGGATACTAGGCTCAGATCACTAACGTCATTCCCCGGTTCCTCTACAGTCTATATGGCTTTGAAATTTTCCTCCATGGGGGTGAAACCTTTCTTCCCATTTATTTTCCAATTTATTTCTAATTTTCTCGACCAAGTCCGGATCCGGCACCTCTTTCTTGTAGAATGCCTCTGTATCCACAATTTGGCTTTTAGATGCCCCTACTTGATGACTAACAGATACTCCTGGAGGGTCAATGTATATTCTCCCAACATGACTTGGCATCTTTGGTTGAACATTGCTATGAGATGCGGTACATTCTGGCTCCTGGGCGACTTCATCTTCAACCGTTTCTTTCCCAAGGCTTTTTGCCAGTAATACAGTTATGTCGGATACTATCGCAGCTTACGATTGAGCAATCTGCTCACTGAGGCACTGTCTGGCTTCATCGAAACGCACTTCCAAATCTTTCTGTCCCTTTTCCAAACTGACTATTCTGTCCTCCATTAGTTTTCTTTGGAACCGGGTAAAGTATGGATGCTAAATGGTTGCGGCTTAACTTTTAGTCTCCTGCCATAATATTTACACTATTAATAGAATTGCCAAAATGGATGAATGCATGTATAATGATACAAATGCCATGATGCAATGCAAGAATGTATGCAAATATAGGTATTGATTTCGCAGATGATTTGTCCCTATAAAACATCTTTCATTCAGACCAAAAGTTTTCATTACATCAGGTATTAGGAGTTTACAGGTAGCGGTGAGCTCTAGCTCCTAATTTCTTGACCTCATTCAATAGTCCTGTCAGCTTTCATTCGCAGTCCAATGCTGGGTCCATATTCTGGCTTGTCGGCATTGCTGCATAAGCTAAGTCTGCTACCTGTTGGGCCACTTGTCGCGCTTGAGTCATAATAATCTTCATGTCTTGGTCTTTCTCCTGTATTTTCTGCTCGACCTTTTGTAGCTTGACAGTTACATCTTTGAAACTTTCATACCCGGCCCGCTTGTACTCTTCAGCACGAATCTCGCTGGTACGTAAAGACATCTTAAGCATTTATATTTGTTCTTTGAGTACTGCGTTTTCCATTTAAAGGGCTTGATATTCCTCTCCTTCCTGCTGCAGACTTGATGTCAGGATCTCGTCCATAGCCAGACTACTTTCCAACTCACCTTGGAGGATGTTGTGTTGGCTCTCAGCTTCTTTCAGCTTTTGTGACAATGATCTGGCTTTATTTTGACTAGTCTTGCATTTCTGCTTCCAACGTTCCAAATCGTTCTTCAGCTGAATCATGCCATTAACCCATTCTTCAAAGGTGTCACCCAGACCGACATTTTTGAATTCAAAGTGTAACTTCTGGTACCCTTCTTGTATACTTTTTGGTTCTTTGCTCATATCATACCTTTCCTGCTTGAGCTGGCCGGACTCGAATGCAAGTTCGTCTTCTGAGATGTTTTTACTGCCAACTCCTGAATTTGCCCCACTTGAGTGGCCAACTTTTGTGTCACCCAAACGTTGGACTGGGTATTGACCCTTTTTCAACTTTGCCCATCGGGCAATGGCTGGCTCATTATAGAATCGGGGTTGTCTGTCTTCAAAACCCAAAACTCTCATACTGATAAGATCTTGAACTCTGTTCTTCAAGGCTCCACAGTTCTCAGTGTGACGACCCAAACCCTCTATGTTGTAGTTGCACCAGATACGATGTTGTAACCTTTCAGGTAAGGTGGCCTCTTTGGTACAGACTTCACCGGTACGATAAGATTCCTTTCAATGAGCAATGGAAGTAGCTCGGTGTATCTCATGGGTATAGGACATTGCCCATTTATGTCATTTGATTCTCGAGCTTCTCCAAGTCTTGCATCTGTTTCCTGGGTATCTCCCCAGATACGCCACTTGTCTGTTTCTTGAGATTGATCACAAAAGGATTCGACTTGTCATATTTAATGGTGTTGTCTATCTTAAAATTCTGACCATTCTGACCCTTGACCGATTCTTCCCTGAGTTTGACAGGCTGCTTACCTTTCATCATAGAATTTATTTGGTTCATCATCTCGGTCATTTGTTTCTTTAACTCATGTACTCCTCCTTGCTCGTTACCAGGACTGGCACTGCTTGCTGAATCCAAGTCTCTGAACGATTCTTCTTATGTTGTCCCTGATTTAGCCTCGGGATGGAACTCTGGAACCGAACCCTCTATCGTCAGGTCAAAGAACCCTTGGTCCATCATGAACAATCTCTATTACGGGAGAAACCAATTGGGAATCAATACCCTATATAATGCGAATGCGATGATATATGCAAAAACAAAAAAGAACAAAAAGAAAATAAGTTAGTACCGGTTAAAATCAATAAATACATAAATAAAGGGCAAATTAAACACGATAACAAACAAAACAACCCTATTTACGTCCCGTCTAAACACCTAGGTTATCCGCATGAATCTAAAGGGGTAGGTTTTCTATATTCTCTACATGCAGTTTTGGTGCTAAGGGGTACCCGAATTGTCCTTGCTGTCCTCTACTAAGAGTAGCAAGGCCCCCGATCATCACCCAATACAGGCTTCTTTCAACCGAGTTCAATTCAGGGGGACCCATTCGCTTATGTCCATACAAAGGAACGATATCCTCACAAGAGCATAAGGTACTCGAGCCCGAAGGTACTTGCTAGGCCCATACAGATGAACGATATCCTCACGAAAGCATTAACGTTTTCCCCCACTTAGAAAGACGGGTTTATATGCCAAGTTTTAAAGGCGTTAAAATAAACGCGCAATTATAATCGAATTTTACTTTAATAGTCACTTTAATCCGAGACTTCTGATATTAGTAAAGCGGTAATTATTTAAAAGCTTGACTCTCATTTGTTTTTTGAAAAAACAAAAATCATGTCCCCAGCTGAGTCCCTATCTGTAGCGATGTTTCTTTTTATGTTCGCTAAAAAGTATTATTATTATTATTGTTTTGTTTTGAAAATAACGTCTTTCATGGGGGTTTTGCAAAAACCGTATTTTATTTAAAAAAATAGAGTCACCACCGGCCACTTAGGTAGGCCGGACACCATAAAACCATATATTTTTAAAACTGTTAGGTTCGGGAGTCGGTTACGGATGGGGAAGGATTATCACCCCCACACCGCCCAAAGTTGGTACTTTAATAATTACTGCTTTATTAATATTAAACTTTTCGGATTAAAGTGACGATTTAATTAACATTTAGTTATATGTGCGAGTAAATTTTAGAAGCCCCGTTATCCGAGAGTAAACGCCCAACCACTATCACTACGCCTGATACTGGCCCCGTTTACGTTCGGATAAAAGGACATCACATTAACAAAATATATATCCGATATGCAACTTAAAACACGAATTCTAACACAAAAATTTACAAAACCATGGAATTAAAAAACATAAAAAACATAAATATAGTAATATTAAAAATAAAATGCATGAACAAAACAACATAACATGTCATAATAATAAAACCAAATATAAACATTGAAAAGAATATATTTTCAAAAATAAATTGACTACAACCTGAACACCTAAAAACACAAATACAATAAATGCATGAAATACATGTAACATGGTACTAAAATAACCAATCCAAATCAAGGTGCTAACAAAACTTAATGCTTTAACATGGTACACATAAATACGAACATAATCATAAACACAAACCTAGATATCATAAGGCTAACGCCGATTAAAACATGAAAATAAAATGGAAGTAACACCATTCGAATATAGACTAGCACATATCTGACATACTTGAACATATCGAAATTACCAAACAATAACATATGCATGCCATGACACATAATATGATACTAAATTAGCAAAATGATATGCTAACACAAAAAAGACTAATATTTGATGTTTACATATAACACCATTTAAACAAGAAGTAATAAAACATGACATTAACATATAGCAAATATCACCCATTATTAACATACAACCTAAAATGCAAAACCAAAATAACATACTAGAACACGTATACATGATAAATAACTAAGCTAAACATGATCACCTAACAAAACACAAGTACACGACACAAACAAATACACTAAATGGTATACTAGCGTAATAGTACAAATGTTATAAAACCATAAATACATATTACATAAAATACAATATTAAAACACTAAAGCTCACGATAAAATACATATTACATAAAAACGTAGATAAACATGATAAAAGGATATAGATAAAGACATTGAGTGCAAAATTAACATACCACAAAACCTAATAATAGACAAATAGCCACAATTTTTTGACATAAAAAAGGGGACTGAAACGGAGCAAAAACAAAACCAGAATGCCTGAAACAAAAGAAGAAAAAACATAATTTAGGACCCAATTATAATCTGAAATAAACCTGCAGGGACCGAACGTGTAAATTGCCCAAGGGGCGAGCTCGAACTAGAAATTTCAAAAACGCGGGATGGTTAAGCGTGTAATTTTACCGTTTAAATCTGATTTTGTTTTAATTTAGGGGTTGAATTGAAAGATTTTAAAACACATGGGGGACCAATGTTGTAATTAGACTAAGGGGGAAGCTCGTTCTGAAAATACCACAAATACGGGGGGATTTAAGAAGTAATTAGACCCTTTTACCAAAACTTAAATTCTATGAAACCCCTTTAATCCGGCCAAAAATCAATCCCTTTAGCATTTTTTTAACCTTTAGGATAATCACCTTGTAATCACTCATTTTTTATCGGGTTTTAGTGTTATTAGTGTTATTTTAATAGTAATATTATTAATATAAAATTAATGGAAAATCAAAAAAATAATAAAAAATATATAATATAAAAAATTAATTAATTAAAAAAAAAAGAAAACTGCATAGAGGAGGGTGCTCCACGTCACCCTTAAGGCTCCCCCATTTGCCTATAAATAAAGGTATAGGGCAGCCAATTCAAAGGAGAAATGGAAATGGGCAATCAGCAGTGGCTGCCAATAAGGGAGCTATGCTCTAGGTAGCCAATGACCGGGGTAGTGCTCTCGGTCTTAACCGGTTCGATCGGGGGTCCTATTTTAGGTCCGGTTTAGTTAATACTTTTGGAGAGGTCGTGGTAGATCTCGGTGGGGTTCAGTCGGGGTTCATTATTCGAGCTCCTAGTTAGGTATATTTTCTCCCCTTTTTATTTGTATTGTAGTTTTTATAATTTAATGAAGTATTAGTTAATTTAAAATTGTATTCTTATTTTTTTAGTTTGTATGTTTTAAATTTATGTTTTAGATTAGTATTTTATTTATGTTATATTAGTTTTTTATTTGTGTTAGATTAATAATTATGAATGTTTTAGATTAGTATTTTATTTATGTTAGATTAGTTTTTATTTATGTGTTAGATTAATATTTATGAATGTTTTAGATTAGTATTTTATTTATTTTAGATTAGTTTTTATTTATGTGTTAGATTAATATTTATGAATGTTTTAGATTAGTATTTTATTTATGTTAGATTAGTTTTTTATTTATGTGTTATATTAATATTTATGAATGTTAGCATTTTATTTATGTTAAAGTTGTTTTTATTTATGAGTTAGATTAATATTTATGTATGTATGTTTTAGATTAGTATTTTATTTATGTTAGATTAGTATTTTATTATATTAATATTTATTTGTATTTTTATCGTATTTAAAATTATTTGCCACATTTTATATTTCGCTCACTAAGATTGCATATCGAGATATATAAATTGTCAATGTTGTGCCCTTTTATCCGAGCGTAAATGGGGCCAGTATCAGGCGTAGTGATGGTGGTTGGACGTTTACTCTCGGATAATGGGGCCTTTAAAATCTACTCGCACTTATAACTGAATTTTAAATTAGTCGCCACTTTAATCCGGAAAGCCTAATATTAATAAAGCGGTAATTATTAAAGTACCAATTTTGGGCGGTGTGGGGGTGCTAATCCTTCCCCATCCGTAACCGACTCCCGAACTTAACAGTTTTCAAAATCTATGGTTTTTATGGTGTCTGGCCTACCTAAGTGGCCGGTGGCGACTCAATTTTCTTAAATAAAACACGGGTTTCTAAAACCCCCACGGAATAAACATTTTTATATCCGAAAAACCACAAACACTTCGAAAACTCGTTTTTAGCGAAACGGACATCGCTACAGATGGCGACTCCGCTGGGGATATTTTTTGTTTTTTAACAAAATAAAGAGAGTCAAGCTTTTTCAAATAATTAGCGCTTTAATAATATTAGAACTTCCATATTAAAGTGACTATTAAATTAATATTCGGTTGCAATTGCGCGTTTATTTTAACGCATTTAAAATTTGGCATATAAACCCGTTTTTTTAAGTGGGGGAAAACGCTAATGCTTTCGTGGAGATATCGTTCTTTCGTGTTGGCCTAGAAAGTACCTTCGGGGCTCGAGTACCTTATGTTTTCGTAAGGATATCGTTCCTTCGTGCAGGCATAAGCAAATGAGTCCCCCTGAATTGAACCCGGTTGAAAGGAGCCTATAATGGGTGATGATCGGGGGCCTTGCTACTCTTAGTAGAGGACATCAATGACAGTTCGGGTACCTCCTAGAACCAAGACCGCATGTAGAGAATATATAGAAACCCACTCCTTTAGAGCCATGCGGATAACCTTAGGTGTTTTAGACGGGATAAATAGGGTTGTTTTGTTTGTTTACCTTATTTAATTTGCCCTTTATTTATGTATTTATTGTTTTTATCCGGTACTAACTCATTTCTTTTTGTGTTTTATTTTTATTTTATTTTACATACTTTTGTTGCATTATCATTGCATCCACATTACATAGAGGCATTGATTCAAGTGGTTTGCCCGATTAGAAAATCCTTCATCATGGAAAAAATGTGTCTTAAGAAAGACGACATCGATCCAGTTGTACGACATTAGTCAGAGATTAATCAATAGATTCGACGTAACAATTTGTCGAGCAAGCGTGTAGTGCCAAAGTATACACACAAGACCCCGATGGTGGACATTTGCAAGGCGTGTGAATGACTTAGCTACCGAAGCCGTGGCTCTCTGACCTTTCGTAACCCCGGACATGGAAGAAGCACCAAGGCTTATCAAGTTGCCCAGAGCTATCAAGGAGCTAGGAGGTAGAGCTAGGGCTTGTGTGTAGAACTTTGTTTTGTAATTAAGACTTTTTGTAATAAGGACTCATTTTGTAATGTGGACTCTTTTTGTAATTTGGACCCTTTAATTCCCATGAAAGTCGTTCGAAATGGTGATTACCAGTGGAATCAACACCTTTATTTGCATTCATGTTGCATATCATGACATGGTGTTGATTCAAGAACAGTTCATTAAAAGGCTTTCAAAATAGAAAAAGTTTGTTTTTCTGGAAACGATAATATTACAGTATCAAGTTAGGCCGAGCAAAGACCAATCGAGAAGGAAGACGGTACAATAGTAAGGCACGTGCGACGCAGAAGATTCAGTCAAGGCCGCAGAACCCCAATTTTAAATATTCACATTTAACCCTTTTGTAAAATCTAAAAGATTTTAATTTAACTCCTTTAAAAAAATTGAAATTATTATTTTGCTTTGAATCTTTTTCCTCCTAAAACTTTCAGAATAATAATAATAATAACAAAAAGAAACCTAAAAGTTTTTTTTAAGTAAGTTACAACTTTTTGATAATAAAAAGGAGGAATTTTTAAACCAAATGATCCTTGAAAATTTTAATTTAAACCCCAAAAAGTTTTAAAGTACTCCCCTAGGATCGATAGAATCCATCCCTGTTTAAACGTACCCAGTTCTATAGAAGAAAATATATTGTCTGATGTCCTTTTCAGGAGCCACAAAAATAAAGATCATGACGTCACGAGTCCATAGAATAGAATAAGAGGAGAAGACGGAGTCATCCATCATCCTGAAGACGACGTCGAGACGTGGAGCACAGGTTTTGCTTCCCGAAGTCAATGTCTCCAGAATAAATCCAACTGTTGCTTGTAATTCATTATTAATTTCTTGCAAACATACATTTTCTCTATTGAAAGTTTTTCAAAGACTGTTCGAGAATCAACACTGCATTTGCATGCATTCTCGCATTTATAGGGTATTGATTCCCGAAGTGGTTTCTCAAATCTCAGAAATCGTTCATAATTGGCAAAGGGTCGTCTAGTCAGATATTAGAGGGTACAGATCCAGGGTTTTGTCCCAGAACAAGATCAGAGACAATAGAAGAGGAACCATCTGAAGACTTCAGGTCAGACACGGTAAGGAGACACGGTACTGGTATTGAGCAAAGTAAAGTGCAAGAGTTGAAAGAAGCAGAGGGAAGAAGTGATGAATCAGATGAATACTTTGACGGAAGGTAAGCAATACATCGAACCGAAAGAATAATCAATTAAGGATCAAAATAGAGAGCGGGATAGTCAGAATTCTACCTCCAAGCCAGCCAAATACGACAAATTGAACCCTTTTGTGATCCGCATCAATAAACAGGTGGAAGGTATGTATGAGTCGGGCTTTCAAAAAGTAGAGCTTAGTCCAGAAGAAACCCGAGAAGTAAGTAATAAAAAAGAAGTACATCTCGATTCCTATAAGGTACATCGAACTACTCCTGATATTCATCGAGAAGAGCCTTATTACCTCAGTGAAGTCTCTAGCGAAGAGACCGTCTTATCCTAGAGTTTACGACACACGTGCTAGAGGCAGTTACCGTTTAGGAAGTTTGGGTCACAGTATTGAGGATTGCGGGGCTCTGAAGAACGAGTTCAAGATCTTATCGCGATAAGAATTTTAGGTTTCAAAGATGGAGTTCCCCAATTCTATAGTAAGCTAACAATCACCGAGGGGCAAAGTCGAGGAAGAATTGATATCCAGGACAAAGTTTGAGTAATGTCGAAATGGGTCACTCAAGCGAGTTAAATTTGAAGATCAGAGATAGCGGCATCCCAGAAGAGGGATACTCTTTCGAGTTTAGCCTGCTCAGATAAGAGAGAGATAACTTGGATAAAATTGAATTTGTAGAATGATCATCAGAAGCTTTATTGAGTGTTTAAAAATATCAGATTGGGTTACCTTTAAAGAATAGATGAACGGTGTTGTCCAGTTGAAGGACGACTCAGAATATTGGAATAAGAGAAACTAGTCAAGCGAGAATCAAGTCAGGCTGTTATCAGGTAAGTTTGAGGGAATTGGGAATAGGTACGACAGTCTCCAAAGATGAGCTACAGAATAACTTAGCCATTAACAAGAGTTATGGAAATAAGTTTACGATAGAGCAATGACAATCCAACACTCTTCAGTTGGAAAAGACAACTTCCAAGCTACGAAAGACTAAGCAGGGGATAGATGAAGACCCGAAGATCGATATTACCCGAGCAGGTAAGACGGGTCAACAAGGTGGCGGGCTTAGTCAGAACATGGACCAAGTGTTGGACCACAGAGTCAAGATGACCGAACTACTAGATGAAGTTAAGAAAGTAGGCACTGAAGCTTATCAATAACTGTAAATATCTAATATCTGATATAATAAAACCTTTTGGCCTCAATGAATGTCGTTCTATGGGGATCACTTTTGGAATCAATACCTTACTGCATTCATGTTTATATTTTAGGATTGCATTGCATTACATTGTACAGTCGTGGCATATTTTACATAACATTATCATTACCTTGCATAAAATTTTTGGGGGTAATCCAAAGAACAATTAGAGTTTTATCGTGAATAAAAGAATTGAACACACTCAAAAATCAATATTCGAGCAGTTAGAAGATGGACTAGAGAGAAAAAGAGAGAGAAAAAAGAAGTTTGATGCTTTTGATGCAAGAAAGTTCTCTTTGAACCCTGATTTGGTCGTTCCTCCGGATTCTAAAGATTCCCAGATTTGCGCATGATAACGGAACAAGATGCCCCAAGATTCAGGCGACCATATTCTGCAAAAAGATGGAGGGTTGTATTGAAAAATTATCGATCCACTACTTCCCCGAAAGTCTAGCAGGACCTACCGTGATATGATATGCTTTGGACATAGCACCAAGTCGTCAGTATCTCCAGGGTACGAAGATGAAACCTGATGAGAGTTTCAAGGAATGTGCTTTGAGATGGAAGAGGTTAGCCGCCCAAGTGCAACCTCCCATTGCTGAAGAGGAAAGTGACTTCCATGTCTCAAGCCATCTTCCATAAGATGCTCGGGAAATTGATGGGCAAATGTGATGACTTTGTAGAATACATGATCCAAGAAGGAAAATTGTGTCTTAATTCAACGAACCAGACATGACTAGGAGCAGAAAGAAAGAAAGAGATAAATGGGTACCACTTTCAAGGTTCTCGTGATCGTAAGAGAAGAAGACAAGTAGATTCCTCTGAATCACCGAAAAATTCCTCGAACAAGTACATATTTAGAGATATTCGAAATATTCCATATGGTCTCATCTGGTCAAGGGTTAGTACCTTACCTCAAGGTTGATAAAGATCACGCCCAGCTCATCTGATCACAGTTTTGATCCATACAGTATATGTGAGTTCCACATTGAGGCGACGGGGCATGACACTAAGAAATTTGGGGTCCTTAATAGAAAAAAATCAAGAAGCTGGTTGACGAAGGAGTCATGAAGAGAGAGTTGATCCAGCGGTGGAAAACAAGAGAAGAGGCAAGCCTACACTACAAAGGACCGGAATGAGTTAGTACTCGGAAGGCAGTCTGGAGGTCCCTATGGTTTTCTCATCAGTTCGCAAAGAAATTCTCAATGCTTTGAAAAAAAACTCTCAAACAGATATTTTTTAGAATTAAAAATCACATTTCCATTTAGAAAGCATTTTTACATTATTGATTCTTTAAACATTTTATTTTTATGGGGTAGTTTTCCCATATGCATATACACGCATTTTTGAATGGACATATGTATATATTATTTCTATACCAGGTCCTCGAATTTTGAATGCAACAGTACATTTGCTTCAGATCCAAAGATCAACTCTAAGTTGCATATATTTAGAAGAGATTGAATGTTGGGGGATACTGTAAATGTGAGTATCTGCTAGTTTACTTAGGCCAACAGAGGAACAAAGTGAGTGTTTAGACAATGGGCAGTTCCCATTTTAGGAATTTATCTTCTCATGCACTTGTCGTTTAAGATCCTTGAAACGAGAGTTGACCCTAAACCTCTACCCTCTGAAGGCCTTCTCAGGACATCTGTGAATGTGACGACGAATGGTATTCTTTTACTTTACCAGAAGACAGAGATGAGACGGGACAGATTTGATACGAAGATAAGAAAATCATCAGAAGAAAGTGGTTGAAAGCAAGGATATGTCCAAATGAAAAACCAAAGAAAAGAAGAGAAATGGCAATCAGAAGGCCGAAGCAACCCAGATCGAGTAAATATCAGAAGAGCCGCAGAGAGGCAATTAACTTCGAGTGGAAGATAGCATCAATACCCAATATAGATACGTGTTGATTCGAGGATACATTTATAGACTCGAATAAGAAGAAAGAGATTCAAGGCTAAAAACCCAAAATGGGCAGTCTAAAATAAAAAACAAAAAAAGAGAAAAAAATAAAAAATAAAATAAAAGAAGAATAAGAAAGAGAGAGAGAGAGAGAAAAAGAAAAAAAAGAAAAAAAAAGAAAAAAAGAAAAAAGAAGAAAGAAAAAAAAGAAAGAATAATGTATATGCTTCACACACATATCAAACAATACAAGAACGAGACTTCAACTATGAGTAAGAGACACGAGGAATCCACATTTCAAGTAAATATTAGTTTTCAAAATTAATATAGAAGCTCGAATTGAAGCCAAGTCAAGACAAGTCGGCCCGAAGATTGTCAATTTCGAAAAAAAAATGACCTCTAGGGTGAAAACCCAAAAAATGGGCAGTCTAGAGTGATCTTGAAAATGAAGAAAAATAGTAGTCTGCCTGAGCATGCTGGCATCAATATCCAACCAAAATACACTGATCTAAGCGTACAGAAGAAGGAAGTGACCTCCAGGGTGAAAACCCAAATATGGGCAGTCTAGAGCGATCCAAGAGAAAAAAGTGAAAAAAGAAAAGAAAAGAAAAGGAAAGAACGAAGAAAGAATAACATTTCATATGGGCGTTCCAATCACAAGAATTCCCAGAAATGTATTCGTAGTCCTTCATTCAAGAAATCTCAGTTTCGAGGAGTTTTGGAGGATCAAACATTCTTGAACAAAAAACGAACATCAGTACATAACCCGAATGCAAGACAACCTACAGTAAAAAGAAAGGAAATGAACTCTAGGGTAAAAACCCAAAAACGGGCAGTCTAGAGTGATCCAAAAAAAGGAAGGAATAATGGGCATATCCAAGTTACACAAGTACAGAAATGTTGTTACACTTAACCATAAACCAAAGGCCTACTTTGCAAGCCCCCAAAGACCATTCCAATCATCCATAGATATCCAAGTTGAATGAGAATGTCTTCAGATTTCATTCCGCCTATAAGGGTTAACTTTGCTTCAAGGAACGTCAAACTTCGAAGTGCTTGATCGACACCCAAATGAGGGAAGGATGGGGCATAGTGAGATAGTGAGATTAAGAGAGGCACCTTAAACGGGGTAGAAACTAGGTAGGGTTGCTCCTCTCAAAAGCCCATTAGACCAGAAAGAACTATACATTTGCATATATCTCCACAACGGTCAAGATCTTCTAAATATGCGCTTCATTGGAGTTGATCTCTGGCAATTTGAAGAAGATGTGCTATGGTGTTTGATATTTCGGGGGCAAACATGTTTTCAAAGGTTTGACATTTTCTCCCAAAGTTTTGATGATTACCATTTCCCCCAAACATTAGTTTTTAAAAATGTTTGGCAATATACTTCGAATTTTGTTTACCATTCTCCAAACATTATTTTTTTTTAAAAATGTTTGGTCCTTAAAAAAAGAGAGGATGTTTACCATTTGTTCCAAACAATGTTTTCAAAATGTTTGGTATCCCCTCCAAGTTGTGATTTTCAAAATGACTGTTATCTTTTCAATCATTATTTTTTTTTGAAATATAAACAAGTAAATTGCCTTTTGCATTACTTTAAAAATGAATGATGGTGAGATTTAAAGCATAGGGATCGAGAGTTAGTTCCCGTCGAAATGCTACGAGAAGATCAAGGATGAGCTCAGGGGATGGAAGAATTTTGGCTCACCCTGGTGACTAAAAATAGATCAAGGCTCTGTATGATGGGTCAGAAAATTCAAAGCAGTGGAGCCCCTGGTTGAATGGGGCAACGCCAAGTGAAGAAGATGACAAGGGCTCTTATAAGAATAATATAAGAACTAGAATATCATTTATGAAGACGGGTGATAACCTCAAAGACAAGAAAGCCTTCCGCACAAAATGTTTGAAAGCATGTTAATCTAGATTCGATGTGATTGATCAAATGAGGATTTAAGAGCATACAGTGAAGAAGTAAAGAGATTAAGAAATCTGAGGAACGATCTTTCAGGGTGTAAGACTTTAGAACAAAAAGAGAGCGAACAGAAAAAGAGAAGAAAAAAAGAAAAAAGAAAAAAAAAGAAAAGAGAGTGAGAGTGAGAGAAAAACGATGATAAAAAGAGAAGAAGAAGAAGAAAGAGGTAAAAGAGATAAAGAAGAGAAGAAGAAATATAAAAAAGAAGGAAAAGAGAAGAAGAAAAAGAAAGCACGGCATTGCATGCATCATATAGATAGAGACATGTCAATTTTTGCTTGTTTTTAGACAGGTATTTGAAGAATTGTCAAAGAATTTACTAAAAAAAGAAAGATCGGCAGCCATAGCAGCGTGAGGCCTAGATGTTAAATTCTTCGGGTCATTGGTAAGTCCTTCAAGCACGATGTTAAGTCCTTCGGGCCACCAGTAAGTCTTTCGATCATGGTGATAAGTCTTTCGGGCATGATGCGGTAGCCTTAGTAGCGTGAGTCCAGAAAAATCGGCAGCCTTAGTAGCTTGAGTCCAGAAAGATCGACAGCCATAGCAGCGTGAAGCCCAGATGTTAAATCCTTCGGGTCATTGGTAAGTCATTTGGGCACGGTGTTATGTCCTTCGGGCCACCAGTAAGTCTTTCGAGCATGGTGATAAGTCCTTAGGGCCATTAGTAAGTCTTTCGGGCATGATGCGGTAACCTTAGTAGCGTGAGTCTAGAAAAATCGGTAACCATAGCAGCGTGAGACCCAGATGTTAAATCCTTCGGGTCATCGGTAAGTCATTCAGGCACGGTGTTAAGTCCTTCGGGCCACCAGTAAGTCTTTCGAGCATGGTGATAAGTCCTTCGGGCCATCAGTAAATCCTTCAGGCATGATGCAACAACCTTAGTAGCGTGAGTCCAAAAAGATCGGCAGCCATAGCAGCGTGAGGCCCATATGTTAAATCTTTCGGGTCATCGGTAAGTCTTTCGGGCACAGTGTTAAGTCCTTCGGGCCACCAGTAAGTCTTTCGAGCATGGTGATAAGTCATTCGGGCCATCAGTAAGTCCTTCGGGCATGATGCTGCAGCCTTAGTAGCATGAGTCCAGAAAGATCGGCAGCCATAGCAGCGTGAGGCCCAGATGTTAAATCCTTCGGGTCATCGGTAAGTCCTTCAAGCACGGTGTTAAGTCATTCGGGCCACCAGTAAGTCTTTCGAGCATGGTGATAAGTCCTTCGGGCCATCAGTAAATCATTCAGGCATGATGCAACAGCCTTAGTAGCGTGAGTCCAAAAAGATCGGCAGCCATAGCAGCGTGAGGCCCATATGTTAAATCCTTCGGGTCATCGGTAAGTCCTTCGGGCACAGTGTTAAGTCCTTCGGGCCACCAGTAAGTCTTTCGAGCATGGTGATAAGTCATTCGGGCCATCAGTAAGTCCTTCGGGCATGATGCTGCAGCCTTAGTAGCATGAGTCCAGAAAGATCGACAGCCATAGCAGCGTGAGGCCCAGATGTTAAATCCTTCGGGTCATCGGTAAGTCCTTCAAGCACGGTGTTAAGTCATTCGGGCCACCAGTAAGTCTTTCGAGCATGGTGATAAGTCCTTCGGGCCATTAGTAAGTCCTTCGGGCATGATGCTGCAGCCTTAGTAGCGTAAGTCCAAAGATATCAATAGCCTTTTAAAAAAAGAGAGAGAAAGAAAATGAGATAGAAAAAAAGAGAAGAGAAAAAAGAAAAAGAAAAAAATAGTAGAAAGAGAGGGAAAAAGAAAAAAAAGAAAAAAGAGAAAATACAAATTCGAAGATAAAGGTTCTATATAGGAAGGGCATGTATTTTCAAGCCCCGCAACGAGATGTTCTATATAGGAAGAATCTGCCGCTCCGATGTTTCAAAAGCTAAAAGTTCTATATAAGAAAGACTGGCGGCTCTAGGGTGAAGACTAGTAGTTCTATATAGGAAGAACTCCCCGTCGAAGGAATTCACCCATGACACAGAAGGTTTTATATAGGGAAAACCCATTGTTTTGAAGGCGAAGAGTCCTATATAGGAAGGGCTCCGAGCTTTACTGTCTTAGAGTGAGAGGTTTTATATAGGAAGAACCCATAGCTCTGAGATTTCAGAAGCTAAAAGTTCTATATAGGAAGGACTGGCTGCTCCAGGGGTTGAAGACTAGCAGTTCTGACAGGAGGAACTCCCAATCGGAAAAATCCATTTGTGGCGCAAAAGGTTTTATATAGGAGAAACTAGGGTTGAAGGTGAAGAGTTCTATATAGGAAGGACTCCAAGCTTTACTGTCTCAGAATGAAAAGTTCTATATATGAGGGACTCGTAACTCAAGACTTCAGAATGAAAGGTTCTATATAGGGAGGACCTATAGTTCCAAGATCAGAAGGTGAAGAAGTTCTATATAAGAAGAACTTACGAGCCTGAAGATTCAGCTAAGGAAGAGTGGAGAGTTCCAGAAGAACACGTGATTCCGAAGCCAAAGACAAGGAAGTAGGTCAAAAAAGAGTGCTTTTGATATTTGTTTTGTTCTCATTTCACAAGAACAAGCAAAAAGGGGCAAGTGTAATCACTCATTTTTATCGGGTTTTAGTGTTATTTTAATAGTAATATTATTAATATAAAATTAATGGAAAATCGAAAAAATAATAATAAAAATATAATATAAAAAAATAATTAATTAAAAAAAGGAAAATTGCATGGAGGAGGGTGCTCCACGTCACCCTTAACGCTCCCTCATTTGCCTATAAATAAAGGCATAGGGCAGGCAATTCAAAGGAGAAATGGGCAATCGGCAGTGGCTGCCAATAAGGGAGCTATGCTCTCGGTAGCCAAGGATCGGGGTAGTGCTCTCGGTCTTAACCGGTTCGATCGGGGTCCTATTTTAGGTCTGATTTAGTTAATATTTTTGGAGAGGTCGTGGTAGATCTCAGTGGGGTTCAGTCGGGGTTCGTTATTCGAGCTCCTAGTTAGGTATATTTTCTCCCCTTTTTATTTGTATTGTAGTTTTTATAATTTAATGAAGTGTTAGCTAATTTAAAATTGTATTCTTATTTTTTTAGTTTGTATGTTTTAAATTTATGTTTTAGATTATTATTTATTTATGTTAGATTAGTTTTTTTATTTATGTGTTAGATTAATAATTATGAATGTTTTAGATTAGTATTTTATTTATGTTAGATTAGTTTTTTATTTATGTGTTAGATTAATATTTATGAATGTTTTAGATTAGTATTTTATTTATGTTAGATTAGTTTTTTATTTATGTGTTAGATTAATATTTATGAATGTTTTAGATTAGTATTTTATTTATGTTAGATTACTTTTTTATTTATGTGTTATATTAATATTTATGAATGTTAGCGTTTTATTTATGTTAGATTTGTTTTTATTTATGAGTTAGATTAATATTTATGTATGTATGTTTTAGATTATTATTTTATTTATGTTAGATTAGTATTTTATTATGTTAATATTTATTTGTATTTTTATTGTATTTAAAATTATTTGCCACATTTTATATTCCGCTCACTAAGATTGCATATCGAGATATATAAATTGTCAATGCGGTGCCCTTTTATCCGAGCGTAAACGGGGCCAGTATCAGGCGTAGTGATGGTGGTTGGACGTTTACTCTCGGATAATGGGGCCTTTAAAATTTACTCGCACTTATAATCAAATTTTAAATTAGTCGCCACTTTAATCCGAAAAGTCTAATATTAATAAAGCGGTAATTATTAAAGTACCAATTTTGGGCGGTGTGGGGGTGCTAATCCTTCCCCATCCGTAACTGACTCCCGAACTTAACAGTTTTCAAAATCTCTGGTTTTTATGGTGTCCGACCTACCTAAGTGGCCGGTGGCGACTCCATTTTCTTAAATAAAACACGGGTTTCTAAAACCCCCACTGAATAAACATTTTTATATCCGAAAAACCATAAACACTTCGAAAACTCATTTTTTTAGCGAAACGGACATCGCTACACACCCTACTCTCCCTTATTCTCTTTTAAATCTAAACCCTAGAACCCTTGGAAAACCACCCCGGCTGCCATGCTCAGATGATCTCCGGCGAGATTCAGCCGTAAGACAATCTCGAGCCATCCTAGATCGTGGCTCCCGGCCACCGCTCAGAAAAGAAACCACATTTAAAACTCCTAGCCCCTTTTAAAACCAGAAAAAACTTTGTTATTTCGAAATGATAACAAAAAAAACCAAACCGGCTCCCCGTCATGGCTCCTCACCGGTCGAGAAGAGAGGTAAAACTCTAGTAAAATCCCCCTCTTTCCTTGTTGTCTTATTTTTTTTTACTTAATATCATGCATGCATGAAGAAGAGGGGAAGGAAGGAAATGATTACCACTCAAAATTTTTGTTCTTTTTTTTTATTTCTGGTCACTGGAACTAACCGAATGTTCTTACAATTTTTGGTACATTTATATATTCTAATCCTCTCTAATTTTTGTTTGGTAGTAATAAAACATATAATACACATATTTTGATTTGGTTAGTACTGACGCACCTTCTTCTTTGTTTTTTGCACGTCTCTGATCGGAGAGCAGGTGGGAGTGGTTGTACGGCCGGTATGGTGGAGGGCATGGTGGAGGTGACTCGTTTTGTCAGAGTGAGTCTCGGCCGTTGGATCAGATCTGATCCAACGACTAGGATGCTTTGCTGCATGGACAGCTCAGATGCACTCTAGGAATTGGAATGATGGCACCAGATGGTGACACGTGGCATGGAGTGGCTGAACGGAACGCACGCGCGAGTGGGAATGCAGATGGTCTGGAGCGTGTACTCCACTCGCGCCAGCTGGATGATGCTTAGGTTGATCATGACCGTTGGATCAGATCTGATCCAACAGCTCCCCTTCGGCCGCCTAAAAAAGAGGATATATTTGGGTTAATTATCATATGTTAGTTATGGTTTTTTAGTTGTTGGGCCATTTGGTTTGGGCCGATGTAACTTAATATTAATTAATAATAATTTTTTTGTTTTTGGGTTTTATGTTATATTGGATTTGGACACTTATAATATTTTGGGTTTTTATTATTATATTTGATCCATTTATATATATAATATCATATAATAATAATAAATACATGCATATAAATGTATACGTAATAACAAACATATGCGTATGGACATGCAATATTAATACATACTCGCACATATAGACATACATATTAATAACATATACATAATAAACACATAATATAATATGTATACATGCTATATATTAATCATTAAACTAACTAATATATTAATACGGTAATTACAAACCAGATAAAAATGAGTGATTACAGCAGCCATGTTGATAAACTTCACTAAAGATATGCTGGGTAAGAAATTGGGATCATTCGTTCCACTTCCAATGGCAATGGCGATACCTTTCTACCTCGGCTCATACTTTGCCATCGATATGTGCGTTGGAAGTTTGATTTTGTTCGTCTGGCAAAAGTTAAACAGGGAAAAGGCGGATGCTTTTTCAACAGCAGTTGCCTTTGGTTTGATCTGTGGGGACGGTTTATGGACTTTGCCGAGCTCAATACTCGCTTTAGTTGGGGTTCATCCACCGATTTGCATGAAATTTCTCTCAAGGGGAGCAAATGTTAGGGTCGATAATTTCTTAACAACATAAAGTTGAATTCAAGTCCAACAAGTGAACATATGCATGCAGGCAAGATGTATAGATGCTCATATTAGCCAGCATCATCAAAGTATTTAGTATAGGTTATTTTTCCCTGTTTTCTTTTACATCCGGTTGCAGAAAAAAGTTGAGGGCGCCATGAAAGTTTTGATTAGTGTCCAAAGGATGTGATATATGCTATAGATGAAAAGAGAATGAAAATTAATATGTAGTTTGGTTGATGTGTAGAATACTTAGTTTCGCTGTGTTTTTCTTTTCAAATTATTGGAATTTGGCTCTTTATGAATCTCTAATAATTAAGTATTTTTATTTCACATCTACAAATTTTTAAATTAAATTATTTGTTTAATATTTGATAGTTAAAATATTTTATATTAAAATTACTGAAGAAATAATTAAAAACTGTGAATTAATATGAACAATGAAATTCATTTTTTAGAAAAGAATTGTTTCTTCTTTCCATTTACCAAAATAAATAAATATACCAACAAAATTTTGAGAAAATAAAATACACACAATATGTTTGAATTTATTTTTATTCTAAACACTTAGAAACGGTTTAAAATCAATTTGTTAAATCATTTTTTCGCCATAAACTATGTGGCTTATTATAGAATTGTCGTCCCCATTTCCACAACAGCCCTAGATTTTTATCCCTTAGATTCGTAATTCCCAAGCCTTTGGCCTCCAAGGAGGAACATGCATCATTCCATTTTACCCAATGAATTTTTTGGATGTCATTGGAACTCCCCCATAAGAAATTAGCCATCAATTGGTTCAATTTTTGATACACTAACCTAGGCATGTGAAATAAAAACATAAAATACAATGGTAAACTAGAAAGAACAGACTAAGTAAGGTGATTCTACCTCCAAATGACAGTGATAATGACTTTTATCCCGCAAGGCGCTGATTCATGTTATTGAAAATAGGCTCCCATAATTGGATTGAATTTCGTTTTGCACCAAGTGGTAGCCCTAAATACTCGGATGAAAAACTCCCCACGAAGCAACCGACCAGGCCAGCCTATTAGTTTAGAACCACAGCGTCAATGTTTAAGCCAAAGATCCAGGTTTTCTCCAGATTTAAGTGCAAACCAAATTCAAGCTCAAATACTCTCAGCACACGTTTCACGTTTAACACCTATTGCTTAGATGCACCACAGAAGATAATTAAGTCCTCAGTATATTGTAAATGAGAGATTAAAATTGAGTTACCTTCCCGGCCAACTACCGCTCCTTGAAACAGTCCTGTAGCAATTACCTTGTTGATAAGTAAATTTAAGGCTTCCCCAACGAGATTAAATAATAACGGTGACATGGGGCATCCCTGTCTCAGACCCTTCGAAAGAGAGAAGCTCTTCGTTGGTGACCTATTAACTAAAATTGAGATTGCTGCCATCGAGAGACACTTGTAAATCCATCCACACCACCGGTCACCAAAACCCATTTCTTTGAGAACTCAGATTAAGAAACCCCAATCTACTGAATCATAAGCTTTCCTAAAATATACTTCAAACATAATCCCACTTCTTCCGCTTTTTTGGAAAGAGTCTGGTGAGTGTAGCAATTGATCGAGTAAAGCCAAGAGCGGGTGAATTGGAATTTTAAAGATTGGTGGAAACTAATTGCAAAGATAAGAAATTGCAAGGGGATTTATAGTGGTTCAACTCCCTCAATGGAGTCTACATCCACCACCTTAGTGACCACACTAAGGATTTTCCACAAATCCACTAATTTGTCTTTTCTTTAAGATAAGGAGTAACCTTACACAATTCAATAGACTTATACCCCAAAGTCTATTGAATCATTTCCCAAAAACAAATACAAATAAGCAAACTAGGAAATCCTCACAATGTAGGTGTTTGCAAAGTTTAACCTCTCTCACACTCCCAATAAACACTAGATAAAGAATTACAATGAAGAACACACTAGTGTTTACAAGAAAGATGGAAAAATAAGCAGAAATTGAGCTTTTGATTGCTTGAATATTTGGATAGGCTTTCTTGTTACTTAATTACTGTTTGGAGACCTCTTTTATATGCTCTTGATCTTTTCTAACCGTTAGGAGACGTTGGGGGGACTTTGGAGCCATTGGAAGCCATTAAAACCGAGCATTTAATGCTCACCTGCACAGGGGTTTCAAAACCTGTATGGGGGTTTCGAAACCTACATGATATTTCAAACCAAAAGTAGCCATTACCTGTAGTCAAAATATGAATTTTAGGCCTTACTGCCATGGTGGTTTTGAAACCACTAAGAGGGTTTCGAAACCTATACTTGAAAATTCTCAATTTTGACTTTTTGTTGACTTTTTAAGGATTATACAATATAGGTTTTAAGTCAGATAATTTAGAAAATTATTTGTTCGAGTTAAAATTATATTTTTGACAAATTTGAATCGAATAGTACAAGTTTACAATTTTTTACAATTTAGTCCTTTTAGTTGCATCAAAATAAGTCTAACAATTTCCCCCTTTTTGATTTAACAAAACACTGATAAAAATTTGTTTTTAAAATTTTGTCAAACTTTAAAATTTTCTGAGTTAGGCTCCCCCTTAATAAAAGTCTTGATGAAATATTTGAAAATTAAGTTTTAAAGACATTTATTTTTAAAAAATTTAACAAAATGTTTAATTCTAAAAAAATTGTTTAAGTCTAATTTTCTCCCCCTTTTTGTTATAGAAAAAAGAATAAAATGATGCAAAAGAGCAAACGTCATTAGAGCAATAGGACATTATCCAAAAAAAAATAAAAAGATAAACCATAATATTCAATTCAACATAGAATTCATCATAAAATTTAACATCCAAATAGAAATTCTAGCATAAAATCCATCATAAAGCCAAAGTCATAAAACAAATATTCAACAAAGTGCATAATAAGCCTAAAGCATAAACCAAAGAACTAAATCAAAATAAGTCCAAAAAATACCATAGCAAATAGTCATAGTAAAATGAATAAAATCCTAAGCATCCGGTGCATGAGACGATGATGAAGGGAAGAGATGACCCCGAATGTCATGCATATCAAGCTCCAATGATATCACACGACCATCTAAGCTCTGAGGCATGCCGGTAGTCTCCTCATGAGAAATACGAAGAAATGCATCCATGTTGTCAAAGCGAGTGACCATAGCCGCATACATGGATTCAATGGTCATGGAATGTGGAGCATCTGGTGCATTCCTCGGATCATCACCAGTCTTTGTGTCACCCATTCATCATCAAAGAACCTCCAACCGGTCTTCTTAGTAGTAGTCTTATCAATCTTGCTTTTGAGACAAATGGCGGGGTCAATGGAAGTGTCAATGTTTAACTTCTCAAAGATGTGACTTAGAACACATACATAATTGAGAGAGAAGCTATAAGGGTTGTGGATGATTTTCACAAGAGAGGTGAAGATGATTTGGGCAATATTGGGACGGTTACCGGTTCGGAGTTGGTGTAACCACCAATAATCGGTGTATAGGACGATCATCATCAAATTTAATAGGCACACTTTCGGATTCATTTGTAGCACCACTATTAGGGACACCTAAGTGATCGACAATACTTGCCGAAGTAAGAGTAAATTCGGTTCCCATAAGATAGGACTCAATAGCTATAACATCAGAATTATTGTTATGAACAAGAATAGCATTTGCATAAAAGGCTTTCACAAGGTTATGAAAAACACGAGGTTTGATATCAAGGAAGTCCATCTAACCCCATTCGACAAACATAGGAAATCAAAATTATAGATCTCGGAAGTTAAGAAATTCAAAATGATAGTTCGCTCGGCTCTAATAAGCTTTGACTCATAAATTTGATGATAGCGATTAAGACATTCATCATCTTGAAAACAAAGATTTAAGAAATTTGGGTTTTAAATTTGAGGTGGAGGTTGTGGTCGATTAGATCGGGAAATTTGACCTCTTTCAAGGCGAGCACGTTTGGCTTTAGAAGGCATGGTTCTAGGAGGCATGATTTTAAAAGATGTGAAAAGTTTTAGCTTTAAGAAATTGGTTGGGGAATTTTGAATTTTGACAAACACTTGGTGGACAAGGGTTTGAAATTTTTTTGGAGTAAGTTTAGATTAAAATGGGTAACCTCTTGCAAAAACATAAGCAATATACAACAAATATATATCAATCTCAATTCATCAAATTTAATGCCTAAATCCTTGAAAATTATGTAATTTTCTAAAACCCTAGGTTTGAAAATTTTGAAGAAAAAATCATGAATTTTTTAGTAATCATGTATAAAAATACAAAGTATGAAGAGCTAACATGATTATAGATGATTTAAAGTATATAAAAACATATTTTGAAAGTAATTTATCATCAAAAATTCGAAACTAAAAGAATTGAAAAATATGAGTTTTTGATGAATTTTACCTTGAATAGTTGATGAAGATGATGAAAACACCCAAAATCTTGAAGTAGAATAATGAAAGAGAGTCAAATATTTGAGAGGGTTTGATGTGTTTGTCGTTTAGATGAAAAAAATAAGGTTTAGGATGTTTTAAAATCGATTTTTAGGGTTAAAAATAACCCAACCCGTGAAATCTGCCCCTATGGTTTCGAAACCCCTTGTTTCGAAACCTAAGCGAAGGTTTCGAAACCTTTTGCCCAAAAACAACACTGCCAAGCAGGTTTCGAAACCAGTGTTAGTGGTTTCGATACCTCTGACCCAAAAATGATGGAAAAGGCATTTTTAAGCCTTGTTTTGACCCAAATATGCATTCTAAAGAGTTTATGACTATTATAGGTATTTAAGACACTTTGAAATAAGTTAAAATATGTATGGCATTTAAGCAAGCATTAGCCATAGATAAAAATTTTAAATTTTGAACATCTATGATAAGACTTGGATCCTAAAAAGTTCATATTGAGCTACGGGTGACTAGCTTAACACAAGGATCTAAAATGCATGTAAGAATCAATTTGAGTCACTCAAGCATAAACAAAAATCAATTTAAGTTATGAAAAACATGTAAACATACAAATCATAAATCAATGACTAAAATTAAACATTGCTAATTTTAAGGCCAAAAGACATCAAATTAAGCATATATGGCCAAAAATAAGCAATTCATGCAATAAAAGCTCCCCTCACTAAAAGCATTAAAAAAGCATATGGGGACCCTCAAACGTGCTTTAAAATATATAAACACATATAAAGAAACATGAATGAGTAAAGATTGCATGTAAAGGAAAACGCTACCACTTGAACCAATATAGGTTGATTAGGCCTCATCCTCTTCAAGTGTCCTTCCTTCTAGTGTGTCTAGAGCTTTCAAATTTCTTCATTTTGCTCACCATGTCTCCAACACACCTACAATATGGAACTATACATATTTTGGTACCCAAATTCTTTTGTGTCCATAAGAATTAGTTCATAAAATTCTAGTCCCTTTTGGAATCCATTTAGACAAAAGATCATATTCTTTGTTAGCAATAAGTCCTTTAGGGACCCAAATACTTTTAACTATTTTTCTATTATATGATCTTTGGGGACCACCATGTCTATATGTAACCCCCTCGACCCGGCCTAGTCACAAGACCAAACCGAGTGAGCTATATTACGTTTACCGAGGTAAACCGTAAAGAGAGGAACCTAAACGTGACCATTTTTTATCTTGTCTAAATGCAAAATCATTAACCTACATGTTCGTACTGACATCAAGTGAAAACTCAACTCAATCGGGCATCGATTTGACATCTAATTGGCTCAATTGCAAATTAAGGACCATATTGCAATTTGATCAAATTACAGAGACTTAGCACGTTTTCATATTACCAACCTTTAATTAAGTAGGTTTCATGATCTCATGTCAAAAATCAGCTCGATTCAGTCATCCAAACTCATTCAATGGCATCTATAACATTTAGGGACCAAAATGCAATAAAACAGAACTCAATTTCCATGACATTAACTGAATTAACAGACAACCGTACCGATACGTGTGCCACCGTATCGATACGGTGTCTTACACAAGCCTGTACTATTTTGGTACACTGTAATTCGTTTCGGTATTCTTAATTGACAGTTCGAAAATCTTTGACAATCGTACCGATATGGTATGGTAGTGTTTCGGTACGCCTAGCTAGCAGTTCAAAAATGTTTAAAAATCGTACTGATACACTCAAGCCCGTATCGAAACACTATGCTTGATTTTCCTAGTCGTACCGATACGGTCCCCCGTATATCAGTACGCCTGGCCTATAATGTCAAATTTGTCTGGTTTAACAAGCTTATAGCTTATTCGAAACATCCTAATATGCTTCTAACATACATCCAACAATTTCAGAATACACTTCACAACATAACATAACAGATTCAATCATTAATTCATGGCATTTTGCATCAAACGTAAATCTATAGGCATGCAACCTAAAAATCATCCAAGTAAAGCATGAAACTCCAAATCATCACCAAATCCAAACCACAAAGGCCATTTACAACCTTAGAGCAACCAAACAAACTTGCTCAAACAGGGAGTTTATAAAAACATCTCCCAAAACCAAAACTATTACCCATTGCCTTTATTACTTTAGTCTAATCCAAACATACTTTGGTAAACAAGTCTTGCTAGGATCCCTTGCTCCTTGCTACCTCCAAAGCTCTCAACTCTCTGCATTGATGGACAAAAAGAGTGTAAGCACACAAGGCTTAGTGGGGAGCTCTCACATACGAAACACCATCAATACATCTAAAACCTTTTCTCATATTTCATTGCAACTTATTCAAACAACTTCCAAAACATTACCATGCCCTTTTAAACCATGCACTTAACAACTTTAAAACCAACATTTGACCATATGCAAACATCTATCATTAACCAACAACAAGTCCCATTGCTCAACCTCAATTCAAGCCTTCTCATGCATAACTACCATATGTAAAGCTTAAAGAGTAAACATGTATAAATCACATTATACACCATAAACCTTTCAACGATACATTAACAACTATATTGGCTTACAAGTGATCATTAAACAAGTCCATTAACAAAGAGTTCATCGGATACACGGATTCAACAAGTGTTCAACCAACACTTCAAGCCATCTCAACTAGAATAGCGATACAATAACAATCGCGGTACATTACCAACCAGATATATCTATCAACCCACAGGGACGGACACCAACCCCAACCATCGGTTAGACGCTTAATCCACTAACGGGAGTCTACGGTACTGTTTAACCCCTCTACCGTGATGGTACTCGGATGGAGTTTTCGGTACACGGATCTAAACCCTTCAACATCCAAGGTGGCTTATTATAGTGCACTCAATCCTATGGCCGCCCAACTATATTCGATAACAATTTTAAAACCACATCACTTGCCAATATAATTAACCATTTAACATTTACCTCGTTGTTTTTAACAAGCATTAACCATACCATTTTTCCAAAGCATTCACAATGCTTTAAACTACAAGTATAAACCATATACTTACAAGGATCACTTACCATGTGCATCCTTCAGCATTTCATGCTCAATTACAGATATCAAATACTTTAAAACATGCTTGAACAGTATGTAACATGCAATACAAAACAAGTACATAAAACCATTTAACGCTAGCACGACCGAGCGAGAAAATCCAATTTTACTTACTTTCGAGTTTAAACCAGCGTATCAAGCTAAGTTTAAACTCCCATAAACCACCTTTGAACATTCTAAGGCTGGAATCCACGTTTTCACTCACCGATACACGAAGCCTTGATTTGCCGATGCGAAATCAAGCTTCCGAAGCCTCTAATGCTACATCGTTTACTTCCAAAACAACCTTCCCTATTTAAACCACATAACAACAGAGGGTTAATGCATCTCCATGCATTTACAACACTGCAATAACAGATCCTCACAGATTCTTGCATTCACATCACAATTACCCAACCACAACAACTATAAACTTCAACTAATCCTCTCCAAACACAAACCAACTACAACCTAACAATCTAACACCACTTTTATCATCAATTAACATCTAAAAACAGAATAAAAACAACCTAACGCCTTCAACAACAACATAACCACCATAACACCTCAAAAACATAAATCTAGCAACCTAATCAATTAGAGATTCAAGAGTTTCGGGATTCCATTGATAAAATCAACTTAAAAACATCATTACACATCCAAAATATGTTCAAAAACAATTCATAAAATTGGAAATCAGATTCAATTCGAATCTTTCATCATTTCATCAATTTTACCCAATTAAATTCATATAAAAACATAAAATTAGATTATAAACCATAAATCAAGGATCAAATACTTGGGAATATCAATAAAGAACCATTTAATAGAGGAGATCACGGACCTTACCTCTGTTATGTGATTTTTTTTTCAATTTGCTTGTTTAAAGCTAAGAAAACATAAGATTTCAATGAGATTTTGAAAACAAAGTAAAAGAATCAAATTAGAATCAATTATCTGAGTAAAAAGAATCTCTCACCTCTGGGTTTTGATGAAGTTCTGAGTTTTTAGTAGAAAAGAATTTGAGAGAAAAGGTTTAGGAAAAAGTTACGTAAATTTTCTTTAAAAGCAAATAACTAACTTAGATATTTTAATCCCTCTTAAACCACCTTTAAAACACATGTTTAAAATGATTAAATTGAATGGAGAAACTACCAGCAAACACTTGGTAATATAGCTCCTTAAGGATTCTAAGAATTTGACCCTTTTCATTTTAGTCACTTTAAAACAGTTTTCAAAAATCGCATTTTGGTCACTAACCAAAATGTCACATTTCCAAATTCCATCTTCCAAAATTGATTCCACTAAAATAAATATATATTAAAAGATTATTTTTAACTATTTTTCCACATTTTTATCTTACCAAAAAATATATGGCCCCGAACCCTACTCGAATCTCTAACTTGATCCACTGAACCGTCTAATAAACCTCAAAACCTCTAGGCCCAAAACCGGGGTGTTACACTATACCCATTAAAGTTCTTTCTAACATAGTTGGGTTTTGAATTTTAACCTTTCTCAAAAAAATTTGTCCCAACTTTGTTAAAAGAAGCTTTAAGGTCATCAAGTTCTTTTTGATGATCATCATGGACCCTTGAAAGTAAATTATGCAAGTCTTGAATTTTCTTTTCAAATTCTTTCATTTTCACTTGCATTTCCTCAACTTTACTTTCAAGTTCCTTGTTAGATTTGGAAAGAGAGTCGTTTTCATTTTTCATTTTTGAATTGATTTTTCTATTTTTCAAAATTGACTCTTCAAATTCCAAAGCTAATTCATCATATGCCTCTTGCAATTTATCAAAAGTATAATCAATTTAAATAGATGAATTAGAGGTTACCATAGAGTCATCTTCAAATGCAATGAGACACAAGTTGGCTACTTCATCCTCGTCCTCGTCTGATGTGTCTTCATCACTCCAAGTAGCTATATGAGCCTTGTGCTTCTTTTTCTCAAAATTCTTTTTCTTCAATTGAGGACAATCAAAATTGATATGTCCTGTCTTTTTGCACTCATAGCAAATGATGGGATCCTTCTCCTTGAAATCATTCTTGAAGCCCTCTGTTCTTTGAGATCTTCTTCCTTTGTTGGACCTCATGAATCTTTTAAATCTTTTGGCAAACATAGCCATCTCTTTTTCTTCATCCTCTCCACTAGAATCACTCTCTTATTTTGTTGATTTGAGAGCAACTTCAAATTTCTTCTCCTCAACTTCTTTCTTCTTTTCCTTTCGGCATCATCTCGTGAGTAAGCAATGAACCAATAAGCTCGTCTAATTTGAGAGTCTTAAGGTTCTTTGCTTCAATTATCGTCGTCTTTTTTGATTCCCAAGAATCGGGAAGAGAATAGATTATCTTCCTCACAAGTTTATCTTCGGGGATTGCTTCTCCATAGCCCTTCAATCCATTCACGATCATAGAGAATCGATCGGACATGGATTTGATGTCTTCTTTGGGGTCCATTTTGAAGTTCCCGTAGTTGAGGTTGAGGAGCCCGATTTTCGTATCCTTCACTTCATTTGTTACTTCGTGTGTAACTTTAATTTGTCCCAAATTTCTTTGGCATTAGAACATGATAACACCCTTCCATATTCATCCGGGCCGAGAGCGCAAAATAGAAGATGCATTGTCTTGGCATTTGTAGAGAATTTCTTATTTTCCTCATTGTTCCATGTCTCTATGCCACTAGTTGAAGCGGTGTAGCCACTTATGATGATTTTCCAAGCTTCAAGATCAAATGATTGAATGAATAACCTCATTTGATTCTTCCAATACGCATAGTTTACTCCATTGAAAAAAGGAGGCTAGTTGGTGGGTTGAGAATCTCCTCAAGCTTTGATAGTGGAAGTGGAAGCCATGGATGACCTTGTGGATGATTGCACACTTCTAGGATCTTCTCAAGAGGTTGTAAGACCTTCCAATGAGCCTCACTTTGATACCAATTGATGAGTGTAGCAATCGATCGAATAAAGCCAATAGGGGGTGAATTGGAATTTTAAAGATTGGTGGAAACCAATTGCAAAGATAAGAAATTGTAAAAGGATTTATAGTGGTTCAACTCCCTCAATGGAGTCTACATCCACTACCTTAGTGACCACACTAAGGATTTTCCACAAGTCCACTAATTTGTCTTTCCTTTAGGATAATGAGTAACCTTACACAATTCAATAGACTTATACCCCAAAGTCTATTGAATCATTTCCCAAAAACAAATACAAATAAGCAAACTAGGAAATCCTCACAAGGTAGGTGTTTGCAAAGTTTAACCTCTCTCACACACCCAATAAACACTAGATAAAGAATTACAATGAAGAACACACTAGTGTTTACAAGAAAGATGGAAAGATAAGCAAAAATTGAGTTTTTGATTGCTTGAATATTTGGATAGGCTTTCTTGTTACTTCATTACTGTTTGGAGATCCCTTTTATATGCTCTTGATCTTTTCTAACCGTTAGGAGACGTTGGGGGGACTTTGGAGCCGTTAGAAGCCATTAAAACCGAGCATTTAATGCTCACCTGTACAAGGGTTTCGAAACCTGTATGGGGGGTTTCGAAACCTACATGATATTTCAAACCAAAAGTAGCCGTTACTTGTAGTCAAAATATGAATTTTAGGCCTTACTGTCGTGGTGGTTTCGGAACCACTAAGGGGGTTTCGAAACCTATGCTTGAAAATTCTCAATTTTGACTTTTTGTTGACTTTTTAAGGATTATACAATATAGGTTTTAAGTCAAATAATTTAGAAAATTATTTGTTCGAGTTAAAATTATATGTTTGACAAATTTGAATCGAATAATACAAGTTTACAAATTTTTATAATTTAGTCCTTTTAGTTATAACAAAATCAAAATAAGTCTAACAGAGTCGATGACCTCGTTAGCTATCAATGAGCAGTCCAAAATCCGACGCCCAGGTAGGAAAGCAAATTGATTCTTGCCAATCAACTTAGACATCAAAGGACGGATCCGATTAGTTAGGTACTTTGCTGAGAATTTTATACATCCTACTCACCAAACTTATAGGCCTGTAGTCATCTAGAGAGTTGGGCTGCGACTTCTTAAGAATAAGCATTATAAAAGACTGGTTAATACCTTCATCCCAAACATGGCCATGATAAAAATTATATAAGAAAACCAAGATATCCTCCTTGAGTAAGTTCCAGTAGTTTTTAAAAAAACCCATGTTAAAGCCTTCCGGTCTCAGGGCTCGATTACTATCTGATTCTCGTACGGCTTACCAAATTTCCCCCAAAGTGAACTTTCTTTCAAGCAACTCTACTTCTTCAGCTTCAAGGCGAGAGAAAGGGAGATTTAAATCTTCTACTTCCAATGCCACAGAATGGTTGTAGGACTTCTTGAAAAAAATTAAAAACATGCTATTTGATACTTTCAGGATCTGTTACTGTCAGGCCATTAATTTTCAAGGATTGAATCGAATTAACCCTTCGTCTTACTGATACAGTTAAATAAAAATACCTTGTATTCCTGTCTCCGTCTGAGATCCATCTAATTCAAGATTTCTGTAGCCACAACCTCTAATCTTTAGAATATTCTTTCCACAGCTTACACCAAAGTGATCTGATTTCTTTCGAGATCACAGGATCATTGCCTTTAACTTGAAGTTCGTTTCCAGATCATTGATTTTTCCCTCCAGGCACGAAATATTGCTTTTAAAATCAAAATTCTGCTTCTTAGACCAAGATTTTGTAGCACTTTTGGAGACTCTCAATAGACCCCCAATGTCTCCAGCTCCCTTATTTTTCTTGAAGCCTCCGACAGCAGACTTAATTGCATAATCAAAGCTAGGATCCTCTAACCAGAAATTAAAGCATTTAGACAATTTTACACCCCAGTCTTTGCTATCCTCAACCAGTTGAACTGTATTATGGTCTAATCGTGATCTGCAAAGAACTCTTTAAAAAATAGTAGGGAAACCAGTTGAACTGTATTATGGTCTAATAGTGATTTGTAAAGAACTCTTTAAAAATAGTAGGGAAACAAAGTGTAAAATTTGCAGCCAATAAAAACTTGTCTAAGCGGGCGAATGTAGGCTGGTCCCTGTTATTAGACCAAGTAAAAGAGCCATCCATTAGCGGTAGATCGATAAGTCCTGTCTTATGAACAAAATCCCTAAAAGCTTCCATGATTAGTCGATTCACAGGAGCCTCCAACTTTTCTTCTAGAGAAAAATCGCATTAAAGTCTCTCCCAAGCACCATGGAATTGAGAACCTGCCCATAAACTGAAATAGATGATCAAAAAATGCTTAACAGATCTGAACTTACTAGCACCCCTGTTACAGCAATGAATCTTTGTTCAATGTGTTTATCCAACACTTTGAAGAAGAAAGAATCCCAGACGCTTAACAGACCCCCTGCAAAGACAAAAGTAGGAGAAACTACCCACTGCAACCCATCAATGTTCCAAAGTTTCCTTCTCAAGCCATTCCCAACCTCTTTCATCTTTGTTTTCTGAAAGAAACCCATTCTAGCCTTGATCCCCGAATCACCTTTCTCGCAGCTCTCACTCTCTCAGATTTACCAAACCCCCTAACATTCCATGATATAATCGATAAATTCATCAAAATATTCAAATTTTCTTTCGAAAACTTAAGCAGCGATCCTTAGCAATTACATGCTATGACGAAGCTCCTCCTCCAGCTCCCGAATCCTTGAGGTGACTGCCTTCTTTCCCCTTTTAAAAGAGAGTTCTAAAATCTTGCTAACTTCCCAGACAAATTTCGCTTCCTCTCTAATATCATCTAAGCCACCAACTGATCCCGTATCTGGTTCACGCTAGGATGAAAGAGGAGAAGCGGCATTGAGGGAATCCCTTATTTGTTTTCTAATCAGCCTTCAGTAATGTACCTTGCGACCTCCAGAAGAGGGAATCAAAAAATTAGGGGTCGAGGTGCTTGGAGATGGTTACCATAAGTTCGCGGTAGGGCAGGCATCATTAAGGATAAGTGAACGGACGGCTCAGCCCTGGGACTAGAAACCTCATCCAAAGAGTCTTTAACTACTTCATCAAATACATGAGTCTGTGAGCCCAACGAGTCAGGGACAAAATTCGGAATGTCATTTTGCCCAACAGAAAAGGAAACTTATGGGTTTCGAAAGAATTGGCTCCTGTTGGCGAGCCCATAAAGCCTGACTTCCCTTCCACAACTGGAATATCCCGTGGTGATATTTTATCCAACAAACCATTTAGTTTATGTGCCACATTCTCCGATGCAACCTTGAGAGCCGAGCCTGCATGCTCACTATGGGCAGATAACGAGGCAGAGATTAATGTGTCCTTCTCCACTTTCTCATTCTTTGATTTGCTCAAAATTCAGAGCTCTTGATTAGTCAAATAAAAAATATTATTTAAATATTAATAAGGAGAGATACAATGTGGAAAATAAAAAAAATTACAAGTCAACAATTTGGTTAGAATTTTAAAGGCGAGGACTAAAACAGGAAATGAACAATTTTAACAAAAAAATTAGTTGAGTGATCAAAACAGAAAAGAGGTGATAGTTTAGTGACCAACAGTGCAGTTTTCCATTTTTATTTAGTTAAAGAGATCAAATTATTAGTCTACGAAAAACTATCCATCGTGTTCCAGTTTTCCGATCATCCAAACATTAAAGCAAAACGGCTTCTCTTATCTAATTCCATTTCCCCTTTTCACTTTTTCTAGGGTTTCTTTAGTTTCCATTTCATTCACAAAACCGGCGGTAAAAAAGGAGCCTTTTTCTCGTGGAGTTGAACCAAATTAATTCAAGGTAACCTTTTTTGGCCTATTGGGTATTCAAATTTCTTAGTTTTGGTGAAAGAAAGTGAACTAATTTGTTTAATACTTTTAAAATTAGTGATTGTTGTCTGAGCTATAAGCAAAGACATTAATCTTGTTAAACTTTTCATAGAGCTTAATGGTAAGTTCAAGTGTGATGCCCCTTGAAATTAGTCCATTTTGTAATTTCAGTTTTTTGATGGCCTGGTACTTCGGTGATTGAATTATTTCTCATTTTTAAGGAATCACAATGCTATTTTTTGGTTTCTTAAAGGAAGTAGCCTGCTGCTAGTCGCCATATTTACTGCAATCCATGGCAATAACATCTATTCTGTCCAGAACTGTGCTTAACAGGAGGCTATGCCACCACAAGTTAAATCCCAAGTAGCCCATATTTTTGCATTTGCTCACTGTAGGAAAACTGTGGCATTGATTTGAAAGCTATTAGTTGCTATGGTTCTTGCTTTTACTATAATTTCGTTTAGTTTTTTCCTACTTGTTGAGAGTTTTATGGTGCTATTTAAAATTTCTGTGTTGTCTTTGGCTTTAATGGCAAACAATTTTCATCCTTGAAACTTGGGACTTTATTATTATTAAAGGCATCTCTTACATCTTGATTAGTTCTCGGATTGTGCTTATGCCATCTTGATTACGGCTTGATCAATGTCTTATGTTAAAGGGACGTTTTGTGAATATCAAATCCTATGTGGCCCCTTGTTTAATAGAAATGCGTTAGTCTTTCCTTTTATGCCGTTTTGTTTAGTTTATGCATTCTTTTACTTTTGTGTTTAGGATTTGAAGTCTTGACAGATTCTTGTGAGGTTAGGTTCTGTATATCGCCCTTTATAATCTGCCAATTTTAAGTAATAATGATCTGATTAGTTGTATAAGTATGAAATGCATATGTATGTATATTTTTTTGTTTCAAAAGTATCGATTTGTGCTGTAATAGTGATCTCATTAGTTTGTTTTATAGTCGCTTCTATAGGATCTTTGGCAACAGCTTTATCTAAGGGGATCTTAAAATTAGGAAGCCGCGGCAATCTTTTGTTTGAATGAAGGGCTGCAGTTTGATATCAAGTACGGTTATGTATTTTTTTCACTTTTGTTACATTCTTTAAAAGAATGAATTAATTTTGTTTGTTTTTTACTTTCCATAAGTTTCATCGGTTTATTAAGAAACTTTCAAGCTGTAATAAATTGTAAATATCCCTGTCAAAAGCAATAGTAAATGGTTTTAATTTGTAAAGATCTGCGGTAACTTATCCCCAATTAAAGATAATCCGTAACAAACATAAGGTGGCCCTCCATGAGATGGGTTTCCCTTTGCTAAGTTAGAGGAAAATTTGCAAATACCCTAATAATTCTAGAATTTGCAAATACCTTTTCTCCCCTTCTAATAGATGTAATTCTTTTCTTTTAATTGTCATAATTAGGCTACGCAGATATTTGTAGAGCTCACATACCTTGAATTCTTGAAACTCCTATTCTTCCTTCCCCTTTGAAGTGTAAATGAAGAGGATAATGTTATAATTTGTTCATCTTGAAACTACTTCTCATTTGTTTCTTTTTGTGTCTCAGGTGCGTTTTATATTCCTTTTGGTGCTAAACCAGTTGCTGTTTTGTGTCCTGACAGCTTGAAAAGGGTTTAAGCTGGCAATGCTGCTGTTCTATCGAGAAGCAAATTGTTTCCATTTCTATGTTGATTAACTATACTGGTATAATTATTTATATTTGATGCCTAGTTTCTTTTGGCTACCTCCCCAAAAACCCCTCGACCCCCAGAAAATACACATATTCTAAGAGTATACATCCGCTGTTTTTGAAGCTTTTCCTTAGAAGGATTATCTATTTGGCTTGTAGCATGGACGAAGTCTTTTGAACCAAGTTAGGCTGTTGCTTCCTGCATTTCTTGTATTCATGGCTGATCATGCTTTAGTGGTACATGATACTTCTGATGCCATTGTAGAACCTTCATTAGTTATTGGGCAGGAATTTCCCGATGTTGAAACTTGCAGAAGAACCTTGAAAGATATCGCTATAGCAATGCATTTTGATCTTAGAATAGTGAAATCTGATCGGAGCCGATTTATAGCCAAGTGTTCCAAAGAAGGTTGTCCATGGCGTGTCCATGCAGCAAAATGTCCTGGAGTTCCAACTTTCACAGTCAGGACTCTGCAAGGGGAGCATACATGTGAAGGGGTTCGCAACCTCCATCATCAGCAAGCATCGGTGGGGGTGGGGTGGGTTGGGTTGCAAGATCAGTAGAAGCACGCATTCGGGATAACCCACAGTACAAACCGAAAGAAATCCTGCAAGATATTCGAGACCAGCATGGGGTTGCTGTTTCTTATATGCAAGCTTGGCGTGGAAAGGAACGGAGTATGGCTGCACTTCATGGGACTTTTGAAGAAGGGTATCGCCTTCTTCCTGCATACTGTGAGCAAATAAGAAAGACCAACCCAGTAAGTGTTGCATCATTTTTTGCCACTCGACAAGAAAATTGTTTCCAGCACCACTTTATCTCTTACCATGCATCTATCTACGGGTTTATAAATGCTTGTGACTTCTGGAACTCGATAAGGCAGATCTGAAAGGGAAATACTTGGGTACATTACTTTGTGCTGCGGCAGTTGATGCTGATGATGCTTTGTTTCCCTTGGCGATTGCTATTGTCGATGTGGTAAATGATGAAAATTGGATGTGGTTTGTGTCTGAGTTGAGGAAGCTTCTTGGTGTAAACACTGAAAACATGCCTAGGGAAACAAAGCATCATTTTAAATGACTAAAGAACATAAGTGACTAAAGACGGCAAGCTTCTTTGTTTCCCTTTTCATGGTGGAAACGATAACATAAGTGACTAAAGAACAAATTTTAGTTCATGTACTTAAAAGTGTCACATAATAGGTTAGATATTTAAAAGTGGTCACATATAATAGTTTGAGTTTTTAAAACGGGTCATAAATAATAGTTTAGGGACTTAAAGGTGCAAGTGGACATTCGATCGAGTCGAGTTCAAGTTTATATTTAATTTTAAATGTAAACATTTAAAATGTTATGGTACTGATTAGTTCCAATTTAAATAATTTTTTATAGCCATATACAATATATATATATATTCATATTTTTTCATATATTATATATATATATTGAGATACACGATTCGAACTTGAAAATTAATCAACTAATTACTAAAAAATTTGAGTTATTCGAATTTTTATTTTATAACTCAAACTTTATTTGAAATCTTTTTGAGTTGAGTCAAATATTTTTGCATCGAATTGAGTTAAATAATTATTTTTTTTAGTCGAGTCGAGTTTTACTCTCCCCTACTTAAAGGTAGCTACATATCATAGTTTTTAAGACTTATTTTGAAGAAAAAAAATACCTACACAGAAAAAAATTGTTTATGGGCTGATTTTTAGTTTATTTTCTTTAACAAACTAATAAACAAGGTTGTTTTCTAAACTAAACGTACTGATAAATTGGTTCATTTAATAAATAAATAAATCTATTCACAATTATATATTTAATTATATAATTTATTTCATTTTTAAATACAAATGTTTGTTTTTTTTTATGTTATTGTGTTTAATTTTTTTCTTTTATGATTTTTGACTCAGCGGGGTTTGTCAATAAATCTGAAACCTATAGTTTGGCGCTCTTTAAGTAAAACATCTACGGCGATAATCGTTACACGTGTCCGGCTCGCTTTATTCCCTCCCAACCCGACGTCTCCCCCTTTTCTTTCCCGTTTTCATTTCTCATTAAACGAGAGAAAAAAAAGGGTTAAATTAATTAGTTGAAAGTAAGATCCGATTCTTCCACCATTGCCAAAATCCCTCTTCCTTTCCAGATTCTTCTCCCTTTAGCATTTCCCTGAAACTCATTATTTTCTCTTTTCACGAAATGGCGGAGGTCCCGGAGGCCACGTGTCCGAACTCTAACGTCGCTTCCCACGGTGATTCCGGCGATGATTCCCATTCCACTGATTCTTCAGGTTTTCTTCCTCCCCTTTTGTCTTTCTTTTACGCTTTTTGGATTTTTTAAGGGTTTAAATTTGAACATTTACGTTTGAACGAAACATTTTTTTTTTTTAGTTTGAAGCGGGTGTGAATTTGTGAGTTATTCTTTTTTATTTGTTTAGGTTGTTCAATTGATATTCCTGATCTTGAAAATGTAGGTGAAGAGGATAAGCATTCGGAAGCTTCAGGTTTGATTTTGAGTATTGCTTGTATACGCGTGTGTTATTTGATTACTGATGACTAATGAGCAAAGTTTTTTTTATGCCTTTGAAATGGGAAATGTAGATATTTATTGAAATGAAATAGCATTTTTTCTTTGTTGGTAATAGAACTTCTAAGGATACATGTAAAAGTAGTTGATATTACATATACAATTGGCCAATTTAGCCCTTTGCAAGAATGAAACTGGTGAACTAACATTATCTAGAAAAAAATCCAACATAAAGTTGGTACTTGTTAATTCCATGCATGCTTGGTAATAAATCTTGGCTCTGCTTATTTCCCTGACCGTGTTAATTTATAGTTGGTGCTATCCGATGACTTAATGCTACCTGCTCAGTATGTGTATAAGAAAGTTCCCTAGGTACTATTACATGTGATTTGTTTCATTTTCAACAGTTTGAAATTTATTTATGTTGTGTCTAGAATTGAATTCTAGGATTTTCTCCTTGCTCTATTTTTGACTAATCAACTATCATATTAATCTTACTTGTAAATGCCTTAGCATGTGATTTTTTAATGGAACTAATCGTATACTATCATTATTGCTCAAAAAATGGTTCTACGTGTCCTTACTGACAAGACTTTGGCTGGACAAAACTTGCACACTGAAGCATCTACTTCTGCTATAGACTCGGGATCTAATCATCAATCAAGATCTCTGAAACTGAATGATAACAGTGTGGCTATATATGCAACAAAATTTTTGGATGATAATGTTCCGTTTAGAAAGAAGGTATGAAATATTAATCTTTGGTTATACTTTACATTTCTTTGATTTTTGTCAGTACTTACGTGGAGTTAAAGCAACGTACATCAGTCTTCTAAATTAAACTAGTTTGAATTCATGGATATGATTCTATTACATTTGAGAAGTGCATTTTTAATTTGTGAGGTGACTCTCTTGATTTATTAGCATCAATGTGTTTGTATTGAAAACAGAATCATAGTTATTGCAAACTTAGTACTGGGTTAGATCGTGTCCTTTTAGCTAAAAGAAGCTTTAGATCATGTCAGTTCTGTTCATTTCGGGTTAGAAATTTGTGTTTTAAGCCGGTTCAAAGTTGGACGAGTTCAGGTTGTTGGTTTTTTATTGATTGACGCGGGTTTGGGTCAGTATCGGGTCAATTACTCCGTCTTATACATGAGAAATAGATTCATGCTTATGCCAAATCAAACAAGAATATAATGCTTCATTACAAGCAAGATGGTTGGGCGTTTTGTCCTAATTGAGTTCCAAGCTCTGGTATTTCATTACTTCGTTTACATTTGATGTAAAACCTCATTCATTTGACTTTTTTTCCATTATAGTCTTGGATTATTGTACTTTGTCTGTTTCAATCAGAATTTCCTTATGAGGTTCCCCTTGTATTTATTATATTTTATTTGTATTTTACATTTTGCTACTTTTACATATTTTTCTCTAGCAATGAAATTTTAAACTGTATCTTTAAAATTTTTATGCAGATCAAGTGGTTGAGTCGGCTCGCTAATGTTAAACATGATGGGACCGTACACTGTGATATTCCTACTAATATGAAACCACACACATTTGATTCCGTCTTTTATAGTGAAGCTCCGGAGAAAGAGGATACAGACACAACAGATATCCCAAATATACCTCCACTGTAAATAGTAATGCTTATTGTGGGAACACGAGGAGATGCACAACCATTTGTTGCTATTGGAAAACGTTTACAGGTTATATTCTTTTTCACATCTTATCAAACCTTGTACCAGCCTTTTAGAAGTATTCATACAGTCTGCAGGCTTGGTATCTTTATCTAAGAGCCTGCACTTAGATTGTCTTCTTGAGTTTTTGTAGAGAGGTGAGAAACAGAAAGAATAAGGTTTCTGTTATTTTCTAATGATATTTTCGTTACAGGAATTGAGTCTTTAAATAGACTCGGCAGTAATACAAAGTTTTCAAGACTCCTTGTTGAATAAGGAGTTATACTAAAGTACAAACTCTTTCTATTAGATAATATTTAATCTAAATATAATTTTAATCTATTTACAATAGCAGTCTTATACTTCTACACTCCCCCTCAAGTGGAGAATATATATTATATATTCCGGCTTGGATGATCTTTGTCGAATCTTTGGTTTTGGTAAGGCTTTTGTGAGCAGATCGCCCGGTGACCTTCAGTAGGGACATAGCTCAAGGAGGTTGTCCCATTATAAATTTTTTCCGAGATGAAATGTCTGTCAATTTCAACATGTTTAGTGCGATCATGTTGGATAGGATTTTTTGCTATTTGAATTGCTGATTGATTGTCACATAGAATCTCGAATTTTCCTTGTTGATCTACATGTAGTTCGTTGAGTAGCCAAATTCCCTCACACATCCCTAAAGCCAATGCTCGAAATTCACTTCAGACGCTTCTAGCAATAACTTTGCTGTTTTTTGCTTCTCCATGTTACAAGATTTCCCCCAAACGAAGGTACAAGAGCCACTTGTGGATCTTTCGTCGAGAAGCTCCCCGCCCCACTCGAGTCAGTAAAAACTTTGTGAGTTCTATCTTGTGTCTTTGTAAACATCAAACCGTGTCCGAGGGTTTTCTTTAAGTATTTAAGAACTCTATTTGCTGCAGCCAAGTGTTCTTCTTTCCGGTTTGACATATGTTGACTGAGAACATTCACAGGATAGGCTATATCTGGCCGAGTTAATGACAAGTAGATTAGCTTACCAATTAACCTTTGAAAGTTGTCCTTATTTACTGAAATGGCAGCATCTTTACCAAACTTCAAGTTGGCCTCCATGGGTGTATCGGTGGCTTACATCCCATCATACCGCCACCGAGCAAGTCTAAGATATACTTTCTTTGGTTGATCACCAATCCTTTGCTTGACCTTTCCACCTCCATACCTAGGAAATATCTGAGTTTTCCTAAGTCCTTTGTCTCAAACTCTTTGTTCAGAAGATTCTTTAAGCAACCAATCTCTTCTTCATCGTCTCCTGTCATTATTATATCATCCACATACACAATTAAGATAATCTTTTTATTTCTGTGAGTTACCTTAATGAACAAGGTGTGATCTGCTTGGGATTGTTTGTACCCATTCTTCAAAATGACTTTTGTAAATTGGTCAAACCAGGCTCTAGGTGATTGTTTTAGGCCGTATAGAGATCTGTTAAGCTTACAGACCTTTTGTTCTCCCGTAGCATGTTTCAATCCTGGTGGTAGCTTCATATAGACTTCCTCCTCTAGCTTCCCATTTAAGAAGGCGTTTTTAACATCAAGTTGATGTAATTGCTAGTCACAATTCACTGCTAGACTCAAGAGAACTCGGATTGTATTAAGTTTAGCCACAGGTGCAAAAGTTTCAGTGTAATCGATTCCAAAAGTCTGTGTATACCCTTTAGCAACTAACCTTGCCTTGTGTCTTTGGATGTTGCCATCGTAATTAAATTTTATAGTGAATACCCATTTACATCCAACGGGTTTTTTACCTTGAGGAAGATCCAGAACAGTCCAAGTGTTGTTTTCCTCTAGAGCATTTATTTCTTCCTCAATGACCCTTCTCCATTTAGGATCTTTAAGGGCCTCAACAATGGTTGTAGGAACTTCTTCCTGATCCAAGCAAGCTGTGAAGGCCTTGAAGGAGGGCATCAAACAACCATAAGAGGCAAATCTCTGAATGGGGTGCTTTGTACATTGCCTAACACCTTTCCTTATGGCAATAGGAAAATCATCAAGATTAGTAGAAATGAGAGGAAGTTCACCGATCTCATTACCTTCACTTTCACTATTAGCATCCGAACTGAAATCCAACTCTCGACAAGTTTCTGATTGCAAAATGGGCTCGGATATTTTCTTCCTTCGAGTGTAAACCTGCAGCTTTTTGGTTGATTTAAGTGGAGATGTGGTTGGCGGATGTGAGGTGTCTATGGGTGTTTTAGTCGAAGTAGTAGGTGGATTAGAAGATTTGGTAGATGCAAACTCTGAAGGAAGATTAGACTCAAAGTCTGAAGGTTCAGAAGAAAACACAGGAGAGTCAGAATATACCTGAAAAGGCTGAAAATCACTCCAAGTCTCCCCTTGAATTGCAACCTTGGGAAAGTAAGGTTCCTGTTCAAAAAAGGTAAGATCCATGGTGATATAAAATTTATGTGTGGGGGATGATAGCATTTGTAGCCCTTCTTAAGTGATGAATAACCAACCAGAGCACATTTAAGGGATTTAGGATCAAGTTTGGATGTATGTGGGGCAGAGTTATGGACAAAAATAGTACAACCAAACACTTTTGGCGGCAGTATAGAAGAAACAGGTTTAAAAAATGGGTAACTCTTCAAGAAAACTGTTTGAGGTGCTTGAAACTTCAAAATTCTGCTAGGCATGCGATTAATTAAGTAGGTGGCGGTTAACAAAGCCTCACCCCACAAGTATTTAGGAACGTTACCAGTGAAAAGCAAAGAGCGGGTAACCTCAAGGAGATGGCGGTTTTTTCTTTTAGCAATACCATTTTGCTGTGGTGTATGGGTACAGGAACTCATTTGAACAATCCTTTTTTGGTAAAAGAAGTCTCCCAAAGATTTAGCAAAGTATTCATTGCCATTATCAGAATGAAATAATTGAACTTTGGTTGCAAATTGAGTAACAACCATATTATAATTTTTTTTAAAAATTGCTTTGGTTTCGGATTTTTCTTTCATCAGGTAAGTCCATGTTAGTCGACTGTGATCGTCAATAAAAGTTATAAACCAGCGGCTGCCATTAACGTTTTTTACTTTAGAAGGGCCCCAAATATCACTATGAATAAGGGAAAAAGGTTTGTATGGTGAAGGATAGTAAGAAGATTCCGTTTGTTTTGCAAGAGGACAGATATGGCATGTAAAAGAATCTGAATTTTTATGAACAAAGAGATTTGGATGCAATTTAGCAAGATATCAAAATCAGGGTGTCCTAATCAGTAATGCCATAATAGAACTTCATCGGTTTGTCCTATAGTAGTAAGAGAGCATGTAGGGGAATTTGGGAAAGAACTAGAAAGAATATAGAGCCCGCTTTGCAATCTAGCACTGTCAATCGTCTTCTTCAAGTCCAGTGCCTGCAAAATACAACCAGAACCATTAAAAACCGATTGAACACTTTAAAGTCTTCGATAATCGACTAATGATACAAGGTTGCGAGGCAAGATTGGGAACAAACAAGACATTGTGCAAAACTAGATCATCATTAATCCGAGCAGATCCACAACCCAAGATAGTAGATAGGGAGCCATCAGCAGATCTTAATTGAACGAAGCGTAAGAGGTAGGAAAATATGTAAAAATAATTCCTTGTGACTACGGTCATGTGGTCGGATGCCGGAATCAATAATCCAAGAGGATTTTGATTGAGCCAAAAGGAGGCGGCGGAGAAAGGAGTATCTTGACCTCTTTTAGGGTCGATTTGCCGTGTTGGATCTTTGGAAAGTTACCACGCAACCTCTGTAGATCATCAGAACCAGAAGAAATTTCTGGCAGAGATGTAACTTCATTAGAAGAAGATGTAGCGGAAACAGTGGCCATCAACTAGGTTTATTTTGTAATGATATTTTCGTTACAGGAATTGAGTCTTTAAATAGACTCGGCAGTAATACAAAGTTTTCAGGACTCCTTGTTGAATAAGGAGTTATACTAAAGTACAAACTCTATCTATTAGATAATATTTAATCTAAATATAATTCTAATCTATTTACAATAGCAGTCTTATACTTCTACAGTTTTGATAGTAAATTTTGGTTGCATGGCATAATACTTGTGCATCTTTTGATGTATATTATCGGTTTGACGAATATTCATTTTTTTCCTTGATGTATTATATTTGATCAGTTTCGGCTTATTTTTGGTGCAACAGATATTGCTATCATAGTTCCATCCATACTACATTGTACATTATGTTTGTAATGGCTGTGTCTACATGATTGTGTGGTGAGCTAAAAGACAGACTTTAGTGTAGGTGCCTAGTTAATGCTTTGATGCTGTGAAGAGAAGATTTTAGATTGGTTAAGATTGAGGAAGAAAACATGGATTGAATTGTAGAAGTATAAGACTGCTATTGTAAATAGATTAGAATTATATTTAGATTAAATTTTATCTAATAAATAGAATTTGTACTTTAGTATAACTCCTTATTCAACAAGGAGTCCTGAAAACTTTGTATTACTACCGAGTCTATTTAAAGACTCAATTCTTGTAACGAAAACATAATTAAAAAATAACAGAAACCTTATTCTTTTTGTTTCTCACCTCTCTACATGGTATCAGCTTAGGTTCCGATCGAATAAACCTAGTTGATGGCCACTGTTTCAGCTACATCTTCTTCTAATGAAGTTACATCTCTGCCAGAAATTTATTTTGGTTCTGATGATCTACAGAGGTTGTTTGGTAACTTTCGAGCATCCAACATGGCAAATCTGATCCTAAAAGAGGCTGAAGATACTCCTTTCTCCACCGCCCTCCTTTCGGCTCAATCAAAATCCTCTTGGATTATTGATTCCGGGGCATCCGACCACATGACTGGTCACAAGGAATTATTTTTTACATATTTTCCTACCTCTTTTGTTCGTTCAATTAAGACTGTTGATGGCTCCTTATCTACTATCTTGGGTTGTGGATCTGTTCGGATTAATGATGATCTAGTTTTGCACAATGTCTTGTTTGTTCCCAATCTTGCCTGCAACCTTGTATCTGTTAGTCAGTTATCGAAGACTTTAAAGTGTTCAATCAGTTTTAATGGTTCTGGTTGTATTTTGCAGGCACTGGACTCGAAGAAGACAATTGGCAGTGCTAGCTTGCAAAGCGGGCTCTATATTCTTTCTAGTTCTTTCCCAAATTCCCCTACATGCTCTCTTACTACTATAGGACAAATTGATGAAGTTCTATTATGGCATTACAGACTAGGACACCCCAGTTTTCGATATCTTGCTAAATTGCATCCAAATCTCTTTGTTCATAAAAATTCAGATTCTTTTACATGCCATATCTGTCCTCTTGCAAAACAAACGAAATCTTCTTACTATCCTTCACCATACAAACCTTCCAAACCTTTTTCCCTTATTCATAGTGATATTTGGGGCCCTTCTAAAGTGAAAAACGTTAATGGCAGTGAATACTTTGCTAAATCTTTGGAAGACTTCTTTTACCAAAAAGGGATTGTTCAAATGAGTTCCTGTACCCATACACCACAGCAAAATGGTGTTGCTGAAAGAAAAAACCGCCATCTCCTTGAAGTTACCCGCTCTTTGCTTTTCACTAGTAACGTTGGGATGAGGCTTTGTTAACTGCCACCTACTTAATTAATCGCATGCCTAGCAGAATTTTGAAGTTTCAAACACCTCAAACAGTTTTCTTGAAGAGTTACCCATTTTATAAACCTGTTTCTGCTATACTGCCGCCAAAAGTGTTTGGTTGTACTGTTTTTGTCCATAACTCTGCCCCACATACATCCAAACTTGATCCTAAATCCCTTAAATGTGCTCTAGTTGGTTATTCATCACTTAAGAAGGGCTACAAATGCTATCATCCCCCCACACATAAATTTTATATCACCATGGATCTTACCTTTTTTGAACAGGAACTTTACTTTCCCAAGGCTGCAATTCAGGGGGAGACTTGGAGTGATTTTCAGCCTTTTCAGGTACATTCTGACTCTCCTGTGTTTTCTTCTGAACCTTCAGACTTTGAGTCTATTCTTCCTTCAGAGTTTGCATCTACCAAATCTTCTAATTCACCTACTACTTCGACTAAAACACCCATAGACACCTCACATCTGCTAACCACATCTCCACCTAAATCAACCAAAAAGCTGCAAGTTTACACTCGAAGGAAGAAAATATCCGAGCCGATACACCCATGGAGGCCAACTTGAAGTTTGGTAAAGATGCTGCCATTTCAGTAAATAAGGACAGCTTTCAAAGGTTAATTGGTAAGCTAATCTACTTGTCATTAACTCGGCCAGATATAGCCTATCCTGTGAATGTTCTCAGTCAACATATGTCAAACCCGAAAGAAGAACACTTGGCTGCAGCAAATAGAGTTCTTAAATACTTAAAGAAAACCCCCGGACACGGTTTGATGTTTACAAAGACACAAGATAGAACTGTCAAAGCTTTTACAGACTCGAGCTGGGTAGGGTAGCTTACTGACAGAAGATCCACAAGTGGCTATTGTACCTTCGTTTGGGGAAATCTTGTAACATGGAGAAGCAAAAAACAACAAGTTATTGCTAGAAGCAGTGCAGAAGCTGAATTTCGAGCATTGGCTTTAGGGATGTGTGAGGGAATTTGGCTACTCAACGAACTACATGTAGACCAACAAGGAAAATTCAAGATTCTATGTGACAATCAATTAGCAATTCAAATAGCAAAAAATCCTGTCCAACATGATCGCACTAAGCATGTTGAAATTGATAGACATTTCATCTTGGAAAAAATTTATAATGGGACAGCCTCCTTGAGCTATGTCCCTACAGAAGGTCAGCTGGCAGATCTGCTCACAAAAGCCTTACCAAAACCAGCATTCGACGGGCTATCATCCAAGCTGGGAATATATAATATATATTCTCCAGCTTGAGGGGGAGTGTAGAAGTATAAGACTGCTATTGTAAATAGATTAGAATTATTTTAGATTAAATTTTATCTAATAGATAGAGTTTGTACTTTAGTATAACTCCTTATTCAACAAGGAGTCCTGAAAACTTTGTATTACTGCCGAGTCTATTTAAAGACTCAATTCTTGTAACGAAAACATAATTAAAAAATAACAGAAACCTTATTCTTTTTGTTTCTCACCTCTCTACAAGAATTAAGGTTGGTTGGTAGAATTCATAGACAGAAGCAATAAGATGAGGTTTGGTTAGTGAGCACTATAAGAAGGGATAGATGTTATTGGGATTGGAATGCTATAGAGACAGCAGCAATGTGATGAAGGCAACTGCATAAAATTTCTTAACCAAGACAGCATTTGGGCTGGGGGAGTGAGGAGAGGAAGATGGAAAAAAAAAATTAGAAAACTTCCCAAGGGGATGCCACTAGAAACACTAAGCTGACTAAATTAGAAAAAGCATTTCTATGTTCTAATTCAAATTTAAACATAATTACCTCAATATCATAATTTATGGTTGTTTTCCCCCTTAGACATGGCATCCTTTAACACAACCCTGAATTGCTAACATTGTCGAAAAGGGTAATCAAACCTATTCTTCCACAATTTTAGCAAGATTCAAGGAAGTGAAGTTGGTAAACAGAGAATATGTCAATAACAGTTAAGTTTATTCATTTTATGGAAAAATGTTTACTGTGCACGTATTAAAGAAGGTATTTCTGTAGGATTTTAATTCTTATATAACGATTGTGATGGTTGTGTAATTGTCTAATTTACCTCCATTTTGACCAGATTTTTTTTTAGCAAAGCCTCAATTTTTTAAGCTGATGGAGTTCAAAATTTTGTTGCAGGCTGATGGCCACAGGGTTAGATTGGCAACTCACTCAAATTTTAAAGATTTCTTTTTGAATGCTGGGTTAGAGTTCTTCCCTTTAGGGGGAGATCCAAAAGTTCTTGCTGGCTGTGACTGTCTAGATTTTGTCTTAATAATAATATTTCTAAACTAAATCCTTATTTATTGTTGAAGGTAAGATCCTTTATCATAACTTCATATAGTTGCTCTGGATATATATATGGGCAAGGGAAGGGGCTGTTTGAAGTAGATTCATTTTTTCCCTGGATTTTATTTATTTGTAGACAAGCTTTCTCATCAAATACCAAAAACATAAACTCTAATAAAACTCATTTTTAAAGGGCATCTGGAAAGATTCTATGAGCAATTCAAAGATCTTTGTGAGAAAATATCTGCCAAAGGCCTCTTTGATGGTTCCCTTATTATGTATTTTCATGTTTCAATTGAGGCTACATCAGGCCTCTTTTCTATTTTCCTTTTTCCCCTTCCCTTTTATCCAAAATTTGAGATTTTATATGAAAGTGTTGTGTACCAAGCATTTGGCAATATTCTACTTATTTTCTTTCATTCTTCTAGTAATTTCTATAGATTACTCTCAATCACTAAAAAGGGGTTATCAAAGACATTGTCTTTTGTCCACTTTCAGACATATCAATCAGGTTGTCTCCGTTACCTTCTGAAACTATTGTACTAATCACTGAGTTTTCTGCAGATATGGTAAAAAATAAAGGATTCTTGCCATCAGTTCCTTCAGAAATTCCTGTTCAGAGGCAGCAAATGAAGGAAATAATATTCTCTCTTCTTGATGCCTGCCGGGCCAATGATCCCGACAGTGATGCCAAATTTGATGTAGATGTTTGATGTAGATGCAATAATTGCCAATCCTCCTGCATATGGTTAGATCTTATTACCTCTTTTTCATTTTTAAGATGTACGTTTTTGTCTGATGACAATTGAGCATTTTGGTTGGAATTTCTTCTGTTCATCTATTTCACCATCTTGGATGTTCTGCAATATTTAACCTGAAGAAACATTAACTCTCCATTTTTTTTCCCTACATATTCAATGTTCTATATTTAAATTTTTTTCTGATGCATGAAACTTATTGACTTCTGCTCTTTTCCTCTCTCATGCTTCTAATGGGAAAAAATGTTTTTTTCAGGACATACACATGTTGCAGAGGCGTTAAAAGTACCACTTCATATATTCTTCACTATGCCATGGACGTCAGTCTTGGTTGATTGGGATGTTATACGTTATTCTAAATAAATATGTTTTGGATTGTGCGTGCACCATCATTTCTGGTATCACTCGTCTTTTATGAAGATATCAGCTTTGGTGTTGTCTTTTTGTGACAATTCATTCATTTCCCTAACTGATCTATATTCCTTGTATGTGTTGGGTTTAGATATTGAGAATAATCACAGGGTCAATGACATTTGTCACCTTTCTGTCAGGCCTACTAGTGAATTTCCCCATCCTTTATCTCGTGTTAAACAACACGGTTACAGAGTGAGTCTGGTTTTTGCTTCTTCAGTCTTCAATTTTATTTATAGATCTATTCATATATTGGTAGTCTTGAGTCTCGACTGCAGCTTTCATACCATATTGTTGATTCCTTAATATGGCTTGGAATACGGGACATGATTAAAGAGCTCAGGAGGAAAAAACTGAAGCTGAGGCGTGCCACATTTTTGAGTGGATCCTATAGCTCTCTTACAGATGTGCCTTATGGGTATATATGGAGCCCCCACCTTGTTCCCAAACCAAAAGGTCATTTTATTTATGTTTCCCTTATAAGTTTGTCTTGATCTTATAGTGCAACTGCTAACACTTCATTCATTTTGGCAATTACTTGTTGGATTGATGATTGAGAGAGATGATGCAATATGAGCAATTTTAAGCCCTTTTTCCTTTTGTTCGTTTTTCTTCTATTTTCCTTGAGCTTTTTTTTTTCCATTTCTTGGGAAATTATTCTGAACCATGTAGAAACTCTTATGGCAGTTTTGTATATTGGAGTTGTTTTATGGAGTTACATGTCTCAACATACTCTTGAAATTTGTAGTATTCCTGCCTGGACTTAAATGGTTCTAACTGCTTTTGTCTTCTAACAGCCTGTTCAGGAACCAGAAAGGATGACCCAAATAATAGTACAAGCACCGGAGAAAACTAGACAAAGAGGCATTATAAACAAAGGCTGGGGTGGTCTTGGCAATTGTAATTTCACTTGTTCTTTTCTCATATTTCATTAGTTAGATGTCCAATCATGTTCAGTATGTGGGAGTAGGGGTGTAAACGAGCCGAGTCGAGCTCGAGTAGTGTTGAGCTCGACTCGGCTCGTTAAGATTTTGAGTCGAGTTCGAGTAATTTTTAACGAGCCTAAGAAATCTAAGCTCGACTCGGCTCGTTAAGAACTCGAGTGTTAAGAACTCGAGTCGAGTTCGAGCTTGATTCGAGCCCAATCGAGTCAAGTATTGACCGATCTTTGACCGTGTCGAACATGAGTAACTCGACATCTGTCACGTCTCATTTAAAGCCCTATCAAGAAAAAAAACTTCGATACACAAGTTGCGTAAACTCAAGCTTGTTAATTTTAGGGTTTAGGGTATTAGTTTAGGGTTTAGAGGTTTAGGTTGTTAGGTTTAGAATTTAGAATTTAGATTTTAAGGTTTTAAGTTTAGAAATTTAGATTTTAAATTATAAAAAAAACTTAGTATAATACGTTTTCGAGTAGCTCGCGAGCTTTTCGAGTCGAGTATCATGTAGCTCGGCTCGGTAAGAACTCGAACCGAGTTCGAGCTTTGATCGAGCTTTGACCGAGTCGAGCTCGAGTAGCTCGCGATCTGTCTCGTCTCATTTACAGCCCTATGTGGGAGTGGATAATGCTTAGTTATCTTTTCTCCAGTGGCAGAACCGCCGGACTCTGTATTTACTCGACAACTGTCCCCATGACTGGCTATTCTTACAATGTTCGGCCGTGGTAAGTTGTGACGTAAAGCTTCGAGCTCCAAGGGCAGTTGAGATGATTTGCTGTTATATTTTATACACGATACCATTCTTTTGCAGGATCCTTGATATCATGAGCAATGAGCTACATTTTATATGTAGGTATAGTGTGTGTTATGTTGCAAAAAATTGATCCATTTTAGGACCTGTAAACTAGGGTAGTGCTAAGCTCCTTGGCTTTGGAGGGGTTGCATAAAGTTGTTTTGTCTTCAATATGTATGGTAGTAGTTGCGTTTGAAGCATTTTATAAGGAGAGAGGCCATCATTCATGTTTTTACATTTTATTGCATTTTTCTACCACCATTCTTGTTTTCATTTTATTACATTTTTCTTCATTTCTAATATGCATCATTATCGTGCCTTTTAACTAAGATTAGCCTAGCAGTTGTTACCTTAGGAGGATTTAGGTCAAAGGTTCTCACCTCGCTCCCTCTTCTACATTCCGATGTACCAAACAACGAACTATTGAAGTGTCGCTCCTTTAAAAAACAACACAGTTGGTTTTAAGTTAGCAAAGGATTTCAAGTTTTTGCTTCTTTTCTTATGTCTCAGGTATTAGTTTGTTTGTAGATGAGTATTTGAAATACCTTATGGTTGTCTCAAAAACGTTTTGATTGTTTCCTTGTATGTATTCACCAGGTTCATCATGGTGGAGCTGGAACTACTGCTGCCGGTCTTAAAGCCGCGGTAACCTGGCATCTCCAAGAGTATATCCATTTGATTATTTCTTCCACTTTTTAAAGTCATTTTGACTATTGAATACAGTGTCCAACAACTATTGTCCCTTTCTTTGGGGACCAACCTTTCTGGGGAGAGCGAGTGCATGCCAGAGTAGTAGGTCCTGCACCCATCCCGATTGAGGAGTTCTCACTTGACAACCTAGTTGATGCAATAAACTTTATGCTGGATCCTCAGGTACGATGAATTTCCTCTACCATTAACTTAAACTGCAAAAGAATAGCGGTTTCTGTCTTCTTTTTAAGGATTTAGAAGGTGGAATCCTGGTGGGATGGTTTGGTTGCTTTATTGAGACCTAGATGTCCTGGATTTATGTTGATAGAAGCCATGTTTATTTTTCCTGATGTAACTTTGTCCAACACCTGCATTCAGCATATTTGGATATGGGTGTGGGGATCTGACTTTCTAAGGATCCTTCACATACATGTCTGTTTAGGACATTCACACCCAAATCCGTGTAACATGGGCCTAAAACCGGGTTATATGAAGCAGGCTTAAGTCTGTAATGCTTCAAATAATTGTCACTCGGTAAACAAGGAAATCATTTAAACTTTAGGCAAGAAGAGACATCCTGAACCAGTAAAAGAGAAGGGAAAACTGATAAACTTGTTTGTTATAGTTAGCAGTTTAGAGCTTAGCAATCCCCACCCCCCTGAATATCTCACTGTAGATTGTTTAAAAGGAAATGGTTGATGGCAGGTGAAACAGCGTGCTGTTGATTTAGCAAAAGCCATGGAAGGTGAAGATGGAGTTGCAGAGGTGCTGTAAAAGCCTTCTATAAACATTTCCCCGTCAAAAATGCCAAGGAGAAACCCGAAGGCGAATCCGATCCTACCCAAGCGCATTCAGGATTTTCGATAACATTATTATGGTCATGCATAAATTTTCAAGCTTCATGTTTTAATGATTATTGTTGGATTTTAATTCTTGTGTAACACAGCTTGTTGTGATATCCTGAAGCTACTGAGTACTGATCATAGCGGTCCCCTCCAGTTTGGCCAAGAAGGGGGAGAAGAGAATTTTCTGACTTACTAAATTGGTATCGTTTGGGAATTTCCCGGCAATAAAGCTAATAGATTGATAACGGTTTGATAGTTTTTTTTAGATGATAAAAGAGATTTGAATGCTAACTTTATTATATGCATTTCTATCAAATTCTATAAACACTTGAATATTATTTTAATTTTGATTCAAATAATATTAAATATTTAATTTTTTTATTGCAAATTCGCAATACGTTTTGTATATACAGATAATGAATTAAGATATTTTAATTCAATATTGTAAAGAATTAAGATATTTATGTTTGATATTTGTGATGCAATTGGCCATTGTAGCGATGGCTTTTTTCGCTAAAAAACATTTTTTCAACGTGTTTGAATTTTTCAGATATAAAACGTTTATTCCGTGGGGTTTAAGAAAAAACCGCATTTTTAAAAATTGGAGTCGACACCGGCCACTTAGGTAGGCCGGACACCATAAAACTAGAGATTTTAAAAATTATTGGGTTCGGGAGTCGGTTACGGATGGTGAAGGATTAGCACCCTTACACCGCCTAAAGTTGGTACTTTAATAATTATCGCTTTATTAATATTGAATTTTTCGGATTAAAGTGACGATTAGTTTAAAATTCGGTCATAATTGCGAATAAATTTTAAGGGTCCCGTTATCCGAGAGTAAACGTCCAACCACTATCACTACGCCTGATACTGGTCCCGTTTACGCTCGGATAAAGGGCACCGCATTGACAATTTATATCTCGATATGCAATCTTAGTAGGCCAAATATCAAACATGGCAAATAATTTAAATGCAATAAATATTAACATAACATAATGCTAATCTAACATAAATAAAATACGTAATTAAAACACACATATATATATCGAGCTTAATAGTAGATAAAAACAAATTTAACATGTCACGATAACAAGGCATGAATAAATACATGTATAGACAAAAACATATATTTCAAGAAGACACATATTAGAAATAAAACACATTTCAACACATATAGAGCAACATATTATACATAAAAGAAAATACGCTAACACGTAACCTAAAAAAGCCAAGAGAACATACAATACATACAAAAATGCAAAACATGTCGTGTACGAGCCAACTAGAACATAACATGCTTTATACGAATAACCGAACAAAAAAATACGTAACCATCATAAACCTAACACACATATACATGTAAACATGAAAATACAAGGCATATACGAGGGATATATAATAAGGCAAAAGACCACATCAACATATACGATTATAATACAAACATGAATATTTACATGGAAACATGACAAATGAAAAGAAATAAACATCAGTGGCAGAAATTAAAGAACAATAATATGTAATTAAGGACGAAAATGCAAAATAGACAGAACCTAGAAGGATCAAAACTGTAATTGGACCAAGGGGCAGACCCGAAATGAAAAATTCAAAAACGCGAGATGGTTAAAGGGGTAATTTTACCATTTAAAAACTGATTCGGTGTAATTTAGGGACTGGATTGCAAGATTTTGAAATACAATGGGGACCAGAGTTGTAAATATACCATGCGGCGAGACAGAAGTGAAAATATTGAAAACGCGGGGGGATTTATTACGCAATTTCCCCATTTCACGAAATAATAACACCTATAAATTCCCCCTTTTTTGGCCGGAACCAAATTTTCCCCCATTTGCTCATTTTTTCAGTTTTATAATATCCTTCGTTCTTCATTTTCTCTCAAACTCATCCTATAAACCCAGAATCCGGTGGCCGGCCGCCGTCTTCTCCGCCGCCGGTCGTCGCTAACCGGCGCCTGCGAGCCCCAAAAAATACACCAAAATGAACCCTTCCTTACCCTCGACACGAATCCGAACTTGGATTCGGAGAAAAAGCTTTCATTTGTCATAGATCTAGGAAATACGAAACGAAAAAAAACCCCTCTTTTTGTTTTCAACCCAAAACGAAGCCACAAAGGGGTCCCCCACTCCTTTCAGTTCACCACGTTCGGCTTGGGAAAGCCGAAAAGGCTTATCACTGGTGAGGGGAGATCCACCGACGGCGAAGGTAACGACTTCTAACCCTCTTTTTTCTTTTATTTTACTACGTATATTTTGTATGCATGCAACAAAAGTGGAAAAAAAAAAGAAGAGTATTACCACTGAAGACCTTTTTTGTATTTTTCTTTCGATTACCACTGGGCTCTTTCGATTACAACTCTCTGTTTTTACAAAAATTATTTTTCATACATATATGCCTATCTTTGGTTTGGTACAAGTAATATAATATTTGCCTTCAGATCTGGACTGCTACTGACATAATACTTTCTTGTGTTTTGACATGTCTGAGCGCGGTGGTTGAAGATCGGCATGGTGAAGAATGGTGGCGGTGTGGGCTCTGTCTTCGGCCAGAGGTGTTCTCGGTCGTTAGATCAGATCTGATCTAACGCTCGGGCTGGCTTGGAGGATGAACGGCCCAGATGAAGCCTCGATCGGTGAAACGGCTCCAGATCGTGACACGTGTGGCTCAACAGTCGAGGGGTCAAAGCGCGTGGGGCTCACGCACGCGTGGGATATCAAAGAGTCTGCGCGTGGACCGCACGCGCGCGTGGCACTCGAAGCGTCCAGACGTGTAGTGCACGCGGCTGGCAGATATTTTGTTCCTTGCTTGATCGTGGCCGTTGGATCAGATCTTGATCCAACGGCCCATAGTCATCTGCACACAAAATAATTGTAATTAAATAGAGTTTGGGTTTGGGCCAACCGGGCCTTGTAATAGTATTAGACTTGTAATTGGACTTGGACTAGCAATTTATTTATTTGGTTTAATATATATTTTTTGGATTTCATTTTATATATTAGCCCAATAAGAATATTAATAGTATAACAACAATACACATACGATAATACAAACGTATATATTATAACATACTAGCATACGTACATATAATCATACACATAATTAACATAACATCTACACACATTAAACAAATACGCTCATACTAACTATAGATACATGCGTGACACACGTACCGTTAATACGTATATATACATAGTTTATAATATACATGCACACACCACACCTTATATATATTAGTAACACTCATGCACATAATAAACATATAATACAATGTATACATGCAACACTAATATACTATTAATTATACTAATATGTATTTACAAACCAGATAAAAATGAGTGATTACAACTATGGGATGAAGGGATAATTTTTTTAAAAAAAATAGTATTAGTTATTTATGTGCAAAAGTTGTACTTAACATATTTGAATATGAATATTGAATAAAGTGGTTCCAACGGAAAAATAAATATTGTTATCTTTAGGTTATTTAGGTTTGAGCAGATTATCTGTATAATGTATATTTGTGATCTCATATCTTTATATTATTTACTCTATTTTATGAATTTAATTAAATAAATAATGCAATTAATCATAGGGATCAATTTTATTTATTCTAAGTATAAATACATATTTTTCATCCAAAGGTGTGAGTGCATTTAGGGCATTTGCATCTTTTAAATTTTATAAATAATTACATTGCAAAAACGATATTCTTTTTCAACCATGAATTTAGACAATAATGGAGGTGTTAGGGTAGTCCCGCCTCTTGAAATTTTTATATATTTTAGACTTTTTTAATATTTTAAATTAATGATCTAATTTCACACCTCCTAAACGTTTTAAATACTCATATAATTTTACTAAGTATAAAAAATTGATCCACCGACATTTGTGTCCGTGATTGAATTAAGGCACACCAAGGCATTAGAAAAAGGGCAAAAAAAAAACTAACATAAATAATATTATCATAGTAATTAAGACTGGGCAGAACAGAGTGGTTTCATCCCACATAAATGAAGGTTGGAAACTAGCAAATAAATATATGATTAGTGATCTTACAAACAAATTGGCCCATAACATCATAGTTGTTCCTTATTGCTCCGTGTCTCCAAAGTTTAAATTTAATTATTTTCTTCGTAATGCAATATACTGTATCATTACACCGAACTTTTATTACCAAATCATTGTTTTATTTAATTTTAAATGACTTTTAAAGGGCTCATTTTTATCTTAACCTATATGTGGATGAAAAATAAAAGAAACCATTTTTTTAAGATTTATAAAAGTACGAAAAGACAAAAAATTATTATATTTTAAATTAAAAAATATTACTAATTGCGTTGATATTTGAATTGACACTAAATTCAATCACTTTTAATAAATAGAGGTCAATCCAATGAGATAAATATTTTTAGTGCAAACCAACCTGCAACCAATTTTATATCTTAAAAATGTTAGAATTTAATACATATCCTAAATCGGCTTGCATGTAAACGTGAAGATACTCACTTTACATTATTTATATTAAAACAATAAAAAAATAGTTATTTTTCATTCTCATACGAGTTAACATGTAAATTAACCGATTAAATACATCATTTAAAATAAAAATAAAATTATTATTTTACATAAATTTATTTGAGTTTTTAAAAAATTATAAAAAGTATTTAAAAAAAATCTAAAATTTGTTTGACCCAAATTATCTTTTAGTCACTGGACAAAGATATGACTGGGATGGGAAAAAAACAAATTATGGATTACTAAATACATGCAATTGGTCCCAACAAATGTATTAAACATATAATCAATGAATTCGAATATCAAATGTATTAAACAAAAACTCGTACTCAGATAATATCCATCTTTATTCAACCTGCAATGAGAAGGCATCTTGACTGCCTTTCTATGATGGAAAGAGAGCCCAAGCTATGTTATCCAAGAAGCTCTTCAAGTTTTTAAGACATTTCGTGTTCGAATTTTCTTCATGAAACATAATCCTCTAAAAAATACAATGAACACTTGGGATAAATTAAGCATGGTCATATTGAAACATGCCTATATCCGAACACTAATCCAAATCCAACTTAGAATTACCATGTAAGAGTTTGAACCAATGAATTGATTCTACTACATATATGCTTTAAAATACCGATATGGTCATTTTAACAAAGCTAGGAAGTTGGAATAAGGTAAGCAAAGGTGACTAACTAAATAAAAAACTAAACCGGAAAATGGGGAAATTCGTCTAACAGTTTTTTGTCATTATCACGCAGAATTCAGGGAGAGACAACATTAGGAAATTTTGAATTTACCATAAAGCAATGCAGCAGATGCTTTCATGAATTTAATGATTCACTTAGTAGCCCTTGTTTCCACGGATCCTAGCTCTCATGTCAACCTGGAACGGAACAAAACATAAATAAAGATGCATAACACGTTAGTAGCATATCATAAAGTCTTTAATTCTAACACCTAGCATTTATAATAATGAATTTGTATTTGTGTTAATGACCATTCATTTTCAACAACCGAATATCCAATTTCGCGTGAAAATAGCTTCTTTTTTTTCAAAATAATACGAGTATGATCCTGTGTTAATCTCCTTTGAAATGATAGTTATTTTCTATTTATCATGAAACTGTTAAAAAAATATAGCAATGTGCAGAGCACAGAGATGTTGCAACAAGGATTCATCTACACGAGACCGGAGAATTTGTGTATTCCTATTGCGATAATATACCTTCTTGTGTCTTAACCATGTTTAAGAGGAATTTTTAGACATGTCGTTTTTGTTCATTTTACTGTTACTAATAAAATATATTATGAGGATTGATAGTCCTTTAAGAGGGATCAATCCTCCTTTACAGAAGAACAATCTTAAAGGGATCAGTCCTTCCGTGTATAAATTTGGAAGGACCGGTGCAGGCATAGATACTCTTTAAAAACGAGGCCAAGCTTAGACAGTTTTCTAGCATATTTCTGGTAGGGAATGGGCAGACACAATTCTTGTTCATACAATGCCTAGTCCTTCCGTGTATAAGCGAAACAGCAATTTGCAGTTCCACAAAGAAGCATCAACAGAATAAGTTGCATCCAAAAGGGAAAAACATAACTTTACCAGCTTTCTCTCAACAATTTGTTTCCCTCCCTTTGTTCAAAAGAGATTCTGATTAAAATGGTGTCTGAAATTTTTATTAATACCAAGCAAAAAATATTTACAAGAAGCATTTTACTTGTACAATAAATACTGCTTTGAGCCAAATTGAAATTCAAATACATGGTAGCTACAGTAGAATTATTACTAATTATTCCTTACATCAGGCCAGAAAGATGTTTTCACTGTAATTCAATAGGTCTTATTCTGCATCTTATGTATTGGTCCGTTTGGGATTTTATCCTACTAATCGTGTACAACAGAAGATATGATACGACACAAATTATTAACACAAATACAGCATGAATACATGAAATGTCAAAATCTATACAAAACGAATTAATTAACACTCTAAAATTTAAAGATAGATAGCACCTTAAACACAATTATGGCATAAGAGATAAAGACACACCATATGGATGCAAATATTATTAGGTCTAGTCCTTACCCTTGCTGTGTGCAACTGCAAATACAAGTTATACTTACCTGGTTTCGATTTGGAAAAACTCAAGCCAAGCGCAAGCTACTCAAAGTTATCAAGTGAACCAAGTTCAAGAATCTTAACACTTGACTCGAGTAACTCGCTCCCAAAGTATATTCATTATTCTTAATTAATAATGAAAAAACACAATTCAAGCTCATTACAGATTATTAAGTTTGAATACGAATAAGAGAATCGATACCGGCAGCAGGCCTTCACTAAACCAATTAGAATTATAACTTCCACCATTATCAACTCTATGATTAAAACCCAAAACCATAAATCTTCGGTAATGACAAAGAAAGAAGAAGAATCAGCATGCCTGTCCTCTTTTGCAATTGAAATAAGTTTCTCTGAGTCCAACACATTCTCTAGGTATACAAGGGCTTTTTTCTCCAGCGCATTCCCTGAATGAACGCTTCTCAACCTAATTAATCCCGAAATTCGCATATTCAGTAATTTTCTAATATTTCGTCTTACTGCATCGAATCCGGAAATCAAAGGGATAACCAAAAGAGAGAGTATATGAGAAAGTGGAAAAAAGAATACCTTAACACAATCTGATTCACTTAGACACTTTACCAGTTCCATGGCCAAACCTTTGCAAGATTTTGCCATTTTTCAATTTCACAGCAAATTTTAAGAAAAAAAACGGCCTTTTTGCCTTCAAATCTGACAAGTTTATTCGATTGAATAAGGTTTTACTACTTTTCAAATAATAATAATAATAATAAGGTTTTACTTCTTTATTTTTTGGGGTTAAATTATAAATTTTACCATAAAATTTTATTCTTTTTATTTTTGTCACTAAAATTTAATTTTTTTTAATTTATTCACTTAATTTTCACATTGCATCGTTAAATTTCAAAGTGTGATACATGACAAAAGTATGATGACACATCAAAATGATGTAATTTTGAATCCCTATAAAAATTACAAAAACGTTGTTTTAAATTCTTATAAATTTATTTTTTCTCCCTCTTAATTTCCATAAGCATATCTAAATCGACCTATATTTTGACCACCGCTTTCTGCAAGACGAGTCTCATAAATTTTACTCAACTCCTTTTACTCTCTTAAACTTGAATTTAGTATCCGTTTAACCGGTAAACACTCCAAAACTTCATGAATTTAAAGTTAAACATTTTAATTTTTATTATTCGATCTCCACCATTTATCGTTGGATGAAACCCAAACGAAAATATGCTGCTTCTCATCCTAAAAGGGTACTCTTCACCTTAGAATCTTTAAATGGAAATTTCGATTATCGGAGATACATCAAAGTCAGGGGTAAGTTTTTTTCTTCTATTTTTTATTTTTCAGTTTCTTTTGTGTTTTTTTCTTCTTTTTTTCATTATAAAGACTTGTTCTATATACAGGCGGTGTAAAGTTTTTTTTTACACAAGCATGTTTAATCTTAAGCTAAAACTAAAAATTGAAATCCCTAACTCTAAGCCTCTAAATACTAACTATAAACCCTAAACATTAAATCCTACATTTCAACCATAAACCTTAAATTTTATGCCCTACAATCTAAACTACTAACCTTTAAACCCTAAACTAAAACCCTAAACTCCTAAACTAACTCGCTTGTAGAAACTAAAGTTTACAACACCGGTGTATGAGATATCCATCATAGCTTTATTTAATTTTCAGATTTATCAAGAATTTTTTTATAATTTTTGGAAGATATACGTACCCTTACAATATACATTATTTATGGACTATGGTTGTTGGCTTTCTTTTGAAGTTTGTTTTTCAACAAACACGGTTGCCCATCTTCAAGTTCATTCCAATTAATCTGAAATTATTCATAGTAAAAAATTATTTTGAATAATAAGTTTGAAGATTAATTGTGCCTTTTTATTCACTATTATTTTGCACTTTCTATTTAAAACCTCTAATTGAAATCTCAAAATTTTATTTGCGTAGAAACACTATTTATGTCACAAACTTTTACAAGAGCTAGGAAAGGAGATATGTGCACGACAAATTTCTCCATTCAAACATAAAAATTAATATTAATGTTAATATTTTTGGTGAAAATTATTATTAATAAACTATTAACAGATGTTAATGTGGCAGGTCAAAAATTGATAAAAATAACGTGATGTCAGTATAAAGTTAGAAAGATAATAATGTAGTGACACAAAGGAATTTGTTGGGAGGCTCGATGATCAACCGAGATAGCCTAGCGGGGGTGAATTGGTTTTTAGGTGTTTGAAGTAGAAGCTATGGAAATTAAAAATGAGATACAAGGATTTATAATGGTTCAAGCTTCTAACTAAGCTCTACATCCACTACCTTAGCTTCCTAATAAGGATTTTCCCAAATTCATTATGAATTTCTTCCCTTTTTCAAGGCTCAAGAGGAAACCTTTACAATACAAGATTGTAGTACCCATTTTTAGTCCGGACCAGACTCAAATTCATAAATCGGGCCCATTACAAATATTATACCCTATACCCATATTAAATATAAACCAAACCCATTAAAAGCCCAAAAACCCATTCTAATTAAATAAACCAAAAATACTCTAAATTGTCCTAAGCACCCTTAACCCTAGAAAAACATAAACCTAAAAACAACATAGCCACCCACTTGCCCCTTAGCCGCCGCCCCCTCATTGTCTGCACGTGGCGGCCACGCGCGCCGGCCACCGCACCGTCCAACCCACTTACAACCGACCTCTGCCCCGCCGCTTGACATGCCGGCGGCCGCCCAGATTTGCAAAAATCAGAGTAACTTGTTATTTTTATTACAAAAACATGTATCAAATCGGGTTATAAAACCCCCCAAGACCATATGTAAACGGGATTAGTTCAAAATGAAATAAAATATGGGTTGTTTCGGTTTATATAAAAAGAGAGAGTTTGAAATATAAAAAAAGAATTCGAAAAAGGTAAAAAAAATTATACCTTTGTTTTTGTTAGATCTAAGCAAATATGGGCTTTTCTCGAAAATCCAAGGCCGGATTCAGATTCGAGACGTCTAAGAGGGTCGGAAAGGTCGCGACTTTTCGCATTCTGTCCATCGGCACTGCCACACCACCACCGGCAGCCAGGCTCGACCAAGGAAAGGGGGAGAGTTTGAGAGAGTTTAGGGGTTTTATTTTTTTGAAACTAAAATAATGTTTTTTTGTGAAAATTTGACTTATATATTGGATCAAAAATAAGGGTAAATTACATACTAGGTCCCCATTCCCATCTCATTTTTTAAAAGTTATCTACCGCATGGGATAACTATCCCTAGGTCCGTGGCAGTTTTTATTTGTGTATATGTATATTATAATAGTTATTATACATATATTATATTATTATATTTATATGTTTTTTTATCTCATTTTGAATATTTTGATAAAACTTATTTTAATATTGAGGGAATATTTTCTACTTTATTTCGGATATTGGCTAGGAAGTGACATCCTGACTCATTCGGGTGTCATCTTTCTCTGTTTTTGCAAATAAGGAAATGTTCTCCTTAGACCGTTTTTTGGATTAAATTTTAAATTTAAAAATCGAATTTTTGTTTTCTTGCAAAGACAACATTAAATCAACGGGTACCAATTTTGGGCGTTGTGGGGGTGCTAATCCTTCCCCACGCGTAACCGATTCCTGAACTCAAACGTTTGAATCTCTGGTTACTTTTTTTACGGTGTTCGGCCTACTAAAGTGGCCGGTGGCTACTCCATCCATTTTCCACCTCCTATTTTTTAATTTTTTTTTTCCATTTTTTCATCTATTTCCCATTTTCATTTTTCAAAATTCTTACGGTATTCTGCTAAAAGCGTCATCCTGGTCTCCGGGTGACGTCTTCTTTGATATCGTAAAGAAACACATTTTTAATATTATTTTCAAAGGAGGGAAAAACCCTGATTACAGCTTGGCGACTCCGCTAGGGATGTTTTTTTAAAGAGGATCAGGCCAATGTTGGTTTTGTGTTGTCTTGCAAAAATTCGAAGATTCGTTTTGATTTAATTTTTTATCCCCAATATTCATGCATGAGCTTTCGACCCGAGCTCCTCAACCCTTAAGTGGGAGAGATTACTTTGCTCCGTTGGGTTTTTACCCCCATATAGTGTTGTAATATGCTCCTGGATTATTGGTCCTTATATTTCATGGGGTTTTCAACCCCCGTATGGTATAAGGGTCGTATTCCCTCGAATCGATGTCCTCGCGACAGTTCGGGTACCCTTTCCTTTAGATCCGAACCACATATAGGGAGCCGTAAGAGTCACCCTTTTAAAGCCATGCGAAACTCTGCCTGTTTAGCAGTCACCCTTTTTAGGCTTTGGTACATTTATTTGTTTTTTATGTACAGTTTTTTATCTATTTTAATTTTTACTTTGTTAATTTATTCATTTTTATCTGGACTGACCTCATTTTCTTATTTTGATTGCATCATATTAAATTCACTTATTGTGCATTAATTGCATGACACCATCATTTTAATTCTTGCGTTTCACTGGCATTAAGTACTGATTCACGACTATTTCCTAATTTGAAAAATTCATTATCAGGAGAAAATCTAGTACCCTAGATATCAAATGCAATGTTCAAAGTTGTAAATAAATCCCATAAATTCAAAACTTAAGCCACATGAACTATTTTTGAATTAGTACCTCCGCATCTAGGACATGCACCTTGCATTTACATGCATACATTCACAATTTTGAAACCGGTCTCCTGGGATGCCCCATGCAAGTAATACCAGATAAAGTGGAAGTTGACCGATCTAGCATTTTACCGAGCCTATGCAAGAGCTTGGTCCAAAGGCATTTTTGAGAATGACCTTCGCGTTCATACAGACACCATACCTCTACAAGGCCCCACGTCCAGGGGTATTTCCAGGCCCGACTAGGGGCAACATATCGCATTCATCCTTCAAGAAAAGGCGAAAACATACCCCAAGCTTCAAATTCGCTTCTTTTTAGACGAAGTTCAATGAAAATAATTTTGGGGCATGCACCTAGGAAGACATAATAAGATAATCAAAGCCAAGGGGCATCCTCACAAAATAAGACCGATAACTCAAAATTGACTAAACATGAAGTCAGTGGCATCCCTTTTAGGGGCAAAAAATCATTTGCACATTCATTAAGATCATTTGGCATCAAGTGCATACATCATACATTCATACGAGTTATTATGCAAGCATATTAGGCATAAAATCGTGGCATTCATGATGCATTTATTTTTGGCATAAACGCACAAAGAGGTCCAGGGAAGATACCAAAGAAGCTCAATTACAGGGGCAAAGACATGATGATCATTTCCTAGCCCAAAGAAGGCCGAATATGCAGAAAAGCTCAAACATCCAGATAACAACGGGAAAATTTGGAACAATTACTAATTAATGTTTTCTTTCATTTTTAGGTCATGATTTCCGCCATAAAATGACAGAGCTGACCTTTTTCTAATTTTACTTCCGTCAATGGTGGTAGACCAATTTAATCTAGATTCGGCCTCTCCGTTGTAATGTAGCGGATCCCATATTTTCCCGGTCTTATCTCTCTATTAGTTGTGTTGCAATACCAAATTATTATCAAGAAAAATCAAAAATAAAAAAAATCAAAGCTTCATCATCCGATCATGCCCCTCCGTTGATGGATTGGTTAGGTCCAAGTTATTATCATCTGATCTGGTTCCTCCGTTAATGGTGTAGCCAGGTCTAAGTTGCTCTCATCCGATCTTGTTCCCCCTTTGATGGCGTAACAAGGTTCAAATTACAGATATCCAATCTCACATCTTGTGTTGATGGAGAGGTTGAGTCCAAGTTGCAGCTGTTCGATTAACCCCTTGCGTTGATGGAGTGGTGGGTCCAAGTTGCTTTCATCCAGTCTTGTTCCTCCGTTGATGGATTAACAAGGTCCAAATTGCAAACATCCAATCATGCCTTGATAGAGAGGTTAGGTATAAGTTACAGATATCCAATCTCACTTCTTGCGTTGATGGAGAGGTTGAGTTCAAGTTGCTGTTATCCAATTCTACTTCTCCATTGACGGTGCAGTAGCATCCAAGTCACTGTTATCTGATTCTATCATTTCGTTTATGGATTGACTGAACAAGTATCCCAAATTTTGATCATGCCTCTTCGTCAGTGTTGCAGCTGGATCAAAACTTTCACATTTAGATCGTGCCTCTTCGTCGGTGTTGTAGCCGGACCAAAATTTACCAACTTTTGATCCTACTTCTTCGTCGATGTTGTAGCTGGATCAACCCTACTAACTTCAGACCATGCCTCTTCGTCGGTGCTATAGCTGGGTCAAACATTTACTGACTTTATGTCTTGCCTCTTCATCGGTGTTGTAGCTAGACCAAATTTACTAACTTCTGATCCTACCTCTCCGTTAGTGTTGTAGCTGGATCAACCCCATTCTTTGACCTTGTCTCTTTGTCGGGTGTTGTAGCTTGGTCAAACCATATTATTCTTCGATCTTGCATTTTCGTCTAGTGTTGTAGCTCGGCCAAATTTACACTTTCAGACCCCGTCTCTTCACCAAAGTTGTAGCTGGGTCAGACATCAGAACCTCCATCTTTTGATCCTACCTCTTCGTCAGTGTTACAGCTGGATCAAACTATTTTGACAAGTCCGACAGAAATGTTGGCGCAACGTGCTTAAACACGGTAAAGTTTAAGACAATGGATAATTCAAATGTCCATCAAAAATACATTTTCATGAACGGTCGAAGGAAAATAAATCCTTTGAAAAATCCGATGTCATGATTGGTATCAACTGATTGTTCCTAGGGAAATGGTACAACTAGCCCAGAGCAAACGACTACCGGTAAAGACAACTCAAAACCGTTGATCCTTGTGCATTTGGGAAAAATGCAAAGAATCTCTACATCAAAATTTACCAACTTCCGGTTCTGCCTCCTCGTCAGTGTTGTAGCCGGACCAAACCTTCATGCTTTGATCTTGTATCTTCGTTAGCGTTGCTGCTGGATCAAGTTTTGCAGACCTTATCTCTTCGTCAGTGTTACAGCTAGGTTAAAATTTTCTCCAGTCATTGCATCGTCGTCAGAGTTGTAGCAAGTCAAGCTCGTTTTGTCTCCTTCAACGGATCGCCTTAGATTTTTGTCTTCCCTAACGAATCCTCCATTTTGAAGAGCGGCAAAGAAGATTAAGATAAACGCAAAGAAGAAGCGTTGGCCAGAGAAGAAACCCTGACTGACCGGACATCAATGGTTACTTTTTTGTCTTTGCTCTATTCTTGTTACACATCAATGCACAAAGAGGGGTAGCTGTAGTACCTATTTTTAGTCCGGGCCAGACCCAAATTCATAAATCGGGCCCATTACAAATATTATACCCTATACCCAGATTAAATATAAACCAAACCCATTAAAAGCCCAAAAACCCATTCTAATTAAATAACCCAAAAATACCTTAAATTTTCCTAAATACCCTTAACCCTAGAAAAACATAAACCTAAAAAAACCCTAGCCACCCACTTGCCCCTTAGCCGCCGCCAGCCACCCCTTCATTGTCCGCGCGTGGCCGACACGCATGCGACCATTAGCCAGGTGCGCCGGCCGCCGCATCGTCCAAACCACTTGCCATTGACCTCTGCCCCATTGCTTGACATGCTGGCTGCCACCTAGATCTGCAAAAATCAGAGCAACTTGTTATTTTTTTATTACTAACACGTGTATCAAATCGAGTTATAAAAACCCCCAAGAACATATGTAAACGAGATCAGTTCGAAATAAAATAAAAAAGGGTTGTTTTCGGTTCATATAAAAAATAAGATAATTCAAAAATATAAAAAAGAGGAATTCGAAAAAGGTAAAAAAATCTATACCTTTGTTTTTGTTAAATTTACGCAAATAAGGGCTTTTTCTTGAAAATCTAAGACCGGATTCGAATTCGGGACGTCTAAGGGAGTCGAAAAGTTCATGACTTTTTGCATTTCGGCCATCGACGATGGCGGTGCCACCACGGGCAGCCAGGCTCGACCGAGGAAAGGGGGAAAGTTTAGGGGTTTTATTTTTTTGAAACTAAAATAATGTTTTTTTGTGAAAATTTGACTTATATATTGGATCAAAAATAAGGGTAAATAACGCACTAGGTCCCCCCCTTCCCATCTCATTTTTTAAAAGTTATATGCCACATAGGATAACTACTCCCTAGGTCCTTACCAATTTTTTTTATTTCCAATTGGGTCACTAAATTCATTTAAATCGATTTTTAATGGTAAAATTACATGGATAGTCCCTCTGCCCCAAAGTTATTTGCATTTTGGGTCTGTCGCATGGTTTAATTATCTGTGCAATCTCTGAAACTTTTAAATATTTTACAATTTTGTCCTTTTTTCTTTCTTTTTCCCTTTCTTTTTCCCTTTTTTTAATTCATGTTTTTAATTTAGTCACTTTTTAAGTTTATTATTATTATTCCTTTTCTATTTTATATAGTATGTTATAATATGTATAATATATGTATTATATAAATATGTATAGTATAATATAGTTTATATGTATATATGGTCTTATTTATATACATATATATATATATATGTATAACCATTTATATATAATATGTAGATATATAATAAATGTATTATTATATTATTATTATACATATATATGTTATTATATATAGTATTTATATTATATGTATATTATTCTTATATTTAATATTATTTTCATGCTTAGTATTATTACTATTATCATATATATATATATATATATATATATTATTTTTTAGTGCCTATTTTTATTTTATGTTTATATATATGTATATTATATAGTTTTATATATTATATGTATAGTATATTTGTATAATTTATTATTATTATTTATATATTAATATATTTATTAGTATTTTTATAATTATTTTTATTAATATATACTATATTAATATATTTACTATATTATGTATATTATATTATATTTTAAATATTATAAGATATGTGTACATTATTATTTTTATTTATTATTATTTTTATGTAATGTGTATTATATTTTATATATTATTTTGACTATATAATATGTATTGTAATATTATGTATGTAAAGTTTTTTTATCTTTTATTTTTTTATAATATATTTGTGTATATGTATATTATAATAGATATTATACGTATATTATATTATTATGTTTTTTTTACCTCATTTCGAATATTTTGATAAAACTTATTTTAATATTAAGGGAATATTTTCCACTTTATTTCGGATATCGGCTAGGAAGTGACATCCTGACTCATTTAAGTGTCATCTTCCTTGGTTTTCATAAATAAGGAAATGTTCTCCTTAGACCGTTTTTGTTTTTTTGGATTAAATTTTAAATTTAAAAATTGAATTTTTGTTTTCTTGCAAAGACAACATTAAATCAACGCGACACCAATTTTGGGCGTTGTGGGGGTGCTAATCCTTCCCCACGCGTAACTGATTCCCGAACCAAACGTTTGAATCTCTGTTTACTTTTTTTACGGTGTTCGGTCTACCAAAGTGGCCGGTGGCGACTCCATCCATTTTCCACCTCCTATTTTTTAAAAGTTTTTTTTTCCGTTTTTCCATTTATTTCCCATTTTTATTTTTCAAAATTCTCACGGTATTCTGCTAGAAGCGTCATCCCGATCTCTGGGTGACGTCTTCTTTGATATCGTAAAGAAACACATTTTTAATATTATTTTCAAAGGAGAGAAAAAACCTTGATTACAAAGACTTGTACCCCCAAAGTCTTGTAAAACCCTCTCTTACAAGAGAAACAATAGGCAAACTAGGAAGACCTCACTAGGCTAATTTGTTTGGAATTCTAATCACTCACCCAAAACCTAAGCAATTGTGACAATTAAACTCACAAGTGTGTTCTACAAAGAAATTGAAAATTAAAGTACAAAACACTTTTCTCTATACATTGAATGTTGGCAAGTTGTTTCTTGTATCTCCATGGCTGCTTGATTGAGTCTTTTAAACCCTCTAATGTGTTCATGATCGTTACTAGCCGTTGGGGTTGTTAAGAGCGGTTGGTGTCTTTATTTCCCGCAATAAATGTAGTTCTGAACTCTTCGGTATCGGTACGCTGGGACCGATATCGGTATATGTTCTTAAGAAAAATAGCTATTAGAGCAATTTTAGCATAGGGGTATCGGTACGCTATACAAGCGTATCGGTACGCACTCTCGAGTATCGATACGGCTGAGGCTGTATCGCTACGCCAAATGGCTACTGAAATTTTTAAAACTCAGGGACAAAGGGTCGTATCGGTACTCTTAGAACCGTATCGATACGGGTCCTCTGGGTATCGGTAAGGGTCAAACTGTATTTGTACGCAAGACTAGTTTTTGACATTGGCTATTTGAAATCATTTGGAACTTGTCAAAAACCCTTTGAAAAATATTTCAAACATATTTTTCAAGTTTATGGACTCTTGAAATATTTTTACAAATTAGTTTAAGTCCAAAAATATTTCTTAAGTTATATCAAAATCAAATAGGTTTATCAAAATTAATTTTTAAAGTGGAGTGAGCAAATTGAAAATTTTTAAATTTCAATGACCAAAATAAGAGTGAGAATAAAATTGAGTGATAAAATTTATATTTTACCTTGTTTTTGGTACGACATACTTTCTTTTTTTCTTATTAAATAAAGATATTACAATCCTAATATAGTTTCGGAATTTAAATTCATAGAAATGGGACAACATAAGAATTTTTGACTACTTGACCCATTAATAAATCTTTTTTTTCTTTTCTTTAATTCGTAGGGTTTTGGATTTATATTTTACCTTTCTTTACCCTTTCTTTATATGTAGAAAAAGTTTAGAATTATATTCAAGACAATAAATTAATTTTAATATTTATTATTATAAGCAGGTTATTTTAATATAATCATAAATATCTAATCATTGGTTAGTTGATTTGGATTAGATATTATAAAAGCGGCTTAAAGACTAAAGTAACACCCTTACATCCTAATATTATTAAACTAGCACCCAAAATTATATATTTCTCAAACTAACACCATTACAGTGAACTTGCCGTAGAAGCACAACGAGTTCAAAAATATTTCAAATTGTTTTTCATGTTTTAACTTATTTAATCGCATTAACAAATTATTAGCAAATCCTAATTGGAACTCGCCTTGCATGCTAGGCGAGTTCCACTTAAATTTTTTACTAACCTAGAAAAAATAAACTATTAGGAAACCACTTCGCATCTTCAATATATTAAAAAATGAACTACAAGGCGAGTTCCACTTAAATTTTTTACTAACCTAGAAAAAATAAACTATTAGGAAACCACTTCGCATCTTCAATATATTAAAAAAATGAACTATTAGGAACCAACTTTGATATTTAACTCTATAAGTTGTAAAAAAAAATGATGTTGGCATTAGCTTATATATAGGCTTAGCTAGAGTGTAAGCTTTTGTGTTCTTATCAAAGTGAGATTCTTGAAGCTAAAATATAGTAGCAAACTTTTTAGCCCTATTTATAAGAAACAAAGACTTACACTCTAGCTAGAGCTATATATAGCTAATGTCAACATCTTTTTTTTTACAAATCATGGAGCTAAATATCAAATTTGGTTCCTAATATTTCAATTTTTTATTTTCATTCTTTAATATATTGAAGATGAAAAGTGAGTTTCTAATAGTTTATTTTTTTTTCATTTTCGTCATTTAGTAAAAAAGTTTGATTTAAAAAATTAATTGAAACTCGTCCTGCATGCACGACGAGTTCCAATTAGAATTTACTAATCATCTGTTAATGCGATTAATTAAGTTAAAACACAATTTTTTTGAACTTGCAGTGTAAAAGATTTGAAAAAAAATAATATTTTATCTAAACTCGTCGTGCTCTGACAGCGAATTCACTGTAATAGTGCTAGTTTGAGAAATATAAAATTTTGGGTGCTAGTTTAGTAATATTAGGATGTAGGGTGCTACTTTGGTCTTTACCCTATAGAAGCGGGTTTATTACGAGTGTAAGGATGAACATGAGATCTAGACCTAATAGGTTCCGATTCTGCCTTATAATATCGTTTAAAAAACTAAAGTTGAGCCAGGCGGAAATTATTAAACGTCGAGTTGGATTTAGAGTGAAAATATTTGACCCGAAATAATTGTATAGTTCTTCTATATATGTAAGAGTAATTATTAATGCCCCTTTTTTTATATTTTTTTTCAGCTACCTACTAAAATTTACTAAATACAAAAGGAAAATAATAGAAATAATTATTATGAAAAACCCTCGTTATATATATATATATATATATATATATATATATATTATCCCCTATTTTTAAATAAAAATGGAAATATATATTTTATTTATTTATTTTGGGTCGAATCAAGTTGGGATGAATTTTAATCTTAAAATTTGGGTCGGGTGAGAAGTCATCACATATCGGGTCAAGTACGATATGAACTTTAAATTTTTTATTCATGTTCAGGTTGAATAAAAATCTGACCTGACTCATGCACATCCTTATGTGCGACTCTTTTAAAGTTCTGACATTGATTAAGAGATTTGACGGCTTAAAAATAGATTTTACAAAATAAAATTCATCTCCAACTAAGAGGTGTCCATTTGGTTGTTTGGTCAGTCTAATTTTTATATAACGACAATTGAATAAAACAATTAAACCATCAAAATCGAATAAATCAAATTGATACTATCATCAAAATTAAAATAATCGAATTGAATTTCTATTAATAGAATAGAAATAACCTAAAGCTATTTAACATTAGTTAACTAACATTTTTTTTATATGCAAAGGGGTCATTTTGACCCAAACAAAATATTGAGGGTTAAATTAGTTCATATATATATATATACCAAAATAATTATTTAGTCAAACATTAAAAAGCATTTTTTTACTTTAATCATAGTTTTAAGGGTAAACTACCTAAATGGCCACCATACTATGGATAAAGTCGTGATTTGACCATAATACTAATTTTCCAAGCAATTAAGCCACCATACTATTAATTTGGACTCAATGTCGTGGCAATTAAAAAAGGGTATAATTACAAATTTGATCCTTGCTATTTACACACTCTTTCAATTTACTCCTAATTTTAAATTAATAAAATAAATTAATTATTTAATTAGGTAGTAACTCGTGTCAACACCTTATTGGAGTACTTAAATTATTTATATTTGATTTACTAAATTTATTTTTCTCCTTCAATCAGGTGGTGACACGTGTCACCACCTATTTAGAGGAGAAAAATGAAATCAAGCAATCTTGCTTGAGGGGGGATCAAACCTGGGCAAGCCTTAGGGAATAAGAGTGGCTTAGCCACTGCACCAAGCACAACTTTGTGCTTTATATCACTAAATTAAATATATATGTCTTATTGTTTTCTACATTTATTCTTTTAATTTAACATATATAATCATTGAATTAATTTCACATATATAACCCTAAATGCTAAACCATAAACCTTAAATGGTTAGGGTTTAGGGTATACTAATTTCACATATATAATCATTGAATTAATTTCACATATATAACCCTAAATGCTAAACCCTAAACCCTAAATGCTAAACTTGGGGTTATGGGTTTAGCATTTAGGGTATAGGGTATACTAATTTCACATATATAATTATTGAATTAATTTCACATATATAACCCTAAATGCTAAACTTTAGGGTTATAAGTTTAGCATTTAGGGTTAGCATTTAGGGTTATATATGTGAAATTAATTCGATGATTATATATGTGAAATTAGTGTTTAGGGTTTGGGCTTTGGGTTTTAGGGTTATATATGTGATTAATTCGATGATTATATATGTTAAATTAAAAAAATAAATGTAGAAAATAATAAGACATATTTTTAATTTAGTGATATAAATTACAAAGTTGTGGTTGGTGCAGTGGCTAAGCCTCTCTTATTCCCCAAGGCTTGTCCAGGTTTGATCCTCCTCTCAAGCAAGATTCCTTGATTTCATTTTTCTCCTCTAAATAAGTGCTGACACGTGTCACCGTTTGATTGGATGAGAAAAATAAATTTATTAAATCAAATCTAAATAATTAAAGTCCTCCAATAAGGTGTTGACACGTGTCACCACTTAATTAAATAATTAATTTATTTTATTAATTTAAAATTAAGACTAAATTAAAAGAATGTGTAAATAACATAGACCAAATGTGTAATTATGCCTCCTTTTTTTTAACTGCCATGTCACCCTACCGTTAGGTTCTAACGGCAAGTGGCCACATTTAGTCCAAATTAATAGCATAACAGCTTAATTGCTTTGAAAAATAGTATTGTGGCCAAATCGCGACTTTATTCATAGTATGGTGGCCATTTAGGTAGTTTACCCTAGTTTTAATCACATCCACATTTGTGCTCTCCTGGATAAGATTACAAATGGCTATCAACACAGAAAAGCTTATTTTTGTTGCATGATTTTTTTGACAAATCTTAATTTTAATCTTAATTCTACTTAGAAGAGAGGGGACTCTAGAGGAAAGAAGAAAATGCTCTAGCAGGTCTAAAACTTATAACCTAAGAAAATATAAGGGAACAAAGATCATCAATTTGGCCAAATTCATGACATATCACTCAAAAATAATTCATGACAAAGATGTGATCCTTTTTTTTGTTGCATGGAAACTCCTAAAAACCAATGATAATTAGTAATGAAAAATAATTAAGCAAAAATAATTCATGACATCACTCAAAAGATAATAACCCAAATTCCATGTTTTACCAGTCAGCAAAGATGATATAAGAATTGTTTGAAGCGGCCAATGTCAAGAAAATCAGACCAAAAGTCAAACCAATGTGACCAAACAAGCCTTTGGTTCCTGGTTAAACTGGTTCAGCCAACCAGCCTGATCTGATTATTTCAACCATGGTTTGAACACTACTTGTTACAGCGTATCTAGAGCCATAACTAAAACTGAAACCAAGCAAAAGCCATGTCTGCAACAACAACGAACCTCGACATGCTTTATTCATCCCCTCAGCTCACTTCTATCGACCTTTCATTTTATATATATATATATATATATATATATATATATATATATATATATTATATATATATATATATATATTCTAATATAGGATAAAATATGTTAAAACACTGAAATCATGATAGGTACTTCCTAAACCGCTGGGGACGACGATGAGATATATGCAACTGATTTCCAGAGATTAACCCAGTCCAACATTGCTTTAGCAGCACGAGCAAACACAGGGTCTGTCAATCCTAGTCGCTCTTTAGCAGCATTTGCCACCTCAACTACACAGTCCTCCACCGTTGTAGCTTCCTTTGGCAACCTTACCGACTGAAAGAACGGGACAACTTCCTCCATCAGCTTTACACCCTCCCACTCTTTCTTCAAGCTTGCTATAGGATCACCTCTATCAGTTCTCCACACGTACGGCAGCCCGGTTTTCACACCAAGCCCCAGGTGATCGCATACAACCTTAACACACAACCCACTCCAGATATCTTCCATTGTTTCCCACCTGAACTTACCTTCCCCAGCCAACTTCAAAGCCGGAACCAAGGCAGGTCCCACAACTTCCCGATCAAAAGCGATGTTGATTCCACTAATGGGCACCAGGGACCCAGCTGGGACAGTCATAACTGCATCAACATATCGAGAATTCCTTTGCTTTGCCTTGAGGGCTTGAGTAGGTGCATCATGATCAGCCAGGTTAAGCCATAGCCCACACGACAAAGCACATTTCACCCCAGTCCGAAGACTGAAAGGGTAGCCACGAACAAAATCGGATCCTTCAGCAAAAGGGTCATACAGAGTATTAAAAAAGAATGGCGTGGCTGGGGTTGTAAGGTTCGTAATATGGTGGGCAACAGCATCCACAACAAAGCCTTTAGGGTCCCGAGCTGGGAGACAGTCATCATCTACAGAGATAATATACTTTTTCCGAGAAACAAGATATCCAAAATACCTGCATGCATAGCCAGAGAAGAAAACCGAAGTAGACGACCCTACCACTCGATCCATGTCAGGCTTTTCATAGACATCAAGGTTAAAGCCTTCAGGTATTTTGAGTTCCTCTTTCAAATCAGGGTCTTTGACAATTATGAGATGGAATCGAGAGAACATTGGTCTCCATTCATTCATGAATGATGTCAGATCTGAACGGACCGCTCCTATTACAATGTCAATCTCATCATCCTTAATAGTTAGAGACATCTTGCCGAATACAGACAACTTTCCAATTCTGAAGTATAGGGACTCGTAAAAGCAACTGGTCACAACCCTTTAGTCAAAAGCAGTGTCCAAAGCAACTGGTCTCAGAATTTCTCAGAACATCCTACGGAGGGAACAAAAATTCATTGTTGAAATCAGCTCAAAACCCACTGGAAAAGAAAAGCGAATATTTGAAACTCTGACAAAATGACTTACTGGTAGGAAGGACAGGGGTAACTGTGACTCGAATGTTTAGTGCCTGGATGAGAGAAAATACCTCGTCCTTGCCGGTAGCTATAAACAACTTGAGAACTCTCTCATTTAACTTTCCAGCTCTCAGTGTTCTCTGCCGAATCATGAAAATATGTCTTACTATATGGATGCCATTAGAACCACTCAGAAGTCCAAACAATAAAATGTACCAGCTTACAGAGATGAGCTGGGTTCGTAAACCTAAATATAAGCTAGTCAGACAGAAGAAAGAACATAAAAATGTGTGAAATGAGGAGAAATGGTTCGAATGAGAAAAAGGGGACGGAAAAGAATAAAGAAAACAAAAAATAAGGTAAAATCTGCAATGTGCAATGAAACATGAACAGGAAAACAAAATGATCATAAGATTCATAACATAGAAACTTTAGCAAAAAAGTCGCAGCTGTAGCAAAACTTCACATATAAGTGATTCGAGAGAACAACGTCAGCTACCGATAGAAGCATCAAAAGTGAAAAAAGGAGGAAAAGCGTTTTCTAACTTTCAACCATTAGCATGTTGCTTTATCCTTAAACAAGTATCAAAATGTAATCAGCAAGCAAATCTAGATCACCCAGGTGTCGAACCAAAATCACCAAAACTAATATTCTTCGATATATATGTTCAATGCCACTTAAACAGTCAGGAAATTTGTTCATGCCAATCTAATTTATGAAACGAAGACTTCTCCGGTAGAAATGTAACCATACATAAGAAAGTATAGTTTTGGTCAAATACAACAAGAAACATCAAAAAATCCAACTTCTCTTTCATTTTTCAGAGGGCAAATTTTACCAAAAAAACAAAGCGCTAGTGTTGAAATTGTGAAGAGAAACTCCTATTCTTTGCCCCCACCCCCACAAAGATTGATTTACTCACTACACAGTGGGCACAGGGCAGAAAATCCAACATAACTAATGTTTAACAAATTGAAACTGCCATCATCATAGTAATTCATTTAGGTTTCCCCATATATTGGAAGGAAACAAAGTCGTCAGACTTTCAACACAGCCAACTCTAATAATTGAATCTTCAAACCATTAAATTTAACATCAATTTCTTCAAAATTCTTGAAGAATGAAAAATAAAAGAATAAACATGCATATAATCAAACAAATTTGAAAATGCAGATCATATGAATCAAAATCAAAGGAATCGCTTGCCCAGCAGTTGAGATACAGATTCAAAACCCATCGCCAAAACAATTCATCGCTTCACATAAAAAGAAGAACCCACAAAATAAACAAGAAATTAAAACTACCCATCAATCCAAAATGCAAGAAAACCCCCCACAAAATAAACAGGAAATCAATCCATCAAACCAAAATGAAAAAAAAAAGGAAAAAGGAAATGGAAAGAGAAAGGATGTTTTACCAGGAATAGATCGATGACGATATGATCGGGAAGAGAGGAGAGATCGGCGATGTTGGAAAGGTTAAGAACAGCTGAATCTATGGTTAGAGATAGCAAAGAAGGCGAGGTTCTCATTCATTCATTTACTTTTTCTTTCTCTATGAATTTATATTTTTTAAAATACAAATAAAATAAATAAATATTCTTCGATTTATACAAGTACAGTCTAAAAGAAATGAATTGAAATCAGCAAAAAATTAAATGGAAATAAATTCAAAGTGAAATAAAGTACCACAAGATTTGCATCGATTTCCCCGTTCAACGTCCCTTCCCTTTGTTTGACATTTTTTTGAGGGATAGCTGTTATCTTTATACGTGTCTTGTTCTTCGCACGTGTATTGTTCGATCGGACGATTATAGGTTCTCATAGTTATTTTTTATAATTAAAATAAAGATAAACACTTGCGGTCCTGAACTTTTATGGCATTAGTAATTTAGTCATTAATTTTTAAAATTTGTATTACAATCACCGAGTTTTTAATTAATTTTTATTATATTCATTACTGTTAAGAAAAGCTGAATGACATGTTAATGTTTTGTTCCTAAAACAATCCTAGACTTCTTGTGAGGTTTTGTTCAAAGTTTGATTGAAACAAGCCTTTTGAAGTTTTGAGAAAGAATGATGATGAACATGAGTTTTGGGGAGGCACTGATTTCATGCATTATGGGTTTTTCTTTTAAAGTAGTGCGTGGAATCAGCTTCACTACTTCCAACCCGAAAAGTAGTGAAGACTTTTTAGGTTTCCTCAATTTAATCAAATGATACTTGTTCCCCTATTATTGTCCCCATTTAGCAAACAATTTATATTCTTTGATTCTTTAAACATTTCATTTATTGTTATGGGGTAGTTATTGTTCTATCATACACATATATATCTTTTTGAAAAATGATATACACATGCATATATCTTTTCTATCAGGTTCATGAATATCAATTACATAAGGGGCATTAATTTTGACCTGAAGATGATTTCGTGTAGCTTGTGCTCAGTGTGAAATCAGAAGCTGTGAAGATGACGAATATGTGACTTACATTCCGATTTAATTTGGCCAGTCTTTAAGGACCACACATGTAGGCAAATTAATGCGTTTATGAGAGCAACAAAAATCTTCCGCAAAAATTAAAGCAAAAAAATGCAAAGAAAAAAGGGAAAAAGAAAAAAAAGAAATCTCGAATGCGCTCCGTTGTAGCCTTAAGGTCGATTACCTAATAAGGTAGGTACGCTCCATCTACTCTATATATTGGCTTCATGAGTGATTTTCAAATCCTGACAAAGTCAAACAAATAATGAGATGAAAACCCCGAGATAAAAAAAATTAATCAAAAAAAGCATAACAAAAATGTACTCCAATGTTCAAAGTCTGGTAAAAAGGCATTTTTGGATAAGAGTGTGGAAACTTTGGGCCACTCCGCTGAAGCGATAAGACAAATAAGGTAGCAATGCACCATCCAAGTAAAAAAAAACTTAGCTTCATGAGTGATGGAAATATTTTCAAATAATGACAATGCTAAGTAGCTTGGGGTTTTGTTGTTTGCTCCATCATTTATCTCGAGCCAAAAGAATATGATGAGTTGAATTACCTAAAAAGAAAGAAATGAAGAAATGATAATTTAAAAGTGAAGCCTACAAAAGATAATTGGTTAAAGACCAAAATAGCTTGGAATGTACTTCACATTTTTAGATATCGACTCAGCTTTCGAGGTCCCCTAGACGCATGATATGCTTGAGACACTTATCGGTGAGTTATTTCGATGTCGCTCTTGTACGTGATATTTTAGGGCCAAATATTGATTCTAAAAATGTTTGCCATTTTCTCCAAAATTTTGATTTGTTTTTTATTTTCTCCAAAATTTTGATTCTAAAAATGTTTACCATTTTCTCCAAATTTTGATTTTAAAAATATGACTGTCATTTTTCAAAAAAAAATTGTGTACGTAAGTAAATTGACCTTTTTGCATTACTTTATAATGAGATTTAAAGCATAAGAACCTAGAGTTGGTTTCCGCCGGGATACTTCGATGAGTTCGATAAAGAAGATTAAACTTAAAGATGGGTTTAGGGAGTTGAGGCATATGCTCGCCCCAATGTTGGGAAAGGTGAAAAATCTGCATGCCGAGTCAAAGACAAGAAAGTAGTTGAGCCCAAGATTGAACGGAGCAATACTAAACATGAGAGATAACAAGAGTTCTTATATTGGAACAGTATATGGACTAAAGGCAGATTGTTTATGAAGATGGGTAGTAACTTTGAAAACGAGAAAGCTACTCGCAAGAATAATTGAAAGAGTAATGTTAAATCATATTTGAGATGTATATTCAATTGACAAGACAAAGATTTAAGAGCATATTGCAAAGAAGTGAAGCAAAGAAGGCTAAAAATGACCTTTCAAGCGACAGAAACTTGTTTCAACAATTCTGAAAATTCCATGCATCATATGTAGTTAGGCATCCCTATGTTAGGAGCATGTTAACTTAAAAGCATTTCGCTTATTTTAACAGGTATTCAAAGACTAGCAAAGACTTGGATCTGTAACTTCATGTTGAAGAGTTAGATCCCTTAAAGATTTCTCCTTTTGGTTGTCTCAAAGCGAGATACCACTTTTATTAAAATCCAAATTCCTTAATTTAGTCCTTATATAAGGATATTTTTCTTAAAATCAATTCTTTAATTTTGACATTCCATAAGGATGTTTTGCTTAAAACAAATTCCTTAATTTAGTCATTCCATAAGGATATTTTTCTTAAAATCAATTCCTTAATTTTATCCTTTCATAAGGATGTTTTTCTTAAAATTAATTCCTTAATTTTATCATTCGATAAGGATGTTTTGCTTAAAACAAAATCATTAATTTAGTCCTTCCATAAGGATATTTTTCTTAAAATCAATTTCTTAATTTTATCATTCCATAAGGATGTTTAGCTTAAAACAAATTCTTTAATTTAGTCATTTCATAAAGATATTTTTCTTAAAATCAATTCCTTAATTTTATCATTCCATAAGGATGTTTTACTTAAAACAAATTCCTTAATTTAATCATTCCATAAGGATATTTTCTTAAAATCAATTTCTTAATTTGATCATTCCATAAGGATATTTTCTTAAAATCAATTCCTTAATTATGTCATTCCATAAGGATGTTTTGGTTAAAACAAATTCATTAATTTAATCATTCCATACGGATATATTACTTAAAATCAATTTCTTAATTTAATCCTTTCATAAGGATATTTTTCTTAAAACCAAATTCCTTAACTTAATCCTTCCATAAGGATTTTTTTTCTCAAAACCCGAATCCTTTCATAAGGATGTTTTCTCAAGACTAAGATTTAAGCGCTTGCAGCTTAAAGAATCTGCCGAGGAAAAACGAAAAGTTCCAGAAGAACTCGTGACTCCAAGGCTTCAGACATGAAAGTAGAATAAAAATCAGTGCTTATGATATTTTCTTTATCCTTGTTTTTCAAGAATAAGCAAAGAATGACAGCCGTAATCACTAATTTTAATCCAGTCTTTTATTATTTTTATTATTATTATTAACATTATTATTATAGCTATTATAATATAAAATAGATTAATAAAAATAAATAAAACAAAAGCCCAATTAAATTAATGTTTGAGTCTATTTAATTACAAACCCAATATCTATTTTTACATTGGCCCGTTTGGGCCCAGTAGATAACAAAACCCTAAAGCCCTAACTAATCTGATATCCCTTTGCGTGCAACCAACTCCCTGTCGTTGGATCCGGATCAGAGAAGAGGAGACCACCCACCTTCTTCCATGCTGTGTGAGAGGCACACGTGAGCCGTTTGTCTCCCCACGCACGCGTGCAGTCGATGCCTCGATGACCGTTCAACTCCCACATGCCCGACCCTTTATCTTCTCCTTCCACGTGACCTCGTCATCTGAAATCCCGCTGCCATCGTACGACCATTGATTCTCCCAATCACCATGCAAGGCAAAAAATAGTAAAAAAGAGGATTTTAGTCAAGGATCATCTATAGTGTAAATCATTTAATTTTTGCTTACAAATGTAAACAACTAAATTCGGATATAAGGAATGTAAACAAACCATTGTACTCAGATTTCACAATCAATACAACAACAACAAAAGAATATTTCAGAGGTATCTTCTCTCTTTTTTTTCTTTTTTTTTCGAATTAGAAACACAAAAAATGGGTTTTAAGGCATTTCTGTGCACTCGTAGAGAGAGATTCATCGTTCTCGGTGTAGAAATCATCTCCGAGATCGAAAAGAACAATTTGGTAGTGTTTGGTGGTCACATGAGAGTTTAGAAAAAAAGGTTTTTAATGATTTTGTTGATTTTGACTCTATTTTTGGAGAAACGAGACTTTGATTTGGGTTTAGGGTTGCGAAATGATTCAAGAAAAGGTATCCTTTCACCCTTTCAACGTCGGGGAACTGCGACCGACACTGAGTAACGACGGCCGGCGCGAAGGTGTTTGACCGTTTTCTGGGCTGTATGATGAACAACTTCAGAGGGTTTTTGTTTTTTTTGGATAAGGGATACAAATGATTTTTTTTTATAAAAAAATTTATCTTGTATACTTGGTCATATTTTAAAAGTTAGTTTATTACATTATAAGTCCCCCTGCCCTAAAGTATTTGCACCATAAGGAGCTCCGCTTTATTTTTTTGCTTTGGTATTCTTCCTCGTGGGCTAATTGCCTCTGCAGTCCTCCAAAGTTTTCACCAATTTTCTATTTGGTCCTCGTTATCAAAATAAAACTGTTTTAATGGTTTATTTATCGTTTTAGTCCCTGAAGTTTTCCAGAAGCTTTCAAATAGGCCCATTTTCTTTCAATTTAAATAGATTTTCAAGGGAAAATTCTTATTTGGACCATGTCCTTTATGTTTTTCTTATATTTCAGCCTTTACTTAATTATGCATTTAGTTTATGCATTTAAATTTTGTTTATACCTTTATTTTATATGTCATGTCTCTCCTATATTATATATACATACATATTATATATTATTCTATATGCCATGTATGTTACGTGTGTGTATATAATTGTGTGTTTGAGTATATTTAGGGGTGTTCAAAAATACCCGACCCTGTTGACCCGACTCGACTACCCGAACATTAAAAAATGGGTAATTCTTTAAAAAAATACCCGACTGGGCCGGGTACCCAACCCGGGATTTTTTTCGGGTAATTGGGCAGGGTCTGGGCCAAATTGTTTAAGTAACTGGGTGCCCGACCCGACCCGATACTTTTAATATATTTATTTTTTTAGTTTTAAATTATATTTTATTTTAGGTTCCTTAATATTTTTACCTAAAACTAAATTTAAATCTCTAAATTATTTCTATGTTTGTATTATGTACTTTTAAGTTTTAAAATTTTCAAATATATTTTTTATTAAATAGAGAGGTATTGCATTGTCATACCGGGATTCGAAAGAAAAAACGAGATTAATATTTTTAATATCCTTTTGGTTATAAACTTTAATATATATATATCCAAATATTTCATCTTAAAACTAACTTTAAACCACTAATTATTGTGTTTGGATTATGTATAATGAGTATGTGTTTACTACGTGATTTTTTTAAAACTTTTAAATTAAAAAAATAAATAAAAATGTGGACTGAGTACCCCTTACCCAATTTTTTAGGTACCCAAATTTCACGGATACCCGAATAACGGGTACACGAGTAAAACGGGCCGGAACACGAGCCGACATATGTAGTACCCGAGAAAACCGGGTACCTGAGAATGAACACCCCTAAGTATATTATATAGTTCTATTTACCCCTTTATTTAATTTATTTATTTGTTCATTACTTGAACTTTATGTTCATGTCTTACATTTATTTTAGCATTATATTTCGTTCATGCATATGCATATGCATATGCATATATTTTGTCGCATTAGTTTAGGTCTCAAAGTTTCGGTATCCGGTTAAGAGTGTCATCCCGAGTCTTTAGGTGTCATCTCTTTTGGTACCATAGATCGTGAAATATTTTTTTATATTAAAATCACATACTCATACTTTCATGCATTTTTAGGGATTAAATATTAAAATAAATCGAATTTCATTTTTTTCTTAATAAAAACGATACAAACCCTTAGGTACCAATTTTTGGGCATGGTGGGGGTGCGAAACATTTCCCACTTGTAACTGACTCCTTGTTTTCTATCTCTGGTGGTGTTCGGTCTACCTTATCCAAATGACCGGTGGCGACTCCTCTAATTTTATTTCAAAATACGAGCTTTTCCAAAATTCATCCCCAAAAATAATTTTTTTAAAGCAAGGGAACACTAGTGATTTTTAAATTAGTCGCTAAATAAATAAATAAATAATATATTTTAAAACAAATTCTTTATCTGATATGGAATTCAAATCCAATTAAATCTAGATATCAAGATTATTTAATAATATTATTTATTTAATATTATTTTCAAAAATAATAAAATAAATAAAATATTCTTTCACAGTAACATGAATTTAACTTCTTTAAATTCGAATAAATAATCTCTTATAGTTTAAAATAATTGCATTATCTTAAATTATTATTAAGAGTAATAACCACAACCATTATTATCCATTCTTAGCGTGCGACCTTATAGGTTAAATTAACATTGGCAGTAGATAAAATCACACTTAATTCTAAAAGTCATAAGTGGCCTCTAGCAAGACATTATGACTACCCAAATTAAATGAAAAGCTCATAATCTGAGACAACCTTAATTCAGTTTAAGTCATAATCCTTTTATCTCATGATATCTTGATAGAATATAAGGCATGGAAAATGCTAACCTTATATCGTTCCATCTTTAGTTTCTCGATGCCCAATTGAACTGACTAACAAATGACATTGATTTCTATCAACTCATTCGAGCACGACCATGCATTTCTCAGTCTTAATCATCGAGGGGCTCAGAGATATATCTCTTATGTTAAAAGGGATAAATTCCATCTTAATCACCTACATCTCACTGTATGATTCTTTATCATGTTCAAATCGTCCGATTAAAACAATGTTTGACTATGTGAAAATATAATAATCACCATGTTGAGAACCATAGTAATTTCAGGTCAAAATATAACTTTAATCCATGTATTAATCTCAAAACGAGTTGATCATAATATTTGTTCTCAACAAATACATATATGAATTTGATTTGAATCTCATTCACATATTCATCTTATGAATATCTATCAAACTTCATACCAATCTTATCTTATTATTGTTTCCACAATAATAACTGATTAGGGATATTTAGAATAATTAATACTATTCAAAGATACAAAAGCATGTAAATTTATTATAACAATAAATTTGATAATCAAAATATCATGTCCATACAATAGGCCCTAGGGCACTATAGCTAACACTAATGTTTCACGTTATCAGACTAACATCAGTTAATGACTCAATGACCAAAATATTATAAATTGATAACGTAAGTGACCAAATCATTACCTTTTTAAAATTGATGACCAAAATAAATACCCAAAAACAAAAATTACCAACCATATAATTTACCCTTTATTTTACTCCACCAAACACAAAAGAGTAAGTAAAATGCTTTGACACAAATTATTTAAAATAAACGAACCTTCATTAATTGTTTCGTAACCTTCAAAAGGTAAGTATAAAAAATATCATTTTTATTTAATTTAACAACCAAGCCCAATGATACCATACTTAACCATTTTTTCTTACTTCATAAGAAAAACTTTTTTAAAAGAGTTTTTTTTTTAATCAAAAAAGAAGACCATTGTTAATATAAATAAGGGAAAAAGAAGACTTTTCCACTTTGTCTTTCTATCTGTCGTCACATGGACATGGAGATGGTCTCAAACATTCGTTTCTTTTTTGCTTCTTCTTCTTCGCTTCAAAGTTTCTAACTTTGATTCTCTTAACAGAAAAATAGAACCCCCAACTCCCACGATTTCCAGCATCTTCACTTTCCAGACAACAAGATCCGACCGTTTGCTTTGCCCCAAATCTTTGTCAAAAAACCCCCCATCAAAATAAAGAGGAAAAAAGAAACTTGAAAACCCCATATCAAAACCAACCCAAAACATGGTAATTTGAAGCTTGAGGAATGGCTAGCTGTCCCCAGAACTCGATCTTATACAACGGCAGCCATTGTGCCTGCCAAGTTGGCCGTTTTCTCAACGTTTCAGCCAACAGCTGCATCACCTATGACGGAAGTTCAGCTATCAAAACTGATTCTGGGATTGACTACTACGCTATCTCCTTCCCTAAGACCTTTATCTCGTTTGATTCGATTAAGAAGTTCACTCAATCCCAAGCTGTGTTCTTGGAAGCTACTCTTGTAATGTTGCTTTCTTGGCTCCTTTTTTGCTTCTTATTGAGGTTTACAAAGCTTGGTGACGGAAGAAATATCTGGTTTAAGATTCGGTGGTGGATTAGTCGCTTGGATGTTTGCTTTGCTACAAGGCATTGGCTGGTTAGTCCTTTTTCTCTAGAATTGGAACGTGAGATGTTTAAGCTGAAAGTTTGAGGATCAAACTGTACAAGTCTGTAGTATCAATTGTTAATGGTCCTTTTCCTTTTTCCATGGTCCATATGAATTTGTATGTATTTTTCTTAAGTGGGATTTCATTTTTTTTTCAGTTAACAAGTATATATATCAATGTTATTCGGACTTGGGTGTTAGTGTTGGATATGACTATATGTTGGACACGGGCATATTCAATTTTTTGCATGTTTTTTTCATGTATCCAAACATGTGCCGGACATGGGTCTTTCAACAAAAGTTTAGAGTTGAAGCAACATTCATGTATAGGATGCAGCATGCTCAAGTGACTAAGTTGGTTGAGATTTAGATTGTCCTGAAATTGGGGTGACATAGGGATTGGTTTTTGTAAGCTAATGAACAAGTCCTCGTTAAAGTCTTTTGTTGACGTATTTAACTTTTGCATACTTGGAATTGGGTGTGTTATTGTTGAAACTGGACATCTGGATCTTACTTAGGAAGGTTAAAAGACAGCGTTGTCAAATTTGAAATTCACATGTCTAAGGAATGATTATATTTCAGAAACTAGAATAAAAGCATGTTAACATATTTTCTCATAACAGATAGATTTTTGTGTCCTTTCATGATGTATAAACATGCTAATGCTTTAACTTGTTTCATTCGTTTATGTAGGATGATCAGAAGTTGGTTGTGAAACGGAAAACGGAACTTGGTGGAACTTTCTCAATTGCCAGCTGGATACTTTTCACTGGGCTGTTTGCTGCGTGAGTGAGGATAATGTTCTTGATGCCAGCATTTGATTTTCAAATTCTCATGAATGTTTTCTTAGAACCCTTTTTGTCATACGAATTATACATTGATTTGTGTGTCCCCTCCTTTCCATGATTTATCTTAGGTTGCTTTACCAAATTATCGCAAAGAGAACAATTGAAGTGCATAATGTGAAAGCGACAAATGCACCTGACCTAGCTTTGTTCAGGAATGACATGGAGTTTAACATGACCACTGTTTCTAGTATGAGCTGCTCGAATTTGCAGCATCCTACTACTTTACTTACCGGAAGTTCCGGCTTCATTGAAGACAAAGTTTCCCCTATTTCGGATTTTCTCAACTTTTCATGTCACAATACAAGCTTGGGTCCAACCATAAGTCTCAAGTGCAGAAATTGCCAACTCCGTCAAGATTATTTTTCCATTTCATGGCAGTTTGTCGATCTTCCGAACAGCCCTGCAAGTGCCGTAGGTTTTCAGTTCAATGTAACTGCAAAAGATCATATCAGGAGTGATCATGTGAGTTTCGTTAGTGGCACACTGAAGAATGGAAGCAACACTGATAATAGCCCGGTTACATTCAGAGGGGTGGACACAAACATATTGATATTCAATTTATTTCCCCGTCTATACCGCAGTGCAAAAGATCTGAGGCTAATTCAACCCCTGTTTCATGAATTCGTCCCGGGGTCGATTTTGCGTGAGACCTCTCAGCTCCAGGCCTCACTCGATAATGCTAATGATGGACTAATCAACACTACATTATATGTCAATTATCTTTCTTCCTACATCATTGAGTCTGAAAATCAAAATATAATCGGTGCTGGTGAGTAATTTGCTTTGCTTCTGTGTATGTGATTTGGTCTGGTATTTTTTATTATTATCTGCTAGTTGGTTGTTGTCTTCATATTCTATGCTATGATTTTTCACCATGAGCAGAAAACTTAACATTTGATATTTGGTGCGTTGTAAACTATTTAAGGTGACAGTCTTAGATATCTACGTTATACCAACTTGGTTTACATGAAAGAGTTCTTGATGGTCACTATTAGGACAATGTTGTTCTTTGATTGAAGTGGCTTCAAATGGCTTTCACATGCTTTGATGTTCCTTTTTTAATTCCTCTTTATTAGGAGAACAACCTTTGATTGCATTATTCTGCAGGATTCATTGCAATGAGTCTCTACTTGTATGTATTAATGCAATATTGTTTTGTCTGACTTGCAGTGGGCTTCCTCGCAGATCTTGGTGGGCTATATTGCATTAGTATGATGCTATTTTTCTATCTCTTGGTGCAAGTAAGTCGTGTTCCTCGTGAGTTTATCATTTAGTTATTTCTTCCGCCCTTAGTTTTACTTTTCTAGATATATTATAAAGATTCAAATCAATGATTGAGGAACTTGTACTGTCAATAACTGATATTGTTAAGGTTTAGTTTTACCCTTATTTCAGATGAAGAGAAAGATGTTTATATTCAGTATTTGAACATCATGACGAAAAAAAAGAAGTTTAATCTTTCGTAAGTAGTTTTCGTAAGTTCCCTTCCCTATTTCCAAATGAGTTTTACACATTGAAAAGGGATCTCGATTATGTTTTGAAAATGTGGAGCTTGTCTGTTTTAGAAATTGAAAGTGCATGAATATTTAGTTTAGCTACAGTTTTGCCAACGGTAAAAAGGAATGTTTAGGTTGTTAAATTTACCCAAAGTTTTTAGTACTTTTATCTTCCTTTCTTTTTTTAGGTTGAAAAATGAAAATGAACCCCGTGTATAATGTATTCAACATTCCTATATGACCTGCTTGGTTTGTGCTTTGTAGTGTGAGTTCAGAATAAAACGGCTCCGGAATGAAGATAGCATTTTACGGAATATCAGAAGTAGAAGAAAAGCTCAAGAACACTGGGATAAAGTAATTTCTTTCTCAGAAGAACATGTAGCTTATGTTTATTAATCAATTTGAGTATTTCTCTCTGATTTAGTCCTTTAATATAGTTGAGTTGTGTTGATGTGCTTTTCTTAACCAGGTGAGAAAATACGTCATGTACACGTGGAATTGCAGAACATTGGATGTTGATGATCACTCTAAAACGGAACCTGGTTGTGGTCGTTTAATGCTTCCATCGGTCCATGGTAATGGGTCAGTTCGTGGAGGTGGGTCATCGAGGAAGCGAAGGCAGCTAAGTAATACGGACCTAAGTCTCCACAAGCAAGTCAGCAGTGAAAGGGTAGATTCTATCAATCTCTTTTCCAATGTCAACCTAATTTCACCTTCTTTTGTTAAATTAAGTTTTGCTCGGAAAACACTTGCTTTTATCCCAAATTTCCGTACTACTCACTTAAATAAGGCTCAGTTAAACACAAGTTACCTATAATTAGTAATATCTCTGTTTTAATGGCCGAGTTATTCAATTTTACCTAAAATTGTTATTATTTGTGATAGTCCGTGTGAATTGTTTTTATCTAAAACTGCAATGATTGTCATAACTGATGTACTAATAGTAGTACATGTATAACATGAAAACCGGACAAATTTCTTAGTCATCTATGTTGGAAGCATTGTCGTGTGGTTTTAAGCCTTTGGCGTCTCGAAGAGTTTATTTGATATCTATGTAGTGGTGGTTCTGAACAAGCACAAAGAGTGATCGCACAAGGCCCCCCAAAAGGGCCACAAAATGAGTTAAGTTAAATACTTGCAAGTGAAAAATAAAATATTGGTTTCAGACTAGCGGTAAAACATGTAGGGAAAGCAAAATATTGGTGTATTTCATGGGTTTGAGTGATGTTGGACTCTTTTTTATTCATAGATAAAACAAAATATTGTTGTACCCAAATTTCCCACTTTTTTACCCCAAATTAACGGCTCCTTAAACCTCTTTCGGATTATAAATTAAGAACCCATTTACACATAATTTCAGACATGGGTATGGATGTGATCTTCGAAAGATCCTCCAAATACATAGAAGGAATCTAGAAAAAATTGAACATACGGATATCCATATGAGTCCGAGTATCATGGTTTGCTATTTCCTTGGGCAAATGATACTCTGTATCCTCTGTGATTCACATGTAGTTAGGCACCGGAATTATGTTGACTTCTACTATCATCGAAAAAAATGTATTGCTTGGTGGTTATTCCATGCAAATCACCTTAGATGTTATGATAAAAGAGGCGGAAATAGTATTCCTCCGTTTCTCTTTTTTCAATAATTTTCTTTCAGAGAAACATTCGTACCAAAGTGAAGGTAAGTTTTAGCTACTTATCAGTTTATGCAAATACCTAGTAACAAAGTGAAGGTAACCTTTGGACTCGAACAAAGCATAGATTGTTCACATAGGTTTCTAAAAAGAAGCTTTCCATGTTTGTTATACGCAGGCCCTCAAACGCAATATATGTGGATCTGTTAAGGACAAGACAAAACATTGCATCGGTTCAAATGATGGAGTTGTTGTCCAGCATCCGGCATTACATCTCGGTGATGATATAATTCCCCCACCACCGCCACTAGGTACGAGCAAGGCTATTTGGATTATTATCATTATCATCTCATGTTGCACTGAAAGACACAATTGGAGTTGACTGTTTTCCTTTGTCTCCATATCTTCTAAACCACAATTTCTGTTAATTTAGTTAATAAGCGTTAAAACTTTTTGGTGATAAACAAATAAATATGTTTCATTTTCAAGCCATACATATACTTTTTGGTTATGCCAAAAAAGTGGTCGCAGGGGGCTGGGGATATGCTTTTGAATCACTACTTTATTGTTTGAATATTGTCAAGGTATAAACAAGACTGTTAACAATAACTCGTACATCAAGATGATTTCTTATTATATGTTAAACTACCAGAGTTGAGTGTTGACTCCGTTATTATTGCTCTTTTTATCTCCTATGTTACTCAGATTTAGGTGTGGGTGTTGATTTGAATATGTTCAATTTTCTTTCAAGTCTTTTTCACGTATTTGAAGGGTCCTATCTGTGAACCATACTTTGATATGCATCATAAACGAGTACTTCAAATAAAACTAAACAGTCGATGCAGAAATGACCTGCAGGTCGAATTTGGAACTGCCTATTAAACAGACCTATCAGGGTGATGAATTGAAACTGTATGCATTAGATTCTTCGAGATCTTCGTTAAAGTTGCTCATTTTAATCCTTCTTAATGCAGAATTGAAGTCTGGTTCAGAGATCGAGTTGTCTGATATTCAAAAGAATTTCCAACGTTTGTACGACTACAATGTCATGCTGAGAGAGAAGTTCATAGCTACCCAGTCATTGCTTCATGATTTGACCGCTAAGACTTCATCTCCGGGAACAGAAAGGCGAACATGACATTGCTGAGTATATCCGATTCTTTTCAGACATTTTCCTATCGAAGTAAAAAGGGTGTTTTAGTTAATTCCATTCGTTTCATGCAATCACCCTTGGGAAGCAGAGCATTCAACAGGTTCCTGTTCAGATTTCAGCATCTATTATTCTTTTTGTACAAAGAAAGTGTGTTTTACAGATGAACCCTACATCTTTAGTTCTTTATAATACTCCACACCTCTTCCGGCTCAACTGACCTTACACCAGACTGCTGCCGGACAACAATTTTTTTGTGGTGAAATTGATTCATGAATCAGGCACATATGTGGTTGTATGTTGAGTTTGTGATTGAATTCAATGCTCATTTTAAACATGAGGATGTGTTGTAAGTGTATATCATGAACTTTAGCAATTAATTTTTATTTTCATATTCATAATTTTCCTTTCGTCTAGCCTTGTAATGTTACAAATACGATGTGGATCATAGACATTTTCAACAGTATCTCTCAAGCAAGAATCATATCATTCTACAGATTCAGACATCTTACATGGGAGAGAATTAGACACATTTACATGCAAATATGAGTCCCTGCACAAGCTTAGATGTGTCTTCTGTTCCACGAAAACTAGAGCTCATAACTCAAGTCAGATGTAAACCAGTTTACGGAACATAGAAGATGCCAATGTCGTTAAATGCAATTACGGAACATTCAAGCAAGCAGCAGTCAAGCTAAACTCACTTTACATGTTCTCCTTTCCGGCAGTAGTAACAGTCCATGGAGCTCTATTGTTAATCCGGTAGTATATTAGAAGAAAAATCCATAACAGCTCCTTATCTACTGTATTGTCTCCTTCCACCGCCTCTTGAATCCTTAGCCGTGCACAAACCTAAATCATTGGCAAACATTCGCTTTAAAGCTCCTAGATGTTCTTTTGAATACTCTTTGTTAACTCTACTTTGACTACTACCTGGTATGCTAGCATCAGTAGGTCTTTTTTGAGTTGGTTCATCAGAAACATTCTTCTCACAAACCGCCGAAGAACTATGTTCATTTGCATTGCTATTTGCTTTACTGCATGCACCCACATTTTCCCCTTGTTCAAGAAGAGTATCTTGACAAATTTCCGTTCTCAAATCATTCTCAGCTTCTTGAATACTTGGTTCATTAGTTTGAGCTTGGTCTTTAGAATCCCGGGCTTTATCGTCTTGATTGCATGAGTTAATTCTTTGTCCCAAAGCATGTGCAATCATTCGACGAGCCACAATAGGAACGGTTCATGGCTTATGCTTAACAGGTTCTTGAATCTTGTAAGAGTCCGAATCGAATAATCAGAATTAAAGGAATGGATGAGAAAAATAGAAGAGTTAAAGATGAGAAAAGAAGCAGAATAGCCAAGAAGAACGGCTAGAACATTTCCATTGATTATAAGGAAGAAAAGAGAAAAACACGCTATTTTAACCCTACAGACTCAAACGCAGCGTTTCAGACAAACATTAAAAACAATTAATTACAGGATCAGACCATAAATTAAAAATTATTTATAAACTGGCCCGTTACAAATCTCTCCAACATCCATTGCAAAAATCCGTTGACGCGCAGCCAAATAAGCTGCTTCTCTTGCCTCGAGACTAAGCTCAAAAGAAGGCAAGTTTGTCTCCATTACTGAAAAATGAAAAGGCAATCTTTCAGGGCTTAGCGTCCAAGTAATCAACGTCTTCATGTCATTAGATAATCAATATAGAGAAAATCAGTAACATATGCAGACCCAAGAATAATAAATGAAAAGAAAAAACAAAAGAAAATCAAGCTAGAAGTAAAGCATGTTACTGTGGATAAATAACTAGCAAAAGAGACAAAGAAAACCAGATCTTGTAAATAAAATGGATAAATTAATAGTGCCTTCCATTCGTAGGAGATAACCCAAAGAGAACCAGATTATGTAAACAAAAGAGACAGAAATAGCTGGTATTTTACTGAGGTAATTATTTGCTTTGATAGATATTCAAAATCTACCCCTTTTACCTTCGGAGCACACAATCACAACAAATGTACATAATGGTAGAAAAACTATCGGTATGCATATTGCAAGAAAGGAAGGGGCATCTACTCCCTTGTTTTGGAACTTGGTTCTTTCTTTCACCCTATGAACCTCAATTTTCCCCATCCCTATTCGATATAATCCCAATTGGATAAGATCAATAACTTGCATAGCATGCTTTCTAATCCGCTATAAATAGCCCGTGGTAAAAAGTGTAAAAGGAAAAAAAGATTCTCAGCTACAGATTTTATTCTTATTTCTTAAAGACTGCAGTTCTTGCTTCAATAAAGGGATCATGAGTCATGAACTAATAGCCTAAATGTAACACCCATAAGATTTTGTTTACAGTTAAATAAAAGAAAAGAAAAGAGAAGAAGAATGAAATGAGGAGACTATAAACTGTGGGGATTTGATCCCCTGACTAATGCTTGATAAAGCCAAGCCTTATCCATTCGAGCAAAGAACCACTCATTGATAAGTCCTGCACTAGATTTTTTTAAATTATCTTTAGTGGTATGAACCAATAATAATTAAAGCCTGACCAACCCCCATCTACCCTATAGATTACTCATTCGAATCTGAAAAAAATATCAGATGTTCCAGAGCTTTCCCTAACCCTTCACCTAACCAAATTGATCGTTCAAGCCCCGACCTTCCCTACCGCCAAGCCGTAGCTGACACCGCTTGCACCGTTGTGTCCGTTGCCTCACTCTGATCAAAACCCCTAACCCCACTCGCCGTTTTCCCCATCATCTGCCGCGAAATTTTGATCGAAGTTTTGTCAAAAACCCTTAAATTTTCCAGCTTCGATTCGTCGTCCGCTCGTCGCTCCGCTTGGTCGGTACTGTTTAGTGAACCGAGGCAAGCAAAACCTTGTTTATGGTTCGACATTCCGACTCTGGGAAAGGCTTCGACTGGGCTACGTTGCTTTTCGGTCGTTATCTCGCATTTCAGGTAATTCCGACGAGATTTTGGCTAGTTAAATTTTTTCGGCTATTGATTGTAATACCCCAAAATTTACTAAGTTGATTAAGGGTCATTTAGTAATAAGATAATAGCTTAAAAGGTAACTTAGTGACTAAAATGACGGAAATGCAAAAGTTAGGATTTCTTTAATTATGGGTTTTGGAAAGGAAATTTCTAAGGTTTAAAGGTCTCATGTGATAGACAGTGAATTGAATAAGGTATTCTTAAAGTTTGGTTGAATTCCAAGGAAAATTGGAATGAGAGTTGAAGTTTAAAAGGTAGTGACCAAAATGTAAATTATAAAAATTTTATGGCTAAAGTATAAACTTTGGAAAAGTTTTGGGGATTAAGTTGTAATTTCCCAAAAGTTGAGGGTTTTTATATCATAAATAAACAGGTCACCTAAGGGTGTGAATCGAATGCGGAATTATTGGTTCGATTTGATACTTCGATTATTGGGAAAATTACAGTTAAAGTTTAAGTGAAATTCGAATACCCGGATCGAACTGGAAAATTTTGAAATTTTGCCATATGACAGATAAAGATTATAAAAGTCATTTCCAAGTGTTGGAAATATTTTTAGTTTGATTTAAGATGAATCCTACTGTTTATTTTTTAGTAAATGATTATTTATCGGTATATTGGATCGAATGAAAATTTTGGAGACTGATCCAAAAGCTATGGAAAATTCATAAAATGTTATTTTAAGAATATTTTATTATGGTTGGTTGAATTCTAACTAGATTTAGTTAGATTATAATGGAATGACAATTTGGAAACAAACTAGTAAATAAAGACTAGTTGGAGGGCAAATTGGTCATTTGGCCCCAATGACAATTTTGGAAAGATGAAATGGAAGATTAAATCTTGGCCCTTGATTGATGATAAAATCAATCTCAACCATTGGATAAAAAGGGCAAAAATGTAATTTCACTATTAAATGAATTTAATATTCATTTAATAGATATATGTGTAAAGTAGCAACAAACATGAGGTCTATGGAAAGAAAGAGAAAATTTTTTCCAAGCTCGATTCAAGCCCCGAAACTCGGTTTTCAGGTAATCTCTTCAACTACAAAGGTGTTATACTCTTCAAGCTCTATCTTTTGATATCAATAATTCATGGAATCCATGCTTGATTGATGAGAATTTACATGAGAAAGAAATTAGAGTTTGTGGATCAAGTTGGGGCTTTTGAAATTTTATGATTCCATGATTGAATTCAAGTTGAAATCAAGCTAGTATGATGTTAAAATCATGATATTAAGTTGGGATTTAAGTTTAACATGTTTTGATGATTATGAAGATGATTAGGGTTTATGGATTCAAGTTTAATTTAGGGTTTGTGATGTTGAAATAATGATTTAGTAAGCTTGAATTGTTGTTTGGATGCAAAACCCTAAGTTAACTTGTGTAGGGACCATTTCGGCAACTTGAAAAGTTGAAGGACCAAATCTGAATTTTTAGAATTTGGAGTGTATTTATGTTATTAATGATGTTAAAGATAAGAGAATGAAGTTAGAATGCCAAATTGATGTTGAATTGAATTAATGACGATTTTGACAAATTGTCAAAGTTAAGTGACCAAATCGAAATTGAAGTTTTATATGGGGGGTTAAATTTGATTTTTAGTTGTGATGATGGAATTAAGGTAGTAATGTTGAATTGAGGACTAAGTTGCAAAGTTAAGAAGCTTGAATCCTTATCTTTGCATTTTAGTGACTATTTCGGTAAATAAGGAAAATTAGGGAGAATTATTGTGAATAATTATTTGGTGAAGAATGTGATAAGTTGGTGGTTTAAAGCTAGTGATTGGACTAAATTGAAAAGTAGAGAAATAAGGAGAAGTTAGTATAAAAGTTGAAGTTGTTTATGGAAGCTGTGTAGAAAAACTGGTTTATGGCAGTAACTTTGAAAATTCACCATAAATTCTACAAAAATGGTTAGAAGGTGAATTTTATACCGATGTAAAGATTTGTTCGTCTAGTTTCGTTTCCAACAAACGGAAACTAATTTCGAGTTCCGAGTAAAAAGATATGAATTTTTAAGTGGTGAAAGGTCAGAAAACAGTATAGCAGGCTGTTCCGAAATTCAATACTGGAAATTGACTTTGAAAATTCGACATAAATCGTACAAGTTGAATTTGGGCTATTAACTTATATGTTTGAAAATATTTTTGAATCTAGTTTCTTTCAGAACAAACGGAATCGAATTCCGAGTTGTAGATTATTTTATAGAAATATATCTTTGGAGGTACTGCAAACTGTCAGAAAATGAGAATTGATACACTTTGTATCTAAGGTTGACTAGTAAGTTTGAAAAGGGTTAATGGAAGTTCAAATTGGTCACTAAGGACCATAATGAGTTTTTGAACAATACAAGGAAGAAAAGAAAATTTTTGGAGATTTTGTATTCAAATGATTATATTGGACAATATGTCTAAGATATTGTTAGATTGAGATCTAACAAATATTTAACTTATTTGAATTATGAAGTTAAGTTCGAATCAAGGGAGGTTCGAGGTACAATGAAGGAAAGGATCAAAGAGGACTTAGTGAGGCATACTAATACATGGCCCAGGTGAGTGCAATTGCATACATGTCATACTACACTGATATTTTATACATGATTGGGATGGCTTGCGATGAGCCTACCCTAAATTATTGTTGCTATGATATTTATGTCCTTGAGCATATGATTGACATATCGTAATATGTCAAGAATTGAAATATAAAATGCATTGATCATATGATTACTTACAACGATGTTATTGAAATATTATTTCCAGTATAAACTGCCAAATGTTGATATATATATATATATATTGATTGATATATGTTGTCGTTGATGACATAAATGATGAAATAAAGCCCAATGTATGATATAGAGGTTCGATGGTATAGTTGGATATCCATAGGGTCATAAACAGCTGTATAAATATTCTAAGCAGTTTGGTGCGAGATCCATAAATACTCATTGAGGGTATACTCATGCAAGGTTTGGGTATACGGAAACACGTAGGTTGTTAAGCACTACAATGCAACTTTATTAATACTCAATGAGGGTATACTCATGCAAGGTTTGGGTATACGGAAGCACTTAGGGTGCTAAGCATTACGGTGCAAATAATATACATACTCAAGAAAGGTTGGGTATGAGGGGATGACTCGTGTACATAGAATCTCTTAATTCGATATCTTGGGCTAAATAAAATGAAAAGAATAAAAAAGAATCAGGAAGATAAGCTTGAAAGCTTGCATATAGAAATGGAAAAAGGTATTGGTAAGCACTGAAAGCTTACGGATGAAAATGGCAACGATATTGGTAAGATCTAATCTTATCACTTTGATATACATATTTATTTATGTTAACGAGCATGTAATGGTAAGGTGATCATATGCATTGTTAATCATTAATATTGATATTATGACAATTGCACTTGAATTTGAATTATTGCCTCACTAAGTAAATACTTAGCGTGTAACTGTTTTACACGCAGGAAAGAAGAAATGGTTGGAGTAAGGAGCTTATTCGGACATCATCAATCAATAACAGGTAGATCATTATCAGTAAGATATGTTTTGATATTGTTTGATATTTACTAGTTGGCATGTATATTAAAAGAGTATGCCTGCTCTGATAGAATTTGTATTTTATTTGGTATCTGGACGAATTTTAAATCAGACAGTTTTATTAATTATATCAAGACAAATTAAATTGATAAGTTGCTGCCTGAAAATAAACTCGATTGGAAGATGAAAATATTATTTTTAAACTTTACGCGAATAATTAGATTTGTAAATAAAAACTAAATACACTGTAATGTTTTTTTAAAGAAACAAAACTTTACCGAATTACAAATTTAGAGGGTTTTATGAATGTTTTGTGATACCTATGACTCGTATTTAGTGTTGGATACGGGAATAAGGGTGTTACATTTATTGGTATCAAAGCTACAGGTTTAGCCGATTCTCAGCCTAAATGGAAATAGTTTTATGTTAAAAAGAGTATACATACCACTAGGATATCAATATTACTGATATGATGTTTGTATGATCCGATCGATGTCGCTCCTTCTAATGTAAATTGGGAGAAATTATAAGAAATATTTGAGCCAAGAAAGCGTGATGAACTGGTAAATTGAAAGCTTTGGAAGGAATCAAGAGTAGTAACAATAAGGTTAATAGTAACCCTTCGGATAAATCGGAACAAGAAAAGGGGCACTGGTACAACAAGAAGTGCCTGTGCTGGATTAAGGAACTGAAAAGTTCGAAAACACCTGAATTGAAAGAAAAAGAAGATTAAGTTCTAGTGATTGTTGATTTATAACTGAATAATCTAAGGATTACGCTAGACGGATTCCACTGTTTGGATACTGAGAAATTGGATGGAGCTGTTTTGTTGCTCCAAGATTTAAGCTAGATTAGAAAGCCATCTGAATATCCTTCATAGCCAGGATTGCACATATCAGTCTGAGTTTATAACATCAGGACTAATAAAGATTGGGATGATTCAAAAATATAGAAGGTACATCTCATATTTTTGGATAAAACTGTATTGATGTTGATGGGTCCTAGCTTTACACATTCGTATATAAGTACGAAGTTGAGTGGTGAACGAGATATCCTTTATAATCCATTTCAAGTAATATAGCGGTCACGAATTTGTTGGGTTGTAATGTAAGGGCGAGCTGAACCTATGGAATTGCTCGATAAAAACATAAGGTCATGATGAATTGTCGCATAAAGCGATTAGTATTGAAAAACACGGAAGGTTAAAAAATAGTAGTAGTTGATAAAAGGGTAAATCTATTCTCCAATGTAATTTTAGTTATTTTATTAAGGAAATTGTTGTTATAAGGTTTCTAAGTTTTCTTAGCAAATGTAGTGGATACTCGGGTTGTTGAAGTTAAATTGGAAAATAACTCAACTGTCCAAAAATATCCAGATGTATTCCAGATGGGTTACTCAGAATTACCTCTAGATTGAGAAGTGAAATTCAAAGTAAAGATGATACCAGGCATTGCGCCTAAATAATGGTGCCGTATAAAATGGCTTCGATCAAACTTTGAGATTTAAGGGTACAATTGTAAGGAATGTTAGGTCGATGTTTTATAAAGCCAACTGTGTCACTTTGGGGGTACACCAGTGTTAATTGGGAAAGAGAAAGACTGATTTCCATCAGCTTGAGAAGGTAATAGTAAAGAATAAATATCTTCTTTCGAAGACTGATGATCTTTTGATCAGTTAAAAAAAAGATCAAGGAAGAAGAAATTCTAAAGACAGCTTTTCAGACTCGGTATGAATACCTATGGCATTTATAAGCCTAATGAACCAAGTATTCTAATTTTACTTAGACCAATTTTTGTGGAGTTCATTGAGTATATTTTGGTCTATTTGAAGGAAAAAGGAAGAATAAAATGCCCATTTTTGCATTGTTCTTCAGACCTTTCGAGCAAAGAAGCTATATGCTAATTTGTTAAAGTGTGAATTTGGTTGTTAAAAGCTGTTTTATTAGTTATGTGGATTTGGCAGTGGGAATAAGAGTAGACCCTAAGAAAGTACAAATTATAGTTGAATGGAAATCTCTGAAGAATGTTTTAGAGGCTCAGAATTTCTTAATGATTGCCTCCTCATTGACCAAGCTATTGAGGAAATAAATGCCATTCAGTTGAACATATCAATGCTAAGAAATCTTTGAGACATTAAAGGAGATCTTAATAGAAGCCACGGTACTAGTACAACCAGAATCGGGTAAAGATTATGTAGTATATAGCAATGTTTCTCATAACGGTTTGAGATGCGTACTTATGCAAGAAGGAAAAGAAATGCTCTATGCTTGAGACAACTTAAGATATAAGAGAGAAATTATCTTACCTAGGATTTGGAGCTAGCAGTGGTTGTATTTGCTTTAAAAGATATAGCATTATTATTTATACAGTGAACGATGCTATATTTATATAGGTTATAAAAGTTTAAAGTATATGCTTACTAAAGAAGACTTAAACTTGACGCAAAGAAGTTGGATTGAGTTTTTTTAAGAATTATGATATGGTCATTGACTATCATCTAGAAAAAGCTAATGTGATAGCTGACGCTCTCAGTCGAAAGACAATTGTTGCCTTAAGAGCTATGAATGCAATATTGGCATTAAAAGAAGATGGTGTTTTCATTGTCATGTTAAAAATAAAATTTACCATATTGGGTTAAATAAGATATCTTTAAAGAAAGGATGAGAAATGTTGTCAAGGTTCAAACAAGTGGAAAAGAGTGAAACTGAAAACTTGGAAGTTAGGTTTTATAGATATTTGTATTATCAAGGAAGAATTTCTATCTCAATGATGGAAACTATATGATGATTCTGAAAGAAAAGATATTTAATGTGAAGTTAAGGATAAAGTAGTCCTTAAAAGTTTCACCTTGGAAGAAGGTGTTATGGTTTAGGCAAAATGAAAGTTAAGTTCAAAATTTATTGGGCTATAAGAAATTGTGAAAGGAGTTAGTCTAATAGTTAAGCTTAAAAGTTAGCTTTATCTTTGGAAATGAACAAGATTCATAATGTATCGTTGCTCTGGAAATATTGATTAGACCTCTCACTTGTTACTCCAGAGAAAATAGAGATTCAGCTAGATTTAAGCCATGAAAAATAATTGGTAAAGATCCTAGCACATGGAGTCAAAGAACTAAGAAAGCAATACAATCTCATTTTTCAAAGTTCTTTGAAAAAAATCATGAGATTAAAGAAACGACTTGAGAGAAATAAGAAGAAAATATGAGAAAATAGTTTCCTCGCCTTTTGGAACCAAGTACGTTTTGAAAAATTCGAGGATGGATTTTCTTAAGGGGGAGAGAATTGTAATACCCCAAAATTTACTAAGTTGATTAAGGATCATTTAGTACTAAGATAATAGCTTAAAAGCTAATTTAGTGACTAAAATGATGGAAATGCAAAAGTTAGGATTTCGTTAATTATTGGTTATGGAAAGGAAATTTCTAAGGTTTAAAGGTCTCATGTGATAGATAGTGAATTGAATAAGGTATTATTAAAGTTTGGTTGAATTCCAAGGAAAATTGGAATGAGAATTTAAGTTTAAAAAGTTAGTGACCAAAATGTAAATTTTGAAAATTTTATGGCTAAAGTATAAACATTGGAAAAGTTTGGGGACTAAAGTTTTAATTTACCAAAAGTTGAGGGTTTTTATATCATAAATAAATAAATCACCTAAGGGTGTGAATCGAATGCGGAATTATTGGTTCAATCTGATACTTCGGTTATTGGGAAAATTGCAGTTAAAGTTTAAGTGAAATTCGGATATCCGGATCGAACTGGAAAATTTTGAAATTTTTCCATATGATAGAGAAAGGTTATAAAAGTCATTTCCAAGTGTTGGAAATATTTTTAGTTTGATTTAAGATGAATCCTACAGTTTATTTTTGAGTAAAGGAATATTTATCGGTATATTGGATCGAATGGAAATTTTGGAGACTGATCCAAAAGGTATGGAAAAGTCATAAAATATTATTTTAAGAATATTTTATTATGGTTGGTTGAATTCTAACTAGATTTAGTTAGATTGTAATGGAATGGCAATTTGGAAACAAAATAGTAAATAAAGACTAGTTGAAGGGCAAATTGGTCATTTGGCCCCAATGGCAATTTTGAAATATTTAAAAAGTTATAAGGGCAAATTTGGAAAGATGAAATGGAAGATTAAATCTTGGCCCTTGATTGATGATAAAATCAATCTCAACCATTGGATAAAAAGGGCAAAATTGTAATTTCACTATTAAATGAATTTAATATTCATTTAATAGATATATGTGTAAAGTAATGGTAAAAAGATGAACAAAATGTTCATATTTTCCAGCAACAAACGTGAGGTCTAGGGAAAGAAAGAGAATTTTTTTTCAAGCTCAATTCAAGCCCCGAAACTCGGTTTTCAGGTAATCTCTTAAACTACAAAGGTGTTCTACTCTTCAAGCTCTATCTTTTGATATCAATAATTCATGGAATCCATGATTGATTGATGAGAATTTACATGAGAAAGAAATTAGGGTTTGTGGATCAAGTTGGGGCTTTTAAGATTTTATGATTCCATGATTGAATTCAAGTTGAAATCAAGCTAGTATGATGTTAAAATCATGATATTAAGTTGGGATTTAAGTTTTACATGTTTTATTATTATGAAGATGATTAGGGTTTATGGATTCAAGTTTAATTTAGCGTTTGTGATGTTGAAATAATGATCTAGTAAGCTTGAATTGTTGTTTGGAAGCAAAACCCTAAGTTAACTTGTGTAGGGACCATTTCGGCAACTTGAAAAGTTGAAGGACCAAATCTGAATTTTTATAATTTGGAGTGTATTTATGTTATTAATGATGTTAGAGATAAGAGAATGAAGTTAGAATGCCAAATTGATGTTGAATTGAATTAATGACAATTTTGACAAATTGTCAAAGTTAAGTGACCAAATCGAAATTGAAGTTTTATATGGGGGTTAAATTTGATTTTTAGTTGTGATGATGGAATTAAGGTAGTAATGTTGAATCGAGGACTAAGTTGCAAAGTTAAGAAGCTTGAATCCTTATCTTTGCATTTTAGTGACTATTTCAGTAAATAAGGAAAATTAGGGAGAATTATTGTGAATAATTATTTGGTGAAGAATGTGATGAGTTGGTGGTTTAAAGCTAGTGATTGGACTAAATTGAAAAGTAGAGAAATAAGGAGAAGTTAGTATAAAAGTTGAAGGTGTTTATGGAAGCTGTGTAGAAAAACTGGTTTATGGCAGTAACTTTGAAAATTCACCATAAATTCTACAAAAATGGTTAGAAGGTGAATTTTATACCGATGTAAAGATTTGTTCGTCTAGTTTTGTTTCAAACAAACAGAAACTGATTTCAAGTTCTCAGTAAAAAGATATGAATTTTTAGTGGTGAAAGGTCAGAAAACAGTATAGCAGGCTGTTCCAAAATTCAATACTGGAAATTGACTTTGAAAATTCGCCATAAATCGTACAAGTTGAATTTGGGCTATTAACTTATATGGTTGAAAAGATTTTTGAATCTAGTTTATTTCAGAACAAACATAATCGAATTCCGAGTTGTAGATTATTTTATAGAAATATATCTTTGGAGGTACTGCAAACTGCCAGAAAATGAGAATTTATACACTTTGTATCTAAGGTTGATTAGTAAGTTTGAAAGGGTTAATGGAATTTCAAATTGGTCACTAAGGACCATAATGAGTTTTTGAACAATACAAGGAAGAAAATAAAATTTATGGAGATTTTGTATTCAAATGATTATATTGGACAATATGTCTAAGATATTGTTAGATTAAGATCTAACAAATATTTTACTTATTTGAATTATGAAGTTAAGTTCGAATCAAGGGAGGTTCGAGGTACAATGAAGGAAAGGATCAAAGAGGACTTAGTGAGGCATACTAATACATGGCCCAGGTGAGTGCAATTGCATACATGTCATACTACACATATATTTTATACATGATTGGGATGGCTTGCGATGAGCCTACCCTAAATTATTGTTGCTATGATATTTATGTCATTGAGCATATGATTGACATATCGTAATATGTCAAGAATCGAAATATAAAATGCATTGATCATATGATTACTTACAACGATGAGATTGAAATATTATTTCCAATATAAACTGCCAAATGTTGATATATATATATATATATATATATATATATATATATATATATTGATTGATATATGTTGTCATTGATGACATAAATGATGAAATAAAGCCCAATGTATGATATAGAGGTTCGATGGTATAGTTCGATAACCATAGGGTCATAAACAGCTGTATAAATATTCTAAGCAGTTTGGTGCGAGATCCATAAATACTCATTGAGGGTATACTCATGCAAGGTTTGGGTATACGGAAACACGTAGGGTGTTAAGCACTACGGTGCAACTTTATTAATACTCAATGAGGGTATACTCATGCAAGGTTTGGGTATACAGAAGTACTTAGGGTGCTAAGCACTAAGGTGAAAATAATATACATGCTCAAGAAAGGTTGGGTATGGGGGATGGCTCGTGTACATAGAATCTCTTAATTCGATATCTTGGGCTAAATAAAATGAAAAGAATAAAAAAGAAACAAGAAGATAAGCTTGAAAGCTTGCATATAGAAATGGAAAAAGGTATTGGTAAGCACTGAAAGCTTACGGATGAAAATGGCAACGATATTGGTAAGATCTAATCTTATCACTTTGATATACATATTTATTTATGTTAACGAGCATGTAATGGTAAGGTGATCATATGCATTGTTAATCATTAATATTGATATTATGACAATTTCATTTGAATTTGAATTATTGCCTCACTAAGTAAATACTTAGCGTGTAACTGTTTTACACGTTGGAAAGAAGAAATGGTTGGAGTAAGGAGCTTATTCGAACATCATCAATCAATAACAAGTAGATCATTATCAGTAAGATATCTTTTGATATTGTTTGATATTTACTAGTTGGCATGTATATTAAAATGGTATGCATGCTCGATAGAATTTGTATTTTATTTTCAGTATCGGATGAATTTTAAATCGACAGTTTTATTAGTTATATCAAGACAAATTAAATTGATAAGTTGCTGCTGAAAATAAACTCGATTGGAAGATGAAAATATTATTTTTAAACTTTTTACGAATAACTAGATTTGTTAATGAAAAACTAAATACATTGTAATGTTTTTTTAAAGAAACAAAACTTCTTTGAATTACAAATGTAGAGGATTTTACGAATGTTTTGTGATACCTCTGACTCGTTTTCAGTGTTGGATACGGGAAAATGGGTGTTACATTTATTGGTATCAGAGCTATAGTTTTAGCCGATTCTCGGCCTAAATGAAAATGGTTTTATGTTAGAAAGAGTATACATGCCACTAGGATATCAATATTACTAATCTGATGTTTGTAGGATCCGATTGATGTCGCTCCTTATTAATGTAAATTGGGAGGAATTATGAGAAATATTTGAGCCAATAAAGCGTGATGAACTGGTAAATTGAAAGCTTTGGAAGGAATCAAGAGTAGTAACAATAAGGTTAATGATAACCTTTCGGTTAAATCGGAACAAGAAAGGGGCACTGGTTCAATAAGAAGTGCCTGTGCCGGATTAAGGATCTGAAAAGTTTGAAAACACCTAAATTTAAAGATAAAAAATTAAGGTCCAGTGATTGTTGATTTATAACTGAATAATCTAAGGATTACACTGGACGGATTCCACTATTTGGATACTGAGAAATTGGATAGAGCTGTTTTGTTGCTCCGAGATTTAAGCTAGATTAGAAAACCATATGAATTTGCTTCATAGTCAGGATTGCACATATCAGTCCGAGTTTATAACACCAGGACTAATAAAGATTGGGATGATTCGAAAATCATAGAAGGTACATCTCTTCTTTTTGGATAAACCTGGATTAATGTTGATGGGTCCTAGCTTTACACATTCATATATAAGTACGAAGTTGAGTGGTGAACGAGATATCCTTTAGAACCCATTTCAAGTATATAGCGGTCACAAATTTGTTGGGTTGTAATGTAAGGGCGAGCTGAACATGTGGAATTGCTCGATAAAAACATAAGAAATAGAGTTCACGATAAACTTAATGGAATTATCTTTCGAGGAGTTTAAGATGATTGTGGGCATGAATTGGTTACCTTCCTATCAGGTGATGATGAATTGTCGCATAAAGAGATTAGTAATGAAAAACACGGAAGGTACAAAAATAGTAGCAGTTGATAAAAGGGTAAATCCCTTCTCCAATGTAATTTTAGTTATTTTATTAAGGAAATTGTCGTTATAAGGTTGTTAAGTTTTCTTAGCAAATGTAGTGGATACTCGGGTTGTTAAGGTTAAATTGGAAAATAACTCAACTTTCCAAAAATATCCGGATGTATTCGGATGGGTTACTCTGTAATTACCTCTAGATTGAGAAGTGAAATTCAAAATAAAGATGATACCAAGCATTATGCCTAAATTAATGGTGCCGTATAAAATGGCTTCCACCGAACTTCGAGATTTAATGGTACAATAGTAAGGAATGTTAGGTCGATGTTTTATAAAGCCAAGTGTGTCATTTTGGGGGCGCACCAGTGTTAATTGGGAAAGAGAAAGACTGATTTCCATCAGCTTGAGAGGGTAATAGTAAAGAATAAATATCTTTTTTCGAAGACTGATAATCTTTTGATCAGTTAAAAAAGATCAAGGAAGAAGAAATTCTAAAGACAACTTTTCAGACTCGATATGAATACTATGAGTTCGTGATGATACCTACGGCATTTATAAGCCTAATGAACCAAGTATTCTAATTTTGCTTGGACCAATTTTTGGTAGAGTTCATTGAGTATATTTTGGTCTATTCAAAGGAAGAAGGAAGAATAAAATGCCCATTTTTGCATTGTTCTCCAGACCTTTCAAGCAAAGAAGCTATATGCTAATTTGTTAAAGTGTGAATTTGGTTGTCAAAAGCTGTTTTATTAGTTATGTGGATTCGGCAGTGAGAATAAGAGTAGACCCCAAGAAAGTACAAATTATATTTGAATGGAAACCTCTGAAAAATGTTTTAGAGGCTCAGAATTTCTTGATGATTGCCTCCTCGTTGACCAAGCTATTGAGGAAAGAAATGCCATTCAGTTGAACAGATCAATGCTAAGAAATCTTTAAGACATTAAAAGAGATCTTAATAGAAGCCACGGTACCAGTACAACCAGAATCAAGTAAAGATTATGTACTATATAGCAATGCTTCTCATAATAGTTTGGGATGCGTACTTATGCAAGAAGGAAAAGTAATGCTCTATGCTTGAGACAACTTAAGATATAAGTGAGAAATTATCTTACCTAGGATTTGGAGCTAGCAATGGTTGTATTTGCTTTAAAAGATATAGCATCATTATTTATACAGTGAACGATGCTATATTTTTATAGGTTATAAAAGTTTAAAGTATATGCTTACTAAAGAAGAGTTAAACTTGACGCAAAGAAGTTGGATTGAGCTTTTTAAGAATTATGATATGGTCATTGACTATCATCTAGAAAAAGCTAATGTGATAGCTGACGCTCTCAGTCAAAAGACAATTGTTGCCTTGAGAGCTATGAATGCAAGATTGGCATTAAAAGAAGATGGTGTTTTGATTGTTAAGTTAAGAATAAAATTTACCATATTGGATTAAGTAAGATATCTTTAAAGAAAGGATGAGAAATGTTGTCAAGGTTCAAACAAGTGGAAAAGAGTGAAAATGAAAACTTGGAAGTTAGGTTTGATAGATATTTGTATTATCAAGGAAGAATTTCTATCTCAACGATGGAAACTATATGTTGATTCTGAAAGAAAATATATTTAATGTGAAATTAAGGATAAAGTAGTCCTTAAAAGTTTCACCTTGGAAGAAGGTGTTATGGTTTAGACAAAAAGAAAGTTCAGTTCAAAATTTATTGGGCTGTAAGAAATTGTGAAAGGAGTTAGTCTGATAATTAAGCTTAATAGTTAGCTTTATCTTTGGAAATGAACAAGATTCATAATGTATCGATGCTCTAAAAATATTGATTAGACCTCTCACTTGTTACTCCAGAGAAAATAGAGATTCAGCCAGATTTAAGCTATGAAAAAGAATTGATAAAGATCCTAGCACATGGAGTCAAAGAACTAAGAAAATAATACAATCCCGTTTGTCAAAGTTCTTTGACAAAAAAATTATAGATTAAAGAAACGACTTGAGAGAAATAAGAAGAAAATATGAGAAAATAGTTTCCTCACCTTTTGGAACCAAGTACATATTGAAAAAATTCGAGGATGAATTTTCTTAAGGGGGAGAGAATTGTAATACCCCAAAAATTACTAAGTTGATTAAGGGTCATTTAGTACTAAGTTAATAGCTTAAAAGCTAACTTAGTGACTAAAATGACGGAAATGCAAAAGTTAGGATTTCTTTAACTATGGGTTTTGGAAAGGAAATTTCTAAGGTTTAAAGGTCTCATGTGATAGATAGTGAATTGAATAAGGTATTCTTAAATTTTTGTTGAATTCCAAGGAAAATTGGAATGGGAATTGAAGTTTAAAAAGGTAGTGACCAAAATGTGAATTTTGAAAATTTTATGGCTAAAGTATAAACTTTGGAAAAGTTTAGGGACTAAAGTTGTAATTTCCCAAAATTTGAGGGTTTTATTTCATAAATAAACATATCACCTAGGGGTGTGAATCGAATGCGGAATTATTGGTTCAATCTGATACTTTGATTATTGGGAAAATTGTAGTTAAAGTTTAAGTGGAATTCGGATACCCGGATCAAACTGGAAAATTTTGAAATTTTGCCATATGATAGAGAAAGGTTGTAAAAGTCATTTCCAAGTGTTGGAAATATTTTTAGTTTGATTCAAGATGAATCCTACAGTTTATTTTTGAGTAAAGGATTATTTATCGGTATATTGGATCGAATAGAAATTTTGGAGACTGATCCAAAAGCTATGGAAAAGTCATAAAATGTTATTTTAAGAATATATTATTATGGTTGGTTGAATTCTAACTAGATTTAGTTAGATTGTAATGGAATGGCAATTTGGAATCAAATTAGTAAATAAAGACTAGTTGGAGGGTAAATTGGTCATTTGTCCCCAATGGCAATTTTGAAATATTTGAAAAGTTATAAGGGAAATTTTGGAAAGTGCAAATGGAAGATTAAATCTTGGCCTTTGATTGATGATAAAATCAATCTCAACCATTGGATAAAAAGGGCAAAATTATAATTTCACTATTAAAATAATTTAATATTCATTTAATAGATATATGTGTAAAGTAATGGTAAAAAGATGAACAAAATGTTCATCTTTTCCAGCAACAAACATGAGGTCTAGGGAAAGAAAGAGAAAAAAATTTCCAAGCTCGATTCAAGCCCCGAAACTCGGTTTTCAGGTAATCTCTTCAACTACAAAGTTGTTCTACTCTTCAAGCTCCATATTTTGATATCAATAATTCATAGAATCCATGCTTGATTGATGAGAATTTACATGAGAAAGAAATTAGGGTTTGTGGATCAAATTAGGGCTTTTGAGATTTTATGATTCCATGATTGAATTCAAGTTGAAATCAAGCTAGTATGATGTTAAAATCATGATATTGAGTTGGGATTTAAGTTTTACATGTTTTGGATTATTATGAAGATGCTTAGGGTTTATGGATTCAAGTTTAATTTAGGGTTTGTGATGTTGAAATAATGATCTAGTAAGCTGAATTGTTGTTTGGAAGCAAAACCCTAAGTTAAATTGTGTAGGGACCATTTCGGCAACTTGAAAAGTTGAAGGACCAAATCTGAATTTTTAGAATTTGGACTGTATTTATGTTATTAATGATGTTAGAGATAAGAAAATGAAGTTAGAATGCCAAATTGATGTTGAATTGAATTAGTGACCATTTTGACAATTTGTCAAAGTTAAGTGACCAAATCAAAATTAAAGTTTTGTATGGGGGTTAAATCTGATTTTTAGTTGTGATGATGGAATTAAGGTAGTAATGTTGAATTGAGGACTAAGTTGCAAAGTTAAGAAGCTTAATCCTTATCTTTGCATTTTAGTGACTATTTCGGTAAATAAGGAAAATTAGGAGAATTATTGTGAATAATTATTTGGTGAAGAATGTGATGAGTTGGTGGTTTTAAAGCTAGTGATTGGACTAAATTGAAAAGTAGAGAAATAAGGAGAAGTTAGTATAAAAGTTGAAGGTGTTTATGGAAGTGTGTAGAAAAACTAGTTTATGTTAAGTAACTTTGAAAATTCACCATAAATTCTACAAAAATGGTTAGAAGGTGAATTTTATACCGATGTAAATATTTGTTCGTCTAGTTTTGTTTCCAACAAAATTAAACTGATTTTGAGTTCTCAGTAAAAAGATATGAATTTTTAGTGGTGAAAGGTCGAAAAAAAATATAGCAGGCTGTTCCAAAATTCAATACTGGAAATTGACTTTGAAAATTTGCCATAAATCGTACAAGTTGAATTTGGGCTATTAATTTATATGGTTGAAAAGATTTTTGAATCTAGTTTATTTCAGAACAAACATAATTGAATTCTAAGTTGTAGATTATTTTATAGAAATATATCTTTGGAGGTACTGCAAACTGCCAGAAAAATGAGAATTTATACACTTTGTATCTAAGGTTGATTAGTAAGCTTGAAAAGGGTTAATGGAAGTTCAAATTGGTCACTAAGGACCATAATGTGTTTTTGAACATTACAAGGAATAATTTTTTTTTTGGAGATTTTGTATTCAAATGATTATATTGGACAATATGTCTAAGATATTGTTAGATTGGGATCTAACAAATATTTTACTTATTTGAATTATGAAGTTAAGTTCGAATCAAGGGAGGTTCGAGGTACAATGAAGGAAAGGATCAAAGGGGACTTAGTGAGGCATATTAATACATGGCCCAGGTGAGTGCAATTGCATACATGTCACACTACACTGATATTTTATACATATTGGGATGGCTTGCAATGAGCCTACCCTAAATTATTGTTGCTATGATATTTATGTCATTGAGCATATGATTGACATATCGTAATATGTCAAGAATTGAAATATAAAATGCATTGATCATATGATTACTTACATTGATGAGATTGAAATATTATTTCCAGTATAAACTGCCAAATGTTGTTATATATATATATATATATATATTGATTGATATATGTTGTCATTGATGACATAAATGATGAAATAAAGCCCAATGTATGATATAGAGGTTCGATGGTATAGTTGGATATCCATAGGGTCATAAACATTTGTATAAATATTCTAAGCAGTTTGGTGCAAGATCCATAAATACTCATTGAGGGTATACTCATGCAAGGTTTGGGTATACGGAAACACTTAGGGTGTTAAGCACTACGGTGCAATTTTATTAATACTCAATGAGGGTATACTCATGCAAGGTTTGGGTATAGGAAGTACTTAGGGTGCTAAGCACTAAGGTGAAAATAATATACATACTCAAGAAAGGTTGGGTATGGGGGATGGCTCGTGTACATAGAATCTCTTAATTCGATATCTTGGGCTAAATAAAATGAAAAAATAAAAAAAAGAAACAAGAAGATAAGCTTGAAAGCTTGCATATAGAAATGGAAAAGGTATTGGTAAGCACTGAAAGCTTACGGATGAAAATGGCAACGATATTGGTAAGATCTAATCTTATCACTTTGATATACATATTTATTTATGTTAACGAGCATGTAATGGTAAGGTGATCATATGCATTGTTAATCATTAATATTGATATTATGACAATTTCATTTGAATTTGAATTATTGCCTCACTAAGTAAATACTTAGCGTGTAACTGTTTTACACGTTGGAAAGAAGAAATGGTTGGAGTAAGGAGCTTATTCGAACATCATCAATCAATAACAAGTAGATCATTATCAGTAAGATATCTTTTGATATTGTTTGATATTTACTAGTTGGCATGTATATTAAAATGGTATGCATGCTCTGATAGAATTTGTATTTTATTTCGTATCTGGATGAATTTTAAATCAGACAGTTTTATTAGTTATATCAAGACAAATTAAATTGATAAGTTGCTGCCTGAAAATAAACTCGATTGGAAGATGAAAATATTATTTTTAAACTTTACGCGAATAACTAGATTTGTTAATGAAAACTAAATACATTGTAATGTTTTTTTTAAAGAAACAAAACTTACTGAATTACAAATGTAGAGGATTTTACGAATGTTTTGTGATACCTCTGACTCGTTTTCAGTGTTGGATACGGGAAAATGGGTGTTACATTTATTGGTATCAGAGCTATAGTTTTAGCCGATTCTCGGCCTAAATGAAAATGGTTTTATGTTAGAAAGAGTATACATGCCACTAGGATATCAATATTACTAATCTGATGTTTGTAGGATCCGATTGATGTCGCTCCTTATTAATGTAAATTGGGAGGAATTATGAGAAATATTTGAGCCAATAAAGCGTGATGAACTGGTAAATTGAAAGCTTTGGAAGGAATCAAGAGTAGTAACAATAAGGTTAATGATAACCTTTCGGTTAAATCGGAACAAGAAAGGGGCACTCGTTCAATAAGAAGTGCTCATGCGGATTAAGGATCCGAAAAGTTTGAAAACACCTAAATTTAAAGATAAAAAATTAAGGTCCAGTGATTGTTGATTTATAACTGAATAATCTAAGGATTACACCGACGGATTCCACTATTTGGATATCGAGAAATTGGATAGAGCTGTTTTGTTGCTCGAGATTTAAGCTAGATTAGAAAACCATATGAATTTGCTTCATAGTCAGGATTGCACATATCAGTCCGAGTTTATAACACCAGGACTAATAAAGATTGGGATGATTCGAAAATCATAGAAGGTACATCTCTTCTTTTTGGATAACCTGGATTAATGTTGATGGGTCCTAGCTTTACACATTCATATATAAGTACGAAGTTGAGTGGTGAACGAGATATCCTTTAGAACCCATTTCAAGTATATAGCGGTCACAAATTTGTTGGGTTGTAATGTAAGGGCGAGCTGAACATGTGGAATTGCTCGATAAAAACATAAGAAATAGAGTTCACGATAAACTTAATGGAATTATCTTTCGAGGAGTTTAAGATGATTGTGGGCATGAATTGGTTACCTTCCTATCAGGTGATGATGAATTGTCGCATAAAGAGATTAGTAATGAAAAACACGGAAGGTACAAAAATAGTAGCAGTTGATAAAAGGGTAAATCCCTTCTCCAATGTAATTTTAGTTATTTTATTAAGGAAATTGTCGTTATAAGGTTGTTAAGTTTTCTTAGCAAATGTAGTGGATACTCGGGTTGTTAAGGTTAAATTGGAAAATAACTCAACTTTCCAAAAATATCCGGATGTATTCCAGATGGGTTACTCAGAATTACCTCTAGATTGAGAAGTGAAATTCAAAATAAAGATGATACCAAGCATTATGCCTAAATTAATGGCGCCGTATAAAATGGCTTCCACCGAACTTCGAGATTTAATGGTACAATAGTAAGGAATGTTAGGTCGATGTTTTATAAAGCCAAGTGTGTCATTTTGGGGGCGCACCAGTGTTAATTGGGAAAGAGAAAGACTGATTTCCATCAGCTTGAGAGGGTAATAGTAAAGAATAAATATCTTTTTTCGAAGACTGATAATCTTTTGATCAGTTAAAAAAGATCAAGGAAGAAGAAATTCTAAAGACAACTTTTCAGACTCGATATGAATACTATGAGTTCGTGATGATACCTACGGCATTTATAAGCCTAATGAACCAAGTATTCTAATTTTGCTTGGACCAATTTTTGGTAGAGTTCATTGAGTATATTTTGGTCTATTCAAAGGAAGAAGGAAGAATAAAATGCCCATTTTTGCATTGTTCTCCAGACCTTTCAAGCAAAGAAGCTATATGCTAATTTGTTAAAGTGTGAATTTGGTTGTCAAAAGCTGTTTTATTAGTTATGTGGATTCGGCAGTGAGAATAAGAGTAGACCCCAAGAAAGTACAAATTATATTTGAATGGAAACCTCTGAAGAATGTTTTAGAGGCTCAGAATTTCTTGATGATTGCCTCCTCATTGACCAAGCTATTGAGGAAAAAAATGCCATTCAGTTGTACAGATCAATGCTAAGAAATCTTTGAGACATTAAATGAGATCTTAATAGAAGCCACGGTACCAGTACAACCAGAATCAGGTAAAGATTATGTAGTATATAGCAATGCTTCTCGTAACGGTTTGGGATGCGTACTTATGCAAGAAGGAAAAGTAATGCTCTATGCTTGAGACAACTTAAGATATAAGAGAGAAATTATCTTACCTAGGATTTGGAGCTAGCAATGGTTATATTTGCTTTAAAAGATATAGCATCATTATTTATACAGTGAACGATGCTATATTTATATAGGTTATAAAAGTTTAAAGTATATGCTTACTAAAGAAGAGTTAAACTTGACGCAAAGAAGTTGGATTGAGTTTTTCAAGAATTATGATGTGGTCATTAACTATCATCCAGAAAAAGCTAATGTGATAGCTGACGCTCTCAGTCGAAAGATAATTGCTGCCTTAAGAGCTATGAATGCAAGATTGGCATTAAAAGAAGATGGTGTTTTGATTGTCAAGTTAAGAATAAAATTTACCATATTGGATTAAATAAGATATCTTTAAAGAAAGGATGAGAAATGTTGTCAAGGTTCAAACAAGTGGAAAAGAGTGAAACTGAAAACTTGGAAGTTAGGTTTTATAGATATTTGTATTATCAAGGAAGAATTTCTATCTCAATGATGGAAACTATATGTTGATTCTGAAAGAAAAGATATTTAATGTGAAGTTAAGGATAAAGTAGTCCTTAAAAGTTTCACCTTGGAAGAAGGTGTTATGGTTTAGACAAAAAGAAAGTTAAGTTCAAAATTTATTGGGCTATAAGAAATTGTGAAAAGAGTTAGTCTGATAGTTAAGCTTAAAAGTTAGCTTTATCTTTGGAAATGAACAAGATTCATAATGTATCGATGCTCTGGAAATATTGATTAGACCTCTCACTTGTTACTCCAGAGAAAATAGAGATTCAGCCAGATTTAAGCTATAAAAAGAATTGGTAAAGATCCTAGCACATGGAGTCAAAGAACTAAGAAAGCAATACAATCCCGTTTGTCAAAGTTCTTTGAAAAAAAACATAAGATTAAAGAAACGACTTGAGAGAAATAAGAATAAAATATGAGAAAATAGTTTTTCATCTTTTGGAACCAAGTACGTATTGAAAAATTTGAGGACGAATTTTCTTAAGGGGGAGAGAATTGTAATACCCCAAAATTTACTAAGTTGATTAAGGGTCATTTAGTACTAATATAATAGCTTAAAAGCTAACTTAGTGACTAAAATGACGGAAATGCAAAAGTTAGGATTTCGTTAATTATGGGTTTTGGAAAGGAAATTTCTAAGGTTTAAAGGTCTCATGTGATAGATAGTGAATTGAATAAGGTATTCTTAAAGTTTGGTTAAATTCCAAGGAAAATTGGAATGGGAATTGAAGTTTAAAAAGGTAGTGACCAAAATGTAAATTTTGAAAATTTTATGGCTAAAGTATAAACTTTGGAAAAGTTTGGGGACTAAAGTTGTAATTTCCCAAAATTTGAGGGTTTTTATTTCATAAATAAACAAATCACCTAAGGATGAGAATCGAATGCGGAATTATTGGTTCAGTCTGATACTTTAATTATTGGGAAAACTGCAGTTAAAGTTTAAGTGAAATTCGGATATCCGGATCGAACTGGAAAATTTTGAAATTTTGCCATATGATAGAGAAAGGTTATAGAAGTAATTTCCAAGTGTTGGAAATATTTTTAGTTTGATTGAAGATGAATCCTACAGTTTATTTTTGAGTAAAGGATTATTTATCGGTATATTGGATCGAATGGAAATTTTGGAGACTGATCCAAAAGCTATAGAAAAGCATAAAATGTTATTTTAAGAATATTTTATTATGGTTGGTTGAATTCTAACTAGATTTAGTTAGATTGTAATGGAATGACAATTTGGAAACAAACTAGTAAATAAAAACTAGTTGGAAGGCAAATTGGTCATTTGGCCCCAATGGCAAATTTGAAATATTTAAAAATTTATAAGTGAAATTTTGGAAAGATGAAATGGAAGATTAAATCTTGGCCCTTGATTGATGATAAAATCAATCTAAACCATTGGATAAAAAAGGCAAAATTGTAATTTCATTATTAAATGAATTTAATATTCATTTAATAGATATATGTGTAAAGTAATGGTAAAAAGATGAAAAACCTGTTCATCTTTTCCAGCAACAAACGTGAGGTCTAGGGAAAGAAAGAGAAATTTTTTCCAAGCTCGATTCAAGCCCCGAAACTCGGTTTTCAGGTAATCTCTTCAACTACAAAGGTGTTCTACTCTTCAGGCTCTATCTTTTGATATCAATAATTCATGGAATCCATGCTTGATTGATAAGAATTTACATGAGAAAGAAATTATGGTTTGTGGATCAAGTTGGGGCTTTTGAGATTTTATGATTCCATGATTGAATTCAAGTTGAAATCAAGCTAGTATGATGTTAAAATCATGATATTGAGTTGGGATTTAAGTTTTACATGTTTTGATTATTATGAAGATGATTAGGGTTTATGGATTCAAGTTTAATTTAGGGTTTGTGATGTTAAAATAATGATATAGTAAGCTTGAATTGTTGTTTGGAAGTAAAACCCTAAGTTAACTTGTGTAGGGACCATTTCGGCAACTTGAAAAGTTGAAGGACCAAATCTGAATTTTTAGAATTTGGAGTGTATTTATGTTATTAATGATGTTAGAGATAAGAGAATGAAGTTAGAATGCCAAATTGATGTTGAATTGAATTAATGACGATTTTGACAATTTGTCAAAGTTAAGTGACCAAATCGAAATTGAAGTTTTGTATGGGGGGATAAATCTGATTTTTAGTTGTGATGATGGAATTAAGGTAGTAATGTTGAATTGAGGACTAAGTTGCAAAGTTAAGAAGCTTGAATCCTTATCTTTGCATTTTAGTGACTATTTTGGTAAATAAGGAAAATTATGGAGAATTATTGTGAATAATTATTTGTTGAAGAATGTGATGAGTTGGTGGTTTAATGCTAGTGATTGGACTAAATTGAAAAGTAGAGAAATAAGGAGAAGTTAGTATAAAAGTTGAAGTTGTTTATGTAAGCTGTGTAGAAAAACTAGTTTATGTTAGTAACTTTGAAAATTCACCATAAATTCTACAAAAATGGTTAGAAGGTGAATTTTATACCAATTTAAATATTTGTTCGTCTAGTTTCGTGTCCAACAAATGGAAAGTGATTTCGAGTTCCGAGTAAAAAGGTATAAAATTTTAAGTGGTGAAAGGTCTGAAAAGAGTATAGCAGGCTGTTCCGAAATTCAATACTGGAAATTGACTTTGAAAATTTGCCATAAATCGTACAAGCTGAATTTGGACTATTAATTTATATGGTTGTAAATCTTATTGAATCTAGTTTCTTTAAAAGCGAACAGAATCGAATTCTGAGTTGTAGATTATTTTATAGAAATATATCTTTGGAGGTACTGCAAACTGCCAGAAAATGAGAATTGATACACTTTGTATCTAAGGTTGATTAGTAAGTTTGAAAAGGGTTAATGGAAGTTCAAATTGGTCACTAAGGACTATAATGAGTTTTTGAACAATACAAGGAAGGAAATAATTTTTTTGGAGATTTTGTATTCAAATGATTATAATGTATAATATGTCTAAGATATTGATAGATTGGGATCTAACAAATATTTTACTTATTTGAATTATGAAGTTAAGTTCGAATCAAGGGAGGTTCGAGGTACAATGAAGGAAAGGATCAAAGAGGACTTAGTGAGGCATACTAATACATGGCCCAGGTGAGTGCAATTGCATGCATGTTATACTACACTGATATTTTATACATGATTGGGATGGCTTGCGATGAGCCTACCCTAAATTATTGTTGCTATGATATTTATGTCATTGAGCATATGATTGACATATCATAATATGTCAAGAATTGAAATATAAAATGCATTGATCATATGATTACTTACATTGATGAGATTGGAATATTATTTCTAGTATAAACTGCCAAATGTTGATATATATATATATATATATTGATTGATATATGTTGCCATTGATGACATAAATGATGAAATAAAGCCCAATGTATGATATAGAGGTTCGATGGTATAGTTGGATATCCATAGGGTCATAATCAGCTGTATAAATATTCTAAGCACTTCTGTGCAATTTCCATAAATACTCATTGAGGGTATACTCATGCAAGGTTTGGGTATACGGAAACATTTAGGGTGTTAAGCACTACAGTGCAATTTTATTAATACTCAATGAGGGTATACTCATGCAAGGTTTGGGTATACGGAAGCACTTAGGGTGCTAAACACTACGGTGCAAATAATATACATACTCAAGAAAGGTTGGGTATGGGGGGTGACTCGCGTACAGAGAATCTCTTAATTCGATACCTTGGGCTAAATAAAATGAAAAGAATAAAAAAGAAACAGGAAGATAAGCTTGAAAACTTGCAGATAGAAATTGAAAAAGGTATTGGTATGCACTGAAAGCTTACGGATGAAAATGACAACGGTATTGGTAAGATCTAATCTTATCACTTAGATATACATATTTATTTATGTTAACGAGCATGTAATTGTAAGGTGATCATATACATTGTTAATCATTAATATTGATATTATGACAATTGCACTTGAATTTAAATTATTGCCTCACTAAGTAAATACTTAGCGTGTAACTATTTTACACGTAGGAAAGAAGAAATGGTTGGAGTAAGGAGCTTATTTGGACATCATCAATCAATAACATGTACATCAGTATTAGTAAGACATCTTTTGATACTGTTTGATATTTACTAGTTGGCATGTATATTAAAAGGGTATACCTACTCTGATAGAATTTGTATTTTATTTGGTATCTGGATGAATTTTAAATCAGGCAATTTTATTAATTATATCAAGACAAATTAAATTGATAAGTTGCTGCCTGAAAATAAACTCGATTGGAAGATGAAAATATTATTTTTAAACTTTACGCGAATAACTAGATTTGTAAATAAAAACTAAATACATTGTAATGTTTTTTTAAAGAAACAAAACTTTAGCGAATTACAAATGTAGAGGGTTTTACGAATGTTTTGTGATACCTCTAACTCGTATTCAGTGTTGGATACGAGAAAAAGGGGTGTTACATTGATGTTATTGAAGAGTGGTATAGATGAGTACCTCACTAGGCAAAGTATGCTAATGCATTCATTTTCTATGCATTTCAGGTTAGCAAGGTTTTGAATTGAATATTGGGCTACCAAAGATTTTTGGCAAGTCACAAAGTCGTTACGTAAATTATGTTAACCTTACAAACTCCTAGAATGGTGGCATAATGGTTGTATGAGTTACTTTTGACTATAGGGATGCGTGTATGTTGTGTATGCTTTTGGTATATTTAAGAAGCTAAAACAAGACATTTGAAAATGGGTTAAAAGTGGTTAAAATGCATATTTGGCCTAAATTAGGGAAAACATAGTAAACGGATTCAATTGGCCCTAAAATTTGACATGCTACTTGATATAGCTTAAATAAACTTTCTGGTAAAATTTTGTAGAATTTGGACAAGGTTTGGTTGTGTAAATTGGTAATAAACAAGAATAAAAATACCATTACAGACCTTACTGTACCGATACGGGTGGTAATTTATCGGTATAAGCTTGCACATTTTGACCCAGGATAAAAGGTGTACCGATACGGCTTGATCCATACGAGTATAGGTTTTAGAATCTAGAATTTTGGTTATAACTGGGAATCAGTAGGGTACAAGGCGTACCAATCCCTTCCTTGTACAAATCGCTTCGTACCTATACAGATGTATGCCTATCGGTACTCCTTTACGTCATTGGAATCTGGATATTGATTTAAAGCCCCGACACCCTATATCGGTATGTGTATAACTATTTGTAACCATTTTTAACAGTAATTGGTGTATTGGTACGGTAGAACCCGTATCGGTACGACATCTCAAATTTGTAAAATTATTGTCACATTGATCACAATGTATCGATACAGGGTGTCTCGTATTGGTACGACCCCTTATTGCCATAACAAACTTATCGAACTTAGCTAAGGCATATTGGTACAGCCCACCACGTACCAGTACTGTAACCCTCTTAACCCGGTCTAGCCGAAATCAAGCTAAAAGGATCACATTAGGTTTACCGAAGCAAACCCGAGCTAATAAACTAAACCAAGTCCATTTTTTCCTTTTTATCTTGTCTAAATGCATCAATTTAATTTCTAAGGTAAGCGTGCATCAGCGGAAACGTTACATTGCAATCAGATTGCGAAACATAGTTCAATTGCTCTAACATGCACTTTGTGGACCAAAATGTAATTTCCAAAAATTACAAGGACTTAATTAAATATCCAGTTTACCAATCATTCATTAATCCAATTTCATGCTCACAGGTTAAATTCTAGCTTAAAACGATCACCCAAGCTCAACTAATTGCATACATAACATTCATGGACCAAATTGCACAATTTTCAATCTTCAACAGCCAAAAGCACAAGAAACTGTAATGCGTACCGATATGGCTCAACCAACTTAATGGCACTGTGTACCGATACACCAAGTTACATATCGATACGATATGCTGAGCAATCCCGTACCGATACGGTTCATCCCCATACCGATCCCTTATAATTTGTTTTTGAAAATTAGATTCCATTGTCCATAATGCGTACCGATACATTACCCCGCATATCGGTACGATGCTATAAAAATGAAGGGATCGTACCGATACTCAAACTCATGTATCGATTTTGATGTACAAAATTCTAGGGGTGTATCGATACTCGGCTAACCGTACTTGTAACCATTTGCAATTTACCTAAACTCAGAGCCGTTTTAGACCATGTGTACCGATCCTCGAGTACTCATACCGGTACGTGAAGGCCTGTAGTGATCTCTAGGTCCAACATATGACACTTTGGCTCACTCTACACACATCCAACAGTTACTTAAACATCATACAACATCAAGAGCATGCTTAACATCAACATACCAACATTTTAAGCAAATCTAACAAACCTAATACCATCATCCACATCATCTATAGACATGCTTCCTACTCAACATTCAAAACATAAATTCAAACACATATCAAGCACTTTATGCCTCTTACAAGTCCAAACCAACATTTAAAACTTACACAAACAGGGAGTTTAGCAAACAACCCTCCCAAATAATAAATGACCACATTGCCTTTATTACTACAAATCTAAATCGAAATCATACTTTCGTAAACACAAGTCCTTGGATTTCCTTTCGCTTGCTTGCTGCTTTCCACCTTTAATTCTCTGCATTGATGAAAAAGAGAGCGTAAGCACAATAAGCTTAGTGAGGAGTGCCTAAAAACAAACCACCATCAGTGCATTTAAAACCATTTTCCAAACTATTCTCAAACTTCTTATAAAACCATTATTTTAACTCATCATTTCTTTAAACATCAATTGAAATCATCATTATTTCAAAAATATCATGTTAAACACCATGTCTTTCTTTTCCTGCACTTAATCATTTCAAAACATGCTTAAAACCATTTGTAAACACATATCATGGTTTCACATGCATAATCCCATATGCATACCTCAATTCAAGCATTCCATACATTCCAACACAATGCAAATCTTAAAGAGAAAATATGTATAAATCACATTATACAACAAAATCCATCACATGATACAACATCAGTTATATTGGCTTACAAGTGATCATCAACCAACTTCCAATTTATAGCTATTACATCGAGTACACGAATTTAACAAATGTTCTCTTAACACTTCCCGCATCTCAACCGGAAACCATCTAAAGGTCCACCAATGGGAGTTTTTGGTACTCATAAACCCCTCCACCGTTGTGGTACCCTTGGTGGAGTTTTCGGTACAAATAAACACCTCTACACCATTCAAAAGTCCACTAACGAGAGTTTTCAGTACTTATAAACCCCTCCACCATTGTGGTACTCGTGGTGGAGTTTTCGATACCTATAAACCCCTCAACACTACTCATCAGTTAGATGTACATCCACTAACAAGAGTCTTTGGTACCATATAACCCCTCAACCATTAGTGTGCTTGGATAGAGTATGCTGTACATATAAACCCCTCAACATCCAAGGCGACTTTTTATAGTGCACTTTCAAATCCTATGGCCGACCAACTATATTCGATAACATTTCCCAAAACCTTTTCGTACCATCACTTGCCAATATAATTCATTTCATTATCATTAGCTCACTGTTTTCATATGCATCAAACCAAACCATTTATTCAATGCATTAAACCATGCATTAACCAATGTTCAAAAATATTATCAAAACATGCATTACTACCAAATGCATCATCATCATTTTATAACCATTTTCCATCATTAAACCATGCTCAAATCATGCATATACAGTGAGAAACCAAACCATCAAAACAAGTGCATCAAAACCAATTTGCCAAACTAAAATCGAGAGAAAAATCATCCTTTACTTACTTTCGAGCTTAGACCAGAGTTTCAAGCTTAATCTAAACTCCCAAACACTACCTTCAAACTTTTGAAAAGCTGTAAAACATGTTCTCACTCACCGACACGCAAAGCTTTGATTGTCGATGCGAATCCAAGCCTTTACGGCTTCCGATACCTCACCTCAAGCTTGAGGATCAACCCCCTAATTTAACCACAAAAAATAGAGGTTCTAATGCATCAGCATCAAAATACATTCAACAGTCCAGCAACATCAAATACACAAAACCTCATCAAATTCTACCCAATTTCACTCCACAACAACCGAAAACATCATCAAACACCTTCTAAACTTAACCCAGCCAAAACCTAACGTTTTAATCCATCAATTAACATCCAAAACACATTAACATCATCCGTATACCTCCAGCATTCATTAAACATCCACAACTCCTCAAAAACTTATAACTAGCAAACTAGAAAATTAGAGATTCACCTAGTTTCGAGATTCCAATATTAAAATCAACTTATTAACATTATAAAACATCAAAATCATGTTAAAATAAAATCAATAACCCAGTAAAATAGATCCATAACGAATATCAATCAAATAGTTCAACTAAACCTTGATTTAACCATTTTTCCATAATTAACCCATTAAAACTAATTAGAAAACATATGTAAAGGATACTTGGGAATTTTAGTAAAGAAGCTTATATTAGAGGAGAAGAGCGAAGCTCACCTCTAACCTTGGCTTTCCCCTTAATTGGATGAATTTTCATAAGAAAACAAGATGAAATCAAATAGGTTTTGTTAGGAAATCATTAAGAATCAACTTGGAAGTAAAAGAATGTTGAAATCAAGTAATTACTTGAGAAAATTGAAGTAGGAAAGTGTTTGTCTGGAGAAATATAATATCCTAAAATTTTGGTTGGTGACCAATATGAAAATTTTGAAAGTTTGGTGGTCAAAGTATAAACATTGGAAAAGTTTAGGGACTAAATTGTATTTTCAAAAGTTATGTATTCTAGTCCCGTAAGTGAATAGTTCACCCCTAAGAATGACATTTTCGTGTTACCCGATTTTTTCATACGGAGCTTGTATTTTTGGTTATAAAGTGACAAAGTTTGGAAAAATATTCGGATAATCGATCGAATAAGATATTCAAGATATTTTAAAGGATGATAAGGCAAGGTCAAAAAAGTCATTTCCATGTCTTAAAATGGTAGGATTTAACACGGACCATTGGATTTAAAGTAGATTTCCATGTTAAATATGAACCGTTGGATGAAAAATGACAAGATGGTAATTTTGGAAAATTCCAAGGGCAAAGTTGATAATCACTAACTACTTGGATTATTTTTGACTCTTGGATTGGTAGGTAGACATGTGTCTTGATACAGAGCTTTAGATTTCAAGGGTAAAAAGGTTATTAGACATTAAAATGAATTTTAAATATATTAAGGACAAATGGCTAAATTAAAAGAAAAAGGAAATTTCAAGACTTTTTCTCCCATTTTCAGCTCTTGTTCGAAACCACCAAGGTAAGGAAGAAAACTTTTTCTTCTTGATTTTCAAGCTTATTTAGTTGGAATTTTGATGAAAGCATGAAACATGAAATTGATCTCCATGAAATTCTCTATCTTTTGGTACCATTTGTTCATGTTTTCCTTGCTTGAAACCCTAGTTTTGTGAATTTGATGGATGAAGGGGATGTTTATATATGATGTTTTAAGATGAGATTTTGATGTAGTTGTTGTTGTAGAATCATATCCAAGCTTGTATGATGATTGAAACTACTTGGAAGTAACTAAATCCTAATTTGTTTAAAATTAGGGTTTTTATAGGAAGTTGAATTTGGATTGATTTTGATATGGGGATAATTATAGAATCTCGGAGATGAGGTTTAGAAGTTGAATTCATGCTTGAATCAGGTTGGAAAATTTGTCTAGAATGACTCTTCAAATTTGGCATTTAGGAAGAAAATTAGGGAAAATTTTGGAAAAATTTCCTAAGGTTAGAAATAATGGGAAAATTATGTTACAAGGCTTAGAATGTTGTTTGGACCAATTTGGAACTTTGTTAAGTTTTAGGGACCTTTTCGCATATTTTGGGAAATTTAAGGATTAAGGTAAAAATGTTGAAAAGTTGATGTATTATGCTGAAAATTGGTGTTAGAAGATTCAATTGGACTATTTTGGAAGTTTTCAAAGTGTTGAGGATCAAATGGAAAATTAAGGAAAATATGGGATTGAAATGGAAGTTGGTTACAAAGCTATGTATTAAGCTTGAAAGTATTTTGGAATACTTGGATATATTATTTAGTGCTTGAATTTAAAGTTTTATGGCAAGGGACCATTTTGAATAATTTGGAAAGTTGAGGTGAATTCTAAAAGAATTCATTTTATGGTTATTTTGTAAATTTTGATGGATATGGATAGTGAAGCAATTTTAGGAATTTTATTCCTAAGATATGCCTATGTTAGATTGATACTAACATACGCTTTGAAATGTATGTATTCGGTAAACGGTGATTTTATAGATCGTGACTGTGATCAAGATTGTACTACGAGCAATTCTAAAGGCAAGGAAAAAGTTCAGTAATAAAGTTAAATCGACAGTAAGATTACTAGTGAGGCATCAGGTGAGTGCAATGCATGCATAACATGATACATGGATGTTTTATACATCACTAGTAGGACTTGCGATGAGTATACCTAGTTTCTATATTGGCATGATTTTTATGTCATTGATCATATATTTGACATATTTTAAATGTGTCAAAGGTTGAAAACAAATGCATTGATCACTAGTTATTGATGATGATATGTTATGAATGTTATTTCGGGTATAAAATGTCAATGATAAATTATATTGATATACATTTCCATGGATGGAATAAATATGGGAATTAGGCCCAAATAAGTCAATTGAGGGACATGATATAATTGGCATGCCATAGAGTCCAGTAGCACGCTGCATAATCAAGAATTCAGGATAGCACTATAGTATACCTAAAGGTTACTTAGTGTATGTGTTGCGCGTAATAAGTGCTACGCAAATGTGCAAGTATACACGTCGCAAGTTATAGTATAAAAGATATCGTCTCCACAGGGATTGGTGCCACTTCAAGAATCTAGTCTCTTGCACTGTAAAAAGTAAAAACACAAGTAAAGGATTATAGAAGTTTTAACTAATAACTAATCTAGAAAGCAATTAAGTAAAAGAAAAGATGAATTCAATTGAGAGAGATAGGCTAGGTTATCGTGAGTTGAGGTGTGATAGCCGATTGGATTGTCTTGGTAAAAGAGTGCACGGGCAACTCAGTTGCCGTGGCAACTTGCACGACGGGGTTGCCGTAGCAACTAATTGATGGTTGCTTGGGCGACTAGTTGGGCAACTACTTGGGCGATCGGGCAGCAACTTCAAGGTTCGGTGAGCGTTCTTCAATGGTTTCTTCTTATCCCTAAGTCGAAACTCTAGCTATTTGTGCATGCCTTGATAATACATCCTGCGTGAATCAAGGGTGAACAACAACCAATCTTGCGCTCCTCTTAGCCGTTGAAATCCTTAACTTATTCCTAAGCCGGATTAATCTTCACCATCATTGGATTGAATAAAGATCATATTCATTCGTTTCTTGAATCTAACTCTCCCGATATTAGATAAATGGATGAAATCACGAGATCCTCTCCCAATTCACTGCATAAACAATAATAAGAATCAAGAATGAATAAACCTTGAAATAGAAAAGTGCAAACTCTTATTACCTAAACAAAAACCAATAGTTTCTCACAATCTCAAAACACAATAACCATAGCCAAGTAAATTTAGTTCATGGCTAGGTTCCAAAGAAACACAAGATAATTAATCCCTAGCATGAACCCAATCGAACAAAGATAAAGGAAGAGGCTTGTCGAAATCCTCCTTGCCCTAGATGCTTGCCGAAAATTCCCTTGCTTCCTCTCTTGGAGTTGTGAAATTCCCTCTTGCTCTCCCCTTTGAATTGTCGAAATCTCCTTGATATTTATAGGGCTAGGCCAAAGTCCTTCTTTGAGGAGGAGTTTGAGTTGGAATTAAATTATCTTTAAAGAATATAATTCTTTATTATAATTTTATTCCTATTAGAACTTCTCCTATCCTCTTGGAATTTTAATTCTTCTTTAATCTCTGCATGGCAATCAAATTCCTTTGGGCTTGGACCTTGCTCCATGTCATCTTGGGCTTGTAAAATCATGAATTTCGACATCTATATTGCTTTTGGTCTTTGTCGACAAATGCCATGGCAACTGGCTCGGCGTCTCCTTCATGCACCGCCACGGCAACTAGCTCGGCATATCCTTCATGCATTGCCACTGGCAACTAGCTCGGCATTGCTTTGGCAAGTGATCCTGCACATACACACACAAAAACACACCAAAGCAGCATCTATTTCTACAAAAAATCACCAAGTTATGTAATCAAGCTCAACGATTGAAGGAAACATGAATTAATGCATGAATGGCTAACTATGCAACTAATATGAGCCTAAGTCTAACAATAATATGAGTAAAAGGGGTAAGAAAAATAGTACTTTTGAACACTTATCACACCCCCCAAACTCGAACTATTGCTTGTCCTCAAGCAATGCAAACTCATAATTACCGCCAAGACTTCAAATTTTCACAAGCTTAGCTCTGAACTTGATTTCAATTCTCAACAGGGGCACAAAGTATGATTGGCTTTTTATTTTTTAAAACCGAGGAATTACTCGGAATCAAACTATAATGCTTGTGAGTGTGTGCAGAGTTGTGTGCAAGTTGATTTTTCGGATTCTATGCAAACAATAGGTTTTCAAATTACTTCATTGGGTTCTTTTTAACATGTTTTAACTAGAGCCAATTTCGGGCACCTCTAGTGTTTTATTTTTAGTTTTCTTAAGTTAATTTAATCGACTAGAGCCGGTTTCGGGCACCTCTAGTTAAAATTTTTTTAACGCCTCCTAGAGCCAGTTTCGGGCACCTCTAGTGATCAATTTTTTTAGCATATGCTAGAGCCAATTTTGGGCACCTCTAGCATTCATCCAATTTTTATTCTAATCCCCCAATTTATTAATTATCGACCTAAGTTTACTAGAATTCCTTAAATCAATCAAACCACAACAGTGTTTCATCAAGTTTAGCATCATAGTAAAATTCTAAGTTTTTCATGGTTATCCTAGAATAAAAATTCTATCAATTAAGTGCATTGGTAAAGTCATCATTGAATATTCATCAAATCTAAGCAATTCTTGTTCCAATTAAAGGCATGGCAAGCAATTTATGTATCCTAAATGTAATGCTTAAGATTAATGTAACTAAACATGGTAATTACTAGTAACAATCCCCCCCAAACTCGAGTGAGGCATTGTCCTCAATGCATGCATAAAAATAAAAAATAAAATGCATACGAGGACTTACTCCGAGAGTTCGTCATCGTAGATGATTAGTTTCCTTCTAGTTGGCGTCTTGATTTTCTTGCTTGAACGTGATGGTTGTTTTCTTGTTGCCGGGATGTCTTCACTTTGGTTGCCGTGGCATCTTCATGGTTGGTTGTCGTGGCATCAGCTTGTGCGAGCACGATGTAGGTTGCCGCGCATCTTCTTCATTGGTTGTCGGGGCAAGGATCTCAAAGATAAATTTCCTTAGCATAGTAGTTGTGAGTCTTGTTGTGAAAAAGAAAACAAAGAAAACCTGAAAACTAAAGATAATGAAAAAAATAAAATATCTCCTAAAAATAAAAATGAAAATAAAAGAAAAAAAAAAGAAAAAGGAAATCTTGAAAGGAGAGCATGCTCATGCATCTCCTAAGTTGACCACTTCCTTGTTACGTTCCACATGGGCACCATTGTAGTGCTTCAATCTTTGTCCATTAACTTTGAATTCATGATTGTCGAGATGGACTTGATTATTACGGCACCATGAGAGAATGGTTTGACGACTTGAATGGTCCCGACCATCTTGATTTCAGCTTTCCGGGAAAAGTTTTAGCCGAGAATTGAATAGGAGAACTAGTTGCCCCTGGCGTGAATTGCCGTGGGCAATAGTTTCTTGTCGTGCCATCGCTTTGTTTTCTCCTTGTAGATTCGTGCATTGTTATAGGCGAGTGCACGAAATTCTTCTATCTCATTGAGATCCATCAAGCGCTTTTGTCCGCACTTTCCCAATCCATATTCACGGTCTTGATTGCCCAAAGACGCCTTGTGCTCGATTTCCACCGTAGATGACATGTTTTACCATAGACAAGCCGGAAGGGGACATACCTAATGGTGTTTTGAATGCAGTGCGATATGCCCAAAGTGCGTCATCTAGTCTTAATGACCAATCCTTCCTTGAGGGATTTACAACTTTCTCGAGTATTCCCTTCAACTCCCGGTTGGAAATTTTTGCTTGCCCGTTGGTTTGTGGGTGATATGCCGTGGCGATCTTGTGTGATATGCCGAAGCGTTGCAACATCTTGGCAATTAGTCTGTTGTCAAAATGCTTGCCCCCGTCACTGATAATTGCTCTCGGCATCCCAAACCGTGTAAATATGTTTTTCTGCAGGAATCGTTGCACGGTCTTAGAATCGTTGTTGGGAACTGCAGCTGCCTCTACCCATTTAGACACATAGTCGACGGCGAGTAAGATGTAGAGGTTGCGAATGAAGATGGGAAAGGTCCCATAAAATCGATCCCCATACATCGAGCAGTTCCACCTCGATGATGTTCGGAGTGGCATCTCATGTCGTCTAGAGATATTGCCCGCCCCTCCGCAACGATCACATTGCTTGTAAAAGTCCTGGGCATCTTTGTACAATGTTGGCCAATACAAACCGGATTGCAAGACTTTGGCCCATGATACGAGTTCCTCCAAAATGTCCTCCATAGGGTGAAGAATGGCATTGCCGAGTACATTCTGTTGCTCTTCTTCAGGACACATCGGCGTATAGCCTGATCTGCACATTGTTTAAACAAAAGAGGCTCGTCCCAAAAGTAATGCTTAGCATCATGGCGGAACCGCTTCTTCCCTTGGTGAGTAATGCCATACGGAAAAATACCACAAACAAGGAAGTTAACTAAATCTGCGTGCGGTATTGCCGAGGCATGTCTTTGCCGTAGTGTGTCGCTCCCAAAATTGCCGAGGGCGTGTGCTTCCATGGTTGCCGAGGCGTCATGGGCTGTCGAGGCGTCAAGGGTTGCCGAGGCGATTAGAATTTGTTCATCCGGGAATGCATCGCATATCTCTAGATCCGCATCCTCTTCCCTATTGCGTTCCAAACGTGATAAGTGATCGGCCACTTGATTTTCTGTTCCTTTCCTGTCCTTAATTTCAATATCAAATTCTTGTAAAAGTAATATCCAACGAATCAAACGAGGTTTAGCATCATTTTTAGCAAATAAGTATTTGATTGCCGAATGGTCCGTATGAACAATTACCTTTGTACCAATTAAATAGGATCGGAACTTGTCAAATGCGAAAACTACAGCTAGTAACTCTTTCTCCGTTGTTGTGTAATTCACTTGAGCATCGTTAAGAGTTTTACTAGCATAGTATATCACATGGAAGGGCTTACATGCGTTGGCCTAGACTGCTCCTCTTTGCGAAATCACTTGCATCACACATGAGTTCAAAAGGTAGCGTCAAACGGGTGGAACGACAATGGGTGCCGAGGCAAGCTTTTTCTTTAGGGTTTCAAATGCTTGAGTGCAAGAATCATCAAAATCGAAGACTTTATCCTGTTCAAGCAGATTACACAAAGGTTTAGTGATTTTAGAAAAATTATGAATGAACCTCCTATAAAAACCTGCATGTCCGAGAAAACTTCGAATTCCTTTAACCGAATTTGGTGGGGGTAATCTCTCGATCACGTCCACCTTGGCTTTGTCTACTTCAATTCCCTTGGATGAAATCTTGTGGCCGAGCACTATTCCTTCATCTACCATAAAGTGGCATTTCTCCCAATTGAGGACTAAATCTGTTTCTTCGCATCTTGCCAACACCCTCTCTAAATTGCCGAGACAGCCGTCGAAGTCATTACCAAAAACCGAAAAATCATCCATGAAGATCTCAAGGAAGTCTTCGACCATGTCTGAAAAGAGCGCCATCATGCATCTTTGGAAGGTTGCCGGGGCGTTACATAATCCGAACGGCATCCTTCGGAAGGCATAAGTACCGTAGGGGCATGTGAAGGTTGTCTTTTCTTAATCTTCCGGTGCTATGGCAATCTGATTGTAAACTGAATAACCATCAAAAAAGCAGTAAAAGGGTTTACCTGCAAGACGGTCAAGCATTTGATCAATAAAGGGTAATGGGAAGTGATCTTTCCTAGTGGCTTTGTTTAGCTTTCGATAGTCCATACAAACCCTCCAACCGGTCACAGTCCTGGTTGGGATAAGTTCATTATTTTCATTGCTTACCATTGTTATACCTCCCTTTTTCGGCACACATTGTACCGGACTTACCCACGTACTATCGGAGATAGGGTATATAATGCGGCGTCAAGCCACTTGATGATTTCTTTCATTACAACCCCTTTCATGGCATGATTCAGTCTCCTCTGGGCCTCAATTGAAGGTTTGTGATCATCTTCCAACAAGATCTTGTGCATGCACACCGCCGGGCTAATTCCCTTCAAGTCGGCAATTGTCCACCCTATTGCCTTTTTATGTAGCTTCAACATGTTGATCAGCTTCTTTTCTGCTTTCAGCTGTAACTTAGAGGAAATAATTACGGGTAATGTATTATCGATCCCTAAGTATACATATTTGATTGCTCGCAATTGTTTCAACTCAAGAATTGGTGGATTTTCGATAGAGGGTTTTTCGATCTTACCTGAGTAGTCCAGTGGTTCAAAGTATGTACCTGGTCGATTGACTAGCCAATTTGCCTCTTCTGGTTGTTCCTCATCGACCGGCTCTTCATACTCCTCTCGGGTTCCTCTTGATCGGCAATGTAGTTCTTTGAGGCAACTAAATTCTTCATCGAAGTTAAACTCGTCGTGGCATGAAGTAGTTGGCATTCTTGGATCATCTGCATGCCTTAGTGTTTGGAATACATTTAGTTTTACCGCTGGTCATTCACCCTCATTGTGAGTTCTCCCTTTTCAACATCAATCAAAGTTCTCCTGCCGCTAGGAATGGTCTCCCGAGAATGATAGGTGCATGCTCATCCGCTTCACAATCCAAAATAATAAAGTCGCGGGAAAAATGAATTTATCAACTTTTACCCAGTATGTCCTCGATTTTCCCTCTCGGATGCACATAGGATCCGTCGGCTAGCTGTAGCATAACTGTTGTAGGTCTTGCCTTCCCGATTCCTAGTTTCGGAAAACCGATTTAGGCATCAAGTTTATGCTAGCCCCTAGGTCGCATAGTGCTTTCCCGACATAGTGATTTCCAATAGAACGGGGTATTGTGAAACTTCCGGGATCCTTCAATTTGGGCGGCATGCGATTGTGCAACATTGCCATGCATCCCCTCTGTCGCGGCAATTGTTTCAAACTCTCCTAGCCTTGTTCTCTTGGACACAATGTCTTTAAGAAACTTGGCATAGTTTGGCATTTGTTCAATTGCTTCCACCAATGGCAAGTTGATGTGGACTTGCTTTAGGATATCAAGAAACTTCTTGAATTGGTATTCTTGCTTTTGTCGCTTCAACCTTTGTGGGAATGGTGGTGGAAGTCGGATATCTTCGATCTTTTCATTGGTTTGAAACCTGATTGACGGCATTACGGGGACATCCGGAGTTGCCGATGTGTTACCAAACCAGGGTTGCCGAGGCGTGCTTATCGCAAGTTTCGAGGCGTCATCGGTTGCCGAGGCATGCTTATTGCGGTTGCCGCAGCAATTCTCGGTTCAGCATCCGAGACTTTGCCGCTAGGTTCGTCTTGATCTTTTGTGGAGTTTTGTTTGACGAGCGGGTTTGAACCTCTCTAAGTTGTTGGCCACTACTGGTGGTGATTGCCTTACATTGCCCATGGCGAGTTCCTCTTGCGACTTCGGTATCGCTAGGTAAACCTCCTTGTGGTCTAGTGTTGATTTTGAGCAAACCGTCCGACTTGATTTTCCAATGATTTGATTGCCGCCTCTTGGTTTTGCAATCTCATCTCGGTCCTGTTAATAAAAGCATCAGTTCTTTTTGAAATTACTATTCTCAGCCATATAAGATTCAGTTTTCATCATAAAAGCATTTAGAGAATTTTCCAAAGAACTAGATGTCGTCGGTTGTTCTTTGCGGCATCCGCATTGCCGTGGCATATTCTCTTTGGAACCCGATGCTTGTGCATTCGATTGTTCTGGTTTAGAGCATTGTTGGGATTACTCCATGAAAAATTCGGTGCTTCTTCCAATTTGGATTGTATGTATTTGACATCATGTTGTTGCCCGATTGTAATTCCCACATAGAAGCTAGATTCCGGATTCGCATACATTCGGAAGAATTATGGTTATCACCATATAACTCACAAAAAGAATCCATTACCTTGACTTCATGTGTGTTGTTTGGTTTTTGCATGTTCTGGACCATCTTGGTTAAAGCGGCCAATTGTGCCGAAATTGAATCTGATGATCCTAGTTCATGTATTGTGGCTTGGCGTCTAACTCCTCCTCTTCTAGTAGATGGGAATTGATAATCATTCTTGGCCAGCCTGTTTAAAATTTGCATTGCTTCTTCCGGTGACTTATCTAGGAGTATGCCGTTTGCCGAGGCGTCTAGCATCATCCTTGTTGGTGTATTCACGGCATTGTAAAACATTGTTACTTGAGTCCACACCGGGAATCCGTGTAAAGGGCATTTGTGTAAAAGTTCTCTATACCGCTCCCAAGCCTCGTACATGGATTCATCATCTGCCTGCCGAAAAGAAGTAATGTAAATTTACGAAGCTTATCGATTAAATTTGTAGGATTAAATCTAGCAAGGAAATCACGACAAAGATCAGTCCAAGATGCTATGGATCCGGCAGAATGCTATTTAGCCATGCTTTCGCCCTATCCCTCGGTGAATAGGGAATAATCTTAATCGTAAGACATCGGGGTGACTCCGTGTATCTTGAACGAGTTGCAAATCTCGAGGAAAGATTTGAGATGTTGTCGTGCATCTTGATTCTTTGAGCCGCCAAATTCACCTATTGTGTTGATCATATTAAACATTACCGGTTTCAACTCAAAGTGGTCGGCTTCAATTTGGGTGCGACAACTCCCGGGTTAAGTCCATCAAGATCTTCTTCAAGATAGTCTCGAATAGTTCTGTTTCGTGCAAGAATCACTCCTCCTCCCGCTCGAACATCTTGATTAATATTGCCGTCTTGATTTGCCATTGCTTCTCTTATCCTTCGTCTAAGTCTTTGTAAGGTTCGTTCGATTTACGGATCAAAGGGATATTCGGTGAAGTCGGTCTCGCATACGGTCATATACCAATGCAAAACCAAAGTTTGTTAGCCCTTTGAATTTTAAACAAGAAAAATAAAAAGAAAGTGCAAGAAAGTAAAAACAAAGTCGCTATTGCCAATCCCGACAACGGCGCAAAAAACTTGTTGCGCGTAATAAGTGCTACATAAATGTGCAAGTATACACGTCGCAAGTTATAGTATAAAAGATATCGTCTCCACGAGGATTGGTGCCACTTCAAGAATCTAGTCTCTTGCAATTGTAAAAAGTAAAAACACAAGTAAAGGATTATAGAAGTTTTAACTAATAACTAATCTAGAAAGCAATTAAGTAAAAGAAAAGATGAATTCAATTGAGAGAGATAGGCTAGGTTATCGTGAGTTGAGGTGTGATAGCCGATTGGATTGTCTTGGTAAAAGAGTGCACGGGCAACTCGTTGCCGTGGCAACTTGCACGACGGGTTGCCGTAGCAACTAATTGATGGTTGCTTGGGCGACTAGTTGGGCAACTACTTGGCGACCGGGCAGCAACTTCAAGGTTCGGCGGAGGCGTTCTTCAATGGTTTCTTCTTATCCCTAAGTCGAAACTCTAGCTATTTGTGCATGCCTTGATAATACATCCTGCGTGAATCAAGGGTGAACAACAACCAATCTTGCGCTCCTCTTAGCCGTTGAAATCTTAACTTATTCCTAAGCCGGATTAATCTTCACCATCATTGGATTGAATAAAGATCATATTCATTCGTTTCTTGAATCTAACTCTCCCGATATTAGATAAATGGATGAAATCACGAGATCCTCTCCCAATTCACTCGCAAACAATAATAAGAATCAAGAATGAATAAACCTTGAAATAGAAAAGTGCAAACTCTTATTACCTAAACAAAAACCAATAGTTTCTCACAATCTCAAAACACAATAACCATAGCCAAGTAAATTTAGTTCATGGCTAGGTTCCAAAGAAACACAAGATAATTAATCCCTAGCATGAACCCAATCGAACAAAGATGAAGGAAGAGGCTTGTCGAAATCCTCCTTGCCCTAGATGCTTGCCGAAAATTCCCCTTGCTTCCTCTCTTGGAGTTGTCGAAATTCCCTCTTGCTCTCCCCCTTTGAATTGTCGAAATCTCCTTGATATTTATAGGGCTAGGCCAAAGTCCTTCTTTGAGGAGGAGTTTGAGTTGGAATTAAATTATCTTTAAAGAATATAATTCTTTATTATAATTTTATTCCTATTAGAACTTCTCCTATCCTCTTGGAATTTAATTCTTCTTTAATCTCTGCATGGCAATCAAATTCCTTTGGGCTTGGACCTTGCTCCATGTCATCTTGGGCTTGTAAAATCATGAATTTCGACATCCATATTGCTTTTGGTCTTTGTCGACAAATGCCATGGCAACTGGCTCGGCGTCTCCTTCATGCACTGCCCTGGCAACTAGCTCGACATATCCTTCATGCATTGCCCTGGCAACTAGCTCGACATTGCTTTGGCAAGTGATCCTGCACATACACACACAAAAACACACCAAAGCAGCATCTATTTCTACAAAAAATCACCAAGTTATGTAATCAAGCTCAACGATTGAAGGAAACATGAATTAATGCATGAATGGCTAACTATGCAACTAATATGAGCCTAATTCTAACAATAATATGAGTAAAAAGGGTAAGAAAAATAGTACTTTTGAACACTTATCAGTATGGTTAGAACATCCTTATAAATGTGTGGGAAGCACTTCGGTGCATATTTGACTCGTGTATCCAGGGTCCTCATAGGTTTATATTTGGGCTATGAAATCGGGCTATCAAATCGGGTAATAAAATCGGGCTATTGAAATCAGGTTATGAAATCAGTAAATAATTGATGAATGAGCTAAAGAGTTTATACACTCTTAAATTTATGGCAAGTATATTGGTAAGAAAATGTATATCGGGCTTATATCATATTTATGTATGATTAACATGATGGTAAGTCATATCTAGTGATTTAAATGCATGGAAATGGTTACATATTATTAGTTACTGTTATGTTATTTGCATTGAATATTATTGTTGCCTCACTAAGTATATACTTAGCGTGCGATGATTTTCACGCGTAGGTAAAAAGTTGAATTTGGAGTAAGGAGCAGGCATTTTACCTATCCGGATTATATAATAGGTATCGGTAATATCATCTTTTGATATGTTTTGATAATTCTAAATGGCATATATACATTAAATTTAATCGGTTATATACTAGTTTACATATGGTTTGTAATAACTTCTAAAATAGTTTTCCTTTATAACAAAAGATGAGTAGTTATATTATATTTAAAATCGGGTAATAACTAAATAGAGATAAATTAAGTAATCGGGTAGAATTTTGTTTTAGGCTGTTATATTGTATCTGCTTTATAGATAAGAAATGTTAAGTTGATGCCTGAAGTTAGATTTAATTTGTGAGAATAAAAAATTCGATAAATGATTCTACACGAATTTTTTTTAAAACTGTGTGATACTCTAATTGGTATTTATTATAGAATACTGATTAGGGTGTTACATTTATTGGTATCAGAGCTACATGTTTAGCCTGTTCTGGACATAAATCGTGTATATAGATAGTGGGAATTATATACATGCCACTAGGATGTCAAGATTACTGATATTGTATGAATATAATTGGATGCCTAGTAATTAATGTTGTTACTCCTTACTTATAAGGGATGATTGTGACATTAACAGATGTCAGATCTTCGAGAATCTCGGCAGGCATTTGAGCAAGATATGACTGCTCATAGTGGAAGTAATGAGGTGAATCAGAATCCACCTCAAGGGCAGTAGAATGTGGAGCCAGTAGCTCAGGATCAAAGAAATATGCCTGTTCAAGACCAAGGCTTATTTCTTCAAGCATTGGATGCTATTATCAATAGGAGAGCAGCAGTATCAATTCCAAAGGAGTTAAGAAAGATGAAAGCACCATAATTTAAAGGTGACACTGATGCTTATCCTATGGCTGTTGATTATTTCCTAAATGATATTAAGATTATGTTGAGTAGGATTCCTTGTGATGATCAAGGAAAATTGGAAGGAGTAGTATCTCTTCTGATGGAACAAGCCAGTGTGTGGTGGAATGTTGGCACTGCACGAGTTCTTCCAGAACAAATTACATGGGAGTTCTTTCAGAAGGAATTCAAAGAAAAGTATATTGGGGACCTGTTCATTGAAGAAATGAGGCAGTAGTTCTTAGATTTGAAGCAATCGGGCAGAACAATCTATGAATATGAATGTGAATGTGAATTCAATAGTCTGAGCTATTTTGCAGAAGAGTTCCTTCCAACTGGAAAATCTAGGATCGATAAATTCATAGTTGGGTTGGATTCTCAGTATAAAAGGGTATTGGTTTCTCGCAAATTCTCCATTTTCTAAGAAGCGGTGAATCGAGCAAAGGCTATAGAGAAAGTGTATTTTGAGGAAAAAGCGAAAAACAGGTCCAATCAGGAAAAAGATCTTGAAGTTCTTTTACTGCGTCGTCATTTAAATGCAGTAAAGGTTTTCCACAACAAAGCCATGCAATGTCAGCTTCTTCTGTTAAAAAGGGATTTTCAGGAGGGAAATTTAAACAAACTCAGACTATTACTGCGGGTACTCGGGGTTTCAGATTTCGTCCTCCTCCAAAATGCAAACATTATGGTAAGAGACATTCTGGTCAATGCTGGTTTGCTGGTAGAGACTGTTATTATTGTGGACAAGCCGATCATTTCAAAAGAGAGTGTCCAGAGCTTTACTCTGATCGGTTAGTTGCAGCGCCTCAAAAAACAGAGAAAATAAAGGCGAAAAACCATGAGTATCCACAACCATTTCTGGTAGAGAAGACAAGGGTGCTGCTCGAGTATACAATATCAAGACTGCTCATGATCGTGATGATTCAGAGATTGTAGCAGGTATGATCGAACTCTTTGGTAGATCTATTTTTGCATTAATTGATCCATGCTCTACTCATTCATATATTAGTTATAAAGTAGTACTTGAAAGAAATATACCAGTAGAACCAATTTCGAGTGAGATAGTTGCTGTTAATCCTCTAGGACAAATCGCGAAAGTAGTTCAAATATGTAAAAAGTGTCCTATAAGGACCCAAGGAAGAGAGTTTCCAGCCAATCTTATGGAATTGCCTTTCCAAGAGTTTGAAGTTATTCTTGGAATAGATTGGCTATCGGCATATGACGCTATGGTTGAATGCCGATTAAAAAGGGTAGTCTTAAAAAGACCAGATTGTTTAAAAATAGTATTTGAAGGAGAAAGGCAAAATTATTTGAGCCATGAAATTGCAGCTGCAGTTGCTGGAAAGTTATTATCATGTGAGTATGAAGCTTATTTAGCTCATATGATAAATACTCCGGAGACAAAGATAGATCTGGAAAATATACCCACGGTGCGAGAGTTTCCAGATTTTTTTTCGGATGAATTACCAAGATTACCTCCAGATCGAGAGGTGGAATTTGGTATTGATGTGCTTCCTGGAACTGCACCAATATCAATAGCACCTTATAGAATAGCTCCTACAGAACTCAAAGAGCATAAGGCTCAATTACAAGAATTATTGGATAAAGGTTTTATACGACCAAATATATCACCATGGGGAGCTCCAGTATTATTTGTGAAAAAGAAGGATGGATCAATGATGTTATGTGTGGATTATCGTCAACTTAATAAAGGAGATACGATGTTCTCTAAAATTGATCTTAGGTCGGGATATCATCAATTGAAGATCAAAGAAGCAGATATACCAAAGACAACTTTCAGAACTAGATATGAGCATTATGAATTTGTAGTAAAGCCTTTTGGACTTACAAATGCACCGACAACTTTTATGGATCTAATGAATCGAATATTCCAGCCATATTTGGATCCGTTTGTGGTGGTATTCATAGATGATATATTGGTTTATTTAAAAACCAAAGAGGATCATGATACTCATCTTCAAGTAGTTCTTCAAATCCTCCGAGAAAAGAAGTTATATGCAAAGCTGTCAAAGTGCGAATTCTGGCTGTCTGAAGTAGCTTTTCTTGGACACATAGTTTCTGAGGAAGGAATTTGAGTTGATCTTAAGAAGGTTCAAGCAATAATCGAATGGAAAGTTCGACAAAATGTCTCTGAAGTGCGAAGTTTCTTGGGATTAGCTAGTTATTATCGGCGGTTTGTGAACGATTTTTCAATGATTACCGCTCTAATAACTAAGCTATTAAGGAAAGATGTGCCATTTATTTAGACAAATAAATTTCAGGAAAGCTTCGACAAATTGAAGAAGATATTAATAGAAGCTCCTCTTTTGGTACAACCAGAATCCGAGAAGGATTTCACTATATATAGTGATGCGTCCCATAATGGTTTAGGATGTGTATTAATGCAAGAAGACAAGGTTGTAGCGTATGCTTCTCGACAATTCAAAACTCATGAGAGGAATTATCCTACTCATGATTTAGAGTTGGCTGCAGTGGTGTTCGCTTTGAAGATTTGGCGTCACTACTTATATGGTGAAAAATGCTACATCTTCACGGATCATAAAAGTTTGAAATATTTGTTATCTTAAAAGGAGCTTAATTTGAGGCAAAGAAGATGGATAGAATTGATTAAGGACTATGATGTAATCATTGATTATCATCCGGGGAAGGCTAATGTGGTAGCAGATGCACTTAGTCGGAAGACATTTTCTACTTTGAGATCAATGAATACTCAGTTAAGGTTACAAGAAGAGGGTGTATTAATGGCTGAATTTCAAATTAAGCCTACTTTGATTGAAAGGATCAAAGAGGTACAAGCAAAGGATAAGGAATGCTTGGAAAAAAAGAAACAAGTAGAACAAGGTGAATCTAAAGATTTTGAAATAAAATCAAATAGATGCCTATACTACAGGGGATGTGTGTACATTCCTAAAGATGAAGATCTAAAGAGGGGAATACTTTTAGAGGCACATTTCAGTCCTTTAACTATGCATCTAGGGGGCAACAAAATGTATCAAGATGTAAAGAGTCGATTTTGGTGGCCTGGTATGAAACGAGCTATCTCTGAGTTCGTTGCTAGATGTTTATCATGTCAACAAGTGAAGTCAGAGCATCAAGTTCCATCAGGGTTGCTCCAACCGATCTCAATTCCATAGTGGAAATTGGAAAAAGTTACAATAGATTTTGTAATAGGTTTACCTTTGACGCCGAGTAAGAAAGATTCAATTTGTGCGATTGTGGACCGTTTGAATAAAACGACACATTTCATACCGGTTCTAATAGACTACTCTTTGAACAAGTTGGTGGAGTTATATATTAAGGAGATTGTTAGATTGCATGGAGTTTCTATGTATATCATTTCTGATAGAGATCCAAGATTTACTTCGAGGTTTTGGAGTGCATTACATGAAGCATTGGGAACTCGACTACATTTCAACACTGCCTTCCATCCCCCAAACAAATGAACAATCGGAAAGAGCTATCCAGATACTTGAAGATATGCTCAGAGCATGTATAATTAATTTTGAAGGTTCATGGGAAAAATATCTTCCATTAGCTGAGTTTGCCTACAACAATAGTTATCAATCAAGTATAAAGATGGCACCTTATGAAGCTTTATATGGAAGAAAATGCCGAACACCGTTAAATTGGTTCGAGTTGGAGGATCGAAAGATCATCGGGCCAGATCTTGTTCAAGAGACGCATAATAAGGTGAATGTAATTCAAGATAATCTCAAGGCTGCTTCTGACAGACAAAAGTCGTATTCAGATCTTAAAAGAAAGGATATTGAGTTTGAGGTTGGTGATAAAGTATTCTTAAAGGTCTCACCCTGGAAAAAGATATTACGCTTTGGACGAAAAGTCCTTATGAAATCTTAAAGAGGGTTGGTCCAGTGGCGTATCAACTAGCTTTACCACCAGAATTGAATAAGGTTCATGATGTATTTCATGTGTCCATGCTTCGGAGATATCGATCGGATCCTTCACATGTTATTACGCTATAAGAGATCGAGATTCAATCAGATTGAGATATGATGAAGAACCTGTGAAAATTTTAGCTTGAGGAGAAAAGCAATTAAGGAACAAGAAGTTTCCTCTAGTTAAAGTCCCGTGGAGAAATCACAAAGTGGAGGAAGCTACCTAAGAAACATAAGAAACAATGAAAAAGTAGTACCGTACCTTTTTGAACCAAGTAAGTAAAGAAAATTCGAGGATTAATTTTCTTAAGGAGGGAGAATTGTAATATCCTAAAATTTTGGTTGGTGACCAAAATGAAAATTTTGAAAGTTTGGTGGTCAAAGTATAAACTTTGGAAAAGTTCAGGGACTAAATTGTAATTTTCAAAGGTTATGTATTCTAGTCTTGTAAGTGAATAGTTCACCCCTAAGAATGACGTTTCGTGTTACCCAGATTTTTCGTACGGAGCTTGTATTTTTGGCTATAAAGCGACAAAGTTTAGAAAAATATTCGGATAATCAGATCGAATCGGATATTCAAGATATTTTAAAGGATGATAAGGCAAGGTTAAAAATGTCATTTCCATATCTTAAAATGGTAGGATTTAACATGGACCATTGGATTTAAAGTAGATTTCCATGTTAAATATGAACCGTTGGATGAAAAATGGCAAGATGGTAATTTGGAAAATTCCATGGGCAAAGTTGGTAACCACTAACTACTTGGATTATTTTTGACCATAGGATTGGTAGGTAGACATGTGGCTTGATACAGAGCTTTATATTTCAAGGGTAAAAAGGTCATTAGACATTAAAATGAATTTTAAATTCATCTTAAATATATTAAGGACAAATGGCTAAATTAAAAGAAAAGGAAATTTCAAGACTTTTCTCCCATTTTCAGCTCTCGTTCGAAACCACCAAGGTAATGAAGAAAAATTTTTCTTCTTGATTTTCAAGCTTATTTAGTTGTAATTTTGATGAAAGCATGAAACATGAAATTGATCTTCATGAAATTCTTTATCTTTTGGTACCATTTGTTCATGCTTTCCTTGCTTGAAACCCTAGTTTTGTGAATTTGATGGATGAAGGGGATGTTTATATATGATGTTTTAAGATGATATTTTGATGTAGTTGTTGTTGTAGAATCATATCCAAGCTTGTATGATGATTGAAACTACTTGGAAGTAACTAAATCCCAATTTGTTTAAAATTAGGATTTTGATAGGAAGTTGAATTTGGATTGATTTTGATATGGGAATAATTATAGAGGCTTGGAGATGAGGTTTAGAAGTTGAATTCATGCTTGAATCAGGTTGGAAAATTTGTCTAGAGTGACTCTTCAAATTCGGCATTTAGGAAGAAAATTAGGGAAAATTTTGGAAAATTTTCCTAAGGTTAGAAATATTGGGAAAATGATGTTGCAAGGCTTAGAATGTTGTTTGGACCAATTTGGAACTTTTTTAAGTTTTAGGGACCTTTGCTCATATTTTGGGAAATTTAAGGATTAAGGTAAAAATGTTGAAAAGTTGATGTATTATGCTGAAAATTGGTGTTAGAAGATTCAATTGGATTATTTTGGAAGTTTTCAAAGTGTTGATGATCAAATGGAAAATTAAGGAAAATATGGGATTGAAATGGAAATTGGTTAGAAAGCTATGTATTAAGCTAGAAAGTATTTTAGAATACTTGGATATATTGTTTAGTGCTTGAATTTAAAGTTTAACGGAAATGGACCATTTTGAATAATTTGGAAAGTTGAGGTGAATTCTAAAATAATTCATTTTATGGTTATTTTGTAAATTTTGATGGATATGGATAGTGAAGCAATTTTAGGAATTTTATTCCTAATATATGCCTATGTTAGATTGATACTAACATACGCTTTGAAATGTATGTATTCGGTAAACGGTGATTTTATAGATCGTGATCATGATCAAGATCGTACTACGGGCAATTCTAAAGACAAGGAAAAAGTTTGGGAATAAGGTTAAATCGACAGTAAGATTACTACTGAGGCATCAGGTGAGTGCAATGCATGCATAACATGATACATGGATGTTTTATACATCACTGGTAGGACTTGCGATGAGTCTACTTGGTTTATATATTGGCATGATTGAAAACATATTTTAAATGTGTCATTGATCATATATTTGACATATTTTAAATGTGTCAAAGGTTGAAAACAAATGCATTGACCCCTAGTTATCGATGATGGTATGTTATGAATGTTATTTTGGGTATGAACTATCAATGATAAATTATATTGATATACATTTCCATGGATGGAATAAATACGAGAATTATGCCCAAATAAGTCAATTGAGGGATAGGATATAGTTGGCACGCCATAGAGTCCAACAACACGCTGCATAATCGAGAATTCGGGATAACACTATAGTATACCTAAAGGTTACTTAGTGTATGGTTAGCACAGCCTTATAAATGTGTGGGAAGCACTTCGGTGCATATTTGACTCGTGTATCCAGGGTCCTCATAGGTCTATATTTGGGCTGTGAAATCGGGCTATCAGATCGGGCAATAAAACCAGGCTATGAAACCGGGTTATGAAATCAGTAAATAATTGATAAACATGTTAAAAAATTTATACACTCTTAAATTTATGGAAGTATATTGGTAAGAAAATGTATATCGGGCTTATATCATATTTATGTATGATTAACATGATGGTAAGTCATATCTATTGATTTAAATGCATGGAAACGGTTACATATTATTAGTTACTGTTATGTTATTTGCATTGAATATTATTGTTGCCTCACTAAGTATATACTTATCGTGTGATGATTTTCACGCGTAGGTAAAAAGCAGAATTTGGAGTAAGGAGCAGGCATTCTACCTATCCGGATTATATAAACGGTATCAGTAATATCATCTTTTGACGTGTTTTGATAATTCTAGATGGCATGTATACATTAAAGTTAATCGGTTATATACTAGTTTACATATGGTTTGTAATAACTTCTTAACTAGTTTACGTTTATAACAAAAGATGAGTAGTTATATTATATTTAAAATTGGGTAATAACTAAATAGAGATAAATTAAGTAATCAGGTAGAATTTTGTTTTAGGCAGTTATATTCTGTATACTTTATAGATAAGAAATGTTAAGTTGCTTCCTGAAATCAGACTTAATTTGATAGAATAAAAAATTCGGTAAATGATTCTACACGAATTTTTTTTTAAAATTGTGTGATAATTGGTATTTATTAAAGAATACTGATTAGGGTGTTACAAGAAAATTTGAGAGAAAATCTTTTTGGAGAAAAGTTAGTTACGTAAAGTTTCTTTAAAAGCTAATTATGAAATTAATTCTCCAAGCTTTTATTTATTTATTTTAAAACCTTCTAAAATATCCAATTAAAAGAGAAAAGTCTGATATTAGACTTTGGCCAAATAGCTCCTTAAAGATTCTAAGTTTTGACCCTTTTAAAAAACAGTCACTAAAAACAGTTTTAAAACTTTACATTTTGGTCATTGGCCCAAAATGTCACTTTTCGAAACTTCTTCCCGTAAAATTAATTTTACCATAATCATCTACATATTTAATAATGATTTTAGAATATTTTTCCATATTTTTTCTCACTCAAAAATATTTATTTTCATTTAATCCTGAAACTGTCTTGAATCCTCTAATCTAGTGCACCAAACCTTCAAATCAACCTAGAAAACTCCTAGGACAAAAACCAGGGCGCTATAGATGCCCATACCGTTAATTCTATTACCATGGTTAAAAATAAATTCTGGAATTTTATAGTAAATGAACTCCGATTGATGTGAAAATTTCCAGGTACACACTCTATAGTACGAATTACATGGTGGTAGGCTTAATTTCTGAAATGGAGTAACGGTGTTCTCTAAAATTGATCTTCGGTCGGGATATCATCAATTGAAGATCAAAGAAGCATATGTACCGAAGATAGCTTTCAGAACTAGATATGGGCATTATGAATTTGTAGTAATGCCTTTTGGACTTACAAATGCACCAGCAGCTTTTATGGATATGATGAATCGAATATTCCAGCCATATTTGGATTAGTTTGTGGTGGTATTCACAGATGATATATTGGTTTATTCAAAAACCAAAGAGGATCATGATACTCATCTTCAAGTAGTTCTTCAAATCCTCCAAGAAAAGAAGTTATATGCAAAGCTGTCAAAGTGCGAATTCTGGCTGTCTGAAGTAGCTTTTCTTGGACACGTAGTTTCTGAGGAAGGAATTTGAGTTGATCTTAAGAAGGTTCAAGCAATAATCGAATGGAAAGTTCGACAAAATGTCTCTGAAGTGCGAAGTTTCTTGGGATTAGCTAGTTATTATCGGCAGTTTGTGAAAGATTTTTCAATGATTGCCGCTCCAATAACTAAGCTATTAAGGAAAGATGTGCCATTTATTTGGACAGATAAATGTCAGGAAAGCTTTGACAAATTGAAGAAGATATTAACAGAAGCTCCTGTTTTGGTACAACCAGAATCCTTGGTAAAGGATATTTATTTACTAGCTCAATTGATGAAATTTCATTTTCTTTTAATTTAGCCATTTGTCCTTAATATATTTAAAATGAATTTAAAATTCATTTTAATGTCTAATGACCTTTTTACCCTTGAAAAATAAAGCTCCGTATCTAGCCACATGTCTACATACCAATCCTAGGGTCAAAAATAATCCAAGTAGTTAGTGATTACCAACTTTGCCCTTGGAATTTTCCAAAATTACCATCTTGCCATTTTTCATCCAACGGTTCATATTTAACATGGAAATCTACTTTAAATCCAACGGTGCATGTAAAATCCTACCATTTTAAGACATGGAAATGAAATTTTTAACCTTGCCTTATCATCTTTTAAAATATCTTGAATATTTGATTCGATTTGATTATCCGAATATTTTTTCGAACTTTGTCGCTTTATAGCCAAAAATACAAGCTCCGTACGAAAAATTTGGGTAACACGAAAACGTCATTCATAGGGGTGAACTATTCACTTACGAGACTAGAATACATAACTTTTGAAAATTACAATTTAGTCCCTGAACTTTTCCAAAGTTTATACTTTTACTAGCAAACTTTCAAAATTTTCATTTTGGTCACCAACCAAAATTTTAGGTTATTATAGTTCTCCCTCCTTAACAAAATTCGTCCTTAAATTTTCTTTACTTACTTGGTTCAAAAAGGTAGGGTACTAGTTTTTCATTGTTTCTTAAGTAGCTTCCTCCACTTTGTGATTTCTCCACAGGACTTTAACTAGAGGAATCTTCTTGTTCCTTAATTGCTTTTCTCCTCGAGCTAAAATTTTTGCAGTTTCTTCATCATATGTCAAATCTGATTGAATCTCGATCTCTTCTGCGTAATAACATGTGAAGGATCCGATCGATATCTCCGAAGCATGGACACATGAAGTACACCATGAACCTTACTCAATTCCGGTGGTAAAGCTAGTTGATACGCCATTGAACAAACCGTCTTTAGATTTCATAAGGACCAATGAATCTTGGACTAAGTTTTCCTTTTCGTCCAAAGTGTAATATCTTTTTACAGGGTGAAACCTTTAAGAATACTTTATCACCAACCTCGAACTCAATATCCTTTCTTTTAAAATCTGAATACGACTTTTGTCTGTCAGAAGTAGCCTTGAGATTTTCTTGAATTACCTTCACCTTATTCTGCTTCTCTTGAACAAGACCTAGTCCGATGATCTTTCGATCCTCCAACTCGAACCAATTCAACGGTGTTCGGCATTTTCTCCCATATAAGGCTTCATAAGGTGCCATATTTATACTTGATTGATAACTATTGTTGTAGGCAAACTCAGCTAATGGAAGATATTTTTCCCATGAACCTTCAAAATTAATTATACATGCTCTGAGCATATCTTCGAGTATCTGGATAGTTCTTTCCGATTGTTCATCTATTTGGGGGATGGAAAGTAGTGCTGAAATGTAGTCGAGTTCCCAATGCTTCATGTAATGCACTCCAAAACCTCGAAGTAAATCTTGGATCTCTATCAGAAATGATAGACATAGGAACCCCATGCAATCTAACAATCTCCTTAATATATAACTCCACAATCACCCAAATCGAATCTTTCTTACTCGGCGTCAAAGGTAAACATGTTACAAAATCTATTGTAACTTTTTCCCATTTCCACTATGGAATTGAGATCGGTTGGAGCAACCCTGATGGAACTTGATGCTCTGCATTTACTTATTGACATGATAAACATCTAGCAACGAACTCAGAGATAGCTCATTTCATGCCAGGCCACCAAAATCGACTCTTTACATCTTGATACATTTTATTGCCCTCTGGATGCATAGTTAAAGGACTGAAATGTACCTCAAAAAGTTTTTCCCTCTTTAGATCTTCATCTTTAGGAATGTACACACATCCCCTATAGTATATGCATCCATTTGATTTTATTTCAAAATCTTTAGATTCACCTTGTTCTATTTGTTTCTTCTTTCCCAAGCATTCCTTATCCTTTGCTTGTACCTCTTTGATCCTTTCAATCAAAGTAGGCTTAATTTGAAATTCAGCCATTAATACACCCTCTTCTTGTAACCTTAACTGAGCATTCATTGATCTCAAAGTAGAAAATGTCTTCCGGCTAAGTGCATCTGCTACCACATTAGCCTTCCCCGGATGATAATCAATGATTACATCATAGTCCTTAATCAATTCTATCCATCTTTTTTGCCTCAAATTAAGCTCCTTTTAAGATAACAAATATTTTAAACTTTTATGATTCGTGAAGATGTAGCATTTTTGACCATTTAAGTAGTGACAGCGAATCTTCAAAGCGAACACCACTGCAGCCAACTCTAAATCATGAGTAGGATAATTCCTCTCATGAGTTTTGAGTTGTCAAGAAGAATACGCTACAACCTTGCCTTCTTGCATTAATACACATCCTAAACCATTATGGGATGCATCACTATATATAGTGAAATCCTTCTCGAATTCTAGTTGTACCAAAACATGAGCTTCTGTTAATATCTTCTTCAATTTTCGAAGCTTTCCTGACATTTATCTATCCAAATAGATGGCACATATTTCCTTAATAGCTTAGTTATTGGAGCGGCAATCATTGAACAATCTTTCACAAACCGTTGATAATAACTAGCTAATCCCAATAAACTTTACACTTCAGAGACATTTTGTCAAACTTTCCATTCGATTATTGCTTGAACCTTCTTAAGATCAACTCGAATTCCTTCCTCAGAAACTACGTGTCCAAGAAAAGCTACTTCAGACAGCCATAATTCGCACTTTGACAGCTTTGTATATAACTTCTTTTCTCGGAGGATTTGAAGAACTACTTGAAGATGAGTATCATGATCCTCTTTGGTTTTTGAATAAACCAATATATCATCTATGAATACCACCACAAACTGATCCAAATATGGCTGAATATTCGATTCATCAAATCCATAAAAGCTGCCGGTGCATTTGTAAGTCCAAAAGGCATTACTACAAGTTCATAATGCCCATATCTAGTTCTGAAAGTTGTCTTCGGTATATCTGCTTCTTTGATCTTCAATTGATGATATCCCGACTGAATATCAATTTTAGAGAATACCGTTGCTCCTTTAAGTTGATCAAAAAGGTCATCAATCTGGTGAAAACCTGGCGGTGCATTGTTGCTTTGACGCTGGGCATTAAATTGGTTACCTCCTTGATTCGCCCATGAAAAGTTCAGATATTGCTTCCAACCTGCATTATAAGTATTAGAGTGTGGGTTAATATTACGATTGTAATTGCCAACAAAATATACTGATTCTGGGTTTGTTAGGCATTATTCTACGTTATGATCATCTCCGTAAATAGTACAAAATGGTTCCAAAGCCTTTATTTCTCATACTTCAGCAGGATTTTGCATTGTCGTCACTATATTAGTGAGGTTAGAAATTTGAGCATTGATAGATGAAAGTGCCTCAAGTTCCAACTTTTCAGCTTCTCTTGTCCCGGCTCCCAATCTGGTGGTAGGGTATTAGAGATCATTGATGGAAATCCTTTCAAGGATTTCATAGGCATCAATGTAATTATTATCTAGTAGTGAACTGTTTGCCGAAGCATCTACAACATTCCTAGCATAAGCATTGAGTCTGTTATAAAAAATCTCCATCTGGGTCCAAGTAGGTAATTCATGCATGAGGCATCTTCTCAACAGATCCTTAAATCGCTCTCAAGTATCATAGAAAGTTTCATCATCAACTTGCCTGAAAGTAGTGATTTCAATCTGTAGCTTGGCATTTAATGTAGGAGACTAGAATATCAGTAGGAATTTCTGACATAAATCTGGCCGCATAGTGACTAAACTTGGTGGCAAGGAATTTAACCACAATTTTGCCCTATCTCACAAGGAAAATGAAAAGAGCTTCAGCTTTACTGTCTCTTCAGTCACACCAAGCTGGTGAAATAGTTGTCAAACCTCCATAAATTGCTTCAAATGTTGTCTTGGGTCTCAAGTAGGTGATCCATCAAATTGACCTATATTCATTAGCATTTGAATTATTACCGGTTTAAGCTCAAAGTTAGCCATATTTACCTTTGGACTAATTAGTCATGGCATCAAATCATCTACGTTGGGTGCTATGTGTTCTCTGATAGATCGTTCTTCAGGTATCTGAACAACAATAGTAGGAGTGGGTAGTATAATTACAAGTATTGCCAGTATGTCCTAGTTATTGACATTATTTATGACACCTCCTAGCTCACCATTCCCGTTATGAGCCTTTTCTCTACGTTCTCTTCTTAACCTCCGTAGAGTTCTTTCAATTTCCAGATCGTATTGTAAACCTTCCTTCATAGTGCTGCTCCTGTTCATACACCAAACAAAATAAAATAAATAAAAAATGAAAACAAGTAAAAAATCAAACCAATTAATCCCGTTCCAATCCCTGAAAACAGTGCCAAAAACTTGTCGATGAAATATCGCATGGCAAAGGATTAAGTATTATGTCTGTCAATTCAGGAAATAATGTCAAGGATATGTCTTTTTGCGTGCAAGTATACACGGTTAGCAAGTAATAAAGTAGTGAGTTGAGTATCGTCTCCACAGGGATTGTCCAGGAATTAATTGCCATGATGAATACTTGTGAACTGGAAAATAAAGGTGATGACAATTGATTGAGAGAACTAGTAAAATAAAAGAACTACAAAAATTAAAATGATAAATGAAACTAAAGTAAAGATCAAGGTGGTTTGACAAATAACTAGTGTAATGATGATTGGAAGGCTTGGTAAAGGATGTTTGGATTTCACGTTAGTACATACAACAATTAATAACATTGAACTTAGGTTCTATTGCTAAGCAGATTTTAAGTTATATTGCCTCTTTCGATGGAAATACCCTAACTTAATTACTTTCAACACCTATATGTCTATAGAGAGTTTTCAAACAATTAACTTGGTGAATTTTCAATCTTTATTCCTAAGGGGTAGATTCACTTCAGGTGTAAGTTTCATCTACTTGAATATCTTCTGTCGAAGTTTTTCTCCTTAGTATTTGGAAATTAATCTTTATCTCCTAAGTCTGTTAAGATATTTGGGGATAATGAGCATTCAATGCCAACCGTCGTACGGCATAAAATAGAAAAATGTAAGCACATGTAAAATAGAAAATAATGCCAAAGCATGTAATTATTAAAAACTGAAAATACTAAGTGTTCATTGCAAACACCCCAAGCCAATGTAAAGATTAGTTCATGGCTGAAACCAACAACAAATCATCATTTTGATTCATCATCACAAAAACCAAAAATAAATTCAAGAGATAAGAAACAAATAAGGAGTTATTTTGATGCAACCCTTCAATAGATCCAGAGCTCTCGGCAAAACTGCCCAGGTTTCTTCTACCCTTCTCTTCTCCTGCGGCTCCAGCTCTCCATGGCTCATTCTTAAACTCCTTTATATAGGCGTTGGCGAAGCCCTAATTAGGGTTAGGGTTAAGTCCTTAATTTTCGGCACCGAACTCTTTGGATGTGGCATCCACACATTATAGTAACTAGGGCTGACATCACCGTCCTTCATTCTCTTGCTAACTAAGCTTGGCATTCTTCTCCCTTGTTTTTCTAACCATGCTTGGCATTTTTCCTCTTCTTTTGCCAACCACACTTGGCATTTCCTTCTTGCTTTTGCCAACTGTGCTCGACATTTCCTTTCTGCGTCCACTTGCTCCAGTCCTGCCGATCCTGCACACCACAACAACAAAAACATCCTTCACTCTGGCAATAAAAACTATACATTCCTCAACTCCTAGATGCAAATGCATGAAACTACTAGCAAAATAGACTAATATGTACCTAAAGTCAAGCTATATCATGGCAATATATGCATGAAAAGTATATATTTTGAGGAGTTAACAAACATATTCTTAAAATTTATTTTATTCTAGTAATTGTTATTAGGAGCTCAATTTTTCCTAATATTTTTTGTCAGGGGTCTAATTTTTCCTAATACTTGTTATTATGGGCATAATTTTCCCACTATTTTTTTATTAGGAACATACTCTTAAAATTTATTTATTTTTCTAATACTTGTTACTCCATCCGTCCCTAAAATCTTGTCTCTTGTTAACTTTTCACATAATTTTAGGAAGAATTTTTTTATAAGAGATGTGTTGTAAAATAATTAAAATGACAATTTCATCCTTGAAAAGCTAAAGTTTGTTTTGTTGGAAAACTAAAAGGAGGGTAGAAAAGGAAATATGCCTAGTAAAAGTTGTTGAGTTTTTCAATGGGACAATTTTAAAAGAAAAAAAAAGGGACAAGTTTTATAGGATAGATGGAGTATTAAAGACCCAAAATTTTTATATTATTTTTTCAATACTCGTTATTATGAGACTAGTTTTTATTGTAGAATATGATAGTCGGATAGAGCAAAATCGCAATTGATAATTTGAGAAAATAACAATGAAGATAAAGAAGACACATTTTATGTGGAAAACCCCTAAATAATATAGGATAAAAACTATGGAAAAAGGTAAAAAAATTCACTGAGAAAATAGGAATTACAACTTCTCTTTATCTAACAAGGAAAAAATAATAACAATTCTCTCTTGATAAAAAGAAGAAAACAAATCTATAAGAATACTCTTTAATTTCTCTAGTATTTGGAGGGTGTTAGAATGATTTAAAACGTGAAGAAATGACAAATGGTTAAGTTATTTATAGTTGATCTTTAGAGACCAACTTATAAATAACTTAAAGTTTAGGAACAAATGAATAATTACACCATGCCAAATTTTCAACCAAAATTGGTTGATCTCTGCAGCATCATTTGAAAATTTCCTTCTGCACCAAGTGGTGCATTAATGCACTGAAAATGCATTTAACTTTTAACAATCTCCCACTTAAAGATTTCATTAAAAGAATCATATCTTCACACCATTCTTTCTACCTTGTACTGTTCATGTTGCTCACGTATCTATCCTGCCATAAGAGGATAGACACCGAGTAAACTTATCAATGTTGATTGTTTTTGTCATAAAATATGCTATGTTGTCATTGCTATGAATTTTCTACATATTTACCGTCCCTTCTTCCACTTTTTTCATGAATAAAGTGGTACTAGACCCAAATGTGTTCATGCTAGGGGTTTGCAAATTTGAATATCAGATCTGATTAAATCCGAATTTTTAGATATCTAAAATTTCAGATCACTAAAATAGATATATGTATCTGATCTGAAAAATCGAACATTTGAATTTTAGAATAAAATATTCTAATACTCAATCCGAATATACAACTTAATTTGTCTAAAATTCTTCGGCTGTTGTTCGCCATCATCACCTCACATATGCCCTCACACGATGCAAAATTGTAGTCTCTCTGAGTTAATGCTGGCAAAAGTGCCAAAAAATATGTGTTGAAAAAGTGTAAAAACGTGCCAAGATGAGTCTTTTGCATGCAAGTATATACGGTCTGCAAGTAATACAGCTGGTAAGCTGAGCATCGATCCCACAGAGATTGACTTGGAATTCAATTGCCTTGTTTGTTACATGCCTTAAGAAAATGGTTGATTTGATTTGAAATTGGGTTTGGAAAATAATTAAAAAGTAAAGGAATGAAAGTAAAGTAAACGTTGGCAAGGAATGTGCTTGAATGAATGATGAGCGTTGGCAGGGAATGCCTGGTTTTCACGCTATTCATGCCGTGCCATCCTTTAACAACAACCTATCTTGGCATTGTTTGCCGAGCAGATTCAAAATTAGCAAAGCCTCTCTCAATGGTCATTGCCCTAAATTGATCATGTAAAAACCCCTATATCTCTATAGTGTTTGTTTTTAAGTAAACCAATTTGATTAAGATCCAATCTATATTCCTAATGGGGTAGATTTCACTCCCGAAGTAAGTTCATCTACTTGAACGACTTCTCTTGAAGCTTCTCTCCTCAGTATTCAATAACTCAATCGTTGCCACCCCAAGTCTGTTAAGATATTGAGGAGCAATAGGACAACAATGCCAACTCTCGCTTGGCATAGTATTTAGGAAATATTAAAGTATGCCGAATAGTGAAAACATTGCCAATGCAGATTTATTATTAAAAACTAAAACATAAAAATAGCGTTCAACGCAAACATCCCCCACCATCTATTAAATTAGTTCATAGTGAGGGATTTAACCAATAACCCACAAACGTTGTCAAAATACATCATCCTTAAAAACAAAATAAAATAACTTGAAAGAGAGAATGGGCTAGAAGGGGTCTCTCGATGCAACCCTTCAAGATCCAGGCTTCTCGGCCAAGTTGATTGGACCACCCTTCCTAGGTGCAGCCGGTTGTCAATCGTCACACACCAAATCCTCACTCTGATATTCCTTTTTGCTCTCTTCTCCCCCCTTCAAAGTCTAGCTCGGTTGGTGTTTAAATAGGCGTGCGAAGAAGGGATAGGACTAGCTCTTCAAATTTTGAAGTTCAACTGCCCAAGGGATATGGGATTATCTTCTTATCCAAATTCGAATGAGAGTTGATCAGGCTAAGGCTGATGTCATCCTGCCGACACTGTCCTGGCATCCAAGCTTGGCATGAATATGCCAACAAGTCTTGGCACCATCTTATCCGCTATTTTTTCGAAGATTGTTTCAATTGCTACTTTTTCAGAGCCTGATCATGTCCAATTTTTTTTGGGTCCAACAACTTCTTGGTGTGGCATCAAGTTCACTTCCCTTCCATCCGGAGCTTGGCATTGTCTGGTCTATCTACGCCAACAGCACTCGGCATTCTATCTGGCATTCCTTCCTAAGGTGCTTTCCTGAGCCAAATCCTATGCTAAGCCTGCAAAATTACCAACAAAACAACCCTTCACACTGACATAGACAAAACTCTAAACTCCTTATGCAAATGCATGATTCTAACCTCCTAATGCAACTAAATGTACCTAAAAACAAGCAAAAGCATTGTAAGATTGGCATTAAAAATAATACTTTTGGAGAGTTAACACACCCCCAAACCTAACTCTTTGCTTGACCTCAAGTAATGCAATCAAAATAAAAACAAAATAAACTGTGAAAAAGTTACCTCGACAAAATTTTGGTTGAATGCCAACACATGCTAGCAAGCAAAATTTGGCTCTATTTCTGTCCTCAGTATCTCAGTGCATGAGTGTAGGCAATATGCATCAAGCTCGCTTTCACTCCCTTAGACAAATTTTACTACCTAAACTCAGATATATTTTTTTTTCATCATTTTTTCTTTGCCAAGGGTTTCTTGCTGGCATTCATTTAAGCTTGCATCCTGACACTATTTAGAGTGAGAGATAAGAGGGAGAATACCACGAATCCCCACCTTAATCTAGACATCACTAGGCTTTATCTTCAACTCATACCCTAAGGTTTTGGACTTGAGAACTAAGAGGGAGCAAACCACGAAGCCCTCAGTATCTTTTTAGCCCTAAGGTAGAGGAGAGTTCTATTTTTTTCTTGCCTTGGCAGAACATTGCTGCCTTATTTACTTCTTTTTACCCAGGCAATTTTTTTCATATCTGAGCACAGTTTCAAAATGTCTAAGCTTGCTAAGGAACTAAATACACACTACGTGTTAAGTGTAAGTTCAATTCCCTAAACTAGAGATCAATTGCCAAGCAAACCTGTCATACTACTCTACTAAAATGGCATGACAACTAAAGATTAAAGTTTCCTCATTGGACAAACACCTAGATCAAATTAAGCTTTCCTAAAAATTGTTAACTTTTTTCAAAATTAAACCAAGGCAAAATTTTCTTTTTCTTTTCTTTTAAATGGTTCGGTATGCATCTACTCTAAATGACCTAGATGGCATGGCAACATAAATTAAACATGAAATGCATGGCATAAATATGAAGAAATGCACACCCCTAACCCAAGATGTGCATTGCCCTCAATGCATGAATCAACACATATATACAAAAACAGTAAAATAGAATGCATGATCATGTAATGCAGTGCAATGAAATGTAAAATGAGTTTAGGAAGAAGAGGACTCCCCTTCGGAGACTATTTACCGTGCAACACTGGTTTTTCTTCTAATAAATGGCCCTCGATCAGTGGCCATGTGCTTCTTTCTTTTCAGGCTCGGTTTTGAAGAGGCAGTGGAGGCTCCAACTTCCTCATTTTCCTTGGCAGGCTTCGATGCAGCAGGTGCATCGGTGGCATCAGATGGCGTATGTAAAACAAGTGTCACTAGCGACTTGGCTTTGGCAGACTTGGCTTTGGTTTCCTTTGTTTCAGATGAAGAATCAGAACTGGCAGACTTAACTTTAACTGAAGACAACAAGACTGTGGCATCGGACTGGGTATGAACTGGACTAGCTGGCATGGCATTATCGCTGGCAGAGAGCTCTGCAGGGAAGTCTGGAAACTCTGGCACAAAATCAGTTGATATTTTTGTAAGAGCCTCTCTGATCACAACATCCCTGGCCTAGATGTAGTGTCGCATCTTGACATTGAGCTCCTCAGCCTTTTCCAGCTTTTGGAGAATAATCTCATGGCATTGGTGAATTTGGGACAGCATTATCATTGAATTTTCTGGCACAGTTTATGGCGTGGTTGCTGGCGCGGCCCTTGACTCCTTGGGTTTTGGCGTGGGGGCCCTTGCCTTTCCCCCTTGTCCTTGGGCTTGGAAGTAACAAGATTCCTCCATATAGCAACATTAATTGTTATTCCCTTGACCGTTTGCCCTTTATCAGTATCAAGCCTTGGCACATCATGGAGCATACAAACGTTAGAAATTAACAAAAGGAAAAACAAGCTGCCAATACCTTTCGCTGCGCACTTGTAAGTTTCCTCAACAATGAGCTTGCCAACATTGATTTTACGCCCCAAAATAATGGAGTGCAATAGAATCATCTTTTCTTTCGACACGGTCTCATTATGGGATGTGGGCATCAAATTTGCCTTGAGAAAGTGATTCCATCGTCTCCATTGGGGCTTCAATGCCAGCCTCTTCACCGTACGGTGTGTTGCGCATAATAAGTGCTCCGCAATTGTGCAAGTGTACACGTCACAAGTTATAGTATAAAAGATATCGTCTCCATAGGGATTGGTGCCACTTCAAGAATCTAATCTCTCGCACTATAAAAAGTAAAAACACAAATAGAAGATTATAAGAGTTTAACTAATAACTAAACTAGAAAGCAATAAAGTAAAAGAATAGATGAGATCAAATGAGAGAAAATAGGCCAGGTTATCGTGAGTTGAGGTGTGATAGCCGATTGGATCGTCTTGGTAAAAGAGTGCAAGGGTAACTCAGTTGCCGTGGCAACTTGCACAACGAGGTTGCCTTGGCAACTAATCGGTGGTTGCCTGGGCGACTAGCTGGGCAACTACTTGGGCGTCTGGGCAGCAACTTCAAGGTTCGACAGAGCGTTCTTTAATGGTTTCTTCTTATCCCTAAGTCGAAACTCTAGCTACTTGTGCATGCCTTGATAATACATCCCTGCATGAATCAAGGGTGAACAACAACCAATCTTGCGCTCTTCTTAGCCGTTGAAATCCTTAACTTATTCCTAAGCCGAATTAATCTTCACCATCAATAGATTGAATAAAGATCATATTCATTCGTTTCTTGAATCTAACTCTCCCGATATTAGATAAATAGATGAAGTTACGAGATCCTCTCCCAATCCACTCACAAACAAGAATAAGAACCAAGAATGAATAAACCTTGAATAGAAAAGTGCAAACTCTTATTACCTAAACAAAATCCAATTGTTTCTCACAACCACAAGACACAATAACCTTAGCCAAATAGATTTAGTTCATGGCTAGGTTCCAAAGAAACACAAGATAAAGAATTCCTAGCATGAACCTAATTGAACAAGAAAGAAAAAGATGAAGGATGGATGAAGCCTTCTTGTCGAGATATCCCCCTTGAAGCTTGTCGAAAATTCTCTCTACTCTCTCTCCCTCTTGAAGTTGACGGCATGGCCTCTAATTTATAGGGCTAGGTCAAAGTCCTTCTTTGAGGAGGAAGTTAAGTTGGAGTTAAATTATCTTTAAAGAATATAATTCTTTATTATAATTATATTCCTTCTAGAACTTCTCCTATCTTCTTGGGATTTAATTCTTCTTTAACCTCTTCATGGAAATCAAACTCCTTTGGAATTTAGCTTTGCTCCACGTCATCTTGGGCTTGTCTAGTCATCAATTTCGACTACCATATCACCTTATTCTTTGTCCTGACAACTAGTTCTAGCCTTGCTTTGGCAAGTGATTCTGCACATACACACAAAACATACCAAAGCAGCATCTTTTCCCACAAAAACTACCAAGTTATGCAATTAAGCTCAACGATGGAAGGGAACATGGACTAATGCATGAATGGCTAATTATGCAACTAATATGAGCCTAAGTCTAACAATAATATGAGTAAAAAGGGTATGAAAATAGTATTTTTGAACACTTATCATACCCCCAAACTCGAACTATTGCTTGTCCTCATGCAATGCAAACTAATAATTACCCACCAAGACTTCAATTTTCACAAACTTAGCTTTGAACTTGATTTCAATTCTTAGAGCCGGGGCACAAAGTATGATTGGCTTTTCATTTTTCGGAAAACTTAGGAGTTACTCGGAATCAAACTATAATGCTTGTGAGTGTGTGCAGAGTTGTGTGCAAGTTGATTTTTTTTCCGGATTCTATGCAAACAAGAGGTTTTCAAATTACTTCATTGGGTTCTTTTAACATGTTTTAACTAGAGCCAGTTTTGGGCACCTCTAGTGTTTTGTTTTTAGTTTTCTTAAGTTAATTAATTTATTCGACTATAGCCGGTTTCGGGCACCTCTAGCGATCAATTTTTTGCACATACTAGAGCCAATTTTGGGCACCTCTAGCAATCAAATTTTCAGCACATGCTAGAGCCAATTTCGGGCACCTCTAGCATTTATCCAATTTTTATTCGAATCCCCCAATTTTTTAACCATCAACCTGAGTTCACTAGAATTCCTTAAATCAATCAAACCACAACAATGTTTTTTCAAATTTAGCATCATAGTAAAATTCTAAGTGTTTTCATGGATATCCTAGAATAAAAATTCTATCAATTAAGTGCATTGGCAAAGTCATCATCGGATATTCATCAAATCTAGGCAATTCTTGTTCCAACTAAAGGCATGGCAAGCAATTTATGTATCTTGAATGCAATACTTAAGATGAATGCAACTAAACATGGTAACTACTAATAACAATCCCCCCCAAACTCGAGTGGGGCATTGTCCTCAATGCATGCATTAAAGAGAAATAAAAATAAAGAAAAGTAAAATGCAAATGAAGACTTACTCCGAGAGTTTGTCGTCGTGGATGATTAGTTTCCTTTTGGTCGGTGTCTTGATTCTCTTGCTTGAACACGATGGTTGTTTCCTTGTTGCCGATGGTGGAATCGATCCTCTTACGGGTTGTCCTCATCGTCCTCTTCATCAATGTCATTGGCTTTTCGCTTGGAGGATTCAATTGGTGCGGTCTTTGTTGGTGCAATGGAGGACCCGGCCGAATCTGAAAAATCAGAAAATGATTTCGTACGAGTTGATTCGGGCATAGGTGCTTTACCTTTGGATTTTGCAGTGGTTACCAGAACGTCTTTAGCTTTGGTTGTCGTGGCATCTTCAGGGTTGGTTGCCAGGGCATCCTCTGTTGCAGTTGCCGTGGTAAGTAGTCGGTAGTGAATTTCCTTAGCATAGTGGTTGTAAGTCTTGTTGTGGAAAAGAAAACAAAGAAAACATGGAACTAAAGATAATGAAGAAAAATAAAATACCTCCTAAAAATAAAATGAAAATAAAAAAAGAAATATTGAAAGGAGAGCATGCTCATGCATCTCCTAAAGTGACCACTTCTTTGTTACGTTCCACATGGGCACCGTTGTAGTGCTTCAATCTTTGTCCGTTAACTTTTAATTCATGTTCGTTAGTGATGGACTTGATTATCACGGCACCATGAGAGAATGGTTTGACAACTTCAAATGGTCCCGACCATCTTGATTTCAGTTTTCCCGGGAAAAGTTTTAGCCGAGAATTGAATAAGAGAACTAGTTGCCCTGGCGTGAATTTCCGCGGTAATAGTTTCTTGTCATGCCATTGCTTTGTTTTCTCCTTGTATATTCGTGCATTGTTATAGGTGAGTGCACAGAATTCTTCTATCTCATTGAGGTCCAACAAACGCTTTTTTCCGGCACTTTCCCAATCCATATTCATGGTCTTGATTGCCCAATATGCCTTGTGTTCGATTTCCACCGGTAAATGGTATGTTTTTCCATAGACAAGTCGAAAGGGGGACATACCTAAGGGTGTTTTGAATGCAGTGCGATATGCCCAAAGTGCGTCATCTAGTCTTAATGAACAATCCTTCCTAGAGGGATTTACAACTTTCTCGAGTATACCCTTCAATTCTCGGTTGGAAATTTCTGCTTGCCCATTGGTTTATGGGTGATATTCCATGGCAATCTTGTGTGATACGCTGAAGTGTTGCAACATCTTGGCAATAAGTCTATTTTTAAAATGCTTGCCTTTATCACTGATAATTGCTCTCGGCATCCCAAACCGTGTAAATATATTTTTCTGCAAGAATCGTTGTTGGGAACTGCAGCTGCCTTAACCTATTTAGACACGTAGTCGACAACAAGTAGAATGTAGAGGTTGCCGAATGAAGATGGGAAAGGTCCCATAAAATTGATCCCCCACACATCGAACAATTCCACCTCGATGATGTTTTGGAGCGGCATCTCATGTCGTCTAGAGATATTGCCCGTCCTCTAGCAACGATCACATTGCTTGTAAAACTCTTGGGCATCTTTGTAAAGTGTTGGCCAATACAAACCGGTTTGCAAAACTTTGGCCGTGGTACGAGTTCCTCCAAAATGTCCTCTATAGGGTGAAGAATGGCATTGTCGGAGTACATTCTGCTGCTCCTCTTCAGGGACACATCAGCGTATAACCTGATATGCACATTGTTTAAACAAAAGAGGCTCGTCCCAAAAGTAATGCTTAGCATCATGGCGGAACCGCTTCTTCCCTTGGTGAGTAAGACCATAAGGTAAAATACCAAAAACAAGGAAATTAACTAAATCTGTGTACCAGGGTATTGCCGAGGCATGTGCTACCGTGGCGACTGCTCCCAAAATTACTGACGTGTGTGCGTCTAGGGTTGCCAAGGCGTGCGCGTCAAGGGCTGCCAAGGCGTCGAGGGTTGCCAAGGCATGCACATCCATGGTTACCGAAGCGTGCACGTCAAGAGCTACTGTGGCGTTGAGGGTTGCCGAGGCATGCGCATCCATGGTTGCCGAGGCATGTGCGTCAAGAGCTGCTACGGCGTCGAGGGTTGCCGAGGCATGTGCATTCATGGTTGCTGCGGTGTTGATGGTTGCCGAGGCATGCACATCTATGGTTGTCGAGGCGTGCGCGTCAAGAGCTGCTATGGCGTCGAGGGTTGCCAAGGTATGCACGTTTGTAGTTGCTGAGGTGTACACGTCAAGAGCTGCCGCGACATCGAGAGTTGTCGAGGCATGCGCATCCATGGTTACCGAGGCGTCAAGGGTTGTTGAGGCAACTAAAAGTTGCTCATCCGGGAATGCATCGCATATCTCTAAATCCGCGTCCTCCTCCCTATTGCGTTCTAAACGTGATAAGTGATCGGCCACTTGATTTTTTGTTCCTTTCCTGTCCTTAATTTCAATATTAAATTCTTATAAAAGTAATATCCAACGAATCAAACAAGGTTTGGCATCATTTTTAGCAAATAGATACTTAATTGTCGAATGGTCCATATGAACAATCACCTTTATACCAATCAAATAGGATCAGAACTTGTCAGATGCGAAAACTACAGCTAGTAACTCTTTCTCCGTTATTGTGTAATTCACGTGAGCACTATTAAGAGTTTTACTAGCGTAGTATATCACATGTAAGGTCTTACCGGTGCGTTGGCCTAGGACTGCTCCTACCGCAAAATCACTTGCATCACACATGAGCTCAAAAGGTAGCGTCCAATCTGGTGGAACGACAATGGGTGCCGAGGTGAGCTTTTCCTTTAGGGTTTCGAATGCTTGGGCGCAAGAATCATCAAAATTGAAGACTTTATCCTATTCAAGCAAATTGCACAAGGGTTTAGTAATTTTAGAAAAATTATGAATGAACCTCCTGTAAAAACCTGCATGTCCAAGAAAGCTTCGAATTCCTTTAACCGAACTTGGTGGGGGTAATCTCTCGATCACGTCCACCTTGGCTTTGTCTACTTCAATTCCCTTGGATGAAATCTTGTGGCCGAACACTATTCCTTCATCTACCATAAAATGGCACTTCTCCCAATTGAGGACTAAATCAGTTTCTTCGCATCTTGCCAACACCTTCTCTAAATTTTCGAGGTAACTATTGAAGTCATTACCAAAAATGGAAAAATCTTCTATGAAGATCTCAAGGAAGTCTTTGACCATGTCTGAAAAGAGTGCCATCATGCATCTTTGGAAGGTTGTCGGGGCGTTACACAATTCGAACGACATCCTTCGGAAAGCATAAGTATTGTATGGGCATGTGAAGGTTGTCTTTTCTTGATCTTCTGGTGCTATGGCAATTTGATTGTAACCTGAATAACCATCAAGAAAACAATAAAAGGGTTTACCTGCAAGACGGTCAAGCATTTAATCAATAAAGGGTAATGGGAAGCGATCTTTCCTAGTGGCTTTGTTTAGCTTTCGATAATCCATACAAACCGTCCAACCGGTCACGGTCCTGGTTGGAATGAGTTCATTGTTTTTATTACTTACCACCGTTATACCTCCCTTTTTCGGTACACATTGTACCGGACTTACCCATGTACTATCAGAGATAGGGTATATAATGCCGACGTCAAGCCACTTGATGATTTCTTTTATTACAACCCTTTTCATGGCATGATTCGATCTTCTCTGGGCCTCAATTGAAGGTTTGTGATCATATTCCAACAAAATCTTGTGCATGCACACTGCCGGGCTAATTCCCTTCAAGTCAGCAATTGTCCACCCTATTGCTTTCTTGTGTACCATCAATATTTTGATCAACTTCTTTTCCTGCTCAGGCTGTAACTTAGAGGAAATAATTACAGGCAATGTATTATCGGTTCCTAAGTATGCATATTTTAGTTGCTCTGGCAACTGTTTCAACTCAAGAATCGGTGGTTGTTCAATAGAGGGCTTTTCGAGCTTACCTTCCTTACCTGAGTAATCCAGTGGTTCAAAGTATGTACCTGGTCGATTGACTAGCCAATTTGCCTCTTCTTGTTGTTCCTCATCGACTGGTTCTTCATACTCTTCAGGTTCCTCTTGATCGCAATGTAGTTACCGAGGCAACTAAATTTCTCGTCGAAGTTAAACTATGTTGTGGCATGAAGAAGTTGGCATTCTTCTGGATCATCGGCATGCCTTAATGTTTGGAACACATTTAGTTTAACTTGCTGGTCGTTCACCCTCATTGTTAGTTCTCCCTTTTCAACATCGATCAAGGTTCTCCCTGTTGCTAGGAATGGTCTCCCGAGAATGATAGGTGCATGCTCATCTGCTTCACAATCCAAAACAATAAAGTCAGAGGGAAAATAAATTTATCAACTTTTACTAGTATGTCTTCGATTTTTCCCTCTGGATGCACATAGGATCTGTCGGCTAGCTGTAGCATAACTGTTGTAGGTCTTGCCTTCCCGATTCCTAGTTTCTGGAAAACCGATTTAGGCATCAAGTTTATGCTGGCCCCAAGGTCGCATAATGCTTTCCCGACATAGTGGTTTCCAATGGAACAAGGTATTGTGAAACTTCTGGGATCCTTCAACTTGGGTGGCATACGATTGTGCAACATGGCCATGCATCCTTCTATTGCGGCAACTGTTTCAAACTCTCCTAGCCTTGTTCTCTTGGACACAATGTCTTTAAAGAACTTGGCATAGTTCGACATTTGTTCAATTGCTTCCACCAATGGCAAGTTGATGTGGACTTGCTTTAGGATATCAAGAAACTTCTTGAATTGATATTCTTGCGTTTGCCGCTTCAACCTTTGTGGTAATGGTGGTGGAAGTCGGATATCTTTGATCCTTTCATTGGTCTGGAATTTGATTGATGGCGTTGCTGGGACAACTGAAGTTGCCGAGGCATCATCAACTGGGGTTGCCATGGCGTGCCTATCGTCAGTTGCTGATGCAAGCTTATCACCGGTTGCCGAGGCATGCTTATTGCCGCTTGCTGCGGCAATTCCTGGTTCAGCATCTGAGGCTTTGTCGCTGGGTTCGTCTTGATCTTTTTGTGGAGTTTTGTTTGATGAGCGGGCTTGAGCCTCTTTAAGTTGTTGGCCACTTCTAGTGGTGATTGCCTTACATTGCTCATGGCCAGTTCCTCTTGCGACTTCAGTATCGCTAGGTAAACCTTCTTGCGGTCTAGTATTCAGGTTTTGAGCAAATTATCCGACTTGATTTTCCAATGATTTGATTGCCGCCTCTTGGTTTTGCAATCTCATCTCAGTCCTGTTAATAAAAGCATCAATTCTTTTTATTAAGTTACTATTCTCAGCCATATAAGATTCAGTTTTCAACATAAAAGCATTAAGAGAATTTTCCAAAGAACTAGATGTTGTCGGTTGTTGCTGCGGCAACTGTTGCCGTGGCATATTCTGTTGGAATCCCGATGCTTGTGCATTCTGATTGTTATGGTTTAGAGCATTGTTGGGATTACTCCATGAAAAATTCGGGTGCTTCTTCCAAGCTGGATTGTATGTATTGGACATCACATTGTTGTTCCGGTTGTAATTTCCCACATAGAAGCTGGATTCCAGATTCTGCATACATTTAAAAGAATCATGGTTACCACCACATAACTCACAAAAGGAATCCATTACCTTGACCTTATGTGTGTTTTTTGGTTTCTGCATGTTCTGGACCATCTTGGTTAAGGTGGTCAATTGTGCCGAAATTGAGTTTGATGATCCTAGTTCATGTATTGTGGCTTGGCGTCTAACTCCTCCTCTTCTAGTAGATGGGAATTGATAATCATTCTTGGCAAGTCTGTTTAGAATTTGCGTTGTTTCCTCCGGTGACTTATCTAGGAATATGCCGTTTACCGAGGCATCTAGCATCATCCTTGTTGGTGTATTCACGGTGTTGTAAAGCATTGTTACTTGTGTCCATATTGGGAATCCGTGTAGGGGGCATTTGTGTAGAAGTTCTCTATATCGCTCCCAAGCCTCGTACATGGATTCATCATCTGCCTGCCAAAAAGAAGTAATGTCGTTACGAAGCTTATCAGTCAAATTTGTAGGATTAAACCGAGCAAGGAAATCATGACAAAGATCGGTCCAAGGTCCTATTGATCCAGTAGGAATGCTATTCAACCATGCTTTCGCCCTATCCCTCAGTGAATAGGGGAATAATCTTAATCGTAAAACATCGGGGGTGACTCTGAGTATTTTGAATGAGTTGCAAATCTCGAGGAAAGATTTAAGATGTTGTCGTGCATCTTCAGTTGCGGAGCTGCCAAATTGACCAATTGTGTTGATCATATTAAACATCACCGATTTCAACTCAAAGTGGTTGGCTTCAATTTCAGGTGCGACAACTCCTGGATTAAGTCCATCAAGATCTTCTTCAAGATAGTCTCGAATAGTTTTGTTTCGTGCAAGAATCACTCCTCCTCCTACTGGAACATCTTGATTCATATTGCCGTCTTGATTAGCCATTGCTACTCTTAACCTTCGTCTAAGTCTTTGTAAGGTTCGTTCAATTTCTGGATCAAAGGGATATTCTGGTGTGATCGGTCTCGGCCTGGTCATATACCAATGTAAAACCAAAGTTTGTTAACCCTTTGAATCTTAAACAAGAAAAATAAAAAGTGCAAGAAAATAAAAACAAAGCCGCTATTGCCAATCCCCGGCAACGGCGCCAAAAACTTGTTGCGCGTAATAAGTGCTCCGCAATTGTGCAAGTGTACACGTCGCAAGTTATAGTATAAAAGATATCATATCCACAGGGATTGGTGCCACTTCAAGAATCTAATCTCTTGCACTATAAAAAGTAAAAACACAAATAGAAGATTATAGGAGTTTAACTAATAACTAAACTAGAAAGCAATAAAGTAAAAGAATAGATGAGATCAAATGAGAGAAAATAGGCCAGGTTATCGTGAGTTGACGTGTGATAGCCGATTGGATCGTCTTGGTAAAAGAATGCAAGGGCAACTCAGTTGTCGTGGCAACTTGCACAACGGGGTTGCCTTGGCAACTAATCGGTGGTTACCTGGGCGACTAGCTAGGCAACTACTTGGGTGTCTGGGCAGCAACTTCAAGGTTCGGCAGAGCGTTCTTCAATGGTTTCTTCTTATCCCTAAGTCGAAACTCTAGCTACTTCTGCATGCCTTGATCATACATCCCTACGTGAATCAAGGGTGAATAACAACCAATCTTGCGCTCTTCTTAGCCGTTAAAATCCTTAACTTATTCATAAGCCGGATTAATCTTCACCTTCAATAGATTGAATAAAGATCATATTCATTCGTTTCTTGAATTTAACTCTCCCGATATTAGATAAATAGATGAAGTTACGAGATCCTCTCCCAATTCACTCGCAAACAAGAATAAGAACCAAGAATGAATAAACCTTGAATAGAAAAGTGCAAACTCTTATTACCTAAACAAAATCCAATTGTTTCTCACAACCACAAGACACAATAAACTTAGCCAAATAGATTTAGTTCATGGCTAGGTTCCAAAGAAACACAAGATAAAGAATTCCTAGCATGAACCTAATTGAACAAGAAAGAAAAAGATGAAGGATGGATGAAGCCTTCTTGTCGAGATCTACCCCTTTTGAAGCTTGTCAAAAATTCTCTCTACTCTCTCTCCCTCTTGGAGTTGACGGCATGACCTCTAATTTATAGGGCTAGGTCAAAGTCCTTCTTTGAGGAGGAAGTTAAGTTGGAGTTAAATTATCTTTAAAGAATATAATTCTTTATTATAATTATATTCCTTCTAGAACTTCTCCTATCTTCTTGGGGTTTAATTCTTCTTTAACCTCTTCATGGAAATCAAACTCCTTTGGGATTTAGCTTTGCTCCACGTCATCTTGGGCTTGTCTAGTCATCAATTTCGACTACCATATCACCTTATTCTTTGTCGACAATTGCCCTGGCAACTGGCTCGGCATCTCCTTCGTGCATTCCCTGGCAACTAGCTCGACATCTCCTTCATGCATTGCCCTGGCAACTAGCTCGGCATCTCCTTCATGCATTGTCGTAGCAACTAGTTCTAGCCTTGCTTTGGCAAGTGATTCTGCACATACACACAAAACACACCAAAGCAGCATCTTTTCCCACAAAAACTACCAAGTTATGCAATCAAGCTCAACGATGGAAGGAAACATGGATTAAGGCATGAATGGCTAATTATGCAAATAATATGAGCCTAAGTCTAACAATAATATGAGTAAAAAGGGTAAGAAAAATAGTACTTTTGAACACTTATCACGGTGTCCCTTGGATGACATTGTCTATACCGTGCCAGGCTCGCACAGATCTGCCAGTAGCCTCTTTCTCTTGGCAGCGTTCATTGAATCAACATACTCAAAATACTCATCTCCTACACCATTCAACTCAAACATATTATTAATATATCCTTCATCGAAATGAACATATTTACCTCTAATCATCAGGAATGGTGAATTCTTGGTCACAAGGTGCGCATAGATTTCTTGGACGATTGTGGCATAAACCACCCTTTTTTGTTGGCAAAACTGGGTCTATTTGTGCAAGTTAATCGTAGTCGTAACTTCCGTAGGGAAGCCATTGTTCATCTCTGTGTTGAGGTTAAAGTGTTTCTCATAGCAAAAACTCCAAGAGGTAAAATTGGATTCAAATTTTTTCTCGATCTCCTCGTTGAAGAATCGCTTGAAGGGGATAGAGGGTGAAGCCATTGAAACTCGTTGAGGGAACTTGAAACGATGTTGAAAGATGAAGAAAAAGACGATTTGGGTTTTTCACTTGCTTATCAAAAAGAAAGTAAAAAGTGAGTGAGAGAGAGATGTTTGATTTCTTTAACCGACAAAGGCAAGAAAGTGAAAGGTTTTGGGTTCGTTGAGTGTTTTAATGGGATTAGTAATTAGGGATAATGATGGGAAATACAAAGAATTAATTTAAAAATGAGGTGGAGTGATAAGGTGATAGGTGATAAGATAGGGTAAGGATTGGAGTGATAAGGTAATTGATTTGAAACTTTAAATTTCAACCGAGATTTTGGGCAGCTAGGGTTTAAAGTAAAAATAATAATTCTCTCTTATTTTACTAAGTCGATAAAACTAGGGTTTTTTCTCTTTCTTCTATCTTTTGCACCGCTGCATGCCAAGCTACTCTGGCACTGCATCTGGCATATTTTTCTATTGAAGCGTTAGCCTCTGCCAGCGACCCTGGCATGTTCCTTCGCATAATGAATCTGCACAACTCAAAGGAAACCTTTCAACACAGTAAAGGAATGAAAACATGAAACTTAAAAAGAAAGATAAACAATTAAAAACCTAAAAATAAAAAAACAAATAAAACATATATCCTAATATTTACAAAGGTTCAAACCTGATGGTGTTTTCAGTTATCTCTGCCAAGAGGAACACCTCTTTGGCATTGTTCTGATCACATTCCATGTAGTGCTTTAAACGTTGGCCATTCACCTTAAATATTTCGCCCATCTTCAAATTCTTGATGTCTACAGCTCCATGAGCATAGGGCTTCACAACTTCATAAAGGCCTGTCCATCTTGATTTGAGTTTCCCTGGAAACAACTTTAGCCGTGAGTTGAATAGCAAAACACGTTGGCCTACCTAAAACTGTCTTGGCATTATTCTACTATTATGCCAACGTTTTGCTTTTTCCTTGTAAATCATGGCATTCTTATAGGCTTGTGTTCTGAATTCATCCAACTCATTTAGGTCTAGTAACCTCTTTTCTCCAGTAGCTCTCCATGCTATGCCAAGTGTTCTGATGGCCCAGTAGGCTTTATGCTTAAGCTCCACTGGCAGATGGCATGGTTTTATGAAAACAAGTCCAAATGGTGACCCCAAAGGAGTTTTAAATGCAGTCCTGTAAGCCCGTAAGGACTGATCTAGTCTCAAGGACCAGTCCTTCCTTGATGGGTTAACAGTCTTCTCTAGAATGTTCTTAATCTCCTTATTTGAAATCTCGGCTTACCCATTTGTTTGTGGATGATATGCCCTGACAATTCTATGTTGTATACCATACCTGCACAAAGTTTTAGAGATTAGATTACACTTAAAATGGGTGCCCTCATCATGAATAATCACTCTATGGGGCACCAAATCTAGTAAAGATATGCTTATGTAAGAACTTGGTAACAGCCTTGGCATCGTCTATTGGCAGAGCAATAGCTTCTACCCACTTAGATACGTAGCCAACAGCCACAAGAATATATACATTATCGAATGAGGGTGGAAAATGACCCATAAAGTCGATCCCCCATACATCAAATAAATCCACATGCATAATGTTTTGAAGCGATAGTTGGTGTCTGTCTGAGATGTTTCATGTCCGTTGGCATAGATCACATGCCTTGGCATACTCGTGGGCATCCTCATATAGTGTGGGCCAAAAGAATCCTGACTGCAGTACCTTGGCAGCAGTCTTTACCCCAGCAAAGTGACCTCCATATGGCACGGCATGGCATAGATGTAATATGTTATGTTGTTCAACCTCAGGCACAGACCGGCGGATCACTTGGTCAGCACACTGTTTGAACAATATTGGCTCATCCGAATAGTATTGCCTGACTTCCCGCAAGAACCTTTTCTTGGCATTGTATACCAAGTCTGGTGGCAGAATGTTACTTACCAAGTAGTTGACAATATCAGCGTACCATGGCATGGCATTAACTGCAAGCAAATACTCGTCAGGAAATTCATCTCTTATCGAATTGGTCTTACCATATTCAAGATGATGCTCCAAACGTGAGAGATGGTCAGCTACTAAGTTTTCACTACCCTTTTTGTCTCGGATCTCAAGGTCAAATTCTTGAAGCATGAGTGTCCATCGGATTAGTTTGGGCTTGGCATCCTTCTTTGCCAAGAGATACTTCAATTCTGAATGATTTGTAAAAACCACAACTTTGTTACCAAATAAGATCTAAATTTGTCAAAAGTAAATACAACTGCAAGAAATTATTTCTCAGACATAGAGTAGTTCAGTTGTACTTCGTTCAAGGTTCAGCTGGCATAGTAGATGGCATGAAAAACCTTGCCATGCCTTTGTCCCAAGACTGCTCCGACGGCATAGTCGTTGGCATCGCACATGAGCTCAAATGGCTCATTCCAGTTCGGTGCCACGACTATAGGGGGCATTGATTAACTTTTCTTTAAGCTCTTGAAATGCTCTCAAACAAGAATCGTCAAATGCAAAAGTGACGTTATATTCTAACAACAAGCATAAAGGTTTGGCAATTTTTGACATTTTTTTAATAAAACCCCGATAGAAACCGGCATGTCCTAAAAAACTTTTTATACCTTTGACACTTGTTGGAGGCGGTAGCTGTTTAATTACCTCAACTTTTGCTTGATCCAATTCTAACCCTCTTTTAGTTACCTTGTGCCCGAGAACAATGCCCTCCTTCACCATGAAGTGGCATTTTTCCCAGTTCAACACTAGGTTTGTCGTTATCCATCTCTTCAAGACTTGCTCCAAACTCAGAAGATATTCATCAAATGTTTTTCCAAACACTGAGAAATCATCTATGAATACTTCCATGTTGTGCTTGATCATATCGAAAAAATGGACATCATGCAACGTTGAAACGTTTTTGGTGCATTACATAGGCCAAATGGCATCCTTCTAAATGCAAACGTCCCATAAGGGCACGTGAACGTAGTCTTCTCTTGATCATCAGGAGCGATGGAAATCTGATTGTAACCTGAATAACCATCCAAAAAACAATAGAAAGTTTTACCTGCCAACCTGTCTAGCATCTGATCAATGAATGGCAATGGGAAATGGTCCTTCCTCGTGGCATTGTTCAGCCTCCTATAGTCCATGCACACTCTTCATCATGTAATATTTTCGGAGGGGATTAACTCAGCTTCACTGTTTTGAACCACGGTCATGCCACCCTTCTTTGGCACGCATTGCACCGGGCTAACCCAAGAGCTATCAGAAATGGGATATATAATCCCGGTACAAGCCATTTTATGATCTTTTTTTTACTACGTCTTTCATGCTTGGGTTTAGCCTTCTCTGGCCTTCAATGGTCTTGCCATGGTACTCCTCCAATATAATCTTGTACATACAAATGGTTGGGCTAATTCCTCTGATGTCTGCCAAAGTCCACTATAATGCCTGCTTATAGTCACGTAATATTGCCAACAATCTTTCCTCCTGATCATTAGCAAGACCAGTGGCAATGATCACTCACAGAGTTGAATGTTCACCTAAATAAGCATAATTCAAGTGATCTGCTAGTGGTTTTAGTTCCAACGCTGGTGGCTCCTTAATTGATGGTTTAAGTGCCTTGATTTCTCTACAGACCAACTGTAGTGGCTCAAAATATCTCACCTCTTCAGCCTCTAAGATTGGTTTTTCTAGTTCCTCAAACAGATTGGCTATGCCATCTAAATTGTTGGCATCAAATTTTGTATCCTGGTATAACTGTGCCGTGTCCAAAGTGTAAATAGACTCCATCATCTCATCTGCTTGTCACTCATCAGGTTCATCTGCATATTTCAAAGCTTGAAACACATTAAATGTAACTTGATGGTTATTCATGCGCATTGTTAGTTCCCCTTTATGAACATCAATCAAAGCCCTACCTGTGGCAAGAAAAGGTCTCCCCAAAATAATCGAAACATTAATATCAGCCTTATAATCCAAATTGATAAAATTAGCAGGAAAAATAAATTTGTCTACCTTTATCAACACATCCTCAATCTTACCCTTGGGATGTGCATAGGATCGGTCTGCCAGCTGAAGTGTCACGGTGGTAGGTCTTGCTTCTATGCCAAGCTTCCGGAAAGCTGACATTGGCATCAAGTTGATGATGGCTCCTAGGTCATACAGTGCCTTGCCCATCAATTTGTTGCCAATGGTGCATGGAATAGTGAAACTTCCCGGATCTTCTGTGTCACTTGGAAATGCTCCCTAGGGTAGATTGCTGAGTGCACTGGCAATCTGCCCAAGCTGAACTTCTAAATTTCTCAATGATGTAGCCAAACTCTGGACTGTGGCATCATTTCTCTCCATGTACTCTATGAGATTGCCTCCTTGGTTAAGTCTTTGTCCTTGGTGAAAATTGTTTTGGGCTTTCTGTGGTATGGCATTCTGATAGAATGTTGGCATGGCATTGTTATTCTGCCTCTAGGTATTCTGGCGCTAGGCATTGTACTGGTTGCCTCCTTGATTTCCCTATGCTAAGTTAGGGTGTTGTCTCCAACCTTCATTATAAGTATTAGAGTTAGGATTATAGCAACGTTCTTACCATGCTAGTAAGGTTGGAAATCTCGGCATGAATGGACGTTAGTTCATCAACCTAAAATTTCCCATTGGTTTTAGTTCCGGTCTCAAGTCTTGCAACAGGATATTCAAAATCATTGATTACAATCCTCCCTAGAATGTCAACAGCCTCAATATATGTCTTATCAAGCAACGAGCCAGCTGCTGAAGCATCAATAATAGTCCTCGTTTGTGCGGTCAGTCCATTGTAAAAGGTTGGGATTTGGGTCCAATTCGGGAATCCATGCATAGGACACCTTCTCAATAGGTCTTTAAATCATTCCCAGGCATCATATAAGGTTTCATCCTCAGCCTGTCTGAATGTAATGATCTCACCCTGCAGTTTGGCAGTGAGTGTTGGCGGCTGGAACCTTGTCAAGAACTTCTGGCATAAGTATGTCCATGGAGTAACTGAACCAGTTGGCAAGGAACTAAGCCAAGCCTTTGCTCTGTCTCTCAAAGAAAAAGTAAATAACTTTAGCTTCATGGTATCTTCAGGTACTCTATTTTGTTGGAATAGCTGGCAAATCTCCATAAACTATTTTAGATGTTGCCTCGGATCTCCAGTGAGTGCTCCATCAAACTGACCTACATTCAAAAGAGTTTGAATCATTACCGGCTTAAGTTCAAAATTAACAGCGTTTACCTCTGTACCAACAAGTCTTGGCAGCAAATTAACAATAGTTGGTGCCGAATGTTCTCTAATAGGTCTCTCATTAACAACTGGGACAACAGGTGGTGGTGGTATTTCATTGTTAAGTGGATTTCCACCATTGTTCACAACACCATTTCCTCCATTACCTTGGTTTTGCATCTCTCGAAATCTTCTTTTTAACCTCCGCAAGGTTTTCTCAATTTCCGGATCGTATGGCCAACTGTCCACCACAGGATGACTTCTGGTCATACACCGACAAAAATAAAAAAAATAAAAACAAAAACCAAAAATAAAAATAAAAATAAAAGAAAGATAAGTAAGAATTTAAAAACAATCAATTCTGTTGCAATCCCCAACAATGACGCCAAAAACTTGTAGACTCTCTGAGTGAATGCTGGCAAAAGTGGCAAAAGATATGTATTGGAAAAGTGTAAAAACGTGCCAAGATAAGTCTTTTGCGTGCAAGTATACACGGTCTGCAAGTAATACAGGTGGTAAGCTGAGTATCGATCCCACAGAGATTGACTTGGAATTCAATTGCCTTGTTTGTTACTTGCCTTAAGAAAAAGGTTGATTTGATTTGAAATTGGGTTTGGAAAAGAATTAAAAAGTAAAAGAATGAAAGTAAATTAAAGACGTTGGCAAGGAAGGTGCTTTAATGAATGATGAGCGTTGGCAGGGAATGACTGGTTTTCACGTTATTCATGTCGTGCTAGCCTTTAACAACAACCTATCTTGGCATTGTTTACCGAGCATATTCAAAATTAGCAAAGCCTCTCTCGATGGTCATTACCCTAAATTGATCATGTAAAAACCCTATATCTCTATAGCGTTTGTTTTTAAATAAACCAATTTGATTAAGATCCAATCTATACTTCTAAGGGGTAGATTTCACTCCCGAAGTAAGTTCATCTACTTGAACGACTTCTCTCGAAGCTTCTCTCCTTAGTATTCAAAAAATCAATCATTGCCACCCCAAGTCTGTTAAGATATTGAGGAGCAATAGGCCAACAGTGCCAGCTCTCGCTTGGCATAGTATTTAGGAAATATTAAAGTATGCCGAATAGTGAAAACATTGCCAAGGTAGATTTATTATTAAAAACTAAAACATAAAAATAGCGTTCAATGCAAACATCCCCCACCAACTATTAAATTAGTTCATGGTAATGGATTTAACCAACAACCCACAAACTTTTTCGAAATACATCATCCTTAAAAACAAAATAAAATAACTTGAAAGAGATAATAAGCTAGAAGGGGTCTCTCGATGCAACCCTTCAAGATCCAGGCTTCTCGGCCAAGTTGGTCAGACCACCCTTCCTAGGTGCAGCCGGTTGTCAATCGTCATACACCAACTCCTCACCCCGATCTTCCTCTTTGCTCTCTTCTCCCCCTTCAAAGTCTAGCTCGGTTGGTGTTTAAATAGGCGTGCGAGGAAGGGATATGACTAGCTCTTCAAATTTTGAATTTCAACTGCCTAAGGGATAAGGGATTATATTCTTATCCAAATTTGAATGAAAGCTGATCAGGCTAAGGCTGACGTCATCCTGCCGATGCTGCCCTGGCATCCAAGCTTGGCATGAATCTTCCAACAAATCTTAGCACCATCTTATCCGCTATTTTTTCAGAGATTGTTTCAATTGCTACTTTTTCAGAGCCTAATCATGTCCAATTTTTTCAAGGTCCAACAACTTCTTGGCATGGCATCAAATTCACTTCTCTGCCATTCGGTGCTTGGCATTGTCTGGTCTATCTGAGCCAATAGCACTCGGCATTCTCTTTGGCATTACTTCCTGAGATGCTTTTCTGAGCCAAATCCTATACCAAACCTGCAAATTTGCCAACAAAACAACCCTTCACACTGGCATAGACAAAGCTCTAAACTCCTTATGCAAATTCATGATTCTAACCTCCTAATGCAACTAAATATACCTAAGAACAAGCAAAAGCATTATAAGATTGGCATTAAAAACAGTACTTTTGGAGAGGTAACAAAAACATCAACCGATAAAACATCTTCCATTTCCCTAGTACTAGATCATATGTTTCACGCTTGGATCATCTCTGTTAGGCCATGGGAAATCTGAAAACTCATAATCTTTACAAGCCGATTGTAGTTTCATGGAGTTATAAGCACATGTTTTCCACATCCGACCTACTGAATCTGTGGCCTTGAAAATAACCAGGTTATGGTGAGATAATTTCCCATCAGCTGTGATGCCACTAATATCGGCTCTAATGGTGGCTTCAACTATTTTTGTATAAAAATTATAACATGCTTGAAGATCTTGTTCATATACCAATCTAAAGATTCTTTTAAAAAATACTAATCTAGAACACCCATATTTTTCTTTAAAATATTTGATAAAATGCATGAGCCTTGCTTGAGTTGCAAATCAATACAACTGTAAAGCGGTGAAAGAAGGTCTGGAAATTTAGAACAACTATGTGGGGATGTTGTTAGAGACTAGCTTTACACATTTGACAGAGGTGAGAGAGACTGAGTGAGGGGTTGCGACTTGGGGAAAGCTTCCCATGGGAAATAGGGCCTAGGGCTAAAGGCCCATTTTTTGGGATTTTTAAATAATCTGAAATTAAGATTTCTATAATCTATATTTGATCTGATTATCTAATTATTTTATTGAATATTAAATCTAAATTATCTGAAAAGGAAAATCAAATCTGATATCTTAATATTTAGATCAAATTATCAGATAAACGAATCATATCATTTGGATCGGATATTTTTATACACCCATAGTTCTGGTCGTCACAAAACAAATAGACATACTATTGTTTGTGTTCGAGCTCTTCCAATAGTATTTTCAACTATATTGATTTTTTATTGGCTTGTGTAGCTGCTACATACTCAGCCTCTATTATTGACATAGCCACAATTGACTGTAGTTTTGAAACCTAGCTTACAACTCTGTATAATCAGAATCGACAAACCCACTAATAAGAATGTATGATCCTTGTTGCGTGTTTTGAGTGCTATGCAAATGAGCAAGCGAATACGTCGCAAGTAATAAAGTGATGAATATAGAGTATCATCTCCACAAGGACAGGTCTGAAGGACTTAGACTCTTAACTCCTTGCACTGAAATAAAAGAATAGTTGTGATGATAGATGGTGATAGAAAAATAAAACAAATAACTAAAGATTGTAAAGGAAACAAAGTAATCAATGAGAGAGTCGATTGGATTATTAGGATTGAGAGTATGTCGGATGAATGCTTTAGCAAGTTGAATGCCGGAGGCAAGTGAAATGCTGAGGCAAGTAGATTGTCGTGGCAAGTAATTGCCCAGGCAAGTAGTTTGCTAGAAGTAGGACTCTCCGTGATCAGTGAAATGCAATTGCAAGTGGTTGAGTCGAAGTATGACTCTTCTTGGCAACTGGTTGCTCTGGCAACTCAATTGTTGCGGCAAGTGCGATGTTGTGGCAAGCCAGTTGTGTCTCTAATGCTCAACAGAGTGTTCTTCACTTCTTTCACGTTATTTCTAACTTGAAGGGCTGACGCATCTGCAAATCTTGTTGATAAGTATGTCACACGTTACTTTACCAATAATGAACACCGTTTTTCCTTAAACTCTTTTTAGCCGCTTGAAATTCTCCCCGTCACCAAGCACCTTCACTTTGTCACTTTCTAGAAACTTGGTTCAAGAGGGATTTGGTTTCCTTCAGCTCTCGTAATGTTAGGAAACCCGAATTCAATTCAGATCGTTGATCTCTATAAACTCTCGTAATGTTTGGAAATAAACTCGGTTGAGGAACCTCAAATGGCTGTCACTTCATTAGAATGATTTCTTCTCACGAATCCTTCAATGATCTCGCTCTCCCTTGTGCTGTCACAGAGTTAGGGATTTGAGTTTCAATAAATGATTCTCACTCAAGTGTTTATCTCAAAACTACTCAATTTCCAAGAACAATAATTGAATCAACATTGTGCATTTAACTTTAAACCAAAATCAAATTATCCATACAAAATCCTCTCAAAACTTAATAACCAAAACCATCGAAGTTTAGTTCATAGTTGGTGAAAAGAAAATACAAAGAAATATTTCCCCAACATGAAGGGTGATGTGCGATTAGAGAAATGAAAAAAGAGAGGAGATGATCTCCTCAATCCGATCACTCCCACGATCAGCTTTCCCTTAATCTCTCCCTCTCGATCCGATTCCCCCCAATTTTCCTCTATTTTCCTCTTGTGTTTTGATCCTTTAAATAAGTGTGGAGGAAATTTTGTTGCGTGAGATTTTGCTGGAGATGGGGCTTCCATTTTGAATTTCAAATTTAGGAGATAATGTAGCTGATAAAAAAATAAAAATTGGGGATTTATCCTTTGCATTTGAATTTGGATTGGGCGGTTGAAGATTCTAACTGCTTTGATCCCTTCAACACCATAGCAGACTTTGGCAAATGGCTCAGCAATTCGTCCTGCACACAAATGAGGAAAAGAGTAGCATCCTTTCTACAAAACATAATAAAATGCATGGCCAAGCACATTGAACTAGGAAACTACGAACTTATGCATGAATGACTACAAATGCAACTAAAATAAGCTTAAGTCTAACAATAATGTGAGTAAAAAGGGTAGGAAAGGCAGTACTTTTACACACTTATCACACCCCCAAACTCGAAAAATTGCTTGTCTTCAAGCAATGCAAAACTAACAAGCACCTGCCAAAGCATTTACCAAACATGAACAAGTTGCATACTTGACTTCAATCCTTAGAATCAGGGCAACTAGCATTAATTACCTTTGTGACTTTAGGCAAAATATAGAAAGATTACTCAAAATTCAGTATGATGCAAGTGAATTGTGTGTGCAGTCATGTACAAGTTAATCATATGAGTTCCAAGCAAAACCTTAGTCTTATTAACTTGCTGAGGCAAGCAATCTAACTAGAGCCAGTTTCGGGCACCTCTAGTAATTATTCTTCTTTTTATTTTTATACTAGAGCCAGTTTCGGGCACCTCTAGCATTTGCAAGATCCCTAAGACTAGAGGCAGATGGGCACCTCTAGCTAAGGTTCATTGTTCATTATTTTTTTCATCATTTTTTTGACTAGAGCCAGTGTCGGGCACCTCTAGCATTTTTTAATATTTCTTGCCTAAGGTTCACTAGGTTCTCCTAGATTAACAAGTCACAACAATGTTTATTAAAGCTACATCATAACGAAATCCTAAGAAACTTTCCATGCTAAGCCTAGAGTCAAAAGTTCTCTTAAGCTAATACCGTGGCAAATAAATCATCATCAGATATCACAGCAGGTTATTAACAAGTTTAGTCAGGCAAACTATCATGGCAAGTGACACTAACTAAAAACAAATGAATGCAAGTGCAACTAAACATGAAACTACCAAGACAATCCCCCCCAAACTCGAACAAAGCATTATCCTTAATGCATGGAAAAAATAAAAAAAATGAGAATACAAATGCTAGTCAGAGAGATCATCACCTCTAGCTCGTGATTTCTTGGTGGCCATGTGTTTAACACGCTTTCTAGTGCGTCCTGGTTGATGTCTTGTTGGTGGTGCAGAGAGTCTCCTCTACCTCTTCCTCACCGTGTCGGCTTCCTTAAGTGGTGAAGCTTTACGCTTCATTGGTTTCTGTGGTAGCTCATCCGATTATGGGGACATCAACAGTGTGGAAATGGTGTCTTCAGAAACTGCAAGACCAACAAATGGTTCAGTTTGCATAGGTTCAGTCACTGATTGCTTACCTTTATTCTTGGCATCAGTTGTCATGGCAGTTTCCTTCTTGGCTGGGCCAGACTTGCCAGCCTCACTTGCTGTGGCAAGTAATTCTTTAGGGAACACGAGGAATGATACTTGACAATCGGGGTACTTCTCTAAGATGATTTGTGCTAGTGCAACATCCCGATCCTTGATATACCGTAGGATCTACATCTCTCACTCCTCCATGTGTTCTAACTTCTCCAACAAAGGGCGTACTAGATCGACCACCCCTTGAGAACTTGTCAAGGCAAACTCTTTTGGTGTAGTGTCTTTTGCCGCTGCATGTGCATTTGCCAGGGCAACTGGGATAGTTAGTTTTGGTCATGGCATTCTTTCTTGCATTACTCGCATGTACTGTGCCTTTGTCCACCCACTTCGCTTCGTCATTCGTTCATCGGTTGACTCAATTGGTACCTTTTCTTTCTCACACAAAATAGTTATTAAATTGGGAAAATATAAGGCTCATATCTCTTTTTTACTGCATGCATAAATTTCATTCACAATTATTTGCCCAACATTGATAACACGTTTGTGAAGAATATAGTGCAACAATAACAATCGAGACAATGAAACAATAGTATTGTGTTTGGTAGGCATTAAATGAGTCTTAATAAAATTAACCCACAACTTAGCTTCAGGTTTCAGCATAATGCGGTTTACCGTTCCCTTGAGTTCTCCCTTATTCCATTTCGTTCCTTCCAAGTTAAGATCCTTCAAAACTTGGTCCATCTTCTTGCGAGTCACATTCTCCATGTAATAAGCGTTGATGGTAGTAGCATCGAGAAGAATGGCTCTACCACGTACAAATACAATCGGGTTATTTGGAATAGAAACATGAGGTTAAAATTCTCTTACCCATGAGACGTTTACTCCAGCCAGTTGTTCACAGAATATTGGCCATTTATGACTCTCGATCGTGGCATATATGCACTCCTCAAGACCGAAACTCAGGTGTGGCATTTCATAGGCAAAGCCTTGCTCCTCCCAAACTCGTCTTGTTGCAAACTTCTCTTCGAACCGCTTTTGCACGGCCTCTGTGGTGAACTTACGGTATGATGGTTATGGTGTACGTGAGGGAAAAATTTCATCCATGGTTTTGAGGTTTGTAGACATGATTTTGATAAAGAAAAGAAAAACTCAAAAATTCAAAAATAGAGAAAAGGAAGTGGGAAGAAGATGAAGTGAATGTGATAGAGTAAATGAATGAGAGAGATGGACGGTTGGTGTTATAATGGTGAAATGAATGATGATTGATGGAAAGGTGAAAGGTTGAATGATGTCTCACCAATGCGTGAAAAAACATACAATGATGGAAATGGGAAGAGTGGTGTGGCTAGGGTAGAAAATAAATGAAATACTTCTAGGTATTTAAACCTAGAATACCCTATCGGCCCTTTGATCTCTCCTAAAAAAATTCCCAATACTTCTTCAATTCTTCTCTAATTTAAACTTTTGACCTAAAAAAAAAAAGATAAAGATTAAAATAAAAATAAAAGAATGGATAAATAAAAAGAGAAAAAGATTCAAATTTAAAATTCAAAAAGAAATAAAAGAAATATAAATAACACAGTTTACAATTCAAAAACAATAAACAACCTAACTAACCGAAAATAACAAATTAAAAATTTAAAACCAAAAAGTCTAACTAACTGAAAATTTAAATAACCAAAATAAATAAGAAAAATCCCAAATCAAATTAAAATAACAAAATCCCAAAAATATCAAGTCCAAAAATGAAAAATTCTTAGCGAAAGCATTTTCATGTATCTCCCATGGAGATTGTGAGCTTGTCTCTCTCAACGTGGCTTCCAACATATTGATTTAATCTTTGCCCATTGACCTTGAACTCAGTTCTATTCTAGCTTGATCGGATCACAACTGTACCATGGGAGTAGGGTTTAACCACTTCGAATGGTCCAGTCCATCATGATTTAAGTTTACCTGGAAAAGTTTAAGGCGAGAGTTATAGAGAAACACCAATTGCCCTGGCAAGAATTGTCGTGGCAAAATCTTTTTATCATGCCATCATTTTGTTTTCTCCTTGTATAGCTTGGCATTATCATAGGCAAACACTCAAAATTCATCAATCTTATTTAGGTCCAACAGGTGCTTCTGTCCAGCTTTCCATGGAATTGTCGTGGCAACTAGCAACTATTCATCTATGAACGTGTTATGGGTCTCCAAGTGGTCGTCTACGTCATTGTTTCCTTCAAGTCTGGGTAAGCAATCAGAAATCTGAGTTTCTTTGAACTTTGTTGTGGCTTCTATTGCTTGTCATTCTTCTGGATTGTAGGCATCCTCGAATGTTTTGAACACTCTGAGTGTGACTTGCTACTCATTCACCCTCATAGTGAGTTCTCCTCTTTCAACGTCGATCAAAGTCCTCCTTGTTGCTAAGAATGGTCTCCCAAGAATGATGGGTGCAAACTCATCTACTTTACAGTCCAAAACAATAAAATTAGTGGGAAAAATAAACTTATCAACTCTTACCAGAATATCTTCAATTTTCCCTCCGGGGTGCACATATGATCTATCGGCAAGCTGCAGCATAATTGTGGTAGGTCTCGCCTTGCCTATGCCTAATCGTTGAAACACAGATTTAGGGATAAGATTTATCCTTGCTCCAAAGTCACATAGAGCTTTTCCGATATAATGCTCGCCAATGGAACATGGTATTGTGAAACTACCTGGATCTTTAAGCTTAGGGAGCAATTGGTTGTGTAACAGAGCCATGCATCTTTCTGTCCAGACAACTGTCTCAAACTCGCTCAACCTCTTACGCTTTGATACGATTTATTTAAGGAACTTGGCATAATTCGAAATCTGCTCGATTGCCTCAACCAGTGGTAAGTTGATATGAACTTGATTAAAAATGTCAAGGAACTTCTTAAACCTGTACTCATTCTTCTGCTTCTTTAACCTCTGTGGAAATGGTGGTGGCAGTCTGTTCTCTTTGTCTTTACTCATCTACACTGGATTGGCTGTAATAGATGGACTTATCGCGGCATATGGAATTGTGGTGGCATTCGTGTTGCGCGTAATAAGTGCTACGCAATTGTGCAAGTATACACATCGCAAGTAATAAAGTGATACGAGTATCGTCTCCACAGGGATTGGTTTGGGACATTTTGCTTTAGCTATCGCACTGTAAAAGTAAAAACACAATTGATAGTAGGAGTTGATTTTAACGAGTAAAGTAAAAGCAATAAACTAAAAGAATAGATGAAATTAAAATAGAGTGAATAGGCCAGGTTATCATGAGTTGAGGTGTGATAGCCGATTGGATCGTCTTGGTAAAAGAGTGCAAGGGCAACTCAGTTGCCGTGGCAACTTGCACAGCGGGGTTGCCTTGGCAACTAATCGATGGTTGCCTGGGCGACTAGCTGGGCAACTACTTGGGCGTCTGGGCAGCAACTTCAAGGTTTGGCAGAGCGTTCTTCAATGGTTTCTTCTTATCCCTAAGTCGAAACTCTAGCTACTTGTGCATGCCTTGATAATACATCTCTGCATGAATCAAGGGTGAACAACAACCAATCTTGCGCTCCTCTTAACCGTTGAAATCCTTAACTTATTCCTAAGCCAGATTAATCTTCACCATCAATAGATTGAATAAAGACCATACTCGTTCATTTCTTGAATCTAACTCTCCCGATATTAGATAAATAGATGAAGTTACAAGATCCTCTCCCAATTCACTCGCAAACAAGAATAAGAACCAAGAATGAGTAAACCTTGAATTGAAAGTGCAAACTCTTATTACCTAAACAAAATCCAATTGTTTTTTCACAACAACAAAACACAATAACCCCAACCAATCAAGTTAGTTCATGGTTGGGTTCAAAAGATATACAAAGAATAATCCCCAAACCATGAATCTAATGGAAGCAAAGAAGAAGAAGAAATCGAACTCTCTCCCCCTTACTCTCTTGTCGAAATATCTCCCTTCTTGCCCTTTGGAGTTGTCGAAAATCCTCTCTTCTCTCCCCTTGGAGTTGACGGCTTGGTGATCTATTTATATGGCTAGGTCAAACTCCTTCTTTGAGGAGGAAGTTAAGCTGGAATTAAATTATCTTTAAAGAATATAATTCTTTATTATAATTATATTCCTTCTAGAACTTCTTCTATCTTCTTGGAATTTAATTCTTCTTTAACCTCTTCATGGAAATCAAACTCCTTTGGGATTTAGCTTTGCTCCACGTCATCTTGGGCTTGTCTAGTCATCAATTTCGACTACCATATCACCTTATTCTTTGTCGACAATTGCCCTGACAACTGGCTCGGCGTCTCCTTCATGCATTGCCCTGGCAACTAGCTCGGTATCTCCTTCATGCACTACCCTGGCAACTGGTTTTAGCCTTGTTTAGGCAAGTGATTCTGCACACACACAAAAACACACCAAAGCAGCATCTTTTTCCACAAAAATCACCAAGTTATGTAATCAAGCTCAACGGTGGAAAGAAACATGAATTAATGCATGAATGACTAATTATGCAACTAATATGAGCTTAAGTTTAACAATAATATGAGTAAAAAGAGTAATAAAAATAGTACTTTTGAACACTTATCGCACCCCCAAACTCGAACTATTGATTGTCCTCAAGCAATGCAAACTAACAATTACCTGCCAAGACTTTAATCATCAAAGACATGCTTCAATCCTGAATTCAAACCTCAGAACCGTGGCACAAAGTATGATCACCTTTTAATTTTTCGGATAGCATAAAAATTTCCCAGAACCAAACTATAATGCTCGTGACAATGTGTGTGCGTAGTTGTGTACAAGTTGATTTTCAAGATTCGATGTGAACAATAGGCTTTTATCAATTTAATTATCGGGGCATTTATTTATTTTTCACTAGAACCAATTTTTGAGCACCTCTAGCAAAGTAAGCAATTTCTCATTTTATTTTAGTCGACTAGAGCCAGTTTCGGGCACCTCTAGCAAGAAAGTGCATTTACTACTAGAGCCAGTTTCGAGCACCTCTAGCAAGAATTTAACGTTTAATTTTCAATTTTAAATTTACCCAAATTTTAAGCAACCTAAGTTCACTAAGTTTCTTTCAATCAACAAGCCATAACCGTGTAAAAAAATTAGCGTCATAGTAAAATTCTAAGTTCTTTTCATGCAATCATAAAATTAAAGGTTCTTTCAATTAAGTGCAGTGGCAAAAATTCATCATTGGATATTCAACAAGTCTTAAGCAATTAAATCCAATTAAAGGCATGGCAAGTAACATATGCAACCTATATGTGATTGCTAAAGATGAATGCAACTAAACATGAAACTAACTAGAAACCAACACCCCCAAACTCGAGAGAAGCACTGTCCCCAATGCATGTAAAAGTGAAACAAAATTTAAAAGAAACTAAATGAAATGAGTTAGTCGGAGAGGTCGTCACCTCGAGTGATAAGTTTCCTCTGTGCCGTTTTCTTGATTCATTTTCCGGTCAGTGGTTGAATGCTTGTGGCTGGTACCGCGTGGATAGCATTACTTTAATTTGATCCATGTTTGGGTATCAGAAGTTGCCGACGCCATTGTTGTTGCCTGGGCAATCTCTGTTGTGGTTGCTGTGGCAAGTAGTCGGCAGTGAATTTTCTTAGCGTGGTGGTTGTGAGTCTTGTTGTGGAAAGAAAACAAAGAAAACCTGGAAACTAAAGATAATGAAGAAAAATAAAATATCTCCTAAAAATACCAAAAATAAATAAAGAGAACAAAAAAATAACCGAAAATAATAGAAAAAAAATAGTTCGAAAAAAAAGAAAAAGAAAATATCGAAAGGAGAGCATGCTTATGCATCTCCTAAGGTGTCAACTTCTTTGTTACGTTCTACATGGGCACCGTTGTAGTACTTCAATCTTTGTCCGTTAACTTTGAATTCATGTTCGTCGGTAATGGACTTGATAATCACGGCACCATGGGAGAATGGTTTGACAACTTCAAATGGTCCCGACCATCTTGATTTTAGTTTTCCCGGGAAAAGTTTCAGCCGAGAATTGAATAAGAGAACTAGTTGCCCTGGCATGAATTACCGCGACAATAGTTTCTTGTCATGTCATTGCTTTGTTTTCTCCTTGTAGATTCGTGCATTGTTATAGGCGAGTGCACGGAATTCTTCTATCTCGTTGAGGTCCAACAAATGCTTTTGCCTGGCGCTTTCCCAATCCATATTCACAGTCTTGATTGCCCAATATGCCTTGTGTTCAATTTCCACCAGTAGATGGCATGTTTTGCCATAGGCAAGTCGGAAGGGGGACATATCTAAGGGTATTCTGAATGCAGTGTGATATGCCCAAAGTGCGTCATCTAGTCTTACTGACCAATCCTTCCTAGAGGTATTTACAACTTTCTCAAGTATACCCTTCAATTCCCAGTTGGAAATTTTTGTTTGCCCATTGGTTTGTGGGTGATATTGCCCGTCCTCTGGCAATGATCACAATGCTTGTAAAACTCTTAGGCATGTTTGTACAGTGTTGGCCAATACAAACCGGATTGAAAAACTTTGGCCGCGGTACGAGTTCCTCCAAAATGTCCTCCATAGGGTGAAAAATGGCATTGCCGGAGTACATTCTGCTGCTCTTCTTCAGGGACACATCGGCGTATGACCTGATCTGCACATTGTTTAAACAAAAGAGGCTTGTCGCAAAAGTAATTCTTAGCATCATGGTGGAACTGCTTCTTCCCTTGGTGAGTAAGGCCATAAGGTAAAATACCACAAATAAGGAAATTAACTAAATTTGCGTACCAGGGTATTATCGAGGCATGTGCTGCCGTGGCGACTGCTCCCAAGATTGTCGAGGCGTGTGCGTCTAGAGTTGCCGAGGCATACGCGTCCATGGTTGCCGAGGCGTGCGTATCAATGGTTGCCAAGGCGTGCGCATCTAGAGTTGTCGAGGCATGAGCGTCAAGAGCTGTTACGGCGTCGAGGGTTGCCAAGGCATGCGCATCCATGGTTGCCAAGGCGTCAAAGGTTGCTGCAGCATCGAGGGTTGCCGAGGCGTGCGCGTCTGAAGTTGTCAAGGCGTGCGCGTCAAAAGCTGCTGCGGCATCGAGGGTTGCCGAGGCATGCGCATCCATGGTTGCTGAGGCGTCAAGGGTTGTCGAGGCGTGCGCATCCATGGTTTTTGAGGCAACTAAAAGTTGCATCCGAGAATGCATCGCATATCTCTAAATCCGTGTCCTCCTCCCTATTGTGTTCTAAATGTGATAAGTGATCGGCCACTTAATTTTCTGTTCATTTCCTGTGCATTGGCCTAGGACTGCTCCTACCGCGAAATCACTTGCATCACACATGAGCTCAAAAGGTAGCGTCAAATCTGGTGGAATGACAATGGGTGTCGAGGCAAGCTTTTCCTTTAGGGTTTTGAATGCTTGGGTGAAAGAATCGTCAAAATTGAAGACTTTATCATGTTCAAGCAAATTGCACAAAGGTTTAGTAATTTTAGAAAAATTATGAATGAACCTCCTGTAAAAACCTGCATGTCCAAGAAAGCTTCGAATTCCTTTAACCAAACTTGGTGGGGGTGATCTCTCGATCACGTCCACCTTGGCTTTGTCTACTTCAATTCCCTTGGATGAAATCTTGCGGCCAAGCATTATTCCTTCATCTACCAAAAGATGGCACTTCTCCCAATTAGGGACTAAATCGATTTCTTCACATCTTGCCAACACCTTCTCTAAATTGTCGAGGCAACTGTCGATCTCATTACTAAAAACGAAAAAAATCATCTATGAGGATCTCAAGGAAGTCTTCGACCATGTCTGAAAAGAGTGCCATCATGCATCTTCTAATGTTACTGCATATCTGAGAAAACTTGAGGAGGGTCGTTTCTGATACTTCTTATAGTCCATCTGTACCCTCCATCGGGTGACAATATTGCCCAAAAAGGGTTAGGCCAATGTGCTCCCAGCTACTCCCTTTTGCATTACCATGGTGGATGTGTCTTTCTTTCGTGTTCCCTTGTAGTCCACGCACATCTTCCACCTTGCTACTGTTCCTGAAGGCATGGATATATTATTAGGAAAAATTATATCAACATCCAACCATTTAATTACCTCATTCTCATCGGGCTCCATCATGGTTGGATGTAGCCTTCGTTGTCGTGGCAATTGCTACTCTAGCCAATTGCCCTGGAAATCAGTTGCCAAAATTTGCTGTAATTCAAGGGAAGAACCAATTTTCTGAAAAGCTTTACAAATCCAAACACCTTTTTCTTTTGGCCTCTCAAACATCTCCATTAGTAGAGATTTCGATGGCTTCAAATCTACCAACATCGGTTCCTCAAGACATACCTGCAATGTACGAGGTAAGTTTTTAAAGAATTCAAAAGGTTCAACCATTACCTGCTCATATTCCATTGGCAAAGTATTATCATCTCGTTGATCTTGCATGTGGTCGTGTAATTACCGTGGCAACTGTAGATAAGAGAAATCTACGAATTCCTGCTTCAACATCAATGTTGTAACCTTCTGGGCATCAGGCTCCTCAGAATTTTCAATAGTATTGTTGTTCTCAGCTTCATTGAGTGTTGTCGCGGCATTGCTCTGTTCATGCTCCTCAATCATTGTCGAGGTAATTTGTTGCTCAGGTTCATCATGTGTTGGGCAGTCTCTCTCATTGACATCCTCTTGACTTGGAGGTTCTAGTTGTTCCCCACACATCGGAGAGCTTTATTTGCATTGCTCCTTATCCTCATGCCTTGGGACGTCAGTATCCCCCGGAATGGATTGTTGGTGCATGTTATCCATGACATATGTGGATCTCCTCAATTGATCTTCTGAATCCCCTAAGGTTGCATCCCACTGAGCTATCCTCGTATCCATGGACTTTGATAGCTCTCGAATCTCTTCAATTGATCCATCAAGTCTAGCCAAGGAAGCTAGCAACGTTTCCTCCAAGGAATTGGAATGCTCTTGAAAAGGATTATATTGCCATGGCATATCTGTTGCTACGGCAAAATTATCATGATAAAAAAAAATTTGAGCTTTTTGATCATACCATGAAGGATTTTGCTATTGGTTCCATCTATGGTCCTCCATGTAGCCATATGCACTGAAAATGTGAGGACAATTTTCAAACACATGATGTTCTCCACACATAGCACAAGAGCTTTCCACGGGATAGGATTTTTGGGCTTTTATCGGTTGGTATAGGTAATCATTGAAGGGTGTAAGAAATTCTTGAGTGGATTGATTCCTATCTTCCATAATCAACTCTCGAATAGATCGGCGTTTATTTCTCGACATGTTGATGTCCCTTAACTTGTAGCGCACCTAATTTTTTTTTGATAAAACAAACAAAAAGAAAAGTTAGTAAAACTAAGAGAAAAAAATGCAATAACAAAAAAAACTAACACCAATTGCCAATCCCCGACAACGGCGCCAAAAACTTGTTGCGCGTAATAAGTGCTACGCAATTGTGGAAGTATACACGTCACAAGTAATAAAGTGATACGAGTATCGAGTATCGTCTCCACAGGGATTGGTTTGGGCCACTTTGCTTTAGTTATCGCACTGTAAAAGTAAAAACACAATTGATAGTAGGAGTTGATTTTAACGAGTAAAGTAAAAGCAATAAACTAAAAGAATAAATGAAATTAAAATAGAGTGAATAGGCCAGGTTATCATGATTTGAGGTGTGATAGCTGATTGGATCGTCTTGGTAAAAGAGTGCAAGGGCAACTCAATTGTCGTGGCAACTTGCACAGCGGGGTTGCCTTGGTAACTAATCGATGGTTGCCTGGGCGACTAGCTGGGCAACTACTTGGGCGTCTGGGCAGCAACTTCAAGGTTTGGCATAGCGTTCTTCAACGGTTTCTTCTTATCCCTAAGTCGAAACTCTAGCTACTTGTGCATGCCTTGATAATACATCCCTGCGTGAATCAAGGGTGAACAACAACCAATCTTGCGCTCCTCTTAGCCGTTGAAATCCTTAACTTATTCCTAAGCCGGATTAATCTTCACCATCAATAGATTGAATAAAGACCATACTCGTTCGTTTCTTGAATCTAACTCTCCCGATATTAGATAAATAGATGAAGTTACGAGATCCTCTCCCAATTCACTCGCAAACAAGAATAAGAACCAAGAATGAGTAAACCTTGAATTTAAAGTACAAACTCTTATTACATAAACAAAATCCAATTGTTTTTTCACAACAACAAAACACAATAACCCCAACCAATCAAGTTAGTTCATGGTTGGGTTCAAAAGATATACAAAGAATAATCCCCAAACCATGAATCTAATGGAAGCAAAAAAGAAGAAGAAGAAATCGAACTCTCTTCCCCTTACTCTCTTGTCGAAATCTCTCCCTTCTTGCCCTTTGGAGTTGTCAAAATCCTCTCTTCTCTCCCCTTGGAGTTGATGGCTTGGTGATCTATTTATAGGGCTAGGTCAAAGTCCTTCTTTGAGGAGGAAGTTAAGTTAGAATTAAATTATCTTTAAAGAATATAATTCTTTATTATAATTATATTCCTTCTAGAACTTCTCCTATCTTTTTGGAATTTAATTCTTCTTTAACCTCTTCATGGAAATCAAACTCCTTTGGGATTTAGCTTTGCTCCACGTCATCTTGGGCTTGTCTAGTCATCAATTTCGACTACCATATCACCTTATTCTTTGTCGACAATTGCCCTGGCAACTAGCTCGGCATCTACTTCATGTATTGCCCTGGCAACTAGCTCGGCATCTCCTTCATGCACTGCCATGGCAACTGGTTCTAGCCTTGTTTAGGCAAGTGATTCTGCACACACACAAAAACACACCAAAGCCGCATCTTTTTCCACAAAAATCACCAAGTTATGTAATCAAGCTCAACGGTGGAAAGAAACATGAATTAATGCGTGAATGACTAATTATGCAACTAATATGAGCTTAAGCCTAACAATAATATGAGTAAAAAGGGTAATAAAAATAGTACTTTTGAACACTTATCAATTCGCTTTTGAAGACTCTTCTTTATCAGTCAACGAATGCTCATCCTCTTCGGGTTGGATAAGATCTTTACCCATCTTTGCTCCCCTTCTAGTAGTGATTACTTTACACTGCTCATGGCCTAAACCTCGTGCAACCTCAGTATTTCTAGGCAAGGTTCCCTGTGGCCTCGTCCTTAGGGCTTGGGCTAACTGTCCAACATGAGTTTCTAAAGACTTAATTGCTACTTCTTGACTCTATATCCGAATTTCTAACATGTTCATAAAAGATTCAGTCTTTTTAATGAAATTGCTAGTTTCAGCCATATAAGATTCAGTTTTAAGCATAAAAGCATTGAGAGTGATTTCCAAAGAACTAGCTATTGATTGTTGCTGCGGTAATTGATTCTGTTGCAATGGCATGTTCTGTTGGAATCCTGATGCTTCAGTACTCTGTCGAGATGTATTGTTGTAGCCATTTTATTTATTCCATAAGAAGTTTAGATGCTGCTTCCATCCTGAATTATATGTGTTGGAATATGGATTGTTGTTTCTATTGTAGTTTCCAACGTAAAAACTGGTTTCTGTGGACACTTAGAAGAATCATGGTTATCATTATAAAAATCACAAGATGAATCTACTACCTTTACTTCCTGTGTATTGCTGGGACTCTACAGATTCTTAACCGTATTGATTAATGCGGCCAATTGTGCTGAGATGGCATCAGTTGAATCAAGCTCAATTGTCATGGCATATCGCCTTGCCTGTCCCCTCCTAACGGTTGGAAATTGATAGTCATTGTTGGCTAGTCTATCAAGAATCTCAAACGCTTCCTCAGGTGATTTATCTAGAAGTGTTCTATTTGTTGAGGCATCTAGCATCATCTTAGTTGGTGAGTTGACTCCATTGTAAAACATCACTACTTGCGTCTATTCTCAGAATCCAAGCATGGGACACTTGCGAAGAAGCTCTTTGTAACAATCCCAAGTCTCGTACATCAATTCGTCATCTGCTTGAAGAAAATAAGTGATGTCATTACGCAATTTATCTTTCATTCTAGTAGAATTGTACCTTACAAGAAAACTTCAGCATAGATCTGTATAAGATTCTAGAGTGCCTGGTGATATGCTATTGAACCATGTTTTTACCCTATCCCTCATTGAATAGGGAAAAAGTCTAAGTCTAAGGAAATCCTCATGGACTTCTTGTTGTTTGAAAGAATCGCAAACCTCTAAGAAAGATCTTAGATGTTGCCTGGCATCTTCATTTGCTGAGCCGCCAAATTGCCCAATTGAATTTAGCATATTGAGCATTACGGACTTCAATTCAAAATTTGTGGCTTGAATATCAAGAGTAGCTATTTCTGGATTGAGATCACTAAGTTCTGGTACTAAGTGATATCGAATAGGTCTATTTCGTACTCGAACTGGTTGATCCGCTACGGCTGCATTACCTCCTACCGCAGCATTCTAATTGCCATTAGCAATTGGATCTGCCATAACTATGCGTAGTTCTCTTCTTCTCTTACGGAGTACATATTCAATCTTAGGTTCAAGTGGATAATCTTGTGCTGTTGGTCTTGCCCTGGTCATACACAGATGCAAAACCAAAGGGTGTTAGCCACTTGAAACAAATAGACTAAACTAAAAAAATAATAGATAAATAGATAAATAATACAAGAAATTAGAGACGAAATCGCTATTGCCAGTCCCCGGCAACGGCGCTAAAACTTGTTGCGTGTTTTGAGTGCTACGCAAATGTGCAAGCGAACACGTCGCAAGTAATAAAGTGATGAATATAGAGTATCGTCTCCACAGGGACTGGTCTGAAAGACTTAGACTCTTAACTCCTTTCACTGAAATAAGAAAAATAGTTATGATGATAGATGGTGATAGAAAAATAAAACAAATAGCTAAAGATTGTAAAGGAAACAAAGTAATCAATGAGAGAGTTGGTTGGATTATTAGGATTGAGAGTATGTCAGATGAGTTGCTTTGTCAAGTTGAATGCCAGAGGCAAGTGAAATGCTGAGGCAAGTAGATTGTCGTGGCAAGTAATTGCCCAAGCAAGTAGTTTGCTGGAAGTAGGACTCTCCTTGACCAGTGAAATGCAGCTGCAAGTGGTTGAGTCGGAGTAGGAATCTTCTCGGCAAATGGTTGCCCTGGCAAGTTAATTGTTACGAAAAGTGTAATGCTGTAGCAAGCTAGTTGTGTCTCCAATGCTCGGCAGAGTGTTCTTCACTGCCTTCACGTTATTTCTAAATTGAAGGGTTGACGCTTGAGCATGTCCTGTTGATATGTCTGTCAAACGTTACTTTACCAAGAATAAACACCGTCTTTCCTTAAACTCTTGTTAGCTGGTTGAAATTCTCCCCGTCCCCAAGCTCCTTCACTTTGTCACTTTTTAGAAAGTTGGTTCAAGAGAGAATTGGTTTCCTTAAGCTCTCACAATGTTAGGAAACCCGAATTCAATTCAGTCCATTGATCTCCATCAACTCCCGTAATGTTTGGAAATCAACTCGGTTGAGGAACCTCCAATGGCTGTCACTTCATTAGAATGATTCCTTCTCATGAATCCTTCATTGATCTTGCTCTCCCTTGTGCTTTCACTGATTTAGGGATTTGAGTTTCAACAAATGATTCTTACTCAAGTGTTTATCTCTAAAGTACTCAATTTGCAAGAACAAGAATTGAATTAACATTGTGCATTTTACTTTAAACCAAAATCAAATCATCCATACAAAATCCTCTCAAAATCTAGTAACCCAAACCATCTAAGTTTAGTTCATGGTCGGGTCAAAAGAAAATACAAAGAAATATTTCCCCAACGGGAAGGGTGATGTGCGATTAAAGAAATGAAAGAAGAGATGAGATGAGCTCCTCAATCCGATCACTCCCACGATCAGCTTTCCCTTGATCTCTCCATCTCGATCCGATTCCCCCTAAGTTTTTCCTCTCTTTTCCTCTTGTGTTTCAATCCTTTAAATAGGTGTGGAGGAGAGTTTGTTGCGTGAGATTTTGGTGGAGATAGGGCTTCTATTTTGAATTTCAAATGTGGGAGATAATGTAGCTGATAAATAAATAAAAATTGGGGATTTATCGTTTGCATTTGAATTTGGATTGGGCGGTTGGAGATCCTAACCGCTTTGATCCCTTAAACGCCATGGCAGACTTCGTCAATTGGCTCGGTAATTTGTCTTGCACACAAAAGAGCAAAAGAGCAGTATTTTTTATACAAAACATAATAAAATGCATGGCCAAGCACATTGAACTAGGAAACTATGAACTTATGCACAAATGACTACTAATGCAACTAAAATGAGCTTAAGTCTAACAATAATGTGAGTAAAAAGGGTAGGAAAAATAGTACTTTTACACACTTATCATTCCTCCGTAACATAATGCAACATTTAAGGTCCTTTTGATGCATCTCAAGATCCTTTTCACAATATTCCAATGCTCTTTGTATGGATTCACCATGTACCGACTAACCACTTCAACTACTTATGCAATGTCTGGTCTTGTACAAATCATAATGAACATTAAACTTCCCATCGCTGATGCATACAATACTCAAGACATTTATATCTTATTTTCTTTACTAGTAGGACTCATATTAGAGGATAATTTGAACTTAATAAGAAGAGGGGTAGAAATTGTCTTACAATCTTGCATGTTGATTCATGACAAGATCTTCTTCAAGTTATTCTTTTGTGAAAGAAAAATCTTTCAATTATTTTTGTCTCGGTGAATTTGTATCCCTAAAATCTTGTTTACCGGTCTCAAGTCTTTTATTTCAAATTTTCTTTCCAATTATGCCTCTAATTCTTCAATATGATTTTTATTGAGGCTTGCATCCAACATGTCATCTATATACAACAATAATATAATAAAATTGTTTTCACCAAACCTCTTGAAGTAAGTACAAGGGTCCGCATTAAGTCTATTGTATCCAAGTCTCATGATGAAATCTCTTATACCAATACCTCGATATCTACTTTAGACCGTATAGAGATTTGTTCAACCTGTAAACCATTTTTTCTTTTCGTTCAAAACCTTTCGGCTGGAGCATATAAATATCATCTTCAAGATCTTCATGAAAAAAGTTGTTTTAACATCTAGTTGCTATAGATGTAATTTCAATGTAACACTCATTGCTAGGACAACTCGAACCGTTGTTAGTCGAACCACATGAGAAAAGATTTCATTGGAATCAATACCTTCTTTCTGAGCATATCCTTTGGCCACAATTCTTGCATAAAACCTCTCCACTTGATCGCCACCATTTCTCGTGATTTTGAAGACCCATTTATTACCAATTGACATTCTTTCTTGTGGCAGTGGCATAAGGTCCCATGTATTATTTTTATGAAGGGCTTTGATTTCTTCTAACATTGCCGACATCCACTGTGAAACATATATATTGTTCATTGCCTCCTGGAATGTTGATGGCTCATTGTCCTCTGTTAAAAGACAAAATGTAATATTACCTTCTATAACATAATCTGAGTGTCATTTGGGACGTCTTTTCACATGATCTAATTGACGAGTTGTTGGGGCTTCAGAATTCTTCAATTTTGATTCCTCGTGCTCTAGTTCTGCTTCAAAGGAATCTCTTTGTTCAAACTTGTGCTTTGGTTTCTCGTGCTTGATTCACCAAGTAATAGGTGGCATTGATTGTTTCTGCCTTGAAAGCTTTCTCTAGGCCTGCAGCTCTCAACATTGCTCTTGTTTTTTCTAACATAGTTTTGTTCATTCGCTCTGCAACTCCATTTTGTTGAGGAGTGTATACCATTGTGAATTATCTTTTAATACCTTTTTTGCAAAATTCATCACTTTTATATTTACCTCCATTATCTGATCAGCAACACATGATCTTATTTTCATAATCAAGTTCCACTCGCGCTTTGAAAACTTTGAAGGTTGAAAATACATCTACCTTTTTCTTGATAGGATACACCCAACATCTCCTAGAGTAGTCATCAATGAATGAGACAAAATACTTTGCTCCATATAGGAATGTGTAACGCCCTGATTTTAGGCCTAGGGGTTTTCTAAGTGGTTTAGACGGTCTGACAGATTGGATTAGAGGATTCGAGTCAGTTTTAGGATTTAATTTGGAATAAATATTTTCAGATGAGATAAAAATATGGAAAAATAATCTAAAAAAATTATTTAGTATGGAAATTATTTTGGTAAAACCAATTTTACAAAAAATGGTCTCAAAATTGGACATTTTGGTTAGTGACCAAAATGTAAAGTTTCAAAACTATTTTTAGTGACTATTTTGTAAAAGGGTCAAAACTTTGAGTCTTTAAGGAGCTATTTACCCAAAGTCTAATATCAGATTTCCCCCTTAATTGGCTATTTTAAATGATTTTAAAATATTATAAAAAGGCTTGGAGAATTAATTGGATAATTAAAAAGCTTTAAACAATTTGACATAACTAACTTTTTGCAAAAAGGATTTTCTCTCCAATTCTCTCCAGCCAAACACTTTTTTTATCTTCAAAATTCTTAAGTAAAATCTTATTTTAATAAATCCTTTGAATTCAAATGGAATTATAATGATTTCTTAATAAAATCTAATTGGTTTCTCATTGTTTTGTTATGTAAATTCATCCAATTAAGGGGAAAGGCAGACATTAGAGGTGAGGTTCTTTCTTCTCCTCTAATACAAAGTTCTTTATTGAAATTCCCAAGTTATTGATCCCTTACATATGTTTTCTAACTTGATTTGATGGTTTAATTATGGGAGATTTGTTAAATTGAGGTTTAATTGGTTAAATTGGTGGATTTTCAAATAGACTCTATTTTGTTGAGTTCTTGATTGATTTTAATCATGATTTTTATGTTTATTAATGTTAATAAGTGGGCTTTAACATTGGAATCCCAAAACTATGTGAATCTCTAATTTTCTAGGTTGTTGGTTGTGAGTTTTTGAGGTATTGTGGTGGTTTAATGAATGTTGGAGGTATAAGGATGTTGTTGTTGTGTTTTTAGGTGTTGATTGATGTTAATTGATGGTTTAAAACGTTAGATTTTGGCTGGGTTGAGTTTGGATGATGTTGATTTTGGTTGTTGTGGAGTGAAATTGAGTAGGGGATGTTGAGGATTTATGTTGATGTGTTGTTGAATGCATTTTGATGCATTGAATCCTCTATTTTGTGTAAAAATTAGGGGAAGTTGATCCTCAAGCTTGAACGATTGTTTCAAAAGCTTTGGAGGCGAGTTTACCGTATTGGCAAACGAGGCTTTGCGTGTCAGTGAGTGAGAACGTGTTTTACAGCTTTGCAAAGGTTTGAAAGTTGTGTTTGGGAGTTTAGATCTAGCTTGAAATGCTGGTCTAAGCTCGGAAGTAAGTAAATGATGAATTCTCTCTCAAACTCGGTTTGGCAATTGACTTATGCACTTGTTCAAATGGTTTAATTACTCATTGTACATGCATGTTTTGAGCATGGTTTAACGCTGGAAATTGATTACGTAATGATGTTGATGCATTTGGAAGTAATTTATGTTTTGTTAATATTTATGAACATTGTTTAATGCAAGGTTTATTGCATTGGTTAAATGATTTTGATGATGCATACGAAAATAGTGAGTTGTTGATAGTAAAATGAATTATATTGGCAAGTGATGGTATAAAAAGGTTTTGGAAATGTATCGGATATAGTTGGCCGGCTATAGGATTGATAGTGCACTATAAAAAGTCGCCTTAGATGTTGAGAGGTTTTGATCCGGTGTACCATAAACTCCATCCAAGTACCCTAACGGTCGAGGGGTTTAGATCTTTTTATCGAAGACTCCCGTTAGTGGGTTATGCGTCCAACCGATATGTGGGGTTGTGAATGTACCCGGTTGTAATGTGTACCATTAATTCCGGTTGTGATGACATAAAGTGTTGGAAACACTTGTTGAATCTGTGTATCCAATGTTATGTTTTGTAAAGTGGAACTTGGTTAATGATTACTTGTAAGCCAATATAATTTATGTGTATCATGAGATGGATTATGTGGTTTAATGTGGTGTAAACATGTTTTACTCTTTAAGGAATGCATTGGTAGTATGCATGGGAAAGCTTAAATTGAGGGTAGCAAATGGGATTTTGCTGTTGAATCCATGATACATGTTGCATATGGTTTAATATGTTGTTTTGGAAAATGTTAAGTGCATGGTTTGATAAGGCGTGGTGTTGAAATGATGATTTAAAAGTGTTTTGGAAAGTGGTTGTCAAAAGAATTGTTAAACGATTTAAAGTACATTGATGGTTGTTAGTATTTTAGCATTCCTCACTAAGCCTAGTGTGCTTACGCTCTATTTTTCCATCAATGTAGAGAATTAAAAGTCAACGGCAACTAGGAAGCAATGAAGGAATCCAAGGACTTGTGGCAAAGTATGGTTTTTAAATGATGCAAAGTAGTAATAAGGGCAATGTGTCAATTGTTGATTTGTGAGGGTTTTTTTGGTGAACTCTCTGTTTTGCAAGTTTTTATTGTTGTTTTGGGCTTGCAAGAAGTTTAAAGTGATTGAGATGTGGATGGATTTATGTTTTGGATGTTGACTAGGGAGCATGCCTATAGACTTTGTGGTTGTTTAAGTTAGACTTGCTAGGATTGTTTGAAATGTTGGTATGTTGATGTTTAAGCATGTTAATGATGGTATGTGCTGTTTAGATATGTGTTAAGGTTGAATGGAGTGAGCTAAAGTGCCATATGTTGGACCTAGAGGTCATTATAGGCCTCTGCGTACCGATATGGGTACCCAAAGATCAGTACGCGGGGTTTGGAAAGGCTCAGTTTATCAAAAAATAACAAAGGGTATCGGTACATCTAGCCACCGTATCAGTACGCCTTGAGAAAAATTATATACTGGTGTCGGTACACGGGTTTACATACTGATACGATCCCTTCAATTTTAACAAGTCGTATCGATACGCAGAGTACTGTACCGGTTCGCTCTTTAGCTACTGGAATTCTGAGTTTTGAGATAATAAAGGAGGGATTGATACGGGGTCAAGGCCATATCGGTACGGGTGGGTCAACAAACTGTATCGATACGGTTATACGTGTATCGGTACAAGTAGCCATTTTGTTAGTTAGGTTGTATCGGTATGGGCTTGCCTGTATCAGTACGTTATGTTGATTTTGTGTTAGAGTTTAATATGCTAGCATGAAATTGGACTAACAATGATTGGGTACTATTAATTGTGATAAATACCTTGTAATTTACAAAAATTACATTTTGGTCCCTAATATGAATTGTTGAGCAAATGAATCATGCTTCGTAAATCTGAATTCAATATGACGTTTCCGCTAAAGCATGTTGACTTAGGATAATAATAATATGCATTTAGACAAGATGAAAATGAAAAAATAGGCTCGGTTTAGGTTATTAGCTCGGGTTTACTTCGGCAAACCTAATGTGATTCCTTTAATCCAATTTCGGCTAGGCCGGGCTAAAGGGGTTACAGGATGTAATCAAAGCTTGACATACATCAGAATGAATCAATTCTAGAATAGTCTTGCCTATAGAATTTGATGTGTTGAATTTTAACCGATGTTCTTACTTGTAATACAATGTTCACGCAAAGGAAGTGATACATTTGTTAACCCGGAAGTAGCTTTTGCTCCACAAGAACTTTCATTCCTTGTTCTGACATGTTTCCAAGTTTATGATGCCATAACATTGTAGAATCTGAACTACATGAGGAAACAGAAGCTTTTGTTTCTAGCAAAGTCTCTCTCTTCAACATGTACAAATTTGTTGCTATATATTCACCTTTCATCGCCACAAGCATTTCATGGGACACTTTCATGATTTTTTGTGTTTTAATATTGCTTGCATTATTATCTAACAATCCATAGAATAATGAATTTTTCTTCACGTCTTTCATGTGCTATACCTCTCGAACAACTTTAATTGTTTATCATACATCTTCAATTTGATGGTTCCATTGCCAACAATCTCCAAGGGATGATCATTGCAGCTATACATATATCCTCATGAGATATGTTCATAATGATGAAACCATTCTCTTCTTGAGGTCATGTGAAGTGTAACTCTTGAATCAATAAGCAATATATTTGTAAATCTTTTTTTATCTTCTATGGTTGTTGATGCTTCACAACATAGAACGTTTCCAGAAGTGTTTGCAATATTTCCTTGTTGATTGGAGTTTTTAGGTAAACTCTAACAATTCTTCTTAAAGTGACCTCCTTCCACAGTTATAGTGCTTTAAATTCTTCTTACTTCTTGACTTTGATCTACCATGATTGTGACTGCTACTTTGGTCAAGTTTTGTCGATTTTCTTCTCATCAACGTTAAGGCATTTGCTTGTTTTAGATTTCTTTTTCTGTATTTCTTGTTCTTGCACCGATTTTCTTCTTTCCAAACAACAACTGCAACACCATCGAAGACTAGATTACTAGTAAGGTTGTTGTTTGTCAAGTTGATGATGAGTTGATCATACAAATCATGTAGACTTTGAAATAGAAGTTTAGCACATTTTTTGTGACTATATTTTATAACTTAGAGATATAATTTGAGAAAATAGAGTATTCAACGTGTTTAAATGCTCTGTCACTAAAGTAGATTATGACATCCGAAGAGTGTACAATTTCATGTTAAGAAAATTTTATTGTGCAGCGATTTGGCCTCATACAATTTTGTGAGATGATCCAAAATCTCATTGGCTATCTTCGTCTCCTCAATGCTTGATTGTACTTCATCTGCTAATGATAATTGAAGGTATGCAACAACATTCTCGCCTATCTCATTCCTTTTCTTGTTATTTGTAAAATCTATTGGCCTTAAATTGATAGCCGCTAGACATCCATTTTTCCTTATGATAGTTTTTATCTTCAATTTCCATAGTGGGAATTTTTTTCCGTTAAATTTTTAATATCAAATTTCATTGTCATAGCTTCTATTACAGATAGCTCCCGTTATTCAACTATTTGACGTGAATAGTCCCAAGCACCTTTAATGAACGAGTAATATTCAACTTACTTTCTTATGATGGAGGATCTACTTTTCAGTGGAAACCAACAAGGAAAACGGTAAGTAGATATACGCACTCAAATTAGGCTCTGATACTAATTGTTACGGAATACAGTCGTCGGATAAAGCAAAATCGCAACTAATAATTTGAGAAAATAACAATGTAGATAAAGAAGACACATATTTTATGTGGAAAACTCCCAAATAATATAGGGCAAAAAACACGGACAAATGTAGAAGAATTTTACTATGAGAAAATAAAAATTACAACTTCCATATATCTAACAAAGAAAAAACAATGACAATTATCTCTTGATAAAAAAGAGAAAATAACTCTAAGAAAACTCTCTGTTTTCTCTAGTATTGTGAGGATGCTAGAATGATCTAGAATGGAAAAAATGACAAATGAATAAGCTATTTATAGTTGAGCTTTAGGAACCAACTTATAAATAATCTAAAGTTTAGGACCAAATCATGTCAAATTTTCAACCTAAATTAGTTAATCTCTGCAGCACCGTTTGAAATTTTCCATATGCACCAAGCGGTGCATTAATGCACCGAAAGTGCGTTTGACTTTCAACAATTTTTAGATTAGCCCTCAGACTACTAAAATATTAAGAACGAGTCTGCCGAAAACAAGGGTACCCGATTAGTAACCCATGATGGTACGAAGGTTCAGCAAGCTGATTAGGTTTGGCAACTGAAGCATGAACTCTCTGTTGTTCTCGTCGACAGCTCATTTGCACACGTTGTTGCTTAATTGGAGGATGTTGCCTTTTTGGATATAAACGTGGATGAACATTTTGCTTAAACCACTGGTTACATGCCACTGGTATTTTGGATAAACGAGCCTTCAATGACATGTTGATCATGGGTTAATATATATAGTTTCAGTGAATGTTGGGCCAATACTTGTTGCTATGGAGGAAGAGACGGAAGTAGGATTGAATCACGAGGGAGCAATATGTTTAATTTTAAAATAATTGAGATATTAAAAATAATCAAATAATAAAAAATAAAAGGATATATAATTTAATCTCAATTTTAACCAGTGGTTTAAGCAAAATTTGGGACAATTGCCCCAATTAAGCAAATAAAACAACGACGTTTTATATGAGTGGCAAAAGGCTTAAAGAGTTCAGTGCTTAAACCAGTGGTATAATTGTCTGGTATAATTTGGGGGACAAAAATAAATTTGGGTTCAGTGCTTAAACCTGTGACATTTTGCTTAAACGTGGATGAACCCAAATAAAACAATTTAACCCTAAAAATTTGGGTTCAATACTTAATTTAATTAATTTTAAAACTAATAAAGTCTTAAAATAAATTATATCAGACAATTTTAGGAGAGACAAAAATTTAATTGAAATAATTTCAAAACTATCAATAGTCTAAAATGTAAATAAACCATCAAAGTTGGGAGCAATTGCCCCTTCTACTCTCAACATAGTTCCGACCCTCCCTGTATGGAGGCAATCAACGTGTTTCGCTGCCTTGGAATTTATGGGACCAGGTTGAACCTCCATTTGACCCAATTAATGTGCTGCTATTCGGCCATGTAGAAGCATCATATGAGTGGCATCCATACCCTCCCCGGTTGAACGTGCCCATATGCTTCTGCTGACGCAACCACAATATTCTCATTGGCATTTGCATCAGGTGATGGTATAGAAGGATCTTAACAGTCCACGTACGATGACGTTCAGAAACTTTAACGGCTTACTGATATAATTAAAGTTTAAATTGAAGTTTAATGTTTAATAGTATTAATTTTTAGTTTAAAAATATGATTGATACTAAATTTAAAGCTCAATGATATATGTTATAGTTTACTTTAGTTTTACTACCATCTAAAAACTAAACATAATTTACTAAGAATAGCATAGTGAGTAATTTTACTATATTGAAAGTCTGTGGAGTTATGTATTGATGTTGCAATTTCAATAAAATCATTTTTTATCAATTACTTAAAATCCAAGTTATAGTAAAAGAATTAGATCGAGGAGGTTATGAAGAGAAGAGAAGATAATTTAGAGTTTAGATTATGTATAAAAAGTAAAGGGTTGGAAGAGGTATATATAGGAATAGAACCTCAAACTCTTATTAGTTTGATATTATTTTTTAAAAATGTTATAAAAAAGGTACTATTATTTGTTTAAAATTTGAATGTTTGGTATTGTCGTCTAAAAGTACTTTTTAGTAGATAAAATATCTAGTTTAAATATAATCTTCTAAAATAAAATTAAATTAATTCAATGATACTTATCTAAATAAAAATATATTATTCAAAAATTATTTAACAAAAAACTTAAAGTGAAATGGTAAATAATAAACACAGTATTTTTGGTCGTCCTCCTGGTTTCCCAGAATTTACTCTGACTAATTTAAACTAACTCTTATCGTACACTTAATTTTGATAGGTGAGTCACCGAGGTGAACAAAATCTTAAACACATGATTTGTTTAAGTGATACCAAGCTAGTACCACTTAGACCAAATCAGTTGATAATAAACTCAAAGTTTTTGATATAATATACAGAGAAAAAATTTAGTTGGTAATATAATTTACAAATAAATAATTAGTTTTTATTAAAATAGTTTGATAAAATTTAAACTAATTTTAATAATAAATATTATAAAATATATATGATAATAAATATAAAAATGGAAAGCCAGAAAAAAATCATCTAAGATTCTGAGCTATGTCTACAACTCTGCCGTCGACGGGATGGCACTCAATGAAGCTTCAGCGGCAGGCTCCGCTTCCTCGGCGTCCCTTAGTAGTCCAAGCCTTTCAGCGGAGCGACTTTGACGCCTTCGCTCGCCGCGTGGCCTCCGGCGACTCCTTGAAGGACGCTTGGCGAACCGCCAACGATGTCTTTGAGCAATTCGTCTTCGAAGCTAGAAAGACCGCCGAACGTTTAGACCGCCAGTACTGCGTTTCCCGCCGAATCTCCTCCGTCGTTCGATCCGCCACTGACCGTGCTCGTGAGTTCGACCGGGAGTTGGAGATTGGAACCCGTTGGCGGACGTTTACTATGGATTTTCGTAGAAATTGGCCTAGGGTTTGTGTTTTCTTTCATATCTTATTCTAGTATTGAACTTGTTTGTTCTTGTGGAATTTTTTTACTAACCTTTTGTTTGGGGGGGGGGGGGGTTTGCGGATATGGTTGCAGTACAGGAAGAAGCTGAATGATTTCTTGGAAACACCATTAGGAAGAAGTTTTTCTGTAAGTAAGATTAGGCGAAGTATGAATTTACTTGTTTTCATTAGTAATTTTTGTAGGCTCCATTTGTTTGTTGATTTTACTTGCTTCTAAAATAAAAATTCTTATAATGCAAAAAAAAAAAAAAAAAAAAATCCAAGTACAAAATCATGTACTAATTTGATAAAAGAGACTTGTGTAATTGTTTATGCTGCAAGGATTAATTCAAAGATTATTCTTTAATTTGAAAGTAAAGTCATGCATTTTAATTTCCATGAAAGTTGTGTCCTTGAATGCTTAATCTTTCAAAATGTTCATGCATTTTACATCCAAATGTGTCTTTTTTCTTTTGATCAAGAAAGCAAAGCCAGATGTTAGTTTAATAAACAGTTTGATAGAGCATTTATGATAACTAAACCTTACGTTCATCCATCCCCCTTTTTTGGGTTTAACAATGATTCTATTGTGAAAGAAGTGAGATGTTAACATGTATTGTTTCAGAGCAAAATATGTTAAAAATTAAAGGGGTTTAATTTGCAATATCCCGAATCATGTTTTCATTGTTTGCTTAAAGGTACAGAGGATGAGCCATTTGTGTCTATTAAGTAGCTGAAATCAGATATCAGTCGTCTTTGGGTTTTACAATTGCTTGTATCAAGTTGAGCTTTATGCCCATTGCAAGTCAGCTTTTGGTAGAGTAGTTAATATGTTTAAGTTGTCTGTTGCCCTTTCCCTTCGTTTTTGAATTCAAGTTAGTCTAGTATTATATATATTTTTCTATTGGGCCTAAATGTAAGGGAAGCTTTATGTGGTCTCACATGTCATTTTAGTTGTGTGCAAGTTTGAATAGGCAGCCTTGCATTCGATTTTGGTCACATATTATTAATCTGTTACAGGCAAGATGCTTATGACTCTCATTCGTCAGTATCTTTTGCCTATAAATTTAATCTTTTCAATGTGTTTTTCTTCAGCGTGGAGAAAACAAGACTGATTTTTTTTTTTTTTTTGAAATTTCAACTAATAAGTGCTAGGACCCAGATACGTTGTGTGCTTTAGTTATACTGTCTGCCACCTCATTTCATGATAATAATAGTTTTTTTATTATTGTTTTGCAGATAATTTTCTTCCTTTGGTTTGCATTATCTGGTTGGCTGTTCCGATTCTTAATATTTTCTATATGGATACTGCCATTTGCTGGGCCTCTTCTCATTGGGACTATTGCCAATAATCTTGTTATTAAGGTATCAACCGTCACTTATTTCTATAACATGGCACAGATAAATGCAAGACAAAAGTTCTGACTTTCTTTAACATATGTTTAATTTTCATCATCTTTCATTCCTGTAAAAAAGGTGACACTAGGTAGTTTTTATGTCACATATGAAGCCATAGGATCAAAGCCAAAGTCTACTCTTCCATTTATTTTACTTGTCATTCAGACGATTACAGTTAAGATAGCTTTAATGTGGTTATTTAGGTGCAGAACGGTGACAATCAATGTTTTCTTTTAACATCTATTTTCCTTCTTGTTGACTTTCCTTTCGACATTGAGTTCATAGGAAGATCTTCCTTCAAAAATGTATATATTATATCTAGCATGGTTTTTGCTGTGACTTGCGAAGAGTAATAAATTGTCGAAACTTTGTAAAACTATATAAAACTCAGTTTCCTGTCCTCTTGTTTTACTGGTTTTTTTAGTGGATCAGATTGGCAACTTCTCGAGTGTTATGCTAGTCGTCAAGTATCGGACATATTCAAGTCGGAATTTTGAGCTTTTAGGGCATAAAATTGAGCTAAAATTTGATTTCTGTATATGGTATGAGAAGGGAACTAGGGTGCATTTAGGCACGACTTCATTCCAAATATATTTTAAGTGTTTTTTCATTGCAGAAATCCATGTGTTACATTTGATAAATTTTTAGTTTAGAGGTGAGGTGTAGTTTAAAATGGCCAACTGAGCTTGTCTATGATAAATATCGAGCAGGATGCTTGTCCAGCTTGTAGGAAACAGTTTGTTGGTTATAAAAGCCAAATCATTCGCTGTGCAAGCTGTGGAAACGTTGTATGGCAACCAGAAGGGGACGTCTTTCGCAGAGATAATAGGCCCTCCGGTTCAAGGAAGTCTGATCCTGAAATTATTGATGTCGAGTTTGAGGAGAAATGACAAGATCGATGGGTTGGGAAATATACCGGTATGATTCTCGCCTTGTGCAAAGTCCAATGAGACTGAAAGCCCCCTTTTCCTGCCATTACCGTATATATAGTAGTTCTCAGCTTTTTTCGCAGAAAGTGTTTAATTTCTAGGATTTAGCGTTGTGAACTTTGATGTCTAATAACATTGAGGTTGAGTTGATAGAGTTTCAGTTCATTTCCATTTTGAACCAAACTTTTTATTAATGTGTAATATTTTATCTTTTAAAATCAAATCGATGTAGAATTGAATAAAATATTGAGATATGGCTAACCACAAAATAAGTGTCCAAATTATATATTTTTTATTCTAAGTACTTAAACTTTTTTCGGTCAAATAAGTATTTAGATTTTACTCCATAATTATTTTAAGGTAATGAACGTTAAAAAAGAAAAATATACAAAATAATGTTCAAACTATTTTTTTTTTTAAATTAAGTGTCCAAACTATATTGTTTTTTAAGTGTTTAATTTTAATTTTTTTAAAATTAAATATTAAATTTTAAGCACTTATTTTGACAAAAAAAAAATTAAGCCGCTAAAGAAAAATAACTTTGAATGTTTTGATTTTTCTTAATAGTTATTAACTAAACGGATATAGTTTGAATTCAAATAATAATAATAATAATAATAATGGCTACAAATATGATGCATATAAAATTACGAAAAGAAAATTTAACAAGTAGTTTCAGTGAAAAAGTGGATAATGTTTATTACAGGAGGCTCGGGTTCAATTGTAATGTCTACAAATTGTGCGTATTGTCAAAAGATTAAAAATATCTATCAACAAATACTATATTATAATAACTTTTAAATTATTAAAAAAAACACGAAAAGAGCATTTGGGCCTAAATTTCAGAGTCGGCCGAAACGAGTCCTGCACTAATGGTGAATCAGCTCAACCGAAACTTGAGCCATCTCTGAAAATGGAGACTTTGAACACACTGTTTTTCTTAATCATCTCCAACTTTGAGCTTATTTTCCCATGCAAATACCCTCCACCCACTACCAAATCTACCTGCTCTGTCTGAACAATTAATCCTTATAGGCCATGACTTACTCTTAAATATAACACTCACATCTTTCGGAATTCGCTCCATGTGTTTGTCTCAAAACCGCACTGGTATGCTCTGCACAAGGTTGATGATGCTTAGATATGGAGAGAAAAATGCAGACTAATGGTGAACTGATGATGATGACAAAAAAAAAGCTGATAATTTGAGCTTAAGTATTGTTTCAAGATTAAACCATCTGCACCATTGATGCAACGTTGTATGCGAATCCTTTAGATTGTTAGCTGATTCTTTCTTCCCAAGTAGTATGATCGAAATGTTCATGCAGGGATCGAAGCAAAGATATTAGCCCTTTAGATTTGATGGCTGATTCTTGTTTCATAATTAAATAGTAGATGCAAATAATTGAAATGTTCGATATTTCAAGATTCAACTGGCCGCAAGCATCAAATGTAACTTTTATCCGAGTTTTTCAGATTGATTCTTGCTCCCTAAGTCAAATAGTAGATGCTAATATGACCCAAATGTTCAATATTCCAGGATTCATCAGACTGCAAGCATTAAAGCAATGTCGAATGTGAGTTTTTTTATATTGAAATGTTTCTACATTTCATAATATTCAGCCGACTGCGGCGGTCGTAACAAATTTGTATTTGAGTTTTTCAGATTGATGACTGATTGATTCTTGCTTCCTACAGAAATGGTATATGCTTCCTAGGTAAATGGCCGACTGCAGTAAATGATGTGAAAAATCATGTTATTGGGTGGGATAATTATTTTAATTATTTCTTAGCGTAAAAAAGAGATGAACTTAAAAAATATTGAGCATGCATCAAAAATACATTCTCTCATGCCGACATCCATTTCGAATCAAGGTGAAATGGATTTTGGCAATTTGGAAGCCACTAATGCATATGATTTGAAATATGAAATCAAAACAATTTTCTTAAGTTTGAATACTAGTAAAATCCACAACAACAAAATGATGGCAAGTCATACGAGTTTCCTTTTAGAAGCAGCACATGCAACCACTGACAGCAACTTGCCTAGACAATCCGCTCCAACTCCCTAGCATAACTAAGTGTTTGGTTAATCAGTTGTAGGGATGGGATCTCCTTACATGGTGTAGATTCTTTCACCTTCTGGGAAAACACAGATCCATTCTTCACCTCCCACTCAGGATGCTCCTACAATCAAGGGGTACAGGTTCAAATAATCTTTGTTTTCCAAAGCCTTAGAAAAAAATCATTTTAATGGATATTATGGATGTTCCTCAAACGCTTACCTCTTTGACATATTCCAAAAGTTCTTGATCAGATGAGAAAAGTAACATTTGGCGGGCATCTTTAATTGAAAGATAGTCGTATGCCTTCTCACTGCATCCAGCTATTTCATCTCTGAAAATGACAAGTTATGAATAAACTAATGACATTGAGCAGTAAACAAGAATACAACATGGAGCAGATTATTAAAACATGGAAGCGCCAGCAGTACGAAACTCAGATGGTGAAAACATGCGGTAACATTAGCACCAATGTCGTGAAGTCATTGAATGAGCTTTACAATTAATATAGTTGCAAATACAACCATCATTTAAAAGACAGTTTTCCATCTTTTTAATATCGTTATCTTCTGAATTATCATCATACATGAAAGCCAATTGCTTACCTCACTGTTTTTGCCAAGAGATCCATGAAGTAAACATATGTTTCATGAGGAGCAGTCTGCCTAGCACTCAAGACACGATTGTAAGCCCCTTCCATAAACGATTGCTCCAGCTCCACAGCATGCTTGATGCAAGGATTCTCCAGAGCAGCGGCTGAAAGCAGTTCCAGTTCGGTATGGAACTCAGCAATTCTGTTCTGGACAAGAAGCCTCAAGAGATTAAGACCTAGAATCAGGTACTCTTGCTGGGATGGTGGAAGACGGATACTGCTCCAAGAGAAAAGTAAAACAATTACAATCATTTCCCTAAAATAAATAATAGAGGCTTCTACAGAAGCAAGGAGTGGAAGTTTCCTTATATTAAGCCAAGGGTTAAAGAAATCCAATACCAACATGTCCATACAATACAAGATACGAAATCCATTTTAATTTCTTTGAGTATTAGAAGTCTTGCAATATATTTATGTATGTATATGCATCTTGTAACTTGATTTTCTAATTAGATGAATTGTTATCGATCCATATTTTATTCATGGTTACGCAGAGCTTTATAGAATGCGACAGCAGCAATGCTAAGGTGATAGACATAATTCCCAAACTACAGAGCAAAACCCTTATGCATAACTCTCAAAAACAAGCAACTAACCCAACATCCGTATAATAGGGCTTCAACTGGAAAAAGTCCCTCTCAAAGGCATCTTGGTCCTCAATCTTAACACTGAGGACAACAGCATGTTCATAAATTTCCCCTGAAATAGTCAGAGAAAGAAAAAGGATAATTAAATAACTGATGATTGGTAATCTTCAGACAAGCAAAAACTCAAATTCTGATTTATATTCAAATCGGTTAAAACAACTTCATCTAAAAGCCACAAAATTTTAACTGTTTCTCTAACTCTTCATTTTCTTGAAGTACCCATGTTTGACGCTTGTTGTGCCCATGAAAAAAATTACAAAAAGCTGAACACGCCCACATCAAACACCAATATGTATTCAACACTTACACCTCAACTCAAGTAACATAGTTTTGACTAGATCCATATTCCATACACCAAAAAGAAAGCTTATGATCCCAAGAAAAAATAAATGAAATCTTGTATGTTCCTAATCATATTTTAGTCAAGGTTTCATAGAAGTCCTCACTATTCACGAAGTTCTTCACCGGCCTTTTTTTAAGAAACAAATTTACATTTAGTCATTATGAAATGAAGCTTCATCTGGTAAGTTACAATCGTATAGTGTTGGGGTCTTTTCTATATGGTATCCTATATGTGAAAGCCAGTGCTTGGCGGACCAACATAGAAATGAAACAGATATGACAAAAAAAACAAGTTGAGTCGTAAGAATTACTTGCTAACAGCAATTCATTAGCCGCATTAGGTGTATTTTCAAACAGCGGAGGAAGGCTCCTGAACTTTGTGAGCAACACCTGCAATAACAAACGCAAATTACTAGAGCAGGATTTCAATATAAAACCATTCGAGAACTAACGAAAAAAATACTACCTAGCAAAAAAGAGTTTTTTCTTTTCTTTTTTCCCATTCCTCTCGTTCTAACCATCGACTTCAATCCCAATTTCCAAGCACAAAGACAGATAACTCACAACCGAAACATCCAACAAAAAACCTCTTAATTCCTAAACCCTAAAAAATCTACCCTCCAAAGAAACTAACAATTTACAACATGGGATCTATCATTTCGAGATGAAAAAAAACACAGAAATCCTAGAAATTTAACCCAAGGAGAGAAAGAGAGAGGAGTTAGAGTTTGAACAAGTTCAAAAACCTTAAGCTGAGAAAGGAGATCGGCGCATGTATCGAAATCTTTTCTAACAAATGCAGCTTTGAATCGCTCGCACAGCTGCGAAACTTCTGTTAGATCCATTTCTCTTTCTCACTCGCAAGCTTTCGTGTTGCCGAATTAATGGAAATTCCTTTTTTCTTTCTTTCTATTTTCACTTACAGTTAACACCCTATAGCAAAATACTACTATTAAATATACAAGGGAAAACGAAGCTCCCTTTTTCTTTATTTTCCGGGTTTACCCATACCAGGCCGGTGGGCGGTGGGGCAGGATTGGCCGATCACATTGGTTGGGTCATCAATAAATTTTGGGTAAACTACCTTTAAAGTCACTTAATTACGAGTTCAGTAACAAATAATTTTCAAAAAGTTACAAATATGTTAATTAAAATTGTTACAATCATATAACTCTGCTTACAAATATATCACTTAATTAAAAATAGTACAAAAAGTTACTCAATTAACATATTGTTACAAACAAGTCACTTTTATTCTAATACGACATGTTATAATAATATTTTTAGTCTCCAAAACTTATACAGTCTATCAATTTGAATCACTTGCAGAAAAAATATGCCACAGACACGGAGAACAAGAGCAACAAAATATACGAAGAAATAAAAACAAAATAAATAAAAGAAAACAATAAACATATGAATTATCGGCAGTCGACAACCAACAGCAATACCTTCGTTGATTAGGCAAAGAAAAAAGAAAAACAAGTTTCAATAATAACTTAGTGTTATTTTTTTCATAGAAAAAAGGACATATTTAACTTTAATGATGAGCTTACTATAATTAAATTTTGATTTTTTTATTCTTAAGGTGATTATAAAGTAAAATCTATTCATACATATTCTTAACCCTTTGATAATTGAGATACACTTTGCAAATAAAAGCCATTTGAACTTATATCTCGTAGGGTGAACATCGTTAGTTTTATTTTATTCTATTTTAAGTTAATGTGATTGAATTTATAACAATAAATTGATCGGTTGAATTGTTAAAAATGAAATTGTTGGTCTGTGACGTTTAGAGTGTATCACTTAACTGAAAATCTTTTGAATTGGCTAAAATCGATTTAACAAACTAAAAAATCAATGAAAAACCCCACAAAAATTGATATTTTAAAATTTCAATTTTTTAAAATCTTTTTTTTCATTTTTTTAGTTTATGCTGTTTCTAATCTTTTAATTTTCTAAAGTTTTAATTTTAATAAATTCTTACTTTTTTTGCCAATCTTATAATTTTAAATTAATATTTTTCTATTTTTTATTTCTAGATTATTTTTAATTTTTATAAATTTTATTTTTTTCAAATTCCATAATTATTTTGAATTATTATTATTTGTCAACATGCCTTACAAGAAAAAAATAATAGATTCATACATAAAGTAACTAATGATCATGTCATTTTTCTGTTTAAAGTTGAGAAAATACTTTGATACACAAGCTTTTATAACCTATAATTTACGTGAGTCTTTTAATTTTGGGGTTTAGGGATTAAGGTGTAGAATTTAAGGTTTATGGTTAGAATTTAGAGTTTAAGGTTTAGGTTTTAGGGTGCTAGGGTTAGGGATTTATGTTTTAGATTTTATAGCTTAAATATGAAGGGTTGTGTAATTTCTTTACACAGTTTGTGCATCAAAATATAACCCTTAAAATTGATAGATTTGAGAGAGAAAAAATAAAACAGTAAAGGTGAAATCAAATGCAAAAAAAAAAGCCTCAAATGAAAAATACAAATATTAAGGGTAAAATTTACAATTAAGCATAATAATAAAATGATCAACAATGACGTTTTAGACTTAGGGCTTTTTTTGGTTGAGTTTTCCCCCCAAATGTATGTTGTCGCCGTGTTTTTGCTGCCTGTTGACTTTGCTAACGCTTGGCAAATAATTGAAGATTTAGTGTAACTATGCAAGGAAATAATGCCAAGAGTATGTCTTTTTGCGTGCAAGTATACATGGTCAGCAAATAATACAATAGTAAGATGAGTATCATATCCACAGGGATTGTCCAGGAATTAAATGCCACATTATATTGCTTGTTAAAGGGAGCAAATATGTTGAATTGGGTTTTGAATTTTGCTTTTAGAAAACAACTAAGGAAATGCAATAAATGTAAAAACAGTTTGGCAAACAGTTGTATTCAATTGGATGATGAGCGTTGGCAAGGGATACCTAGATTTCATGCCAGTTAAGTAGTAGTTAATAATTTCCAGCCTTGGTTTTATTTTCGAGCAAATTTTAAGGTTAGTATTGTCTCTGTCGATGACAATACCCTAAGTTAATCACGGTTAACCCCTATATAACTATAGTGAAGTTCTTCAAAATTAACTTGATGAAGATTCAATCTTTACTCCTAAGGGGTATATTCACTTCCGAAGTAAGCTCATCTACTTGAACATCTTCTGTCAAAGTTTCTCTCCTTAGTACCTGGCAATTAATCGTCCCCTAAGTCTGTTAAGATATTAAGGAATAATATGCATGCAATGCCAACGGTTGTATGGCAAACAATTTGAGAAAACAAAGCACTAGCAGATAGACAAATATTGCCAAGGCATTCAATTATTAAAAACCAAAAACTAACTAAGCGTTTATCGCAGAAACATCCCCAGCCAACTTAAAAGAATTAGTTCATAGCTGGGGGGTCCATCCACAAAATATTGTATCTCAACATCATCATTTCAAATAAAATAAAACTAAAAGAATGGACAAAGAAGGAGGCCCGTCGATGCAGCCCTTCAATGGCTCCAGAACTCTCGGTCTAAGCTTGGTCAAACCACGTTTTCCCTCTAGCTTTCTCTTTCACCACGGTACAACATTCTTGGCTCATAGACTGGCTTCTTTTAAATAGGCACTCGTGGAAACCCTAGAATGAGTTTGAAATTTGATTACACCCCAAGATAGGTGTGTTATCCTCTTATCATCTTTTTGAATTTTAGGGCTGACGTGTAATTTGTTCAACGGCTCCTTTGACCGGACATCAGATGTTACTTCTTTGCCAATTGAGCTTGGTAATTTCTGGTCTAACTTTGCCGATTGTGACTCAACAATTCTTTTTTGCTTTTCTGGCTTCCTACGCTGCTCTACCAAGCCTACCTTGCTTCTAACCTGCATTAAAACCAACAAAACAACCCTTCACCCTGGCAAAATAAACAACTCCTAACTCTTTAATGTAAATGCATGATTTTACTAACTAAATGCATGAATGTACACCTAAAGACAAGCAAAAACATTGTAATATATGTATAAAAATTAGTACTTTGAGGAGTTAACACTCCCCTAAACCTAGCTCATTGCTTGTCCTCAAGTAATGCAACTAACATCCATAAACAGAAAATGAGAAAGAGTACCTCGGCAAAATTGATCTGATTTCTAACACCTGCTAGTAAGCAAAATATGATCCTAGGTCTATCCTTGGATATCCAGTATATGAATGCCAAGCAAATAAACAATTTCAAGTGCAAGAATATAGCTCTAGTCTAAGGTCATGAAGTGTGCATGAAGTGCAAGCAATATGCATTAAGTTTCCTTAAACTCCCTTAGACAATCTTTACTACCCAAACTCATTTTGTTATTTTAGTTGCCAAGGGTTTCTTTATGCTGGCATTTAATTAGAGTTTACGTCATGTCATTTTTTGGCATGAGAAATAAGAGAAAGCAAATCATGAATCCCTGTGTTAATCTAGATTTCATCACTAAGCTAACCCGTTACACCCATACCCTAAAGTTTTATTGGCTTGAGAACTAAGAGGGAGCAAACCACGAAGACCCAAGTTACTTATTACCTCTAAGGTAGATGAGTGTTCTAAAATTTTTTAGCCTTTGGCAGAACATTGTTGTCTTATTCTTTTTACCATGTCATTGCTCTTTTTCTTCTTATTTTTCTTTTTTTAGACTAAGTTCAGTTTCGATAATCCTAAGTTTGTATTGGGAACTAGATGCATATCACGTGTTAAGTGAGACTAAAATCCCTAAACTAGAGATCAATTGCCAAGCAACTTGGCATTAGTAACCTGGTGGGTTATATTATGTAAGATCCAATTTCTTCATCGGACAGAATATTCTAGAATAAATTATACTAAACTAGCAAAGTGTTGGCAAAATTATCATTCCAAAATTAATTGAGGCAAAAAAATTAGTGGTTTGGTATGCATGATTCCTACATGGCAAACTAATGCAAACAAAATGCAAATTGAAATATAAACATGCATGAATGTTATGGCAATTAATATAGGGCAACACACACACCAAACCAAATATGTGCATTGTTCTCAATGCATGAGAACATATATATATATACAAATGAAATGCATGAGATGATTAACAAAATGAAATGAATGAGTTAAGGGGAAGAGAACTCCCCTTCGGAGGGTTTTGGCCGTGAAACGCGGGTCATTCTCTTGATAAAGCTTCCTCTATTAGATGTCATGTGCTTCTTTCTTTTGAGACTGGGATTTGATGTGGCCATGAAAGCTCTAATTTCATGAAGAACATCCTCAACTATCCTTACCAGCTCAGAAGCAGTTGGGACATTAGTGGCAGCGAATAATGCAGGTGCAACAAGTGTTGCGCCAGGTTTGGCGTGTACTTTTTCTTCTTATTCTAATAGAGTATCAGTTCTAGCAGATTCAACTTGAATATGAAGCACTAGAATGGTGACATCTAATTATTGCGTCAGAGTAGAATGATGACTGGCTAGCATGACTTTCTTGGAAAGAAGGTCGGTTGGGAACTCAGGGAAGGCTGACAAAGTATGCATGGACATGCCTTTAAGAGTTTTCTTGAGGGAACAGTCTCAACCATGAGTGTATTGCCAAAGCATGATGTTCTGCTCCTCTACTTTCTCGAGCTTTAAAAGGATGAGTTATTGGCGTTGGTGGATTTGAAAAAGCGTTACCATGGTACTGCTTGGCAAAGGAGTAATAGGTTTTTGCCTTTAGCACTTAGCCCTTGGACACCGGCTCTATAACCTTTCTTTTGCCCTTTATCTTAGATTATGTGGCAGTTAATTGCCTCTACAGGGCATGGGTAATAGTCGTTCCTTTGTTCGTTTAGACATTGTCTGAGTTCAGCTGCGGCACATTGTGCTGCTTGCAAATTATAAAAATTAGTGAAAGAAAAACTAAACTACCACCACCCTTACCAGCACATTTGTAGCTTTCATTGACTATGATTCGTCATACGTTAATCTTGCGTCCTATAATAATTGAGTGCAACAAGGATGGTCTCATTATGGGTGGTTGGTATGAGATTTACTTTTAAAAAGTGGTTTCACCCCCTCAGATGTGATTTCAATGCCAACCGCATCACTGTCTGGTAACCTTTTGATGTCATAATCCACTTTGTGACAGGCTCGCACAAGTCTTTCAACAATAATTACCTCTTGTCAGTTTCCAAAGATTCAACAAAAATAGAGGGTTCTTCCCATGCACCATCCAGGTTAAACATGTTATTAATATACCCCTCATCAAATCGAATACACATACCTCGCACTAACAAGAATGACAAGTCTTTAGTCGTGAGATGGGCATAAAATTCATGAACTATGTTGGAATGCACTTCCCTTGGTTGCTGGCAAAACACCTCTCACTTTTACTTCTTGACCACCGCGACAACCTCCGATGAATAACCCAAGTTGGGTTCATTTTTAAACTTAAAACCCTTTTTATAGCAGAAGGTTCGTGCAGCAAAGTTCTCCTAATATTTCTTTTAGATTTCTTCATTTAAGAAGATCTTAAAAGACATTGAAGATGATGCCATTGAAAAGATTTAGAGGAAGCATAGAAGTGTTGGGGGAAAGAAAAGTGATTTCTTTGCTTTCTTGCCGAGAGAAAGATGAAAAAAAGTGTAAAGATTCAGCTAAAGGAAAGGTCGGGGTTTAAATAGAAGGAAAAAGAAATGGTTGAGTGTTTTAATAGTGTATTAATTGGGGATAATTATGGAGAAGTGGTAGTTATGCGTGTTTAGGGAAAAGGGATAATGATGAGCTAAGGGGTGATGATAAAAAATAGCATGGGAAAAATGATACGGTTAAAATTTAAATTTCAACTTTTACCCTTAGGCGGCTAGGGTTTTATCCTGCACTTAGCAAAAAACTACTCCTCTTGGGCCTAACTTATACAAAGTCCAGCTAGTTTCATGATGTTGGAGTCATCATGCCGACCCTGATCTTGGCGTACTGCCTGGCAACAAAACATGTACCTACACTCACTCAAAGGAAACTTTCAAAGCATAATAAAAATTAAAAGAAATAAAAATACTAAAAAAGAAAAACAACTACCCTACTATGTACAAAGATCAAACAATGATGATGGATTTCACTGAATTTCTGCCATAAAGACAATCTTATTGGCATTCTTTTGAATACCTTCTAGTTAATGTTTTAGCCTTTGGTCGTTTACCTTAAAAGTTATCACAGTCTTCATATCCTTAATATCCACTGCTCCATGAGCATAGGGCTTTACTACTTTGAATGGTCTTGACCACTTGGACTTAAGCTTTTCTGGAAATAGCTTCAGCCTTGAGTTAAACAACAAAACTCTTTAGCCAACTTCAAACTGCCTTGGCAATATTTCATTGTCATGCCATTTTCTTGTTCGTTCTTTGTACAGTTTGGCATTCTCATAGGCTTCCAGCTCATTCAAGTCTAGTAAGCATTTCTTTACAGTACCCTTCCATTCCATATTAAGCTTCTTGGTTGCCCAATAGGCTCGATGTTCCAACTCTACTAAAAAATAGCACGCATTCCCAAAAATGAGCCTGTACGGGGAAGTTCCCAAAAGAGTCTTGAAAGTTGTTCTATATGCCCAAAGGGAGTTGCCTAGCCCCAAGGACAATTCCTTCCTCGTTGGGTTCACAATTTTCTCTAAAATGTTCTTAATCTTCTTGATCAAAATCTCCACTTGACCATTTGTGTGGGGATGGTAGGCAATGCCAATTCTTTGTTGGATTCTATACCTACACAAAGCTTTAGTTATCAAGTTACATTTAAAATGAGTTCCTTCATCATGAATGGTGGCTCTGGGGGACACCAAATCTAGTAAAGATATGTTTATGTAGAAATTTAACAACAGCTTGGCATCGTTCGTTGGTAGAGCTACAGCTTCAACCTATTTTAAAACATAGTCAACAACCAAAAGGATGTATAGGTTACCAAATGATGGGGGAAAAGACCTATGAAGTTTATCCCCCATACATCGAACAGCTCTACTGGCATAATGTTCTGAAGCGACAATTGATGTTTGCTGAAAATGTTTCTCGTTTGCTGACATCGATCACATACCTTGGCAAAATAATGGGCTTCTTTGAACAACATAGGCCAAAAGAATTCTGATTATAGCACTTTGGTCATTGTCTTTATCCCAACAAAATAACCTTCATATGGTGCTGCATGGTAGAGTTGAAGAATATTGTGTTGTTTATCCTCTAGCATACAACGATGTATCACTTGGTCAGCACATTGCTTGAACAAGAATGGCTCATCCTAATAATATTGATGAGCATCTCGTAGAAATTGTTTTCGGGTATTACTTGCCATATTCAATGGAAAATATTGCTTACCAGGTAGTTGACTATGTCAACGTACCATAGCATGGAATCAACTACAAGTAAGCAATCATCAGGGAATTCGTCCCTTATGGTAGTAGCTCTACCATCTTGATGGTGGTGCTCTAATCGTGATGGATGGTCAGCTACTAAGTTCTCACCCTCCTTCTTGTCTCAAATCTCAAGATTAAATTCCTGTAGCATGAGTGTCTATCAAATCAGTTTGGGCTTGGCATCCTTCTTTTCCAAGAGATACTTTAGTGCCGAATGGTTTGTATATACCATAACTTTATTACCTACCAAGTAAGATCTAAATTTGTCAAATACAAATACAACCGCGAGAAACTCTTTCTCGATTATAGTGTAATTAAGATGGGCATCATTCAACGTTCGATAGGCATAATAGATGATATGGAAAAATTTTCCATGTATCTATCCCAACATAGATTCAACGGCATAGTCACTGGCATTATACATGAGCTCGAATGGCTCATTCCAATATGGTGCCATGACGATTGAGGTGTTAATCAACCTATCTTTTAATTTTTGAAATGCTTTTAAACAAGAATTATCAAATGCAAAAGCGGTATTTTGTTCTAAGAGCAAGCACAAAGGTTTAGAAATTTTTGAAAAATCTTTAATAAAACGTCGATAAAAACTACATACCTCAAAAAACTTCTAACACATTTAACGCTTGTGGGTGGTGGCAATTGTTTAATTACCTATACTTTTGCTTTGTCTACTTCTAATTTTTTCTTTGTCATTTTATGTCCAAGAACTATACCCTCCTTCACCATAAGTGGAATTTCTCCCAGTTTAGTACCATGTATGTTTCAATACACCTTCGTAAGATACGTTCCAAACTCTAAAGGCATTCTTCATAAGTTTTCTCAAAGACTGAGAAGTCATCTATGAAAACTTCTAAATTATTTTTGATCATGTTAGAAAAAATTGACATCATGCAACGTTTAAACATTGCTGGAGCATTACATAGTCCAAAGGGCATTCTTCTAAAAACAAATATTCCATATGGACAAGTGAACGTAGTTTTCTCCTGATCTTCTAAGGCGATGGCAATCTGATTATAGCCCGAGTATCCATCCAAGAAGCAATAAAATACCTTACCTGTCAATCTATCCAGCATCTGATCAATGAAAGATAGTGGAAAGTAGTCCTTCAAGGTGACATTGTTTAGCTTCATGTAATCCATACACACCCTCCAACCTGTGACAGTTCTTAGGGGGATCAATTCATCTTTGTTGTTCTGAACCACGGTTATTTCACCCTTTTTTGGCACACATTTCACAGGGCTGACCAACGAGCTATTAGAAATGGGATAAATTATCCTGGCATCCAGCCACTTGATGATTTTTTCTTGACTACCTCCTTCATGCTCGGGTTTAATTTTCTCTGGGCCTCGACTGTTTTGCCATAGTAATCTTCAAGAATGATTTTATGCATACAAATAGTCAGGCTTATTCCTCAGATATCTTCTAAGGTCTTTCCCAAGGCTTTCTTGAAATTGCCCAATGTTTCCAGCAATCTCCTTTCCTGGTCATTAGTTAGATCAGCAGCAATAATCACTGGCAAAGTAAAGTTGTTACCTAAGTAAGCATATTTGAGGGGTTTTGGCAAAGGTTTCAGCTATAGTTTTGAGGGTTCCTCGATAGATGGTTTAGGTGCCTTGATTTCTCTTCCAGCCAACTCTAATGGCTCAGGACTCCTGAAATAACTTACAACTTTACTCTCCAATGATGGTCCTTCAGATTCATCACTCGTCTTGTCTCTATCATCCAGTTCTCTAGCATTATTATCTGGATCTTAGCAAATCTGTGCCATGTCCACATTAAAAATAGATTCTATCATCTCAATAGCTTGGCATTCCTCAGTTTTATCTACGCACTTAAGAGCTTGAAAAACATTAAACGTAATTTGTTGGTCATTCATGCGCATAGTTAGTTCATATTTTTTAACATTAATTAAGGCCCTACCCATGGCAAGGAATGGTCTTCCCAATATAATTGGGACATTAACATCTGCCTCATATTCTAAAATGGTAAAATCAGCCCAAAATATTAATTTAACTACCTTTACCAACACATCCTCAATCTTACCCTTGGGGTGTTCAAAGATCGATCTACCAACTGAAGTGTTACCATGGTAGGCCTTGCTTCAATTCCAAGCTTTCTGAAAACTAACATTGCCATCAAATTGATGTTGGCTCCCAAATCACACATTGTCTTACCTATGAATTTGTTTCCAATGGTACAGGAAATAGTGAAACTCCCCGGATCTTTTAGTTTGGGTGGCAATCAGTTGAATATCATTGAACTATATCCCTCAATAAGAGCGACAATCTCGAAGTCACCCATCTCCTCTTTCAGACAAGTTGTCATTTATAAATTTGACATAGTTGGGCATTTGCTCGAGAGCTTCCACTATTGGTATATTAATTTCTAATTGTTTAAGAACTTCTAAGAAGCTCTTGAACTTTTGGTCTTACTTGTGTTTCTAGAGCCTTTTTGGAAAATGTGGTGGTGGATAGGTAAATGTTGGTTCATCTGGTTTTGCCAATGTAGTGCTTGCATCAGATTGATGTTTGGCATCGGATTAAGGTCTGGCATTTTCAGTGATTGCCTCATTTTCACCATTTTCTTAGATTCGTCTGTTGGCACCAACTTCTCATCCTGGCAATTAATTGACTACTTGACATGTGTGCCATTCTCACATTGTTTTTCACTCCGTAAAGTGACTACTTTGCATTGTTCTCTCTCTTTTTGCTGAGCATCCTTCGTATTGCTTGGCAAATTCCCTTAGGGTCTATTGATGAGTGCATTGGCAATCTTCCCTATATGAATTTCCAAGTTTCGTATGGATGTGGCTAGACTCTAGACAGTTGCATCGTTATGCACTATATAATCATTCAGAGTGTTCTCACTGGGAGATCTTTACACTAGAGATAAGTTATTCTATGCTCTTTGTGGCATCACATTTTGGTTGAAACATGGTGGTGCATTGGTGCTCTGGCATTGGGCATTAAATTGGTTACCTCCCTAGTTTGACCATGAAAAGTTCGGATGCTAATTATACCTCACATTACATATATTGGAGTTCGGGTTATTATTGTAGTTGTAGTTGCCAACAAAATACTCCGTAAATAATGAAAAATGGTTACAATACCTTTGTTGCTCGGTCTTTAACATGCTTTTGCATTGTCATCACTAATTTGAGCATTGATGATGAAAGTGCATCAAGTTCTAACCTTCTAGATGCTCTCATCCCGACTTCCAATCTAGTGGTACGATATTGGAGACCATTGGTGATAATTCTTTCAACGATGTCATATGCCTTCGTATATTTCTTTTCTAGCAACAAAACATTTACCGAAGCATCAACAACAGTCTTGGCATGAACATTGAATCCGTTATAAAAAGTCTATATCTGGGTCCAAGTAGGGAATCTATGCATAGGGCATCTTCTCAACAGGTCCTTAAAATGCTCCCAGAAATCATACAAAGACTCATCATCAGCCTGCCTAAAAGTAATGATTTCACTCCTTAGTTTGGCATTAAGTTTAGGTGGCTTGAATCTTAGAAGAAACTTCTAGCATAAATCTGCCCATATAGTGACTGAACCTGGTGGCAAGGAATTTAGCCACAATTTTGCCCTATCTCGCAAGAAAAATGAAAAGAGCTTTAGATTTACTGTTTCTTCAATCACACCAGGCTTGTAAAATAGTTTGCAAACCTCTATGAATTGCTTCAAATGATGCCTTGGGTATCCAGTAGGTGATCCATCAAATTGTCCTACATTCAATAGCATTTGAATCATTATCAGTTTAAGCTCAAATTTAGCCATATTTACCTCTGGACTGATCAGTCCTGCCATCAAATCATCTATGGTGGATACTAGGTGTTCTCTGATGGCTTGGTTATCTTTTAACTCCACGTTCTCATTCCGCGCCATCTCTAGACGTTCTCTCATTAGCCTGCATAGGGTTCTCTCAATTTCAGGATCGTGCTTCAAGTTCTTCCCTTGCAGTATTGCTCATGTTCATAAGCTAGATAAAATTAATAAAAATAATTAAAAATAAAAACAACTAAAAATCAAAACAATCAATTTCGTTGCAATACCCGGTAACGGTGCCAAAAACTTGTCGACTTAGCTAATGCTTGGAAAATAATTGAAGATTCAGTGTAACTATGCAAGGAAATAATGCCAAGAGTAGGTCTTTTTGCGTACAATTATACACGGCCAGCAAGTAATACAGTAATAAGCTGAGTATCATATCCATAGAGATTGTTTAGGAATTAAATGCCACGATATCTTGCTTGTTAAATGGAGCAAATGTATTGAATTGGGTTTTGGATTTTGTTTTTAGAAAACAAAGAATGAAAATGCAATAAAATTAAAAATATCTTGGCAAATAGTTGTATTCAATCGGATGATGAGAGTTGGCAAGGGATGCCTGGATTTTACGTCAGTTAAGCAGTAGTTAATAATTTCCAGCTTTGGTTTTATTTTCGAGTATATTTTAAGGTTAGTATTGCTTCTGTCGATAGAAATACCCTGAGCTAATCATGATTACCTCCTATATGTCTATAGTGAAGTTTTTCAAAATTAACTTGATGAAGATTCAATCTTTACTCCTAAGGGGTAAGTTCACTTCCGAATTAAGCTCATCTACTTGAATATCTTCTGTCGAAGTTTCTCTCCTTAGTACCTAGAAATTAATCGTTATCTCCTAAGTTTGTTAAGATAATAAGGAATAATATGAATGCAATGTCAATTGTCGTATGGCAAACAATTTGAGAAAACAAAGCACTAGAGATAGACAAATATTGTCAAGGCATTCAATTATTAAAAAACAAAAACTAACTGAGTGTCTATCGCAAAAAATCCCCAGCCAACTTAAAAGAAATTAGTTCATGGTTAGGGGGTTCATCTATAAAATATCGTATCTCAACATCACCATTTTAAATAAAATAAAACTAAAAGAATGGGCAAAGAAGGAGGTTCATCGATGCAGCCCTTCAATGGCTCTAGAACTCTCGGTCTAAGCTTGGTCGAACCACATTTGCCCTCTAGCTTCCTCTTTCACCACGGTGTAACCTCCTTGGCTCATAGATCAGCTTCCTTTAAATAGGCACTCGTGGAAACCCTAGAATGAGTTTGAAATTTGAAATTTGATTACACACCAGGATAGGCGTGTTATTCTTTTATCCTCTTTTTGAATTTTCGGGCTAACGTGTACTTTATTCAATGGCTCCTTTGAACTGGACATCGGACGTCACTTCTTTGCCAACTGAGCTTGGCAATTTCTAGTCTAACTTTGCCAACTGAGACTCGGCAATTCTCTTCTACTTTTCTGGCTTCTTGCTCCTGCGCTCCTTTGCCAAGCCTGCCTTGCTTCTAACCTGCACTAAAACCAGTAAAACAACCCTTCACCCTGGCAAAATAAACAACTCCTAACTCCTTAATGTAAATGCATGATTTTACTAACTAAATGCATGAATGTACACATAAAGAAAAGCAAAATGATCATAATATGTGTATAAAAAACAATACTTTTGAGGAGTTAACACTGCCAAACAAGTGTCGATGTAGCACCCAACGGGCGTTTGTTCGCCATATTCTCTGCCCAAACTCTCGTTTACCCACAGTTGGATTTTCCAGCTTCTGGCAACAAGCGTTCAGGCCCCCAATGGTCGTTTGCGCCCGTACCCAAAATGTAACACCCTCGACCTGGATGCTGCAATTGGGCCACAAGCCCGAACCACTCCCACAAAAATTTTCGCTTTTAAAAGCCAGTAAAAGAAATTCAACCTTATAAATCCAAACGCGACATATCAAGTATTTAAATCTATACTTACTTAAAACATTTAAAATAGCTAAAGGAGCTCCAAATACAATAATAAGACGTTTGACCCATACAAGTTAAAACAAATAGAGTTACAATTACATAGGGTCCTACGGATACATAGCCCACTGCATCTAAGTACTTGTACTCTACCCAAGGTCCAAAGTTGGATCCTTGTTTCGATGGTGCTCCGCTACGCTCGAACCACTTATTAACCTGCGAACGGAAACAATGATTCTATATCGGTACTGGGATCGTCCCGTACTGATATGCCTACCTTAGCCTACCGGTATACAAAGCCTTTTTAGGCAATGCAACAGTGGGTACCGATACGCCTCGAGTGTACCGGTATACCAAAGCCTCTCTAGAATTCTGCTCTAATGAGGGGTACCGATACGCGGAGAGGCGTACCGATACGCCTCTCACGGTTTAACCCCTGAGATATGAAGGAGTACTGATACGCAGGCACTCCGTACCGGTACTCGAGCCCGATTTTGAAACCTGGAGCTCGGGATTGTACCAAACCCCCCTCAACCACCATGGTTAAGTCTTAAAACGTTTCTACAAGTTATTTGAAGTTATTATGTGAGTTTCTAACCACTTTTACCCTTACACATCAATAATTACAAGATTTACCATTGATGACCGTCCAAGCTCTAATTTATCAAAACATCATATATCAAGCAACACACACCAAAATGATGATGCACATGAACACATAGAAGTTAGAAGTGTACTAACCTTGGATTAAAAATTGGTGAAGAAGCCCTTAAAGACTCATTCACGTTCTTCATCTTCAAACCCCAACATAACCTCTTCCACCATCATTCCAAGCAAAGCTTACCTCAAAATAAAGATCATTTAGTGCTGAACAACTTTCTCTTCACACCCCATTCAAGATTCACTCTCAAAATTCCAAATATTGGACCTTGAACTATTAAGATTTAAAGGAAGAAAATGAGGGTAAGAGAAAGATGAGACAGGGGGACAAGGATGATCTTATAATCTCCCATTTTCTGCAGAAAATTAAACCCCCACCAGCTCTCCCTTACCTTAATTATGCTTTTACCCATTTGCCCTTTTTACTTTCACCTAGCCCATAAACAAACCAACAACCCAAGCCCAAAAACATTTCTTTCAAGACCAACAAGGCTCTCAAGGCCCAATATCTCAACCCAAACACGAAGCCCATGCCTCGAATTAACCCGATCCTTGAGTTTCAAAACCCAGGTCATTACAACTCTCCCCTCCTAAAAAAATTTATCCTCGAAATTTAAACAAAGGAAAGAGGTAATACTGCCGAAAACCTAACCATACTTTCGATCACGCAAGCCCATGACCCTAAGATCTCCACAAAACCTTCCTAACCAAAACTCTTAACATAAATTCTTAACTTTTTACAAGAATCCTTAACAAAACATTCCCGACGTCCAGAACAACACCCGTAATAAACCTGGAGACGAATCAACCAACGATAATCTCAACAACATTATCAAACATCGACACTCTGAACTCACTTCGGATGAGCCACAACTCGGTGATCAAAATTTTCTACCAACACTAGCATTTCCAAAATCTTGAACTCAACCAACATATGCGTCCATAACGCAACACCTCTTCAAGGTATACCACAGAGCACTTCCTCAAATATAATCACCATAATTCACATGTTCAAGAATAACAACCCTATCAATCATGTTCTATCATCCATCTAACATGAAAATACAATATTTCTTTACAATTTGGTTAACTAATACAGAACTTAACACCTCATTTACTTGAACCTACCACGATATAAGTAGATGCAAATCCACGATCAAGCGATTCTACTAGCCAAGCCACTTCGATTCCCAAAAGAAAATTATTACCATCACCAAGCTCTACTAGGGGTCAAACCACCAATCTGTCCTCAAATGTCTGAACACTCCCTTTCACTCCCAACCACCAACTTATTACAACACAAGAATCTGATTCCATATGACTTTAACCCAAAACCCACATTTCTCCAAAGTCATTCGAAACATCTTTACAATGTCTCTATGCATGAAAACAGTTCGTCTCAAACCCAAATAAGCAACCCTCTATTCATCAAACTTAAGATTACCTCGACACGTTCGTAAGTCTAAGACACTCTTCAACCTGCCCTTAGAGTTCAAACATCGCATCCAACCCCAAATTTTAACACTAATTCTCATTAACCTTCAACTTACAAAACCAACATCCTGAAAGATCTTACGGGAATCTCGAAACTCTTTAATATTAACAAGATCATTAGCTTCGAAAAACAAATGATGACCATTTATTGTTATACATCGACTCGCAACAGCTAGTACCACTATATCTCGCTATACCAACGTAAGCACGCCCCAAGGTGAACCCCTTGACGACATTGCTCGCACCCTCTCCTCTACTAAGGAGCTCTCGCAAGAGGGTTTCGGTAAATGTCAGACCACAAGGTGATGAACGTTTAATACCGAACTCAACACATCCCTTATCATAGGTACTACTCTACGGTCAAGAGGTTATCCTACTCAACCCCCGAAGAGCACCTCGATAACTACTAGTATGTCCACATCTCTAAACCGCAGACTAACACTCTTGTGTCAACTACACAAACTAAGAATGTCTTATGATCTACTAGGTCCTCTTCAACTAGCATTACATAAGCACGACACATAAGCTGAGGAGATAGAATTCATTCACGCACAATACCGACAAACTGGTTCATTCTAAACCTCACTTTGAGATTCTTACTTGAAAACCAAGGCACTCATCGCACTCACTTGACCAACCCGTACCAAGGGTGAGTCTAACAAATCTATAGGGACCGTTACTCTAAACCATACACACCATCCACGGTGGAACCTTTACTTACCAACCCATTAATTTACCAAACAAATATCAACCTCAAGAAACTTATCACATAACCCGTTCAATAAAATCTCTGTCAAGGTAAGAACAAGAAATCAAACTGCCATCAAGAAACTAAAAATCGCAATAGGACCAAATCATTTATCGCACTCTCGAAATAAGCTTGTCATTTCTGGTACAAACAACATATCGTCTAACAAAAGCTCGTGCGATGACTCTAACTGTAAATCTCACATAACCTCTACCGTGATACTTTGACAACTACCCAACACCTCTTCTCGATGAACCTTGACTATGCCCCGAAAAAGTTAACCTCAAATACTAAACCTGTAATTACTCATCCACAATTTAGCAGCCCTTGCCATGTAACCCAATGTCTGGCACTCATAACAGATTTCCCCCAAGCAATAAACATACCTCCACGCGATGTCAACCACAAGGCTCACGAACCGGTGGAAAAGACGCTAAGGTCAAACTATCAACACTCTCCGATAGAGAAGAAATCGACAAGCCCCCTACGAAACTTTCAATTTAGATTTCTGACCAACCCTCAACTAATCTAAAGCAACAACAACCCAAGATTTACCAAGATGTACCCTACAAGAATCGGTCTATTACACCATCGAAGAGCTAAACAGCTAATACAACAACTGAAACTGACACAAAACTTAATTACCTGACATATCCTCAGTTGCAACGCTGTCAATTCTAATCTGTACAGCAGACTGTCTATAACACCTCTCACGCCAAACCTAGCAGTGGATCTCACAAGACCTCTACCTCGATGACCTGACGATGCCCTAGCTCCGCCTTAGTAAAACTCTGATCATGTCGGGAAGTAGCCAACCTCTAAGCGAATCGATGTATCCTTATCCATAATTGGGCAGTCTCTTACCATATGCCCTGGGGTCCGGCACCGATAGCAACCCTCTAAAGCAGAAAGCATACCCCAAGGTGACACTAGCCACAAAGCTCGCATACCGATGAAAGTGATGCTCTAACAGAACCATCAATGCTCCTTTCTGGAGTAGGAATCAAAGATCCTCTACAAACCCTTAATCTAGGTCCCGAACCAACTCTCGGTAACTGATCCAAAGTAACTCACTTCGAACTCCTTAAAACACAAAACCCCTCATGCAGATAGGAGAGGAATCCACGATATCTTGGGTTTCTACATCATGACCTCTAGAATCTTCAAACCGATTAGATGTTGAACTCTGAAGTCGCTCAAGTGCCTTCGTATCACGGACATGCCCCATTTACTCGGTTGGCATGTCGTGCGGCACTTGAACTAGGTGTTGCCCAGATAAGTCAGCCTTTCTCATACCCCTTTTTCCAAGGATTTAGCTCGGTCTAGCCTTCTAAGGGTCACAATGCGCTAGGGACTTTAGAGTATCAGATCCCATAGGGCCTAGCGACAGCTACACTCCAACCTCGTACTTCAGCCACGAGCACGATATGAGGCCCTATAGCCCCAAACCGTCCCTAGGTATTTTTCCTAAGGAGACAGTGCGCCAACCACTAGGCCCCACTGGACGCACACCTAGGCCTCATATGGGCCTAGAAGTAGGTTACTTACACCAAGGAAGCTCGGTCACTAGCCCAGGCGAGGGGGATGGTGGAGACCCGACACCAAACCACTTCCCCGTAAAGAGCTAAATAAAGTTACCAGGAATGTCGTGAGTAGACGTTACTTCGTCCCAAACGAGGATACTTTCTGGATAAAGCCTTTATCGTCTTCCCAAAGCATCTTAACTTGCATCATTGACTTGGTAGCTCCTCAGGGATTACTCATATCATCATTTCGGTCTACCATTGCTCGATCTGAGCAGGCTTGTCAAGGCAAGATTGCAATTTAATAAAGGATGGCCTTGACATTTCTCCCACACTTCCTCTATCGATGGCATCATCGATGTAGCCCAAGAAGGGATTGTTCTGGCACTTTGCACTATTAGCTAACTCGTAGGACGTCCCAAGCGGACTCGCGGTCATATGCAACTGAAAGTCAACATTCAAGCCTTGTCTGAACCTCTTGCATCTCAACTTTTTTCATGGCAACAACTCTAGGGCATAACGGCTCAAACACAAAAAATCTTTCTTATAGGCAAACACCGTTCGACCTCCTTAATCCAGATGCAGAAACTGGTCCTCACTTCATCCATGTGTACCTCACTGGTGTATTTCTTTCGAAACTCGTCCACAAGGATATCCCATGTCGGGAGCGTAGGCTGTAGACCCGACTCTACGGTCTCTTACCATTCGTATGCCTTACCTTTAAGAAAAGACGATACAGTCAGAATTCCCTTAAGCCTATTCCACGTCATCCTCAGATCCCTCTGAGTGTTCCTTAACCATCAATCCAATTGATCAGGTCATCCTTTCTCACCCCTTTTTTCTATACTTAGATTCGCAACAATAATGCTCCTCCCTTTAAAGGAACATGGCTCCCTTCGCGACTCTCACAGTCATCATGTACTTCTCTACTTTATACGAAAACGCATATCCGCCAGGCGTGCCACATCCCCATCACATGGTACCCACCATTAAGGTTCACTTACTACGAATGACGATGGCCTCCAATCGTCACTCCACCACTAGTCAATCAAAAGCAAGCCCTCTTATTCGTTCCATAAGGATCGTCTACCAACACGTAGAATCTCACCACTAGAGGTTCTCACCATGAATCCAAAGCCTTAAGGTAACTTACGGCACATAACCATGATTACTTTCTCAAGCAATGGGAGGAGGGCACACCCTCAACTGCTCCATTCCTTCATAAACCCTACCTTAACATCTGAGATAACTCCGATCTCAGAATCATCCTCAAAGAAAATCAACCAGCATCACGGTCCTCACGCCATGCAATCGATCTATCTTAATATCGTAACTAGTGACATACGCGAACACGTGGTACACCATCTAGATTCTAGTCTTGAAAAGTACGACTTAGACATACGGGCTTGTATTCGATAGGCACCTATTTCCAACTCCTAACCACCCCGGGTTTTCCTAGAACCGGCTAAACCTAGGCTCTGATACCAAATGTAACACCATCGACCTGGATGCTGCAATTGGGCCACAAGCCCGAACCACTCCTATAAAAAATTTATTTTTAAAAGTAAGTAAAAGAAATTCAACCTTATAAATCTAAACGCGACATATCAAGCATTTAAATCCATACTTACTTAAAGCATTCAAAAATAAGTTTCAAATACAGTAATAAGACGTTTGACCCATACAAGTTAAAACAAATAGAGTTACAATTACATAGGGTCTTACGGATACATAACCCACTACATCTAAGTACTTGTACTCTACCCAAGGGATAAAGTTAGATCCTTGCTTCAATGGTGCTCCGCTACGCTCGAACTACATATTAACATGCGAACGGAAACAACGATTCTGAACGCTGAGCTAACAAAGCTCAGTAGATACACAACCACTCGACCATGCTTCAGGTGAATCATAATTAAGAGCATGCTATGATATGATGTCAAGATAAGATAAAGCATTGGCGTTACCATAATCGACTAAACACATGCTATAAACAAACAACACCTCAACAACAACATAAAGTAAACAAACTAGGAGTGAGGCCCAATGTCACCCGACACCGGAGACACACCCATGCTCGGAATCTCACATCGAGCTGCTCGAAATCTCGCATCGAAGCGGTATACTCAGAATCTCATATCGAGTCTTCGCTCGGAATCTCACATTGAGCGGGGCCCGAAATTTCGTGATCGGCGGATATCATCACTTGGAATCTCACATCGAATGTCCTTCATTTATCATCCAAAATCTCACATCGGATGACCTTCATATGTTGCAACACTCACTCACTTTGGGTATCCGGTATCCCATCAAACAAGGACTCATAACCAAACAAGTACCCTTATACATGATCCACCACGACCACAAATGATCTACCAATGATCCCTAAAACTAGCTTACCAAGTAATTTACTTTCATTTCAATACTTAATCAACCATTTAATCCATATAAGCAAAGAAGAACATACATTCTTGATTTTACCAATCATTTTATATCATAAGGAACCCATTAGAACATTTGTCATAAATTATAGAACCCTTGAACTCAAAATATAAAACTTGGGCGGATTGCCCGGTGAGTATCGATACTCTAAGGTGAGTATCGGTATTTTCTTCTCTAAATATCGATACTTCATGATGGGTATCGATACACCATTTAGATTTAAAAAATTAGCCCTTGCCCCCCATACCGATACGCTCTATGCCGTATTGGTACTCTATATTGATATTGGGATTGCCGCGTCTTGATCCTTACCCGTACCAATCGCCTACCTTAGCGTCACCCGCACGCAAAGCCTTTTAGGCAATGCAACAGTGGGTACCAATATGCCTCGAGCATACCGATATACCAAAACCTCTATGGAATTCTGCTCTAACGAGGGGGTATCGATCACGCAGAGAGCGGCGTACGATACACCTCTCACAGTTCAACCCCACGAGATCTGAAGGAGTACCGATCTGTGACCACCCCATACGGGTACTCGAGCCTTGATTTTGAAACACGGAGCTTGGGATTGTACCAAACCCTCCCTCAACCACCATGGTTAAGTCTTAAAGCGTTCTAGAAGTTATTTGAAGTCATTAGGTGAGTTTCTAACCACTTTTACCCTTACACATCAATAATTACAAGATTTACCATTGATGACCATCCAAGCTCTAATTTATCAAAACATCATATATCAAGCAACACACACCAAAATGATGATGCACATGAACACATAGAAGTTAGAAGTGTACTAACCTTGGATTAAAAATTGGTGAAGAAGCCCTTAAAGACTCATTCACGTTCTTCATCTTCAAACCCCAACATAACCTCTTCCACCATCATTCCAAGCAAAGCTTACCTCAAAATAAAGATCATTTAGTGCTGAACAACTTTCTCTTCACACCCCATTCAAGATTCACTCTCAAAATTCCAAATATTGACCTTGAACTATTAAGATTTAAAGGAAGAAAATGAGGGTAAGAGAAAGATGAGACAGGGGGACAAGGATGATCTTATAATCTCCCATTTTCTGCAGAAAATTAAACCCCCACCAGCTCTCCCTTACCTTAATTATGCTTTTACCCATTTGCCCTTTTACTTTCACCTAGCCCATAAACAACAAACCAACAACCCAAGCCCAAAACATTTCTTTCAAGACCAACAAGGCTCTCAAGGCCCAATATCTCAACCCAAACACGAAGCCCATGCCTCGAATTAACCCGATCCTTGAGTTTCAAAACCAGGTCATTACAACTCTCCCCCTAAAAAAAATTTATCCTCGAAATTTAAACAAAGAAAAGAGGTATCTTGCCGAAAACCTAACCATACTTTTCGATCACGACCAAGCCCATGACCCTAAGATCTCCACAAAACCTTCCTAACCAAAACTCTTAACATAAATTCTTAACTTTTTACAAGAATCCTTAACAAAACATTCCCGACGTCCAGAACAACACCCGTAATAAACCTGGAGACGAATCAACCAACGATAATCTCAACAACATTATCAAACATCGACACTCTGAACTCACTTCGGATGAGCCACAACTCGGTGATCAAAATTTTCTACCAACACTAGCATTTCCAAAATCTTGAACTCAACCAACATATGCGTCCATAACGCAACACCTCTTCAAGGTATACCACAGAGCACTTCCTCAAATATAATCACCATAATTCACATGTTCAAGAATAACAACCCTATCAATCATGTTCTATCATTCATCTAACATGAAAATACTACCTTCCTTTACAACTTGGTTAACTAATACAGAACTTAACACCTCATTTACTTGAACCTACCACGATATAAGCAGATGCAAATCCACGATCAAGCGATTCTACTAGCCAAGCCACTTCGATTCCCAAAAGAAAATTGTTACCACCACCAAGCTCTACTAGGGGTCAAACCATCAATCTGTCCTCAAAGGTCTGAACACTCTCTTTCACTCCAAACCACCAACTTATTACAACACAAGAATCCGATTCCATATGACTTTACCCCAAAACCCACATTTCTCCAGTCATTCGAAACATCTTTACACTATCTCTATGCATGAAAACAATTCGTCTCAAACCCAAATAAGCAACCCTCTATTCATCGAACTTAAGATTACCTCGACGCGTTCTTAAGTCTAAGACACTCTTCAACCTGCCTTTAGAGTTCAAACATCGCATCCAACCACAAATTTTAACACTAATTCTCATTAACCTTCAACTTACAAAACCAACATCCTAAACGATCTTACAGGAATCTCAAAACTCTTAAATATTAACAAGATCATCAGCTCTGAAAAAAAAATGCTGAACCTTTATTGTTATACATCGACCCACAGCAGCTAATACCACTATATCTCGCTATACCAACGTAAGTACGCCCTAAAAGTGTGAACCTTGACGACATTGCTCGCACCTCTCCTCTACCAAGGAATTCTCGCAAGAAGGTTTAGGTAAATGTCAGACCATAAGGTGATGAACGCTTAATACCGAACTCAACACATCCCTTATCATGGGTACTACTCTACGGCCAAGAGGTTATCCTACTCAACCTTCGAATAGCACCTCGATAACTACTGGTATGTCCACTGCTCTAAACCGCAGACTAACACTCTTGTGTCAACTACACAAACTAAGAATGTCTTATGATCTACTAGGTCCTCTTCAACTAGCATTACATAGCCACGACACACGACACATAAGCCGAGGAGATAGAATTCATTCACGCAGTTTACAAAAACAAAACTGGTTCATTCTAAACCTCACTTTGAGATTCTTACTTGAAAACCAAGGCACTCATCGCACTCACTTGACCAACCATTTGTACAAAAGGGTGAGTCTAACAAATCTATAGGGATTCCGTTACTCTAAACCATACACACCATCCACGGTGGAACCTTTACTTACCAACCCATTAATTTACCAAACAAATATCAACCTCAAGAAACTTATCACATAACCCGTTCAATAAAATCTCTGTCAAGGTAAGAACAAGAAATCAAACTGCCATCAAGAAACTAAAAATCGCAATAGGACCAAATCATTTATCGCACTCTCGAAATAAGCTTGTCATTTCTGGTACAAACAACATATCGTCTAACAAAAGCTCGTGCGATGACTCTAACTGTAAATCTCACATAACCTCTACCGTGATACTTTGACAACTACCCAACACCTCTTCTCGATGAACCTTGACTATGCCCCGAAAAAGTTAACCTCAAATACTAAACCTGTAATTACTCATCCACAATTTAGCAGCCCTTGCCATGTAACCCAATGTCTGGCACTCATAACAGATTTCCCCCAAGCAATAAACATACCTCCACGCGATGTCAACCACAAGGCTCACGAACCGGTGGAAAAGACGCTAAGGTCAAACTATCAACACTCTCCGATAGAGAAGAAATCGACAAGCCCCCTACGAAACTTTCAATTTAGATTTCTGACCAACCCTCAACTAATCTAAAGCAACAACAACCCAAGATTTACCAAGATGTACCCTACAAGAATCGGTCTATTACACCATCGAAGAGCTAAACAGCTAATACAACAACTGAAACTGACACAAAACTTAATTACCTGACATATCCTCAGTTGCAACGCTGTCAATTCTAATCTGTACAGCAGACTGTCTATAACACCTCTCACGCCAAACCTAGCAGTGGATCTCACAAGACCTCTACCTCGATGACCTGACGATGCCCTAGCTCCGCCTTAGTAAAACTCTGATCATGTCGGGAAGTAGCCAACCTCTAAGACTGAACTGATGTATCCTTATCCATAATTGGGCAGTCTCTTACCATATGCCCTGGGGTCCGGCACCGATAGCAACCCTCTAAAGCAGAAAGCATACCCCAAGGTGACACTAGCCACAAAGCTCGCATACCGATGAAAGTGATGCTCTAACAGAACCATCAATGCTCCTTTCTGGAGTAGGAATCAAAGATCCTCTACAAACCCTTAATCTAGGTCCCGAACCAACTCTCGGTAACTGATCCAAAGTAACTCACTTCGAACTCCTTAAAACACAAAACCCCTCATGCAGATAGGAGAGGAATCCACGATATCTTGGGTTTCTACATCATGACCTCTAGAATCTTCAAACCGATTAGATGTTGAACTCTGAAGTCGCTCAAGTGCCTTCGTATCACGGACATGCCCCATTTACTCGGTTGGCATGTCGTGCGGCACTTGAACTAGGTGTTGCCCAGATAAGTCAGCCTTTCTCATGCCCCTTTTTCCAAGGATTTAGCTCGGTCTAGCCTTCTAAGGGTCACAATGCGCTAGGGACTTTAGAGTATCAGATCCCATAGGGGCCTAGCGACAGCTACACTCCAACCTCGTACTTGACCACGAGCACGATGAGGCCCTATAGCCCCAAACCGTCCCTAGGTATTTTTCCTAAGGAGACAGTGCGCCAACCACTAGGCCCCACTGGACGCACACCTAGGCCTCATATGGGCCTAGAAGTAGGTTACTTACACCAAGGAAGCTCGGTCACTAGCCCAGGCGAGGGGGATGGTGGAGACCCGACACCAAACCACTTCCCCGTAAAGAGCTAAATAAAGTTACCAGGAATGTCGTGAGTAGACGTTACTTCGTCCCAAACGAGGATACTTTCTGGATAAAGCCTTTATCGTCTTCCCAAAGCATCTTAACTTGCATCATTGACTTGGTAGCTCCTCAGGGATTACTCATATCATCGCTCGGTCTACCATTGCTCAGTCCTGAACAGGCTTGTCAAGGCAAGATTGCAATTTAATAAAGGATGGCCTTGACATTTCTCCCACACTTCCTCTATCGATGGCATCATCGATGTAGCCCAAGAAGGGATTGTTCTGGCACTTTGCACTATTGGCTAACTCAAAGGACGTCCCAAGCGAACTCGTGGTCATATGCAACTGAAAGTCATCATTCAAGCCTTGTCTGAACCTCTTGCACCTCAACTTTTTCGTGGCAACAACTCTGGGGCATAACGGCTCAAACGCAAAAACTCTTGCTTATAAGCAAACACCGTTCGACCTCCTTGAACCAGATACAGAAACTGGTCTTCACTTCATCCATATGTACCTTACTGATGTATTTTTTCTAAAACTCATCCACAAGGATACCCTATGTCAAGAGCGTAGGCTGTAGACCCGACTCTACAATCTCTTACCATTCGTATGCCTTACCTTTAAGAAAAGACGATACAATTAGAATTACCTTAAGCCTATTCCATGTAATCCTCAAATCCCTCTAAGTGTTCCTTAACCATCAATCCGATTGATCAGGTCATCCTTTCTCAACCCTTTTTTTCTATACTTAGATTCGCAACAATAATGCTCCTCCATTTAAAGGAACATGGCTCCTTTCGCGACTCTCACAACTATCATGTACTTCTCTACTTTAGACGAAAACACATATCTGCCAGGCGTGCTACATCCCCATCACATGGTACCAACCATTAAGGTTCACTTACTAGGAATGACGATGGCCTTTGATCGTCACTCCACCACTGGTCAATCAAAAACAAGCCCTCTTATTCGATCCATAAGGGTCTTCTACCAACACGTAGAACCTTACCACTAGAGGTTCTCACCATGAATCCAAAGCCTTAGGGCAACTTACGGCACATAACCATGATTACTTTCTCAAGCAATGGGAGGAGGGCACACCCTCAACTGCTCCATTCCTTCATAAACCCTACCTTAACATCTGAGATAACTCCGATCTCAGAATCATCCTCAAAGAAAATCAACCAGCATCACGGTCCTCACGACCGCAATCGAATCTATCTTAATATCGTAACTAGTGACATACGCGAACACAGGGTACACCATCTAGATTCTAGTCTTGAAAAGTACGACTTAGACATACGGGCTTGTATTCGATAGGCACCTATTTCCAACTCCTAACCACCCCGGGGTTTTCCTAGAACCGGCTAAACCTAGGCTCTGATACCAAATGTAACACCATCGACCTGGATGCTGCAATTGGGCCACAAGCCCGAACCACTCCTATAAAAAATTTATTTTTAAAAGTAAGTAAAAGAAATTCAACCTTATAAATCTAAACGCGACATATCAAGCATTTAAATCCATACTTACTTAAAGCATTCAAAAATAAGTTTCAAATACAGTAATAAGACGTTTGACCCATACAAGTTAAAACAAATAGAGTTACAATTACATAGGGTCTTACGGATACATAACCCACTACATCTAAGTACTTGTACTCTACCCAAGGGATAAAGTTAGATCCTTGCTTCAATGGTGCTCCGCTACGCTCGAACTACATATTAACATGCGAACGGAAACAACGATTCTGAACGCTGAGCTAACAAAGCTCAGTAGATACACAACCACTCGACCATGCTTCAGGTGAATCATAATTAAGAGCATGCTATGATATGATGTCAAGATAAGATAAAGCATTGGCGTTACCATAATCGACTAAACACATGCTATAAACAAACAACACCTCAACAACAACATAAAAGTAAACAAACTAGGAGTGAGGCCCAATGTCACCCGACACCGGGAGACACACCCATGCTCGGAATCTCACATCGAGCTGCTCAGAATCTCGCATCGAGCGGTATACTCAGAATCTCATATCGAGTCTTCGCTCTGAATCTCACATTGAGCGGGGCCCGAAATTTCGCATCGAGCAGATATCATCACTTGGAATCTCACATCGAATGTCCTTCATTTATCATCCAAAATCTCACATCGGATGACCTTCATATGTTGCAACACTCACTCACTGGGTATCCATATCCCATCAAACAAGGACTCATAACCAAACAAGTACCCTTATCTGCACGACCACAAATGATCTACCAATGATCCCTAAAACTAGCTTACCAAGTAATTTACTTTCATTTCAATACTTAATCAACCATTTAATCCATATAAGCAAAGAAGAACATACATTCTTGATTTTACCAATCATTTTATATCATAAGGAACCCATTAGAACATTTGTCATAAATTATAGAACCCCCGAACTCAAAATATAAAACTTGGGCAGATTGCCCAGCGAGTACCGATACTCTAAGGTGAGTATCGGTACTCTTCTCTAGGTATCGATACTTCATGATGGGTATCGATACACCATTTAGATTTAAAAAATTAGCCCTTGCCCCATACCGATACGCTCTATGCCGTATTGGTACTCTATATCGGTATTGGGATTGCCACGTACTGATCCTTACCCGTACCAATACGCCTACCTTAGCGTACCGGTACGCAAAGCCTTTTTAGGCAATGCAACAGTGGGTACCAATATGCCTCGAGCATACCGATATACCAAAACCTCTATGGAATTCTGCTCTAACGAGGGGTATCGATACGCAGAGAGACGTACTGATACACCTCTCACAGTTCAACCCCTGAGATACGAAGGAGTACCGATACGCAGCCACCCCATACCGGTACTCGAGCCTTGATTTTGAAACCTGGAGCTTGGGATTGTACCAAACCCTCCCTCAACCACCATGGTTAAGTCTTAAAACGTTCCTAGAAGTTATTTGAAGTCATTAGGTAAGTTTCTAACCACTTTTACCCTTACACATCAATAATTACAAGATTTACCATTGATGACCATCCAAGCTCTAATTTATCAAAACATCATATATCAAGCAACACACACCAAAATGATGATGTGCATGAACACATAGAAGTTAGAAGTGTACTAACCTTGGATTAAAAATTGGTGAAGAAGCCCTCAAAGACTCATTCACGTTCTTCATCTTCAAACCCCCAACATAACCTCTTCCACCATCATTCCAAGCAAAGCTTTCCTCAAAATAAAGATCCTTTAGTGCTGAATAACTTTGTCTTCACACCCCATCCGAGATTCACTCTCAAAATTCCAAAGATTAGACCTTGAACTATTAAGATTTGAAGGAAGAAAATGAGGGTAAGAGAAAGATGAGACAAGGGGACAAGGATGATCTCATAATCTCCCATTTTCTGCAGAAAACTAAACCCCGATCAGCTCTCTCTTGCCTTAATTATGCTTTTACCCATTTTTCCTTCTTACTTTCACCTAGCCCATAAACAAACAAACAACCCAAGTCCAAAACATTTCTTTCAAGACCAACAAGGCTCTCAAGGCCCAATATCTCAGCCTAAACATGAAGCCCAAGCCTCGAGTTAACCCGATCCTTGAGTTTCGAAACCCGGGTCGTTACATAAAATACGAAGCCTTAAACTCAAACAATAAAAATCGACCAATTTAGACTTAAAGCAAAATAATAAAATGATGAAAAGTGGTGAACAATGGAAGTTGATAGGGCTTTTCTAAGTACCAAAAAATATAAGATGAAATCGAAAAATTATTAGATGGACTCGGCTCACCTCGTCATCCATGGTTCATCCAATAATATTCACCCATTTCAGTGTAACTTTCAAGTAACTACTCACTCCTTAGTTACATGTAGGAAAAAGGTGAAGATTCACATTGAAAAAAATGACATGAAAAAATATTATTGGATGAGACCATAGATGACGTGGTGAGCCAGACCCTTCTAATAAATTTTTGATGAAATATGTAGTTTGAGTTGATTAAATTGAGAATTGTTAGTTCGTTCTGTCCATTTTAATATTTAAAAAACATTTCAAATTAATTAAAATTTAAATGAACTGGTAAAAATAATGAAAATTTGAGAATGGGTTTGTTTTATGTAATTGGTTTTACAAAAAGAAAAACTCTAAAACGAGCGATGCACACTGCTACACACCACTAACACAATACACCGCTGAATATCAATAAATTTTTAATGACTCTTAAATTATTATTAAAAATCTCAAGGTTTGAACATGTAATTAAAATTATTTCAAAAAAATTAAAATTTTAAATTAATAAACCATTCATATTTATTTTATACTAATTAATTAAAATATTATAATAAAATAATCTATTATCCATAAACCCTAGCATCAACCATAAACCCTAGTCTCAACCCCAAATTTTTTAAAACGAAATCACTAAACAATGGCATTGGTTGCACTTGCAATCCTTGTCCATAGATCGGCACACTCCTTCCAGATTGCAAGTATTACAATTTTTGGCTACAGGACGAACACAAGATTTTATGTAAGAGAGTGTGAACTATCAGAAAGCTATATTAAAAATGTATGAGTACAAAATTACACGATTTTAAGGGTGCAAAATTAGATTATCAATAAAAAGTACAAAAATATATATATATAAAATATAAGGAACTTAAAATTTTTAGGGGGTGTGGCTGCCCCAGCACTCACAACGTTCGTCCCTACTTGGCTATGGCCATAAATGTAAATCAATAATTAGTAGTAAACTAAGTGCTATATAATTTTGAGGCGGAGGCAGATCTATGGCCAAGGATTGCAAGTGCTGCGAATGCCATTGTTTAGTCATTTCGTTTAAAAGAGGGAAAAAAGGTTAGGGCGAGGTTAGGATTTGGGGTTGATGGGTGATTTAATTTTAATATTTTAATTAACAAATACTATAAAATAAATATGAATAATTTATTAAATCATGATTCTAATTTTGTTTTGAAATAATTTTAATTATATGTTCAATCTCTGAGATTTTTAATAATAATTTAAAAGTCATTAAAATTTTAATGAAGTATAGCGGTATATTACGTTAGTGGTGTGCAACGTTGTGCGTCGCCCGTTTTAAACTCATCTTTACAAAAAAAAAAAAATTCTCTTTTTCGGTGTTTAGTTGAAGTAAAATAACTTCAGTCAACGTAAATGATTTTATGGTTAACGAAAAAAATACTTGTTTTCGTATAAAACAACTTCTGTTTATAATTCTGTAAGTCGTTTTTCTAGCTTTTCACCTCAAAACATAAGCACATGAAACAATATTATTTTATGTATTTAATATTAATATTATATTATTTAATCAATTTTTAAGATATTAATTATAAAAATATTTAAAATATATTTATTAATATTTTTAATAATATAATATTTCCATTTTAATATAATAATTTTGACTATTATAATAATATACTCAATTATATTATAATAATATATAATATAATATTTTTATTTTCATAATATAGAGTAATAATTTATTAATATAAATAATAATATTTATTATTTTCCATAAAATATTATTTAATACTATACTATTATATTGCCATAAATAATATTTAATAATTATTATAATATTTTAAAGATAATATTATTGAGTTATTATTAATAAGTAATATTATTCTACGTATTTAATATTAATATAATATTTTATTAATATTTTTTAAAATATTAATTACTAGAATACTTAAAACATGTTATTAATAATTTTAAATATTATAATATTCTTATTTTAATAAGTAAATAATATAATTAATAATATTTATTATTTTAATAAAATATACTAGTAGTCTTAATATTTTTATTTATAAAATTATAAAAAATAATATTTTAATAATTATTATATTGACTTAAATAATATTTAATAATAATTATAATGTTTTAAAAATTATATTATTGAAATTTTAATAATGAGTAACTTTATTTTTGTTTATTTAATATAAATATAAAGTTTTAGTATCATTTTTAAAATGTTAATAAAATATTTAAAATATATTTAATAATTTTAATAATATAATATAATATAGCATTCTTATTTTAATAAATAATTAATAATATTTAATAAATTATAAATAGTTTTAATTTTTTATTTATAAAATTATTAAAAATACTAATTTAATAATGATATTGACGTAACAATATTAACTAAATATTAAAATATTTAAAAATATTATTATTTATTGTATTTAGAATTTAGTATTTATAATGAATAATTTTGAAAAAATTACTAACAAGTGGAAATGATTTACACAACCTCATCCAAACACTGTAAAATAGTTTCTTAAAGTTGTTTTCCAGAAAATGTAATTCATATAAGGGTAAAACTTAGATACACAGGCTTGTGTAAAATTAATTTTACACAAGCCTGTATATTTACACTATAAAAATCTAAATCCTAAATTTCTAACCTTAACCCTAAAAAACTAAACCCCACACTCTAAACCCTAAATTATAAACACTAACCTTAAATTTTAAACCCTACAACCTAAACTCTAAACCTTATACCCTAAACTAAAACTCTAACCCCTAAAACTAAAAGGAATCAAAGTTTTTTCCTTCATATAATGTAAATTATTTTTTCAAAAAATCAATTACAGTGATACAAATGAATATTTTTTAAATTTTAGTTTTATTTTTGAATAAAAATACTATATATGATGAGATTTATTTATGTAACCTTTTGAATTTATATTAAAATCTTTATTATTTTGTAAAGTAAATATTTTTATTGGATAATTATTATGTCTAATATTTTTTATAGTATTATGTATAAAACTTATAGAATATGTAAATCTCCCTTTTTAATACAATAAATTGGTTCAACCTTTAAGATCACATAATCGAAGATGCCACCAATTTGATCTTCAATTCCATTTTCAAATATTGGTTGAGATACAATGTTTCAAATCCCAACGATAATCAAATCCTTCTTTTATATAGAATAATCAAATCATGTTTTAAAAAATATAAATATTATTATAAAATTACATTATATTTTACAATAAGGTTCAAACCCAATTGGTAGGGTAGTAATTAGCACCAAACCTTATTGGGTTTTTTTTTTTGAAAGGGTACGTATTGATTATTGAGTCCGGGTCAATTAACACGAACAAAAATTGGAAATTAATTGATATATAAATTGTGCATAATTTAGATTACATCATTTTAATTATTTAAATTTTAAATTTTAATTAATAAATTCTAAAATTTAAATCTAAAATTATAATCAGGGATAGTACTTAATAGGGGTATGTGGATATCACGCATCCTCAAAATTTTTAAAAATTAAAAAAATGAATTAATGATAAAATTATATTTTAGTCCCTTAAAATATATAATTTATATTATTGGCACTCCTAAATTTAAATAAATATGGTTGACTTTTGTCACTTACCATAACCCTAAAATTTAAATACGACATGTGACACTAAAATAAAGAAGGTTTATTAAACCCTAAATATGACAAATGATAATAAAATAACTGTGTACTCTAAATTTTATAAATTTAATGTATCAAATAAATTTATAATAAGAATTATTTTAAACATTTTTTGTAAAAACATTTTTTTGGAAGGTGAAAATTTCTTATATTTTTTATGTTTCTTATTCTTTGAATTTAGGATAAAATATGAAAACAAATCACGTGATTAGTTATTTAGGGGAAAACTCAGTGGGATTTTAGTAACCGGTAATTTCTAAAAGATCTATAATCCTAAATTCAAATTTCAAATCCAGCTGTTCCAACGGTCATATGATCTAGGGTTTTCTTCCAACGTTTCTCTCCACATTTACACCTTTAAAAGCCCGCTTTTCTTCCCTCCTTTCACCCAAATGAATTTCTCAGTAACCAAACAAGAAAAAAAAAACCCTTCGTTTGTTTCTTTTACTTTGATCTTTGAAGAAACAAAATCCCAGCTAACATTACTAATGTTGCCATGGCTGATGCTCTCAAAGCTCTTGAGCTGGTAAGCCTTTTTCTTTCTTTTGGATCTGTTTTTTTATTCTGTGTTCTTTGAAATACCCATTTCTTTTAAATACATTTTGCTATTTTTTTGTTTGCCGGAAGTTCATATCTGGAACTGCGTATCTTTTATATTTGAAAAATGATCATTCACCTGGTATACCATTATTGGATTCTTTAATCGTGAGTTTTGTTTGGTTGCCAAGAAAACATGGGAGAAGCAATAATGTTATTGAAAAAGATAATGAATATTGCTTCCAAGAATCCATTTACAAGATTTTAAGAATCGTTTACATAGTAATACCCGTTGTTGGATTTTTGATTGTGAAAAGATCATGTTTGGTTGCCAAGAAAACATGGGAAAATCAATCATTTTGTTGGGGAAAAGAAAGAAACTGTGTTTTTAAGAACCCATTTACCTGACAATAATATCAGACGAAAAAGAATCATTTTCTTTTCTTTCTTTCCTTTTATTATAAGAATCATTTTCTTGAAACTAGAAAAATGTGACTTTTCTTTTCAAAGGAAAAGGTTCATTTTCTGTATAAATGATTGTAACAGGTTGAAGGACTTGAGGAGATGCAGAATCAGTCTCAATCCCCAGAAAAGACTGTTAATAAGGAAATTCTTGGCACTGTTACCCAGACTTCAACTAGGAGAAAACCTAGCAAAGATGAACACCAAAGCACACAATCAACCATCAGAACCCGAAGAACTGCAAGAAAAACAATGGGAGTGGAAGAAGAAAACAAAAACTTGAATGTGCCTGAGATTGGGGTTAAGGATCTGATGAAGAGTGATATGCTTGAGACTCCATTGCCTAGTGGTAGGAGAAGGCCTGGAGTGGGATCTACTAGGAGCAAAGTCAATGCTCAGAAAGAAGGTTCAATGAGCGTGCCTACGGTACGAGGCAGTCGGTGAGGTTGCTGGAGAAGAGCAAGGCTGGATTGTGTATCATGGAGAGTGAGAAAAAGCCCGTAAAGGTTGATGAAATTGTAGAATGTGAAGATGGAAGCAACAATGGTCAATCTGGTAAGTTTCTTTGTGTTGAATGAATTTGGGAATTGGGATTCCAATTTTAAGGTTTTTTATTTGATCATCTTATTTGCAGGAGCTACATTAGAATTACCTTTGGCTCGAAATTTAAGTGCATCTCTTGAAGATGAAAGGGAATTGAAAGATGATGTTGAGGGAAATAGCAAGTGTGTCAATGTAGAAAGTGATGAGACTGATGAGAAATTGGTACCTGAGGATGGTTCTTATAATGCAGATGGAATCATAGATCCAAAGGGTATGAAAGCTGGTTATTTTTCACTTTTTACTTTTGTCTTAAACATGCCAAACTCTTTGTGGAATTTGTTTTTTCAAGCCATGGTTGTTGTCACAGTTGCAGGCTCTGATGGTAATGCTGTCTCTGAAGACTCCATCAACTTAAATGAGGAATTGGAAGCTGATGAGGGTGATGATGTTGCTGTTTCCAATGATGCACACGAGATCAAGAACTTTTAAATGAGAAATCGGAAGCAGATGAAACCAATTATGTTGCTGACGAGACCAACAATGAATATGAGGATTCGGTTGTTGATGAGACTAAATCAATTGAAGTACCGGTTCCAAATGCTGAGGATGTACCTGAAGAAGTTGATGATGATGTAACCGTACTTCCAAAAGCTTGAAGAGCATATGGATTCCTCATCAGCAGAAAAGGAAAATGAAGAATCTAATGATGATGATGACTCGAACATCGATGATGGCGCATGATCTGACTGTAAATCACTAGGAGTATGATGATGTTCTAAGTGTTCCAAAGCTTCCTGCAGAAGGCCATATGGTGTATGAAGAATCTGAATCAGATGATGATGATGATGACAGCACAGGAAATGAAGAATCTGATGATGGTGATGAGGCAATCCTTGGCAATTCAAACATCGATTATGCTCCCCAATCTGACGGCAAATCATTAGCTGAGGATCCCATGACAAACATGGTGAATGCAAATGTAACCGAAGCTGAAACCCCACCCCTGTGAGTTCATTCCACAATGCTCCCCAATCTATTGTGGATGACATAGCTCAGAAGGTGGTAAACTATGGTGGTTCGGAAGCAGTAACCGATGTCTGTGTAAAGCCTGCGGATGAATTTGCAGAGACAGCTCCCATCTCAAACAAGATACAGACAGCAATGGAAAAGGTGACCCAAGTGTCGGATAACATTGACAAGGAAAACATTGTGGAGAAGCAACGGGAGATGCAGAAGTTGGAGGATTTGAGTTTAAGACAACTAAAGAAAATGAACAAGATGTTTAAAAAGCTAAACATCACTGAGAAAATGAAGAACAAAGAAGATAATAAGGTGAGGTTACATGAAATACGAGTGCCCTCAAATAATTTTCAGATGCTTAGTGTTTATTTTTTTTGATAATTTTTATATAATTTTTTAAAAAGAAATAGAGTACCAACTAAGCCTGGCTCTGCTAATCATGCATCAATGTTATGTTTATTTGGTGTCTAAGCAGCAAGTTATTGCTTAAATTTTATTTATAATTTTTATTTGATAGTTTATATATTTTTTTAATATTTCTATCATCAATTTGTTTAGGGCGTTTATAAAAAGCAATTACACCTTTGATACATCCAAATAAAATATGGTTTTTAAAATGATAAATGGTCATTTAAAGATCACACTTTTTCATTGAGACATTTATTGGGTTGAACAACCAAAAAAATTAAATTTGTTATGTATGTATACATTTTTTATTCATTAATAATATTTTATTAATATATTTTTTTATTAAGTATAAAATAACTATTTTAATTTTTTTTTCGTGACTGATGTTAAAAAAATCATCATTGTTTTGTAAAAAAGTCTAGTTTTGTAAAAAAAATATACCAAAATATCTAAATTTAGAGAGAGAAACTCCTAAAATCTCTAAATCAGAATCCTAAAGCATCATTGTTGTCACCATTGGCTATCGTCTACTCCCTCTTTCACCAGAACTCCACTGGTCGACCGTCTATGTCATCGGTCTAAATCTTTAAACTGAAATATCTAGATCCCAAAGTTTATTATTGTGGTCATCAGCCACCCCCTTCTATGTTCGGACCCTTAGTGATCAGTCGTCTCTCTTATCATCGACCTAAATCCCTAAATTTTTGAATTTAAATTTAAAAATTCTCAAAATTTTCAATGCCAACCTTTAATATCCAAAGAACATTACTATCGTAGTTGACCGTCGATCACCGAACACCTTTCTGTCGTCAGATCCCATCAGTCAAACGTCCCCTACTTTGGATCTTAAGGTTTTTTAGAAAGATTTGAGATTCATGTAGAAATTTTATGGGATTTTTTAAATTAAGAATTTTATTTTTTAATAAAAATTAAATAAAAATCTGCCACATGTTAAGCTAAGTTGCACGGATACGGGACAGAAAACGTCAATTTTCAAAATTATAGGGTACAGGTACAGAAAGGGTACGGTAAATATAAAATAAATTTTAATATATAAATAATAAAAAATCATTAAAATAAGGACTAAAATTATAATTGTATTAAACAATAATTATAATATAGTTATTTAAATTCACTTCTAATGTTTTTTAAATTATTTTCTAACACTTAGATTAGAAGATTACTAAAAGTAAATGACTAAATTGAATGAAAATTTAACTTTACATTCTAAATTAAGAGAAAATCAAGTACTAAAATAATAAAATTAAAAGGTGACATGGCTGAAATATACCCATCCCTATTTAAAGCTTGAGTGAAGAACCGTTAAAACAAGTTAAAACAAATACAATACACGTAACAAATACAATACACAACCAATATCCCACATCCTTAAGATACATAAACCAAGAAGAGAAAGCAACCTATAAATAGGCGCTTAGCCGCTGAAACAAGGAAGCAATCCAGTCTTGGCCTTTTGGTTGAGATCAAGTGTACGTGGGTTATTTGACACACATAATTAAGTTTATATTTTTTAGTTTGATTGTTCAATTTAGTAGCTTTTTACTTGTACATTCAATCTTTCATGTGTATACTAGAGTTTAATTAGGCTTGAATTTCAATTGAGTTTGATTCAGTTAATTTTGAGTTTAGTTGGGTATAATTTGAACTTTTGAAGTTCAAATTAGTTTAATTATTCTTAAGCTTTTTAAGTTTGGATTAGTTTAATAGTTTTTAAAACCTTGCTCATAAAGAAGATGAGGATTTTATTTCTTATTTTTTAAGTAAATTTATTTGGGCACGTTCTCGGGTACATCCCCAATAAACGTTGACCGTACCCGGTATATGTTTGACCGTCCCTGATAAAGTTAGGACGTCCCCTGCTGTCCCCGTCCCGAAAACGTATCAAGGAAGCTAGACCTCTTAAAGGAGAGTACTTGTACTTCATATATGTCAAGTAATGATTGAATGATAATTTTTTTAACGAATATTACCGAGCTTTAAAATAATTACTAAATTAAACTCTAAAACCTACTTTGTCTAAAATACTTTAAACATTTAACCTAATTTTACCGTTAAACCATAAAATCTGTTGTTTGTGCCTCACCCCAATAATATGATGGGCTATTACGGTAATTGAACCCGATTTAAAAATACATCTAATAATACCATGGATGGAAATGGTGATAAAATATTTTTGTTTATTTTGGTTTCGAGAAACTAATATTAAACATCTTAATTTTAAAAAATTTAAGTTGAATATAATAAGGGTTATATTTTGATACCCAAGCTGTGTAAAATAATTTAAACAACCCTTCGTATTTAAACTATAAAATCTAAAACCTAAATTCCTAGTCCTAACACTCTAAAACCTAAACCTTAAACCAAAAATCTTAAATTTTACACCTTACAACCTAAACCTCTAAACCATAGCCTAAATCTCAAAACCCTAAAATTAAAAAACTTTTGTATCAAAGTATTTTACATATAATAAATGGCCAACTCATTCAAATCAAATTTTATTTGTTTCAAGCATTTTTTCCGCTATGATATTTTTGTATTCTTTGTAACAGACTCTACTTACTTGGATAATGAAATTAAACAAATTATTCAAAAAAAAATAAATTTTATTTGTTTTTTTCTGTTCAATTCATCGCTTTTTAATATTAAAAATTGAAATTATATTATTTTAAGTTTTCATTAGTTTAAGATATTTTTTATTTTATATTATATAAGTAATTAAAGATTAAATAAAAATAAGATATAGTTAATTTTCAATAGGGTAAAACTTTGATACACAAGCTGTGTAAAATTAATTTTACACAAGCCTGTGTATTTACACTATAAAAACTCAAATCCTAAAATTATAACCCTAAAAAACTAAACACTAAACCTTATACACTAAATTCTAAACACTAACCTTAAATTCTAAACCCTACAACATAAACCCCTAAACTTTAAACCCTAACACCTAAAATTAAAAAGCACGTGTAAACTAAAATTTACACGGCCTGTGTATCAAAATTTTTTCCTTTTCAAGATTAGTTTTTATTTATAAATCAAAAGTTGTATTCTAGCCAAATACATTTAAATATTTGATGAAAATCAAACCATATTCATTAAAAACCAAACATAAATAGACCAAACACTAGCATTCATTGCAAGGGTAAATATTTATTGCAAAATCTAATTAATATGGATAATAACCCATTAAATGCTTATAGTATCAACTTAACATATTTGATAGGTTCAAATAACATTCACGGACTTAGGTGAGATGGTAATGGTCTCTCTTACCTTGTTAAGGGCATGAAACAGCTTTAAAACTTGTGGTCAACATCTACTTCCTATATAGATCAACAGAACACAAATGATTAGTCATTGAATTCGCTCTAATTTTCCTTATCTTCTAATAAACCTTTAATTTTAATAAGATTCTTAAATCAATAAATGAAAGACAATGAGGTTAGAAATCTACAGAATTTGCCTCACCAATCCATTATCAGCTTGCACTATTCGAGCTCAATTTTCTCCTCAATCACCCTCGGCAACTTTTGAAGTAGTCGTTGCTGTTCAGATGATTTCTTCAGCATTTCTCTTTCATCTAGTAATCGTTCCAACGTATAAAACCGGGGGTTGTTAAGGTAAAATCATTCATTGAGGTTGGCACTACTCAGGCAATACTTAATTGCCTAAACGTAAGATGAAACTTGAAGGGATATACTAGTTCGAGGTGATTCGTAAAAGTCAATGAAAGATTCCATTTGCATACCCCCGTAAGAAAGTTCGATGAGCCAACTTCCGTTGATGACGTGTTCTAAATTTTTAATTACCAAGAGAATTCACATAGGTAATTCTATGGTGTGACTCAACACCTTAAAAGGATATATGTATCTCCGTCCCTTATCATGCGCAAAATCAATTTTATTCTGCAATCGGACCAATTCTCGTTGAATCCACTGCCAAAAATATTCCAAACAAGTCAAAGACAATTAGAGAAATCCACAATGGAACAAGCATCAAGTAGATACAAAATTACAGATAATTAGAATGGAACAGACATCATAAGATAATTTAAACGACGACCACTAAAATCAAAACCAAAGTGACCAAATGAATGAATTTTCATTACTCAGGAGCGTTATCAATGTAGCAAAACGTTATGTCATGCAAACATAAAGTCGAATATCCTTTCAAAGATGGTACATCATCTAAAATATATCTGCCATAATGGCCAAAAAGTCAGATGTTTCGTAACCGACACTTCCCCCTCCCTTGATGCATGCATACACACCGACAAACAAAAAACACATTTGCATGAGAAAACGGTTCTACCAAAGTGCAAGCATAGCATACTATTGAATGTTCATTTATTAGCATTGCATTTATTCCATAATTCAAACTGCAAGCCCTGAAAGCTAATCAGGTGAAGCATCAGAGCCAACTTATGAGGAATCGAAACGCAAATAAAAAGTTAAAAGCATTTCAAAAGCGTATCAAGAGAATTAGAATAATTCCATATACATACATTCTTTGTTATATCTTCATGCAGACTTTTGGCCCTCAGTTCAAGCTCCACCTGTCAACAAAAATGTTCGGGTTATGCTCCTTAATAGCCTTTCTCTACTAGCTATGAATTTTGAATCAATCCGGATTCTATATATATTAATGGAAATAAATAGGAAGCCATCTCACAAGATAAAATCTCAGTCGCTACCATTCACCTGTCTTTGCTTAAAGATGAAGTGGGAGAAATTTCTAAAATATGGAACGAAAAATAATAAAAGCTATGAATATGTAACACTAAATTGATTTACACGTAAAACCCACATCATTAAGAGTAAAGTATTTAATCTTTCTCTTCAACCGAACTCAAAATTGTAAAATGGCAAGTTGCAATGCACAAACATGTTTTAAGGAAATAAGATCAAATTGCAAAGTCAATAACTCCAAGTTACAAAAACAATTTTCGCCCTGAGTGAAAGAGAGTGTTCTTGTATAGAAGAAAACCGAAAGAGAATTTTCCAAGTCAGAAGAAGAAGAGGAAGTTCTCAAGTCAAATCGAAATGACTTTCATAGCTGCCTTCACACAGTTTTGTTTCTGATTTTTCAAGCAATTATCAATCCCTTAAATGGATTCTTTTTTAACCAATTCTTGAGTTTAGCACATCAGTTTAGTCACAAATAATAATTTGAGTACACTTTTATGCCATCTTATTCATTTCCTTGTAGTTCTAAGAACAGTAACCTTACCGAGAACATAGAGCTGCTCGTATAAACAAACAAGCAGTAATCACTCGTAAAAATTTATCAAATAAGTTGTTTTTAGGAAATTACGAGCTTCTCTAGTAAGAAAGAACTTACGACTGTGGGTTTTCTGATAAGACCGTCTTTCATCCTTTGTTGCAGATCTACACATTCTTCCTGTTAACACAACACTACGCAACTAAGCGAACAATGCAAGAACTAACCAAAAATCACAATAATAAATAATCTCACGTGGAGATTTAAGCAATGGTCTCCTTGTTAATAGAAAATATATTTGTAGAATCAATATAGGATGAAAATATCAACCGTAAAATAGCATACAGAAATGGATATAATCAATATGCACCAACTCAAGGGAAGAGAATAGAACTGCCACTTCAACGTGGTGTGAACCAGCAGCTCTAAGAGAAGAGAACTAATACACCATGAAAGCTCAAGCAGTTACCAGAAATCCGTAATCAAATGGGGTAAATGATGAAGATGAATGCGCACACACACAATTAAACCGCAAGCAAAAAATAGTTATATCATGGGATATTTACTCATCGCCGTTATCATCTAACTGTTTATAGAAAGCCAAGGAAATTCCCTCAGTAAATTTGGGAGAGTCCACACGCTTGAAGCATACAGAAATATATTGCTGGAAATTATAATTCACAAAACTTTAATGCTACATTCGAGAACATGGATTTGAAAATTTTCTATATCTATTTCAGATTCACCACTAAATAGGCATGCAATGAATCTATGAAGTTAAAAACAATAATGAACATTGCATTTTTATGTGTTTTATTATGAAGTATACTTTGTTCAAAATCCAAGTTCCCCAACACAATCTAAATGAACTTAATAAAAGTCCATACACAATCTAAAAAAAACCCTCAGTTGAACTTGAAAGGATCAGTTTTCAAATACGTGCAGAAAAATATATGTTTGTTCAATCAAATTACCGTTAATATGGGGTATATAAGAATTCATCTTTTTAGTGATTTTCATCGATATTCGATATTTCAAAGGAAAAAAAAGAACAAAAGATAAAACTTCCCACACATTTGTTACCTCTGAGATGTCGTCGTCATCTAGCATGTTGATAGGAATATCAACAGACATGCAAGAAACCTCAAGAAGTATCCCCTGGTTGTTGTCAGCATTTAAGGTTTTCTTTATGCCTAAGAAGTAAAGGAATAAGAATTACGAAAATGTACAGAATCTTGAATCATAAATGCAAAGAAGGCCATAAGGGCTAGATTGACTTTAGCGCAAAAGATTTTATTTTAAGATAAATACCTAAAACTTGCAGAAGCTGAAAAGAAGTCATCCCCGAACAGTTTCCGGGCATTCCTTTCACTCTAACAAAACTGCCCACAACCTTTTCTTCGAAATTATCAGGCTGTGTCAACAGCTCCTTCACTAAGCTCCTCCTTAAGTACACAAGTTTCATATTTGCAGCAACTATAGAAGCATAACGACTCTTATCGACAGCATATTGAACCTTTGCTTCAAGAGGTACTTTATGTGGCTTCGATGTTCTCGGCCTCTTGTATTCTGAGATAATCTGTCCACCCCCATTCACAGAACGTCTTCTACTATCAATCTCCTTGTCATCCAAGTTTGATAGTTCCAAGGTACTAGCAAAATGAGTTTTGAAAAGATCACATATCTTATTCTTTTGCGCTGGTTTCTTCTGAGAAAGAGAATTAAAACTTTTCAGCACATAGTATTCCTTATGGAAAAAGGGGTTTTCTTTTGCCTAAAATTTATTTTGAGATTATTAAATCTACTTCACGTTGCGATAATTTTTTCAGTTGCATCTATACCAACAGATTTCAGAATCTCAATGAAATGCTTTGAACCCCATCTAACAAAATTCTCTTACCCGAGACTTCTTTCTTTTGCCAAATGAATCATCTGAATCAGAATCCGAGTCTTTATCAACATCTAATGTTGTGAATACAGTGTCTTTATCTTTAATCTTATCACAATCTGAGCCACTGTCATAGTTCTTCGCCTCAGACTGAGAACGACGCAGGTCGTCAAACTCCAACTCTTCTTGCTCCATTATTATCAACAGATAGTCTTTAAACATGAAATCGGAGGAATTTGGATCTTGAAAGTCTAGCTTGTCCTGCAGACACATCCAAAATTTCAAAAGCCTGTTCTCCAAGAACAAAAGAGAGAGAGGGAGAGAGGGAGAGCGAGAGAGCCTGATTAACAGAGAAGACATATTATAGACATTTCAATCTACTTCTCTTAAAAAGAGTTTCATGATCAAAAAGCCTGTCAATATCATATAATATAGCATTTAAAAAATTCAATGAAAACATGATAAAAAGTCGAAGAGAGGAAAAAATATTGGTTATAAATCCATAATTCAGCTCATAAATAGAGTTTCATACCCCTTCGGAGTCAACTTCCGCATTTATTTCTGCAAGTAGTGCGAGCTCAAAACATGTATTGCATAGTCCTTTGTTCAACTTAACAGGCACAAAGTCATATGCCTTAACGCAGAGCCTACAGACGGAATCGGGGCATGCGAGGCAAAAGAACCGAGGGGGACCACCGCATTCAGCACAAGAATGCCTGGCTGGAAACACAAATAATTGAGACCAACATTATAGAATCAGTCTAAAAGGAATTCAATAGATTATAACAGTAAAATCACAAGTACATCTAGAAACTGTTTGCAACGAGGAAGAAAACGCCACTTAAGCTATTGAAAACTGTTCATAAAAGTAAAATAAATATCATCAGCTAAATCGGGAGTACTAAACAACTAGCTTAAAAATATCATTTAAAGTTAAAGAGACTTACGGCAGGTCCAGTGACCTTCAGACTTCAATACTGAATTTCTCTTACCAATACATGTGGGATGATAAACTTTTCCACAGCCCCTGGAAACAGAGAACAAAGGAATAATATATACTGCATAATTACATTATTGGAGAACTATAAATATGCATCCTTCTATAGGCATAGGCATCCAGGCCTTGAGGTGACTATCGGAAATATGCACGTGCACAAAACAAATATGCTCATTGTTTCCATATATTTGGGGGTTATGTCCCACATTCCGTACCATGGGCAAATGTGTCGGCGGTGGGTACTTTAGGAAACATGAAATTTCCAGGTAACATATGTTATTTATGACCAAATTTCCAAATGCAAAACCTGAGTAATAGAAGAGCATGCAACTTATTGTATGTACTTGTATGAAGTACCCAAGCTGAATAAAAATCCAGTCGCCATTTCGACTCACCGTACTAAAAGAAATACATATACACACACATTCAAGAATTCAACAATGTAAGCACTCGTAAACAAAGTTTTCTAATAACCAATCACTGCCAACAGATCACATGCTTCTTAATTGTTTCCTGAAGATGTCAACAATAAATTTCCAGCAGTACATTTTATTCATACATAGCAAAAATTCCATCAGCAATACTCACATTAACAGTTAAACTTAAATTCCCCCCCCCCCTTTATACCTTTTCTGAACTTTTCCCTTCCTTTTCCATTATTTTTCTGCTTCAGCATACAAAACAAGGTAATCCAAATCTGAAGTTTACTTGGAACAAACAAGAGAAACAAAAGAAACGCAAAAATCGTAGTTCAAAAGCAAAAGAAAAACCCTAATATTACCCACAAAACCAACAAAAAGGAAAAAAAAAAACTCACTTGTGATCACAGAGAAGCAACTTCCCACCATCTTTACAAACAAAGCACCAATCTTCGGCTTCAACTTCGGCTTCTTCACGAACCCTTTGCTTCCCTTTGTCTTGGCTCATTTCCAAAAGGAGGGAGAAGGGGAACAAATCTTTTGTTTTCTACGTTTCTTGCACGTTGAAAGCGTTCGAGACAGTGTCGGAGAGCGTTCAAAAGTACGGCCGTAAGATTAAAAAACCTTTACCAAGCTGTCGTATGTATTATTACTATGTAATAATAATAACACTAAGGGTAAAATACACTAGTAGTCCCCTAACTTTTAATATGCATTTATTACAGTCACCAAATTTTCAAAACTTGCATTATAGTCACTTAATTTTTCTTTCGTTTTTATTACGATCACTATCGCCATTTGTCGGCAGCTGATGTGGCATAGCCACATGTACATTTTCTTAATAAATTAATTCATGCATTTCCACGTTATTTAAAAATATTTTTTACTCAAAAAAGAAGACGAATATGTTTTATATATTTTAAAACTAGAACATAAAGAAACCTTTGTTAGTATTCTAAATTGATAGTAAATGAAAAATGGGGAGACTTTTCAGAATCCTTTGATAAATTTAGGTTTACTTGTAGAACAATCGTTTCATACTATACTTTTCAGAATTCTTAGTGGATTAAGTGATCGGTAAGAAAAAAAAGGTTTTAGGGGTGTAAGCAAAATTTTGATTATTAATTGGTTTAATTTATTAATTCAAATGCTTAATTGGGTGTAAAAAGAATTCAGGAATTTAATTGATTTTTTTTAAAAGTTTAAGAGCTCCTTGCACCCTTAAGCTGATTTTTAAAGAAAAACAAAATCCAACCAATTATCCACCTAAAAAAATTCAACCAATTAAATATGATCATATTGTAAACTTAATTACACTAGTTAGTGTAACTAATAATAACTACAATTACCCTAAAAAATAATAACTACAATTAAAGAAAGGGTAATCTTCATCAGTGGTCTCTTTTATTTAGGACGTGTTTTTATTTTGGTCATCAAATTTGAAAAAGTGTTATTTTGATCACTTATGTTTTTGACATTTATTGTTTTAGTCACTCGACCGTTAGCCTCCGTTAACCCATTAATACGATGATGTGTCACGTTAATAAAAAGTTAAATTTTAAATTTGAGCCTCAAGCTTTTAAAACTTTGTTTTTTCACCATCTTCAAAAAAATATTTCTCTAAAAAAATTCTCTAACCCTAACCCTTCCCTCTGTTATAATAAGTTAACATAAGCAAAGTAACTTACTCTGAGTGATGGATATATATGGAGTATTTTGACTTTCTTCTGAGTGATGCAGTACCAATTACATTCCCGGCAGGAAGTGATGTATGCTCGTCCTCGAGTATGAGTTCGAGCCACTTATATTTCCCAATCGAAATCAAAGTACTTCAGATGATAATGATGGAGGTTTGCAAATGGGTTTGGAATGATTGAAAAAGAAATGAAAATATGAAAATGATGATGGTAGGTAGGCTTGAAATCGGTTAAGGGAAACCAAGAGAGAACCAACACTATATGTAATATTAACCCTAGACTTATACAGTTTCTTAACTAATAACAAGGTAATAGGATCTTGACCTACTATCTATAAGGAGATATGAACCAACGATATCAAAATGGGTTGAACACCACACTAAGGATAGTGATAAGTTCGAAAGAAAGGGGTTGACGCCGCAAGATATTCTTGATAAGTCACTTGAAGTTCAATTAAGAACAAAGAAAGAGAACACTCTCAAATTCTATTAAAATCAAAGTTGTGTTTACAAAAGTGAAATAAGTCTCTATTTATAGGTTAAGGCTAAGGCATATGAATGGATACAAAAGTGGATGAAATAAGGCAATGTGCATGTTCCATGAATCTTCATTTGTGCCATCCAATGCACTTGTTTTGGGATGTGAAAGGCTTGAATAGATGAATGATCTCTAATGTATTCTCCAAGTATAAGAAACTTCCAAGCAACTTCCTTCTTGCCGTACATACATGCTTCAAAAGATGAATACTCTTGGTGTAGCGACCTGAATTTTAAAATTCATGGATCGGTGTAACCCGAGGTGCTAATGTTGTGTTCGGGCTGAGGGTTTGGGCTTGGAGAGCCTTAGTGGCATTGTGAATGGTTGTTGGGCTTGTGTTTTGAGTTTCATATAAGATAGGAATATGATAGAAGGGTAAAAGAGTAAATTACCCTATTTTGGAAGAAGAAAAAATGGGGTTTGGTTTTATGGCTGCAGATTTTGTAAGAGTGTGAGATCACTATTGTCCCATTCATCCTTCATCTCTTTTCTTCTTTATTTTCTTTAGGAACTCAAAGCCAAATATGCAATCTTTGTATTTTTTTAGTATGAATCTTGAAATTCTTGTTAAGAGAAGTGTAATCTATGTTCAAGGATCTATATCTTGAGGTAATAATCTTTAAGTTTGGGGGAGGATGAGTACGATGGGTTTTTTGAGGGTTTTCATATAAATGGCAGAAATGAGGATTAAATCCCATTTTTTCAGCTTTGTAAGGTAAGTTAGTTACCCTATTTCTATCTCCTACAAGTTGTAATCCAAGTTACAACTTCGTGTGTAGTGAAAGAGCTCGGAATACCTACCAAAGGGTAAGGAAAGGAAAAAGCTTGAAGATGGAGCTAGGGGTTGCATTTCGAACTTTGGAAGAAGATTAGTACACTACTAACTCCTTTGTTTCATACACATCCTAAGGATGATGCCTTGTTTTGCTTAAGTTGATATGACTGGTTGAATTTGGATGCTTGAATGCTCGAGACCCTTTAATGGCTAATTCTTAGATTTGTGTTAAAATGGTAGGAAACCACTTAAACCATCTTCCATAATTATTAGGTTCATTTTGGGGTCTTACCTTAGGGTTTTAGAGGCTTGGGATGTGTTATACGAACCCCAGAAAACAATTTTTGGGTTTAAGTAATGATACGGGTTGAAGGCGTATTAGTACCTCGTGTTAAAACTGATGAAATTAGGCCTTTCTTAAAGGGCGTATCGGTACCCCCTGTTACATCAAATTCTAGTAGCAAAAAATTTTATAGGTACACGGTCACGTGTATCGATACAGGGTTGATGTTTAGACCCCTATATGTGTGAGGCTGGGTATCGGTACGCTTGGTTGAGTATCGGTACCTTGGTAGGTGTATCGGTACCCTTTGGGCAATCTGCCCGAAAAATATGTTTTGAGTTTCAAGGGCCTATAATTCGAGACCAATGGCCCAATAGGGTTCTAATATGGTAAAATGAATGGTAAAACTGAGAAACCGAGATTAAACCCTCTTAAATGAGCATAACGTGTAATAACTTGGTAAAATCTTAGGCGGTATTATTGTAATAGCAACCATAAGGATCCTTGGTGGATCGAGTGATGTTGTATACGGTATTATAGATATGTCCTTTCTATGTGCTGAAATGGACAGTTGTTTTGGTTGAGTCACCCTTGATTGTTGGGATCCAAATACCTAGTGTGAGAAAGTATATGTTGCAACACTATGGTTAAAGATTCCAAATGTATGATCCCGATGCTTAGTGGAACTGGGCCCCCATTCAATGATGTTCGATGAGAGATTCTGAGCTTGAAAGTATGATCCTGATGCTTAGTGGGACAGGGCCTTACTCAGAGTGTATGATCCTGAGGCTTAGTGGTATTAAGCCTAACTCTAGGTTTGTTGGTATTATACTTATTGTTGTATGAGATTTTGGTACATCCATTGATATTGATTACGATGTGTTTAGGTAGCTTTAGGTAGTGCCATATGGTATTATATTGCTATGATGTCATCTTTAGCTACATGTTTATATTTATGATTTGCATGAAGCATGGTTGAGTGGAAGTGTATCCACTAAGCTTTGTTAGCTCAGCATTAGGAAATATTTTTCCGTTCGCAAGTTAGTATGTTTGGCACCTTGCTTGGAGGAGCACCATCAATGAAGGATTCCAGCGCCTTGTCTCACCAGAGTACAATACTTATATCTTCGGGCTGTGTATTCGTAGGACCCTATCATGTATTTTGTAACTTATATTTGAATTTAAAAAGAGCGAGTCAAATGTTTTGATAATGTAATTTAAAAAGGAGCTCCCTTATAAATGTTTTTAATATTTATTTATGTTTTAAATGATTGGAAATCAAATGTATTTGGAAATCAAATGCCTAAATGTGACATCCTGGTTGAGGGTGTTACACTTGGTGAATGTATGGATCTAATGCCTTGAATATTATCACCTCTTCATGAATGCGCATATGGTATCTCAAGAGTCTTTCTTCGAAGCTTGATGTGGCTAGCCATATAGGATGCATCTAGGACATAATTTGGGAACACAAAAATCAAATTAATAATAGGTGAAAATAACATGTAATGTGACATAAATATGGGAACATAAAAATATGACAATAATAAAATATAAGAAATATGTAGCAACAAACAAATCAGCTAAAATGTATCAACAATTAAAAATATGTAGCTTCAAATAAATTAAAATGTTCTCTTTTCACTCAATATGTTTACATACAACAAATTGCATGGATTGCATGGCACAAGTCCAACATCCAAAGCTTGCCCAATGTCCCAAGCTTGTTCAATTAATCCTATGAGAGCTTCATTGAATTGTTTGGCTCTTGCTCGAGTGACCAGCCCTCTTGGAAGCTCGATTGGATAGTCTTTCGACGGATCCATGCTCGAATCATCCCCTCCATCTTTAAAGAAATTTGTCCCCAAATCGTCACCTACATCATAAGGAGACAAATCAGATACGTTAAAGCTTTTACTAATGTTATACTCACTTAGAAGGTCCAATTTGTATGCATTATCATTAATCATTTCAAGAACTTGGAAATGACCATCTCCTCGAGGAAAAAACTTTGATCTTTGTTGAGCGGGGAATCGCTCCTTTTGCATGTGTATCCAAACCCAAACTCCATGCAAAAAAATGAATTGCTTGTTTCCCTTGTTGGCCTTGTTAGCATATTGCTCGATTCTCCTTTTACTGTTTTCCTTCACTTGTCGATGTAGAGTCTGCACAAATTTTGACTTCTTTTTGCCATCTACATGCATAAACTGATCAGATGGTAAATAAATTAAATCAAGTGGAGTTAAAGGATTAAAACCATAGATAATCTCAAATGGTGAATGTTTAGTGGCTGAATGTATTGATCGATTGTATGAAAATTCAATATGCGACAAACATTCTTCCCACATTTTCAAGTTCTTTCAAATGATGGCTCTTAATAAGATTGATAGGACCCAATTAACCACTTCGGTTTGGCCATCCATTTGTGGGTGACATGTTGTAGAGAACAATAATTTGGTGCCAAGTTTGTTCCACAAAGTCCTCCAAAAATGACTAAGGAACTTGGCATCTCGATCCGACACAATTATCATCGGTATCCCATGTAGCCGTACCACTTCCCTGAAAAACAAGTTAGCTATATTCGAAGCATCGTTATCTTTATTACAAGAAATGAAATGTGCCATTTTAGAAAACCTGTCGACTATCATAAAAATTGAGTCTTTTCCATTTTTAGTACCAGGAAGTCCAAGTACGAAATCCATAGAAATGTCTAACCAATGTGCTTCGGGGATTAGAAGTGGCATGTACAATCCATAGCGTTTGAGGTAAGATTTGGCCTTCTTGCAAGTGATGCATCTATCACACATCCTCTCGACATCGCATCTCATCTTGGGTCAAAAGAAATGCTCACAGAGTACGTCCAAAGCCTTGGTTACGCCAAAGTGACCCATAAGCCCCCCTCCATGTGCTTTCTTCACAAGAACATTTCGAATGGATCCTTGAGGAATGCACAATTTGCCTTCTCGAAAGAGGTATTTGTCTTGCTTGTAAAACCTATCAAAAACTCCACTTGCGCAAGCTTTGTAATACTCACCAAAATCAAGATCACTGTCATAGAGTTCTTTGATATAAGCAAAACCAAGTAATTTAGAATCCAAGGTATTAAAAAATGCATACCTCATCGACAAAGCATCGACAACGACATTTTCTGTACCTTTCTTGTACTTGATCAAGTATGGAAATGTTTTAAGGAACTCTACCCATTTAGCATGCCTCTTGTTCAATTTGTTTTGTCCTTTGAGATGCTTTAAGGCTTCATGGTCAGTATAGATTACAAATTCCTTGCTCCAAAGGTAACGCTACCACGTTTCTAATGCTCGAACCAAAGCGTACATCTCCTTGTCATATGTCGGATAATTAAGGGTTTCACTATTCAATTTCTCACTAAAGTATGCAATTGGGCATCCATATTGAGTGAGAAAAGATCCAATTCTTATTCTTGATGCATCACGCCCATTCTCAAAAGTTTTTTTAAAATCTATGAGTGATAACAAAGGCGTATTCGTCAAACAGTCTTTGATTAAAACAAAAGAATTTTTTTTGTTCCTCACCCCTAATAAAAGTTTGCAATTTTCTTGATAATCCCCGTTAGAAGGGCGACTATAGTACTAAAGTTAGGAACAAACCTTCGATAGAAACTAGCAAGACTATGGAAACTTCTTACTTGACTTATGCTCGTAGGTCGCGGTCACTCTCGGATCGCTTTTACCTTCTCTTAATTCACTTTAAGTCATTTCGAGCTAACCACAAATCCTAAAAATATAAGTTTGTTAGTATAAAAGGAACATTTCTTGAGGTTTACGAACAAGGTCTTTTCCTTAGTACTTCTAAAACCGATCTCAAGTGGTGCACATGTTCTTCCAATGACTTGTTGTAAATCAAAATCTCATCAAAGTGAACTACACAAAATTTACCAATAAAAGGATGAAGGATATGATACATTAATCGCATAAAGGTACTTGGAGCATTAGTTAGGCCAAAAGTCATAACCAACCACTTGTTTTGAATGCAGTCTTCCACTCGTCTCCTTCTCGCATCCTTATTTGATGGTAGCCACTTTTCAAGTCAATCTTGGAAAAATGCTAGCTCCGATCGTCTAAACGCATGATTGGATGTCGATACATGATGGTAATCTTGTTAACCGCACGACAATCAACGTACATTTGCCATGAACTATCTTTCATTGGTACTAACAAGACTGGAACGACACAAGGGCTTAGGCTTCCCCGCACATTTCCCTTTTTCCATAAACTCTTCAACTTGTCTTTACATCTCTTTGGTTTCTTCGATAGGCTGGTCGGTTCAGAATAGTTACACCAGGGATAGAGTCAATTTGGTGCTCGATGCCTCGAATGGGTGGTAAGACACTCGAAATGTCTTCCAGAAACACTTCTTTAAATTTCTAAATCAAAGAAACAATAGAAGAAGGCAAAGAATCGTTAAAGTCGCTAGTGGTAAGCAAACTTTCCTTGTACACAAACACAAGGAAAGCATGCTTCAAAAGAAAATATTTCCTCACTTCTCTTTCTTTTGCAAAAGCACTCAATTTTTCCATCTTATTTCTTTATTTTTCTCTCATTTCTTTCCCTCAAATTCTTTTGTTTTTGACTCACATTCTTTTCGCACTCTCTTTTTTCATTCTTATATTTTGTTTTTTTTTTGTTTTTACAAAGCTTTCCTTCAAATGAACTTGGTCGTCATGAACTTGTTTTGGCGTGAGAGGTGCCAAAGTAACATTCCTTCCTTCGTGCTTGAAAGTATATCGATTGGTATAACCATCATGCATCACCCGTCGATCAAATTTCCAAGGTCTTCCTAACTATAGATGATCGGCTTGCATGGGAACCATATAACCTCCTTGACCCGGCCTAGGCGCTAGGCCGAACCAAGCGAGTTACATTAGGTTTTCCATAGCAAACCTGAATCAAATATCTCGAATTAGGTCCATTTTTTTCCTTTTTATCTTATCTAGATGCATCATATTACCTAAGGTGTACAACTGGCAGCGGTTAAATTCTCGTTCGAAATGGGCATTGATTTGACATCTAGTTGTGCGAATTTTCAATTTAATGACCAAATTGCAAATCTGGAAATCTACGAGAGGTTACTTAAGTTTGGTGCTACCAATCCTCAATTAGTCAGGTTACATGCATACATGTTCAATTGCAGCTAAAATGAATTATTAAAATACATCCAATTAACATATATGCGAAATAGGGACCAAAATAAAAGAATCTCAACTTCAATAGCCAATTAACTGACATAACAGATTTCGGCATCGGTACTCGGTGTCTTATATCGATACCAGGCTTCATACCTAAATGTTGTACCGATACTTATATACATGTATCGATACCCAAGTCACAAATTATAAGTCTCGTACCGATACACTTCCTCGATATAAGAAATGGCCAAACACAATTTCTAGTGGCTAAAACCCGTACCGATAAGGCTCACCCTGTACTAATACCCAGGCCAAATTCTTACTTCCCAGACCTGATTCAGGCCCTGTGTACCGAAATAGAGGGTACTGCATCGATACTGAGAGGCATGTAATGCCCATTTTACCTGGTTTTAAACCTCCAACCCAACTTAAACTTGCCCCCAAACAACCTAGCATGCATTCTAAGCATCTTGACATATAAAGCATTTATCCACAACATAACAAATCATCAAATACGTACAGTCAGACATGAAGCGTAAACTATAGGCATGCTTCCTAAACATTTCAACCAACATACTCGGAATTTAAACTAAGTATAAATCCATCCAAAAACATCACAAAATAGAACAGCAAACCATCAAACATCATGTTACAATCCCCGGGAGTAAGTACAACCAAATTAAAAATCCCTAAACTTGGACAACACAATGCCTTATTACCAAATGCTTAAAGCTAAAACCATACTCAAGGTCAAACGTTGTCTTAGAATCTCCCTACTCCAATGCTCCCTTAATCTTCAATTTTCTACAAGGAAGAATGAGAATGTAAACAAACATATGCTTAGTGGTGCCACTCTTCCATATTCATCATTGCATTAAATCATGTGTGTAAAAACCAACACTTTTGAATTCCCTTTTCAAAACATAGCATGCATAACAACCATATGCAAAAATATAGTTTTCCACTTGTTTCTTTTATAATGGCATTTATAGTGACCTTATAAAGCCACATTGGATACATAGATTTCCTGGTAAACAACTTCTGCCAAACCATACCTTGACCCGGAGAGTCTCACCTCAATCCTACACAAGGTACAACTTCAACTTGGGTAGTCTACTACATACACAAGCGACACGCCACCAGCCCGAGTAGCCTATTGCATACTCTAGTGGCAATCCGCCAGCATGAGTAGCCTACGACATACTCTTATGGCCTCGGGGCGATCGATTTAACATATTATAGTGCACTTTAAACCCTATGGAATGCCAAATATATCTGATACTTTCTTTGCATGTCGCACATAGCCAATATACACTTTTAAACACATTTACTTACTGTTATTCCCTTTTGCATTTTAACAAACCATTTTTTATATGAAAATATCACATTGCTCAAGGCGACAATTACATTCCATTTAGGAACCAATTCTCAATGCTCTTAGGCATCCATAAACTTGATAAAACATTTCATATATTTCAAAATGATGCATAAAACAACAAGTAAACCAATCCATACTTTTAAACCAAAACATGTAAAACAAGTACCATATCATTTCGATATCCAAAGGCTAAACTAGTGAGAACTTACTTCCTAGCTTAGATAAGCTTGCTAGGATTAAACTAAACTCCCAACTCCTTATTCAAACCTTTAAGAGTGTCTAAAACACATATACACTCACCGATGCGCAACACTTTGCTCGCCGTTGCGTTCCAAATCTTCGAAACGAGCCAACTTCCGCAAAATGGGCTAGGCTTGACCCTTCCCTATTTTGGCTACAAAAAAATAGAGGCAAAATGCATTAAAATGCATTCTAATACTAGCTTACACTCTACCAAGCAATCTCAATGAAAAGGCATATGAAAGCTAGCCGAAACATCAAAAATAACCTCAAACTACCTTAAAAATGAACCAATTAAATATTTTTGGGATTGATTATAAAAATCTCATTTCACATTATACACATACAACCAAAATGTGAATTAACCCAATAAAAACCTCCAGCAATTATCTTGTAAAACAAAAGTTTAGGCTAATCATCAAAATCATCAATAAATCTCATCTTTCCTGAATTAAATTGCAAAACCATGTTATAATCCACAAAACACAAGCCAATTACTAGGTAATATCAATAAAGAACCTTAGTTTTAAGAGAGAAGATGAAATTGACCTTTGAAGAACCTCCTACCAAAATTGACGTAAGTTTTCTCTTGAAAAAAACTTGAGAAATCAATGAAATCTTTGTGACATCACTATAAGGTTTTATTAGGAATCAAATGATGAAATCTCCATTGAAAATAAGTAAGGAAAACTAGAAATCATGATTGGGAAAAAGAGATGGAAAGTGAGGGGAAAATGAGAAAGGAAAATCCAAGAAATTTTAATAGAATAGGAAAATGATTTTTGTAAACAAATTAACCGTCAAAGTCTTACTCAATTAATGTGGAAAACCTTAATTAAAATATTTAGAAATAATATCCCTCTAAGGATTCTTAGTATTGGCCCAATTACATTTTAGTCACTAAAAATAGTTTTGCAATCTTTACAATTTAGTCACTAAATCAAAATATCACCTCGATTAATTTAAATAATTCTCAAATTAATTACCAAAATGCTTGATAATATATTTAAACATTTTAAGTAATTCAAACCAATTTTTATCTCAACCATTTATATTTTTAAAATATTAATTCCCAAAACTCATTTTACTGGTTAATTCAGTCGAACCTGACCCGACTAAACCTCTAAACTTCTTCCCTACCTATAGAGTGTTACAAACCACGACACAAAGGACATCAACATAATACTTGCCAACTAAGAAGGCAAAGGGCTTGCTTGGTGACTTTGATCTCGCCTCCGTCATTAAGCCATTGAAGCTTGTATGGTTTGTGGATGTTTGGTGGCTGTAAGGCCAAGCTTTTCTATCAACAAGCTACTAGCAACAATAGTACAACTACCACCATCTATAATAACACTACATACCTTGCCTTGGATATGGCAACAAGTATGTAAGGTGTTTTCTCGTTGTTGCTGTTGCTCTCCTTCCACACTTTGGATGCTTAAGCTTGTTTCACAACAAGGACTTCACCTTCAACGACATATTCCAAATATTTATGGTCGGTGGTTACTTCGGATTCAACTTCATCCTCTTTTTTGGACTTAATTTCTCCACTATCTTTTAGGAACATGACCCTCTTGTTTGGACATTGACTAGCAATATGTCACCTCTTAAGACATTTGAAGAATTTGATGTCACAAGTTTGATTAGGTGTGGCTTCGTTTTTTCCTTTATTCGGCTCTTTGTTCGACTTATTAGGCTTTAATGTCTCGACAATGTCTTTAATCCGAAAAGTGGTGTCCTTTTTGTAGGCATCTTGCCTCCACTTGGTCGTTGAAATTGAAGTAGTAAAGGTTCGAGTAGTAACTTTTCTCTTTTGTTGTTTTTTCACTTTAATTTCCATATGAATCATGTCCTCAATTTCGACACAGTGTTGGAGTTCTACTTTGTCGGAAATGTCTCGATTAAGATTGGCTAAGAATCTTGCCATGGTAGCTTCCGATCTTCCTCCACATTGGCACAAATCATGGCAATTTCCATCTCTTTATAGTAATACTCAACACTCTGGTTGCCTTGAGTGAAACTTTGGTGTTTTTGGAACAAGTCTCGGTGGTAATGTGTTAGAACAAACCTCCTCCTTATGATGGCTTTCATTTTATCACATGTCAACATGAATCGCTCACCATTTCTGCTCTTACTCAAATTTAATTGATCCCACCAAATGATAGCATAATCAAAAAATTCAATGGCGGCAAGTTTTACCTTTTGTTTTTGAAGTTGTTATGCCATTCGAAGACAAGTTCAACTTTCTTCTTCCACTCCAAATAGGTTTTTGGGTGGGTCAGACTTTACTTGGAAATGAGGAATAACCATTCATATGCTGCTAAGATTGTTATCCACTTGGTTTCAGTTCCCTGAACCTTGATTCCTTGGTGCTTGGCACCTAACATTGAAGTTGGAACCTTGGTCACTTCCTCTTTCACTTTAAATATAGAAGTCATCTTGATTTTGCTTATGTAGGACTCGTGGCCTCCTAGAACCGTAAGATAAACCTTGTTCGAATCTTTCCTCCAAATGACCCAAGCGTTATTCCATTATTGTTAGTTGGATTCGAAGAAATATATCTAACTCTCGGATCAATTTGTTGCACTCGATCTGGGTTTTCTTCACGGCCATTACTTTGTATAGAAGCATCAGACATGATGTACCTTGTAGAAAAATTAATAATAAAAGAAAAAACTCACCAAAATTCACTTGAAGAAAAATGCTCCACTCGTGTTTGTACTCGATGTTGGCTTTTATCCACTCCAATTCTCTCACACACTCTTGACTTTTACCACTCTTGTTCTTTCTCTAAGTTCTGAATAGAACTACTTTGAACTTACCTAAAGATCGTTGTGGAATCGGCTTCAAAATTATATGTATGGTAGGAAAGATGATTAGGAAAATAAGGGAAGGATAAGAAAGAAAAGGCTAGAGGATGATTTGTGGCTACAAATTTTAAGAAACAAAAAAGGAAAAGAGCCTTGTAGATGAAAAACACTTTTGTTTATTCCTTTTGTTGATCTTTCTCTTTTTTTGCTTTTGCTTCTTCTTTTTTTACAATCTAAAAGAAAGAAAGAAATTATAAGATTGATAATTGAATAATAAACAAATGAGTACCTTGATTTAACTAGCTCTAATACCAAATGATGCGTGCTCGTCCTCGAGTTTGAGTCACTTATATTTCCCGATCAAAATCAAAGTACTTTAGATGTAATGATGGAGGTTTGCAAATGGGCTTGGAATGATGGAATGATTGAAAAAGAAATGAAAATATAGAAATGGTGATGGTACGTAGGCTTGAAATCGATTAAGGGGAACCAAGATAGAACCAACACTATATGTAATGTTGACCATGGACTTATACGGTTTCTTAACTAACAATAAGGTAATAGGATCGTGACACACTATATATAAGGAGAAAGGAACCAACGATATCAAAAGGGGTTGAACGCCACACTAAGGATAGTGATAAGTTCAAAAGAAAGTGACGCCATAAGATATTCTTGATAAGTCACTTGAAGTTCAATTAAGAACAAAGAAAGAGAACACTCTCAAATTCTATTAAAATGAAAGTTGTGTTTACAAAAGTGAAATAAGCCTCTATTCATAGGTTAAGACTAAGACATATGAATGGATACAAAAGTGGATGAAATAAGGTAATGTTCCATGAATCTTCATTCGTTCCATCCAATGCACTTGTTTTGGGAGGTGAAAGGCTTGAATAGATGAATGATCTCTGATGCATTCTCCATGTGTAAGAAACTTCCAAGCAAGTCCCGCATTACCGTAATACATGCTTCAAAATATGAATGGTCTTGATGAATGTATGGATCTTATGCCTTAAATATTCCACCTCTTCATGAATGTGCAAGTAGCAACCCAAGAGTCGTTCTTCCAAGCTTGATGTGGCTAACCATATAGGATGCATCTAGGACATAATTTGTGAACACAAAAATCAAATTAATAATAGGTGAAATAACATGTAATGTGACATAAATATGGGAACATAAAATGTAACAATAATAAAATATAAGAAACATGTAGGAACAAACAAATTAACTAAAATTTAACAACAATTAAAAACATGTAGCTTCAATAAATTAAAATGTTCCATTTTCACTCAATATGTTCACATGCAATAAATTGCATGGATTGTATGGCACAAGTCCAATGTCCAAAGCTTGCCCAATGTCCCAAGCTTGTTCAATTAATCCTATAAGAGCTTCTTTGAATTGTTTGGCTCTTACTCGAGTGATCGGCCATCGTGGAAGCTCGATTGGATTGTCTTTTAGTGGATCTATGCTCGCATCAAGAAGCTCAGCCAAGGAAATAAATGCATCACGAGTATCCTCACGCTTAAGGTTGCAAGGAAGAATCGCTTTCTCCAGCAAATAAGTAGGAACATCCTTCATCGAGTAGACATCAATGTCAATATCGCCATTTATTAAAGCCTCTTCTGTTTCTTGTTGTTAATGCTAAGAATTAAAGAATTTTTATTGCTATTTAATTTTGTTTTAAATAGCATTTTAATGTCGTTGATTTAAATAACCTTTTTGCCCTTACTATTTAGCTTATAAATAGTGAATTTCTCTCCCTAAGCAAATGTCATTTTCTTTGAAACACGTCTCGATACATAATTCAACTTCTCTATCCGATGGCAACCCAATTAATTCTTCTAGAAATACTTCCAAAAAATCACATATCATCTGAATGTCATGTCCGCAAACTTCTTTGGTGCCCAGATTTATCACAAAAACCAGGAAGGCTTGACACATGTCATTCATCAGCTTTTCAGCTTGTAACATCGAAACGAAATTTAGCATTATCACCTACCACAACAACCATATAGTCGTCGGCAAGTCTTAGAGAAATCCTTATGGTTTCAAAATTAACAACAGCCCTATGTTCACTTAACCAATCTATACCCATAATGTTAAAACCACGTAATGGAAATTCTATTAAATCAACAGCAAACACATGGCCTTAAACAACTAACGAGCATCTTCTATACATCCTTCTAGCGGTAACGGTCTTCCCAAGAGAACTAGTTACTAGGACACCCACATTCAAATATTTCAACTAGAATATCTAATAATTATGTATGCTCACTTAGAACGTATGAATGTGTGGAACCAGAGTCAACCAAAGAGAATAATGACAAAGATTGCAAGGTAAAAGTACCTATGATCACAAATATACCGATACCAAAAATAGTACTTAGGGTCCTGTACGAATACCAGGCTTTATACCTAAATGTTGTACCAATACTTACATACACGTACTAATACCCAGGTCACAAATTATATGACCCGTACTAATACGCTTCTTTGAGTATCTGTACTTGGGCTTAAATGGCTAAAACTCATATCGATACGGCTTATCTCGTACTGATACCTATGCTAAATTCTCACTTTCTAGACCTGATTCAGGCCCAGTGTACCAATACATAAGGTATTGTATCGATACAAAGAGGCTTGTAATGTCCATTTTACCTATTTTTAGACCTCCAAGCCAACTCAAACTTGCCCCAAACAACCTAGCATGCATTCTAAGCCTCTTGGTATATAAAGCATTCATCCACAACATAACAAATCATCAAATACGCACTATCGGACATGAAGCGTAAACTATAGGCATGCTTCCTAAACATTTCAACTAATATACTCGGAATTGAAACTAAGCATAAATCTATCAAACCACATTACAAAATAAAAAAACAAACCATCAAACATCATGTTACAATCCATGGGAGCAAGTACAACCAAATTACAAATCCCCAAACTTGGACAACACATTGTCTTATTGCTAAATGCTTAAAGCTAAAACCATACTCAAAGCCAAACGTTGTCTTAGGATCTCCTCGCTCCAATGCTCCCCTAATCCTTAATTTTCTACAAAGAAGAATGAGAGCGTAAGCAAACATATGCTTAGTGGTGCCACTCTTCCACATTCATCATTGTATTAAGTCATGTATGTAAAAACCAACACTTTTGAATTCCCTTTTCAAAACATAGCATTCATAACAAACATATGCAAAAATATAGTTTTCCACTTGTTTCTCATATATTGGCATTTATAGTGACCTTATGAAACTACATCGGATACACAGATTTCAAGGTAGAAAACTTCTACCAAACCATACCTTAACCCGGAGAGTCTCACCTCAATCCTAAACAAGGTACAACATCGACTTGGGTAGCCTACTACACACACAAGTGACAAGCCACTAGCTCGAGTAGCCTATTACATATTCTAGTGGCTATTCGCCATCCCGAGTAGCCTACTACATACTCTAGTGATCGCGGGGCGATTGACTTAACATATTATAGTGCGCTTCAAACCATATGACATACCAACTATATTTTATACTTTCTTTGCATGTCACACATAACCAATATACACTTTTAAACACATTTACTTACTGTTATTCTCTTATGTATTTTAACAAACTATTTTTCATATGCAAATATCACATTGCTTAAGGCAACAACTACATTCCATTTTGGAACCAATTCTCAATGCTCTTAGGCATCTATAAACTTGATAAAACATTGCATATCTTTCAAAATGATGCATAAAACTGTAAGTAAACCAATCCATGCTATTAAACCAAAACATGTAAAACAAGTACCATATCATTCCTATATCCAAAGGCGAAATTAAGGAAAACTTACTTTCGAGATTAGATAAGCTTCTAGGATTAAACTAAACTCCCAACTCCTTACTCAAACCTTTAAGAGTGTCTAAAATACATATACAATCACCGATGCACAATACTTTGTTCGTCGTTGCGTTCTAAGCCTTTGAAATGAGCCAACTTCCACAAAATGGGCAGGCTTGACCCTCCCCTGTTTTGGCCACAAAAAACCAGAGACAAAATGCATTAAAATATATTCTAACACCAGCTTACACTCCACCCAAGCAATCTCAAAGAAAAGGGATTTGAAAGCTAGTTGAAACATCGAAAACAACCTAAAAACACCTTTAAACTACCTTAAAATGAACCAATTAAATAGTTTTGGGATTTATTATAAAAATCTCATTTCACATTATACACATACAACCAAAATGTGAATTAACCCAATAAAAACCTCCAGCAATCATCTTGTAAAACAAAAGTTTAGGCTAATCATCAAAATCATCAATAAATCTCATATTTCTTGAATTAAATTGCAAAACCATGTTATCATCCACAAAAAAGCCAATTAATAGGGAATATCAATAAAGAACCTTAGTTTTAAGAGATAAGATGAAATTTACCTTTGAAGATCCTCCTACCAAAATTGACGTAAGTTTTCTCTTGAAAAAAACTTGAGAAATCAATGAAATCTTTGTGAAATCTTTATAAGGTTTTATTAGGAATCAAATGATGAAATATCCATTGAAAATAAGGAAGGAAAACTAGAAATCATGATTGGTAAAAAGAGATGGAGAGTGAGGGGAAAATAAGAAAGGAAAACCCAAGAAAATTTGATAGAATAGTAAAATAATTTTTGTAAACAAATTAACCATCAAAGTCTTACTCAATTAACTTGGAAAACATTAATTAAAATATTTGGAAATAATAGCTCTCTAAGGATATTTAGTATTGGCTCAATTATATTTTAGTCACTAAATCAAAATGTCACCTCAATTAATTTAAATAATTCCCAAATTAATTACCAAAACGCTTGATAATATATTTAAACATTTTAAGTAATTCAAACTATTTTTTATCTCAACCATTTCTATTTTTAAATATTAATTTCCGAAACTCATTTTACCTGTTAATCTAGTTTGACAGAGTCGAACCCGACCTGACCAAACCTCTAAACTTCTAACCCTACCTATGGAGTGTTACAAGCCATATTGCAAAAGACCTCATCACAATACTTGCCAACCAAGAAAGCAAAGGGCTTAATTGGTGACTTTGATCACACCTCTATCATTGAGACATTGAAGCTTGTATGGTTTGTATATGATTGGTGGCTACAAGGCCAAGCTTTTCTATCAACAAGCTACTAGAAATATTAGTACAACTACCACCATCAATAATAACACTACATACCTGCCTTGGATATGGCAACGAGTATGGAATATGTTTTCTCATTGTTGATCTCCTTCCACACTTTGGATGCTTAAGTTCCATTTCACAACAAAGACTTTACCATCAATGGCATATTCCAAATCTTCATGGTCGGTGGGTACTTTAGATTCAACTTCGTCCTCTTGTTTGGACTCAATTTCTCCACCATCTTTTAGGAACATGACCTTCTTGTTTGGACATTGACTAGCAATATGTCCCCTCTTGAGACATTTGAAGAACTTGATATCAAGAGTTCGATTAGGTGTGGCCTCATTTTTTCTTTATTCAGCTCTTTGTCTGGATTATTAGGCTTTGATGTCTCGACAATGTCTTTACTTCGAAAAGTAATGTCTTTTTTGTAGACACATTGCCCTCACTTGGTCGTTGAAATTGAAGTTGTAGAGGGTCGAGCAGTACCTTTTCTCTTTTGTTATTTTTCCACTTTAATTGACATATAAATCATGTCCTCAATTTCGATATAGTGTTAGAGTTCTACTTTGTCGACAATGTCTCGATTAAGACTGGCTTAGAACCTTGCCATGGTAGCCTCTCGATCTTTCTCCACACTGGCATGAATCATGGCAATTTCTATCTCTTTATAGTAATCCTCAACACTTTAATTGCCTTGAGTGAAACTTTGGTGTTTTTGGAACAAGTCCCGGTGGTAATGTGTTGGAACAAATTTCCTCCTCATGATGGCTTTCATTTCATCCCATGTCATCACGAGTCGCTCACCATTTCACCTCCTTCTCAAAGTTAATTGATCCTACCAAATGATAGCATAATCGAAAAATTCAATGACGATAAGTTTTACCTTTTTGTTTTGAAGTAGTTGTGACATTCGAAGACAAGTTTAACTTTCTTTTCCCACTCTAAATAGATTTTTCGGTCTTCCCTTGGAAATGAGGAATAACCATTCGGATGCTGCTAAGATTTTCATCCACTTGGTTTTGGTTCCTTAGACCTTGATTCCTTGGTGCTTGGAGCCTAACATTAAAGTTGGAACCTTGGTCATTTCCTCTTTCACTTTAACTATAGTAGTCATCTTGATTTTGTCTAAGTGGGACTCATGGCCTCCTAGAACTGTGAGATAAAACTTGTTCAGATCTTTCCTCCAAAAGACCTAAACGTTCTTTCATTGTTATTAGTTGGATTCGAAGAAATCTATCCAACTCTAGGATCAAATTGTGTTGCACTCGATCAGGGTTTTCTTCATGGCCATTATTTTGTATGGAAGCTTTAGACATGATATACCTTGCAAAAAAATTAATAATAAAAGAAAAAAACTCACCAAAATTTACTTGAAAAAAATGCTTCACTCGTGTTTGCACTCGATGTTGGCTTTTATCCACTCTAATGCTCTCACACACTCTTGCCTTTTACCACTCTTGTTCTTTCTCTAAGTTTTGAAGATAACTAATTTGAACTTACCAAAAGATCGTTGTAGAATCGACTTCAAAATTATATGTACGGTAGGAAAGATGATTAGGAAAATAAGGGAAGCCTAAGAAAGAAAAGGCTAGAGGATGATGCGTGGCTACAAAATGTAAGAAACAAAAAGGGAGGAGAGCGGTTTACACGAAAAACACTTTTGATTCTGCCTTTTATTGATCTTTCTCTCTTTTTTTTATTTTGCTTTTGCTTCTTCTTATGTTTTTGTTTATATTTCCCGATTGAAATCAAAATACTTTAGAAGTAATGATGGAGATTTGCAAATGGGCTTGGAATAATGGAATAATTGAAAAAGAAATAAAAATATGGGAATAATGATGGTAGGTAGGCTTGAAATCGGTTAAGGGGAACCAAGAGAGAACCAACACTATATGTGATGTTGACCCTAGACTTATACAGTTTCTTAACTAATAACAAGGTAATAGGATTGTGACCCATTATATATACGGAGATAGAACCAACAATATCAAAAGGGGTTGAACGCCACACTAAGGATAGTGATAAGTTCGAAAGAAATGGGTTAAAGCTGCAAGATATTCTTGATAAGTCACTTGAAGTTCAATTAAGAACAAATAAAGTGTTATTCGACCGGGACGATAATGACGAGACAAGTAAATAAGCGCAAACGTAGAAAAGAAAAATAACACCAAGAATTTACGTGGAAAACCCAAAAGGGAAAAACCACAGGCAGAGGGCGAGAACTTTTACTATGATGGAGAAAGAGATTACAATTGACTTATGATGTTCTATGTAAACCCCTAATCCCTACTATCTATTTATAGGGATAAATTCCTTGTTTACATAGAAACTTGCATAGAAACAAATTCTACTCAAACTGAGTTTCATACCTTTAATTAATATAAAGTAAACAAGATCTACTAAAAGTATGATTCTAACTTTAAACCAAATCCCAAAAGAATTTGGATCACAAATCTAACAAATCTCCACCTTGAGACAAATTCCTGTCGAACAATATCTCCACCTCTTCCACGAAACCCCTTCAAAGGGTAGTCTTCAGCAATGAAAATCAACCGAATCCAAGCCTTGCCCAAGCTTGGATGTACAAGGTAATTTAGTCTTCACATCGGTAAGATCAGCATTAGTGCCAAATTTGCTCACAACTATATCACCACGAGCAATAACACGACCCTGATCATCAATGGCACTATTACCTTTCTCATTATTTATCTTTGAAGTAAATTGAACTCTCTTAAGCTTTTCAAATCCGTTATACCCACGGAATTCAACTTTATTATTCTTTTCAAATTTGTTATGCCCATAAAATCAAACTCTTTTTTGCCTAGCAGAACCGTTATACCCACGGTTGTCATGTTCAACACAAAATCCTCTTTTACTTGATTCAATCAAGACGCCTTCACCAGTAACATCGTCATTTGAAACGCAGGAAGAAACAACAGATGCGTCACCTAAAATAGTTAAACCTTGCAGAACATAAAAATTGGCTGCTCTTTTATACCTTTTCATCACAATGAGAGCGCCCTTGCAAATTTTCATAGCTCTACCTTCATGGGAGTATTTGTACCCTTTTGAATCTAGAGTACCTAACGAAATCATATTTCTTCTTAAATTTGGAACATGCCTCACATTACCAAGTGTTTGAACAATCCCATCGAACATCTTAATCTTGATTGTGCCAATACTGCAACTTTACAAGAGACATTATTTCCCAACAAAACTGCACCTGTAGACACAAGTTTATACGTCGTAAACCAATCCCGATTTGGACTCATATGAAAACTACTACCAGAGTTAAGAATCCACTCCTCACTCGCTATAGAGTCTTCGCCGGAAGTAACTAAAAGTTCACCATCGTTATACTTCTCTGCAATATCAGCTTCATCTTTACTAGAATTCTGATTCTCAAATTCTCTCTTTATCTTATTCTTTAATCTGTAACACTCAGATTTAATATGAAATCTCTTTTTGCAAAAATAACATGTTTTACCTCGATTTGATAACTTGGACCTTCCTCTATTTTGACTGCCGGAATTACGATCACCTTTTCTTCTGCTGTCTGAACTAGTCGATCCATGCACCATGAGACCCTCTGCTTGGAACTCAGAGTTGGTAAGATGTTGCATCTTGTCATGTGAATTCAAATTATCATATACCTCTTTAAGAGTAAGGGTATCACGGTTGTGTAGGAGGGTGCTTCTAACAGACGAATATGAAGTGGGCAATGAGCAAAGTAAAATCAAATATAAGTCTTCCTCATTGTACTTTACCTTCATCATTTCCAAATCTAAGAAAATTTCCTTAAAATCGATTAGGTGGTTTTCAAGACACGAACCTTCTGCTAACTTGTGGGAGTATAGGCGTTGCTTTAGGAGCAACTTGCTGGTCAAAGTTTTCTTCATGCAAATTTGTTCCAATTTTACCCATAAGTCAACAGTTGTCTTCTCTTTGTGAACATCCTGCAAAATACTATTTGATAAGTGCAAACGAATATGGGAAGCAGCTTTTCTATCCTTGCAGTGCTTCTCTGTATCCGACCATTCTTTCGTCATATTATCAAACGCATCTAGTGCTTTATCTAAATCCATTTGAATAAGAACATCTCGAACCTTCACCTGCCATAGCGAAAACCTGACGTTATGATCCAGCAGCGAAATTTCATACTTTACCATCGTCATTATCCTGAGTAACCTAAAAAGCTCTGATGTCAATTTGTTATACTACCGAGACAATAATGACGAGACAATTAAATAAGCGCAAACACAGAAAAGAAAAATAACACCAAGAATTTACGTGAAAAAACCCAAAAGAGAAAAACCACATGCAGAGGATGAGAACTTTTACTATGATATAGAAAGAGATTACAATTGATTTATGATGTTCTATCTAAACCCCTAATCCATACTATCTATTTATAGGGATAGATTCCTTGTTTACAGAGGAAACTTACATAGAAACAAATTCTACTCAAACTGAGTTTCCTACCTTTAATTAATATAAAGTAAACAAGATCCACTAAAAGTGGGATTCTAACTTTAAACCAAATCCCAAAAGAATGTGGATCACAACTCTAACAGAAATAGAACACTCTCAAATTCTATTAAAATGAAAGTTGTGTTTACAAAAGTGAAATAAGCCTCTATTCATAGGTTAAGGCTAAGACATATGAATGGATACAAAAGTGGATGAAATAAGGCAATGTTCCATGAATCTTCATTTGTTCCATTCAATGCACTTGTTTTGGGAGGTGAAAGGCTTGAATAGATGAATGATCTTTGATGCATTCTCCATGTGTAAGAAACTTCCAAGCAACTCCCGCATTACCGTAATACATGCTTTAGAAGATGAATGGTCTTGATGAATGTATGGATCTTATGCCTTAAATATTCCCACCTCTTCATGAATGTGCAAGTAGCAACCCAAGAGTCGTTCTTCCAAGCTTGATGTGGCTTCCAAGAGTCGTTTTACATGAAGACAAAACTCAAAAGGCATGGATAATAGATCCATTTCACTTATTTCCTTTATCGTGGTGATCTGTTTCTATAGGTGATATAAATGCATTGTATTTAAAAATACTAATGCACTCTTGAAACCTCTATTTTTGGCTTTAATAATAATAATGACAAAAACTTTTACGTTAAATGGTAGAGCATTTACATGTTACACGTTTTATAAAGTTAAGTATTTAGTAGAATACATTTATTATTCAAAGCTCTGCTCATCATGGATTGGTTTCGAGTATGCCACGTTTCCTTCATGGAAGTTACAAGATAACATTTGTGGTTTTGGATTTAAATGTATCATTTTTTAACTGTCATCATTTATAAGAGAAATCGAGAGGATAATAAACTGATCACGCATCTTCATACACCATTTTATCTAACTGAGCAATTTTTGTGTGTATGTAAATGTGCAACTCTTAATATCTGATGGTATTATGGCATATTAATCATATGACTTTGTGAGTTAGTAACGAATTAATATATTGACTCGGATTATGATAGTTGGTTCATGTGGAGATTTGAAACCATTTATTCCCATGTGGGTAAGATTATTCAGTTACTGAACTAAGGTGAAAATAATTGTGAATTATTTTTATCGTACTAATAATTTCTTTTAAGAAATTTATATAGGTAACATGACAGTTAGAAATTTGACTGTTAAAGATTATTTTGAGTTGAAGAGATTCAGAAGATAAAAGTTTATTACTATCAGTAAATTATTTTAATTTTTATTACTATTAGTAAACTATTTTCAGGACTAACCATGTATAATCTTTGTTTGAATTTAGAAGATTAAAAAAAGAGGATTCTGAGGTCATTGATGATAAGAAGATTGAAGATACAAACATAAGGTGAGGATGAACAAGTATATTTAGAATTTATGATTCTATCTATGAGGTCAGATTACTTAGACTTGTTGTCTATTCATTTGTGTTTTTTATATCACATGAATTTAAATTGAGCCTTTAAGCTAGTCTGCAAACTTAGTGAGCATGTTTTAGACTATGGTAAAGACTAAAGTCTAGAATGAATGACTTTTCTAAGCAGTGAACCTTATATTAAAGTATGCTTAATAAGATATTGTTGTGAGCAAAAGTATCAAGCATAATTCTTTAAGAGGCCTAAATTAAAGAAAGAGGAAATTCATAAATAACTTATCGAATGGCATTATGAAAATGCATGTCTAGGATTGGTTCTATGAAAGTCATGGTATTTAAGCGTGCCTAGTGCACCGCCTCTCTTTCATGGTAACCTACCTAGTGCATTGTTCTTTAATGTGCTTACTTTTATAAAAATACTATGACAAATAAGATCTCTTTAAACTTAGTGTAGAAGTTAAAAGAGTTGAGATTAATTTGGTTGAGTAGATTACCAAATTTAGTCATATTAAATAAAATATGTGATGGCCTCTTTAGGGCTAATATGTTGAATAATATGAATGAGATTATGACAGACATTAGTGCTACTAAAATATTGCTTGTAGCTATTAAATCTCTTTGGGTTATTTTCTTAAGTAGAGGAAAGAAACTAGATGGTCTTTCTCAAGAGTTGTGTTGAAAACTCTTGTAATAAATTTGAGATAATTTTCCTGTTGTTAGGAAAAGTTAAAAAACTCCTCATAAATATTTTTATAATTTTCCTAAACACTTCTTATGAAGAATTAGGAAAACTGAAATTCCTTTTGAATGATAAAAAGTTATGAATGACTACTGATGAGATATAAAGAATTTCATAATCATTTGAGATTATGCATACTAATCTTAATGATTAGTAAATTCTCAAAACTTTGAAAATATAATCATGTGTAAACAAGATTTGAGTTTGTTAAAACATAGTTTTATATTTACAACTCATATCAAACTTTACTCTAGTATGATTGAGTATTTGCTTACACGTTGTCCAAGACACTTATGGATTTATTTCTATCTCAATAATGTTAGAAATGTGGGGTGTCTTAAAATGATGATTAAAGTAGAGAGGAACCTAGTTGATTCGCTTTCCAAAGGTTAAAGCCGAAAGTTGCTTCTAGATCCGTCGAAGGGGATGAGTCTAAAGCCTATTGGTTGAGGAATTCATGGTGGATACCCAACTTAGTTATCAAATTTCAATGTGGTCAAACGAAACCATGGAAAGACTCATAGTGTACATTTCTACCTACCTATCCTTATGAAGAATAATGTACATGCACATGGCGAGCTTTATTGCTCTTAATAAATTCATAGCCCAGGATTTGGGTGGTCTTAGTGAGAAAGACTTGATAAATTTACCAATTTTGGATGAATATCTACTCTTAATAAGTTCATAACCCAATGTTGAGTGGATGGTCCTATCACAAAGGACTAGACGAACTTGCTACAAGAGATGATGGGTTTTATTAATCTATTAATGAATTCAATCCCAAGAGTTTGGATGATCCTAAGTGATAAGGACTCATTGAATTCACAGATTAAACATGTTGAGTATTTATTCTTAATGACTTCTTATCCTAGAGTTTGGGTGGTTCATTTAATATGAACTTGAAGAAATTCACCCTATTTATTGTGAGGATGAGCTATTGTAAAAGCTCTTAATTATTTCATAGCCTAATTTTGGGTGGTTTATGCTGAGATAAACTTGATGAAGTAACCTACGTAAGTGAGAAGGACTAGCCACCTTCTATGAAAAATGTTGGGCCATTTTTCTAGTACACTTACTATAATCCTGAGGCAAAGGGGCTATATATATACATTTGTATATATACTCTGTAGACACATCGCAGACTTTGGTGGATGAAGATGTTAGTTGTGTGTTATGATTTCACCCTAATATTAGAAAGTTCAAGATTCATTCACTTATCTAATAGAAGAATTACTCATCATCACTATGTACTAGTTCCAGAAATGTTCACCAGTGTTTAAGCAACTAATCTCGCTATTGCTTTTCTCGTGTTTTAACTTTAATGCTCTCATTTTTACGAAAGAGTTCTTTTGCATTAGTGGGGGAATGTTGTTAATGCTCAAAATTAAATAATTTTTATTGCTATTTAATTTTGTTTTAAATAGCATTTTAATGCCATTGAATTAAATAAACGTTTTGCCCTCACTATTTAGCTTATAAATAGTGGGCATCTCTTCTTATTTGAGATATCCCTAAGCAAATTTCATTTGCTTTGAAACTCTCTTTCATTTTCATAAACATTTATTGAGTGTTGTTCTGAGTTGAGAGAAGAGCAGTACTGTAACACCTCGATCCCGAACTACATTCGGGTCACCCAAAAACTGACCCATCAAATTTCCATTTAAAAACAATAAGTTTAGCCATCATTTAAAGGCATTAAACACCCATAAATTCATGTAATTAAATAAGCGTTTAAAAAATTTACAAATAGGAGCTCCGAGTTTAAAACACCGTATACCAAAATAATATTTCAAATAAAGTTACAGACTCAACAATGGAAAGGTCCTATGAATACATTAGCCCAAACTAAAATAACAAGTACTGTACTCTGAACGATTACGGTGCTGAGAAAATCCTCGTCGATGTGCTCCTCCAAAAGATAACGTGTCAACCTAATCATAGAAAAACCACACATCCGCACACTGAGCTAACAAAGCTCAGTGGTACATTTCTACTTTACCATAATTTATGATTATCATAAAATAAGCATACAAGATAAAATAGTTAGAGAGCATAGATAAGGCTTTTTTTATCTATGAGCTATCATCTAGCCTACACAAGCTAGAGTACTTGATCACCTATCTCAAGGCATAAAAAGTCTACAAGAAATCTTACATGACCCACAAGCTTTACCATACTAGAGGTCACATACTCGAGCTCACATAGCCCATCAAGTTAATACATGTCATACCCTGATCACTCAGCCATAGGGTGCATAAGCTATCAATCTATGGAAACCACACAACATAAATAAATACATCATCCACATAATGGCCAACGAAGCCCTACTTTACCCCTACTCACATAGCCGTCGGGTTACCCGTGTTTACACAGTCGTTGGGTTAAATGAACCATATTTAGATCACCATAGCCATGGATACGTCCTAGACATACTTGGATCACATTAGCCATAAGTTTTCTTTACCTGAGGTCACTCAGCTAATCAGATTACTTAAGCTCACTTAGCCTATCGAGTTTATTACCTTATCCTGATCACCATAGCCACAGATAGGTTTCTAACCGCATCTAGATCCCTCAACCTGTGGGTACTTCGGATGTACTTGATCACTCAGTTCAAAGTACACATCCCTTTATATAATTACCATAGTATTGACTCTAGGGCATCTGGATTCCTTTACCAAAACATAAGATAACACATGCTCCATGAGCACTCATACACCTCACCAAGAGGTAAGTGGCACCAAGCCAAGCCATCAACAAATTCCCCAAGACATGTGTTAACTCCCCAAAAGTACTAATTTTTTATGCTTATTTTACAATGCTTTTGTTTGTCTTTAAGTAGATATGTTTGCATTTAGTTATTTTGTTGCCAGTGTGAAGGGTTATTTTGTCGGTTTTAATGCATGACATAAGTAGGCAAGCATTGCAGAGAGGCACTGGCAGAGAACACAGGAGAGGAAGTAAGAGAATTGTCAAGTAGTTGTTGGCATAGATAGACCAAACAATGCCAAGCTCGGCTGACAAAGGATTGACGTTCAATGGTCAGTCAAGGTAGCTGTTAGACCTTGTACACATCAGCCCTAGGATTCAAATCGGGATAAGAGGATAACACGTCTTATCCCTTTGTGCATTCAAAATTCAAACTCAAAAGCTTATCCAAGGGTTTCCACCCAAGCCTATTTAAAGGAGTTCAAGCCACCACTTAGGGGGGATGAAGAGAGGCTGCACCGTGGTGAACCAAGAGGCGACGTGCTTTGACCAGCTGAGATCAAGAGCTCTAGAGCATTCAAAGGGTTGTATCGAAGGATCTACTTCTCGACCATTCTCTTAGTCTTATTTGTTTTTATTTTGAAATGATGATGAGAAACGATGATGTTTTGTGGATGGACCCCCTAACCATGAACAATGCTTTTACATTTGGTTGGGGGTGTTTACGATTAACGCTGGTTTTATTTTTGGTTTTTAATAATATAAATGCCTTGGCATTATTTTCTATCTGCTAGTACTTAATTTTCTCAAATCATTTGCCATATGACAGTTGGCATAGCGTGCTTATTGCACCTTAATATCTTAATAGACTTAAGGGGCATCGATCAGTTGCCAGATTGTAATCACTAATTTTGTTCGGGCTCTATTTTGTTTCATTTGTATTTCAATAATGGGCTTGTTATTATATACCATACTATATTAATGAGTGTGTTAATATTTTTAATTAGTATTATTATTATATTATCATTATTATTATTATCATTTGGCTTTAACTACTACTATTATTACTTATATTATTATTACTTATTACTATTATATTATTAATATCATTACTATATTATTATGCTTATTATCTTATTATTACTATGTAATCATTATGTAATTAGTTTTTTATCGTTATTATTATGTTATATTATTATATTACTATTATTATCGTTATATTATTATATCAGTATATTATTATATTACTATTATTATTAAACTAAAGCTGGAAACAAAAAAATCAAATAGTATTTAAAATAACAAAAGCTCAAGTTTTTAAGGTCCATTTACATATTTCAATAAACCAAAATATACACAAGCATAGCCCGTTAGGGCCCAGATCCTAACCCTAGTTACACATAGCCGAAAACCCTAACTTATTATGGCTTTTATGCTCAGCCGCCCCACATCTGTTAGATCCAAATTGGATCTAACGATCCAGAGATGATACGGGGAAGCTTCGGGAGACTTCACGCGCCCACGCGTCCGTGTAAGTTGGCTCTTCAGTCAACCACGTGTGCGTAGAGCTCACCCTTCAGCTCTTCAGTTGCCATGTCACGCCCACGCGCGCCTCTTCAGCTTCTCTTTGGCCCCCTCCACTTCTACGTCAACCGTCCTATGTTGGTCCCCTCATCCGGTAGTGGCATAAGCAATGACAATAACGACAATATCAGAGCGCATGGTACACAAGCAAAGACAAAAGACTCAGGTATTTCAGATCAGACATGCAACCAGCGGATGATTCAGAGTCGACAACAATAGAGAGGTACATGAATGCGAACAAAATTCACAGCAACAAGGTTTTAGATTTTTTATATTTCATTATTTTCCTTTCATGTAATGATCCGGTTATAAAATCGAATCCTAAAAAGCTTGTAACTTTACGGGGAATTTATCAAGAGAAATACAAGGAAAAAAATCTCGATGTATCTTTTTTTATTTGCATGCATGTAAAACACAAAAAAGAGAAACAAGAGTTAGGGTTTTACCTTCGTCTTGTCGCTTCGTTTTTCTGACCGTCCAAGGGCCTTGGGGAGGCGTAGATCTCCTGGTAATAAGCCTGGAACCCTTAGGGTTTCATGGTGAACCAGTAAAAGAGGTTGGAGCTTCAGTTTCTAAGTCGGGAGGGTTTTTCACTGTTTGTTTTTTTTTAAATGGGCGTTTCGGGCTTTGGTTCTGGTTTTAAAATTGGTAGGGGTTCGAAAGGTTTTTTTAGGGTTTTTACCGCCAACTAGCGGTAGCCGGCATGGTGGAACATCGTCGGAGTCTGGGTTTCAAGGCTGTTTTTTGAGTTTATGGATGAACACGGCCATGTTCATCACTGTTCTAGGTTGGGACGAGAGAGTTTTGGGAGAGTTTTGGAATTTTTTGAGAGAAAGGTCATTTCTAAAAATAGGGTCTGGATTGAAAATGGCCAAAAGAGGGCATGAATATCCGGAGTAAGCCTTTTATAAGTTTTATTTTTTAAATGGGTTAATAACCCTATAGTCCTTCCGTCCTTTGCTTTTTACATGCGGGAGCCATTCCACATTTTAGAATCGCACCCATGGTCCCTTCACCTTTTCGAAAATTCTCAATTTGGTCCTCAATTTTGATTAGACTTATCTTTAAAAAGTGAATTTATTACCTTCGGGTCCCTACGTGTTTTCAAAACGTTTTTTAAACCCTTCTGCCTTTCGTAATAACCCCTAGGTCCTCCTAGTTCTATTTTGTTTTTAATTTTGCCCGATTTCAATTTAAATCTGTTTTTAAAACAAAAAATATCATTGTTGGCCCTAAATTTTTGTTTAGTTTTGATTTTGATCCATTTTCCAGCATTGAAACTACCTTTCGGGTCCCTGTTTTTCTAATGCCCTCTCAATGTAGTCATTTATAGTGCTAATGTTCTTTTTTCTTTTCGCCATCTTTTTTTAAATCATTAGCATTTTGCATTTTTTTGGCATTTAATTTATGTGTTTTGGTTTTTGCCCCTTTTATTATTTATATGATTGTTTGTACATTCGATTCGCTTGCTTGTTTTGCCCTTTTGTTTTTAGGTTAGCTAAGGGTGATTTAATTTAATTTAATTAATATAAATTATGTGCTCGACTTATTGGGGTATAAGTTTTAAATTTAATTAAATTAAATTAGGGATTAGGTTAGTTGGAACCTTAATTAGATTTAAGTTCAAATTATTTTAATTAATTTAAATTTGTCCTTAGCTTATTGGGATGAATGTTAAATTAATTAAATTAATTGAACATCTCTTAATTACTCTTAGGATAAAATTAATGTTTGACTTAAATGAATATTTAATTCAATCATAATTATTAACTTGATTAATTTTGAATAGAATCCTTAGCTATTGAGATACTAGTTTAAAATTAACCAAATTAATTATTTTGATTCAAGATAATCAATAAAATATTAGGTTTTTTTAGTTTTAGGGTTTAATTAATTTAGGGTTAATATTAGACTAATCTAGTTAACAATTATATCATTAATTTAACCTTCCATAATTTGGGCCTTTTAGGTTAGTACTTTAGTGGGCCTAGGTTTTTATTTTGTTTACTTCTTTATCATGCATCTTAATTGTCATTCATTTAAACTCTAATCCTTTCAATGGGCATTGTTCATTAATCAACCTTAATTATAAAAGGGGGTAATTATTAATTCTGATATTTGTGTCGTAACAGTGCTGACTCATTGGATGTTGACCAAATATTCGAATTAGTTCTCACCGTTTGAAGTTAAACTTCAAATAAAATCGGGCAAGTCATGACATCATATGTAAATGCTTGCATCATGCATAAAGATGATGTACTTGATTCGAACTGTAATTTAACACGGTAGTCGATCTTATTCGATGTCGGTTTAATTTATGATCCAATGTACAATTGCCCTTATTAATTAAACATTTAATTAATTCAAGCCCGTTAATTTGACAAAAAGCCCGTTTAATCAAAGCATAGATCTAGTTATGACCATTTGATTAGATCCGATTTAAATTTCAACGATTTCCATCAATTAAAAGCAACATATATTTTGGTACCGATTTTCGGGCATGATGGGGGTGCTAATCCTTCCCCACATGTAACCAACTCCCGAACCTATTTTCAAATGAATCTCTGGTTTTATAGTGTCCGACCTACCTTAGTGGTTGGTGGCGACGCCAACCATCATTTCATCTCAAAATTTCTGAGATTTTCTGACATCACCCACTTTTTCCAAAACCCCACATTTTTCAAAAGAATCTTCAAAAACATTTAAAATAGTTTTTTTTTTAATTTTTGAATTTTTCAATGGTGATTTCAAAAGAGTCACTATAGCTGGCGACTCTGCTAGGGACATTTTTGTTTTTACAAAACAAAAAGAGAGTTAAGCCAAAAGAAAATATTTTTTTGCTTTTAATGATAGAAATTTTGAAATTTAAGTTGACTTTAATCAATTTCGTCTTTCTTGAAAATGTGATTTTAACTATACGGGCTTTGATAATTGGTGGTTTTGCATTAATTGATCATTTAATTTTTAAGGAATCACCGACGTGTGTTGCATCATGAATATCAAGCTTTATAACTGAGCTCTGTCCCTTAAGTGGGAGTGAAACGCCACATACCCACGTAAGTAGCCCTCTACGGGTCGGTAATTCACTTCCGGGATCTACGCCTTTTGACATGTGAGTAGCCCTCCACGTCACTAGGTCGTGCTTTCCCTCGAACCTAATCCAATTTGCAAGCTTGTAATGGGCCGAAATTTGGGGTTCTTGTTACCTTAGTAGGTAATAAGATAGGTTCAAGTACATTTTCTAGAACCAAACCCACATGCGTGAGAACTTAAGAAGCCTACCTTGATTAGAGCCATGTGGATAACCATATCAAACTAAAATTCATGTAGCTAGGCTGTTTTGGTTTGTGTTTATCCAATTCTTTTGGTGATTCATTTATATGTCACAAATCCTTTGCTTGTCTCATTTTTTGATTATTTTTTGTACATATTCATGGCACATTCATTCGAAATGTTGATTCAAGAACAGTTCAAAATTGAAAGCTCTTAAAATGGAAGAAAGAGTCCATGACATCGAGAAAGAGGCTTGATGCCTGTGACCGATCAAGAAATTGAGCAATGACTAATCTAGATTAACATTATATGGTAGACCTTCTTCTCGATAAAATGGGACTCAATCTTCATTATGAGAAGTTGTTTAATGAGAATGTTCGTGGATCAACATTCATATGCATTCGTTTGTGGATTTTTTAATTATTTGTTTTTAATCATCTATTTGTCATTTATTCATACGCATTGCATTCATTCATGAGGAAATCAAATTAATGGTGGAAAATGCTGTGGCAGTCAGTTTAAGCTGCCACCGTTTCGCACTCGTACAACACCCATTCTCAATCAAGAGTCATGGAAGATAGATTGACTATATTTGAAAAGTGGCAAAGGGACATCGATGAACGCTTGAACGGTATCAATTCAAGGATTGAAAATTCTCATAAAGAGATCATAGCCTGCGTCATTGCTCTGCTATAAATGAGGGATGGAAAAGCCCACATTTTTTTATGAATGCTCTAATGTGGAGAACCTAGGCGAAAACACATCTCACACGAAGGCTCAACCGGAAGGGTCAGTTCTGAAGAACGTCCACATAGCTGGGGCATCTGCCAACAACCCAGTAGACGTGGGGCATAATTTTGAGAATAACATCGATGCAGATATCCCATATTTGAATATGATGAATGAGATATAGACAAGACTAAAAAGGGAGTTTGAGGAGCAACGCCTCTAAATAGAAGATAATGTTAGCTCGATGCAATTGACCGATGAATATGAAATTAATGCCTATGAACTGAGCTTGGTATCTAATTTGGACATCCTGCCCAAATTCAAGGTTCCAGACTTCGAGAAGTATGATGGAACCACTTTTCCTTCAACCCACTTGACTATGTATTGCCGTAAGATGGCGGCACACTTGAAGAATGAGAAGCTTCTTATTTTTTCTTCCAAGATAGCTTAACTAGGGCAGCAAACCCTTTAGTATGCTCAACTAAACCGAATATATGTAAAGACATGGAATGATTTGTCGAGAGTCTTTATCGAGTAATACAAGCACGTGAAGGACATGATCCCAAATAAAACATTACTTCAGGGTTTGACTCAGGGGCAAAATGAGAATGTCAGACAGTATGCCCAAAGATGTAGGTACATCGCAAGATAAGTTCTGCAGCCCATTTTGGAGAGTGAAGTCACCCGCCTGTTTATGGATACATTGCAAGGTCCACTCTTTGAAAAAATAATCAGCAATGTATCTTTGGGATTCTCTGAATTCGTGAATGCGGCAAAATCCATTGAGGCTGCTTTTAAGAGCGGCAAGCTCAAGGCCGGGGAAAATCTGCAAAAGTACCCTAAGAAGAGAGACAATGAGGTGAGCCATGTGAGTACTCATCGCCCGAACAATGTCACAATCACACCAAAGACAGCGGCAACAAGTTCACAAGGGCCCGGCCAAAAGGAGCCTAAGAAGGAGAATGTCTTTACTCATTTACCCATAACTTACATTGAGTTATACCCTAAGCTTTACGAGGAAGACTTGGTTCGCCCTTATCACCTTACTTTGATGCAACCTTCTTATCTATCATGGTTCGACCCTAAGGCTAAGTGTAAGTACCACACGATAATCTCCGGCCACAACATCAAAAATTGCAAAGCCTTTAAGAGGATGGTTCAGAATCTGCTCAATACCGGAGTTATACATCTTGACACACAGGATGTGGCTACCAATCGCCTAACCACAGTAGCCATTAAAGGGTCAGGTCTTTCCGAGAGGTTAAGGGATCAAGAAATCAAGATTGGCTCTTAGTTGCCGAAACTTTTAGATGCATCTTACCTTCGTCTTTTTTCTTAAATATTAGTTTGCATAGATGTCTTTGCATTTCATGTTTTCCATTTTCTTCTTTAAATCAACCTTGCTACTTTTGGCCCGGAAGTAGCAATGATCTTTTGTAAAGGGCACTTGTCATGTTTGCGGATTTTTTATTTCAATGAAAATATGCATTTTGTTAAATCATGAGTATATAAGTATGTCCTTTCTTACCTCAAAAGGTCATTGGATATCATATGCCTATTGTGACATTGATTCAGATGGAAAGATTAATCAAATATCGTGATCACAATGAAGAAGAATTTCTTGCTCAGCACGCTCGGGTCGGTAAATTGCGAAAAGCGAGACTACTACTCCTTCTATAATGTTCGATAATGACAAAATCTCCTAGGAAAGACCATTGGAGTTGCTTAAATTTAAGAATTCTTTTAATATTTAAAAAAAGAAAAATAAAAAATAAAAAAAATTGTCTAGATGAAGCTGTGGGGAAGAACCAATCTAATAAGGAACTATATTCCACCAGTTTAATACCCCAATATCAAAATCAATGAACAATCGAATAAGTCTCAGAACATCCTGATGGAGCTATAGGGGAAGAACAAATCTAATAAGGAACTAGATTCCACCAGTTCAATACCCTAGCGCCATGGATGGATCATTGAAGACATTGACACCACCATAATTGCAATTAATACCCAGAATTCTCAAGAGGATGATTATAAGAGGAGAAAAATGTTAAGAACTAGAGGGAGTAGTTTTCAAACAGATCAACCAAATACCATAATCATGAGGATGAACTGAGTCATTTGAGAAAGATATCACAACTTCAAATATCGCCTCAACATTCAAAGGCAAGCCTTTGATCATCGGGGGTTGAATCTAAGATACTCCAGTATTTGATATTCAAGGAATCATGTTCTCGTTCTTCATTTTTTTCAAATTTGGGTCCCCTAGCCCTGTATATAAATTTAAAAAGGCATCAGTCATTAAAGTATCAGTTAGCAAATTGATCCTCTTTAAAACAAATTTTTTTTATTCAAGAAATTGATTTCAAACTGCAAGGTTTTTTATGCAAACGGTCATCTTGGGTTGACGAAGAGTAATAAAGCCCAACCATGAAGGGGCAATGTGAGGCTTGAGGTGATGAGGTGTCCTTCAAAGAAAGTGGGGCAACTCTGTCTACAAGATAACAAGAACTTTAAAACTTAAAACCCCAAGCCAGAATGGACAAGAGAAGACTTTTTGAGCCATTTGAGGTTTTTCTAACATCTAGAGAGAAAAGGTAAGCAACAAAATTTTTAGGGCAAAAATTTTGTTAGGGCATGAAGGTGACAAATTAGTTCAGATCCTTCTGAGAAAAAAATTAAACAATTGAGCAAAATTCAATAATGACAGTTTACAGTGGAAATTTTGAAAAGACACTCTAAAAGGTTAAACCTGAGTGTGGGATGGGGTATTCCAGCCACAGTGGAGCCCAAGTAAAAAAACAAGATCGAGATGTTTCAATCAACTTCCTTGGAGAACAAGACTCCCTCAAGGGGTCATCATATGGCATTCATTCATGCATCATATAGATAGACATCCCTAGGTCAGGGGGCATGCTAACACATACATCAAATTATTTCACTTCTTTGACATGCATTTAGAGATTTACAAAGATCTTAATCTATGGCTTTGCAATGGAAGAAGTAGATTCCAGCAAGATCTCAATTCATACTTTCATGAAACCAAGCCAAGACTTCGATCCATGACTTCTTGAAAAATAGATCACAAAAAAAAAATTGAGAGTTTCCAATGTGAAGAACTCATCCAGCAATAATCAAGGGTTCCTTTTAAGAAGAGCCCATCCATCGAAGTTTCCAGGTGTTACTTCAGGATCTACACCAAAGCCCTTAGTGCATGGTGTTATTTTCGAATCGTCAACTTTCGATGTCATATATTAGTATACCAGCAGCCTACATGTGCTAAATTTCATTTTCTAGCTATCAGAAAGACCTTTCATGTACATGGTGAGCTAGGTTGTCCGTAAATCCTTCAGTGTTGGACCTTTATTTTGGCAATCAAAAAGACCTTTCATGTGCTCGGTGAGCCAGACTGTCAGTAAATCCTCTAGTATTTGACTTTATTTTCTAGCTATTAGTAAGACCTTCCATGTTCATGGTGAGCTAGGTTGTCCGTAAATCCTTCAGTGTTGGACCTTTGTTTTGGCCATTAGTAAAACCTCTCATGTGCTTGGTGAGCCAGACCGTCAGTAAATCCTCTAATGTTTGACATTATTTTCTAGCTATCAGCAAGACCTTCCATGTGCATGGTGAGCTAAGCTGTCTGTAAATCCTTTAGTGTTGGTGAAATACCCCAGTTTTAGGCCTAGCGGTTTTAAGGCTAGTTAGACGGTTCGGTGCATCGGGTTAGAGATTTGAGTCAAATTTGGGAGCATATATTTTTCTGAAAGATAAAAATATGGGAAATGTTTAAAAATCCTATTTTAACATATTAAAAATATTGGTGAAAGCAATTTTGGAAAATAAGCTTTGGAATGGTGACATTTTGACTAGTGACTAAAATGCAATTTTTGAAAACTGTTTTTAATAGGTGACTATTTTGTAAAGAGTCAAAACTTTGAATCTTTAAGGAGCTATTTTACCATTTGGTCTAATCTGAGTTTTCTCTTAAATAGTATTATTTTTAAAAGAGTTTTAATTAAAAGAATTAATAAGGATTTAGTTAAAAGGTAGTTATTTTTCCAAATCATAATTTGACGTAACTTTCTTTCTCTCATATTTTCTCTTAAAATACTCTTAGCCAGATACTCTTTTTCCTATAAGAGATTCAAGGTAATGATCTTGTTTCTTTATCCTTTGATTTTCTAAATGATTCTTTAACTTGTTTTCTCAAAAATCTTATCGAATCTCATCGTTTTTCAAGAGGAAAACATCCAATTAAGGGGAAACTCACTCATTAGAGGTAATTTTCGTTCTTCTCCTCTAATGAAAGGTTCTTTACTAAAATCCCCAAGTTCTTGACTCTTTATATATGTTTTCTAATGGATTTTAATTGATTAATTATTGAATTTTGCTTAATTGAGGGTTAATTGATGGAATCTTGTGATTTTCAAAGTGGATCTGTTTTTCCAATGTTAAGGATTGATTTCAATCTTATTTTGGATGTGTTATATTGTGGATAAGTTGTTTTTAATAATGGAATCCCGAAATTATATGAATCTCTAATTGTTACGTTGTTAGTTAATGGTTTTTGGGTTGTTGTTGGAGTTTAATCATTGCTGGAAGTAAAAGGATATTGTGAAAGGGTTTTTAGATGTTATTTGATGTAGTTTGATGTATTGAATTGTTATATTATGGCTGGGTTAAGATTGAGAAGTGTTTGAGGTTGACTTCGGTAAATTTTGGATGGGTTTTGAGTGGACATCTTGAGAGCAGTGGGATTTTGGTTTGAAACAGAGAGTTGGATGCATTTTAATGTATGTTTCCTCTGGTTTTGTGTGGCCAAAATAGGGGATAATCAAGACGTAGCATCTTGAGGTGGTGTGTGGCTTGTCGGGGCTTATTTTGCGGTAACAAGCAATGCGAAATGAAATCGGTGAGTGGAAACAGTCTTAAAAGTCTTTCAAAGGTTTGAAAGTTGTTTTGGAAGCTTATGTTAAGTTTGAAACACTTACCTAAGCTTGGAAGTATGTTTCCCTCATTTGCTCTTTAATATCGGTTCGGATATGAGCATGTGTGATTTATGTTTTGGTCGTAAACATTGTTTGATTTACTTACCGTAAATGCATGATTTTGAGTACATATGCAGTGGTTTAAAAGTATATGAAATGCTAGTGAGCATTGGTTTTGATTCCGGTCGAGTATGTAATATTGATATGGCAATGTGATTTGCATATGTGGGGATTTTGTGTAATGCATTGTAAAACAGTGAGTAAATGGTTTTGTAAATGATATATTAGCTATGTGACAAGGTGAGAAAATATTCGGATATAGTTGGCATGCCATAGGATAAAGTGCACTATAATATGTTTAAAAATCGATCGTGATTAAGGGTCTTTGAGGTATAGTGGTCGGCTACTCAGACTATGTTGTTATCACTTGGGTTGAGCGGTCGGTTTCCCTTGTTGATGTAAAGCCTGCATTCGGCATGGTTGTTAAATCATGCGGTCGGTATGGTGTAGTTCTTGATGATGGTCAATCATTAAGGGAGATCCGTGTATCCGATGTGTAAAGTTAACGGTAGGTTAAGTAAATATTAGCGGTCGGCTAATCAAGGATAATGGCCGACTATCCGAGGTCACTATAATTGCCAATATATGAGAATTCTATTGTTGATTCTATTTCTTATGCTTTGGAATTTAAGCATGTTTTTGTATTTAATGTTTTGGAATTCAAGCATGGTTTTGTATAAAATGCTTTGGGGGTTTAAGCATGTGGTATATACATTGTTTTGCATATGGTCGATATGCATGGTTTGAGTTGGAATCACTGAAACTTGCTTAGGTTGTAAGCATGGTTTGAAATCAAATGTTGGTTTTTAAGGGTTTTAATACATCATTGTTTTAAGAGCATCCTCACTAAGCAAGTGTGCTTACGCTCTCTTTTTCCTAATGATGCAGAGCATTAAGGCTTGGGGCAGCAAAGGCAAAGTCGTAGTGATCCAAGAGGCAAAACAATTTTGAGTATGAACTCGGTTTATGTTTTCGGTTAATAAGGCAATGTGTTCGCCATAGATTTTGGGATTTGTAATTCTGTTTTTCCCTAGTTTTGAGAACGTGCAATGCTGTGATTTCTGAGTTTGATTGATGTTGTTAAGTTTGTTGTGCATCGTTACCCATGGTTGATGTTATGAGGTTGCCTAGGTATGCATCTAGATGGTCTTGCTTGGATGGCATGCTTTGATGATCATAACATGTTGAATTGGGTGTTGAAGTGATATTGGCTTGATGCTTGTGATGGTAAATGTCTATTTGAGCACTTTGGAATATTTGGTGGAATGTTTTACGGAGTATGCCTCTAGAGTAATCTTTATGATAGCATAAGCATGTTTTGTTGCTAAATCATGGTTCAATTGTAGGTATATGTATTGTTGAATGTTTATATCCATGTATGCAATTTGCTACGATCCAAATGCATCAAGATTTGAGTGAAAAATCTGAGGAAAATGACATTACAGACCTATGTGTACTGATACGCAGGGGACCGTATCGGTACGGCTAGGTAAAATAGGGCAGTTAGCATCGGTATGGGCATTGAAGTATTGGTACGGACAAGCAAACTAAACTTGGCATATTGGTACGGGATAGAGTGTACCGGTACAGGGACTCGTTACTAGAAAATCACTTTTTGAAGGAAAACTCGTGTACCGAAACACCAAGGGCTCGTACCGGTATGGCTTTTGTATTATGCAAGCTAACGTGGCGTATCGATACGGTACATTGTGTATCGGTACCCGTTGTTGTTCCGTATCGGTACGGCCATGTACGTATCGGTACGGGAGGCAGTTTTTACAGGTAATGTCATGGAAACCAATTTCAGGTCTCTTGCGTTTTAGTCCCTAAGTATTGCAAATGTAATTGAATGCACATGGATGATTATATTGACTTGAAATTTGATATGTGGGCTTGTAAATGGACTAATTGAGGATTGGTAACTTTAATTTCAATTTTAGACAAACAATTTAAAGTATTTATGTTTTAGTCCTCATAATGAATGTGATGCAATTGACCGCCTATTTGTGATTCGTTTTCTTCTAAATTTCACCTGCTGCGAGTATGGACATGTAGGATTAATAACTTGTATCTAGACAAGATAAAATGGGAAAAATGGACCGACTTTTAGTAACCCTTCTCCGGTTTGCTTCGGCAAACCTAATGTAGCTAACTCGATTCGGTCGGGCGTCTAGGCCGGGTCGAGGGGGTTATAGTTGGACATTTATTTTGGCCATCAGTAAGATCTCTCATATGCTTGGTGAGTCAAATCATTTGTAAATCTTTCAATGTATGGCTATAATTTTACAAGTCACCGGTAAGACCCTCATTGCGTGGTGATTTGTGTTGTCAACAAAGCCTTCGGTGCTTGATCATTTATCTCTCGAACCATCAATAAGACCTTCAGTGTATAGTGACTCGAGCTCCGGTCTACGAATAGGGAAGTGGGATAAAATTATTCTGCCTGTGAGTTTATGGATGAAAATGGCCGTGTGAGGGCCCAGACCTAACCCTAGTTACACATAGCCGAAACCCTAACTTATTTTGCCTTTCATGCACAGCCACCCCATAGTCGTTAAATCCAAATTGGATCTAACGGTCCAAAAATGATGCGGGGAAGCTTCGGGAGACTTTATGTGCCCACGCGTCTGTGCAAGTTAGCTCTCAGTTGACACACGCACGTGGAGCTCATCCTTCGGCTCTTCAGTTGCCATGTCACCCCCACGCACGCCTCTTCAGCTTCTCTCTAGTCCTCTCTACCTCCACGTCGACCGTCCTATGCTGGTCCCCTCCTCCAACTGTGGCATATGCAATGAAAATAACGATAATATCAGAGCCGCATGGTACACAAACAAAGACAAAAGACTCAGGCATTTCAGATCAGACATGCAACCAACAGATGATTCAGAGTCGACAACAATAGAGAGGCACATGAATGCGAACAAAATTCACAGCAACAAGGTTTCAAATTTTTTATATTTCATTATTTTCTTTTCATGTAATGATCTGGTTATAAAAATCGAACCCTAAAACGCTAGTAACCCTACAGGGAATTTATCAAGAGAAATATAAGGAAAAAAGCTTCGAGGTATCTTTTTTTATTTGCATGCATGTAAAACACAAAAAATAAAGAGAAACAAGAGTCAAGGTTTTACCTTCGTCGCATTGCTTCTGTTTCCCGATCGTCCAAGGGCCTTGGGGAGGCGTAGATCTCTCGATAATAAGCCTGAAACCCTTAGGGTTTCATCATGAATCAGTGAAGGAGGTCGAAGCTTTAGTTTCTAAGTCGGGAGGGGTTTTCACCATTTATTTTTTTAAAAAAAGGCGTTTTGGGATTTGGTTCTGGTTTTAAAATTGGAAGGGGTCCGAAAGGTTTTTTAGGGTTTTCAGCACCGACTAGCAGCAGCTGGCAAGGTGGAACATCACCGAAGTCTGGGTTTCACGGCTATTTTCTGAGTTTATGGATGAAAACGGCCGTGTTCATCACTGTTCTGGGTTGGGACGAGAGAGTTTTGGGAGAGTTTTGAATTTTTTTGAGAGAAATGTCGTTTCTGAAAATAGGGTTTGGGTTGAAAATGGCCAAAAAAGGGCATGAATGGCCGAAGTAGGCCTTTTATAAGTTTTATTTTTTAAAATGGGTTAATAACCCTATAGTCCCTCCGTCCCTTGCTTTTTACATGCGGGAACCATTTTTCATTTTAGAATCACACCCTTGGTCCCTTCACCTTTTTGGAAATTCTCAATTCGGTCCTCAATTTCGATCAGACTTATCTTTAAAAAGGGGATTTATTACCTTCGGGACCCTTTTTGTTTTCAAAACACTTTTTAAACCCTTCCGGCTTTTGTAATAACCCCATGGGTCCTTCTAGTTCTATTTTTTTTAATTTCATCCGATTTCAATTTAAGTCTGTTTTTAAAATGAAAAATATCCTTCTTGGCCCTAAATTTTTGTTTAATTTTGATTTTGATCCATTTTCTAGCATTGAAATTACCTTTTGGGTCCCTCTTTTTCTAATGCCCTCTCAATGTAGTCATTTATAGTGCTAATGTTCTTTTTCCTTTTTGTCCGCTTTTTTTTAAATTTTTTTGCATTTTGCATTTTTTGGCATTTAATTTATGTGTTTTGGTTTTTGCCCGTTTATTGTTTATATGATTGTTTATACATTCGATTCACTTGCTTGTTTTGCCCTTTTGTTTTTAGGTTAGTTTAGGGTGATTTAATTTAATTAATATAAACTATGCCCTCAGTTTATTGTGGCATAAGTTTTAAATTTAATTAAATTAAATTAGGGATTAGTTTTTTTGGAACCTTAGTTAGATTTAAGTTCGAATTATTTTAATTAATTTAAATTTGTCCTTGGCTTATTGTGATGAATGTTAAATTAATTAATTAATTGAACATCTCTTAATTACTCTTAGGATAAAAGTAATGTTTGATTTAGATGAAGATTTAATACAATCATGATTATTAACTTGATTAATTTTGAATAGAATCCTTGGCTTATTGGGATACTAGTTTAAAATTAACCAAAATAATTATTTTGATTCAAGATAATAAATAAAATATTAGGTTTTCTAGTTTTAGGGTTTAATTAATTTAGGGTTAATATTAGACTAATCTAGTTAACAATTAGATCATTAATTTAACCTTCCATAATTTGGGTCTTTTAGGTTAGTACTTTAGGTTTTTATTTTGTGCACTTCTTTGTCGTGCATCTTAATTGTCATTCATTTAACCTCCAATCCTTTCAATGGGCATTGCTCATTAATCAACCTTAATTATAAAAAATGGGTAATTATTAATTCCGATATTTGTGTCATGGATGTTAACCAAATATTCAAATTGGTTCTCACCGTCTGAAGGTAAACTTCAAATAAAATCGAACAAGTCATGACATCATATATAAATGCTTGCATCATGCATAAAGGTGATGTACTTGATTCGAATTGTAAATTAACACGGCAAACGGTCTTATTCGATGCCGGTTTAATCTATGGTCTGATGTATAGTCGCCCTTATTAATTAAACGTTTAATTAATTCCAGCCCACCAATTTGACAAAAAGCCCGTTTAATCAAAGCATAGATCCAGTTAAGACCATATAGATCCAATTAAGACCATTTGATTAGACCGATTTAAATTTCAAGGATTTCCATCAATTAAAAGAAACATAAATTTTGGTACTGATTTTCGGGCTTGATGGGGGTGCTAATCCTTCCCCACACGTAACCAACTCCCGAACCTATTTTCAAATGAATCTCTAGTTTTATGGTGTCCGACCTACCTTAGTGGCCGGTGGCTACTCTAACCATCATTTCATCTTCAAAAACTCTGAGATTTTCTGACATCACCCACTTTTTCCAAAACCCCACGTTTTTCAAAAGAATCTTCAAAAACATTTAAAACTTTTTAAACAGCTTTTTTAAATTTTTGAATTTTTCAATGGGGATTTCAAAAGGGTCGCTACACAGATACTAAGGTGAGAAGTTTCGAAAAAAGATGTTCAATCCGTTAATTTGGATGTTTGGTGAATAACATATTGGAATAGCGGATTGAGGTGAAACATCTAATTTTTAAAAAAATTGCTAATAGGAGTTTTTTGAAATTAGAGGTTTTGAGATAAGAGTTATAAAGACCCTTTTACCCTTAACAATTATAAAAAATCTTCGAATAAACTAAATTTAACATTTTCTATTTTAATTCTTCACCCTCACGTATGTACATTGTGACATCTGTAAACTAATACTTTTTTCTTTTTATTCTTACACATTTATATATGTATTTAAATTTAATAATTAATTAAATTATATTAAAAATAAGTATATAAATAATAAATTAATGTATAGTTCCTTCAAATATGCTTAGTAATGTTATATTAAAAAATATTTTATAATCTAAATAATATTAATAGATTCAAAATATTGATAATTAATAAACTATTCAAACTAAGTATCAAATATAATCATGTCCTTATATGCCATTTTACTTGTTTAAATAATCAAACAGTTATAAGCTATCAGTTAATTTTACCAAATAATTTTATACAATCAACTAATACAATCCATTAGTTAAACCAGTTAATGCAATCAGCTATGCTTTTCAGCTAATGTAATCTGCTATCAGCTATTAGCTAATTGCCAAACATGGTCAAAATCTTTAATTCCTCGTAACTTCGTTACACGCTAATATGAATAATTTTTTTTTATTTGTTATCAATCTATAAGCCAAATAGGGTGCGAAAATTTATCATGATATGAGATTACCAGCAAACATATGTGTAGAAAGGCTCGAACAATCAACCGAAATAGCCAAGTAGGGGTGAATTGGATTTTTTTCTTTTGTGGATAAAGGCTAAGAAATAAAAAATATTGACAAATGATTTATAGTGGTTCGACTACCTAATCGAGTTTACTTTCACTATCTTAGCTATTCACGCTAAGAATTTTCCACAAATTTATTAATTTGTCTTTCCTTTTTCAGAGATCAAGGAGATAATCCTTACCACCAAGACTTATACCCCAAAGTCTCGAAACACTCACTTACAAAAGAAAAACAAATATAGCAAACTAGGAAAACCTCACTAGGCAAAGAGTTTACGAATTAAGCACACACACAAAATCCTAAACACTTGAGCAAATGTGACAATTTAACTCACTAGTGTTTTCTACAAGAAATATGACAAAATTAAGCTCTAGAACACTTTCTCTATCATTAAATGTTGGCAAGTTGTTTCTTGTTGTTCCATGGCTATTTGAAGGTCCCTTTTAAGTCCTCTAATGAGTTCCGGTACACCCCTTTGTGTATCGATACTCTATTTGGCTACTGGAAAATAGAGATTTGGGAAACAAAAGGGCGTATCAGTATGGCTGAATGGGTATCGATACCGAGGGTATCAGTATCAATACAATTGCCTTGTTATCGATACATGAATGACTATATCAGTACATAGAGCAAGTTTTTTACTTTTGGGTTATTTTGAAAGCATTTAAACAAGTCAAAAACCCTTTGAAAACCTTTCAAACATATTTTTCAAGTTAATGGACTTTTAAATATTTTTGCAAATTTGTTTAAGTCCAAAAACATGTTTTATTTTAAGTTCTATCAAAATCAATATCTCAACAATCTCCCTCATTTGATATAACAAAACCACTTTAAAATTTGTTTTTGAAGATTATCCCATTTAGAAAAATAATTTTAGAAAAAGAGAATATTTGTGAAAAATATTTAAAACCCCATTTTTTTCTTTTCGAAAGTTAATTTTTCAAACCTATCTCTCCCCCTTTTTGTTATATCAAAAATAATTTCAAAACTAAGTTTGAAATCACATTAAGTTCAAAAACACTAAAAGTTGAAAAGTTGAAACCAATCGTTGAAAAAATTAGTACCAATTGATAGAAAATACCAATTGTTGGTGTAAAATAACAATGGAGAAAATATATCAAGAAAATTTACATGAAAGAATTTAAAAAAATTGCTCCCCCTTAATCAAGCATCAAAAAATTGTTAGTCCAACAATTCAAGAAAAATAAACTAAGTTTCAAATAAATAAATAAATATAATAAAACAAGAAATTCAAACAAACATGTCGTTTATGAAAATAGACCAATAAGCATACAAGGCATGGCAAAAAGAGTCAAAACAGTCTTTTTTTGACTGTGCGTACCAATACAGTTAAAGGTCGTATCGGTACGATATGGACGGTATCGGTACCGAATGCATTAAATGGTGAAAATGCAGCAAAAACAACTTTAAAGGCCTTACAACTTAATTATAAGTTCAAATAAAGGCTCTATTAAGTCTTAGATACACATTTTGATCAATTTTGCTACAAATTAACAACATGCTTCTTAAAACATAACATTTAAAAACATAGAAAGCATGATTTCACCAAGATTCAACCAAACATTACAAGTTTAAGGCCAATAACATAGATATAAGCATAAAGGGCCAAAAACATGTAACTCATGCAATAAAGACTCCCCCTAACTATATGCAGTTAGGCACAATATGGAGTCATACAAACATGCTTAGACAATCGAGTAATTTTTTGTATCCAAATTATTTTGGATCCAATGGTATTAGTCCCAAATAACTTAGTCCCCTTAGGAATCCATTTTTTAATATCTTCCTTTTTGTTTGAAGAAATTAGTCCCTTAGGGACCTAAACATTCTTCACAATTTTACCATTTGAAAATCTAGGGGAACTAGATTGTCTAACATAAAAATTTGATTTTATAAAATTATTTTTGGAGCATTCTCTATTTTTCTTTTTAAGGCTTTTGTAAATCAAATCTTTTTCTTCTTGAACTTTTGAAAACAAGTTTTGTAAATCAAAAATTTTTTTCTCGAAGTTCTCAAACCTTGCTTTAAGTTCTAGATTAGTTTTGGAAAACAAATCATTTTTTTCAATTTTGAGATCAGTTTCTTATTTTTTTAAAATGAGGCTTTGAACTCCAAAACTAAATCATCGTAGGCATCTTGTAATTCATCAAAGGTATATGAAGTTGAAGTAGATAGATTAGAAATTACCCTTAAATCTTCTTCGATGGCTATGGGACAAAGGTTGGCTACCTCATCATCGGTGGAGTCATCTTCATCACTTCATGCAGCCCCAAATACATTCTTCTTATGGCTTGATCCCTTATTTTTGAATCATGGGCAATCATACTTAGTGTGCCCCGGCTTCTTGCATTTGAAGCATATGATGGGATCCCTTCTCTTTATTCTCGATTCATATCTTAATTCTTCATTTTCTTACTTCATAAATTGGGTGAATTTTTTGAAGAGTTTGACCATCTCTTCTTCTTCACTATCCTCTCTACTTGAATCTTCTTGATGACTTGTGAAGGATTTGAGAGCAACATTCAAATTCTTAATGCCTTGTTCTTCTTTATTTCCCCCCTTTGACATCATTATTTTATGGATTAGCAAATATCCCATAAGCTTTTTAAGCTTGAGCTCTTTCAAGTTATTTGCTTCAATGATTGCAGTCTTTTTGGAATCCCATGAATTGGGAAGTAAGTAAATCAACTTACTCATAAGCTTGTCCTTCGGAATCACTTCTCCAAAGCCTTTAAGTCCATTCATAATGGTAGAGAATCAATCGTACATAGCTTTAATGTCGTTCGTTAGGTCTATCTTGAAGTTTTCATACTCAAGGTTGAGAAGACCAATCTTGATCTTCTTTACTTTATTGGTTCCTTCACGAGTGACTTCAAGCTTGTCCCAAATTTCTTTGGCACTTGAGCAAGAATATGCCTTTGCATACTCATCGGGTCTAAGTGCACAAAACAAGATGTGCATAGTTTTATCATTGAGTTGCATTTTCTTCTAATTTTCCGCATTCTATTCTGCTTTGCTTCTTTGTGGAACAAACGGGTAATCAAGAACTATATCCCAAAGACGATAGTTAATGACTTTGATGAAGAACATTATCCTATTCTTCCAATAGGAGTAGTTGACGATGTTGGAGAAATGAGGCTTGTCGATGAATTGTGTCATGATCTCCGGTTGATTTAGAAAGATTGAGTACTTCAAGGATCGAATCTAAAATATTAATCCGGCGTATAGATGAAGCTTTGATACTAATTATAGAAAGGCTCAAACGATCAACCAAAATAGCCAAGAAATAGTGAATTGGATTTTTGTTTTGATGGATGAAAAGCTAAGAAATAAAAAATATTAACACAATAATTTATAGTGGTTCGACTACCTAACTGAGTCTACTTCCACTATTTTAGCTATTCACACTAAGGATTTTCCACAAATCCACTAATTTGTCTTTCATTTTTTCGAGATCAAGGAGATAACCCTTACAACCAAGACTTATACCTCAAAGTCTTGAAACATTCTCTTACAAGAGAAAAACAACTGTAGCAAACTAGGAAAACCTCACTAGGAAAAGAGTTTGCAAATTAAGAACACACCCAAAGTCCTAAACACTTGAGCAAATGTGACAATTTTGCTCACTAGTGTTTTCTACAAGAAATATGACAAAATTAAGCTCTATAACACTTTCTTTATCATTGAATGTTGGCAAGTTGTTTCTTGTTGTTCAATAGTTGCTTGAAGGCCCCTTTTAATTCCTCTAATGAGTTTTTGACCGTTTACTACCCGTTGTGGTTGACTAGAGTTGTTGGGGACTTTATTTCCAGCACTAAATGCAGTCTGGAAAAGTCGATATCGGTACACGAGATTCGAGTATCGGTACATGCCTCAAAATAGAAATAGCCATTGGGAATTTTAACACTAGGTATCGGTACACTATACAAGTGTATCGGTACACCCTTTTGTGTATCGGTAAGGCTGAAGCCATACCGATAATCTATTTGGCTTTTGGAAAATAGATTTTTGGGGAAACAAAAGAGCGTATCGATACGAGTAAAATAGGTACTGGTACTACCAACTAGGTATCGATATCGGTACAACTTACTGGGTATCGATACACGAACGACTGTATCAGTACATAGAGCCTGTTTTTGATTTTTGGATTATTTTGAAAGCATTTAAAAAAGTCAAAAACCTTTGAAAATCTTTCAAACATATTTTTCAAGTTAATGGATTTTTGAAATATTTTTACAAATTTATTTAAATCCAAAAACATTTTTCATTTTAAGTTTTATTAAAATCAATATCTCAACAATACGAAAGAACTATCGGAATAAAATGTGACATTACTAGTCATTAAGTTTAGAAAATAAGAAGTGTTATTATATCATATCACATCACCTCTTTGTTAGATGAAATGTCAAGTTTAACAATGATGATTAAAGTAAAAAAAACATAACGCCGACAATCATTTTTATAGAAAAAATAGTTTGACGATCGAAACATAAAAGTTTCAATAGTTCGATTACCAATGGTGTAGCGAGCTAGTGCTCTAGTTGTCTGGCCAACCTTCTCTAATGATTAAGTATTGATAATATTTATTATTAAAGGTTATTTTATTGGTGAAACCTAAATAGAGTAAAAATTGAGATGAGAGTAAGCACATTTGGCCGATTGATTAAGCTGTTCATCCCTATTCCATTATATTGCTTTAGATCATGGTTCTAAACCCATTATGAACACCCCCTTTTTTCTCCTAGAGTTCTCCTTCTCATCCCCTCTAAATAGGATTAAGATTAGGATTTATCAAAAAAGATTGAGATGGATGCTTGAGTTAATGCTAATAACTAGTTAAAATAACAACATATTATATATGGATTAAATTACGGTTAATAACTATAATATAATAATATATAATATTATACTATTTTTAATAGAAGACACTAGTCTTATTAAAAAGAGAAAATATTTAAAATTATAACAAGGGTTTACAACTACTATCGTAAACTAAATACATAATTTGGACATTTTTCTATAACATTAACACAAGAAACTAGCCACTTTAGATCATACAAGGACGTACATGGAAAATGTTAAAAACCTAACCAAAAGACTCGAACAAAAAATAGATACGAACAAATCTGACTGCATTGACAAACGAACCGCAAAAGGAGATTAAACCATTGAAAGATCTCTGAGAACTACAAATCAGAGTAGAGCGTCACAAGAAACTATCCACGAACGTAAAACTACGTATCTAAATTCAATCTGAGGGTCCAGAGCAGAGAAGATCAATAGGATTACAAATAAGCACCATCTTGATCAGTCATGGCATCGTCAAATTCAACCCTAAGAAAACATAAAATAAAAAGAATGGACAAAATGATTGAGAAAGAAGACGAAAAATGTGCTAAAAATAGAGATAAACGTATCATAAAATCAAGAAAAATGTGTCACAAAGACAGACTTATTCTTATTAAAAAACTAAAAATAAAAAATAAAAGAAAACCAACGATCAGCGACTAACATCAAAGTCGATATCATCATCGGCTAAACAAAGTTAAAAAAAGAAAAGGTCGAAATGCTCTTTAGGGATGTCGAGGCACAAAACCCTAGTTTGAAGATTAGTCCCCAAGCAGTAGGATAATCTAATAACTACTCATCTTAAAAAAATATATAATATTATACTCTTACATTAATATATAGATATAGAAACTAAAACATGTCACTATATGATGGGTGGATTAAATCTAATAAATTAATTTAAAATTAATACAAAATTAATAAGATATTTAAATAATAACAATTAAATATATAATTATATAAATTTACGTAACCGTCGTGTCATCATTTCTCTCAAAGTGTTAATATTAGTGGTTTGATTAAAATTATTTAAATAATTAAGTGGTCCTATTGAAAAAATAAAAAAATAAATAGTCAAAATAAAAATTATCCCATAATTAAGTGACTATAGAAGTATTTTATCCTAAAAATGGGTAACGTTTTCGAAGTCTCTCCAACGCTCCTCAGTTCGCTGCACTCCCTCGTTCTTTCTGCTTCAACTTTAAGCCAAAACCACTCTAAAATTATTATATATAAACCATTTCGATTTCTGAAATTTATTTTCAAATTTCATTCTTATAAAGCCCAAAACCCTCCCTTTCCCTTCGCCTTTTTTCTATAAAAGATCCTCCATTTTTTTTGCTCTAGTCCTTTCCTCCTCTTGTTTGGTCCGTACAGTTTCTAGGCTTTTTGTGGAGTAACATTTATAGTGGAAGAGATTGTAGTGTTGGGGTTTATTCTCTGTGGGGGGAAGTGTTATAGGGGAGTTATTTTCTTTCTGTTTTTTATATGGCGGTTGAGAGGCTTAAGGATTTGAGTCAGCCGATTGATGTCCCGTTACTTGAGGCTACCGTTGCGGCCTTTTATGGCACCGGATCTAAAGAAGAGGTTCAGTCTTCTCTTTTCCTTTTTAAAAAGTTATGTTGTCTATATTTACTTTGTTCTGTTTCCATTACATCACTCTTTGAGTGGGAATGAGCGGGTGGATGTGTTATAGTTGAATGTTTGGTTTCCAAGAAAGAAATAGTGTGGGAGATTTTGGTTTGATAAAGTTTAATTTACCTGGGCATTTTCTTCAAAGTGGAGATGAGTTTTGGAGAAGTGGGGGGACATGGGATTTTTTTTTTGAATTTCTAGGGTTTAGTGGAGAGAAATTTGGTTTGTTCTTTTTAACTTACGGCTGTAAATTTCCTTCTGGTTTGCTGGATAATGTGTAAAATTTTTGTTTTGGTTATTCTCGTTTGATAGGCTTTATGTTGATGGATATGCACTTTAAATCACAGATAACTCATTTAATTTTATTGGGACTAAGCAACAAGAGAAAGCTTGCCGCCAAAAAAGAGAAAAACAATGAGAATGTTGAATTTCATTCAGTTCAGTTCATTCTCTGTTATCATGCAATTTATGTTCTCTTTTCTTCTATCAATCTAATGAGCTGAGCTGATAAGGTTTATGCATCATTTTTATTCTGCTTTGGTATCCCTTTCATTAGATAAGTTTAGTTTAGTTGTTCATGCCTGAGAATTGTAGAAAGAGCTGGCTGTCTATGACCTTAAATCTGTAGGCTGGTGGCCTTGATAATCTAGGAATAAGTAAGTTCTGTTAAGTGTTGCCTTTATAGTGACTATAAACATTCTTCTTAAAACTGGAAATTGGTAATTTAAAACTTTTTCTGGAGTTATTAGTTATTTTGTGTGTTTATCTTTGACAACCTTTCTGAAGTTAAACTCAGTAGTTAAATGTACTTTTGTATTAAGGTTGTTAATGTGGTACCTTTGTTTTTAGGAGCAAAAGACCTTTGAATATTAATGTTTCCTTACAGATTAAAACTTGGACGCTATTCTCTACCCTCTCAAAAGACTAAAAAAGAATCTCTAAGCCTATTCTAAAAGAAAAATCCTAAGTCAGCATCTCATTTACATTTCAGGAATACTTCTGATTCCACCTTGTTGGCCGAGCATTATCAATTTTTTTGGTTGCACTACTGTTAAAATTGATTGAGTTATCATATAGTTATTACAGCTGTCATAGTTCCTGAATTTAATGTGTCTCTTTGTATTTTTTATATATGACATGTTTCATTGGCCTATAGTTATGTTTTGGCTTGATCTATGCCCTCTCAAAAGTAAAAAAAAAAGGAGCTCTAAGCTTTGCCTAAAGGAAAAATCCTAGGTTTTAGTATCTCATTTACATTTCAGTAATACTTCTAATTCCACCTTGTTGGCCAAGCATTATAATTTTTTTATTGCACTATTGTTAAAAGTGGTTGATTTATGAGATGGTTACTACAAGTCTACAACTATCATATTTCCAGAATTTAATGCATCTATTTGTATATTTTATATATGACATGTTTCATTGGCCTATAGTTATGTTTTGGTTTGGTCTTTCCATTTTTTCCTTGATTGTGCATAACATCACAGAGAGCACAAGCAGATCAGATCTTACGACATCTGCAAAATAACCCAGACATGTGGCTTCAAGTTGTGCACATACTGCAGCAGACAAAGAGCCTGAATACCAAGTTCTTTGCTTTACAGGTCAGTCAAAATGACTATTTTCTCTATGATCTGTAAGAACAACTACACTAAACTGGACCGAGGGAGCTCTAGTTGACATTTGTATGTTGTGTGTGGTGCCTGTACCTATAATTTGGTCTTGCTCTTGTAGCTGGTTAGTTGATTGATAGTTTGTAGGAACTTTATAACAAATGACTAGAGCATTGCATATTAGCGCTAGAATGTGAAGTCCTCCATTTATTCTGATGACTTTGGAGAACTTTTCTTGTTCCTGCGTACAGGTCCTTGAAGGTGTTATCAAATATCGGTGGAACGCATTGCCTGTTGAGCAGCGAGATGGAATGAAAAATTACGTCTCTGAAGTCATTGTCCAGGTGAAATACATCTTTATTGCTGTTTGTATCTTCATCCCATTTTATTCCTTTTCTCATCTTTATATTATCATTCTTACATGTCCATTTTCCTTTGCTAGTTGTCAAGCAATGATGCCTCCTTTCGAGCAGAAAGGCTGTATGTCAACAAGCTTAATATCATTTTGGTTCAGGTATGACTTATCTGCCTTGCAAAAATGCATTTCTTAAAAGAGGACAGGATGGCTTTAGAGTTCATTGAGTTTGTAACAAATTAGGTCTGCAGACTGCAGTTGGGGCTTCATCTGTCTGCCCTTTTTGTTATTTATTTATTTATTTATTGTTATCATTGGCAATGTTTACTAGTTATAACATCAAAAGTATTATTTTGATATTATTAATGGTTAACCTACTCGTTTAAGGTTTCACAAGTATTATGTAGTCTAAAATGAGAGGGGATTAGTGATTACAATAATTTCATTTATATGGAAATTATTTTCTAAAACATTATATGCTTGCTGGATGTGCAGATCTTAAAGCATGATTGGCCTGCTGGATGGAAAAGCTTCATTCCTGATCTTGTCGCAGCTGCAAAAACTAGTGAAACAATATGTGAAAATTGCATGGCAATATTGAAAGTAAGTTTTGTATTAGTATTCTTTCTTGGTAGTACTGGTTGCAGAATCTGATCTTAACATGAGCTTTTTCTGTGGTTAGCTTCTAAGCGAAGAAGTTTTTGATTTCTCAAGTGGTGAAATGACTCAACAAAAAATCAAAGAACTAAAACAATATCTGAACAGGTGAAACTATTGTTCTTATTCTGAGGTATCAGGGTCATACTTTTGTGGATGCCAAATTTTGAGATTTCCTTTTACAGTTAGTTTCTATTTGATAAGTGTTGTCATTCTTTGTTATTATTGGACCAATATCAGTTAGATCTCTGCAAGTTATTTCTTCCTGTTGTATAAATTTTCTATATTTGGATTGAATAGTCATATGCAAATCAGTGTTTTCTGAAAGAGATTTCTGATTAAATTTCTAGCACATATATCTTCCCTTGGATATGTGCCACCTGAGTCTCATATAACAACTATGATTTGTGGATGTGGCGTGTGTTGGCATGATGAACTCATGGCTTGGGCAGTAAATTGGTAACAAGATCTGAAATGTGTTTGAACTGTAATTGAAGATCTGGTCTGAAAAGGAACAGTGTTAAAATGATCCTGGGCTTCCCAAATATCAAGTTTGTCCTCCCCCTCTAAGATATGTGTGTCCTGATAATTTTATTAATCTACATTAAAAAACTGCCAAATGAACTGTAATTTAATGAATGTCATTTATTTTTGGTTAAAAAAAGAAAGAAAAAAAATGAAGTGAGTGGAAGGTCTCTCCTTAACACTCTTATTATTAATTCTTGTATTCTCCTTGATATTCTGTATCAAGTGATGTAAGGCCTTGCCAATGGTAATTTATTCTTCCAAGCATGTTTGCATTTTTGTGCGATTCATCTTGCTGAATGCTGTATTTGTTTTCTGCAGTGAGTTTCAACTCATTCATGAGTTATGCTTATACGGACTATCAGCTTTTCAGAGAACAGAACTTATACGGGCTATGCTATCTACTTTGCATGCGTTTCTTTCATCTGGGCTATATTTTTTAATCAACAATGGTAAATAATTCTTGATCTTTATATGATTTGGCTGTCAATGTGTTACGCATGTAACATTTTTGATGATGTTTCTTATCTATTATTGTTATCATTTGTTTAACCTCTTGCTGTATTTCCGTGTCTTACAGCTGGAAACACTCCTAAAATTATTCCCTGCCCCATCTTATCGGAATCTCACCCTCCAATGTCTGACAGAGGTATTTAGTTTAATAAATCTGGTTTTCTTAAGCGATCAAAACTATATTGTTGTTATTCTAAGGAGGCGTAGCTTTATTTTATATTTTTGGTTGATTGCAGGTTGCAGCCTTAAATTTTGGGGACTATTATAATGTGCAATATGTTACGATGTACAATATATTCATGGTCCAGCTGCAGGTGTGTCAGCATGTGCTTTAGAAGTTCATTGAGATTCGCACTAGAGCTTGGTTTTCCAGATTTGCACATTTTCTTTTTGGTTTACGGTTTTCTATTTATTGGGTTGTAATCCAGATTTGATGTTGCTTTTCTTCATTGTGTTTTTTTTTCTTTTTTTTCTTTTTTGTTCTGTGGTTAATTATATATGGGTATTTCTTGGTATGTTTTTAGACTATTCTGCCATTGACTACAAACATCCCCGAGGCTTATGCACATGGAAGCAGTGAGGAACAGGTATATTTTCTGTTCGGTGGTTTCTGTTTGTTGTACATTTTTATATACTTCTAATGTCTAATAAAAACATTTTTTTTTGATGTTATTACTCTAGGCATTCATTCAGAATTTGGCACTGTTCTTCACTTCATTCTACAAGGTAAGCTGCCTATGAATCACCAAAGCTCCTTTTTATTATAAGGTGAAAGATGGTTGATGAGTGATATTAATTTAGCACCCCCAGGTCCCAAATCCGATTCTGGTGATGGTTTCCTATATGCATTTTGATGCAAAGAATGATCCAAATTACAAATATTTTTGTGAATTGTTTTCTTTCTTTTGGATCAAACATATTGTTAAGATATTAGATTGATAAAGCCTAAAATGTTTCCAACTTGTTGCAGTTAATGGTTTTGATGATTTATGTTACCAATTCTTGTTTTCAGTTTCATATTTGGGTGCTAGAGACTGCTCAAGACAATATTTCTGTGCTATTAGTGGGTCTGGAATACCTTATCAATATATCTTATGCAGATGATATGGAGGTCTTTAAGGTATCGTGGGAATTCAGTTTCCTTTATTTGAATTATTTCTCATCTGCTTGTTCCCTTTTTAACCTTTTTGAACTTGGTTTCTAAAGTATGATGTTGCTTGTTGTCTGGTTTCTATAGGTTTGTTTGGACTATTGGAATTCCTTGGTCTTGGAGCTATTTGATGCACATCATAACATGGATAATCCTGCAATAACTGCAAACATGGTGGGACTACAGGTAACAAGAATATTTATGCTATTAAGCATTTGATACAAACTATTTGCAAGCCAAAAAAGTTAAACTATGTGCAGCACTTCTGTTATGGTCCCGGGTATAGTATCTCGTTTGAATAGGACTGTGTTGGGCAGCCATTTGCTTGTTTCACTTTCTAGCTCTTGTCAAAGGGAGAATCCACCCTAAGACTCATTTGGGAGAGAGTCGTTTGATCTCAATTTTTGGAAATGCTTCTTGATTTTATTCAATCAAAAGACCTCTTATATAGGGGTTGCATGGAATAAGGAAAGACTTCTAAAGCAAGAAATTTAAGTTAAGTCTCCTAGTAAGGAAATACTTCTAAGAAAGCAAGAAATTAAAATTGTAATATAATAAGATCCTCCTAATACTAATTTTCTGATTCCTAATAATGATAAAACCGATCTTCCTCCTCTCTTCTCATCAACATCTTCCTCCTTTCTTCTTCTCTGAATTTCTCTTTGAGGATATGCCAACACAAATGGCGTTGGGACAGGGCACACCTTCTGCTGCCCTCACATCCATCAATTATATATGTTGGTGAAAAAACAAAATCATGTTGAACCAGTTATTTTTGCATGTTTAGATGGATGACTTGTTAGATAAGATCTCTCTCTCTCACACACAAAAATGTTTTCTACTCCCATGGAGATTGATATGAAATTGGTATTAATTCTAGATGCACTCTGGTAGTTTGTGATTATAATTGTAAATAGATGTTGGCTGTATTTTTACTGAATATTGAACTACTACGAAATTTGCCATTTCTAGATTACTGCAGAAGGGTCACTCATTTCCTGTCAATAAATTGAGTTTGGCAGGTGCCTTTGCTTCCTGGAATGGTTGATGGCCTTGGTGCCCAGCTTCTGCAACGACGCCAACTTTATGCTGGTACGATGTCGAAGTTGAGAATGCTCATGATCTGTCGTATGGCTAAGCCTGAGGAGGTTCTGATTGTTGAAGATGAAAATGGCAATATTGTTCGAGAGACGATGAAAGATAATGATGTTCTTGTTCAGTATAAGGTGATAAATCTATATGACTAACTTTCATGCAATCTAATTCCCATTTACAATGGCCTAATCTTTTGTTCCCTTTACTAATATTGTGGCCAGTTGGATTGAAGATGGTTTGGTTTCTTCTTACGAAAGTTTTATTAGCTTTCTTTTTGAAATTATTTGTATGCTTCACCCAATAAGATATTTACTAGGTGTATTTATCTTATCTAAAGATGTCTGTAAATTAAATTTTCTAGTCAGCAAAATTTATTATACCAACGACTAACTTTTTTTTTGGTTGTTATATCTTATATATATAGTAGTTGTTTTCTCCTGGTTTCTATTGCTAATGGAGTTGTATGTTGCAGATTATGAGGGAGACTTTGATCTATTTATCTCACCTAGATCACGATGATACTGAAAAGCAGGTATGGTGGTATGAGACATTTATAGTTTTCTGTTTCCTTAAAGATGTATATTCTGCTTTCTGACATTATTTTCTCGAGGCTGGGAGTGTATTGTATTTGCTAATAACAATGAAAAGGGTCATCTCTTTCCCTTTATCTTTCTCTAAACAAAATAGACCTCTCACTGGGGTAGCTAGGCCCGTGTGGGCCAATCCTTTGAAAAGGTATATTCAAATTCATGTTGGCCTGGCCCAAATTAATAATAAATATCATTTTATTTAAATGTGATTGTAACATATATTAATATAAAATTTCTTTTAATATTTTATTACTTTTTAAAAAAAGTAAAATGGGTTGACATGGTCGGCGGGAATTGTTCTTGGACAAGGAAATTTATTTTTTGGGGGGCTGCAGCCCAACCCATGGTTCATTAGAGAAAAATAGGACCCGTCTCTAATTATGAAAACTTGGGGAGACTGAAGGTATCCAGTATAGTTCAATCTTGGATCTTAGTATTTCTTTTCCCTCTAGGCATCTTAAGCATTTACTATTTTCTATTCATCATTGTTTCTCTGAAGTTCATGGGAAAATTTTAAATTATATGATTACATTTGGGTTTGTTTCATCATCTATGTAATGCAGATGCTAAAGAAATTGAGCAAGCAATTGAGTGGTGAGGATTGGACTTGGAACAATTTGAACACATTATGCTGGGCAATAGGATCTATTTCTGGTTCCATGATGGAAGATCAGGTATCTTTTACCCAATGTTAACCATTATACATGACATGATTTGTCATATTCTCCCTCCGTCCCATTAAATTTGTCACTTATTGACTTTTGGTGGTCAAACGTTTTAAACTTTTGACCATAATTATTTTAAATAATTCAATTTTATAAAATATATATTTAAACTACTTGATTGGAGGTTTTTAAAATATATTTTCTCAATTTTTTGTCAATAATAAATTTTAAATAATAAGTAATTTTGACCATAAAAAGTCAATAAGTGACAAATTAAGTGGACGGAGGGAGTATGTATTTACTTGCATGAGTTGCTAGCCGCTCTTACTTGCATCCATAATATTGATATATGTTAAAATATTTGGTGTTAATGGCAGGAAAATAGGTTTTTGGTTATGGTCATTCGCGATTTGCTGAATTTGTGTGAGATCACTAAAGGGAAAGACAATAAGGCTGTTATTGCTAGTAACGTTATGTAAGATATGTAATTTCAAGAGTATTTGTAGACTGATGCAAAGTATTTGTAGACTATTTCAAGAATGCTTCATTTCTTTTACAACCCATGCTTTATTTGGATGGCAATGCTATTTTTGGTCACCTTGGCATGTGGTTATTGGTGACTTGGGGATCTTGCAAGATTTTATTTACTGCTTGTTTTCTGCATGCTATACTTGTAGAAACTGGTGTAAAATTGTAAGTTTCACTCTACTTTTATTCACCATAATATAGGATATATATACAAGTAAAAAATCCCTAAATTAGGTAACAAATAAATAAAAATATAAATCCCTAAGATTAAGCCCCATAATCTGCCTAATAATCTGTCTAAGATACAGCAAAGAGATAAGGTCTTATCCTTATCCTGAATTACAGATACATACTCACAATACTTAAAAAGTATTAATTTAATGTTTGTTGGTTTTATGGCAGGTATGTTGTTGGACAGTATCCAAGGTTTTTAAGGGCTCACTGGAAATTCCTGAAAACTGTTGTGAATAAGCTGTTCGAGTTCATGCATGAAACACATCCAGGAGTTCAGGTAAAGTAATTGTAAAAAGAAATGATAGTCATATTCTTAATTGTTTGATCAAGTAATGCAATGAACGCACTCGTATGCTTAACATTGCTGGTGTGCTTGCCATTCTATTATACGTTATTGTTTATGATGTTTGGAAGTATTCCAATAAGTTAGACATTGCCTTTTATCTAATTGGGTTAATGATGATATCATTATATTATGAAATTTCTACTGATAATGGTGAAAATACAAGATTTTGGCTATTATTTTGTACTATAAGGTCCTAATATAATATGTCGGCTGCTTCAGGATATGGCATGTGACACATTCTTGAAAATTGTTCAGAAATGCAAGCGAAAATTTGTGATTGTTCAGGTATTATCTACTTTGGCACTTTGCCTCTATGGTTATAACTTCTTATGTGTCTGTGCGTGCGTGCACATGTCAAAACCTGTTATATTGATGAACTCTATCTTGTTAATTCAGGTTGGAGAGAATGAACCATTTGTGTCTGAACTTCTATCTGCTCTTGCAACAACGGTTACTGATCTAGAGCCTCATCAGATTCATTCCTTTTATGAATCGGTATGCCTATCTTCCATGCCTGAACTGTTCAGACCCTTGCATGTCTATTCTATTGCTGAATGATCTTATTTTTCCTTATTTTTAATTGCAGGTTGGTCATATGATTCAAGCAGAATCGGATCCCCATAAGAGAGATGGATATTTGCAGAGACTGATGCTCTCCCCAACCAGGTTTGTCATTGATTAGAGGAATAGTTTACTCTTCCTTTTATGATTCTGTAACATTGCATTCAAATGCGCTGAGGTTATGCTGGTAGTTTGTTTCTTAAGGTGTTGATTCTTATGCAGAAATGGGGTGAAAATATTGGGCAGGCACGTCAAAGCGTTGATGTCCTTAAAGATCAGGAAGTGATAAGAACTGTGCTAAACATACTGCAGGTATTCGAATTTTTTATGAAGTGGTTTCTTCAATTCTTCTGTAGTATTTTTATGGAGTATAATTCACCTAGGTGATTTTTCATATTGTTGGCAGGTATTTGCCTTTTGTTGAAAGAAAAACATATGCTTATTTTGTCTGGTTGTATAGCATTCTTGAAAGTTTTTCATTTGTATGGAGGGTAGGATTCTTAATTGCTATGGTAAATTAATGGTTTTGTAGAAAAGCAATTTTCTAGCTTTAGGAAAAAACTAAATCACGCAGAAAAATAAAGCAGAATGCAGGATTTAAGTTTCTGCAGAAAAGAAGAAAAAAATAGAATTGATTTTCTGTTATTGAATATTTTCGAAAAATTACAGCCCTTCACAGTGAATTTATAGACTCAAGTATTGGACTTTAGTTACATTTAAGAGTCCCAAGTACAAAAGACATCTAACTCTATCTTTTAGGAAGTAAACTTTAATTTAAACTACTATTTACATAAGGACTCTAACTCTATCGGATAATCTAACACTCCCCCTCAAGTTGGAGAATATATATTGTATAATTCCAACTTGAATAGAAACTTGTCGAAAGAAGCTTTTTGTAGTGCTTTTGTAAGTACATCTGCCACTTGTTCTTCAGTAGGAACATAAGATAAAGAAGTTGTCCCACTAGTAATCTTTTCTGAGATAAAATGCCTGTCAATCTCCACATGTTTAATCTTATCATGGTGGACTGGATTTCGAGCAATTTGTATGGTGGATTGGTTATCACAAAAAATCTCGAACTTCTCTTGGTTCACATCTAGCTCCTTCAATAGCTTTAACAACCAAATTTCTTCACACATTCCCAATGCTAAAGCCCTATATTTTGCTTCAGCACTGCTTCTATATACAACTGTTTGTTTCTTACTCCTCCAGGTCACTAAATTTCCCCAAACAAAGAAGCAGTAACCACTAGTTGATCTCCTTTCTGTTAGTTCGCTTGCCCAACTTGAATCTGAATAAATCTGAACAATCCTTTCTTGAGTCTTTTTAAATAGCAATCCATGCCCTGGTGTCCCTTTCAAGTATCTCAAAATTTTAATTGCAGCTTCCATGTGATCTTCCCTTGGATCAGTCGTGTTGACTGATAATATTAACTGGAAAAGCAATGTCTGGTCTGGTTAATGACAAATAAATCAACTTTCCCACTAACCTTTGAAATTTACCCTTATCAGCTTTAGGGCTTGTGTCTTCTTTATTGAATTTTAAGCCTGCTTCCATGGGATTATCAACTGGTTTGCATCCCAACACTCCTGCTTCATTAAGTAGATCAAGAACATATTTTCTCTGGTTTATCACCAGACCTTTGCTCGACCTAGCAACCTCCATGCCTAGAAAGTATCTGAGCTTTCCTAGGTCTTTTGTTTCAAACTGTGTATTTAACAACCCTTTCAAGTGACTTATCTCTTCATCTTCATCACTTGTCAAAATTGTCATCCACATACTATTAAAATAACCCTTTTATTGCTAGAGGTTACCTTAATGAAGAGAGTGTGATCTGCCAAGGATTGTTTGTATCCATTTTCTAGAATCACCTTGGTGAATCTGTCAAACCAGGCTCTAGGTGACTGCTTCAAACCATAGATGGATTTATTAAGTCTGCAAACTTTCTGATCTCTTACTACTGTCTTCAAACCCGAAGGCACTCTCATGTACACTTCTTCTTCCAATTTTCCATTAAGAAAGGCATTCTTAATGTCAAGTTGATGAAGCTTCCAGTCCTTGTTTACAGCCAAGCTTAAGAGAACTCTAACTGTATTTAGCTTAGCTACAGGAGCAAAGGTCTCATTATAATCAAATTCCATAGGTTTGAGAAAAACCCTTGGTCACCAACCTTGCTTTATACCTCTGTATACTGCCATCGGAGTTGTATTTTATGGAGAACACCCATTTGCATCCGACTGGTTTCTTGCCTTGCGGAAGATCTGTAATGGTCCAAGTATTATTCTTTTCAAGTGCTTCAATCTCCTCTTTAACAGACCTTCTCCACTTAGAATTTTTTAGAGCCTCCTCAATAGTGTTAGGTATATGTTCTTTATCTAAGCAAGCTGTAAAAGCCTTAAATGATGGCATTAGATTACCATAAGCAGCATACCTCTGAATGGGGTGTTTTGTACATTGTCTTACCCCTTTCCTTTTAACAATAGGCAAATAATCAAATTCAAGTAAATGCGAGGGAATCTCGGCTAGAACATTACCTCCATCATTTTCATTGGCAACTGAACTCAAGTCCAATTCTCAGCAAGTGTCAGATTGCAAAACAGTCTCTGGAATAGTTTTCTGTTTTTTGGTATAAACTTTCAGTTGCTTAGGAGGCTGAAGGGTTTGTGAGGAAGGTTTAGGTGAATTCTGAGGAGTAGTAACAATAGGTGAAGGATGGGAAGCTGTAGGTGTAATAATAGGTGAAGAAGTAGAAGGGTTTAAAGCAGTGTGAGGTTCAAATAACAAAGGATTATTAGTAGGTAATAACTTTGAAGGTAAAGAAGGATAAACTTGATTCGTAGGAGGCTGAAAAACATCACAATTCTCCCCCTGATTTGCAGCCGTTGTAGCCCTTCTTAAGTGAAGAATACCCGACCAAGACACGCTTCAAGGATTTGGGGTCAAGTTTTGACCTAGAGGGAACATAATCTTTCACAAACACAGTGCAACCAAAAACTTTGAAAGGAAGAATAGAGGACAGAGGTTTAAAATTGGGGTAACTCTTAAAATTGGGGTAACTCTCAAAAAACAGCTCTAGAGGTTTAATAGAGAACCAGCTCTAGGTAACCAAAAACCTTACTGGGCATTCGATTAATGAGATAGGTTGCGGTTAACAAAGCCTCACCCCACAAATACTTAGGAATATTACTAGTGAACATCAAAGACCTAGTTACCTCCAACAATTGCCTATTTTACCTTTTTGCAACCCCATTTTGTTGTGGTGTATCCACACAAGTGCTAAGTTGAACAATCAAGGACTTGGTAAAATATTCACTCTCAGTATCAGATTTGAAGATCTGAATTTTATTTCCAAATTGGGTTTCAACCATATTGTAAAATTTCTCAAAAACAGAGGCTACTTCAGATTTATCCCTTAACAAATATGTCCAAGTTGTTCTACTATGATCATCAATAAAAGTGACAAACCACCTACTACCAGTTACATTCTTCACTCGAGAAGGACCCCAAACATCACTATGAATTAATGAAAAAGGTTGGGAAGGTTTGTGGAAGATGGTAAATAGGATGCTTTTGTTTGTTTAGCGAGAGGACATATATGGCATTTAAAAGAACTTGGTTTTCTAGTAACAAACAATTTAGGGAATAATTTAGCAAGATAATGAAAATTAGGATGCCCTAACCTAAAATGCCATAACATTACATTATCAATTTGCCCTAAAGAAGTAAAAGAGCAAGAAGTATTTGGTAGGGTAGATGGTTGATTTCCGAGGACATAGAGACCATTTTGCAAGCTAGCAGTGCCAAGCATCTTTCTCGAATTCATTGCCTACAAAAAACAACCAAATTCAGTAAACTGTAATGAACACTTAAAATTCTTGGAGAGTTTACTAACAGAGAGGAGATTGCAGGCGAGATTAGGCACAAACAAAACATCTTCAAGCAACAAATTATCATTAATGAGGATTGAGCTACTTCCTTTGATAGGAGAGAAAGAGTCATCTGCTGTTTTAATAGAACTTGTAGAAGATGAATCCGAAAAACTAAGGAATAATTCCCTGTTACCAGTCATGTGATCAGATGCTCCAGAGTCAATGATCCATGCTGATGCACCTTCGGTAGAAAAAAGTGCAATAGGAGAACAAGTATTCTGTATGCTTTTATCCTCCACGAGGGCTAAATCTGCTTCACAGGTTACTGTCGAACCTGAAATTTCTGGAAAAAAACTCCAATCCAGCAGCCTGCTCTGCTATGGACAGCATCTCAAAGGTTATCGAAGGGGATCCCATTAAGAATTCTAACTAGGATCGATGTTAGATTGATACCATGTAGAAAAGCAATTTTCTAGCTTTAGGAAAAAACTAAATCACGCAGAAAAACAAAGCAAAATGCAGAATTTAAGTTTCTGCAGAAAAGAAGAAGAAAACAGAATTGATTTTTTGTTATTGAATATTTTCGAAAAATTACATCCTTTACAATGAATTTATAGACTCAAGTATTGGACTTTAGCTACAATTAGGCGTCCTAAGTACAAAAGACATCTAACTATATCTTTTAGGAAGTAAACTTTAATTTAAACTACTATTTACATAAGGACTCTAACTCTATCGGATAATCTAACAGGTTTATGTCCATGCATCTGTTGACTGGATTGTTTGGTGGTGGTTTAGAGCTTTTCTTTCCTTGCAGACTTGTTATTTGTGATATATGCATGCTGTGGTTATAATTCAATGCTTTTTGGGATTTATACTGACGCTTCACCTTGCAGACAAATACTAGTGTAGCGAGTTCTCTTGGAACATACTTCTTATCCCAGATTTCTTTAATATTCCTGGACATGCTCAATGTATACAGGTAAACCTGTTTTAGCTCTTCAAAGTGCAAGTTTGAGAATGGAAATGCAATAAACTCTCTTCTTGCTAATATGGGCAATTTATGGTGTTGTAATGAATTGGACAGAATGTACAGTGAGCTTATATCAAGTAGTATTGCAGAAGGAGGACCCTTTGCTTCAAAAACATCCTATGTGAAACTTCTACGGTGAGACCAACTTTTGCAGACGTTTTTTCTTTGTTCCATCCAAAAATTTCTCGTTTATTTATTGTGTTTTATGAGGCAGATCTGTTAAGAGGGAGACTCTTAAGCTCATTGAGACATTTTTAGACAAGGCAGAAGATCAACCACAAATTGGGAAACAATTTGTGCCCCCAATGATGGATCCGGTTCTTGGTGATTATGCCAGGAATTTACCTGATGCTAGAGAATCTGAAGTTTTGTCACTTTTTGCTACAATAATAAACAAGTATGTTAGCAATTTCATACAGTTTCATATTTGTTAATGTTATGTTTAACATTAATCAACAACTTGTTGAGCGCTTGAACCTTGAAGCACTTCTTGATCATTCAGAGATTAAGGATAGGATGGATTTGTTGATAAGTGCTTATTATCAATCATGTACGTCTGCTTTTCATATTTCTTCTAAGGCCCAGCTGAAAAGTGATGTTGGAAGCCCTTGTTATCTTTGCACGTTAATCTTTCCAAGGCTGGTGCCACTGAAATTGCCATCCTTTTCTTATTCCCTTGGTAGTGCAAATAGTTTTATTTTTTTATGTTGGTGTTTATTCCCATATACTGATATTTTTCATTTGTGTATCGGAAGTCGCAACTCTTCTAAGTTTCATTTGGTTATTAAATTATTTAAGGCCAAGTGCAACATTCTATTTGTGCCTAAAACACGCAACATTTACCTTGTATTTATCATGCTTATTCTTGCTAAAGTAATGCAATTTCTCTTTAGTATTTTTTATCTTGTTGTCAATCTTAGTAACAGATCTTGCTTGTCTTACATTTTGGTCCTGTTATTTATGCATGAAGGTACAAAGCTACAATGATAGATGATGTTCCCCGTATCTTTGAAGCTGTTTTCCAGTGCACACTAGAGGCGAGCCTTTTATTTATATCATTATATTTATTTTCTGCATCTTGAAAATGAATTCTAATAATGGGCATTAAGTCATGAGAGACCATCAGATCAACCCTGTCAAGAATGAGTAATAAAATGCTGTATATATGTCATTTAATAAAATGAAGGTCGCTCAAAAGTTGTTTTCTGTTATTTTTTTTTTTTTGGTGGAATTTTTTATTGTTTTCTCATTAACTTGAAATTTGACAAAATCTGGTTTCTTACTATGTGAAATTGCTCTGATACATGTCATAAATGCATTATTTGATAATATTCTTGCTGAAAGTCTGATGTTAATGGGCAGTTTAAAGCTGACATGTTATAGTTTGGTCCTATGTTACTACAACTCGGGGTGAGTGTCAGATCCTCTTATGTGTCCGAGATTGGTGTGCTCAATTTTCCAAAGTTTTCTACATATATGGAAGATTGTAACCCAATACACGTCTGAATAGTGTTGGACATTGTACTTCATGGAAGATGAAGAATCGGCAAGTTGCTTTGCCTATAATTTCTTATTCCCATGACCTGCAGATGATAACCAAAAATTTTGAAGATTACCCAGAACATCGCCTCAAATTCTTTTCATTGCTTCGTGCCATTGCAACACATTGTTTCCCTGCACTTATTCAATTGTCAAGTCAGGTTGGTGATGAGTTTCTTCTTTTTGGAGATCTATTATAGCTACCCTTTAATTAAAAACATGAAATATTTCTTTAAATTTCTTTTCTAAGCTTTACTTTTAATGCCAAAAATGGATTACTGAATTCTGTTATCGTCTAGTTGAATGCTTGAAAGAGTTTCAAGGCAGTTGTTGTTTATTACTATTTTTTGTTTTTCACACGTCTTCATCAGCAACTAAAGCTCGTTATGGATTCAATCATTTGGGCATTACGGCATACGGAAAGGAATATTGCAGAAACTGGTTTAAATCTACTATTGGAGATGCTGAAAAACTTTCAGGTCTGCTGGTGGTGCGGTTTTTCATATTTGATAACTGTGTTGATATATGAACAAGATGCTGAGTTTTTGGTTTTGTTAAATTGGCAGGCTTCTGAATTTTGTAACCAGTTCTTCCGGACATACTTTTTGACAATTGAGCAGGAAATTTTTGCGGTCTTGACAGACACATTTCACAAGCCTGGCTTCAAGTTGCATGTCTTAATTTTACAGCAGCTGTTCTACCTGGTTAATTATCACACTTTGCCTTGATTCCTTTGATACTGGATTGAAGTTACTCTTAGTTAACGAGTTATTTTCAGGTTGAGACTGGTTTGCTGACCGAGCCCTTGTGGGATGCTGCTACGGTTCCTTATCCGTATCTAAATAACGGAATGTTTGTTCGTGAGTACACGATAAAACTTCTTAGAACATCATTCCCCAACATGACTGCAGCTGAGGTGAAATAACAGCTTCACATCCAATCAAATTATTGTTTTATCTACAGAGTTGATAAAATCAGATCTATGTGGATTTCAGGTCACTCAATTTGTGAATGGGCTATTTGAGTCGAGAAATGATTTGTCAACATTTAAGAATCACATACGGGACTTTCTTGTGCAGTCAAAAGAATTTTCAGCTCAGGTAAACGATTGATAGGTGGGGGGGGGGGGGACCTTCTTAGCTTACAATCTATGCTACCCACAGTGGAGTTTAAAATAATGTAGTTTAATAAATTCCATACTCCCGTTATGTGGTTTGCTTTGATGACCGAGCTGATCGTTTAGCTGTATTTTGTGCAGGACAACAAAGATCTCTATGCAGAAGAGGCTGCTGTACAGAGGGGAAAAGAGCGGCAAAGGATGCTTTCAATCCCGGGGCTTATAGCACCAAATGAGATACAAAACGAGATGTTGGACTCATAGATGTGGCTGATTTTACCTTGGAACCTAATTTCTTAAATTTTTGACATGGGAGGTTATGCTTTGGTTTCAACACCCATATCCCTGAATGTAAACAGACAACACCAATTTCGCCCATTGTTACTCGTCTCTCCCCTTGCTACTTTTGTCAAAAACGGTGAATCCCAAAGTTGCAATAGCTCACAAGTGCAGCTGCCAGAGATGCTGCCTGTATGTCAAAGTGGTAATGTGTAGAATATTCAGGTAGGATATATATACATATGTTTCCAAATCCAATCCAAGTCTTATTGTATGAGTTTTGTGGGTCCAGCTTGATATTTGTACCGTTTAGGTGACTTGTTTTGAGGTATTGATAGATTCATACTAGGGTTTGAAAGGGAACACTAACCTCGGAAAGTTGTGCAGGATTCTCTTTTTTCTTTTTTGGGGCTTGATTTAAGTAGAATGCTATTATTATGTGGTCTCAGTTTCAGTGTTTGGCTAAATCAACTTTATAGTCTCCAAGTGAAGAAATGTAGTGTTCACTTCAGTCATTATCTTAATCAGGGTTTCAGTTCTTATGTGAAGCCAGCAAAAAGGTTCAGTGTGGTTGGTTGGCACGAATCACTAATTCGTTGATATCGGATGCCATGGTTCGGTTGGTCGAATAGGGTATGTTTTGGCATTCGGTTTTGGTGCAAGGAAAGAATGAAAGATGATTTTGGGTTTGGAAGGAATACGCGTTTGGTCGAATAGGGTATGTCTTGGTCTAATTTCAGATACAAGATTTATATTTTGATCAAGTTGGGTAAAGATTAACTTCAAAATATTTGGGGCTATCCCAGATTAATATTTTTATACATAAAAGTAGGTTTTGATATAATAAATTATACGTAAGGGTTAGTTTAGGATTGCTCTTGAAAAGTACATTGAAAATATATTTTTGAAAAATGTGATTTTTTTTTTTGAAAAAAATGGTCATTTGATATAATATTGCAAGTAAAATATGCATTCAAATAATATTTAAATCCTTTAATGTTATAATACATGAATAATTTAAATTATGATAAAACATAAAATACGTTTATTAATTAATAAATGTTCTTAACAATTATACGTGTTTATGAAAAGGTAAAACTTTGATATAAAGGTACACATGCCTGTGTATTTACATTATAAAAATTTAAATTCTAAATTTTTATAAAAAATTAAACTCCACACTCTAAACTTTAAATCTTAATTTTTAAACACTAACCTTAAATTCTAAACTCTACAACCTAAACATTAAATTTTAAACTAAAACCTTAACTCCTAAAATTAAAAGGCACGTGTAAACTAAAGTCTACACGGCTTGTGTATCAAAGTTTTTTCCTTATGAAAATATATAAAATGTAAATCAATTTGTATCTAGAAAATTTAACATGAAAATATATACAATATTTAAATTAAAAATAATTTATTGATTATATAATTATGTTTTGATAAAAAAAATATAAATTTCTAAATTATAAAAAAAAAGTGAAGATTAAAATTGTAATTTAAGTTTTAAAAAGTATTTTCAACAGTAAAAAAGTAGTAATTTTAACTCTTGGGTTTGATTTATTTTTTTAAAAAAAATTATATATTTAACATTATTTTTGGTTTTAAATGTACTTTTGACCAAAAAAAAACATTTCAAAAACAATGTTGAACAAGGCTGAGACCAAATGAAAAAACTTTGATATTTTAGTTTTAGGGATTAGGGTTTTATTTTAGGGTTTAAGGTTTAGGGGTCTAAGTTGTAGGGTTTAGAATTTAAAGTTAGTGTTTAAAATTTAGTGTATAGGGTTTAAGGTTTAGGGTTTAGTTTTTAGGGTTAGGATTAGGATTTTAGGATTTGAGTTTTTATAGTGTAAATACACAAGCTTGTGTAAAATTAATTTTACACAGCATGTGTATCAAAGTTTTACCCGAAATATAATATCATATTTTTACACAAGCCTGGTTACTTATTTTTATAAAAGGCCCATTTTATCATAAAAACTTGTGTATTTTTTTCATAAAAAAATCAATGGTAAACTACTTATTTGGTTTTTTAATTATTCTTGACAAAATCATCACTAACGTTATAATTTAATTTAATTTTGATCATGAACCTTTAAAAAATTAACGAGGTGATAGTTCTGGTTTAATAGTAATTTTAGTTTTTTTGAAAATTTATACATTTTATCAATTAAGTCCCAGATAAAATAAGTCACCAAATATTTAGGTTAAATCTTAAAATCATATCCCTTTTCTTCTTCCTTTGCAACTTTTTTTTGACTAAAGGGGTATTTTTGCCTTTGAATTCGACCCAAAAAATTAATTCAGCCCATCGCCGAGAAACGTACTCAATTATGTCCTCTAGTTTGCAAATTGCATCAAATTGACCATTTTATTGACGTTGACCGCTACAATGCTGACGTGGTAGTTAACGATGCTGACATGGCAGTTAGCGATACCGACGTGACAGTCAACATGATGACGTGACAGTGCACATAGGATGATGATGTAGTAGAGGGCTGAATTGAATTTTTAATCGAATCCTAGGGCATAATTGTTTTTTTTGTTAGTTTAGGGCATAATTGATTTTAATTGAAAGCTCGATAGCTTATTTAATATTTAAGTTAAAAAATAAGAATTTGGGAAATTATTAAAATTTTAAAAAATATTAAAATTAGATAAATAATTTGTTTAAATTTGAAGTTAATTTAATGGATAAATAAATTTTTAAAATTTTAAGTTAATTTAATCAATTTATTTAGTTTTTTGAATAAAATTGGATAAATAATTTGATTTTTCGAGTTGAACTTTTACAAATGGAGTATATGAAAAATCGATTAACAAATTGTTGTAAATATTCTTTGGGTCCATGATAATTTTAAAATTGAGCAAAGTGAGAACTCTCACAAAAAATTAAAATATTATTTTTTTATAAAAATTCATAAACTTAATAAAAATATATAAAAAATTCAAAAAAATAGTGAAAATAAAAACTAATAGAAAAAATAAAATGTATTAAAAATTATAAAATAATAAAATTTAAATATAAAATTTTAAAAATGTTTATAAGGTATTAAAAAATTTATCAATTTTATCAAAAAAGTCTTTGACTTCATTAGCTTGATTATTATCATTCGTTAAATAAATTTTCAGTGGAATCAACATTGTAATAGAGTACCAATAAAACTTAATTTTTTTGGCTTTTCTACATCAAATTGACACTTATTAATATTTGAGGTAGAAAATGAAGGAGAATTTTGGCTTTATTATTACTCTAATACAAAGATGATTCCATTAAAAATATATTCAAGGAATATTAGTACGCTTAGCATAACCAGAAATAGTAGAAGACTTTTCCGATGGTTTATAATATTTTTAAATTTTCATTTTTTATATTTTAAATTTTAATATTTTTAATTTTATGTTTTAACTAAAATTTTAAATTAATTATAGTAATTTTATTTTTTAATATTTTATGAATATTTTTTGAAATTTTAATAATTTTTTATTTTTTAACTTAAAGATTAAGTAAACTATAGAACTTTTAATTAAAATCAGTTATGTCTCTGAACTCGACAAAAAAATTAATTATACCCTTAAATTCTATTAAAATAATCAATTCAGCCCCTCTACCACATCATCATCACACGTGTACTGCCACGTCATCATCGTTAACTACCCCACCATCACCGTAACGGTCAACATCGGTCAAATGGTCAATTTAATGGAATTTGCGAATTAAAAAACTTAATTGGGTGCGTTTTCGGTAAAATATTAAATTAATTTTTTAGTCAAACTCAAAAACATAAAAACCCCTTTAACCTTTTTTTCTTCAAAACTTTAAAAAAAGCCATTACAAAAACGAGTCATATATCTTTACCAAAAAAAAAGTCATATACGTGTAAGATTTTGATTTTATAAAAATCCCAACTATTCAGAAGTAAATAATCACAAATTCCAATTTTAACGTTGTCAAGAGATAAAAAGAATTTATGTTTTATTTAGGATTTGAAGGAACAAAAGGAGAAAAAAAGTTGTAGGGACCCAAAAATTTGATGGTTTTATTTAGGGTTCGCAATTTAACCCATATCCGACGGGTCCCGATCCGAACCGATAGGGGAGGTTATTTTTTTTTTTTAAATTAGGTTCGAAGAGGGACGGGGTGGGTTTTAGGAAGAATAAAGTCGGGGTCAGGTTTAGATAAAAAAATCTCTGACCTGACCCGATCTGATATATTTTAATTATATTTTTATTATATTTACAAAAAAACCATTGGATATATATTTATTATTTAGGGTTACTCTTCCGCTTCACATTTTTCATTTCTCCCTTCCTTAAGCCGCTCCACATTTTCATTTCCTTTTCCCTCTGCCGTTTCATGTTCCTTCTTCCCTCCTTTCGATTTTATTTTCTTTCTTTTTTATTCCAATAACATATTTAAAACAATCTTCCAAAATAATAAATTACAAGTAAAAACATATTTACGGTGTAGGTCCATCCAGGTAATTTTGTAATATCCCTTCTCGGTTTAATAGAGAACCAGGTCGAAAATGCCGTCGATGATCAATGTCGGTAACTGTGTAGTGAAAACTGATGCTTTGTGTACGGGGATTCAAACAATGAATGTCAACGTCACAATATTTTATCCCACATATCCATAAGGAAACTAATTTATTAATCAATTTGTCGGTAAAGGCTAAAATGCAATATATTCAGTGTTCAGGGACTAAATTGTAAAACTTAGCAATTTGAGAACTTTATAGGAAATTAACGATACTGATGTTAAATTAAAGTCATGTTATGAAAGCATGCAAAATTCTACTGAGTTTTGAGGTCTACATCATGCTCAATTAACCATACCAATATTAAGGATTATTTTATAAGGTTTACAAAACCAGTTCAGGCCAATAACAAAATTATTTACCGCGGTATTGATACTCGAGAGGCCGTACTGATACGCCTGGCCGTTATTACCGTTGGGATTAAGGTGGGTATTGGTATGGGACCATACATATCGATACTGTATGGATACTTAGTGTAATTCCCAAATTCTAGTAACAAAATTCAGTACCAGAACGGGCTAAGCCGTATCGGTACCAGGCTGAGGTTGTACATGGGGATAGGTACGAGGCCAACTCATACCGGTACCCCGACTAATTACCAAATTTCAGTGTTGAAATTCTGTACCGATACACTAGGTTCGGTACCGGTACCCTTTGTAACCATTTGGTCCAAATATGCACGCCCGATACGCACTTACCCGTATCGGTACGCCCTGTTCTGTAATTCGGTAATTTGTTGGTTTTTACATCATTTACCCAACAAAAATGTGCCTAATGACCTCTTAATCAATTCCAATGATCTCTAAAGTTTTTTTTGAAAGAAAGGGGTGGAAATTTATTAAAGAAGGATGTGTCATACCCGTGCCTCGTTAAAAAAACCCCTAAACTTAAGTGGGGAAAGAGAGTGCAGCGGATTAATGGCATATGGCAATAGAAAAACCAAATAGTCTCAACACACCCTAAACTTAAGTGGGGAAAGAGAGTGCAGCGGATTAATGGCATATGGCAATAGAAAAACAAAATAGTCTCAACACACCATAAACCTAACATATACCAATACTAGCAGTACCATCAAAGGATGAATTTCTAAAACAGTGAAATAGGACCCCCAATAACTAAGCAACACACATCTTTAATCATAAAGCTAAAATACACAGATCAGTAGTGCGTGAGATGCCCTTTTTTGCTAAGTATCAGCTAAGGTGTTACCTTCTCTCGGCACTTGTTGTATGGTCCATTTGATGCTTTCACATTCCTTCAGACACGGCATGATTAAGTCTTTAAACACTGCTGGGCATCGATGAGGGTTCAGGAGCCAGTCCACTACAAGGGAACAATCACTCTCTAAAATTATCCTATTGTTGTGAGCCCACGAAGATGATCTAAAAGTTTTGCAAGCTTCATAGGCTGCCAAAATCTCAGCTGAGGTTGCGTCTGAGATCCCAATCAACTTTGAGAAGGTAATGAGACGATTAGACTCTAAATCTAGGAGGCAACCCCCGATTCCCGCCTTGCCATGGCTGCCAATCACAACACCATCAATATTAAACTTGAGCGCTCCCGAGGGAGGTGGATTCCAAATTTTTGGGACAGATTTGGATTTGCTGCAACCAAAGAAGCTAAACTTTTCTGGATAGATGGTGAGATCAAGAACAGATATGGCCATATCATTCCATGTAGCAGAGCACCAAAGACTTAGACGATGTATGCATAGCTCAAATAAATACTCCACATTCATCTTTAAACCTTTGAATAACATCTCATTTCTGTATAACCAACATGACCAAACAATGCAAAAGAAGCTAAGGTTCCATACCTTGTTGTGTAGACAAACCGGGGAGTAGGAAAACCATGTTAAAATGAGGGCACTAACAGTACCTGGAATGACCATATTAAGCCCCCAAAATTGGTATCATTTTTGCCAAATTAGCCACACAACATGGCAGTGGCATAGTAGGTGGTTGACCGATTCGAGAGCAAGGTTGCAATAAGGACACAGTACTGAGGCTTGAGATAGGCAGCCTCATTTTTACAGCTTCAACTTGGTGGGTATTTTACCGAGGACAGCTTTCCACACGAAGGCTTCCACCTTTAGGGGGGATAGGCCCGACCAGACAAAGCTCCACACATCATCTTTGATAGCATAGAAATTGCTAACCACTTCACAGAAGGATTTCACACTGTAAACACCATTTGAACCTGCTGTCCATCTAACACTATCCCTTATGAGAGGATTGGGTCTAGTACAATTGATAGCTTCTAGGAAATTATTCCACTGCTCCTCTTAATCGAATAGATCTCTCTGCAAAGGTATATTCTACTGCCATCTTTCTTCAACGGCTATTCTGAAATCTGTTATAACTCTAGATTTGCGTGAGAAAAGTGCAAATATTCTTGAAAAAACAATCATCAGGGGAATTTGACCAGTCCATATATCACTCTAAAATTGAGCTCTCTTACATCACCAATTAAGAACCTGATGTTGGACATAAACGCCTCCTCATTCTTTGATAAGGTTGAGATGATATTCCTCTAAATCCACGATTTGTTGGATGGAGTAAGGTTTTTAGGAAGAATCGATAGAGAATTGGCTTCATATCTCGCTTCAATAACTCTTCTCCATAAGCTACTACGTTCTACCCCATACCTTCAAATCTATTTAAGGAGAAATGCTCAGTTTTTAAGGTTGAGATCCATAAGGCCAAGGCTGCCACAAGATTTGGAAAGGCATATGGTTTCCCACTTCACCTAGTGGATGGCTCTTTGATCCAAGAAGCCCCAGAGGAATTTGTCTATAAGACGCAACAACATCGAGCTTATTTTCTTTGCCATAGGGAAAATAGAAATGAAGTAAATAGGTAGGTTGGAGAGCACCGATTTGACCAATGTAATACGGCCCCCGAAGGACAATGATTTAGATTTCCAGCCGAATAACTTTGATTTAAACCTCTCCACAATAGGAGACCAGATTTGGATGTCGTTCTTGCAATGGCCCAAAGGGAGCCCCAAATAAGTTGATGGCAGTGACTCACTTTTGCAATTGAGTAAAGATGCCCACTGTTCAATCTTGCTATTATCCACGTTTACACCAATTATTTTGGATTTTTGGAGATTCAATTGTAACCTTGAGGCAAGTTCGAATCCCCTCAGAATATGAACGATGTTACGTATACCAGTCTCATATGCGCTACTGAACAAAATTAAGTCATAGGCAAATTGTAGATGTGAGATGGGTTTCGAATTGTTGTCTATGCACAGACCAGAGAAGAGACCCAAATTAATAGCTTTTGATAACATCGAGCTAAGGGCTTCCCTGATTAAATTGAATAGCAGCGGGGATAGGGGGCACCCTTGTCGAAGGCCACAACTGGTGGAGAAGTTATTAGTTGGTTAGCCATTAACTAACACTGATATTGAGACGGTAGAAATGCAGAATTTAATCCACGAGCACCATAATCTGCCAAACCCCATTTTATTCATTATGAACAACAAGAAATTCCAATCCACTGAATCATAGGCTTTCCGGAAGCTACTTTAAATACAACCCTTTCGAGACCTCGGCTTTTAGTGTAGTCTATGGTTTCGTTTGAAATTAAGGAGAAGTCAAAGATTTGCTTACCCGGACAGAAGGCAAACTAAAATTCTCCGATTATTTCCTTTGTAACATTTCTAAGCCTTGAAGCTAGGACCTTTGCCAGCAATTTATAAACACAACCCACCAAGCTGATGGGGTGGTAATCTTCCATAGATGAGGGAGCCACATTCTTGGGAATTAAGACTATAAAGGAGTGGTTGAACGATAGGTCAGTTATCTCGCCATTGTAGAATTGACTGAAGAAAGACATTACTCCATCCTTAATGCTCGGCCAAAACCGTTTGAGAAACCCCATGTTAAAGCCATCAAGGCCCGGGGCCCTCGAGCCATCCATCGAAGACAAAGCCTGCTGGATCTTGAACATGGAAAAGGTTCCTCAAGCTTTTTTGCAGACTCGATTTCCAGGGATTTGAGGTTACACTCGAAGCTGCTGAGGGGGATGGTATGAGATTCATAGTAGATGGCCTTAAAGTATTGTTGAACTGTGCATTTGACCATGGCTGGGTCGCGATATATCACCCCATTAGAGTAGATACTGTCAATAAGGTTTCTTTTTCTTCTCGATAAAGCAACTAGATGAAAGAATTTAGAGTTTTTATCTCTGACTTCGAACCATTTAAGTAAGATTTTTGTAGCCACTCCCTCTCTTCCCTTTGCACACGGTTCCAAAGCTTGAATCTAAGAGCCTTGAGTTTATTGATTTTTCGTTGGTCACCACTGCCTTTGCTGATATCGATCTCAATATTGTGGCATCTTCTCTCAATTTCAGGGATGGTTTCTGGATTATTACAGGATTTAGCTTTTGCCCAATCTTTCAAAACTTGTTTACACTGGTGAAGCATCTTCAGAATCCCCTCACCTTGGCTTTGTGTACAAGAAAGTTGAAGTTGCGTAACCAAGTCCCTATCATCCGCCCAATGGTTAAACCATTTGAATGGTTTAGGACCCCAATTAGTCTCGCAATTAGAGAGTGTGATCGGGTTATGATCCGATATGCCTCTTTGTAGGACTTGCTAAAATAAGGACGGCCACAGAGTTAAGAATTTTGGAGACAGAAGGAAATGGTCAAGCCTGCTGAAAGTTGACCTTTCGCGTAGGTTAGACCATGTGAAGAAGCCTCCTTAGCCTGGGAAATCGATCAACCCAATTCATCAATGAAATTCAAAAAATCGTTCATAGCTCATCTGTTGATGTTTAACCCCATTTTTTCCTTCGCGCTTCTGACTATGTTGAAGTCTCCACCCAATAGGACTGGTAATTTAGAGCTCGCTGCCACAGAGCATATGTCATCAAAAATCTCTTTTCTCTTTGCAGCATTATTCGGAGAATATATGTTAATTATCAGGCATTTAGTATCCATAGTGATAATTTTGCCATAGACACAAAAAAACTAGACTTGACTACAACGTAATCCGATTGGAAAAAACCTGGATCCCACATTGTAATCAACCCTCCAGCAGATCCAATTGAAGGTGAGTAAGCAACTTTGAAGTTAGCCGCTCGCCCAATAATGGATTTGAAAAATTTATCCTCTAGAACCCTTGTCTTAGTTTTCTATGAAAAAATCACCTGAGCTTTGCAACAACCGATCAATCTTCTCACAGTAGCCCTTTTCTCAAATTTTCTGAGACTTCGTGTATTTCAGGATATCACTAAACAATTTGGAGGCATAAAAGGAAGGGTTACACACGGGAAGTGAGCCGATTAAGACTTGCATCATATAACTTCCTCTTTTGTTGAAATGATGCGTTCTAATCGTTCCCTTATGAACTCGCCACTGACTGCGAAGCGGAGCCCAACTGAGTTGCAAACCTCAAGTGTTAAGCCTGCCTCAGATTCTTTGATTTCATTAGAGAAAAGGTTAATTGGTTGAGAAGGTTCAGATGAAGGTATATGGACGATGCTGTTAGGGGATCTGAGTTTTGATCGAGGCACAAAGGGGAGGCAGCTTTTTTGATGTTTTTTGGTATTTGGGTCTGCTAGAAAACAACCCAGTAGTTTTGTCTAATACCGAAATTGATGGCCCACTCGAGCCCGATAATGATCTGGACGATTCTAACATACATCTAACTGGGACCTCAACCAAGTTCACTAGCCAGTTTTGGTCTTTAGCCAAAGGCTCTATTAGGGTCGGACTCACTTGAGAAAAACAATGATTGCTTGTGGCAATCTTTTCGAATTCTGTAGCTACTGCAAATATACTGTTGCATGGGGGAGTAGTGCTTTTCCTGTTTTCCACGTACTTGGGATAGATCCCCGCCGCCAAGCCATTAAGTCTGAGCGCCACATCCTCAACCCTGCAACTGTCGGCCTCATCAGCAGAAACCTCTGGCGACTCTTCTGCTTGAAAGCCCGGTGACACTTTATTAATCCAGCATCGTGAATCTTCATAATCTTCAGTGGAAACTTTTAGCTGATAGCTAACCCCGTTGATGAAGACATTAGCACTTCGAGGGATATCCGATATATGCTTAACACCAGTGAGAATTCTTGTGCAGTCAAATCTCTTCTTATTGGATGTGTCTTCCTCGATCTTGATAACCTTACCCCATCTGCTTACTATGGAATGAAAGATTGAATTATTCCATGCTACAAGCGGGAGATTCTCGAGTACTACCCAAACCTTCAGTTTGCAGTGGGACGTAAACGGTTCTAACGTATCAATATCCTCAAACCAGGATTTAAGGAGAGACTCTTTGAAATCCCAGAAGATTTGGATTCGTTCCTCTTCTTTGAACTGGATAATCATTGTATACCCAGATAGAGGGCTCACCTTGACCTTGAAACCGTCTGAGCGGAGGGCTTCCTGGACAAAGTCGGCGTCGTACATAACTTGCCATGCTCATGTATCATTATAACCATCTTAACCTCATGAGAGCTAATAAAATGCATTTTAACCATATATGCATACTCAAAAGGTGCTCCCAAATTCCAAAACATACTATATATGCATATATTGACATATATACTCAAAACATGACAATAAAGTCATTCAAAACAAGTGAGAGCCATATGCCACCATTCTAGGAGTTCAAAAAGGGTAAATATACATTACAAAATGTAACTCGGAGCTGACTTGCAACCGGCTATCTACGATCCACTTCACGTAGCTATAGAACCTAAAAATGTATGCAATGAACTATGATAGGCTTACATAACCTAGTGAGGTAGTTATCGGCAATAACAAATTAACCGGTAATGCATGCCAATGAGTTCGATATTATAAATATCAATGTAAAACCATATTATAACATATTAGGCATGTGTTAAACATAATTTTAACAATGTATATGCGGACTATAGATTCATTTTAAGGATACTCTTTTCCTTTGGATCATAGTAACAAATGGATACTCGAATTCCACCTACATCGCCAAGTCAATGAATGGTCAATCTTGCCGACATCGCCAAAGACCAAATACTCAAACATCTCTCTAAAATCGCCAATAAGGGCTTTAGCCCAAGGACCGTAGTCCACCTATACGTGAGCTCATTGAATTCTATTGGCATGCCAATTGTATCCGGTATATATACTTGTATCCAAGGTTTGGTGTATATGTCAACGCTGTTCGAAATGATTAATACTTGCCATGTGAAATAATACCAATGTAAAATATTCAACACTTACATCAATAAGAAACGTTCAATGCTATCAGTCAATGACAATGGAAATGCTATATTGCAACTCGATTATAAGTCGATGTATCAATGAACTCAAGCTTACCAAAATGATGAACAATGCTTACCACAATTATAGACAATGCAAGGGAATGACACCTAGCCAATCTCATGACACAACTACACTCACAGATGATTCTGAAGCTATTGGGTCTCTTGAATTACAATTTCTCTGTTAGGGGTCTTGGAAGGAGTTGGTGAATCCTCTCCATCAATAGATTGAGCTATATAAGAAAATATAGAAATCTTAGCAACAACTATTTCTATGAATTCGATTGTAAATAACTAATTCCATGGCTACTTCTAACTATGGAAACACAACATATAAACTTGGGAATCCATGGAAATTAACTAGGGTTTCAATAGGCTTGATTTCATAATTCTCCCATGAATTCACCATGTAAGTCAATGGAAAATCAATAGGCTTACCTTGATTAAATGCTAGGAACTCACTAGGATCGATTAATCAAAGAAAATAGAAGCTTGGATGAAGCTTCAATAGAGGTGTGTGCTTAGGTAGGAGAAGGGGATGTACTAGCTTAGTTTTCTTTCACCCGATATGTATCTCATCTTTCTTTCTTTCTTTTCTTTTATTCTAATTACTATAGGAATTTAGGAAACTTTTGGGTGAAGGAACTCATTCTCCAAGGTCCACGTACAAGGGTGGTTAAACCCTTGAGGGGTTGATTACTCAATGAGTCATCCAACTTCTCAATCTTTGCACTTTGGCCACTTAAGCTCAGTATTTACATCTTAGTCACTATGCAATGTTCCTTAAGTTTTCGATACTTACGATATGGCCCAAAGTCAATGACAATGACTAATTGATCATCAATACATATAGAAATTAACCACATGGTCAATAGTTAATGTTTATTTTGACTTGTCAGAATTTAAATTTCTTATCACCAAAATCCAGTTTTCAACTAGGTCGATTTTAGGGGTGTTACAACTATCTCTCCTTAAGAAAATTCATCCTCAAATTTTACCTGGAGGAAAAAGATGAGGATATTACTTCTTTATAGTTTCTTTAGGCTCCCAAGTAGCTTCTTCAACCTTGTGACTCCTCCAAAGCATTTTGACCAATAAAACTGCCTTATTCTGAAGTTTTTTGACTTCTCGCGCTAATATTTGCACTAGTTCTTCCTCAAAGGTCAAATTGGATTGGATTTGCACCGATTATGGTTCAATAATGTGCGATGGATCTGAACGGTACTTTTTGAGCATTGATATATGGAAAAATCATAGATTTTACTGAGTTCCGGTGGCAATGTTAAACGGTAGGATACATGACCTATTTTCTCAATGACTTCAAAAGGGCCAATGAAACAGGGATTAAGCTTCCCTTTTTTGCCAAATCGAGGAATCTTCTTCTATGAGAAGACTTTAAGAAAGGCTTTCTCTCCCACAGAATATTGTATATCTCTTCTTTTGAGGTTAATATAAGCTTTTTGCCTATAAAAGATTGCTTTAAGTCTATCATGAATGATGGTAACATTTTCTTTGGTTTCCCTAAGTAGATATGGATCTAAAGCCTTTCTTTCACCGAGTTCAGACCAAGAAAGTGGCGTTCTGTATTTCCTTCCATACAATGCTTCAAAGGGAGCCATTTTGATTGATGCTTGGTAACTATTATTATAGGCAAAATCGATAAGGGGTAAGGATCTACAAGAAATAATTCAATGTTGAAAAGGTACCAAAACCTCGGCCCGTTACCCGCCCCATCAAACCGGGTACCCGTAAAACTCGGATACCCGCTAATCCGATTAATAGGGTACCCAAAAAAGTATTTATTTATTTTTATCAATATTCAAACTACATTTTATATGAAATTATTTAATATCCCGGGATCTTTCTGTTTGGTTTTTACTTGAGAGTTGCTTACTGTCTTCTAACTTCTAAGCATATTATGAAATATGCCTACTTTCAATATCATACCATTTAAAAATTATTATTTGCCAACATTCGTTATTTATAGTTTCTCTACTGTCTTTTAAGTTTTAACTTCTAAGAATATTATGAAATTCTATTACAAATATTGTAAAATTAATTATTATATGTTTTCTTGCTAAGCATAACAAATAGTCAAATACTAGTAGTCTAGTACAGTGTAAAAGCAACAATTTAATGTAGTAAACTTGTAATGAGTCCATAAAACCACCAAACTAAATTGCATCATCCAAATATCCAAATTACATCATTCAAACATCATAGAGTTTAAAATTTTAAATTGCATAATTCAAAAATAAAACTTAAAAGTTTAAACAAAATACAACTAAAGAAATATTTTTCATTGTTCTGAAACATCGTTTGTCTCGTCAATAATAATTGGTTGTTGCTCTAAATTCAATTTTTGCATTTTTACATAAAATATTCTGGTGAAAAAAAAATTCTGCTGCACAAAAAAACTGAAACAAAATCTGCACATACAAAATTTTGCTGCACATACAAAATTCTGCTGCACATATAAAACAAAAACAAAATCTGCACATACAAAATTCTGCTAAAAAATGAAAATTCTGCTGCACATAAAAAAAACTGAAACAAAATTTGCACATAAAAAAAATATGCTGCACATACAAAATTCTGTTGAAAAAATGAAAAATCTGCTGCATATAAAAACTGAAACAATTTACATTAGTTATGGTCTTGCAAAAATGTAAATGTTGCCATTAACGTCAATATTTTTAATTCAATTTGCATAGCAAAGCAATATATACATTTCTTTTCAATGTTATTATCCATGGTAGGTTTCAGTTTCAAATATGTTATCAATTGACATGCACATGTTGCTTATATATGCATGAACTAATCAATCTTTGACCAATAAATTAATAATTTTATAAACTTTCACTCTATAATTCACAACACGTTTGTTTTTCTCTTTTCTTTGCAATTTCTTTCATTTTTTTTCATCTATTTTCTCTTTTTTATGAATGATTGATGAGCTTTTATGTGGAGCTGCATTCAAGCTTAAATATTTTTATATCTATTAAACTTTTGGCTGAGTTAGTAAAATAAGTTAAACTGAGTGCCAACTTGGTTCGAACCAAATTGGAAAAAAAATCATATTTTAATAGGGGTGGTAACAAGCAGGCTCGGCTCCGAAACAGTATTATTGAGCTCGGCTCGGGCTCGAGGATCGTCGAGCTCGAAATTTTAGGCTCTAGCTCGGCTCGAGTTTTATAAATTTGTTTTAGTGAATAGTTCCCGATATATTTTTATTAATTTGCTTTTAGTGGATTTTCTTCTAATTTATTTTATTGTTTTTCTTTTGCTAAACAGATTACTTTTAGTGCATATGCAGTATATATATAATTATTTTGAGCATGTTCACGAGCTTTTCGAACCGAGCTTGGGTCGGCTCGGCTCGGCTTGTTAAGGTCTCGAGCCGAGCATGAGAACGAGCTGAGCTCACTCGTGCCGAGCTTTGACCGAATTTTAATCGAGCCGAGCCCAAGTAGCTTGCGAGCCAGTCAAGCTCATTATCACCCCTATATTTTAAATGGTAAACAACTCAAACTAAAACTTAAGTAACTTAAGTAAACAACTAAAACTAAATAGACGCAAAGGAATGAATACTAAAGCTAAACAAAATAAATTTTGAGGTAAAAAAAATAAATAGGGATGAAGTTGAAGTAGATAGAGAGAGAGAAATAAACTAACCTTTGGCAGAGAGTGATGCCGAAGAAAGGGGCAGCGAGGCTGCGTAATATCGTCGCTGATCTGAATGTGGTATAGCTTAAAATAATCAAAACAGTGCGCTTTACTAAACAAATAAAAAAATTAAATTAAAAAAATTCAAACCGGATATCGGGTAGTGGGTACCCGAATAAGGAGCATTTTATGATTCGGGCCTCACCCGGATACCCAAAAAAATAGTGGGCCGGGTATTAGACCTGAAATTTCGGGTATTTTTTAAAAAAACACTCGGTAATTTTTAATCGGGTATGCGGGTCAAGTAGTTCGGGCTGGGTATTTTTGTCATCTTTATATATATGGTTAAGATCCACTTATACTATGTAAAACTCAAGTAGTTTTACACTAATCAATGACCATTAGATAGGTGAAATGGATGGATGAGATTAACTCCTTACTTTTTTTTCGATATGATAATCTTCACATATCCTACTTCTAATCTCATCCATCCATTTTACTTATCCAATGTTTATGGATTAATGTAAAACTAGATTTCATCCCATATATATATATATATATATATATATAAGGAAACTATCTTAGCCATTGGACCGATGGATGAACGCAAATGGAGGGATGAGTTTAACAGTAGAAAATGTGAAGATTATCACAGGAAAAAGAAAATAAAGGAAATAATCTTAGCCATTTATTACCCTCATCCAACTGTCCAAAAAAGGTGTAAAACTAATTGAGTTTTACACCGTGTAAGTGGATCATAACCCCTATATATTATGAATTAGAGCATGGTACGACAATTTTATACAAATATTCCCTTTTTAATAATTAATTAGAAAAATAATCTCCAAACTAGATTAGTTAGAAAAATGATTATTTCAGTCCACGTAAGGCAATCTCACGTCCTACAGCCAGCGAGTTTTTCGATAAATTAAACTTGCTTTTTACTAAACGTGAATTTCATGTTGAATAGGTCGGTAAGAAAGAAAAAAAATAATTTACCTTTTTTACGCAGAACTCAATTTAGTCAAGCGCGAATTTAAATTTTGATTTTGGTAAAACGTAAATTTGGGCTACATAGACCGAAAGAGGTCATTTTTTAAATAATCAAATTTTGGATTATTTTTCTAATTAATTATTAAAAATGTAATATTTGTATAAAATTGCCGCATGGTACTCTCTCGACATGAGTGACAATTTTGGAATTTTTATATTGAAAATAACTTTTTTTATTTTTAAATATAAAATTTTAAAACTGTAAAAGTACTCATATTTTTATATTTGGCTTAAGGACCGCTTTTGTTCCTGTAGTAGTTTCAATTTATCGATTTCGTTTATATGGTATTTTCGCATCAATTTAGTCCCTGAATTAATCGAATTGCATCATTGTATGCCCCTTGACTGATGGAAGTCAACGTTGACCGTTACAGTACTGACGTGGTAGTTTATGATGCTGACGTGACCACGTGTGAAGATGACGTGGTAGTGGGACAAAATTGATTTTTCAACCGAGTTCGAGGGCAAAATTGATTTTTTGGTTGAGTACGAGGGCAAAATTTATTTTTAGGCAAAAAATATGAGTAAAATACTAAAATATTAAAATAACATAAAAAGTAATAAAAATATAATTTTTTTTATTAATATATGACTGAAAATAAAAATAAAATAATTAAAAATATCTAAAAATAAATAAAAATTATAAAAATTAAATACAATAAGCTAATAAATTATAAATTATTCAATAATTACAATTTGAAATATTTATAAAGTATTAAAAATATAAAAACATTCGTAAAAAAATTTAGACGATTTTGATTTTCTTTCTCTTTAAAGAATATAAAGAAGAAAGAATCCTAAAATAGAGTTAATGTAATTCTCTCAACCGAACAAAAATACTCTACCCTTTTTGATGTCCCTATCTCTCAATACTAAAAAAAAATAAACTCTACACTCTTAGTCTAATTTCTAAATCACAAACCTTAAACCCTATATTTTAAGCCTTTTACTTGATTAAATTTGTACACATACTTTTATGTATAATCACTATATATTAATATAATTTTCAATTAGGGTTTAGGATTTAATGTTTGTAATTTAGAGTTTGAGATTTAAAAATTAGGATTAGAGTGTAGAATTTATTTTCAAGTTTTGATTTTTGAATAATTTATGATTTAATAGCTTCTGATATTTTAAGTTTTATAATTTTTACTTTTTTTATTTTTTTATTTTTTATTTTTAGCCATATATTAATAAAACATTTTTAAATGTTTTATTATTTTTTTACATCATTTTAGTATTTTTAATATTTTTTAAATTCATATTTTTTTATCTTTAAATCAATTTTGCCCTCATACTCAACCAAAAAATCAAATTTGCCTCAAATTAGGTCAGAAAATCAATTTTCCCCTCTTCCACATCTTCACACATGGATTGCCACGTCAGCACCATTGACCGCCACTTCAATATTGTAACGATCAAAGTTGACTTCCATCAGTCAAGGGGCAAACGATGATGCAATTCGACTACTTCAGAGATTAAATTGATGTGAAAATATCACAAAGACAAAATCGATAAATTAAGACTACTACAAGAACAATAGTGACCCTTAAGCTTTTACTAATATGTTAGTTGTGTTGTTTTTGTTGGTGTAATGGTAATTGTGTTCCAGACGTGGTTAGAGAAGTGCCCGCTTACATATGGTTGTAAAAAATGATATGACTTGGAAATCAATTGAACTGATTCAAGTTTAAATTGATTGTGATTCGAGGTGATAATAATTAAAATTTGACCTAGTTTGATATGATGTTGACAAAACTCGACTTGCATCTGACCTGAGAACGATTTGAACTCGATTATGTGACAACCAAATTTTACTTACACCTAACCTGATATAAATCCGAACACAAAATTAACCTACTAAATATTTGACATAACCAGACTTAAAACGACCAGAGACCCAATTTTAATCAACTTGTTATCAACCCGACTTGTTGTTGACATGACCGGCAATGACTCAACTTGTTGACTCGACATGTTAATTAACTCGACCTATAAATAAGTAGAGTAAGTAGTACATTTTGTATTCAGTTTAACCCATAAATCTTAACTGTTTGGAAGAGAAGTTACACACCCAATCCAAAATTCAATTTTTACTTTTTTTCAATATACTAAAAATTCATAATTGTGTTTGATAGGAAAATTACTCGTCCAAATCAAAGTTTAGTTTTTTTTTTAAAAAAAAATATGGCTTAAAGGCCTATTTGGCCCCTGAAGTATACACTTTTTCCCGAACATCCCTCTAAAGTATTTTTTGGGACGTTTTGCCCCGTGAACTAAAAATCGTGACCCCGTTAGCTCTATTTTGTAACGTTTGTTTTAAAAAAATCTGGCCAATTAGATCGTGCCATGTGGCTCTTTTGACCAAAAATGGCTGACTTTAATAAAAATGGGTAAATGACATTTTGAGTCTCTCAAGTTTTATATTTATTCAATCTAGCCATCTTCTTCCTCCCTCAATTCAACCATAGCTCCGTCGAACAAACCCTGCAAAACGTGTGTCCACATGGGATGAACGTTGCACCTGGAGAATTTCAATCCAAGTAATCTCAAGTTTTAAATTTCTTTCATTGTTTCATTTTCCTTTGCTTTTCTGAACTCCACACTTCCGCTCAATTCTACTGCAACACAAAACGTTTTCTTTTTCCTTTAAAAACATTTTTTCTGTTTTGTTTGGGGAAAAATTCTGGGTTTTGGCTCTTGATTCTTAGTTTTCACTGGTCTTATTGATCTAGTGTCCCGTTTTTTTTTTTTTCATAGATTTTATCTTTCTGGTTCATTTTACATGGCTGAGGGACTAAGAACAGTTGAACAACTGCGGAATTTTGGGATTGAAATGCGAACAAATGAACTGAATTTCGCGACAGAAAAAGTGTGAAATTGTTTTCTCAATGAAACTGTTCTTCCTGGGTATGGAGACAACGTGATAATCAAAAAATTGATTGGAAGATTAGGAAACATTTGTGATTCTACTGATATTTCGTCACAAACCAAACAACAACACTCCATTGGATTCAATCCCGAAGCTCAATCTTCCATTGATGGATTCACAGAGCATAGAAACCTTGAATCTCCCATTTTCTTCTGACCCTGGATTTGTTGAAAGGACCGCCAGATTTTTCAGTTTTGGTGGCTTAAACTCTTCACTTGGATCTCAAGTGCAAATTAGTGGATTTTGTTTGAGCCTATAGTTCTTTGTAAATTGCTTTGCATATACTTTAATAGTTTTCTACTCAATAGAAAACCTCTGAAAGTTATTTATCCATAATCTAAGAGTGAAGGTTTGCATATATTTTGTTATCATTTTGAATAAAAACTAAGAGTGAAGGTTTCTTTATAACAGATTGACAAAGAACGGGACGGGGAGCAAATAGACCGAGCATTACTGAAGAATGTTTTATCCATTTTTGTTGAGATCGGCATGGGAGAAATGAATCGTTATCAGAATGGTTTTGAAGTATACTTGCTTTAGGAAACTACTCCCGAAAGGCAGCAAAATGGATTGAGGAAGATACTTGCCCAGATTACTTGTTGAAGGCAAGAGCCTAAGGGACTAAAATGAACAAAAAAATAAAATCTGACATACCTAACGTGCAATTTTCCCCTTTAATTTAAGTCAGCTTATTTTTTTTGTTAATAAAATGACATGTGACACGTTCTGATTAGCCTGTGACTTTTTTAACGGCGTTTAACGAAGGGGCAAAATGGGTTAACAATTTTTAGTTCAGGGGCCACAACGTACCAAAAAATATTTTAGGGGGTTGTTCGGAAAAAAGTGTATACTTTAGGGGACAAATGGGCCATTAAGCCAAAAATCATCTACCCTAAGCCATATAGTTATAACTCTAATTTTCAAATTTTATAACCCGAAATCATATAATCTAAACCTTAAAACACAAATTATATACACGTACAATATATTATAATCATCATTATTATTAAAACTAAAATTTTTGTTATTAATTTATCATTATTTTAATATTTATTTATTCTTGTTATTTTGTTATTGTTGTTAGGCCATTATTACTAAAAATAAAAATGTTATTTATTGTTAAAGTAATATTAAATAAAACAATTTGTAAAATATGAAAGTATCAGCATTCCCTTGCGTATTTGAACTTTTTTAAATATTGAAACCTAGTAAATTGTTGATTTGTTATTACTATATTACTCTGAAAAAGTAGTTATGACTAATTACTAATATGCTTTTGATTTTTGAACCGATTAACCTGACTCAAATCATACTCGAACAAACTATAAGTCTATCTGTTGGACCTAACAGACAACTTTATTTACAAATTAAACCTCTATTAATAGCTAACCACACAATTAACAAAAGACGTAAAACGATGCATGTTTTGCAAATTGCAATAAATTAACTTAAAAGGAATAATAAATAACAATTAAATGTCACAAACTCACAATTCAAGATCACCCGAGAAAAATAAATGTCGAACTTAAAAAAAAGAGCTAGTACTACAAGTTGTCTGTCGTGAAAGAGGAACCACCATTTCGTCATATAACTTGATCATTACCCGATTTCAATAATGAGCTTACTCGAACATATCCCGAACCTAGTAAAGATCTTATCCAAACTTCACCCAAAATTGATATTACTCGAACTGAATCTCATTCAAAATCGACTTGACCCTGCCTGAACTTAATTTGATACCCGAAATAACCCAACATGAAGTCCATCTAAACCCGGTTAAGACCCGACTAAAAGTCCATACGAACCCGAATTAAACCCGATTATTAACCTACTCTGACCCAAACCGTTTTGAAATGAATCTAGTATTGACTCGATCTGAACCCGGCGTTGATCTAGACCGGAATCGACCAAACTTAACCCAACTTGATTCGAATTATTAACTTGATCTGATATAACATGAATTCGATACGACTTAACCGGACCTGAAATCCATCCCATACCGGATTGAACCTTTTTCCACAACCTTCTTTTTCTCATTGTTAACAAGCTTATTTAAGCTAGTATTTTCTATAAAAAAAAATCAATTCTACCCTTCATTTATACGAAAATGATTTACAAATGCAAAAACAAACTTTATTCAGCTTTACCATTCTCTTCAAATCGTAAGTAGTCGTCGGTCTATAGAAGCTCCTTCTCACATGGATTTATCAAAATATAGCTTGGAAATCACTAATAAATTAGCCGTGCAGTTTACTAAAAATTTATAATCTGAATTATTATTTTTATCAAAATTGCATAATTGTCCATATAGAGTTATAATTGTTGAAAAAATGTGAGGAAAATGGTAACTTTGAGTCATATTTCGAATGGGTAAAAGTGGAGATTCGAATAATGATTTTATTGGATCTAATTCTACTCCATGAGACCTTTACAACGGTATCTTATATGCTCAAAACGGTTGAGTGATGAATGAGAAATTGATACTCAAAGTATGGTAGTTGTGAATTGAATAAAGAAGTGAAAACCCCCTATCTCACATTAATGGGATACATTGAATGGGAAGTGTTTATATACACTTACTCACTTGGTAATTATTGAATGACTTGAATAGAAATTTTGCCTCGTGTGCAGGCGCATGGGGTGTGCGGATTGAAGCTTGTTGAACCCATTCGGGTTGGGGCGTGCCCACACGATGTGGGCGGCTTGAATGTTTGGGCCTTACATGGACCAGCAATAGATATTTTACCCACTTTAAATTAATTTTTTCTTATTATTGGCATATCTTTTTGAATATTCCGAATGTAAAAGAATAATTTATGGTTTTCTTAAATTTGAATATTAAATAGGTAACGGCTGCAATTTACAAAAATATATTCGATTAAATATGATATTAATTAAAGGTTTCCGAATTAAATCGGATGGAGAATTAATGGCCATAATTTTAGAATATTTATTTCCCACATTTAACCTAGCCCACTCCTATGTAAATAGAATGTTATTCCTTTGGTTTCAACACAACTAAAAAAACACATAAAATTTTTATTGTTTTACTCTGTGGATGTTACTAAGTAGTTTTCGGTAGTAGGCGAAGGCAAGGGTCAGATCGTGATCTCCACAGTAGTGCAACTGTGGCTGATCAAATGTTGTTTTATCCTAGGAGACAGACGACCAACGAGCTCGAACACCATAAGAGTAACCGAAAATCTATCTTAAGGAAATTGCGGTCATACAGGCCTCAACACATTTTATTTGGTTTTCGTTTCCAATCGATTTGATTTACATATTGTTGTATCGTCCTTAATTTGGTACTATTCGTTTAAATAATAATATTTTATCTTATTATATTTATTCTTGGATTAACATTTATTCTAACAATAATATGTGAAAATACGACCTTAATTTTCTCATGCTTTAACAGTTAAACGGAAGTAGTTGGAAAGCTCCTAAAGTGCAAAAGTTGGCGAAGGAATTCCAACAATGAGAGCTACATTGTCACTTTGCCTACCATTTTGGGCTGATCACTTTTTTCAACATAAATTAGGGTTGGTGAGTGCAGAATTTCTATATAAATAGCTGTGGCATCAAACCAAGCTTTCACCATTGCCTTCTCTTATAAACACTATCCTAATATCCTTTCTTCGTAATCTCGAAATCAATCGGAAAATAATGGCCCCAACACTTTCCCAACCATTCGACGATTCCTCGGCTCTTGTCGATTTCGTCATTAACCAAGGGAACGGAATGAAGGGTTTGTCTGAAATGGGTCTTAAAGCCCTTCCAAAACAATATATCCAACCTTTGGAAGAAAGAATGTGCATGACCGACGTCCAAACTCAAGAATCGATCCCCATAATCGATATGTCGAATTGGAACAAACCCGAAGTGGCGAAATCGATATGCGAAGCGGCTTCGAAATGGGGGTTCTTTCAAATAGTTAACCATGATGTACCGGTTGAAGTTCTTGAGAATGTTAAAGATGCTACTTATAAGTTCTTTGGGTTACCAGCTGAGGTTAAGAATAAGTATTCAAAGGATCATTCGTCTTCGAACAATGTGAGGTTCGGCACGAGTTTTACCCCTCAAGCCGAGAAGGCTCTTGAATGGAAAGATTATCTTAGCTTATTTTATGTCTCTAAAGAAGAAGCTTCTGCTCTGTGGCCTCCTGTTTGCAGGTATCATAAAAGATCCTAACATTGATTTAAAAAAAATTGATAATTATATTAGAAATAATCTAAATATTAAATATAGGTTAATAGTATATATATATATATTAAAAAATATTAAATCCGATTTTTTTTTATAGATTTTACACCAATTCGTTAAATTTTTTATACTCCATTCAATCTATTCAAGCAACAAATCTGATCTGACTTTTTCAATAGTGTCCGGCATGCACACTATTCCCTAACAAATTAATATAAATCTGTTTTTTCAGGGAACAAGTGTTAGATTACATGGAGAAGTCTAAAGTTGTAATTAAACAATTACTACAAGTTCTAATGAAGGGGTTTAGATGTGAATGAGATTGATGAAATAAAGCAATCATTATTAATGGGTTAAATGAGGATTAACCTTAATTATTATCCCATTTGTCCGAACTCACTGTCGGAGTTGGACGACACTCTGATGTTTCAACCCTCACGATTCTCCTACAAGATGAAATTGGAGGGCTTTTTGTAAGAGAAAATGACGGTGATAATTGGATCCATGTTCCTCCGATTAAGGGTTCCCTTGTCATCAACGTTTTGAGATGCATTGCAAATAATAACCAACGGAAAGTACAAGAGCGTTGAACATCGTGTTGTTGCCAACGGAAGCAAAAATAGAATCTCTATTTCCATTTTTGTGAATCCGAGACCTGAGGATATGATCGGCCCATTGCCTGAATTATGAGAAACTGATTTATAAAAGAGTCCTTTATTCAAACTACTCAAATATTTCTTCCGTAAAGCAAAAAACAGTTGAATTCGCTGAATTATAAACATATTTATCCAATGTTTGTAGACTTATTGAGAAAATGGCTGATAGCAATAAGCTGTAAGAATAAGAGATGATAATGTATCGTGTAAAACGCCTAAATAAGTTCTTTTAATGTAATGTTATTTCCTTTTTAATTTCTCCTTGCAAATAATTTTCAACTTTATTTCCAATATTTTGCTTAAGAAAGCTGCCTTAAAATTAAACGTTTGATTTCTTTTTCGAGTTCTTCAAAGAATTGAACAAGTGAAGAAAGCAAAATTATATTTTTGGTATATCGATACGTGTAATTATTTTAAGGTAAATTTTTGATACAAGGTATTTAAAATAAATTTTATATAAGCCTATATATTTATACTATAAAATTTAAATCTTAAATTCCTAACCCTAAACTCAAAACCTTATACCCTAAATCATAAATAATAACCTTAAATTCTAAACTCTAAACCCTAAATCCCTAAACTTTAAACTCTAAACTAAATCTCTAACCCTTAAAACTAAAAGGCTTGTGTAAACTAAATACACAAGCTGTGTAAAAAAATTTACACATTTAAACTATAAAATCTAAAACCTAAATTCCTAACCCTAAGCCCTAAACCTTGAACCCTAAATTCTAAACCTTAAACTTTAAACTATAATCATAAATCCTAATTTCTATACCCTACAACTTAAACTCCCTAAACCCTAAAATTGAAAGGTTTGAGTAAACTAAAATTTACACAAGTTTGTGTATCAAAGTATTTTCCTTATTTTATATAGAAAATACTTTGATACACAAGCTTGTGTAATCTTTATTTTACATAAGCTTTTTAGTTTTAGGGTTTAGAGATTTAGGTTGTGGTTTAGGGTTTAGGGGTTTAGATTGTAGGGTGTAGCATTTAAGGTTTGTGATGAGAATTTAGAGTTTAGGGTTTAATGTTTAGGTTTTAGGGTTTTAGAGTTAGGGATTTAGGTTTTAGATTTTATCGCTTAAATATGAAGGGTTGTGTAATTTCTTTTACATAGCTTGTGTTTCAAAATATAACACATTATATATATATATGTGTGTTATGTAAATTAAATATGATATGATTTTGTCTTTTTGAATTCTAAGTTTTAATCTTAAATCTTAAACAATAAATATGACAAATAACTTTTAAACATATAAGATTATGTAATATAAATTTTAGACCGCTTGTGTATCAGCAAAATTTCTCATTAATATACAAGATGTAAATATGATAATAACATTTTATTTAGAGTTATTTTTTGACAAACAAATTATTACATAATTTGTCTATTTTAAGCATAAATCCAAAAATATATTTTTTTAAGAATAATATTAATATAATAATTTATAAATTTAAATGTCATATCATTTTTATATCGTATAATAATACGATGTTGTACATTATTGAGACTAAATTAATGTGTGTATATGTATATGTACCGAAAATTTTCTAATTGTGCCGAGAAAGAATTTTTTTGCACGGCATCGATGTTATATTATGAAAGGAACTTTGATAACGAGACGATGTATTTGGTTAACAAATTAGAAACATTGGTGAAACTTCAATGGTCTAATATATAATTATTTATATAAATATACATATAAAAGTAAGAAAATAGTTGTTTTTGGAACCGGCTCTTTGATTATTTATATATATATATATATATATATGAGATAGAACCCAGTTACGCAGAAGGTAAAACTCATAGTTTTGCTACTTTTTTAGATTGTTAGGTATGTATCATTTTTTGTTTTAAGAGATAATCTTCACATAGCTCACTGTTAATCTTAGTTATTCATTTCATTAATTCAACAATCCAAAAAATGTTTAAAAGTTAAAAACTCTTACAATATATAATTGGATCCTATGCATATATATATATATATATATATATATGCTTAAACAGTACACTCATCAACTCTAGACTATCAGAGTCCATCTCAACTAGCCTATATCCAAGCCTCCATGCCTGCTGAACAGAGGCGGACCTCAACGGGAGCCCTGGCTCCCCTAAGACTTGGTATAATTACTATTTGACTCTTTAAAGTTTTTAAATATTTTAATTTAGCTCCTTAAAAATTTTAAAATTTTTGTTAAGTAATAATTTCTTTGAATATTTTAATTTAGTCATTTTTTTATTTTTTAAAAAGTTCTCATTAAATCTCAAAATTTATAAAAAAATTTAGTTTAAACTTCTAAAATTTTAATTAAACCCCCTCAAATTATTTTATCAATATCCGTCCCTGATGCTAAAGGCATTCAAGTATCGCCCATAGCTCCAAATTCAGTGCGGAGCACTTCCCTATACTACGGGAAAAACCAAACAACCATTAACTATGGGTGGATGGAAGAACCCCACCCACACTGGCATGGCCATCAGTAATGTCCAATGCACCATCCGAATTCACCTTAATCTATAGATTAATAAGTTGAAATTCAAATACAAAATTAGATGTACATTATTTTAATATTTTTACAAGAAAAAAGCATTAATAAATAAATGAGTCATAAACATAAACGAGTTTGTTTGTAAACATAAGTGAATTAAACACGCTTTTGTTTGTGTTTATTTATTAAACGAATATAAAATTTATATACATACTCATTTATTTAGCTTAATAAACGAACATAAATAAATAATATAAACGATTCATCGAATATTCTATTCATTTACCCCTCTTAATAATATCCTGTCAATGGCAGGGGCGCAGCCGCAGGGTCCACCTGCCGAGTGCATGGATAGGGCTAATCACAATTTCATCAATTCCAGGCTATCTGTAAGGTTTGGTAGGTGTGGATAAACCATTTTGTATTTCGTAACAATACGGCCTTTTCCTAAATTAGTATTTATAAATTAAGATTTTTATTTTTTATTTTTAATATAATTATCAATATATGAACTATATTGTCAAAAAATCAATCTATGAACTATTATCGATAAATTTAAATTAAATATTACAAAAATTAATTATAAATCTAATCTATTATTAAAAAGCGAATTTATCCGAAAATAAAATAAATAAATAAAAGTGAGCCACAACTCCTACCAACCCTACATCAAACTTGGAGTAACAATGGCCATAATGTCACAACACAATAAATATATTTTGTTGGTTTTTCGTTCTCATTTTATTTTCAAGGCAATAAATATGAGAATTTATGTACTCTATTTGTTATTACTTGGAGTTTATGTTGTGTTTCATTTATTTAATTTTTTATATATTTTCTTATTAGATAGAGATATATTTATTATTTTTTCATATTTTAAATATCAATTAAGCATAAATATGAGAATTTATGTACTCTATTTGTTACTACATATCTCGAACAGCACAGCACCTCAATACATGACTTGGAACATCGACTCTCCACTCCACTCTTTGCCAACGCATCATCCATCTCATTCACCTCCTGAAATACGTTATTAAAGCATACGCAAATAAGCAAAGCACAATCTAAATGATAACAGCACCAATACTACTATGAAAGTCGTTTACGATTTATCAGCCATGAAACCGTTATAATAAAATCTGTTAAATAATTATTTTAAAAAACGATATTTTTATTATTAAATCTATAATTGAGTTCTAGTTTGTATATTTTCTCTCATTTTTGTTGGTATAGAATTAACGGTCTGGATACATCTGACGTTACTATAGGTCCCATTTAATGAAACGAGTCAGAAAAAGAATGGCATCAATTTTCACCACATTCTTCCATTAATTTTTTTATTCATTTAATATATTTTATATTGTGCCAACTGCCAAGAGAGATTGGCGCACGTGATTAGTGCCTATGTTATCATCCTTTCAAGGCATTTTTTTTTTCAAAATATATTTTTAGAATAAAAATAGGCTTAATTACAAAATAGGTGCCTAAACTTTATCTCTTTTTACAATAGGTGTCTAAAGTATTTTTGAGTGAAATTAGGGGTGAGCAAAACTCGACTCGACTCGAGGCGAAAAACTCAACTCGTTCTAACTCGACTCGAAATTATATAAACTCGACTCGAAATAATTTCAAATAATGTTTCAGTTGTAAAATGAAAATTCAAATAACTCGAATAACTCAAATTTTTTAGTAATTAGTGGTTTGATTTTTAAGTTCGAGTCAAGTTTCTTAATTTTTCTTGATATGTATATACCGATATAAAAAATATGAAGAAATATATGCCACATATGAAAAAATATGATGAAATATAAATACATATCTTTTATGATTAGAGAAAATCGTTTAAATTAGAATCAAACTATACTATAACATGATAAATAATTACAATTAAATTTGTATAGGAACTCGAAAACTCGACTCGAATTTCATAAACTCGGCTCGAATCGAAAAAAATCAAATAAAGTTTGAGTTGTAAAATATGATGCGTCAACTCGAATAACTAGAAAAAAATTTTACTCCACTCGACTTGATCGAACACTCACCCCTAACTGAAATAGGTGCTTAAAGTTCCATTCCATTACTGTTTTAAGGTGACATTGTTACAAAAAAAACTCATCACCCAATCAGAATTTGAATCATGTATTTTATTTTTATTTATTTATTTTTTCAAATAAAACTAAAAAAAAGAAAATCATTTTAAAAAAAAATCTAAAACTTTTCAAAATCGCTAAAAAGTATCAAATCCCTAAAACCCCAAACCCAAAAATCTCAAAATTAACATTGTTGCCACTGCTGATAGCCTCGTCGAACCCCACCACCGCCGTCACCGGAGGCCCCGCCCATTTACCCCAATCACCCATCGTCGGTAACTGGCGAGAGGTGTGCTAATTGGATGTCGATGGTTAAAACCTTTTGCGTTCGTAGTTCGGTATCCGATTGGCACACCTCTCGCCGATTACCGGCCATGGGTGGTTGGAAAAATAGGCAAGGGCCTCCGGCGACGGCAATTGTGGGGTTCAGCGAAACTATCGATGAAGGCAACGACAGTAATTTTGAGATTTTGGGTTTTAGAGATTTGGATTGTTTTGTAATTTTTGTAAATTTGAGATATTTTTAAATTATTTTCTTTTTATTTTGTTCTTTGAAAATATAAAAAATAAAAAATAAAAGCCACATGTCAAGCTATAATTTGGTGATCAATTTTTTAACATATTGACTTTAAAACGAACCAATATGAAACGTTAGACACCTATTTCAACAAAAAAATTCTTTAAGCACCTATTGCAAAAAAAATGTAAAGTTTAGACATCTATTTTATAATTAAGCATAAAAATAATACATAAGTATTTTTATATTAAAATATTGAAAAGTGGTTTTTAAAAGTTCATATTTTTTATTTTTTTCAAAAATATTTTTGAATAAGGATGAATCTTTACATTAAATTTTGAGAAACTCAATTATATAGTGTAAAAGTTTCAAATATTTGTAAGGCATTAAAATAAACTTTTAAATTATTTAGGACAGGAAAGCCATTCTATAATAAGAAGTTTAAAAAACTTGGAGGTTATAAAACAATTATAAAAAATTTTGGGAGAGACGGGCCGTTATTTAGTAAAGCACAAATATTAGGACAATGTACCCTGTTAAAGTAGCATATGACATGGCAATTAAGATAGACATGAGTGAAAAAAATTAAAATGTTTTGAAAGTCTGATTGTATAATACAAATGAACTAATATATATTTTATTAAATAAATTTTAAGACTATAAATGCAATACAATTAATACATATTTTATCAATAAACAAACAATTAAAAAGAATAATTATTAAGGTAAAAGCATCACAAAATGAACGGAACCCATTTGAAAATCCAATAATTTGCTTAGAAAAAGATAGATTATTTGGATTAAATGATGCATGGGATGGTAATTCGAATGGTGGATTCAGATATTTGTTGATATTTGATTTGTTTTATGTGTATTTAAATAATATTTGAATTCAGATATTACAATTATAATTCCATGTAGATTTAAAGCAGAATAACAGATGCGGATAGACACACTTGAATATCCATTATATGAATTTGCATTACTTACGTAGTACAGATTTATTTGGATAACCAAATCTAACTCAGAATTACAAAAACGGAGAATATATTTACTTCTAACGGGATCTAGCCTTAGTTTAGTGAAATTGAATTTGTGATTTTTTATATTCAACATATTATCTAAAGTTTTAAATTTTATTTTTTTGTGAATTCGAATGTCGAACCTATAATAATCTTTAATTTGAATTCGAAGAATAATAATTCAATAAATCATGAATATAAACAAATTTTGATAGAGTTTTAACATAAGAGATTAGTTAGATTATATATATTATATCAACCACAGTAATTAACTTTTATTCAACAAAATTGTTATCAAGATAAGAGATTAGGGAGCTTTTACCATTTAGTAATTGTAAAACTCATTAGGTTCTGTTGTACTCTAAAATTGTTATTGTTTACATTTGTTAACAAGGTGATAATAACTCTAAAATATTAATTTAAGAAAAACATAATAAATCTTGATATAATTTCTACCCATTTACATCCCCATGCAACAAGCTTAAAATTTTAACATTATACTGTTCAGTGGCTGCTTTAAAAAAAAATTGAGGGCGGGCACAAGTCAATTTTTTTTAGGTGGGTGTAAGTCATAAAAATCTCAAAATTTCAGGGTGACCCAAGTCATAAAATTTAAGGATTAATTTAAAAAAATTAAAACCAAATGTGTGAACTTTAAAAAGTTTAGGGTAGGTATAGGTCCACCCTACCATACATGTGGATCCGTCTCTAAACATGTTTAGGGACGAAACATTACATGGACTATGGAGCCATGACTAGGGATGGCAAATGGGGTGCGCGGGTGCGGTAACACCCTTCTCATACTCATACCCACCTAAAATTTATATATCCACGACCTACTCACCATCCATGGCGGGTACAATTTTCAAATCCATACCCGCTCATGTGGGTACATTCTCAAATTCATCTTCGCACACACTACCGAATTGGGTATTGACCACCCAACCTGTATTGGTACGTATCACATATACTAGAAATTCACTTATCTCATAATATATAACTCGAAACTTCATTTTGTTTATTCCAAAAGAGGCTATACTCAAATTTATTTCTAATCATATAATATATTTCTTTTAATTCAACTTGTACAATGACGAATTTTAAAAGTCACTACCAAACTAATCTAGAAGCAGTATGATGCTCTATTTTTATGACCTCCTATCACTTAAAAATCGTATCTTTTAAAATAAAGATCAAAATCAATCTTCATTTGTTCTAAACGAAACTAGACTTACTCACGGTTACAACAGATCACTTTCTAATTATTTATATAGAATTTTTGGTGATTTTTAGAACTCACTGCACATGCATAAAATCCTAGATAGATTTCATAAACTTAGTTTTAACTCCATTAATCATTCTAAAATTCTCCTAAATGTTTACAAACATATTTCAAATGAAAATAGACATATTCATTCACCCTACACCACCTGATATATATATATATAAGCGTATTTCATTTTCATTAAAAATACCTTATTCATATGGTGAATAGTGGGTAGACGGATATGGAGAGGTTAATGTCTCAAATCTATCACCTACCCCACTACTCACGATGGTATGAATTTAGACAATCACGCTCACCCACTATCCGCTATTGTTATATTTTGAATCAAATTCTAATTGGTAATTAACTTGGGTTTTATTGTAATTCTAGTGGTTGAAGATTACTTGATAATTATGATTTACTTTAATGAGTAAATATCGATTTTAAGTAGGAGATCTTATTGAATAAGGTTTCTTTGTGACCAAGTATTTGAGTCTATACATATAGACTATGTTTAACCTTTTGAATTATGAGAGATAGAGAGAATTATTCTCTTGAGAAATGTACCCACTTTTAGGTTCTCTACAACTATTGTGACTACGTTGTAGAGATGAGTATTGTTGGGATGTTGGGAATAGTGTTTTGGTTCTACCGAATCATGAGATTTGTACACCGGGTTTTGGGATTACATGGGTTATCATGTATTTGTACTCATCATGTTCTCTACATTGATAGTGGATTGTTCGTTTCTCTTGTCCGTGGAGGTAGCCTATGCTTAATCACGTTAAATCTTGTCTCTTGTGCATGTTTTCTAACATTTTTGTTATACCGATTTTTAGCATTAAATTAAGTTGTTATACCCTAAACTCATCGCGAATAATACAAGTTGAAACTAAAGACTTGGAAGATGGTATAGCACTTGCAGTAAGCCGTTGGTATCTAGGATTGCAATTCAGAGGATACATCTCAGTAAAAGAACTTGGCTCTAACATGTTTAAATGATGAAATGTTATTTTAAAAAATTACACAAAATTATAATTTTAAAATAAAATTTGAATTTCCATATTTTTAGAAAAAATCTGTTTTTTTTTACCTTTTGAAATTATTATCTAAAATATTAAAAAATATCAGAACAAAATTTTAATTATAATTCAGAGATCAAATGGGATTTTTTTTTATTAATTTTAACATATCACAACATTCTTTTAATAACAATTAAATGTTCGGTGCTTACTTCATAACCAAATTCAAATTTTAATTATTATTTCATAACATTTAAAACTTTAAAAATCAAAATAAATATTTAAGATAGTATACGACTATTCTTAAACTTTACCCTTACTTTTTTAGCTGCCATAATGATTAATGTATAGTGAAAAATTAATACAAATTCACGAATTATAAAGTTCCTGACACCCAGGCATGACCCAACATTCACTTTTCCTTTTTAATTGCAACTTCTAGTTTTTCACAATAAAAACATTTTCATATAAAAAGGGTAAACTACATAAATGGTCATTGAATTTTTAGGACAGATTCATTTTGGCCACCGTACTTTTAAAATATTCTATAAGGTCACCCAACCTTTAATTCGATTTCAATATAATCACCAAACTTTTAGTTTGCTTTCAATATGGTTCTTTCTGTTACATTCCGTTAGAAGCTGACGTTAGTTTTATTTTCTACTTAATAAAAATATGGGTAAACTACATCAATCATCACTCAACTTTTTTCTCACTCCTATTTTGGTCACTAGAGTTTAAAAATTTTTAATTTAATAACTTAACTTTCAAATTGTTCATATTTTGGCCACTCTCAAATGATATGTTTTGGTTAATTGGTAAATTCAGATTATTCAATTTTCGATCTTATATTGTACCGATTAAATCAGATAATCGATTAACTAGTTAAACGAAATATTTGATGATGGAAATGATTTTTTTACTTTGTTTATTAAAATATCAAAATGACAATATGATAAATTTAATAATTTTCGGTTGTGATAAAAGTGTAAAAACAACTAGAAAGTCAAAAATTGAAACTTCACACCTATTAATCCTATCCAGAGCCAAAACTTTTTTTTAAATCAGAAGGGTATCAAAATTACTAGACTATAAGATATTGTAATGCATAAAATTTAGAAATATTGTATATAATAGATCAGTTCGGTTAATCAATTTTGCTTAAAATTGTGAACCGTAATAGAATCGAAATAATTTATTTTAAAATTTTGTACTAAAATCAGGTTCGGTTAATCCTTAAAAATTATTTTGGTTAATTGCTAAATTCAGATTATTCGATTCTCGATCTTATATTGTACTGATTAAATCAGATAATCGATTTTTAGGTTAATTAGAATATTTGATTCGAGTAATAATTTTTTTACTTTGCTTATTAAAACATCAAATATGGTAATATAGTAAATTTAATAAGCAAAATAAAAAAATTATTACCCGAATTTTTTAATTTGTATAACCATTTCATTTGAGAGTGACCAAAATATGAATAATTCGAAAGTTAAGCTATTAAATTAAAAATTGTAAAATTCTAGTGACCAAAATAGGCGTGAGACGAAAGTTGAGTGATGATTGGTGTAGTTTATCATTTTTATTAAGAAAAAACGAAAACTAACATTAATTCGTAAGATAATGGGAGGGACCGTACCAAAATCGAACTAAAAGTTAGGTGATTTTATCGAATATTTTAAAAGTTTAGTGACCAAAATAAATCTTCTCTAAAAGTTAGATGACCATTTATGTAGTTTACCCTAAAAAACTATTCCAACAAATTGTCAAAGGAGTTCTATCCATTGTTCTGTCCGGAAAGAAAGAGCTCGAACTCTTACTCATTGTGAGTCGCTTTTATACGTGTTAACTGTGTTGCAGTTTTCAGATTTCCAGAAGAAGCATGGCAACGGATCATGAACAACCCAGGCTTTCCTCTCTTCCAAAGGTTTGTTTTGTATATTCATTACTCAATCTGGGTTTCCTTTTTTCTCTGTTTGCTTGCCAAGAAAATGCTTTAACGTGTAAGAAAATGAAGGACAGGCATTGGGTGTTAGCTGGAATCTTTGTTAAAGAGTTTGACTGAAGTCGTGAACTTTTTTTTGGCTCCTGAACAAAGATTTTTTATTTTATTTTTAAAAAAAAAGTTGTCTTGGTGTTTGCTTATCAAACAAAGGAAGGGTTTCCTTTCCTTTCCTTTTTCTTTTCAAGAGCTGGAAACTAATTAAAAAAAAACCCAGAAAAGAAAAAGCTTAATACCTTTCTTCTAAATACTTTCAGAGTAATAGAATTGATTCAATTCTATGAGTTTTTGATTGGTTTAGAGTGCCCTGATTTCTCTATAACTAACCAATGGCCTTCCCTTTTAGCTGCATACGTTAATCATGGAGTTGTTAATTATATTTTTGGTTTATTAGGATGGAAGGTCTTCTGGTGAGATTGGTCCGGAACATGAGCCTCTTATTAATGGGGTTCACAATTCTGAGAGCTATTCTGCTTCCGCAGCTATCTTTCCGTGAGTTTCTCCTCAACATTTTTATTTATGGTTTAGTTTTTATTGAGAATTATCTTGAAATGCGCAATAATAAACATGAAACATCCATGCATTTGTTAAGACATTGGCAACCGTATCTTTCTTACCATGTTTTCTACATAATGTTACTAGTTGGAAAATTTGTGCTTTGCCAAATATTCATTTGGGTTCTGGTTAAACATTTTATCTTTCAGCCTAGTATGAAAGAAGTTCATGTATGGGAATGAGGGGAAAATGGTTATGATTATTCCATTTACACGATTCACTTGTATATTACTATGAACGTGGCTGTTATTTAATTGTTTTGAAATAGCTTAGTTCGATCAAGAATCGAGTCGCAATCCAAGGTTTCGGTGGAATTTGTGGCTCTTTTTTTCTTTCACGTGAAATTATTTTGTCATATCTGGAGATATATTATGACTTAAAGAAGTTATTCAACTGAGTAGAAATGTAAATGCCCTGTAAACATAAATGGAGGAAGCTTCTAGTAAAATGTTTGCTCTAAGAAATATTCTGGAGTCTTGATGCGTCATCGATAAATTCATAAAAACAGACAATTCAGGGCACAATCCATTGAATTTTCAAAACTACCAATCAAATTGAAACTAATACAAGGCCCGCTCTGTGATTAGCTGATCATTTATTGTAACTTCAATTAGGAACCTAAACGTTTATGTAAGTATTATTTTCTTACTGAATGAATGTCTTTCTGATTTCAGATTTCTCTTCCCAGCTCTTGGAGGGCTCTTATATGGTTATGACATTGGTTCTACATCGTGCGCCACAATTTCTATTGAGGTATACTTTGTATGAAGTATTGAACTGCAGTAAAGATTGTTAATTATCATGCGTTGATTGTACTGATATTTTGGTAATTCGTGATTAATTCTTCAGATTCTATTATACCATGTTTCTGGATGCTTATCTAATCCTCATATTTTCCTGCAGTCAGCTACTCTAAGTGGAATTTCATGGTATGACTTGTCTTCAGTCGAAATTGGTCTCATTGTGAGTGTCAACTTATTTCTCATTATTACTTGACATTATCAATTATTATTACAAGCTTCCCTTTTCTTCTTGAAGCACATGTTTGTAAGTTGCAATGCAAAGAACTTACCTAGCAAATTCTATTTTTTTTTTTGCTTTCTACAGACCAGTGGCTCGTTATACGGGGCCTTGATTGGCTCGGTCTTGGCTTTCAATATTGCTGACTTTCTAGGTCTGTTTATTTATTTGTTTTAAATTTTATTATGGGAAGTGGGAACCCTATATTTGGACTTGATTATAAGACTTCTTCTAATGAAATTGCAATGGTTTATCTGAATTGTAGGACGACGAAGGGAGTTAATTACGGCTTCCATCATGTACCTTATAGGAGCACTTGTGACAGCATTTGCACCTAACTTAGTAGTTATGGTGATTGGACGTTTTGTGTACGGCATAGGGATCGGACTGGTAATATACTAAATGCTCAGGCATCAGTTTATTAGTTTTGCGGATGACCATGATGTAGCTTACACATCTTTGTTTAGGGTTTATACATACTGTTTCTGTATAGACATATGTACATGTATAACCTCTATGCATGACAGTATATCACTTAATAAAGTATGTTACAAAATAACATTTCAGTACATTGTGGTATACTTATATTCTGGGAAACTGCATTCAATAATTATCTGGCAGGTGACATAGTCATTGAAAAAGCACAATCTATACCTATAAACAAGAATTTACTTATTTGTTTTTGTTTTTTCATTTTTAAATTAATCTAGTTCTTCTTGTGTGAATCAATGAATTTATAAGTTTATTCACTTCTAGGCAATGCATTCTGCTCCAATGTACATTGCTGAGACAGCTCCAAGTCAGATCCGTGGTATACTAATTTCTCTGAAAGAGTTCTTCATAGTTCTTGGGATGGTTGTAAGTGTTTCAACTCTTCTCTTGCAAGGGATTTTCATTTTGTTTTAAATCATTATAATGTGATCTCTTAGCCTCCAATATCTGCTTTGAACTTTTCCCCTTTAATTGAAACATGCGGACAGTAAGCTACTGGATATTTTGCAGGCTGGTTATGGAATTGGCAGCCTCTTAGTTGAAACAGTTTCAGGCTGGCGCTATATGTACGGAGCTAGTACCCCTTTGTCTGTGATTATGGGAATCGGAATGTGGTGGCTTCCAGCATCACCCAGATGGCTTCTATTACGTGCCATGCAGGGAAAAGGCAATATGCAGGAGTTAAGAGAAACTGCAATATGTTGTTTATGCCAACTTAGGGGTCAATCTATTGGTGACTCGGCTTCTCAGCAGGTAGATGAGATTTTGACCGAGCTTTCGTATGTCAGTGAAGAAAAAGAAGTCACACTAGGGGAATTATTCCAAGGAAAATGCTTGAAAGCCATGATTATAGGTGCAGGTTTAGTTTTGTTTCAACAGGTATATACCATTAACTAAGGAGCTATGGTATGTAGATATTATATACCTGCAGTTTGACTGATTTTGTATCCTCAATTTCATGATAGATCACCGGTCAACCAAGTGTGCTATATTATGCTGCATCAATATTTCAGGTATCAACTTGGTTTACAATTATGGTACTCGTTGCAAATTTAATTCGATTTTCTGATGGATCTGGATAGAAGAAGGCATGTACTTCATCCTAACTGATAAAAATCTAATAGAGTGCAGGATTCTCTGCAGCATCTGATGCTACCCGAGTCTCAATTTTACTTGGTTTACTGAAGGTAGGTTGTTTTCCTTAACAGATGAGTTCGTTCAAAAATTTGTAATTGCTATCTTATTATGTTTAATTTTCTATAAGTTTACATATTTATGTACTACTGCTATCTTATCATGTAATTGCTATCTGCACTGTAAAGTTTCATTTTAATTGGTTGACACAACTATTCAACCATAGGAAAGATATTCACTAAAATTTTCAAAGTCTAGACTCTAGAGTGTTCGCCTTCATTTTACTTAGTTGACACAAGATGCTTGACTCTGCTATTCACTTGGCAGCCGTTTCAACCAGAAAGTCTTGACATGTTAGTTTGTGTTATAGTTGATTATGACAGGAGTAGCTGTTGTAGCTGTTGATAGGCTCGGTAGGAGACCTTTATTATTGGGTGGCGTTTCTGGGATGGTAAGTCCTTTTATCTCTTTTGATTCTTGATCTGTTAGAGGCAAAAGTTTACTTATTTTTTGTCAAGTTCGTGACGTCATTCTGTTGGGTCCGTGTTTCGGCTTGCTTGAGTCTTATGCTTAATCCCTGCACGTAATAAATCAAATCTGAGTTGAACTATTTGACTTGAAATTCCAGTGAGAATCTAAAACAATATCCTAATATGAAATGTGTTCTTGTCTGTGCAACAGGTTATTTCTTTGTTTCTTCTCGGATCATATTATCTTTTCCTGGATGATGTGGCGGCTATTGCTGTTGTTGCACTGCTGCTATATGTTGGGTGTTACCAGGTTATCATATTTCCTTTCTTCATGTTAATTCTCTTTCGCACTATTTGTACTTCTAATATGACTGTGCTCACATTTAGTAGAACTCATTAATGTCACCTTTACCTTATTGGTTTCTATCGATGTTGGTTAGGCTGAAACATTATTACACACTAGACATACTTGTAATTATTATGATTTGTGTCTAATTACTAAAGACTTTTCGCTATTTCTCACCATACTGGATCATAAATTCTGGATTCAAATCTATTTATATAATCATTTAATTTTTTTGGCTTCTGTGTCTTATAAAACTTGCGTTACAGCTATCCTTCGGTCCTATTGGTTGGCTGATGATCTCGGAGGTTTTTCCCCTACGTCTCAGAGGGCGAGGACTTAGTGTTGCCGTGCTTGTGAATTTTGGAGCAAATGCACTCGTAACATTTGCATTCTCTCCGTTGAAGGTACTGAAGCATTTCCAACATATTTACTGTCTCAATCATGACTCATTTGAATGATTTGTTAATTTCATCCCTTAGATGCATCCTATCCGCTAAGACAGACAGGTCATGGAGAAACTCTATCTTCATAGTTTCCATTATCATATCAGTGTCCTTATAAATGTAAAATACGTCTGAAGTGAATATATAGTAGTATAATTCTCTTAACTATTCTGTTCACTTGCTGTTGAATTCTGTTTCTTCGACTCTGGGGGTAAGTTTCCCAGTGGCCTGTGGGTACGTGTCCTACATGGTGTGTGTGTGTGTGTGTGTTCATTCCGAATATGACTCAAATGGGGAAATGAGAGTCGTGGTAACAATAGGTTGCCTCGGTTCCTAAGTATATACATACACATGAAGGATGCAAGATATTGTTAAGTACTAATGTTCACTAAAATTTTGTTGATCAAGATCAACTATGGCATTATTTTTCAATTTTTTCGCTCTTTGAATTTCCTTTGTTTTTAGGAATTGCCGGTGGTTACTGTTGTTTCGTTTTTTACCACAGGCATGGCTTGGAGCTGGAGTTGTGTTCTATGTGTTTGGAGTCATAGCTATATTATCTCTCATCTTTATATTCTTCATCGTGCCTGAGACAAAGGGGCTAACGCTCGAGGAAATCGAAGCGAGATGTCTATAGGTTTCAGCGCCGTGATACCTATTGAATGGTGGAATGCTTTGTAGAATGTATCCCTATGCAAATTCATATTTGTAGGATAGATCATCGTTTTTTAAAATCCATTTTTCTACTTTGTTGTGGTACAATTGTTATGAATCCTCGCGTTTTGGAACTTCATCTGGTTTTATCTTTCTATCTCTTACTATAAATGTTGCACGGAGCTATGATACTTGGACTTGTATTCTTAAGGTGAGTTTTTGATGTCGCTACGATGGTTTTGAAGGCATGGATGGGGCCATTTGATATGATCTGGCATCAAATATCGACTTGAATCTAAGATAAATAAATAAAACTTAAATTTCAGCTTGCTGCCATTTAGAAAAAGGTTTAAGGGTAATCTCAAATCTATTTTTTTTTCTTTTTTATTGTATCAATTTAGTTCATATAATCTTCTAAAATCAATAATGTTGTCACTTCTTTTAATTTCATCAATTTAATCTTTAACTCCTGAATTGCATCAATTTTGTCCTTTGAACAAAAATACTATCACCGGTCGTCCTTTAACTGTCGTTGACTAATAAAATTATTATCATCGGTCATTTTTTTGTCATGCCAGACACTTCATCTTTAAATAACTAACTACTTCTGAATCAACATGTCCATATATCATTTTCTTTTGATAAATTAATGTACTCCAATAAAATGATGATGGTCAATTTTGATGATGTAGTAGTACAATTGACGCGATTTAAAAGAAACTATAATTTTAAAATAAATAATTGATTCTAAAATTTTTCATTCGTACTATCATAGCATCAAAATTGACACGCATCACCGACATAACAAAACAGTTGATGATAACGACTGATGTGGAAGTAAGTGACAACTATGCATAAAATCTAACGACTTTGTCAGTTAACGATAGTCAAAGAGCAAAATTGATACAATTCATGAGTTTAAGGGCTAAATTGATAAAACTAAAAATGATGGATGATATTGTTGATTTTGAAAGAGTACTAGAGCTAAAATAATACAATTAAGAAGGAGTAACAACATTGATGTTTTGAGACTACTACAAGGACAAAATTATCCCTCGGCCTATATCTATCTTCTTTTTAGTTTTTATAATTTTTCCTACGGTGTTATCTTAATTATCAAATAATGTAAATATCATCCAAGATGTTTCTTTGTTTTGAGTTAAGTAATAGAGTATTATATTATATTTTTTTATAAAATTAGAAAATAAATTATACCCATAATTAATAAATTAATAAATAAATTATTGGAGTATGCATAATAAGATATTTTTTTAATTTTTATTAAATTTAAATTTTATTTGAAAAAATTAAAATAATAAAAATAAAAGATAAATTAGACCAAAATCTAATATAACGCATATAATCTTAGATAACTTATGGAATGAAGTCTTATAAGATTACATCATATATTAGATCCCTACATAAACTTAAATTATGACATGTTTGTAATGTTACAAACCAAACAACTTAATTAGATACCAGTATCTAAGTCCCTGTAATATATATATATATATATATATATATATATATATATTTATTTATTTACAAAAGTCCATGTCATGTAATATTAGATAACAAGAACCAGACACTCTTAATAATATAAGATTAAATTATTTCACAACAGTACTTGATAGACTAACGTAAAATGATCGATAGTAATAACTATTTGAGAATATAGGCTAATATATCATTATCTCCAAGGACTAAATCAGAAATTAAAAGTTAACAGGATCAAGAATAAAATGTTATTATAAAAGTTTTTAAAAAAATCAGGAAAAAAACAAGAGCAAAAATATAAATAAATAGGATTTAATCTATTGATTTTAAGTAATATGAATTTTACTTTCACTTATATATTTTATCACTAAAGTAAGAATTATTTTATGATATTAAAATAAATAAAATAAATTATAATTTAAATTTTTTTACAGAAATCAACTTAAAAAAATAAATCTTAAAAAAAATAAACCGTAAGAGTAGGCCATAAGGGCAAACCTAGCCCCCATATGTCTTCACCGTTGATTATCTCTCATTTCATATTAATGTAAAATTCTCATGGAATCCTACATTTTGGATAATTTTCTCTCATGTTTATTGTTTTGTCACTTTAATCTTTCTAAAATAAACTTATTCATAAGTTGATTGGTTCCAAATAAAATTTAAACAAAAAATAGTTTTATTTAAATTAGTTATAGAATATATAAATATGGATAAAATTATAGTTTATTAAAATTAAAAATGGTTTTTTGGTTGCAATATGGCTGCTACGGGGTGTTTTTTGTGATAGTGGGGGAGGTTGGTTATTTGGTTTTGGCCGGAGTTTAAGCTCGTGTTCGGTTATTGTTGCGGAATCATGGAAATTCATGATGCTTTTGTTCATGCATGGCAGTTGAAATTTCGGCATATAGAGTTAAAACTGGATAATACAGTTGCGGTTCAAATTTTATGGTTTTGCCTGACAGTTTCCTTGTGGTGCGGGCAAGAGAACTTTTGGCTGGAGACTGGGATGTTCGAACTTTTTATGTGAGCCGTGCAACAAATATGACTGTGGTTGGTTTGGTCGGGATGGCTAGAGAGCGTAATGTGGGAGAATATCTCCATGTTCAACCACTCCAGAGGTGTTATCTTTGCTTAGCACTAATTAGGCATTATCATGAGGGTTCTTTGTTTGGGGCCGGGTGCTTTTAATGTATCTATTCATGTTTCGTTTGTTCTAGTGTAGTTATTACTATGAGTATTTTTTTCATTTGTCTAAGCTTAAAAAAGTTTTTAATCTTCTTTTCATCAAAAAGAATAATAAAAAAATGGTTAATTTGGACCGACAAGACCTATTTGGGCTAGATCTGAGTTTAGATTTTTTTAAATTGAACCTCAACTTAGTGTCACTTATCTGTTCCAAATAAAATATGAAACATAGAAGTCTCAACTTATGTATTTATGTATGGGTAATTATACCATGCACTGGCTATGAAAACTTTCTATTTACACAAACACCTTACTTTTAGGGGTTAAAGATCTAGCTTAGAATTGATAGTTTAGGAATTTAGGGATTGTGGTTTGAATTTATGATTTAGGATTAGAATTTAGGGTTTATAGGTTAAAACCTAAATCCCTAACATATTACCCTAAACCTAAACATTAACCCCTAAACCTTAAATTTTAAACCCATAAATTTAAACCATTAAACTCTAAATCCTAAACTAAAATCATAAACCTTAAAATTAGGGCGCTTGTGGAAATAAAAAAATTTCACTTCCCGTGCATAAAATAATTTTCCTTCATGTATTTGCACATCTATTTATTTAGTTTGCCTGGAATATTTTGTTCTCTATAATCTTTCGTTGCGATAAAATGAATAAAAAAAAGACAATAAAACATTCTCAATAATATATCAAAAATTTTTATATTAAAAAAATCATATTTCTAAAGCTAATTTTAATAAGGCTTAATTCAGATCTATCCTTAAAAGTATTTATATTTTTTCACTTTGCACTAATAGTTTTTTTTTTTCAATTTCACTTAAACTATAGTTTTTTCTTATTAAGTGCTAATATTTTTGGATATATATATATATATTTAATTCACCGGTATTAAAGTTTTTTTTCAAAATCATTTTAATTTTAGGGTTTAGAGGTTTAGTTTAGAGTTTGTAATTTATGAATTTAAGGTTAGAGGTTTAGAATTTAAGAGTCGTAGTTAGAGTTTAGGGTTTATATTTTAGTGTAATATCCTTAAAAATTTAAGTTTAATCTATAAACCTTAATTCTAAACATAGGTCCATAGCACCTAAATTATAAAACCTTAAACTCTAAATTAAATCTTCAAACACTAAAATTATAGTGTTTGTGATTTTTTTCTACATAATGTATGGAATAATTATTTTTCAGGAAAAATTAAATAAAATAGCAATTTAGAGAGAAAAAAACTAATAAAAATATTTTGAGGCGCAAAGTGAGAAAATTAAATTCATTCGAATGAGGTCGTGAATTAAGTTTTTTTAATAAATAAAAATAAAAGTATAGAGCTCAGAGCGAATATTTGGTTCTCTATCTTCAGAACGCAGAAGCAGTAGAAGCCGCCAAGAACCCTAATTTTTCTCCTTTTATCATCTCGCGGTCTAGCCCTAGACAGCCGCCCATCTCATCAACTCAGAAGCTCTTCAAAAATCAACAGCCATTCAACCAGGGGAAGGAAAGAAGAAGAGGGGAGAAGGCAAAGCTCAAAAACTGTGTGTATGAAGCTATTCAACGAAGATGTCGATCCCCAAAACGATGATATATCGAAGATTGAAATCAACAAAGAGTATGCTCGAAGATTCGAGCACAACAAGAAGCGGGAGGATCTCCAGAGGTACGAGGAACTGAAGAAGAGAGGCCACGTTGAAGAATCTGATGAAATATCTTCTTCTGATGAAGATGATGAGGATGATGAGTTATTCAGTGACCAAATTACCCTCCAAAAGAAAGATGAAGATTTCTTCAAAGCTCTACTCAGGGTAATGAATTTGTTTTCAAATCCTTTAAAAAAAAACCTAATTGGTGTTCTGTTTTAGTTGCTGTGCGGTTTTTGATTGATTATGATTTTGCTTCTATTTTTATGTTTTGATTTGTAGAATAATTTTTAGGAAGAAAAATAAAAGCAAATAACGTGAATGATAAATATACAAAGTTTTCATGAACTAATTTTCAGTTATTATGTTTGTAATGGAGATAAAGTTTTATGCTTTACTATTAGTGTAATCTGACTTGCTTTTGAATTAATTTCTTGTTAGTAATATGAGATAAGTGTAATCTGGCATGGAAATTGAAACTTTGTCAATCTATACATTTTAGAATTTCAATGTTCTAACCTAGGTGAGAAGTTGTGACCCGAGATTGAAAGAACGGGATGTGAAGCTTTTTGAGTCTGATGACGAGGAAAGCAGCGAAGAAGATGAAGAAGAAAACAAGCAGAAAGAAAAGAAAGATAAGAAGTCAATGTATTTAAAAGATGTGGTTGCAAAGCACTTGATTGAAGAAGGGCCTAATTTCGAGGAAGAAGATGCTCTTGTTAAGGCGAAGAAGACATATGATGAAGAACAAGAAGAGATAAAGAAGGCTCTTTTGGATGCAACGGAAGAATTTGAAAATGAGGATGATGGAGGTTTCTTGAGAGTAAAGGAAAAAAAGGGTAAGCATGATGAGGAAAAAGAAGACTCAAATAATGGAGAACCGTCAAAGAAGTTGGAAGAATATTTTGGGAAAGACGCGGAAATGGATGAGAACGCCGAGTTCTTGAAGGAGTTTTTTAAGAACAAGATGTGGATAGATAAGGAGAGGAAAGGTGGGGATCTTGAGATTGATAATGAGGTAGTGGATGAGTTGTTGAGGGATGAAGAGGAGATTGAGAGGCAAGAGGGGTATGAGTTGGAGTATAACTTTAGGCATGAGGAGAATGCAGAGGATAGAGTGATAGGGTACTCTAGGAAAGTACAGGGATCAGTGAGGAAGAAGGAGAGCAAGAGGAAGTCACAGAGGGAAAGGAAGGAGGAGAGAATGAAGGCTGCAGAAATGGAAAGGAAAGAGGAGTTGAAGCATCTGAAGAATCTGAAGAAGGAAGAAATTAAGGAGAGAATGAAGAAGGTTATGGAGATTGCTGGCATTAAGAAAGATGATTGCCCATTTAGTGCAAAGGATTTGGAGGAGGAATTTGATCCTGAGGAGTATGATAAAATGATGAAGGCTGTATTTGATGAGAAGTATTACGATGATGAAGATGTGGAATTACATAGCGATAGTGATGGAATTGAGAAACCAGACTTTGATAAGGAGGATGAGTTGCTTGGACTTCCTAAAGGATGTGATGTGCTCGAGTCTAATGATGGTTTCTTGGCTGCAAGGGAAAGGAATAAGGAAAAAATACAGAGTAATGGGGATCATGATTCAGGAGAAGAAGAAGAAAAGGGAGCGGAGATTGAAGACAAAAACGAAGATGATGGCGATGATGGTGATGACGAGAGTGAAGAACACAAAAGTGAAGATGAAGAAGATGATGAGGAAAGGAAGGAAGAGGAGACTGAGGAAGGTAAGAGGAAAAGGAAGCGTAAAATGTCTGCTGTTCAGAAAGCTTTACAGGATATGTGGGAGGAATTTTATAATTTGGACTATGAGGGTACAATTGGAGACTTGAAAACAAGATTTAAATATGTCAAGATCAAACCTAATAGATATGGGTTGAAACCTAGCGAGATATTGGCTTTGGACGAGAAAGAGTTGAATCAATATGTTTCTTTGAAGAAACTTGCTCCATATACTGACAAGGAATGGAAGGTACCCGATAGTAAGAGGTACCAGCAGAAATTGAGGATTAAAGAGCTTCTCAGGGAGAAGCGAAATGGTCACAAGTTTGGTAAGAAAAGGTCAAGAGATGCTGCTGAGCAATCAAACAAAGATAAGGACACAACATTGGAGGATTCAGATGATGATTCGAAGAATTTATCTGAGCAGGGCAAGAAAAAGCATCGTCAAGCAACCAACATATCAGAGTCGAGGCGGAAAGCGTATGGATTGATTTCCTCTAAACCAAAAAAGAACAAACACAAGCATTGATCAACCAACAAGAGTAGTTTGGTACGTGGCAGTAAATAATTTAATTTCCTGTCACTTGTGTTTAAATTTTTATTTTACGGGTTGTTTCTTAGAATTTTATTCAATATATATATATATATATATATATATATATATATATATAATTACTGTTTGAATTGGTACGGTTCTATGGGAAGGTAGTTCTTTTTTTTGGGTTTAAGAGTTGAGATGATTTGATTGGTTACATTAATGAATGCAGAATGCAGTGAATTGGAAATCTGTGGGCATTTGAGGAATGGAAAAACGGGGACAAAGTGAAGATTGGAAGTGCTACTATGAAGTAATTTTATTGATAAAAACATGTTCTGTTTTTTTTTTCCTATTTTGATATATGGAACTGGCTTTAGTGCTTCATGAAAGTGTTTCTAACCCATTTGGATCTCTTGACAAACTTGAAGCGGTTTTGGTGTTTTGAATGACTAAACTACAGCTTTCCTTAGTAGTGGATGTTGTTTTATAAAGGTTGCGTTTGCAAATCATATTGCATTCAGGAAGAGGTTGAGGTCTTTTTGTAACATTAAAAATTTGGGAAGTGATGGTTTATAAAGTACTCGAGTTCTTGTCTCTGGACAGAGAAATTATTATATCAGTCGACTAATTTTTTTCATGTCACTAATTCACTCATAATTAATTTTTAAGTAACTATTCACTCTCTATTTACATAGTAAAAAAATTGAAAAATCAAATAGAGAAAAAAGTGACGAGGTAGTTGATTTTCGTGAAGAGCCAGGCTCGTATAATAAACTTCCCCCTAAACATGACATTTTTATCCCACATAGGGTGACAATATTTATATTTAAAGACCAACCTAAAATTTTATATTTTTTTTTTTTGGGGGGGGGGGGCGCATTGTGTTAAACTTAAAACTTTGAAATTTCTAAAACTTGGCCATTTTCCAAAAGCAGCCCCCTGCCTGCAAAATAAGCCCGATTGTTTTATTCGAGAAGTCGCAGATCATTTAATTTCCTCGCTTTGTTGTCAGTTTGTGAGGTAACCCATCCTCATTTCACAGGAACCATGATGTTTTGATAATTTCATTAGGCGCCCACTAAGTAGGAGAAAAATCCTTTCCTTGAGGTTTCAGATGAATATTGAAAGCAATAGTAGTTGAGGGGAAACCACTTTATGTTGGTGAATGCTCAACTCAGGCCTAAGCCTGTACCAGTCCCAGCATAATTTCTACATGTTAACAAATGCTGCAAGGAATCCCAACCAAGTGGTAAATGTTGCCAACAAATATGTATTCAAATCCCATAATTTCCTTTCATTTCTGTTTTCTACTCAGATATCATTCCTATGTCATGGCCTGGATTCTTTATCAAAAAAACAACTAATCTGGCTAGGATAACCTCACCATGCGAATTCTGCAACCAAATTTCACACATCAATCCCCCCCATTTGGATGGGGGAAAACAATGACACCATGATGCCCTATACCCTAAAATTTCAGCACCAAAAACTCGAGACATAAATTATGCGCGGTTTCCGTCCGCTGCGGCCAGTTTTCTTCTCTGTTGATGTTCTGCAACCTTGTAATCTACCACTTCTCGAAATAGGCTCGGGTCAAGCACACAATTCTCACCCCCATAAACAGCTGCTTGAACACTGGCCATCAGTTTAGCTATTTCCCTTCCCGAAAATCCTTCGGTTTTCACTGCAGCTTCGCTTAAAATATCATCCGTCAGCCCTTTGATCTCGATCTTCTGCTGCTGCTTCTTGAAAAGGGTTTCAAGCAAACTGGGTTTTCTTGAACCAGCCTGAGCTATGTACTTATCCAGATAGAGTTTTAGCAGTTTGAAGCGTTCATCTTCCCCGGGCAAAGGGAATTCCAGTACTTCATCAATTCGATCGGCCACAGCCGAATCAAGGTCATCAAGACGGTTCGTAGCAAGAGCTAGGACTATGTCCTTGGACTGGTCACCTGTGCGGAAAAGAAGAGCGTTGAGTGCACTTCTTTGAGCTTCACTCATGTAGGTTTTGTTCCGTCTGCAAAAACAGTTCAGCCAAAATAATCAATGTTCAAAGATAACCTCCCAAATTATCAATGAAATCTAATGCTTTCCTCCATTACTTTTGCGGACAACAATTATTGAGGAATTCTATATTTAACATGTGATTGTTACCACTTAGCACACGACTAATTCCATTTCTGGGTAAACAGTTATGAAAGAATGTTTCATGATTGAGAAATATGTTACTCAGACTCAGAGCAAGTGTCAGATACAAGTGTATGACTAACATGCGTGTTCAAATTGAAGAGTCAGAGCAACATAAATAAACGGTGTCGACTTACTCGCATAAAAATGCATCTGCTTCATCAATAAACAGTAGCAAGCCTCTCTTGGACTTCTTTGCCCAGTCAAACAACTGGTGTATCTTCGTAACTGCCTGTGGTCCCAGAGGAGCAACATCTCCACCAGTCATCAATGCATAATCTAATCCCTGAACCATAACATACAATATCAAAGAATGAAAACAAATAAACAGTTGCCACGAGTTATTTCAATGTTGCATACAAACACATCAAACCAACAACCATAATTGAAACATACGTAGACGCTTATACATTCATAATCAACAGATTGACATGTTCTCAGAACTTCCATAACCGTCCAAACTTAATTGTTCCAAATCTTCATTTTTCATCAAGTACTAGTGTCCAACGCATTTTTGGTCATGGGTATGGGGGCATGACCCTCAAAGGACCACCTGAAAGATTTCTAGAAGTAAGCATACCCATACTGCATACATACAATATTCAACAATCACAACCGAGTCCTTGATAACATCAGACCATACACTTGAATGTGTACCCAAAGTCTAGTATTCAGGCTAAACTATCCAAAAGATGGTCAAAGAATCAAAATATGCATTTCTTTAAAATAAAACTGAACATTCCTTCATAACAAAGACATGAACTTTGGCATGATAAAAGATGTATAAATTCTAGCAATAAATGGAGAATCAAGGTATACAAGTTCATACAGATTTACGAGCCAGTTCTCTTGCCGCCATTGTTTTTCCTGTTCCAGGAGGGCCGTAAAAAAGCATATTCCTAAACGGTGCTTGGTGGTCTTTGTATTGGCAGTTGCACCTGCTAGCTGCTGAATTCGTTTTTGAAGAGAAGGGTGCAAAATCACATCACCAAACACATTTCCATTTTTTGATAATGTCTTACCACCGTTGCGTGATAGCGAGCTCATAGTACGTGTAAAGATGCCAGACCAAGGATATTTCCCTCTGGAAGATTCTCGGATGAGTGACGGCCGTCCCAGTATTCTATCCACGTAGCCCCAAATCACCTTTGCACCTTCCCTGCACCACAAGGACGACAAATAAATAAGCAATTGCACTCAAAATTGTGGCAAATAAATAATTGATAAGCAAGAGCACCAAATTTTGATAAAAGAAAACAGAATGATGCATCGGGGAATGTAATTTTGATTCACCGTCTTCAAGAAAATACAGAGAGAGTTCCTAAGCTTTACATCTACAAATATATTCCCATAATGTTTCATCCATTAGGTAGAGCTTTGGGCAAGAGTGGACGCATGTGCGCCCGCATGGATATGTTGGAAGATATGGAATACGCCAAACGATATGTTAGAAGAAATATTTCCAGTTTATGCAAGAGTGGATGCATGTGCACCTGCACAGCAAAATCCATTCGGAGTGTAACTCGAGCTGCCAGGTTTCAAGTATTAACTGTCAAGTCCTTTTAGTTTTCTTTTTTAGTTCAAACCTACAATTTCCTTTACAAGTTCCAAGGAGGTGCTCTCCAAATTAGAATTCACTAAATATAAGAAATTGGTATCGGCACATCGGTGTAATATTTTTTTTGTAGATAATACTGATATGGGAGAAATACAATGTTTATTTCTCATAAAAATGAAATTCTCTGTTCTGTACAGCAGTGTTAATCCTATGTTAAATAGGCAGTGATACAATGGGTAAAAGATACCTACTGGAATTAAATTACTAGAGTCCTAGTTAAGATTAATCTTATCGGATAAGACAGATCTAATCTCTATTTGAATAGATTACATACTTAAATAAAAACTCTATTATCCTATCGTACATAATCTACACTCCCCCTCAAGCTGGTGAATATATGTTGTATATTCCCAGCTTGGATATAAGTTTATCAAAGTTACTTTTTGGAAGAGCTTTAGTGAGTACATCAGCTAGTTGCATCTGGGTAGGAACGTAACTTAGTTTGACAGCACCACTGTTAACTTTCTCTGAAATGAAGTGCCTGTCAATTTCCACATGCTTTGTTCTGTCATGATGGACAGGATTTTTTGCAATTCTGATGGCAGATTGGCTGTCAATTTGTACTTTGAACCCCTAATTTGATTCAACTTTCAATTCCTTTAATAGCCTCTGGATCCACATGCCTTCACAGATCCCAAGTGCAAGTGCTCGAAATTCAGCTTCAGCACTGCTTCTTGAGACAACATTTTGTTTCTTGCTTCTCCATGTTACAAGATTGCCCCACACATAAGAACAATAACCACTAGTTGATTTTCTTTCTGTCAATTCACCAGCCAACTTGCATCAGTATAAATCTTCACTTCTCGGTTTATGCTCTTTTTAAAAATTAATCCATGACCAGGAGTCATCTTTAGGTACCTTAGAATTCTGTTGACAGCTTCAAAATGTTCTTCTCTAAGATCCATCATATGCTGACTAACAATGCCAACTGAGAAGGCAATGTCTGGTCGAGTAAGAGATAGATAAATCAACTTCCCAACTAGTCTCTGATATTGCCCTTTGTCTACTGGTTTTCCCATTTCATCCTTCCTTAGCTTAAGTTGGAATCCATAGGTGTATCAGCTGGCTTGCACCCAAGCATTCCAGTTTCAGCAAGCAAATCCAGCATGTATTTTCTTTGAGAGATTACCATTCCGAGTTTGGATCTTGCAACCTCCATCCCTAGAAAATACTTAAGTGATCCAAGGTCCTTGGTTTCAAAATTTGCAGCAAGTAGACTCTTTAGTTTGTTGATTTCTGATGTATCATCACCTGTGATGATGATGTCATCAACATAGACTATAAGAATGGTCTTCTTCTTTTCTGGAGAAAATTTTAAAAACATTGTATGATCAGACTGACACTGAGTATACCCATACTTGATCATAGCCGTAGCAAACCTATTAAACCATGCTCTAGGCGACTGTTTTAAGCCATATAATGACTTTTCCAGTTTGCAGACCTTGCTCCCATTAGATTCATTTTCTAGTCCTGGAGGAATCTCCATGTAAACATCCTCCTCAAGGTTCCCATTTAGGAAGTCATTTTTTATGTCTAATTGATGTAGCGGCCAATCTTTATTTACCGCCAATGATAGAAGAACATGAACGGTATTTAGTTTAGCCACTGGTGTAAAGGTTTCCTCGTAGTCAATGCCGTAGGATTGAGTGAATCCTTTAGCTACCAGCCTTGCTTTGAGCCTTTCAACATTTCCATCAGCCTTATATTTCACTGTGAACAACCATTTACAGCCCACTGTCCTTTTTCCAGGAGGTAATTCTGTGAGAACCCATGTTCCGTTATTTTCTAGTGCCTTGATTTCTTCCTCAACAGCTTTCTTCCATTCTGGACTTTCCATCGCTTCTTGTATGGTGCTGGGAATTTTTATTTTGTCAAGTGAAGCTGTGAAAGCTTTAAAACCATGCAGCAACTTCCCATATGCTATGTACCTCTCAATAGAATGGCTGGTGCATTTTCTAACTCCCTTCCCCTATGCAATAGGTAACTCATAGTTATCAATAAAAGGAATGAGAAGTTCACTGGAAGGAGGGTCCATACCTATGTTAATTTTTGTGGCAGTAGGAACTAGTTCAGGTTCTTGACATGTTCTGAGATGCGTAATGTCCTCTTGGTGTGTATTAGGACGCCCCTTCCTTATATAGACACGAAGCTTAGGATTTTCCAGTTGTGCTCTTGAAGGAGTTTGTGTTTTGGAGGGGGTTTTAGCTGTGGAAGGAGTTGTTATTTCTGGTGAAGGGCTAGCAGATTGTGGTACTGTTTTTGGTGAAGGGCTAGCAGTTTGTGGTGAAGAAGGAATTTCTCTGTTGGAGGTTTCAAGTTCCTTGTTTTGTGAAGGAAGATGGGTGTGATAGGTTGAAAACTGTCCCAAAGATGAAATTCATTTGAATTCTCCCCCAGAATATCAGATTTGGGGAAATAAGGTTTGTGTTCAAAGAATTGGACATCCATAGAAGTATACATTTTCTGAGTTTTAGGGGAGTAACATTTATATCCCTTCTTAGTAGGAGAGTAGCCAAGAAAGACACACTGAATGGATCGAGGATCAAGTTTGGTTCTAGACTAATTATGAATATGCACAAAAGCTTTACATCCAAACACTTTTAAAGGAAGATCAGAGGAAAATACCTAAGGTGGGGGAACTGTTGGAGAAGGATATCACGAGGCCTTTTAAAATTGATCACTCTACTAGGCATTCTATTAATGAGGTATGTCACAGTAAGAAGAGCTTTCCCCCAAATATGTTTAGGAACATTGGTTGAAAATATAAGGGATCTTGTAACCTCTAATAGATGCCTATTTTTCCTTTCCGCCACCCCATTTTGTTGTGGTGTCTCAACACATGAACTTATATGAACTATGCCCTTCTCTTGAAAAAAGAATCCTAATTGCTTGGTGAAGTACTCACTCCCATTATTAGATTTGAGAATTTGGATTTTGCTTTGAAACTGATTTTCAATTATTGCGTAAAAGGTTTTGAAGATGTTCCCTGTTTCATATTTGTCTCTCATTAAGAAGGTCCAAGTTGTCCTAGAGTGATCATCTATAAAAGAAATGAACCATCGAGAACCATTGATATTTTTAACCCTTGAAGGGCCCCATATGTCACTGTGAATAAGAGCAAAGGGATTTGAAGGTTTATAAGAAGTACTAGGATATATGGTTCTAGTGTGTTTAGAAAGTTGGCATGTTTCACAAAAGAAAGAACTTGGGTTTTTATTAATGAATAATTTGGGAAACAACTTAGCAAGATAATGAAAATTTGGATGTCCCAAGCGAAAGTGCCATAACATTATATCATTTGAAGAAAACTGAGAATTAGAAGGGAATGTAGAAGCAGATTTTGATACACAACTTGTGCGAGCTTGTCTTTGAGGAGAAGTTTTCCCTTTGAGTAGGTAGAAGCCACCACACATCTCAGCTCTGCCAAGCACCTTCCCTGAATCCTGTGCCTGAAATTCACACATATGAGAGTTAAATTTAGTGCAACAACTCAGGTCTCTAGACAACTTGCCAACAGATATAAGATTGCATGATAAGCGAGGGACATAAAGTACTGAAGATAAAATTAGATCTTGAGTTATTTGAATGTCCCCAATTCCTTCTACTTTGAAGAGAGAGCCATCGGCAATCCTGACATTGGAGATATTTTCTGGTGGGCTGAAGGTTGTGAACATTCTCACATCACATGTCATATAATCTGACGCTCCAGAGTCTACTATCCAATGAGAAGACATTACCCTGTTGAGACATGAAGGTGTGTGAATCACCTAGGTTTGACATCTGCCCAAATAATTTCTGAATTGCTCCAAGAGTGTGCGGAGAAGGATTTCGGTCAGATCCTAAACTAATTTCTAACGAAGAATTGTGAGTCATTTTGGAATAGGTTTCGAAGGAACCTGCTCTGATACCATGTAGATAATACTGATATAGGAGAAATACAATGTTTATTTCTCATAAAAATGAAATTCTCTGTTCTGTACAGTAGTGTTAATCCTATGTTAAATAGGCAGTGATACAATGGGTAAAAGATACCTACTGGAATTAAATTACTAGAGTCCTAGTTAAGATTAATCTTATCGGATAAGACAGATCTAATCTCTATTTGAATAGATTACACACTTAAATAAAAACTCTAATATCCTATCGTACATAATCTACACTCCCCCTCAAGCTGGTGAATATATGTTGTATATTCCCAGCTTGGATATAAGTTTATCAAAGTTACTTCTTGGAAGAGCTTTAGTGAGTACATCAGCTAGTTGCATCTGGGTAGGAACGTAACTTAGTTTGACAGCACCACTATTAACTTTCTCTGAGATGAAGTGCCTGTCAATTTCCACATGCTTTGTTCTGTCATGATGGACAAGATTTTTTGCAATTCTGATGGCAGATTGGCTGTCAATTTGTACTTTGAACCCCTAATTTGATTCAACTTTCAATTCCTTTAGTAGCCTCTGGATCCACATGCCTTCACAGATCCCAAGTGCAAGTGCTCAAAATTCAGCTTCAGCACTGTTTCTTGAGACAACATTTTGTTTCTTGCTTCTCCATGTTACAAGATTGCCCCACACATAAGAACAATAACCACTAGTTGATTTTCTTTCTGTCAATTCACTAGCCCAACTTGCATCAGTATAAATCTCCACTTCTAGGTTCATGCTCTTTTTAAAAATTAATCCATGACCGGGAGTCATCTTTAGGTACCTTAGAATTCTGTTGACAGCTTCAAAATGTTCTTCTCTAAGATCCATCATATGCTGACTAGCAATGCCAACTGAGAAGGCAATGTCTGGTCGAGTAAGAGATAGATAAATCAACTTCCCAACTAGTATCTGATATTGCCTTTTGTCTATTGGTTTTCCCATTTCATCCTTCCTTAGCTTAAGGTTGGAATCCATAGGTGTATCAGCTGGCTTGCACCCAAGCATTCCAGGATGTATTTTCTTTGAGAGATTACCATTCCGAGTTTGGATCTTGCAACCTCCATCCCTAGAAAATACTTAAGTGATCCAAGGTCCTTGGTTTCAAAATCTGCAGCAAGTAGACTCTTTAGTTTGTTGATTTCTAATGTATCATCACCTGTGATGATGATGTCATCAACATAGACTATAAGAATGGTCTTCTTTTCTGGAGAAATTTTTAAAAACATTGTATGATCAGACTGACACTGAGTATACCCATACTTGATCATAGCCGTAGCAAACCTATTAAACCATGCTTTAGGCGACTGTTTTAAGCCATATAATGACTTTTCCAGTTTATAGACCTTGCTCCCATTAGATTAATTTTCTAGTCCTGGAGGAATCTCCATGTAAACATCCTTCTCAAGGTTCCTATTTAGGAAGGCATTTTTTATGTCTAGTTGATGTAGCGGCCAATTTTTATTTACTGCCAATGATAGAAGAACATGAACGGTATTTAGTTTAGCCACTGGTGCAAAGGTTTCATCGTAGTTAATGCCGTAGGATTGAGTGAATCCTTTAGCTACCAGCCTTGCTTTGAGCCTTTCATCATTTCCATCAGCCTTATATTTCACTGTGAACAACCATTTACAGCCCACTGTCCTTTTTTCAGGAGGTAATTCTGTGAGAACCCATGTTCCGTTATTTTCTAGTGCCTTGATTTCTTCCTCAATAGCTTTCTTCCATTCTGGACTTTCCATCACTTCTTGTATGGTGCTAGGAATTTTTATTTTGTAAAGTGAAGCTGTGAAAGCTTTAAAACCATGCAGCAACTTCCCATATGCTATGTACCTCTCAATAGGATGGTTGGTGCATTTTCTAACTCCCTTCCTCTATGCAATAGGTAACTCATAGTTATCAATAAAAGGAATGAGAAGTTCACTGGAAGGAGGGTCCATACCTGTGTTAATTTCTGTGGCAGTAGGAACTAGTTCAGGTTCTTGACATGTTCTGAGATGCGTAATGTCCTCTTGGTGTGTATTAGGACGCCACTTCCTTATATAGACACGAAGCTTAGGATTTTCTAGTTGTGCTCTTGAAGGAGTTTGTGTTTTGGAGGGGGTTTTAGCTGTGGAAGGAGTTGTTATTTCTGGTGAAGGGCTAGTAGATTGTGGTACTGTTTTTGGTGAAGGGCTAGCTGTTTGTGGTGAAGAAAGAATCTCTCTGTTAGAGGTTTCAAGTTCCTTGTTTTGTGAAGGAAGGAAGATGGGTGTGATAGCTTGAAAACTGTCCCAAAGATGAAATTCATTTGAATTCTCCCCCTGAATATCAGATTTGGGGAAATAAGGTTTGTGTTCAAAGAATTGGACATCCATAGAAGTATACATTTTGAGTTTCAGGGGAGTAACATTTATATCCCTTCTTAGTAGGAGAATAGCCAAGAAAGACACACTGAATGGATCGAGGATCAAGTTTGGTTCTAGACTGATTATGAATATGCACAAAAGCTTTACATCCAAACACTTTTAAAGGAAGATCAGAGGAAAATACCTAAGGTGGGGGAACTGTTAGAGAAGGATATCACGAGGCCTTTTAAAATTGATCACTCTACTAGGCATTCTATTAATGAGGTATGTCGCAGTAAGAAGAGCTTCCCCAAAAAAATGTTTAGGAACATTGGCTGAAAATATAAGGGATCTTGTAACCTCTAATAGATGCCTATTTTTCCTTTCCGCCACCCCATTTTGTTGTGGTGTCTCAACACATGAACTTATATGAACTATACCCTTCTCTTGAAAAACGAATCCTAATTGCTTGGTGAAGTACTCACTCCCATTATCAGATTTGAGAATTTGGATTTTGCTTTGAAACTGATTTTCAATCATTGAGTAAAAGGTTTTGAAGATGTTCCCTGTTTCAGATTTGTCTCTCATTAAGAAGGTCCAAGTTGTCCTAGAGTGATCATCTATAAAAGAAATGAACCATCGAGAACCATTGATATTTTTAACCCTTGAAGGACCCCATATGTCACTGTGAATAAGAGCAAAGGGATTTGAAGGTTTATAAGAAGTGCTAGGATATATGGTTCTAGTGTGTTTAGAAAGTTGGCACGTTTCACAAAAGAACTTGGGTTTTTATTAATGAATAATTTGGGAAACAACTTAGCAAGATAATGAAAATTTGGATGTCCCAAGCGAAAGTGCCATAACATTATATCATTTGAAGAAAGCTGAGAATTAGAAGGGAATGTAGAAACAGATTTTGATACACAACTTGTGCGAGCTTGTCTTTGAGGAGAAGTTTTCCCTTTGAGTAGGTAGAAGCCACCACACATCTCAGCTCTGCCAAGCACATTCCCTGAATCCTGTCCCTAAAATTCACACATATGAGAGTTAAATTTAGTGCAGCAACTCAGGTCTCTAGACAACTTGCAACAGATATAAGATTGCATGATAAGCGAGGGACATAAAGTACTGAAGATAAAATTAGATCTTGAGTTATTTGAATGTCCCCAATTCCTTCTACTTTGAAGAGAGAGCCATCGGCAATCCTGACATTGGAGATATTTTCGGGTGGGCTGAAGGTTGTGAACATTCTCACATCACCTGTCATATGATCTGACGCTCCAGAGTCTACTATCCAATGAGAAGACATTACCCTGTTGAGCCATGAAGGTGTGTGAATCACCTAGGTTTGACATCTGCCCAAATAATTTCTGAATTGCTCCAAGAGTGTGCGGAGAGGGATTTCGGTCAGATCCTAAACTAATTTCTAACGAAGAATTGTGAGTCATTTTGGAATAGGTTTCGAAGGAACCTGCACTGGTACCATGTAGATAATACTGATATGGGAGAAATACAATGTTTATTTCTCATAAAAATGAAACTCTCTGTTCTGTACAACAGTGTTAATCCTATGTTAAATAGGCAGTGATACAATGGGTAAAAGATACCTACTGGAATTAAATTACTAGAGTCCTAGTTAAGATTAATCTTATCGGATAAGACAGATATAATCTCTATTTGAATAGATTACACACTTAAATAAAAACTCTATTATCCTATTGTACATAATCTACATTTTTAGGGTTTACTTAACAGGAAAAAGCCAATACAAAGGGTAAAGGAACACCCACAATCATTGCAAATTACTTATATTACAAGTAAGAACAATGTTATGCAAAAGGAAACTTTAGGGTTTTAGGCAAAGGAATATGAAGGTCCTTAAATAAAAATAATAATAAATATTCAAGAAAAATAATTAAATCTATACATGACAAGAACATTGTGGCACTAAACTAGTTTAACGAACTTCTTGAAGAACTCATTAATACCTCAAACATATACAATTATGCATGGTGACAGATCTTGAAGCAATATCCATTATTTACCTGGTAGTATAAATGCCGGCTGCCAAAGCAGTCAACCCTCCAACAGCCACAACCAACTTGTTTTGATATGTCAAAATGGCTCGCAAACCACCTATATAGAAAGATATTATCCACATTAATCACACCTTAAGAAGTAAAAAGTAAACCAATGTGACCTAGAAACATGTCAAAGTTATCATTCAGCAACAATTATATTTTGATCTAGTGAAGAATACATCACTTAGTAAACAAGCAATGCATTTACTAGTGGCAAGACTAATCAGTGCCATGGATTTCTTCTACCAGGTTGATTATACAGAAAATAGAGAAAAAGGTGAGAAGGGGATATGCCTCCCTTTCCCTCCACAACAAATGTACAAGCTTTTTAAAATTACAAAATCTGAAGATAATTTTAAAATGAGATTAGCATTTCAGAATCTAGCTGTTTAAAAGCTTCCTACAATCATGGAATGCATGATATGGAATTAATACCTCTAATATGATCAAAAGTAGTATTTATTGCAGCAACCCACTTCTCTCTTTCTGCATTCGCACGATCTACAAGCATGCGTCTTTTAACTTCTTCAGCAAGCTTTGCTTCATGGGCTCTACCTTCTGCTTCTGCCATAGCTCTCACTCTGATTGTTTCACGTTCGATCTCAGCTTTCTCTCTCTGTTTGTCGACGTTGTGCTTGAATCTGTTCTTCTGTAGCTTTCCGTGCTTGCTCCTGTCTAATTGCTGATTCCTCTTGCAGTTTTACAAGCTCCTGATTCCTGGCTCTTTGGTGTTCATTTTCTGCCTACAACAACATAAACCTTCATTTCATTTTCCATATATTTCATGGTAACTATTTTGTGAATTCAAAAGCATCGATAGGTACATGCTTGCATCCTCTTCCTTGCCAATTCATCCTCATAACGAGCCATCTGTGACTTTGTTTGGGCCTAATGCTGAGTTAGCTTCTTCTGTTCATCGTATATTACCCTTTGTCTCTCCTGCCAGCAACCAGGCGGGGTAACAGAAAACAATAAGGATAAGAAAAATGGCATACCATAATGGATTTTTAAGATGCGACACAACATTTGGAAGCAACTTTAGAAAGAAAATGATAAAGCACAAAAAATATAGAACAATCAGGTTCCAGAACCAAGTGAACCAGCTTTTCAAATGATTTACCTCCCAAAGGCCATTAAGGTGGTGTTTGGTGCCTTGGCATCTCCACATTCCAATGGAATGTGATTGATGGGTATTCAAATGTTGGGAACATGACATTGCAACATTTGGTTTACATGGGAAAGTGCTAATTAAAATGCAGGGCCAGTAATGTTACAGTGTTCAGTAAAATAAGCGCTTTGCTACAAATGTGGGAGTGATTTCCAATTATGCATAAAAGGGTTATTAATGCAAATGAAAATGCTAATTTACAAATTCAATTGTGTTAAACATTTCATTCACTCCTAAAAAACAAAAAATGGCAAACAACTATGGAAAATATGACAAATTTCAAAAGCTTATGTTCCTGCCAAGACTTGTTCACCAAAAAAAGAACTGTTAAAACCAAAATATATTCGATACGAATAATAACTCAAGATCAATACATGTCAAATCATTAAGAACAAAGACTTGATTTGCGGAAGCGTACCTGAATTCATTGATGAGTTTTTCCAGAGAAAGTTTGATCTTCCAAGAAGATAGGTTACCTCTTGCCACACAACTCTCTGACGGGAAGGAGAGAAATGCAAGTAAACCTATATCTTGGGGACCACTACCCTTTATATAAATTAAATTAAAACAGTTTATTAATATTTATAACTTTGCCCCTCATTGAGTTATAAATATATCTTATGATATCTACACTTTTAATTCCATGACAATTTAATACCTATAACACATGTAACATAATTGGTCGCTTAATTTCGTGTCATATTTTATAATAGCAACATACATTATACATATTACATATGTGCCCACAACTGCGGATTTTAATCCAACAGAAACTTACATGAAAAAGCTGAAGCAGATCAAGTGTTAACCATGCAATCTTAATCACACAACTAACTTCACAATGTAATACAATAAACTCCACAGCCTGATGTGACAATCCACTCAGGAATATCACATGCAATATGGGAAAGGAGAATCAAAATAGAAAGATTACTGATTACAATTTAAAACGAGTATCTTATGCTTAAAATGTTCAAGAGACGCAACAAAATTAAAAATGCCATACCAAAATAAATGTAAATGAACATACTGACTTTGATGTTATTAAGGACCGGCACTAGCAAATTAAAAAATTAATCTTTAAACCACAAACTATTAATTGATTAACTGATAAGGTAATAACATGAGGAAAGAATTTTAGAAGAAATTTTACAGTTTCAGCTTGGGCTTGCATTGCCTTAAATTCCGCAGCTCTTTCAGCCAACTCTGCCTGCCTTGTCTCTTCTTGCTTCTTCATAAGTTCAAAAACCTACACCAACAACCAGCCATTACATTTTAGCAAAATGAATAAAACAAAATGCAGGAAATGGAAAAATTAAATCCTCGTAAAAAATGAATGCATCTTCGAAAAACTTGACATAAAATCACAAAATCCATTAAAACCCAATTCCCAGAAGGCCTTAAAAACCCAAATCAAACATAGACAACAACCAAATTCTCCTTTCTTTTTCTTAAAAAAAAAAAAGCATTTTGGAAGCCAAAGCTGAGACCTTTTTGGCATTAGCGGAGCTGCTGATTTCCCTCAAAGCCTTGGCTCCTCTCTCCAAAGCCTCAGGATCAAAACCAGCTGAGGACGTCCTTGGGTTATCATTCCTAGCCTTAACACTTCCGGAAGCCTCCTTATCAGCCGTAACTGCCGGTGGAGCAGACGGTTGAGACTGCAGTTGCCCTGAAGATGACTGAGGAGAACCTGAAGAAGAAGAAGGGGAAGAAGAAGAAAATAAAGGGATATTGAAGGGTCCATCAGCAAAGGCAATATTTTGATTGGTTTGGGATAAAAGTGAAGAAGAAGCAGAGGCTGCTGCTAAAGCTGAAATCAATCCCATTGCATAAGTTTTTGCCATTTTTGTTTTGAACCCAAAAAAGAAAAGCCGGATTTGGTTTTGGGTTCTAAGTCTTTTCTGTCAAAAGCTACTGGCTTTAAAACAAGAAATTTGAGTTTCCATGGCGAAAAAAAAAGGGGGAAATGGGGGAAACTAAAAGAAGGGAATGTTCACGGTTTTGGTAGGGTTTGTGTTTCTAGGGTGGCACAGCGGGTTAACTTGAACCGGATCCCTTTCGAACCGAGTTAACGAACCGGATTGGACAAGATTAAATAGAACGAGGAAAATAATCAAACACGTAATACAAAATAATATTTGAATATGTAGAAGGATGTTGATTGTTAAAATAGATAGGGACCGGAGATGGTGGTCCGATGGTGGTTGAGATGGTCACTCTGGATCAGAGTTTGTGTGTTGTTTTTGCTCCTCGTGGGATATGATATCTAGGCCTTTTTCTATATCCACTTGCTGCAGGTCCAGTTTTATACTACTTGGACAGGTGTCATGATAGGGTTGTCGTGACGTGTTGATTGGACTGACTATGACTTGACGTCCTAAGTTCACCTCGTCATCCGTAGCGGGCACGTGTGTAGCCACATAGCCACCGGATGAGACGCGATGTTGCTCGTAGTCTTGTCTGTCCATCAAGACTGCGAAGGGTATCGTACAGTTCGCGGGTGATCTTGTGCGTTGTTACGCTTATCGCCGGACGTTCTTTACACCGTCTGTAGTCTTACACATTCTGGTTTCGACACGTGGCGGTAGGTATTATAGGTACTAACAATTGCACCCCAGGTAAGGGAAGGTTATAAAGTGACATTGGCGTACCTAAGGAATGTAAAGAGGGCTTGATAAACGGGCTCATTTTTGTACTGATAGTTTGTAAAATTCTGAGGGCATATTGCTTATATGAGAGTTGTGAATATTTTATGAAACGTCGCATAATGAAATTTATTGACGGTCCGGTCGGTTTTCTTTAGGAGCAAATCGTTACATACGAAACGTCACATGATGAGCATATTAAGTAGCGAAGCATTTCGAGAAAGACACTTCTCTTAGTTATAAATAGACTTTAGTTGCCATTCTTAGGTTTTACTTTGTTTGTATTATTTGTTACTTTTGAGTTTTTTAAGAGTAAAAGAAATCTTTAGAAAGAAAAATATAATCTTTTTTGTTGTTGATGGTTGAGTCATCTGTTGTGGTGAGTGATAAGATTCGTTGTACTACTGAATCAGACGAGTTGTTGAAAATGTTGGAGTGTCAGGGTTTTCTTGCGGTTAATCATTTCCATTATCGATTTAGTGTAACAGTTGGGACATTTCGTTTGAGTGCATGCTCAGATGAGGGGAGGTTGTGATTTCTGATTCCTCCTCTTGCTTTTGAGGTCGGTTTTCATTTTTCGTTACATCATTTCTTTGTAAAGTAGTTAAATTGGTTTGATGTAGCGCATAACCAATTGAGTGGGACTAGTTGGGGTATTTTGATGGCATATTTCTTGAATTATAAGACTCATGGAGACGAGCCTTCTATTAGTGTGTTTCGTTATTTTTATAATATAGTGGTTAGTTATGATAGGAGTGCAAAGGGTTTTGTGACTATTGGTCATCGCAAAGAGAAAATACCTATAACGAGGGACCATGCTGAGAATCGTCTTCTAGAGAGGACGAAGTTTGTCAAGGTGGAGTGTAATGTTGGAAAATTTTCATTTCCCGTTGTATGACATCGACCGGCAGAGGATAGGGTTGCGCCTCCTAACATGAGGGAATTGCCACCTGCTGAGTTGAGGCTTCTCAGAAGGCTAGAAAGTGATCTACCTTCTTGTTTTGGAGAGGTATGTACTCTTAGAAATGTTTGGCTGCATTTTCTAGAGGAGAAGAGCCCTAATGGTTGGGATGAATAAGATTTTGATATGTTTCAGATGGCTCTTTGGTGAGCGTACCTATTTGTACGGAAGCCTGGCCCTTCAATGAATAGGGAAAAACGGGTTGCTAGAATTTTTCTAGGTAGTAAGGATAAACTGGAGGGTTTTTCTCTGAGTATTTTGGTGCTTGCTCTCATTCTTGGGAATATCGCGTGAAAGATGTACCTCCATATAAGGTTTGTAAAGATGCTCCAAAGGGTTGTTCTGATGTGATTCCATCCGGCTCTGATCGCAGCCAGAGAGGAAAAAAAGAGGTGATTTTGAGTTCGCCTATTGTTTCTAGCTCGACAGATGAAGAAAGCTATCTGTGTTTGGAATATAGGTCAAATAGGAGAACGGATACTGGTAATGATTTGCTATAACCTTGAGGAAAAATGAAATCTTTCTATTAATATTCATGTTTTGGTTTATTGATTATTCTATTCTTTTTATATGTGCTTATAGGGGTAGTGATTTCCCCTTTGCGGGTTGTTGGTGACAAAATAGGAGATCGAATTGCAGTGTTGGATACTCCACATTTTACAGCTAGCAGCGATTCGTTATGTTCACAAAGGTTAGTTAAAACAGTGTCGTTGGATACTTTTAGCAGTGGGGACGTAAGTTCGCCATGCTCTTTACCTGTAGCTATCGCGGTGATGTCTTTGGTAGATGTGGTTCCCAATGTTCCTTATATGGTTATTTCTCTAGCAACAAAGATGCCATTGAAGTAGTGTCGGTGGATGTTGTGAATGCAGCGTGGGAAAATGTGGCAAGGCGAATGAGGGCTTATGGCTCGAAGAGATGTTCTTTGGGTGCCAAAGAAAAAATGCTGGGGAAGAGGTCGATGGTTGATGCAGGGGTTACCGAAGTTTTGCCTAGGTTGAAATATAACAGTCTATCTATTTCGCTCGAACTTCATAGTTTCTCTTACGTGGTTGTGAGTGGCGCTATTAGAAGCACTACTTCTGCTAGTTCGGGTCCTGGCATGCCTACCGTTTGTGTGCCTTCAGGTATTTTGAGTAATGTGTTATTGTTGTTTTGAGTTTGGTAGTTTTGCTATTTAGTTTGTGAAAGAGTTTTTTTACTGGGTTTATTTGTAGGAGTAAGTGTTACAGATTCTATTTTTGTTTATTGCTCTATCGTAGATATACCCCCTAAGGTTGCGCTTATTGAGCATGTGTCTGAGTCAGGTGCTGCAATGACTCATTTGATGCCTATGTCTGCCGCTGTTTCTCTGTGTGAGGGTGGTGAACCCCTCGCTCTATGGAGCGAATTCTATCATTAGAGGGGGTTGTCAGAAACAGAGAATTGGTTCTACTGAATCTACTTCTAGAAGATTTTTTGAGCTATATTCGAATAGTCATGGTGTTTCTTCACCTTGTTCTAGTACTAGGAGGACTGTTGAGGGGGGTTGGGATCTCTCTTAGGAACTATATTGTGTTCAGCTTAACATGGAAAAAATGCAAAGGTTCTTCTTGAGGAAAATGTGAAGATACGTTTGCAAATGGGAGGTTACACCTCTCTGCTTGAGGAAAATGCGAGGTTGTATTCACAAGTGAAAGCGCATGCTGCTCGGTTAAGGGAGCTACAAGAAAAACATGAGGTGGATGTTTGGGTGCGGGTAGGGGACTTGCACAAAAAAACATGTAGAAGAAATTGCTGAGAGAAAAAAATGAGACTGATCGCACTCTTAAGATTAAGATTAAGCTAGTTGAGGCCACAGAAGAGAGTTTCAAGACTGAGATTCGAGGTCTTAAAGAAAGTTTGAGCAAGTAGAGAGTGCGATGGATGAAAGCTTTGCGAATTTCACTAGAAATTTAATAGAGCTTAAAGAATCGCACAAAAATGAGGTTATGGTGCTAGAGGCTACCTATAATGTTGATATGGCAAAGAAAGTTAAGACAACAGTGGACGCAACCTTTGCCTTTATGGTTGAAGGGATGGGAAGGTCCCGAGATGCTGTCATTTTGAGCTTTCAATTGGCGTAAGGCCCTTTTGATGTTAGGGTGTGGATTTTGATGCTCTTTGCGAGGTAGCCACAGACTTTGATGTGAGAAACCTTTCTGAGCCTTATTGGGAAAGTTTTACTGTGAAGTACAAAAACATTGTGGCCTCTTCTACCATTGATCTGAACACGTCTTCTTCCCTGAACGGCCACAGCGGTACTGCAGACAGAACGGATGGTGGGTTGTTTTAGGTGGTTGTAGTAGGGTTGTATAAATACTTTTGTTATTTCTTTCTTTACTTTCTTGTATGAAGAAAATGTATTTTGAGGATTGCTTCAGATAATTTGCTATTTTTACTCATGTGGAAATATATTCTGATGTTATTTTCTTACAATAAATGGTCTATCTGAGATGGTTTTGTGGTAAAGAAGTATCAGGGCTGGATATGTGGAGATTTAAGGTTACTATTGCTAATGTAGGTAATCATTTTGAAGGTGATTGTTTGAATATGGTATCATCATCTTCTTTTAGCTATTTATGAGATCTAAATTCCCTGTTAAGGTTCGCATTATAAGAAGGGTTAGAATGACTTGCATAATCTGGAAGTGTTTGTGTTTTTAATTCCTTGGCAGTTTGTGATACATTATTTGTGTTTTCTTAGTTAATTTGTGAGTTAGTAAAGCTGTGTAGTGAAAAGTTGCCTAACTTGACGTGTGCAATTTTTACTATATAGAAAGTTGTAAGGGATTAACATTTTGAGCCGTTGTATAAGACAAGATAGATGCTTGTTGCTTTAAGAATGTGGATATTGTGTGGCTCATTCTCACATTCCCCATTGGCTTAGTTTGCAGCGCTTGATATATATAGGCTGTTTGGGGTGATTTAGACAATTCAAGCTATGATGAAAGAGAAGGTATTTGACTGGTGGTGACAGGTGCATGCGTCTACCCGTGCAATTATTGATTGGAAGTTTTGAAAGTTACGTGATTTTAGTTATTTAGCCTATATTTTGGGGTCTGAAATTAAATGCTTGTATCAACGGCCCTCCAAATAGGAGTGTGAAACGTCGTCGTTTGGCATTCCCATTGGTTGCTATGAATGGATGTCCTGGGGGCCTGTATCCTCATACCCTATTCTACGAGTAGTTTTGTTTTCCTTTTATGCGGTTTTCTTTTTACAGTTTTACTTGTTCCATTTTGAGGGGTGAAAGAGACAATATGTTTGTAGAGAAGAGTGGTATGCAGAAGCCGTGTCTCATAGATTCCGGGGGAGTGCTAGTTTTGCTATTTGGGTTATTTGCGTTAGCAGACAATAGTATTCGGAAGGCTATGACTAGCCATCTACAGTAAGGAGTGCCGACAGACAATGTATTTGAGAGATCTTGGGTGCAAAGTTTTTCAAATACTATTTTCTGTTAGTGTTTGTTGCTACATTAGGAGAGGCGAGTGAGAAAAAGGGCAAATCGCCAAGACGGTTGATTCGTGCTAGAAATTAACTATTTTCCTCTTAATGCAGATTAGAAGTTTTTAGAGTTAAAAATGTGAGAGGTGTTTGTCATCTCCATGTGCTCTGCCTGCTACATTAAGAAGACCACTTTTATCCCAGGCAGAACGAGATAACTCATTCAAAGCCTATTGCCAGTGCGATTGGTTTACGCTTAAGCATGATCGTTTTCTCTTTGACTATCAAGGCCTATGTTCGTCTATCTGTTGTGATGCTGGGTACCATGGCGATAAACAAATGCAGCTCAAGAAAAAGATTTGGAATAATGAAGCTCTATTTGCAAAATTAGGTGTTTTAGGGTGGGTTCTTGCCCCCTAGTTAACAAGAAATTTATAGGTTTTAGTTTGCTTTTAGATTGTGTATTAATAATGGTAACTATTTTTACTTGTTTTAGAAATGTTGCTACTATTTTTGTTTATTGTTTTGTTTTTCTACATTCGCATGTTTATCTTGCCCCTTGGGCGAGGTGATTTGACTGCAATTGTATTAATATGTGTTTTCTATAACTTGATATGCGAGTAATATGACTCCACTCTTATAAGCCATACATTTGGGAACCGCTTGATACTTGTGTTGATTTTAATTCGCACGTTGCCCCCCTTTTTGTATAAATTTTTAATTCTTTACTAGAAATAGTCGTATCAAAAAGCCTCGTTTTCTTTCCCAACAAAAAGAGTTGTTGTCAACTTATGGGATTTTCCAGATTAAGCTTACTAGAAATATTGCCAAGTGTACTCCATTTGTCTCTTACATGGGTCTCATGGTTGTAATATCTTGTTTTGTTGTTTTACAAAGGCGTTTGTTTTTATCAGCCTGAGGGTGTCATAGTCGTTCAATTTTGTTAATTGATTTGTGTGTGAATTGATTTCTTAATAGACAGATTTTTGCATTTTTCGCATATGGTATTTGTTGGTTGTGATACTTCTGCTTGCATATTTGTATTTGTGAATAGGATTATTTCCTTTGGACGGGTCGTGCGAGCATTATTTCCCATGAATCGCATATTTTATCAATTGCATGGTTTTAATGATCTCAAAGGTGAGAGAGAGGCTTGCGGTTCATGGAGGATTTTGTACTTTTGCAGTTTTGCATCATCGTGGTGCATTTTCCTTAAGGTAAATTCTTGCCCCTAATTCCGAAAGAATGCATGGGTAGTAAGGGATAAGTTAGAAATTATGTCTATGCTCTAATGCTCGTATTACGTTTTTTTTCTTTGTGATAGTAAGATAACTTCGGTTTTTACATATTCTATTAACTTTTGAGCGACTTCGTTAATCTTGGCGTTGGTATATATATCTTTGGAAGCGGCGATCGTTGAGATGATTTCTCTGTGCACACTTTTCAAAAGTAGTAGACACTCAAATGATCTTTTGTTTACTTTTTGCTCGCTTGCTTTGGAAGTGGTGATCGTTGAGCTGATTTCTCTGTGCATACTTCTTAAAAGTGACAAATGCTCAGATGATCTTTTGTTTTCTTTTTGCTCGCTTGCTTTGGAAGCAGCGATCGTTGAGCTGATTCCTCTGTGCACACTTTTCAAAAGCAACAGACGCTCAAACAATCCTTTGTTTACTTTTTGCTCGCTTGCTTTAGAAGTAACAATCATTGAGTTGATTCTTCTGTACACACTTCTCAAAAGCGGTAGACGCTCAGACGATCCTTTGTTTACTTTTTTCTCACTTGTTTTAGAAGCGACAATCATTGAGCTATTCTTCTGTGCACATTTTTCAAAAGCAGTAGACGCTCAAACGATCCTTTGTTTACTTTTTTGCTCACTTGCTTTGGAAGTAGCGATCGTTGAGCTGATTTCTCTGTGTACAATTCTCAAAAGCAGCAAACGCTCAAACGATCATTTGTTTACTTTTTGCTTGATTGCTTTGGAAGCTGCAATCATTGAGGTGATTCCTCTGTGCAGACTTCTCAAAAGAGGCGAACACTCAGACGATACTTTGTTTACTTTTTGCTCGCTTGCTTTTGAAGTAGTGATCATTGAGTTGATTCCTCTGTACACACTTCTTAAAAGCAACGGACGCTCAGATAATCCTTTCTTTACTTTTTGCTCGCTTGCTTTGGAAGTGGCAATCGTTGTAATAAAGAACTGACAATGGTAATTTCCCATAGCCGAACTTTTGGAGAGATTTGCTAAAAATCTACGCTTTTTTGAGTTTTCTACGTAAAAAATGTGTAAGACTACAAAATATTGGCATATGATATTGATAAGTGTTCAAAAGTACTATTTTTATTACCCTTTTTACTCTTATTATTGTTAGACTTAAGCTCATATTAGTTGCATAATTAGTCATTCATGCATTAATTCATGTTTCTTTCCATCGTTGAGCTTGATTACATAACTTGGTGATTTTTGTGGAAAAAGATGCTGCTTTGGTGTGTTTTTGTGTGTGTGTGTAGAATCACTTGCCTAAACAAGGCTGGAACCAGTTGCCAGGGCAGTGCATGAAGGAGATGCCGAGCTAGTTGCCAGGGCAATGCATGAAGGAGACGCCGAGCCAGTTGCCAGGGCAATTGTCGACAAAGAATAAGGTGATATGGTAGTCAAAATTGATGACTAGACAAGCCCAAGATGACGTGGAGCAAAGCTAAATCCCAAAGGAATTTGATTTCCATGAAGAGATTAAAGAATAATTAAATTCCAAGAAGATAAGAGAAGTTCTAGTAGGAATATAATTATAATAAAGAATTATATTCTTTAAAGATAATTTAATTCCAACTTAACTTCCTCCTCAAAGAAGGACTTTGACCTAGCCCTATAAATTAGAGGCCATATCGTCAACTTGGAGGAGAGCAAGAGGAGGGAAAATTTCGACAACCCCATAGGGCAAGAAGAGAGAAATTTCGACAAGAGACCAAGGGGGAGAGAGTTCGATTTCTTCTTCTTCTTCTTTGCTTCCATTAGATTCATGGTTTTGGGATTATTCTTTGTATATCTTTTGAACCCAACCATGAACTAACTTGATTGGTTGGGGTTATTGTGTTTTGTTGTTGTGAGAAACAATTGGATTTTGTTTAGGTAATAAGAGTTTGCACTTTTCTATTCAAGGTTTACTCATTCTTGGCTTTTATTCTTGTTTGCGAGTGAATTGGGAGAGGATCTCGTAACTTCATCTATTTATCTAATATCGGGAGAGTTAGATTCAAGAAACGAATGAGTATGGTCTTTATTCAATCTATTGATGGTGAAGATTAATCCGGCTTAGGAATAAGTTAAGGATTTCAACGGCTAAGAGGAGTGTAAGATTGGTTGTTGTTCACCATTGATTCATGCAGGGATGTATTATCAAGGCATGCACAAGTAGCTAGAGTTTCGACTTAGGGATAAGAAGAAACCATTGAAGAACGCTCAAAGAGCCTATACCGTGGAAAACTCTTGTGCTATGTGTGGAGAACATCATGTGTTTGAAAATTGCCATCACATTTTCGGTGCATATGACTACATGGAGGACCATAGAGGGAACCAACAACAAAATTCTTCATGGTATGGTCAAAAAGCTCAAATTTTTTTTACCATAACAATTTTGCCGCAGCAATAGATATGCCATGGCAATATAGTCCTATCCAAGAGCATTCCAATTCCTTGGAGGAAACGTTGCTAGCTTCCTTTGCTAGACTTGACGGGTCAATTGAAGAGATTCGAGAGCTATCAAAGTCCATGGATACGAGGATAGCTCAGTGGGATGCAACCTTGGGGGATTCGGAAGATCAATTGAGGAGATCCACATATGTCATGGATACATGCACCAACAATTCATTCCTAGGGATACTGAAGTCCCAAGGCAAGATGACAAGGAACATTGCAAGGAAAGCTCTCCGATGTGTGAGGAACAACTAAAACCTCAAAGTCGAGAGTATATTGATGAGAAAATCTACCCAACACATGATGAGCCCGAGCAACAAATTGCCTCGGCAATGATTGAGGAGCCTGAACAAAGCAATGCCGCGACAACACTCAATGAAGCTGAGAACAACAATACTACAGCAAATTCTGAGGAGCCTAATGCCCAGAAGGTTACAACATTGATGTTGAAGCAGGAATTCGTAGATTTCTCTCATCTACAGTTGCCACGGCAATTACACGACCACATGCAAGATCAACGAGATGATAATACTTTGCCAATGGAATATGAGCAGGTAATGGTTGAACCTTTCGAATTCTTTAAAAACTTACCTCGTCCATTGTATGTATGTCTTGAGGAACCGATGTTGGTAGATTTGAAGCCATCGAAATCTCTATTGACGGAGATGTTTGAGAGGTCAAAAGAAAAAGGTGTTTGAATTCGTAATGATTTTCAGAAAATTGGTTCTTCCCTTGACTTACAGCAAATTTTGGCAACTAATTTCCACGGCAATTGGCTAGAGCAGCAATTGCCACGACAACGAAGGCTACATCCAACCATGATGGAGCCCGACAAGAATGAGGTAATTAAATAGTTGGATGCTGATATAATTTTTCCAAATAATATATCCATGCCTTCAGGAACAGTAGAAAGGTGGAAGATGTGCATGGACTACACGGGAGCACGAAAGAAAGACACATCCACCATGGTAACGCAAAAGGGAGTAGTGGCAAGCACATTGACCAAACTCTTTTTGGGCAATATTGTCACCCGATGGAGGGTGCAGATGGACTATAAGAAGTATCGGAAACGACTCTTCTCAAAGACATAGTCGAAGACTTCCTTGAGATCATCATGGATGCTTTTTTCGTTTTTGGTAATGACTTCGACAGTTGCCTCAGCAATTTAGAGAAGGTGTTGGCAAGATGTGAAGAAACTGATTTAGTCCTTAATTGGGAGAAATGCCATCTTATGGTAGATGAAAGAATAGTGCTCGACCACAAGATTTCATCCAAGGGAATTGAAGTGGACAAAACTAAGGTGGACGTGATCGAGAGACTACCCCCGCCAAGATAAAGTCTTCAATTTTGATGATTCTTGTGCCCAAGCATTCAAAACCCTAAAGGAAAAGCTTGCCTCGGCACCTATTGTCGTTCCACCAGATTGGACGCCACATTTTGAGCTCATGTGTGATACAAGTGATTTCGCGGTAGAAGCAATCCTAGGCCAACTCACAAGGAGGAGGACGCGGATTTAGAGATATGCGATGCATTCCCGGATGAACAACTTTTAGTTGCCTCGGCAACCATGGATGTGTACGCCTCGGCAACCCTTGACGCCTCGGCAAACATGGATGTGCATGCATCGGTAACTCTCGACGCCGCAGCAGCTCTTAACGCGCACGCCACGGCAACTCCAGACGCGCACGCCTCGACAAACTCCAAATGCGCATGCCTCGGTAACCCTCGATACCGTAGTAACCCTTGACGCCTCGGCAACCATGGATGCGCATGCCTCAGTAACCCTCGACGCTGCAGTAGCTCTTGATGCGCACGCCTCGGCAACTCTAGACGCGTACGCCTCGGTAACCACTGATACGCATGCCTCGGTAACCATGGACGCGTACGCCTCGGTAACTATAGACACACACGACTCGACAATCTTGAGAGCAGTCGCCACGGCAGCACATACCTCAGGAATACCTTGTGGTTCCGCCATGATGCTAAGCATTACTTTTGGACGAGCCTCTTTTGTTTAAACAATGTGCAAATCAGGTCATACGCCGATGTGTCCCTGAAGAAGAGCAGCAGAATGTACTCCGGTAATGCCATTCTTCACCCTATGGAGGACATTTTAGAGGAACTCGTACCACGGCCAAAGTTTTGCAATCCGCTTTGTATTGGCCAACACTGTACAAAGATGCCCAAGAGTTTTACAAGCAATGTGATCGTTGCCATAGGACAGGCAATATCACCCACAAACCAATGGGCAAGCAGAAATTTCCAACCGGGAATTGAAGGGTATACTCGAGAAAGTTGTAAATCCCTCTAGGAAGGATTGGTCAGTAAGACTAGATGACGCACTTTGGGCATATCGCACTCCATTCAAAACATCCGTAGGTATGCCCCTTCCGACTTGTCTATGGCAAAACATGCCTTCTACCGGTGGAAATCGAACATAAGGCATATTGGGCAATCAAGATCGTGAATATGGATTGGGAAAGTGCCGGAAAAAAGTGTTTGTTGGACTTCAAGTCGGGACCATTCGAAGTTGTCAAACCATTCTCCCATGGTGTCGTGATAATCAAGTCCATCACCGACGAACATGAATTCAAAGTTAACGGACAAAGATTGAAGCACTACAACGGTGCCCATGTGGAACGTAACAAATAAGTTGACACCTTAAGAGATGCATGAGCATGCTCTCCTTTCGATATTTTCTTTTTCTTTTTTTGAAATATTTTTTCTATTATTTTCAGTTATTTTTTCTCTTTATTTATTTTTGGAATTTTTAGGAGATATTTTATTTTTCTTTATTATCTTTAGTTTCCAAGTTTTCTTTGTTTTCTTTTCTTTTCCACAACAAAACTCACAACCACCATGCTAAGGAAATTCACTGCCGACTACTTGCCACAGCAACCACAACAGAGAATGCCCAAGCAACAAAATGGCTTCGGCAACTATTGATGCCCAGGCAAGTGAACCTGCCTCGGTAAACATGGATCAAATCAAAGTAATGCTATTCACGCGGTACCGACCACAAGCATTCAACCACCGACCAAAAAATGAATCAAGCAAATGGCACGAAGGAAACTTATCACTCGAGGTGATGACCTCTCCGACTAACTCATTTCATTTAGTATCTTTTAAATTTTGTTCCACTTTCACTTACATTGAGGACAATGCTTCTCTCGAGTTTGGGGGGTGTTGGTTTCTAGTTAGTTTCATGTTTAGTTGCATTCATCTTTAGCAATCACATATAGGTTGCATATGTTACTTGCCATGCCTTTAATTGGATTTAATTGCTTAAGACTTATTGAATATCCAATGATGAATTTTTGCCACTGCACTTAATTGAAAGAACCTTTAATTTTAGGATTGCATGAAAAGAACTTAGAATTTTACTATGATGCTGAATTTTTTTACACGGTTGTGGCTTGTTGATTGAAAGAAACTTAGTGAACTTAGGTTGCTTAAAATTTGGGTAAATTAAAAATTGAAAAATAAAAGTTAATTTCTTGCTAGAGGTGCCCGAAACTGGCTCTAGTAGTAAATGCACTTTCTTGCTAGAGGTGCCCAAAACTGGCTCTAGTAGTTAATGCATATTAAAGAATCACTAGAGGTGCCCGAAATTGGCTCTAGTCGACTAAAATAAAATGAGAAATTGCTTACTTTGCTAGAGGTGCCCGAAATTGGCTCTAGTGAAAATAAAAATAAATGACCTGGTAATTAAATTGATAAAAAGCCTATTGTTCACATAGAATCTTGAAAATCAACTTGTACACAACTACGCACACACATTGTCATGAGCATTATAGTTTGGTTCCGGGTAATATTTGTGTTATCCGAAAAATTAAAAGGTGATCATACTTTGTGCCACGGTTCCGAGGTTTGAATTCAAGTTTGAAGCATGTCTTTGATGATTAAAGTCTTGGCAGGTAATTGTTAGTTTGCATTGCTTGAGGACAAGCAATAGTTCGAGTTTGGGGGTGTGATAAGTGTTCAAAAGTACTATTTTTATTACCCTTTGTACTCATATTATTGTTAGACTTAAGCTCATATTAGTTGCATAATTAGTCATTCATGCATTAATTCATGTTTCTTTCCACCGTTGAGCTTGATTACATAACTTGGTGATTTTTGTGGAAAAAGATGCTGCTTTGGTGTGTTTTTGTGTGTGTGCAGAATCACTTGCCTAAACAAGGCTAGAACCAGTTGCCAGGGCAGTGCATGAAGGGGATGCCGAGCTAGTTGCCAGGGCAATGCATAAAGGAGACACCGAGCCAGTTGCCAGGGCAATTGTCGACAAAGAATAAGGTGATATGGTAGTCGAAATTGATGACTAGACAAGCCCAAGATGACGTGGAGCAAAGCTAAATCCCAAAGGAATTTGATTTCCATGAAGAGATTAAAAAAGAATTAAATTCCAAGAAGATAGGAGAAGTTCTAGTAGGAATATAATTATAATAAAGAATTATATTCTTTAAAGATAATTTAATTCCAACTTAACTTCCTCCTCAAAGAAGGACTTTGACCTAGCCCTATAAATTAGAAGCCATATCGTCAACTTGGAGGAGAGCAAGAGGAGGTAAAATTTCGACAACCACATAGGGCAAGAAGAGAGAAATTTCGACAAGAGAGCAAGGGGAGAGAGTTCGATTTCTTCTTCTTCTTTTTTGCTTCCATTAGATTCATGGTTTGGGGATTATTCTTTGTATATCTTTTGAACCCAACCATGAACTAACTTGATTGGTTGGGGTTATTGTGTTTTGTTGTTGTGAGAAACAATTGGATTTTGTTTAGGTAATAAGAGTTTGCACTTTTCTATTCAAGGTTTACTCATTCTTGGCTTTTATTCTTGTTTGCGAGTGAATTGGGAGAGGATCTCGTAACTTCATCTATTTATCTAATATCGGGAGAGTTAGATTCAAGAAACGAATGAGTATGGTCTTTATTCAATCTATTGATGGTGAAGATTAATCCGGCTTAGGAATAAGTTAAGAATTTCAACGGCTAAGAGGAGAGCAAGATTGGTTGTTGTTCACCCTTGATTCACGTACGGATGTATTATCAAGGCATGCACAAGTAGCTAGAGTTTCGACTTAGGGATAAGAAGAAACCATTGAAGAACGCTCCGCCGAACCTTGAAGTTGTTACCCAACCGCCCAAGTAGTTGCCCAGTTAGTCGCCCAGGCAACCATCGATTAGTTGCCAAGGCAACCCCGCTGTGCAAGTTGCCACGGCAACTGAGTTGCCCTTGCACTCTTTTACCAAGACGATCCAATCGGCTATCACACCTCAACTCACGATAACCTGGCCTATTCACTCTATTTTAATTTCATCTATTCTTTTAGTTTATTGCTCTTAGTTTTCTCATTAATTAAAATCTCTATTATCAATTGTGTTTTTATTTTCACAGTGCAGTAACTTAAGCAAAGTGGCCCAAACCAATCCCTATGGAGACGATACTCGATACTCGTATCACTTTATTACTTGCGACGTGTATACTTGCACATTTACGTAGCATTTATTACACACAACAGATATCTCAATGTGCACGGGAGAATCAAAAGGAAAAAACAAAAGTAGGGAGTAAAGAAACGAACCTTTAGTGAGGTGTCAAGTATCACAAGGTTCGAGAACCCTTCTGCTCTAATGATTCTTTACTTTACCTTATTGTCTCACAGCAACTTCGTCAACTCCCCTCTATTCTAGCCGTTTAACTCTTCTCTAAGATCTAAGCTGTCGATGGTCATTACTATTTTGCTTAAGATATTAGCCTCGGGTCTTTTATGCTGGGGTAGAGCTTCTTCTGTAGCGTTATCACGATTCTCCTACTTCTATGCCAATTAGAGTGGGAGGATGTGGCACTGCCTTACTGTCTTTTGATCAGTTTGCATGAAGCCTTTTTATGCCGGCGTGGGGAACTTGACTTGTAGGCAGAAATGGGCTACCATTATTTTGGTTTTTTTCATCAGAGGTCTCCCAAATATAGCATTGAACGCGGACGATTTATCGATGACTAGGAAATTAGCCATCTACGAGACCTTGTTATCACCATCTTCCAATGTTACAAGAAGTAAAATAGTGGTCTATACCTTGATGGGTTGATTACTAAACCCATACACTAGGTTGGCCAGCTTTAATTTTAAATTCGAGATTCCTATTTAGCTGAATACGTTTTAGTTTAATACTGCTACCGCACTACCTGTATCTACCATAATTTTCTTCACGATGAATCCTATTATCCCTGCTGAAACGACGATAGGTTCGTTGCCTTTTTCATCGAGAATGTTATCCTCTCCATTCTTTGAGAATGAGACTCGCTACGGGTCTCTACATTTTGGTTTTTTCACTTTTACCACTAAAATCAACATTACTCCACGTACGTGCACATTGCGCTTAGAGCTTGACTGATTTTATTTTTCATCTACACTGACTATCATATGTATGGTTCCCCTATTATCTTGGTTATTTCTTTTATTGTCCTGTGGTCACGGTTGATGAGCCTCTCTACTACCCTCAACCTGTTTGTAGCGGGAAACCAAAAATCTCTCCAACTGCTATCTTCTCACTGTAGATTCAATCACGTTCTTTAAATGTACGCAATCATCCGTAGAGTAGCCCCGAGCTTTATGTAATTCTAGTGTGTTCAATCTCTCTAAAAATCTCTCCTTACACTTACTCTTTCTTATTGGAAATGACGACCTTAAGATTCTAGTTTGTTCAATCTGATGTAGTATCTGCGTATGTAATTCTATTAATTCGTGATAAGTTTTGTATGCGGTCAATCTTTTCTGGGTCATCTCGTGTTGGTGGTCTTTCTGTAGTTGTCGCTATGACTTGTTGCTATTCTGAACATACTGTGGTCCGCAGCAAAACTGTTGCCTTCTCTACCTACTCCCTAATGAAGAGGGGGCCTACTGTATTTGGGACCATGATCATCCTGCTTCTGGCTCCCATGCTATAAAATATGTGCCATGGCTCTCATGCTATCTGCCTCATCGTTTTCAGTATACAATTGAACTTTCTCATATAATTCCTACAACACTGCTAGCGGTCAGTCTAGTAAATTATATTTAAGATGTTGGTGGAAGGTACCATTGACGAAGTAGAGATAATAAACTCATTGGAGGCTTCCTTGGTTTGCATGGTTGTAGTGTGAAATTGTTGGACAAACTCACACAAAGATTTGCCTGGCCTCTAGATGATGGACATGAGGTATACTGGTAACCTTTTTAACACATTGTTTGCCAGAAAATGGCTCATGAATAGGCCTGCTAGTTGATCAAATTTGGAAATTGAGTTTATCGTGAGTTGGAGATACCAACCCTGATTTGAATCCTTAAGGGTCATTAAAAATTCTCGACATTTAATTTGGTCAGAGGCACTAAACAAATCCATATAGTTCAAGCAGTGTGATATGTGATCTTGAGGGTCACCCCTTCCATTGTACATTAGCTTTGGGACCTTAAAAGACGTAGATATATGATGCTCTATAATGTCTACAGATAGGGGCTCGTTTTTGTACCTTCGAGGATCGGAGAAGGGTCGTCCTGCCAAAGGTTCTGGATGCTCTGAAAATTCTTCTATAAATGCTTCATCTTTGCCCTTAACGCCTGTTGTTTTTCGTCTTCCGTGGGACTGTAATCCATGTCTTTTAAATCTTTATAGTCTTCTTCTAGCTCTCGAGGTCGTTCCCCCCAGCACCCTGTTGGGGGAAAGCCTACCACTCCTGAACCGCCTTGTCTCTGGCCTTTCTGGTCAATTGTCTAATTAACTTTTCACTCATCTATTCTGCGACTCTATGCCGTTCAGCCCGTTCCTACATGGACTTTTGCTGCTGCTCAAACTGTTGTTTTGAGAGCAATAAAGCTTCTTTCATGCTCATTATCATTTCTTGCATTTCCAAAAATTACTGGTTACTGCCCTCTGACGGTGACGCTCCTTTCGTCAACTGTGTGCCCTACCCAATTGTAAACCAAGGGGGAGCTTGTTCCCAAAACTGCTGTTAAAAGCTCTGTTGGATCTGTTGTAGTTGCTGAATAGCTGTTGTTGTCGGTTGTCCCATCAAGACATCATTCTTTGCTGCTTTTTCACCGGTCGTAGTCGCCAGTTGGGCTGTCAAGGTGTCATCTTTAGCTGTTTTTTCCTCTGGGTAGTCTTGGTTGTCTCCACCCATGCTCTAGGACTTTCAGACTTGCTGATGAATTTGGAGATCGCGCGTTCGTCCACGCTCATCACTCCAATTGTTGATTGTAAAAATAGACAGCGATCAGAGATGGTGGTTTGATGGCGGCGGATATGGTCACTCTAGGTCAGAGTCTGTGTGTTGTTCTTGCTCCTCGTGAGATATGATACTGGGCCTTTTTCTATATCCGCTCCCCTTGCTACATGTCTAATTTTACACTACTTGGACATGTGTCATGATAGGTTTGTCGTGGCGTGTTGATTGGACTGGCTATGACTTGACGTCCTTAGTTCACCTTGTCATTTATAGTGGGCACGTGTGTAGCCACATGGCCGCCGGATGAGATGCTATATTGCTCGTAGTCTTGTCTGTCCATCACAGACTGTGAAGGGTATCACACAGTTCGCAGGTGATCTTGTGCGTGGTGGTTCGCGTGCGTTGTTATGCTCATCGCCAGACGTCATTTACACTGTCCGTAGTCTTACTCATTCTGGTTTCGACATGTGGCGGCAGGTATTTGTAGGTACTAACAAAGGACTTGAAATCTAACTTGTTTACACACTCAATACCTTTTAATTTATGGGTGTGGAAAAGTCTGAATAGTATATGAATTGTACATTGAGTGTTAGAAATTAGTATATAATATGATTTTTTAATAAATCCAACTTTCACATAAATATGAAAATATTTACATGATATTATAAAATAAATAAATTATTAGATTTATTAATTCAATTGGTATGGTATAGAAATTTGAAATAATAGATTTAAGTATATAACTTTTTTTATTAATTGAAATTTAGAAAAAAAATATTTATAATTTTTAGAGAGAGTTGTCCCAAATGTACGTGAACTTACTTTCATCAAATAGAAATACTGACCAACCGTTGAAACTAGCAAAAAGAAATCTCGAAATTCTTATGAACAAAGCAGTGAAGATATGAGTAGTCATCGGAGAGGCCAATGATATTGCGGACTGTGCTTAGAATAAGCACCGTATCGAAGGTCCAGTGGTGCACATATCTAAACTGATGATGATCACGGGGCCATTACTTTCTTCCCTAAAAATATGCCTAATAAAATGTTCAACGCCATCGCTTATATATATCAATACCTCTATTTTTCTTTCCGATGTGGGATTAATATCCCACCTTTTTCCAAGTGTGACATGATTCTCACATCCATTGTTGAACAAATTTATCCGGCTGCATGCCGCCACCGCCTTTCTAAACACTGAGCATGAACGCAAACATTGATATGGGCAAAACAAGATCAATCCAATCACGATCCTTCCGTGGCATTTATAATTTGTTGATTAGAAGATTGGCAGGAGAAGAACGAAGAAGATGATCATTACCAATATTGTAACGTTAATTATGTTAGTTGTCGATCAGAAACTTTGTAGTTATTTGGGTAACAATTAAGCTGTTGAAATTTTCTCCAAAAAATAATTTAAATTCCTAAGAAAATTAATTTATTTTTTTAATAATACAAATTAAATAAATGAATACTATGTTTTTTATGATAGATTGTAGTTGAATTTAGTTTCATTCGTCAATCAAAGCTACATAAAGGGAAGCAATTAAGCATATAAAAACGGTCATTTAACAAGGGGATGATTGTCACTTGATCTCTCTTCTTACATGTTGACTCGAAATTCTAGGTCGTTACATGTAAAATTAATGTTATATTGCCAACGAACGATAACGGCAAAACAAAGAAGAATGTGATCGCAAACAAAGCAAGAAAATAAAGAATACCAAGATTTACGTGAAAAATCCCAAAGGAAAATACCACGATAGATGAAAACTTTCACCATGACGAATAAGAGATTACAAGTAGTCTGTGTCTTAAAGCTCTATAGAATATTTTCTACTTGTATCTAATGTTGTGTTGAGTCTAAAACTCTAATTCCTAATATCTAATTATAGGGATAGGTTACTTGCTTCCAAAGGAAACTTGCATGGAAATTAATTCTACTCAACATAAGTTTCTACTTTTAATTAATGTAAGGTAAACAAAATCTACTGAAAGCAAGATACTTACTTTAAACAAAATCTTAAAAGAACTTGGGTCACAACTCCAATAAATTTCCACCTTGACTCAAATTCTTGTCGAAACAATTTCTCCACATATTCCACGAAACCCCTTCAAATGGCGATCTTCAATAATGAGATTTGACCAAGTTTAACCTCTGCACAAAATTGACTGTAGGATGTGCAATAATCATCAATCTTGAGGAGGACCATAATAAATTTGTGAAGTTAATTACTGGAATCAGACTATAGGCTTTTGTCATTAGTCTTGCCTTGTCTATCGGTTTTTGGACTTTCAGTCTTTTTTTTCTTCTAAAATACCCATTTATCATGAACAATCTTTTTACAATTAAGAAGCTTCACTAGGTTCACTATTTTGGTGCACTGATTCTATTTGCTCTTGCATAACAAACATTTGTTTGCTTGCATATTCACAACGAACTCTTAGTACAAGCAGGTGACTTTTGTCTTGCATTTATGTACCCCGACACATAAGAGGTAATAACATCATCATTTGTGATTGTGAAACCCTACAAAACATACACTTTGCATGTCTTCTTCTGACCTTTCATCATGACAAGGGAATTCATGCTCACCTTTAGAACTCTACCTTCAGTAGAGTACTTGTACCTCTTTGAGTCAATGATACTTAAAGAAATAAGATTCTTCTTTAGATCTGGTATGTGTCTTACATTATTGAAGATTCTGGCAATATCATCAAATATCCTGATTTTGATGGTGCAAACTCCAATGATTTTGGTTGAAGTGTTATTTCACATTACTACAACTCATGTAGGAATTTTCTGTCATCCTACTCCTCTGCAACATCAACTTCAAATTCTCAAGAATTCAAATCAGACTTACTCTTTATCTTATTTTGCAACTTATAACACTCTGTTTTGATATGCCTTTTTCTTTTTACAGAAATTACAAGTTTTACCTCAATTTAAGGACTTCGATATTTCCATAAGCTTACCTCCAGAATGACAATCTTGTCTTTCGCGACTAGCGATAAGTGTTCAAAAGTATTATTTTTCTTACCCTTTTTACTCATATTATTGTTAGACTTAGGCTCATATTAGTTGCATAATGAGCCATTCATGCATTAATCCATGTTTCCTTCCATCGTTGAGCTTGATTACATAACTTGGTAGTTTTTGTGGGAAAAGATGCTGCTTTGGTGTGTTTTGTGTGTATGTACAGGATCACTTGCCAAAGCAAGGCTAGAGCTAGTTGCCAGGGCAATGCATGAAGGAGATGCCGAGCTAGTTGCCAGGGCAATCCATGAAGAAGACGCCAAGTCAGTTGCCAGGGCAATTGTCGACAAAGAATAAGGTGATATGGTAGTCGAAATTGATGACTAGACAAGCCCAAGATGATGTGGAGCAAAGCTAAATCCCAAAGGAGTTTGATTTCCATGAAGAGATCAAAGAATAATTAAATTCCAAGAAGATAGGAGAAGTTCTAGAAGTAATATAATTATAATAAAGAATTATATTCTTTAAAGATAATTTAATTCCAACTTAACTTCTTCCTCAAAGGAGGACTTTGACCTAGCCCTATAAATTAGAGGCAATGTCGTCAACTCCAAGAAAGGGAGAGAGATGAGAGAATTTTCGACAAGCATCAAGGGCAAGGAGGATTTCGACAAGCTTCATCATTCATCTTTTTCTTTCTTGTTCAATTAGGTTCATGCTAGGGATTCTTTATCTTTTGTTTCTTTGGAACCTAGCCATGAACTAAATCTATTTGGCTAAGGTTATTGTGTCTTGTGGTTGTGAGAAACTATTGGATTTTGTTTAGGTAACAAGAGTTTGCACGTTTCTATTCAAGGTTTATTCATTCTTGGTTCTTATTCTTGTTTGCGAGTGAATTGGGAGAGAATCTCGTAACTTCATCTATTTATCTAATATCGGGAGAGTTAGATTCAAGAAACTAATGAATATGATCTTTAGTCAATCTATTGATGGTGAAGATTAATCCGGCTTAGGAATAAGTTAAGGATTTCAACGGCTAAGAGGAGCGCAAGATTGGTTGTTGTTCACCCTTGATTCACGCAGGGATGTATTATCAAGGCATGCACAAGTAGCTAGAGTTTCGACTTAGGGATAAGAAGAAACCATTGAAGAACGCTCTGCCGAACCTTGAAGGTTGCTGCCCAGACGCCCAAGTAGTTGCCCAACTAGTCGCCCAGGCAACCATCGATTAGTTGCCAAGGCAACCCCGTTGTGCAAGTTGCCAAGGCAACCCCGTTGTGCAAGTTGCCACGGCAATTGAGTTGCCCTTGCACTCTTTTACCAAGACGATCCAATCGGCTATCACACCTCAACTCACGATAACCTGGCCTATCTCTCTCATTTAATTACATCGCCTTTTACTTATTTGCTTTCTAGATTAGTTATTAGTTAGAACTCCTATAATCTTCTACTTGTGTTTTCTTTTACTTTTTACAGTGCAAGAGACTAGATTCTTGAAGTGGCACCAATCCCTGTGGAGACGATATATTTTATACTATAACTTGCAACATGTATACTTGCACAATTGCGTAGCATTTATTACGTGCAACAAGTCTTTGTCGCCGTTGCCGGGGATTGGCAATAGCGACTTTGATTTTATTTTCTTGCACTTTCTTTTTACTTTTCTTGTTTAAGATTCAAAGGGCTAACAAACTTTGGTTTTGCATTGGTATATGACCATGGCGAGACCGATTACACCAGAATATCCCTTTGATCCAGAAATCGAACGAACCTTACAAAGACTTAGACGAAGGATAAGAGTAGCAATGGTTAATCAAGACAGCAATATGAATCAAGATGTTCCAGCAGGAGGAGGAGTGATTCTTGCACGAAACAGAACTATTTGTGACTATCTTGAAGAAGATCTTGATGGACTTAATCCAAGAGTTGTCGCACCTGAAATTGAAGCCGACCACTTTGAGTTGAAACCGGTAATGTTTAATATGATCAACACAATTGGTCAATTTGGCGGCTCAGCAACTGAAGATGCACGACACCATCTTAAATCTTTCCTCGAGATTTGCAACTCATTCAAAATACATGGAGTCACCTCCGATGTTTTACGATTAAGATTATTCCCCTATTCACCGAGGGATGGGGCGAAAGCATGGTTGAATAGCATTCTTGCTGGATCAATAGGATCTTGGACCGATCTTTGTCGTGATTTCCTTGCTCGGTTTAATCCTACAAATTTGACTGATAAGCTTCGTAACGATATTACTTCTTTTCGGCAGGCAGATGATGAATCCATGTACGAGGCTTGGGAGCGATATAGAGAACTTCTACACAAATGCCCTCTACACGGATTCCTGGTGTGGACTCAAGTAATAATGTTTTACAACGCCGTGAATACACCAACGAGGATGATGCTAGATGCCTCGCCAAATGGCATACTCCTAGATAAGTCACCGGAGGAAGCAATGCAAATTCGAAACAGGCTGGCCAAGAATGATTATCAATTCCCCTCTACTAGAAGAGGATAAGTTAGACGCCAAGCCACAATACATGAACTAGGATCATCAGATTCAATTTCAGCACAATTGGCCACTTTAACCAAGATGGTCCAGAACATGCAAAAACCAAACAACACATATGAGGTCAAGGTAATGGATTCTTTTTGTGAGTTATGTGGTGATAACCATGATTCTTCTGAATGTATGCAGAATTCGGAATCCAGTTTCTATGTGGGGAATTACAATCGGAACAAAAAAGTGATGTCCAATACATACAATCCAGCTTGGAAGAAGCACCCGAATTTTTCATGGAGTAATCCCAACAATGCTCTAAACTAGAACAATCAGAATGCACAAGCATCGGGATTCCAGCAGAATATGCCACGGTAACAGTTGCCGTAGCAACAACCGACAACATCTAATTCTTTGGAAAATTCTCTAAATACTTTTATGATGAAAACTAAATCTTATATGGCTGAGAATTGTAACTTCATAAAAAGAACTGATTCTTTTATTAACAGGACCGATATGAGATTGCAAAACCAAGAGGCGGCAATCAAATCATTAGAAAATCAAGTTGGGCAGTTTACTCAAAACCTGAATACTAGACCGCAAGGAGGTTTACCTAGCGATACTGAAGTCGCAAGAGGAACTGGCCATGAGCAATGTAAGACGATCACCACTAGAAGTGGCCAACAACTTAAAGAGGCTCAAGTCCGCTCATCAAACAAAACTCCACAAAAAGATCAAGATGAACCTAGCGGCAAAGCCTCAGATGCTGAACCAGGAATTGCCGCGACAACCAGTAATAAGCATGCCTCGGCAACCGACGATAAAGATACTTTGGCAACTTGTGATAAGCATGCCTCGACAACCTCAGTTGATAATGCCTCGGCAACTCCAGTTGTTCCGGCAATGCCGTCAATCGGGTTCCAAACCAATGAAAGGATCGAAGATATCTGACTTCCACCACCATTCCCATAAAGGTTAAAGCGAAAAAAGCAAGAATACCAATTCAATAAGTTTCTTGATATCCTAAAGCAAGTCCACATCAACTTGCCATTGGTGGAAGCAATTGAACAAATGCTGAACTATGCCAAGTTTCTTAAAGACATTGTGTCCAAGAGAACAATGCTAGGAGAGTTTGAAATAGTTACCGCAACAGAGGGATGCATGGCCATGTTGCACAATCGTATGCCACCTAAGTTGAAGGATCCCGAAAGTTTCACAATACCCTATTCTATTGGAAACCACTACGTTGGGAAAGCATTATGCGACCTTGGGGCTAGCATAAATTTGATGCCTAAATCGATTTTTCAGAAACTAGGAATCGGGAAGGCAAGACCTACAACAGTTATGCTACAGCTAGCCGACAGATTCTATGTGCATCCAGGGGGAAAAATCGAAGACATACTGGTAAAAGTTGATAAATTTATTTTTCCCGCTGACTTTATTGTTTTGGATTGTGAAGCAGATGAGCATGCACATATCATTCTCGAGAGACCATTCCTAGCAACTGGAGAACCTTGATCGATGTTGAAAAAGAAGAACTCACAATGAGGGTGAATGACCAGCAAGTTAAACTAAATGTGTTCCAAACACTAAGGCATGCTGATGATCCAGAAGAATGCCAACTTATTCATGCCACGGCAGAGTTTAACTTCGACGAGGAATTTAGTTGCCTCAGCAACTACATTGCCGATCAAGAGGAACATGAGGAGTATGAAGAACCGGTCGATGAGGAACAACAAGAAGAGGCAAATTGGCTATTCAATCGACCAGGTACATACTTTGAACCACTGGATTACTCAGGTAAGGAAGGTAAGCTCGAAAAGCCCTCTATTGAACAACCACCGATTCTTGAGTTGAAACAATTGCTAGAGCAACTAAAATATGCATACTTAGGAACCGATAATACATTTCCTATAATTATTTCTTCTAAGTTACAGCCTGAGCAAGAAAAGAAGCTGATCAAAATGTTGAAGCTACACAAAAAGCAATAGGATGAACAATTGCCGACTTGAAGGGAATTAGCCCGGCAGTGTGCATGCACAAGATTTTGTTGGAAGATGATCACAAACCTTCAATTGAGGCCCGGAGAAGACTGAATCATGCCATGAAAGGGGTTGTAATGAAAGAAATCATCAAGTGGCTTGACGTTGGTATTATATACCCTATCTCTGATAGTACATGGGTAAGTCCGGTACAATGTGTACCGAAAAAGGGAGGTATAAAGGTGGTAAGTAATGAAAACAATGAACTCATTCCAACCAGGACTGTGACCGGTTGGAGGGTTTGTATGGATTATCGAAAGCTAAACAAAGCCACTAGGAAAGATCACTTCCCATTACCCTTTTATTGATCAAATGCTTGACCGTCTTGTAGGTAAACCCTTTTATTGTTTTCTTGATGGTTATTCAGGTTACAATCAAATTGCCATAGCACCAGAAGATCAAGAAAAGACAACCTTCACATGCCCATACGGTACTTATGCTTTCCGAAGGATGCCGTTCGGATTGTGTAACGCCCCGACAACCTTCCAAAGATGCATGATGGCACTCTTTCCGGACATGGTCGAAGACTTCCTTGAGATCTTCATGGATAATTTTTCTGTTTTTGGTAATGACGTCGACAGCTGTCTCGGCAATTTAGAGAAGGTGTTGGCAAGATATGAAGAAACTGATTTAGTCCTCAATTGGGAGAAGTGCCATTTTATGGTAGATGAAGGAATAGTGCTCGGCCACAAGATTTCATCCAAGGGAATTGAAGTAGACAAAGCCAAGGTGGACGTGATCGAGAGATTACCCCCACCAAGTTCGGTTAAAGGAATTCGAAGCTTTCTTGGACATGTAGGTTTTTACAGGAGGTTCATTCATAATTTTTCTAAAATCAGTAAACCCTTGTGCAATTTGCTTGAATAGGATAAAGTCTTCGATTTTGATGATTCTTGCACCCAAGCATTCAAAACCCTAAAAAAAAAGCTTGTCTCGGCACCTATTGTCGTTCCACCAGATTGGATTCTACCTTTTGAGCTCATGTGTGATGCAAGTGATTTTGTGGTAGGAGCAGTCCTAGGCCAACGCACAGGTAAGACCTTCCATATGATATACTACGCTAGTAAAACTCTTAATAGTGCTCAAGTGAATTACACAACAACGGAGAAAGAGTTACTAGCTGTAGTTTTCGCATTTGACAAGTTCTGATCCTATTTGATTGGTACAAAGGTAATTGTTCATACGGACCATTCAGCAATCAAATATCTATTTTCTAAAAAGGATGCCAAACCTCGTTTGATTCGTTGGATATTACTTTTACAAGAATTTGATATTGCTATTAAGGACAGGAAAGGAACAGAAAATCAAGTGGTCGATCACTTATCACGTTTAGAATGCAATAGGGAGCAGGACGCGGATCTAGAAATATGTGATGCATTCCCGGATGAACAACTTTTAGTTGCCTCGGTAACCATGGACGCGCATGCCTCGGTAACCCTCGACGCCTCGGTAACTCTCGACACCGCAACAGCCTTTGACGCGCACGCCTCGGCAATTTTGGGAGCAGTCGCCACGGCAGCACATGCCTCGGCAATACCCTGGTACGCATATTTAGTTAATTTCCTTGTTTGTGGTATTTTACCTTATGGCCTTACTCACCAAGGGAAGAAGCGGTTCCGCCATGATGCTAAGCATTACTTTTGGGACGAGCTTCTTTTGTTTAAACAATGTGCAGATCAGGTTATACGCCGATGTGTCCCTGAAGAAGAGCAACAGAATGTACTCCGGCAATGCCATTCTTCACCCTATGGAGGATGTTTTGGAGGAACTCGTACCGCAGCCAAAGTTTTGCAATCCGGGTTGTATTGGCCAACATTGTACAAAGATGCCCAAAACTTTTACAAGTAATGTGATCATTGCCAGAGGACGGGCAATATCTCTAGACAACATGAGATGCCGCTCCAGAACATCATCGAGGTGGAATTGTTCGATGTATGGGGGATCGATTTTATAGGACATTTTCCATCTTCATTTGGCAACCTCTACATTCTACTTGTCGTCGACTACGTGTCTAAATGGGTTGAGGCAGCTGCAGTTCCCAACAACGATTCTAAGACCGTGCAACGATTCTTACAGAAAAATATATTTACACGGTTTGGGATGCCGAGAGTAATTATCAGTGACGAATGCAAGTATTTTGTCAACAGACTTAGTGCCAAGATGTTGCAACGCTTTGGCATATCACACAAGATCGCCACGGCATATCACCCACAAACCAACGGGCAAGCAAAAATTTCCAACCGGGAATTGAAGGGTATACTCGAGAAAGTTGTAAATCACTCTAGGAAGGATTGATCATTAAGACTAGATGATGCACTTTGGGCATATCGCACTGCATTCAAAACACCCTTAGGTATGTCCCACTTCCGACTTGTCTATGGCAAAACATGCCATCTACCGGTGGAAATCGAACACAAGGCATATTAGGCAATCAAGACCGTGAATATGGATTGGGAAAGTGCCAGACAAAAGCGTTTGTTGGACCTCAACGAGATAGAAGAATTCCGTGCACTCGCCTATAACAATGCACGAATCTACAAGGAGAAAACAAAGAAATGGCATGACAAGAAACTATTGCCGCGTCAATTCATGCCAGGGCAACTAGTTCTCTTATTCAATTCTCGGCTAAAATTTTCCCGGGAAAGCTGAAATCAAGATGGTCGGGACCATTCGAAGTTGTCAAACCATTCTCTCATGGTGCCGTGATAATCAAGTCCATCACTGACAAACATGAATTCAAAGTTAATGGACAAAGATTGAAGCACTACAATGGTGCCCATGTGAAACGTAGCAAAAAAGTGGTCAACTTAGAAGATGCATGAGCATGCTTTCCCTTCGATATTTTATTTTTATTTTTATTATTTTCGATTAATTTTTTTATTTTATTTTTTTAGTTTTGTTCGAACTAATTTTTTTTCCGATTATTGTTATATTTTTAGGATAGATTTATTTTCTTTTTTTATCTTTTTAAGTTTAAGAATCCCTTTACACATCTTTATTTATTTTCTTTTATTAGTTTATCTTTAATTTTAATCCTTATTTGATTTGTCTTTGAATTGTAGGAAAAGAGTTCAAGATAAAGAGGAATTTTAATCCAAGAAGGAAAACATCTTCAACAAGGAAATTAATGGGCTGAATCTAAGGCTTATATAAAGCCTCCAACTTACCCTAATTAAACCCCCATTGTTGTCACCCTTCCCCTAAACTGAAACCCTCTTTTTCGTCTTTCCAAAAATTAATCCCACCCACCATATTTACTACCTATTTTTTCTATAAAACCCATCACCCTTAACCTATTCCTACTTTTCATCTTGCAACTCTTTAGTTTCTTTTATTTTCTTTTATTTGTTTTTACAAAACTCACAACCAAGATCATCTATGGCATCCAAAATTAAATTTTTAGTTCATCCAAGTTCCTCCAAAGAACCAAGATACAAGAAGTTTGCTACACCGGTGGTTCAAGAAAGATTTCACTCCAAGTTCGAAAGCCGAAAGATTTACGAAGAAAAGGCTTTGAATACTCCAACTCTCATCAAGATTTCGGCCTTGAACCATTCATCTTCGAGAGGATTGCACATCAAAAGTGGCAAATCTTTTGCCATCAATCGAAGTCGGGTAACATCTCATGGGTAAGAGAATTCTATGCTCACTCACCTAACTGGATAATCCTTATGTTTTTTTTCGTGACAAGGCCATACTCGTAAGCCCCGAAAATGTCAACACCTTTTACGGGCTCTACATTGAGAATGACGAGCATCAAGCCTTTGTTGATCAAATCACGCCCAAGCAACTCGACAAGGTGCTTCAAGAACTCACTCAACCGGGAACTCATTGGAACGACGGTAAATACAAGGGCACGGTAAATCACCTTCGGCTTAAACCCGAGGCAAAACTATGGAATAAGTTTGTTAAAACTTCTTTAATGCCCACCACACACAATACTGCCGTTGATATACCACGTCTTTTGCTCATACATTCTATTTTGCATAATCGCATCATTAACATTGGAAAAATTATTTGTGATGAGATTTTTGTATGTACCTCAAAAGATAAGGGTTTTCTTTTCTTCCCTTGCTTAATTTCTAATCTTTGCAAGGAGATGCATGTTCCAAGTGAGTCAACCGATGAAAAGGCCCTACCAAAGTCCGGTTGGAATCAAGCACAAATCCGAAAGCTAATAGGAGAGGCACCAGAAAAATCCTCAAGGCCTCCAATTGCCGCAGCAACTTCTGCCGCCCCGGCAATCCCTAATGCCCAAGCACCTAACATCCGGGAAACTCGGCCATCAACACCGGGATACTTTGAAGCACTCTTGCAACCATTGACGATCCACCTAAGGCAAATTGAAGACCGGCAACTAATGTTCATGCGGTACATGAAGGAGCACAACAATTCCATCACCCAAGTCATCCTAGAAAAGTACCCGGACAATCGCGTACCGTTCCTAATCTTTCCTGCACCTACATCGTGCCTGCATAAGCAGATGCCACGGCAACCAACCCTGAAGATGCCACGACAACCAAAGCTAAAGATATCTCGGCAACCACTGCAAAAGCCAAAGGTAAAGCACCTATGCCCGAATCAACTCTTACAGAATCATTGTCTGATTTTTCAGATTCAGACGAGTCCTCCATTGCACCAACAAAGACCGCACCAATTGAATCCTCCAAGCGAAAAGCCAATGACATTGATGAAGAAGACGATGAGGACAACCTCGTACGAGGATCGATTCTACCACCGGCAACAAGAAAATAACCATCGCGTTCAAGCAAGAGAATCAAGACACCGACCAAAAGGAAACTAATCATCCACGACGACAAACTCTCGGAGTAAGTCCTCGTTTGCATTTTATTTTTCGTTATTTTTAGTTAATACATGCATTGAGGACAATGCCTCACTCGAGTTTGGGGGGATTGTTATTAGTAGTTACCATGTTTAGTTACATTCATCTTAAGTATTACATTTAGGATACATAAATTGCTATCCATGCCTTTAGTTGGAACAAGAATTGCCTAGATTTGATGAATATCTGATGATGACTTTGCCAATGCACTTAATTGATAGAATTTTTATTCTAGGATAACCATGGAAAAACTTAGAATTTTACTATGATGCTAAATTTGATGAAACACTATTGTTGCGTGTGATAAGTGCTACGCAATTGTGCAAGTATACACGTCGCAAGTAATAAAGTGATATGAGTATCGTCTCCACAGGGATTGGTTTGGGCCACTTTGCTTAAGTTCTTGCCTTTGTGAAAAGTAAAAACACAATTGATAATAGGAGTTCTAATTAACGAGTAAACTAAGAGCAATAAACTAAAAGAATAGATGAAATCAAAAGAGAGAATAGGTCAGGTTATCATGAGTTGAGGTGTGATAGCCGATTGGATCGTCTTGGTAAAAGAGTGCAAGGGCAACTCAGTTGCCGTGGCAACTTGCACAGCGGGGTTGCCTTGGCAACTAATCGATGGTTGCTGTTGCGTGTGATAAGTGCTACGCAATTGTGCAAGTATACACGTCGCAAGTAATAAAGTGATATGAGTATCGAGTATCGTCTCCACAGGGATTGGTTTGGGCCACTTTGCTTAAGTTACTGCACTGTGAAAAGTAAAAACACAATTAAAGGAGTTTAACTAATAACTAAACTAGAAAGCAATAAAGTAAAAGAAAAGATGAGATCGATTGAGAGAGATAGGCTAGGTTATCGTGAGTTGAGGTGTGATAGCCGATTGGATTGTCTTGGTAAAAGAGTGCACGGGCAACTCGGTTGCCGTGGCGACTTTGCACAACGGGTTGCCTTGCCTTGGCTAATTGATGGTTGCCAGGCGACTAGTTGGGCAACTACTTGGGCGATCGGGCAGCAACTTCAAGGTTGGCGGAGCGTTCTTCAATGGTTTCTTCTTATCCCTAAGTCGAAACTCTAGCTACTTGTGCATGCCTTGATAATACATCCCTGCGTGAATCAAGGGTGAACAACAACCAATCTTGCACTCCTCTTAGCCGTTGAAATCCTTAACTTATTCCTAAGCCGGATTAATCTTCACCATCATTGGATTGAATAAAGATCATATTCATTCGTTTCTTGAATCTAACTCTCCCGATATTAGATAAATGGATGAAATCACGAGATCCTCTCCCAATTCACTCGCAAACAATAATAAGAATCAAGAATGAATAAACCTTGAAATAGAAAAGTGCAAACTCTTATTACCTAAACAAAAACCAATAGTTTATCACAACAACAAAACACAATAACCCCAACCAAACAAGTTAGTTCATGGTTGGGTTCAAAAGATATACAAAGAATAATCCCCAAACCATGAATCTAATAGAAGCAAAGAAGAAGAAGAAGTCGAAATTTCCCCTCCTTGCTATCTTGTCGAAATTTCCCTCTTGCTCTCCCCCTGGATTGTCGAAATCTCCTTGCTATTTATAGGGCTAGGCCAAAGTCCTTCTTTGAGGAGGAGTTTGAGTTGGAATTAAATTATCTTTAAAGAATATAATTCTTTATTATAATTTTATTCCTATTAGAACTTCTCCTATCTTCTTGGAATTTAATTCTTCTTTAATCTCTGCATGGCAATCAAATTCCTTTGGGCTTGGGCCTTGCTCCATGTCATCTTGGGCTTGTAAAGTCATTAATTTCGACATCCCTATTGCATTTTGTCTTTGTCGACAAATGCCATGGCAACTGGCTCGGCGTCTCCTTCATGCATTGCCCTGGCAACTAGCTCGGCATATCCTTCATGCATTGCCCTGGCAACTAGCTCGGCATTGCTTTGGCAAGTGATCCTGCACATACACACACAAAAACACACCAAAGCAGCATCTTTTTCCACAAAAATCACCAAGTTATGTAATCAAGCTCAACGGTGGAAAGAAACATGAATTAATGCATGAATGACTAATTATGCAACTATTATGAGCTTAAGTCTAACAATAATATGAGTAAAAAGGGTAATAAAAATAGTACTTTTGAACACTTATCACGCCCCCAAACTCGAACTATTGCTTGTCCTCAAGCAATGCAAACTAACAATTACCTGCCAAGACTTTAATCATCAAAGACATGCTTTAAACTTGAATTCAAACCTCGGAACCGTGACACAAAGTATGATCACCTTTTAAATTTTTCGGATTGCACAAAAATTTCCCGGAACAAAACTATAATGCTCGTGACAATGTGTGTGCGTAGTTGTGTACAAGTTGATTTTCAAGATTCTATGTGAATAGTAGGCTTTTATCAATTTAATTCTTTGGGGCATTTATTTTAATTTTCACTAGAGCCAATTTGGGCACCTCTAGTAAAGTAAGCAATTTCTCATTTTATTTTAGTCGACTAGAGCCAATTTGGGCACCTCTAGCGATTCTTTAATGTGCATTAACTACTAGAGCAGTTTGGGCACCTCTAGCAAGAAAGTGTATTTACTACTAGAGCAGTTTTGGGCACCTCTAGCAAGAAATTAACTTTTAATTTTCAATTTTAAATTTACCCAAATTTTAAGCAACCTAAGTTCACTAAGTTTCTTTGAATCAACAACCCACAACCGTGTAAAAAAATTCAGCATCATAGTAAAACTCTAAGTTCTTTTCATGCAATCCTAAAATTAAAGGTTATTTCAATTAAGTACAGTGGCAAAAATTCATCATTGGATATTCAACAAGTCTTAAGCAATTAAATCAAATTAAAGGCATGGCAAGTAACATATGCAACCTATATGTGATTGCTAAAGATGAATGCAACTAAACATGAAACTAACTAGAAACCAACACCCCCCCAAACTCGAGAGAAGCATTGTCCTCAATGCATGTAAGAGTGAAACAAAATTTAAAAGAAACTAAATGAAATGAGTTAGTCAGAGAGGTCGTCACCTCGATTGATGAGTTTCCTTCGTGCCGTTTGCTTGATTCAATTTTCGGTCAGTGGTTGAATGCTTGAGGCTAGTACCGCGTGAATAGCATTGCCTTGATTTGGTCCATGTTTGCCGATGCAGGTTTACTTGCATGTGCATCAGTAGTTGCCGAAGCCATTGTTGTTGCCTGGGCATCGCCAGTTTCCGTTGTGGTTGTTGTGGCGAGTAGTCGGCAGTAAATTTCCTTATCATGGTGGTTGTGAGTCTTGTTGTGGAAAAGAAAATAAAGAAAACCTGGAAACTAAAGATAATGAAGAAAAATAAAATATATCCTAAAAAATAAAGAGAAAAAATAACAAAAAATAATAGAACAAAATAGTTCAAAAAATAAAAATAAAAATAAATGTATCAGTAGTTGCCGTGGCGTCGAGGGTTGCCGAGGCATGCACATCCATGGTTGCCGAGGCGTCGGGGTTGCCGAGCGTCTTGGCGTCCATGGTTGCAGAGGCGTGCGATCGGGAGTTGTTGCGGTGTTGAAGGTTGCCGTTTTCGATACTTCTTATAGTCCATCCGCACCCTCCATCGGGTGATAATATTGCCCAAAAAGAGTTTGGCAAATGTGCTTGCCACTACTCCCTTTTGTGTTACCATGGTGGAGGTGTCTTTCTTCTTTGTTCGCTTGTAGTCCATGTATACTCTCCACCTTGCTACTATTCCCGAAGGCACAAATATATTAATAGGAAAAATTATATCCATTCTCAACCATTCAATTACCTCATTCTTGTCGACTTCTATCATGGTTGGATGTAGCCTTTGTTGTCGTGGCAATTCTTTGCTCAAGCCAATTGCCGTGGCAATCAGTTGTCAAATTTTCTCTAAGTCAAGGGAAGAATCAATTTTTCAAGAGCTTTATGAATCCAAACACCTTTTTCTTTTGGCCTCTCAAACATCTCCATCGGTAGAGATTTGAGGCTTCAAATCTACCAACCTCGGTTCCTCAAGATATACCCGCAATGGACAATGTGAGTTTTTAAAGAATTCAAAAGGTTCAACTATTACCTGCTCATATTCCATTGGCAAAGTATTATCATCTCGTTGATCTTGCATGTGGTCGTGTAATTGCCGTGGCAATTGTAGATGAGAGCAATCTATAGATTCTCGCTTCAACATCAACGTTGTAACCTTCGGGCATCGGGTTCCTTAGAATTTCTTTGTAGTATTATTGTTCTCGGCTTCACCGAGTGTTGTCGCGGCATTGCTCGTTCAGGCTCCTCAATCATTGCCGAGGCAATTTGTTGTTCATGCTCATCATGTGTTGGGCAGTCTCTCTCATTGGCATCCTCTTGACTTTGAGGTTCTAGTTGTTCCTCACACATCGAGAGATTTCTTTGCATTGCTCCTTATCCTCTTGCCTTAGGACGCCAAGTATCCCTAGGAATGAATTGTTGGTGCATGTTATCCATGACATATGGATCTCCCCAATTGATCTTTGGATCCCCTAAGGTTGCATCCCATTGAGTTATCCTCGTATCCATAGATTTTGATAGCTCTCGAATCTCTTCAATTGATCCGTCAAGTCTAGCCAATGAAGCTAGTAACGCGTTTCCTCCAAGGAATTGGAATGCTCTTGAAAAGGACTACATTGCCATGGCATATCATTCTTTCTTGCAAAATTGTTATGGTAAAAAAATTTTGAGCTTTTTTGATCATACCATGAAGAATTTTTGCTTTGGTTCCCTCTATGGTCCTCCATGTAGTTATATGCACCGAAAATGTGAGGGCAATTTTCAAACACATGATGTTCTCCACACATAGCACAAGATTTTTCCATGGTATAAGTTCTTTGGGCTTTTCTCGGTTGGTATAGGTAATCATCAAAGGGTGCAAGGAACTCTTGATTGAATTGATTCATATCTTCCAACATCATCTCTCGAATAGATTGGTTTTTATTTCCCGACATGTTGATGTTCCTTAACTTGTAGCGCACCTTTTTTTTTTTTTTTTTTTTTTTTTTGATAAAACAAACAAAAAGAAAAGTTAGTAAAATTAAGAGAAAAAAAAAAATGCAATAACAAAAACAACTAACACCAATTGCCAATCCCCGGCAACGGCGCCAAAAACTTGTTGCGTGTGATAAGTGCTACGCAATTGTGCAAGTATACACGTCGCAAGTAATAAAGTGATATGAGTATCGAGTATCGTCTCCACAGAGGATTGGTTTGGGCCACTTTGCTTAAGTTATTTTGACCGTGTGAAAAGTAAAAACACAATTAAAGGAGTTTAACTAATAACTAAACTAGAAAGCAATAAAGTAAAAGAAAAGATGAGATCGATTGAGAGAGATAGGCTAGGTTATCGTGAGTTGAGGTGTGATAGCCGATTGGATTGTCTTGGTAAAAGAGTGCACGGGCAACTCGATTGCCGTGGCGACTTTGCACAACGGGTTGCCTTGGCAACTAATTGATGGTTGCCTGGGCGACTAGTTGGGCAACTACTTGGGCGATCGGGCAGCAACTTCAAGGTTCGGCGGAGCGTTCTTCAATGGTTTCTTCTTATCCCTAAGTCGAAACTCTAGCTACTTGTGCATGCCTTGATAATACATCCTGCGTGAATCAAGGGTGAACAACAACCAATCTTGCACTCCTCTTAGCCGTTGAAATCCTTAACTTATTCCTAAGCCGGATTAATCTTCACCATCATTGGATTGAATAAAGATCATATTCATTCGTTTCTTGAATCTAACTCTCCCGATATTAGATAAATGGATGAAATCACGAGATCCTCTCCCAATTCACTGCAAAACAATAATAAGAATCAAGAATGAATAAACCTTGAAATAGAAAAGTGCAAACTCTTATTACCTAAACAAAAACCAATAGTTTATCACAACAACAAAACACAATAACCCCAACCAAACAAGTTAGTTCATGGTTGGGTTCAAAAGATATACAAAGAATAATCCCCAAACCATGAATCTAATAGAAGCAAAGAAGAAGAAGAAGTCGAAATTTCCCCTCCTTGCTATCTTGTCGAAATTTCCCTCTTGCTCTCCCCCTGGATTGTCGAATCTCCTTGCTATTTATAGGGCTAGGCCAAAGTCCTTCTTTGAGGAGGAGTTTGAGTTGGAATTAAATTATCTTTAAAGAATATAATTCTTTATTATAATTTTATTCCTATTAGAACTTCTCCTATCTTCTTGGAATTTAATTCTTCTTTAATCTCTGCATGGCAATCAAATTCCTTTGGGCTTGGGCCTTGCTCCATGTCATCTTGGGCTTGTAAAGTCATTAATTTCGACATCCCTATTGCATTTTGTCTTTGTCGACAAATGCCATGGCAACTGGCTCGGCGTCTCCTTCATGCATTGCCCTGGCAACTAGCTCGGCATATCCTTCATGCATTGCCCTGGCAACTAGCTCGGCATTGCTTTGGCAAGTGATCCTGCACATACACACACAAAAACACACCAAAGCAGCATCTTTTTCCACAAAAATCACCAAGTTATGTAATCAAGCTCAACGGTGGAAAGAAACATGAATTAATGCATGAATGACTAATTATGCAACTATTATGAGCTTAAGTCTAACAATAATATGAGTAAAAAGGGTAATAAAAATAGTACTTTTGAACACTTATCAGTTGCCTGGGCGACTAGCTGGGCAACTACTTGGGCGTCTGGGCAGCAACTTCAAGGTTCGGTAGAGCGTTCTTCAATGGTTTCTTCTTATCCCTAAGTCGAAACTCTAGCTACTTGTGCATGCCTTGATAATACATCCCTACGTGAATCAAGGGTGAACAACAACCAATCTTGCGCTCCTCTTAGCCATTGAAATCCTTAACTTATTCCTAAGCTGGATTAACCTTCACCGTCAGTAGATTGAATAAAGATCATATTCATTCGTTTGTTGAATCTAACTCTCCCGATATTAGATAAATAGATGAAATCACGAGATCCTCTCCCAATTCACTCGCAAACAAGAATAAGAACCAAGAATGAATAAACCTTGAAATAGAAAAGTGCAAACTCTTATTACCTAAACAAAATCCAATAGTTTCTCACAACCACAAAACACAATAACCATAGCCAAGTAGATTTAGTTCATGGCTAGGTTCCAAAGAAACACAAGATAAATAATCCCTAGCATGAACCCAATCGAACAAGAAAGAAAAGGATGAAGAAAGAGGCTTGTCGAAATCCTCCTTGCCCTTGATGCTTGTCGAAAATTCTCTCCTCTTGCCCTCCTTGGACTTGTCGAAATTCCCCTTCTTTGCTCTCTATGAATTGTCGAAATCTCCATCTTATTTATAGGGCTAGGCCAAAGTCCTTCTTTGAGGAGGAGTTTAAGTTGGAATTAAATTATCTTTAAAGAATATAATTCTTTATTATAATTGTATTCCTACTAGAACTTCTCCTATCTTCTTGGAATTTAATTCTTCTTTAATCTCTGCATGGAAATCAAATTCCTTTGGGTTTGGGCTTTGCTCCACGTCATCTTGGGCTTGTCTAGTCATCAATTTCGACTACCATATCACCTTTGCTCTTGTCGACAATTGCCATGGCAACTGGCTCAGCGTCTCCTTCATGCATTGCCCTGGCAACTAATTCGGTATATCCTTCATGTATTGCCTTGGCAACTAGCTCTAGCCTTGCTTTGGCAAGTGATCCTGCACATACATACAAAACACACCAAAGCAGCATCTTTTCCCACAAAAACTACCAAGTTATGTAATCAAGCTCAACGATGGAAGGAAACATGGATTCATGCATGAATAGCTAATTATGCAACTAATATGAGCCTAAGTCTAACAATAATATGAGTAAAAAGGGTAAGGAAAATAGTACTTTTGAACACTTATCACACCCTCAAACTCGAACTATTGCTTGTCCTCAAGCAATGCAAACTCATAATTACCTGCCAATACTTCAATTTTCACAAACTTAGCTTTGAACTTGATTTCAATTCTCTGAACTGGGGCACAAAGTATGATTGGCTTTTCATTTTTCGAAAAATTTAGGAGTTACTCGGAATCAAACTATAATGCTTGTGAGTGTGTGCGGAGTTGTGTGCAAGTTGATTTTTCGGATTCTATGCAAACAATAGGTTTGCAAATTACTTCATTGGGTTCTTTTTAACATGTTTTAACTAGAGCCAGTTTTGGGCACCTCTAGTGTTTAGTTTTCTTAAGTTAATTTATTCGACTAGAGCCGGTTTCGGGCACCTCTAGCGATCAATTTTTTTAACACATACTAGAGCCAGTTTCGGGCATCTCTAGTGATAAATTTTTAGCACATGCTAGAGCCAATTTCGGGCACCTCTAGCATTCATCCAATTTTTATTCTAATCCCCCAATTTGTTAATTATCAACCTAAGTTTACTAGAATTCCTTAAATCAATCAAACCACAACAGTGTTTCATCAAATTTAGCATCATAGTAAAATTCTAAGTTTTTCCATGGTTATCCTAGAATAAAAATTCTATCAATTAAGTGCATTGGCAAAGTCATCATCGGATATTCATCAAATCTAAGCAATTCTTGTTCCAATTAAAGGCATGGCAAGCAATTTATGTATCCTAAATGCAATACTTAAGATGAATGTAACTAAACATAGTAACTACTAATAACAATCCCCCCCAAACTCGAGTGAGGCATTGTCCTCAATGCATGCATAAAAATAACGAAAAATAAAAATAAAAATGCATACGAGGACTTACTCCGAGAGTTCGTCATCTTAGATGATTAGTTTCCTTTTGGCCGGTGTCTTGATTCTCTTGCTTGAACGCGATGGTTGTTTTCTTGTTGCCGGGATGTCTTTAGCTTTGGTTGTTGTGGCATCTTCAGGGCTGGTTGCCGTGGCGTCATCTTTTGCGGTTGCCTTGGCGACTGCTTCATTAGTTTTCGGGGCACAGATCTCGGCAGTAAATTTCCTTAGCATAGTGGTTGTGAGTCTTGTTGTGGAAAAGAAAACAAAGAAAACCTGAAAACTAAAGAATATGAAGAAAAATAAAATATCTCCTAAAAATAAAAATGAAAATAAAAAGAAAAAGAAAAAGAAAATATTGAAAGGAGAGCATGCTCATGCATCTCCTAAGGTGACCACTTCTTTGTTACGTTCCACATGGGCACCATTGTAGTGCTTCAATCTTTGTCCATTAACTTTGAATTCATGGTTGTCAGAGATGGACTTGATTATCACGGCACCATAGGAGAATGGTTTGATGACTTCGAATGGTCCCGACCATCTTGATTTCAGCTTTCCCGGGAAAAGTTTTAGCCGAGAATTGAATAAGATAACTAATTGCCCTGGCATGAATTGCCGCGGCAATAGTTTCTTGTCATGCCATCGCTTTGTTTTCTCCTTGTAGATTCGTGCATTGTTATAGGCGAGTGCACGAAATTCTTCTATCTCATTGAGATCCATCAAACGCTTTTGTCTGACACTTTCCCAATCCATATTCACGGTCTTGATTGCCCAGTACGCCTTGTGCTCAATTTCCATCGGTAGATGGCATGTTTTGCCATAGACAAGTCGGAAGGGGGACATACCTAAGGGTGTTTTGAATGCAGTGCGATATGCCCAAAGTGTGTCATCTAGTCTTAATGACCAATCCTTTCTTGAGGGATTTACGACTTTCTCGAGTATTCCCTTCAACTCCCGGTTGGAAATTTCTGCTTGCCCATTGGTTTGTGGGTGACATGCCGTGGCGATCTTGTGTGATATGCCGAAGCGTTGCAACATCTTAGCAATTAGTCTATTGTCAAAATGCTTGCCTTCGTCACTGATAATTGCTCTTGGCATCCCAAACCGTGTAAATATGTTTTTCTGCAAGAATCGTTGCACGGTCTTGGAATCGTTGTTGGGAACTACAGGTGCCTCCGCCCATTTAGACACATAGTCGACGGAAAGTAAGATGTAGAGGTTGCCGAATGAAGATTGGAAAGGTCTCATAAAATCGATCCCCCATACATCGAACAGTTCCACCTCGATGATGTTCTGGAGTGGCATCTCATGTCGTCTAGAGATATTGCCCGTCCTCTGGCAACGATCACATTGCTTGTAAAAGTCTTGGGCATCTTTGTACAATGTTGGCCAATACAAACCAGATTGCAGAACTTTGGCCGCGGTACGAGTTCCTCCAAAATGTTCTCTATAGGGTGAAGAATGGCATTGTCGGAGTACATTCTGTTGCTCTTCTTCAGGGACACATCGGCGTATAACCTGATCTGCACATTGTTTAAACAAAAGAGGCTCGTCCCAAAAGTAATGCTTAGCATCATGGCGGAACCGCTTCTTCCCTTGGTGAGTAATGCCATAAGGTAAAATACCACAAACAAGGAAATTAACTAAATCCGCGTACCAGGGTATTACCGAGGCATATGCTGCCGTGGCGACTGCTCCCAAGATTGCCGAGTCGTGTGTGTCTAGAGTTGCCGAGGCATACACGTCCATGGTTGTCGAGGTGTGCGTATCAGTGGTTGTCGAGGCGTGCGCGTCTGGAGTTACCGAGGCATCAAGGGTTTTTGCATCATCGAGAGTTGCCGAGGTGTGCGCGTCCAGAGCTGCCATGGCGTCGAGGGTTGCCGAGACATGCGTATCCATGGTTGCTGAGGCGTCAAGGGTTGCAGAGGCAAGTTTTTCCTTTAATGTTTCGAATGCTTGGGTGCAAGAATCATCAAAATGGAAGACTTTATCTTGGTGGGGGTAATCTCTCGATCACGTCCACCTTGGCTTTGTCTACTTCAATTCCCTTGGATGAAATCTTGTGGCCGAGCACTATTCTTTCATCTACCATAAGATGGAACTTCTCCCAATTAAGGACTAAATCGGTTTCTTCACATCTTGCCAACACATTCTCTAAATTGTCTAGGCAACTGTTGAAGTCACTACCAAAAATGGAAAAATCATCCATGAAGATCTCAAGGAAGTTTTCGACCATGTCTGAAAAGCGTGCCATCATGCATCTTCTAATGTTAGTGCATATCTGAGAAAACTTGAGGATGGTCGTTTTCGATACTTCTTTTAGTCCAACCGCACCCTCCATCGGGTGACAATATTGCCCAAAAAGAGTTTGGCCAATGTGTTTGCCAATACTCTCTTTTGTGTTACCATGGTGGATGTGTCTTTCTTCTTTGTTCGCTTGTAGTCCATGTATACTCTCCACCTTGCTACTATTCCTGAAGGCACAAATATATTAATAGGAAAAATTATATCCATTCTCAACCATTCAATTACCTCATTCTTGTCGACTTCTATTATGGTTGGATGTAGCATTTGTTGTCGTGGCAATTGCTGCTCAAGCCAATTGCCGTGGCAATCAGTTGCCAAAATTTGCTGTAAGTCAAGGGAAGAACTAATTTTCTGAAAAGCTTTACAAATCCAAACACTGTTTTCTTTTGGCCTCTCAAATATCTCCATCAGTAAAGATTTCGATGGCTTCAAATCTACCAACCTCGGTTCCTTAAGACATACCTACAATGGACGAGGTGAGTTTCTAAAGAATTCGAAAGGTTCAACCATTACCTGCTCATATTCCATTGGCAAAGTATTATCATCTCGTTGATCTTGCATGTGGTCGTGTAATTGCCGTGGCAATTGTAGATGGGAGCAATCTACAGATTCCTGCTTCAACATCAACGTTGTAACCTTATGGGAATCAAGTTCCTCAATCATTGCCGAGGCACTTTGTTGTTCAAGCTTATCATGTGTTGGACAGTCTCTCTCATTGGCATCCTCTTGACTTTGAGGTTCTAGTTGTTCCTCACACATCAGAGAGATTTCTTTGCATTGCTCCTTATCCTCTTGCCTTGGGACGTCAGTATCCCTAGGAATGAATTGTTGGTGCATGTTATCCATGACATATGTGGATCTCCCCAATTGATCTTCTGAATCCCCTAAGGTTGCATCCCACTAAGCTATCCTCGTATCCATAGATTTTGATAGCTCTCGAATCTCTTCAATTGATCCGTCAAGTCTAGCCAAGGAAGCTAGTAACGTTTCCTCTAAGGAATTGGAATGCTCTTGAAAAGGACTACATTGCCATGGCATATCTGTTGCTGCGGCAAAATTGTTATGGTAAAAAAAAATTGAGCTTTTTGACCATACCATGAAGAATTTTGCTGCTGGTTCCCTCTATGGTCCTCTATGTAGTTATATGCACTGAAAATGTGAGGGCAATTTCCAAACACATGATGTTCTCCACAAATAGCACAAGATTTTTCTACGGTATAAGTTCTTTGGGCTTTTCTCGGTTGGTATAGGTAATCATCAAAGGGTGCAAGAAACTTTTGATTGGATTGATTCATATCTTCCAACATCATCTCTCGAATAGATTGGCTTTTATTTCCCAACATGTTGATGTCCCTTAACTTGTAGCGCACCTAATTTTTTTTTAAAAAAAACAAACAAAAAGAAAAGTTAGTAAAACTAAGAGAAAAAAATGCAATAACAAAAACAACTAACACCAATTGCCAATCCCTGGCAACGGTGCCAAAAACTTGTTGCGTGTGATAAGTGCTACGCAATTGTGCAAGTATACACGTCACAAGTAATAAAGTGATATGAGTATCGAGTATCGTCTCCATAGGGATTGGTTTGGGCCACTTTGCTTAAGTTACTGCACTGTGAAAAGTAAAAACACAATTGATAATAGGAGTTCTAATTAACGAGTAAACTAAGAGCAATAAACTAAAAGAATAGATGAAATCAAAAGAGAGAATAGGTCAGGTTATCATGAGTTGAGGTGTGATAGCCGATTGGATCGTCTTGGTAAAAGAGTGCAAGGGCAACTCAGTTGCCGTGGCAACTTGCACAGCGGGGTTGCCTTGGCAACTAATCGATGGTTACCTGGGCGACTAGCTGGGCAACTACTTGGGCGTCTGGGCAGCAACTTCAAGGTTCGGCAGAGCGTTCTTCAATGGTTTCTTCTTATCCCTAAGTCGAAACTCTAGCTACTTGTGCATGCCTTGATAATACATCCCTGCGTGAATCAAGGGTGAACAACAACCAATCTTGCGCTCCTCTTAGCCATTGAAATCCTTAACTTATTCCTAAGCTGGATTAATCTTCACCGACAATAGATTGAATAAAGATCATATTCATTCGTTTGTTGAATCTAACTCTCCCGATATTAGATAAATAGATGAAATCACGAGATCCTCTCCCAATTCACTCGCAAACAAGAATAAGAACCAAGAATGAATAAACCTTGAAATAGAAAAGTGCAAACTCTTATTACCTAAACAAAATCCAATAGTTTCTCACAACCACAAAACACAATAACCATAGCCAAGTAGATTTAGTTCATGGCTAGGTTCCAAAGAAACACAAGATAAAGAATCCCTAGCATGAACCGAATCGAACAAGAAAGAAAAGGATGAAGAATGAGGCTTGTCGAAATCCTCCTTGCCCTTAATGCTTGTCGAAAATTCTCTCCTCTTGCCCTCCTTGGACTTGTCGAAATTCCCCTTCTTTGCTCTCTATGAATTGTCGAAATCTCCTTCTTATTTATAGGGCTAGGCCAAAGTCCTTCTTTGAGGAGGAGTTTAAGTTGGAATTAAATTATCTTTAAAGAATATAATTCTTTATTATAATTGTATTCCTACTAGAACTTCTCATATCTTCTTGGAATTTAATTCTTCTTTAATCTCTGCATAGAAATCAAATTCCTTTGGGTTTGGGCTTTGCTCCACGTCATCTTGGGCTTGTCTAGTCATCAATTTCGACTACCATATCACCTTTGCTCTTGTCGACAATTGCCATGGCAACTGGCTCGGCGTCTCCTTCATGCATTGCCCTGGTAACTAATTCGGCATATCCTTCATGTATTGCCCTGGCAACTAGCTCTAGCCTTGCTTTGGCAAGTGATCCTACACATACACACAAAACACAGCAAAGCAGCATCTTTTCCCACAAAAACTACCAAGTTATGTAATCAAGCTCAACGATAGAAGGAAACATGGATTCATGCATGAATAGCTAATTATGCAACTAATATAAGCCTAAGTCTAACAATAATATGAGTAAAAAGGGTAAGAAAAATAGTACTTTTGAACACTTATCAAAACACTATTGTGGTTTGATTGATTTAAGGAATTCTAGTGAACTTAGGTTGATAATTAAACAAATTGGGGGATTAGAATAAAAATTGGATGAATGCTAGAGGTGCCCGAAATTGGCTATAGCATGTGCTAAAGAATTGATCGCTAGAGGTGCCCGAAACCGGCTCTAGTATGTGCTAAAAAAATTGATTGCTAGAGGTACCCGAAACTGGCTCTAGTCGAATAAATTAATTAACTTAAGAAAACTAAAAACAAAACACTAGAGGTGTCTAAAACCGGCTCTAGTTAAAACATGTTAAAAAGAACCCAATGAAGTAATTTGAAAACCTCTTGTTTGCATAGAATCCGAAAAATCAACTTGCACACAACTCCGCACACACTCACAAGCATTATAGTTTGATTCCGAGTAACTCTTAAGTTTTCCGAAAAATGAAAAGCCAATCATACTTTGTGCCCCGGTTCTGAGAATTGAAATCAAGTTCAAAGCTAAGTTTGTGAAAATTGAAGTCTTGGCAGGTAATTATTAGTTTGCATTGCTTGAGGACAAGCAATAGTTCGAGTTTGGGGGTGTGATAAGTGTTCAAAAGTACTATTTTTCTTACCCTTTTTTACTCATATTATTGTTAGACTTAGGTTCATATTAGTTGCATAATGAGCCATTCATGCATTAATCCATGTTTCCTTTCATTGTTGAGCTTGATTACATAACTTGGTAGTTTTGGGGGAAAAGATGTTGCTTTGGTGCGTTTTGTGTGTATGTGCAGGATAAGTTGCCAGGGCAATGCATGAAGGAGATACCGAGCTAGTTGCCAAGGCAATGCATGAAGGAGACGCCAAGCCAGTTGTCAGGGCAATTGTCGACAAAGAATAAGATGATATGGTAGTCGAAATTGATGACTAGACAAGCCCAAGATGATGTGGAGCAAAGCTAAATCCCAAAGGAGTTTGATTTCCATGAAGAGACCAAAGATGAATTAAATTCCAAGAAGATAGGAGAAGTTCAAGAATGAATATAATTATAATAATGAATTATATTCTTTAAAGATAATTTAATTCCAATTTAACTTCCTCCTCAAAGGAGGACTTTGACCTAGCCCTATAAATTAGAGGCCATGCCGTCAACTCCAAGAGAGGGAGAGAGATGAGAGAATTTTCGACAAGCATCAAGGGCAAGGAGGATTTCGACAAGCTTCATCCTTCATCTTTTTCTTTCTTGTTCAATTAGGTTCATGCTAGGGATTCTTTATCTTGTGTTTCTTTGGAACCTAGCCATGAACTAAATTTATTTGGCTAAGGTTATTGTGTCTTGTGGTTGTGAGAAACTATTGGATTTTGTTTAGGTAATAAGAGTTTGCACTTTTCTATTCAAGGTTTATTCATTCTTGGTTCTTATTCTTGTTTGTGAGTGAATTGGGAGAGGATCTCGTAACTTCATCTATTTATCTAATCTCGGGAGAGTTAGATTCAAGAAACGAATAAATATGATCTTTATTCAATCTATTGATGGTGAAGATTAATCCGGCTTAGGAATAAGTTAAGGATTTCAACGGCTAAGAGGAGCGCAAGATTGGTTGTTGTTCACCCTTGATTCACGCAGGGATGTATTATCAAGGCATGCACAAGTAGCTAGAGTTTCGACTTAGGGATAAGAAGAAACCATTGAAGAACGCTCTGCCGAACCTTGAAGGTTGCTGCCCAGACGCCCAAGTAGTTGCCCAACTAGTCGCCCAGGCAACCATCGATTAGTTGCCAAGGCAACCTCGTTGTGCAAGTTGCCACGGCAATTGAGTTGCCCTTGCACTCTTTTACCAAGACGATCCAATCGGCTATCACACCTCAACTCACGATAACCTGGCCTATCTCTCTCATTTAATTACATCGCCTTTTACTTATTTACTTTCTAGATTAGTTATTAGTTAAAACTCCTATAATCTTCTGCTTGTGTTTTCTTTTACTTTTTATAGTACAAGAGACTAGATTCTTGAAGTGGCACCAATCCCTGTGGAGACGATATCTTTTATACTATAACTTGCAACGTGTATAAATGCACAATTGCGTAGCACTTATTACGCGCAACAACTAGTACTAGTCGATCCTTGAATAAAAAATCCTCTGTTCTTGACTCGAACCCACTTACGAGGTGTTTCATCTTGTCATCTAAATGCAAGTCATCATATACATCTTCAAGAGTAAGTGTTTCACGGTTGTATAGGATGATGCCTCGGAAGGACAAGTATGAAGGGCCAAGGAACACAATTAAATCAAACCATGGCTTCCAGATCTGAGACGATCCCTTTAAAAACAACTAGGTGGTCTACAAGACATGAACCTTTTGCCAATTTATATGAGTATAGACACTACTTCAGGTGCAACTTGTATGTAAAAATTTTCTTTATGCAAAGTTGCTCCAATCTTGCTCATAAAGAAACAACGATCTTCTCTTTTATAACATCTTACAAAATATTGTTTGATAAGTGCAAGCTATTTAGGATGCGATTTTTTATCCCTATGACGCTTTTCTACATTCGGCCATTCTGGCGGCATGTTATCAAACTATTCCAATGCATCGTCTAAATACAACTCTGTAAGTACATCATGAACCTTCACCTGCTACGAGTACCTGTTCTGGCGATCCAATAATAGAATATCATATTTCATTGTTGCCATTTTTGTGACCATGTTGAGTAACCTGTCACGGCAAGGGCTCAGCGCGACTTTTTAAATAGTAAGCAAAACAACTTAGTCGCCACCAATCTTTTATCGAGGTGTGATTGGATCACCTAAAAACGGGTTATTTTAATAAAATATTTTATTTTATTAAAACAACAATTTTAGTTTGTGAAAACACAAAAAGGGGGCTCGACAATTGATTACGCGTGGGAAAGGGTGAGCACCCCCACAGCGCCCAAAAATTAGTACCTAGTCGATTACAAGTTGTCTTAGTGTCGAAATTTACAAGTTCGTGTGAAATTTAATTTATTACCCATTTATGAATGTGAATCCATTTTAATTGCCTCACCATCCGGGGAATAAACTATAATCACCGCCAACATTTTTGGCGCTAACTCGTTTACCCCCTTTTGGTGAGACACCGCATTGCAAATTATATATCCTGATAACATGACATCAAAGAAACAAACATTTAAATTAGGGGTTGAAGTTTTTTATTATTCCATGTTAACTATTTAATTGAATGAATATTTATCCTAAAAAGTCTAAGTCTAAGTCTAAGTGAATTTTACCTAATGGTTCAAGTTTAATTAAGTGTTAATTCAAGGAGTTAATCCTATGGTGAAAAAGAGAACTAACTATGCTAAGAATTTTAATTAAAGATTTCTAAGATTAAAGTTTAAACTAAAGATCCTATTCCTAAAGGTTTACAACTTAACTAAAAAAGCTAAAAGATAATAATTAAAGCCTTTTAAATAAATTAAATTAACGAGATAACAAAAAACATAAAATAAATTTAAAATACATAAAATTAAATATGCACAAACGAATATTAAAGAAAAGGGATAAGACTGACAATTTTTCAAAAAGCACATCTTTTCCTAAATCGGGTCAATACTCGATATTAAAGCCAAAGTTAAAAGAAATTCCAATTTTTTTAAAAAAAGAACAAAAAATTAATAAAAGAATGTAGTGCGTAAAAAAGGGTGAGGAGTTATTAGTAAAATAAATGGCAACAAACCCAGATATTTAATTAGACTTATAGTAGTGGTAAGATTGAAAAGAATTAAGGTTATGAGTCAATTTAAAAGAAGGGGACTAAACTCAAAGATTTTAAAATAAGGTATCAGACGGAATAAATAAAAGTGGGGCGGAGGGATTTAATGAATGTAATAAGCCCAATTTGTTTTAAAACACATGGGTATAAAACCAAACTTTTATAAACATCTTTCATTCTCATTCACTTAAGATTTTGGATCAAATCCATTCTCATGATTTTCTCTGAACACATTCAAAGTGTTTTTCATGGGATGATGAACACAGTCGAGACCCACCGTGTTGGCCACCCTTCATTGGCGCTGGCCGCCGGCTGCAAAAATTTCAAAAAAACCTCTTTCTAATTTCTTTTTAAAACTACGAACCAGACATTCCTTCGAAATTCCTAAAAACACTTTTAAACAACCCCGAATCTTTGAAAATAACGTTCGAACTCAAAATGGGTAAAAACTTATCCCTTTTCTTTTATTTTTATATTCAAAATGAAAATAAAAATAAATAAAGAATGAAAAGTACCCGAAAATGGCTTGCTTGTTCGTATTATTTCTCGTAAATTTGTCGTGGGTGTGTAAATTACAATGAATCAAATAGTTTATATAGGCTTTTTCATGCCTAAAATAGAAAGAAATTTTGAATGGGAAAATCCCCTAATTTTCGGTTGATTTTCTTCTATGTTTGCTTGATTATGCTCAATTCCTTGCCTTCTTTTATTTTTGATTCGATTTGATTTTATTCTGACTTTTCTTTAGTTTTGGGGTTAATTTTTCCATATTCTCCATATTTGATTTGGTCAAACCAAATTCTTTTCCCATTTTGTTTCACAGGGACTCGATCGAAGGGGGAAAACTGTGGATGCGCGCCGTAGCACATGCTATAGCGGGGCAGACATCCATCAATATCGTTTGTCGGATTCGAGATAGTCTGACATTATAGCCGCTGTCGCTAGATCAGCTCTACATACTGCTCGATGGCCTTCCAGCTCTCAAACCCCGAGCACGTGGGCTGTAGGCGCGAGGGAGACAGCTCAACTGGCGGGCGCATGGGGCACACGCGCACTGGGGATGTTGACCAACTTTTCCCCAGGTTCGATCCGAGCCGTTGGATCTAAGCCAGATCTAACGACTGTGGATGGGTTGCGCATGAGATAAAAGCATATAAATTAGAGTTTTTCTTTTATTCCTACTTTTGGGCCAAATGGGCCATTATTGTACTATGGACTTCTATTTATATGGACTATTTTTTGTTTTTATGAACCTTTTTTTCATTTTTTTGGGTTTTAGTAATAATAACAATTACAATAAAAATAAAAAGAATAATGATAATAACGATAATAATATATAATATAATAAAAAATAAAATAATAGGTAAAAAGCGAGTGACTATAGCTGCCCTTCTTTGCTCATTCTGGTGAAACAAGGATAGAGCAAAGAACAAAAGACATTGATTTTTTACCTATCTAGTACACAAACCGATAATTGTAGCTCTATCTTGAAGTAATAGGGTGTCGTTCATCTACTAGCTCCATACGAAGAGACATAGGATAGAAATTAACTAATCACTTCAATTGAACATGATACCGAAGCGATAGGAACAGAGTCAACTATTGCTTACGACAGGAAAATGAGGCGGTATGGGAACATAATCAATCAATGCCCCCTTACTTGAAAATATATTTTTTTCAAGAAGTGATAGGAACAAAGTCAACTAATCACTTCAATTGAACACGATGCCGAAGCGATAGGAACAAAGTCAACTATTTCTTACGATGGGAAAGCGAGGCGTCCTGGGAATAGAATCAACTAATGTTTCCTTGCTTGAAAAGATATTTTGTTCAAGAAGTTATAGGAACAAGGTCAACTAATCACTTCAATTGAACACGATGCCGAAGTGATATGAACAAAGTCAAATATTGCTTACGATAGGAAAACGAGGCTGCATGGGAACAGAATCAACTAATGCCTCCTTGCTTGAAAAGATATTTTGTTTAAGAAGTGATAGGAATAGATTCGATTAATCATTTCAATTGAACATGATGCCGAAAAGATAAGAATAGATTTAACTATTGCTTACGACGAGAAAGTAAGGCGACATAGGAACAGAATAAACTAATGCCTCATTCGAAAGATAGAATGGAAACCAACTATCATTTCTATTGGAAAATTCTTCCGAATTTCTGTCAAAATTCAACAAATGATGTGGTTACGATGAGTATGCTCTTAGGGATGCCTAACATATGAATGCATGACAGTTTTTTATGATTTTTTTCTTTTTATTTAAGATTTTGTTTCATCTGATCTTTGCACATTTGCTTGCTCAATCCAGATGAGCAGCCATTTCAATGTCTCTATTTCACCATTCTCATTCTTTGTACCTCTTTGCTTTATAGAAAACATCTGATCTTTTAAAAGTTTCAAATTTCTACAAACCTACTATTATTGTATTTGATATATCAATATTGAGTGAAAGGCCTCTTTGAGTCGCTCTGAAAGCTCTAATCTTCTGATAATATTCAGCATTTTCAGTATTCCTCGAGAGTTTTCAGATCGCTTCTAAGGGATCCTCACCTTAAATATCTTTGAATGATGTTGGCACTTTAATCTCTTCTTCTCGCGCTTATTAAAATCAGAGATCTTGAATTCTTGATCCTTGTCAGTTGCCCCAATCTGATGGCATGGTTTGCTCATTGGGCGTTGCTTCAATGAAAGATGCCTTTAAGACTAAGAGAACCATAATTTTAAAGAAAGAAAATAGAATAAGATACTTTGGATATCAAATGCATGAGTGTATCTGATTCAATCCTCTAGTGATCATTTTAAGCATAGCTTGCATCTTTGAAGACTTTGAATGTTGCAGCGATATTTTGAAGTTGTAAAATTTCTTTTAGACCGTTCGATTCATCCTTATGGCTATCGTATTACTCGATCCAGTTAAAAACAACTCCTTTTCAGTTCTCATCATTTTTCTCCATTCAGAAATGTGTTCAAGCTTCTTAAACTTGATTAACCATTGGAGTGCAAAAATATCTTTCTAAGAACATAATTCTATAAGTGCATGTGTGTATTTCTAATTGCAACTAGCCACTATTTTATTAGCTTTTCTTTTTTCGACCTCCTCAAGATTTTATTTCATCAATTTGTTTGACTTTGTTAGAATTTGAAAATCACTCATGAAGCCCAGGTATATTGCTACCTTATTAGATACCTAACCTCACAACTACAGAGACTGCCCTTAAGGTTTTCTTTTTACTGGTCATTTTTACTTATCTCGGGATTTTATCTTATTAAATATTTGACTTTGTCAGGATTTAAAGACCACTCATGAAGACAATGTATATGATAGGTGGAACATTACTTTCTTATTAGATATTCAACATTATAGCCTCAGCGGAGTGCCCCCAAGATATTTTGAGCTATGAGTTGCAATCTATGTGTCTTTGTTGGGGTATAGAAGACTATTATTAGAATTTCAATTTCAAGCGACTCCCCTTGGTTAAACCTGCCTAATCCACGATTCTATATTTATGAATTTCCAAGATTTTTTCATCATCGAACGTCATCAAAGGTGTGGTGATCTTTATTTTCTTATTTTGCCAACCTGAATAGTCTAGGAGACAGATCACATTCATCGTTTTCGCAACAATCAATTGATCTCTATATTGGAATCAATGTGACAACATGCAATTGATATTTAGGGACTTAGACATTTATAAATGTACATCAAGGTTTCACAGTCAAATATGCATCTTTTATTGAAACAAAAATCATGCGCTCTTAAGAAGATCTTTGCTACTTTTAGGCAGAGATATAGAAGTTAATTTCACGCGTTACTTCAGAAATTGACTTTTAAAAATTTGGGAGCAAACTGAACCCTAACATAGCTACCATCTGGCTTGAGCGATTCTAATCTTGTGTATTTTGAAGCTGACAACCTATCTTCAATGTTCATTGCTTGAGTATCATACTTGTGTGAAATTTTCCATTTTAAATTTTTTTTCATGAAATGTACCATAATTAAACCTTTTATTATGTGTGTATGTATGCAATAATCAAAATAATAAACTAATGTAAACACAAAAAGCACAATGCGATAAAATGCATGAATGCAAGCAAAGGGCGTTGATTCCATAAATAGTTGCTCTAGAATTAGCTTTTATTGAATGACAAAGGTCCTTATTATGAAACGTAAAGATATATTCTACGAATATGTCTCAGTCCGAGCACCCAGCTCTTTTATTTCTTCGATCAGCCATAAGAGTCTTGGTCCCACTTCCCCTATTGGCCTGACATACTGCAAAGAGCTGTAGCTTCCTTAGCTAGCATCATCACGTGCTAAGCTACGTCTTGAACTCGGGTTATGACACTTTTGTCAAACTCATCCCGCTCTTGGAACCTTCTGGCATTATCCCTAAGTTGGGTGAAACAATAATCATTGCCTCATTGATTGGTATCTTCAAGGACCCTGATCTTCGTTTTACATTATTGGATCATGTCTCCCAAAGCTTCCACTTACTTCTTCAATGCTTTATTTTTATTCCGACTAGCCTGAAGCTCAACATAAGTGTCATGGTTTTGGTACATGTACAACGAATGCTTTAAGTCTATCACCTTGGCCTTTAGCTCTATAACACGAGCTTAATTTTGTCTTAGCTTTTTACTCATCGCATCGCACAAGCATTGCAACTCATATGAGCGGATCTTGCTGTCGTGTGCTTTCCTCTTTCATGCAACAATATTTTCTCTTTTTTTTCAAAGGCTAGCTTGTTGTTATCATTTTCCACCGCTTGTTTTTCTTTCTTTTTCTCGCTTATAAGCATATGCTTGTATTTCTCAATCTTCTTCCTACCGTGCTCTCTTTCTTTTCCTACGGCTTACTCAATCTCTTATCTCTATTGCTCTGGAGTCTTTCTTAAATCTGTATTTTGGATCGTGGCCTGAAACTTGAGGAAATCAACCCTCTAAATCTCAAATTTCTCTTCTGGGTCCTTGTACAACTTTACTACCCGGTCCGTCTCTCCCTTGTACTTGTCCACATCTAGGCTTGTCTGATACAAGTATTTTGTATGCTGATTTTGCAGGGCTTCTATCTTGGCCTTGGCTCTTTATAGCCTTGCCCTCAGAATATCAGCTTCAGATGGGACACCTTTCAGTGTTCTTCTAAGGATTTAGCTTGCCCGGAGGTAGGTGGCAAAATTTTATTATTCACCCTTACATGCCTCCATATATCATAGTCGGGGGTGAACATTCACTCACTGTTGTGCTCCACCTTCATGAAGTAGTAGTGTTTCCATGAATCATTGACAGTATGGACCTTCTCCCTGAATTCCCCTTGAAACTCAAACTCTAATAAGTCAAGACCAATAGTGAAGGGGATGAATTATCGAGAGCCATACTATATCGACACTAGTAGGGGAGCACAATCGATTCCACCTCATAGGCCTAGCGGCATTATATGATTATAATCCCCGCACTTGTACAAGACCTTGGCATGGCCCATCCATGGAACTCTCCGTACAATGTCTTGATCACGACGATCTATAAAAATGTCAACCCACTTGCTTATCTTGGCTATTGGCCACTTTTTTTGCCAAAAATTCTTGGAGCAAAGAGAAGTTCAAAGAGAATATATTTGATAATGCTATAGTTTGACACTTTCAAAATGATTGAGAGCCCAAACCTAGAGCAAAGAAGCACACACCTTCTAGCTTTTGGCATGCATTCAAAGAGAAGAATGTTTCTGCTAGTACATATGGTACCAAATTAACTTCTCTCTTCAACTGCTCAAAAAAGTCTAACAAAGCTACATCAACATTGCCCAGCACCCTTAGAAAGATAACCAGGCCGTAGATTTCTATGGCTAGGATATCCGCTCTTTTTCCCTGTCTGGATCAGTAGGGATTATATCGCGGATGCTCAACGAAAGGGAGAAAAATTTGCCCCTATTCTATATCAGACCTTTAACCCATCATACACTCATCATGATGAAAAACCCGAGCCTAGAGTGAACATTCTTATTTTTAGGGGGTTTAGCACAAACCCAGTTCCTCTTTACCTTGCGTAAATTGAATAGTGTTGAATATTCATTGAAAGTGGGTATCATGTCTTCCCTATTGAAGGTGAAATAGCAATACCCTGGGTTCCAGAACTGAACCAAGGCTTTAAGGAATGACTCATCAACCTTCTCACGCAATAGATAAGCTATGTCGCTATAGGTGTCGTAGAATAATTTCTTAGTTACATAGCGGTCCCATATTTCTCACAAATCATGCACACTATTCTGTTTGACAACGTCTCTGTCTCGTGATCAACCGTCAAACTATCCCTATGTACCTGCTGGTTGACCTCAGACTAGTGACGTACATCCGCACTGTCTTCCTCTTTCTTTAGGTACCTTTCATCCATGGCAAAAACTGTTTTTCTAATTGAGCAACTGTCTTTAGAATTTTCTAATTGAGCAACTGTCTTCGGAACCAACCCCTTCTAAATATGAAATAATGATGCAAGAAACAAATATGCAAAACAGAACAAGGCAAAAAAGAGAGAAATGATTAGTACACTTGAAAACAACAAAAATAAGACATAAAAGGTCCAAAATAATTTCATTGTACGAATAATAATTGGGAAACACATTCTAACATTTCAGGACATGTCTCCACGGACTATTCTTATGAAATTATTTTGACCGAATTCTAATTTTAAGATTTTCCGTATGGCTCTATTATGGTAGATTACTAGATTCTCACACAAAAGGTATGGTTCTGGAAAGGTCCCCGAGCTGTCCTCGTTGTCCCCTACTATGGGCAGCAAAGCCCTTGATCCTCACCAATCATAGGCTCTTATGAATTAAGTTTAACTCAATGGGACCCATTTTCCTATGTCCATATGGGGAATCAGTATTACCGCGAAGACATAGGGCATATGAGCCTCGAAGGTACTTACTAGACCCATACGGAGAATTAATATTCCCACGAGAGCAATAGCATTTTCCCCTCACTTAAACGAATGGGACAAAGCTCGGGTATAGAGCTTATTATGCTAAATTTTACATGCATAAAATGAAATCACATTCATAAATGGATGATTAAATTAAATTTTACATGAACTTAACAAATTTCGACATTAAGACAAAAGTGTAACCTGCTTGTGGCAAGACTCTCTTTTTTGTAAAAAAAAACAAAAAAATTCCCCAGCGGAGTTGCCAAGCTGTCGCAGCAAGGGCTCGACGCGACCTTTTAAAATTGTAAGCAAAACATTAGAGTCACCACAAATCTTTTATTGAGGTGTGATTAGATCACATAAAATGGGCCATTTCAATAAAACATTTTATTTTATTAAAACAACAATTTTGATCTGCGAAAATATAAAAAAGGGGCTCGGGAGTCGGTTACGCGTGGGGAAGGGAGAGCACCCCCACAGCGCCCAAATATTGGTACCTAGCCGATTACAAGTTGTCTTAGCGTTGGAATTTGCAAGTTCATGTGAAATTTAATTTATTATCCATTTATGAATGTGAATCCAGGTTAACGGCCCCACCATCTGGGGAATAAACTATAATCACCGCTAACATTTTTGGCGCTAACCCATTTACCCCCTTTTGGTGAGACACCGCATTGCAAATTATATATCCCGTTATTAAACATGACATCAAAGAAACAAACATTTAAATTAGGGGTTGATGTTTTTTATCATTCTATGTTAACTATTTAATTAAATGAATATTTATCATAAAAAGTCTAAGTCTAAGTGAAATTTACTTAATGGTTCAAGTTTAATTAAGTTTTAATTAAAGGAGTTAATCCTATGGTGCTAAGAATTTTAATTAAAGATTTCTAAGATTAAAGTTTAACTAAAGAACCTATTCCTAAAGGTTTACAACTTAACTAAAAAAAATAAAAGATAATAATTAAAGCCTTTTAAATAAATTACATAACGAGATAACAACAAAACATAAAATAAATTTAAAATAAATAAAATTAAATATGCACAAACGCATATTAAAAAAAGGGATAAGATTGGCGATTTTTCAAAAAACGCATCATTCCCAAAATCGAGTCAACACTCGATATTAAAGCCAAAGTTAAAAGAAAACTCAATTTAAAAAAAAGAATAACAAATTAATAAAACAATGTAGTGAGTAAAAAAAAGGGTGAGGAATTGTTAATAAACTAAATGGTAACAAACCCAAATATTTAATTAGACTTATAACAATGGCAAGATTGAAAATAATTAAGGTTATGAGTCAATTTAAATAAAAATATGGACTAAATTGAAAGATTTTAAAATAGGGTATCGGGAGGAATGAATAAAAGTGGGGCGGAGGGATTTAATGAATGTAATAAGCTCAATTTGTTTTAAAACACGTGGGGTATAAAATCCAACTTTTATAAACACCTTTTATTCTCATTCACTTAAAATTTTGGATTAAATTCATTCTCATGGTTTTCTCTGAACACATTCAAAGTTTTCTTCATAGGATAATGAACACAGCCGAGACCCACCGTGTCGGCCACCTTTCACTGGCGCTGGTCGTCGTCCGCCGACAGCAAAAATTTCAAAAAAAGCATCTTTCCAATTTCTTTTTAAAACCATAAACCAGACCTTCTTTCAAAATTCCTAAAACACTTTTTAAATAACCCGATCAAAAATGGCTAAAAACTTATCCCTTTTCTTTTATTTTCTATATTCGAAATAAAAATAAAATAAATAAAGAATGAAAAGTATCCGAAAATGGCTTACTTGTTCGTATTATTGCTCATAAATTCGTTAGTGGGTGTGTAAATTACAATGAATCAAATTGTTTATATAGTTTTTTTCATGCCTAAAATACAAAGGAATTCGGAATGGAAAATCCCCTAATTTTCGGTTGATTTTCTTGCCATGTTTGATTGATTATGCTCGATTCCTTGCCTTCTTTTATTTGTGATTTGATTTGACTTCCCCTCTTGTGTTTGATTTTGATTTTCCTTTAGAGTGTGGGTTAAACTTTCTATATTCTCCATATTTGATTTGGTCAAACCAAATTTTTCCCCATTTTGTTTCATAGGGACTCGGTTGGAGGGGGAAGACTACAACAAGGCGGGCAGCCATCGATACCGTTCGGTGGCTTTGAGATGGTCTTACGTCATGGTTTCCGTCGCTAGATCAGTCTTGTATGTTGCTCAATGGCCTCCTATTGCTCAGTTGGGTAGGCGCACGGGGCACACGCGCTGGGGATGTTGACCGACTCTTCTCCAGATTCGATATGAGTCGTTGGATCTGGCTTAGATCCAACGACTGTGGATGGGCTGGGCATGAGAGAAAAGGATATCAACTAGGGTTTTTCTTTTATTTCTACTTTTGGTCCAAATGGGCCATTATTGTACTATAGACACTTATTTAAAAATTAATGGACTATTTTTTTGTTTTTATGGAATATTTTTTCATTTTTTGGGGTTTTAGTAATAATAACAATTACAATAAAAATAAAAAAAATAATGACAATAATAATATATAATATAATAAATAATAAAATACTGTGTAAAAATCGAGTGACTATATAACCATAGCTTTGATACAAGTTTGTTATATTGGAGATATATAGGCGATGAATGATAACGAAAAAACAAAGAAAAAGGTGATCACAAACAAAGTAAGAAAATAAAGAACACCCAGATTTATGAGGAAAATCGAAAAGAAAAAAACGGGCAGATGATGAGAACTTTCACTATGACGAATAAAAGATTACAAATAGTTTGTGTCTTAACACTCTGTAGAATATTTTCTACTTGTATCTAATGTTATGTCGTGTCTAAAATCCTAATCCATAGTAGCTATTTATAGGGATATGTTATTTGCTTACAAAGGAAACTTACATAGAAAGTAATTCTACTTAACATATGTTTTCTAGTTTAAATTAATGTAAAATAAACCAGATCTATTAAACGTAAGATTATTACTTTAAATCAAATCTTAAAAGTATTTGGATCACAACTTTAACAACCAAAAATATAAATATAAATATAAGTTTTAGTGGAGAAGTTGCAAACCTTTCTCCATATTTGAGATCAAATATCTATTTACATTTGTGAAAATTTCGAAACATTTAGTGCTGGGTGGATTGATTTGTAATTTTTTTAATATTTTTTAAATATACTTATTATGTATACTAGGTGGGAGGGGATAATGTGGAGAGGGCGAGGGTAGGGTGGTTACAAGGCCATATCTACGCTTTCCCCACCACGCACAACGAATTTAATTTTTTTCTTTATCCCGCCCCATCACTTGCAAAACTTGTACCATCCTTGTCCAACTAGGTGAGAAGTGGAGTGAATCCCTCTGAAACCACTCCACTGACATCCCTAATTTGAAGGTTATCTCATATAGTCGTCGTGATTAGCTTTGACTATTGAAGGACTAATAGTTTCGACCCTAACTCTACCAACACCACATGTGGCCAACGAGCTTCAGATTGCTTCTGGTGAATTGGTTACCTTACATTGGCCTTCTGCAAGCAATACAGCACTGGCCACCTCACCACCATTAGCTCAACCAACCACAATAGAAAAATTACTAGAATCGGGTCTGAGTGCCTGACGAAAAAAAGGTTCGATTTATATGATGTTTATCGAGTGATGGGTTTGTGACCGGGTATGAGTGCCCTGAGTCCTGAATCAAGAAAAATCCATACCGAAAACTACATTTTGGCTTGGAAGTTAGACTGAGCTTCGATATGATAATGCAAAAGCCATTGGACTCACAACAGATTTGAGTAAAGTTTTAATTTAGGGCCTAGACAATAGATTGGGTTTCAATTAGTTAAGGCATCGCGTTTTGGGTCTACAACAACACTAATTAATGGGCTAGTTCACAAGAACACTGATTATCGGGTTCAACTTATTTGCCTTAAACCGATTTAGAACATCAAATCGTATTCGACAGCAAACATGTCTCCAAATATGAAATCGAATATATATTCGTTTCCAAACAAGTACTTGTATCTGGGACAAAGAATGAAAAATACTAGTCAATCGATTCGAGAAATTTTTGATCCCAGGAAACAAATGTTCACAAATGTGCTCATGTTTGTAGTAATCTCAGGATACATCATGTTTTCAATTTTAGCTAAATCAAAAAAGGAAAAAATTCCTTGAGGATTATTCAAATGGATACAGGCCCGTTTTATGGCCCTTTATAGATTTTTTTTGAAATTACGTCCCTTTATAGATAAATAAAATATTTTACTTTTAGTTAGGTGCGTTTGTAATCCCAAAAGAGAAATAGGGTTAGATATGCTGAAAATATGAAAATTAAGTCTTTAGCCGTTTTTTTTCTGCCCTTTCCTATTTGCTCTTATCTTCTCTGTTTTCTATGCCTTTCTTCTACTATCTATATCTTTGATTTATTCTATTTCCATCACTTTTGGCATTTTACAATTTAACGTGCATCAAAATCGTACCCAGTTTTATAACTATAAATTAATCAGCGATTCGAACAGATTTGAAACACAAAAAATAAAGAAAAAAAAAGCTGAGATATCTACAAGACCGAGCACGTACGAAGGTTCGATGGAACATGTACAAGGTGGCGGTTGATGTGCAAAGGCTCAAACTGTTGATGACTGTTGGGTTTTGAATTATGGTTAATTTGTTTTAGTTTCTGTTTAGTTTTAAGTGAGTTTAATGAAATACAACGTTTCAAGCCTTGTGAATAGATAATACGGGGTCATTTTGTCTTGCTAGGTTAAAAGGGGGTTTTGGCTGCCTGTAGCCGTTATCGAATGAATTGTTGAGAATTATGTCTTCCCTAAATTCTTATTCTTCTTGTCTCATCTATATTCTAAATTCTACTTTCTTTTGTCCTTAAAAATTCTACTACTTGATTTGTCTTATTACAAGGGTGTCAAAGCCACTGATTCTCAGCCATGGTATAACACGGAGTCAATCAGCAATCGTAGCACAGGGTGCAGGTGCGGCGGCCGTTGCCACCACCACCGCAAGCCAACCTTCACTTTCAGAGTTTAAGCATGAGGTGACCCAGCTTCAAACTAATTTCACTAAGCTTGAGACTTCACTGGATGAGCATTTCTAAACAATGCAAGAGAAGATGATGGCAAATCTGCATCGGATGCTTGAAACTGGGTTGGGAAAGAAAATCGACACAAGCATGGGGTTGAGCGATCCAGACAGTGTATTGGGCTCTCCACCAAGGCCGGCGACCGAGGTAAATACCACTCTTGACCCAGTTACTACTGTTCCCACTACACATACACATGTAGTAATGATAACTGATGAAGAAGTTAGGAGTAGGCCAGATATTGGTCAGGTTCAACCTGTGAATTTCTCTTATAAACTATTCTGCCCTAAGTTTAATGGCACGAATTTTCGTGGTTGGAATTCGAAGCTTGAGCAATATTTAAAGCAACAATGATGCCGGATTTAGCTAATATTCGAATTGTGATATTACACATAGAGGGAAAAGCATTACAGTGGCATCAATTTATGACAAAGGCTCAAGGGGGTTTGACTCGAATGTAGTGGGGTGAATATATTGGAATGATGCAAAAATGTTTTGCTCCTGATAGATTTGAGGACCCATTTGCAAAATTCGTAGCATTGAGGCAAACAGATTCAGTTTAATAGTTTTATGAGAATTTTATCCACTTAATTAGGTACAATTAACAAGTGATTATGTTTTGAATATGATTAAAAATTATCTGCGGATTGAAATTAGCTAGTTTGTTAAATTGTTGCAACCTACATCTTTGATGTCTGCTTTCCACTTAACAAACCATGTGGAGTCTATGTTCTCCCCTGTGAACAAGAAAGCTTCTGTGGCACCTCCTTGACCACCACTTCTTTTAGCTTTGTCCATTCCTGCTAGAGTAAGGGGAAACTTGTTTAAGCCTAGTTTTAGCCCTGGTAGTCACCCTGGCCAAGCTTCTTCAAAACAATCTTCACCTGATACTTTGAGTCCCACTGTTACCAAACTTGGAGGGTTAGAAGGACCAAGAGGTAATGGGAAATCTTTATCTACTACTGAGATTGAAGAAAGATGAAGGAAAAGATTGTGTTTTTAGTGTGCTGCCAAATACACACCAGGACACAAGTGTGCCAAATCCCAACTATTTTAGATTGCTGTTGAGTGACTGGAGGAAGATACTGAGGCTGAGGTTTTTCTTGATTGTGAAGAAAGTGGAGAAGGGGGCACTTTAGAATTGCTTAAGGAAGAGGGACTTGATTTTTCTTTGAATGCCATATGGGAAGCCACTACTATTGAAACAATAAAGTTAGTAGTACACATTGGAGGGCAGTAGTGCATTGCTTTGTTGGATTCAGGGAGTTCTTACAACTTTATTAGTTGGACTATGGCCAAGAAGCTCAATTTGGGACTGGACGAGAAAAACCAATTGAAAGTTGTTGTGGCAGATGGTAATTAGATGAGAACTTTAGGAGAATACAAAGTTGTGGAATGGATAGTGCAAGAAACTCGTTTCAGGGTAGATTTCTTGGTGTTACCCCTAAAGAATTGTGATATTGTGTTAGGAGTGCAATGGTTATCTCAATTGGGTAGTATCAAATGGAATTTTGCTGACCTAAAAATGGAATTTCATCATGAAGGCAAAGAAGTGGAGTTAGAGGGGTTGCAGTCAGGTTCACTTCAATTAATCAGTTCCAAGGCTTGTAATAAGATATTAAAGGTGAACCATAGTCATTGGACAACAACCATATGGATGTTAAAAGCTCAGTTTGAAGTGAAACCTTCAGGAGGAAGCAATACCAAGGGAATTACAAGAACTATTGCAGCAGTTTAGCGATGTGTTTGCAGAATCTCAAGGGCTGCCACCTGAGAGGGGCCATGATCATAAGATAGATCTTATTGATGAGAGGACAGCTGTAATACCCCAATAATTGGTTAGTGACTAAATTGCAAAGAATTAAAAGTTGGTGGTTTTAGTTTAGTGACTAAAACGTAAAATGTTAAAGTTTGGTGACCAAAGTGAAAAGTTGAGAAAAGTTCAGGGACCAATATGGTAATTTTTCTAATAATTATTTTTATTCTATAAATAAATAAATCACCTAAGGGTGTGAATCGAATATGAAATTATTGGTTCGATTCGATGTTTCTATTATTGGGAAATTGCAGTTAAAGTTTAAACGAATTTCGGGTAATCGTATGAGCTCAAATGCGATGAAATTTTGAAGGGAGTTGTATGAGGACTTGAAGGACATGACATTTTGTTTTGGAATCGTTTTTAATTGATTTAGATTCAATTGAAATAAGTATTTTATTTTAGTGCACAAATGTCATTTTTGTGAATACATAGATTCATTAATGGTATTTTAGTCATTTTGCCCATACTTTTTAATTAAAGATGATTATGGAAAAGTGAAATTAATAGGTGTCAACACCTAATTGGATATAATTAAAGGGTAAAATGGTAATTTTACTATTAATGGAGATTTTTATATTAGGAATTAAAGATTAAATGCCATTTGTCTTGTAATTAAATTAAAGAAAATCCTAGAATTTTTCTCTCATCTTTCTTCTTGGCCGAACCACTCTAAGCAAGATCGTAATCGGGATTAAAATCGAGATACGAGCCAGGCTGTTGATAAAGTCGAAAGTAATAGTACAGTTTGAGCTGCTCTGATATGAATGTTTAGAAAAGAGATTTTATTTGATAGTTAAATAATTTTTAATTTAGGTAGTTCTATTAACTATGTGATCTAGAAGTAAACTGACTAGTTGCTGCTTGAATTTAGGTTTGAATTTAACTTAGAAAAATTTAGTTTAAATCTACGCGATTAAATATTATTTTAGTTAAAGATGTAAATTCATTATATTTTGAAGAAACAAAATTTTACCAATTTTTGAAATGAAAACTATTATACAAGTGTCATGTGATATCTCTAACTTGTATTCAATGATGGATACGGGTGAGGTGTGTTACAGAAGCATTTAAGGTTAAACCTTACAGACACCCAACTAACCATAAAGATTAGATTGAGAAACTAATGGGTGAAATGTTAAACTCTAGGATCATTGGAGACAGTTGTAGTGCATTTTCTTCCCCTATAATCATGGTCAAAAAGAAAGATGGCTTTTGGCGTATGTGTGTGGACTATAGGAAACTGAATCAAGCTACTATTAAAGATAGTTTTCCAATGCCTGTTATTGAGGAGTTGCTAGATAAGTTGGGAGCTGCAACTTATTTTTCCAAGTTGAACCTTAGGTCTAGGTACTACAAAATCAGAATGAGGGAATCTGATATTCCCAAGATAGTATTTAGGACTCACGAGGCCATTATGAATTTTTATTAATGCCCTTTGGCCTCACAAATGCCCCTGCAACATTTCAAGGCCTCGTGAACAAGGTGTTTAAAGGACAATTGAGGAAGTATGTACCAAGTTTTTTTGATGATATTTTAGTGTATTCCAACAATACGGAGTCACACATGGTACATTTGAGGGGGGTCTTAAAAATGTTAAGCACACATCAGCTTTTTGCCAAGAAATCCAAGTGTTGTTTTGGAGCTAAAGAGGTAGGTTATTTGGGCTATGTGATTTCAAAGGGGATAGTAGCCATGGATGAAGCTACAGTGAAGGGAATTCTAGATTGGCTAATTCCTTCTAACGTGAAAGAACTAAGAGTGTTCTTGGGGTTGTCTGCTATTACAAAAGATTTGTGAAAGATATGGGTGCATGGCCAAGGCTCTCACTGAATTATTGAAAAAGGGTGCTTGGAGGTGGGGTGAAGAAGAGAACTTGGCTTTTGAAAAGCTAAAAATGGCAGTGAGTTTTGCCCTTATTTTGGATTTACCAGATTTTGCTTAAGAATTTGTGGTGGAGACTGATGCTTCAGATCAGGGTGTAGGTGCTGTATAGGTTCAAAAGGGGAAGCCAATTGCATTATTTAACAAAGGATTGGGAATGAGGCATTGTTGACCGAATACTACTTGGCAAAAGATTGAGGATTTAGTGTAAGCATGCAAGTAAATAATGTCAAGAATACGTCTTTTTACGTGCAAGCATACACGGTTAGAAAGTAATACAATAGTAAGTTGAGTATCGTATCCACGGGGATTGTCTAGGAATTAAATGCCACGATCTTTACTTGTGAGTGGGAACAAATGAGTTTGAATTGGATTTAAAAAAAATGACTAAGGAAAAGAAAATAAAAGTTCTGGCAGATTGGTAAACAAATGTATTCAAATGGACGGTGGGCGTTGGCAAAGGATGTATGGATTTCACGCTAGCAAAGACAGCATTTAATAACTTTCAGCCTTGGTTTTTTTGTCGAGCAAATTTTAAGGTTAGTGTTGCCTCTATCGATAGCAATACCCTAAGTTAATTACGATTAACTTCTATATGTCTATAGCGATGTTTTTCAATAATTAACTTTGGCAAAGTTCTAATCTTTACTCGTAAGGGGTAAACTCATTTCCGAAGTAAGCTTATCTACTTGAACATCTTCTGTCAAAGTTTCTCACCTTAGTACCTGGCAATTAATCGTTATCTCCTAAGTCTGTTAAAATATTGAAGGGTAATATGCATGCAATGCCAAGTATCGTATGACAAAGAATCTAGGAAAATTAAGCACTAGCAGAACAGACAAAAATGTCAAGGCATTCAATTATTAAAACTGAAAATAGCTAAGCGTTCATCGTAAAAACATCCCCAACCAACTTAAAAGAATTAGTTCATGACTGGGGGAACCATAAACACATCATCGTTTGTAAGCATCACCATCGTAAATGAAATTAAAAACAAAGAGAAATGGACAAAGGAGATTCGTCGATGCAACCCTTCAATGGATCTAGAGCTCTCGGTCTTAGCCAGGTCGAACCACGGTTTGCCCTCTTCTTCACCACAGTGTAGCCTCTCTCCATTGATCTCTGATATGCTTTCTTTATATATGCACTCATGGAAACCCTAGATTGGGTTTGATTCTTGAAAGTTTGTTATGCACCAAGATAGGCGCGTTATATTCTTATCCTCTTTTTGAATTTGAATTTGGGCTGATCTGGTTCTAACTAGGGCTGGCGACATTGTCCTTTATTCTTTTACCAATCAAGCTTGGCAACTCTCGTCCTACTTTTGCTAACGGCACTCGACATTTCTCTTTTGGTCCTCTTGCTTTCTGCCAACTGCTCCTGTGCTCCTGTCCTACTCTGCTAAACCTGTCATGCTCCTAACCTGCCTACCACAGCAAGAAAATACACATTTACTCTGGCAAAGAAAATATTCTTTAACTCCTAGATGTAAATACATGATTCTACTAACTAAATGCACAAATATGTACTCAAAGCCAAGCAAAAGCATGACAATATATACGTGAAAAGTAGTACTTTTAAGGAGTTAACACACCCCCAAACCTAGCTCATTGCTTGTCCTCAAGTAATGCAACTAAAAATTAGAAAAACAGAAAATAAAGCAAGTACCTCGGCAAAATTTTCCTGATTAACAACATGCGCTAGCAAGCAAAATCTGGTTCTATTTCTATCCTTAGATATCCCATAGTAGTAATGCCAAGCAGATCAACAAATTCAAGTGTAACAATATAACGCTAGCCTAGGGTCATGAAGCGTGCATTAAGTGCAGGCAATTTGAATCAAGTATCCTTTAACTCCCTTGGCAAATATTTACTGTCCTAACTCAGAAATACATTTTTTATTATTCACCAATGGTTTCTTTTTGCTAATATTAAATTAGGGTTGGCGTCATGACGCTGTTTAGCGTGAAAAATAAGATGGAGCATACCACGAATCCCCACGTTAATCCAGACTACACCACTAAGCTAACCCATTACACTCATACCCTAAAGTTTTGTTAAACCTAGAGAGAGTAAACCACGAAGGCCCAAGTTACTTATTGTCTCTAAGGTAGAGGAGTGTTCTAAAATTTTTTCTTGCTTTTGGCAAAACATTGTTGCCTTATTCTTTACTTTTAACCTAACATTGATTTTTTTCTTTCTTTTTTTTATTCTGAGCTCTGTTTCAAGAATCCTAAGTTTGTTTTGGAAACTAGATGCATATGACGTGTTTAAGTGAGACTAGATTTTCCAAAGCTAGAGATCAATTGCCAAGCAACCTGATATTACTAATCTGCTGGCTCATGCTAACTAAAGATTCCAATTTCATCATTGGACGGGGAATAATAGTACAAATTCTAACTATTCTAGCAAATGTGTTGGCAAAATTATCAAGTTAAAAATCATGTCGTGGCAAAAAAAATTAACTATTTGATATGCATGGTTCTACCTAATGTATATGGCAATAACAAAATGCAAACAGAAACATAAAATGAATGTCATGGCAATAAATGCGAGGCAACACACACCCCAAACCAAAGGTGTCCATTATCCTCAATGCATGAGAACATATATATATACAAATGAAATGCATGAGAAAAATGAGAAAAATGAAAAACATGAATGTAAGGAGTTAAGGGGAAGAAGACTCCCCTTCGAAATGTTCCAAGCGTGAGACACGAGTCTTTCTCTTGACAAAGCTCCCTCGATTTGGAGCCATGTGTTTCTTTCTCTTCAGCTGGGGTTTTGAGGCTGCAGTGGAGACTCTCACATCTTAGAGGACCTCCTCGATTACCTTTGTCGGCTCAAATGTGGCAGGAGCAACAGGGGCGGCTGAAGAGGCGAGTTTGTCAATAACTGAAGCGGAATTTATCGCTGCAGCAGCAAGTTCATATCAAGTTGTGTGGCTCAGACGGATACTCGAGGCAATAGGATGAACTCAAACAAGACCTACAGTTATATACCGTGATAACAACTCATCCATTAAATTATCAAGGAATCCAGTTATGCATGGGAGAAGTAAACACATCGATGTACGTTTCCATTTTTTGAGAGATCTTACAAGGAATGAAACAATTGAGTTGTAACGTTGTATCTCACAAGAACAAGTAGCTGATGTAATGACTAAGCCACTCAAGCAGGAAGACTTTGTTCGAATGTGAGGAAAGCTAGGAGTTGTAGCAAATGTAAACTGAATGTTGGGATGATTCAGTTTAAGGGTGGGAATATTAGATATGTTTTGAATAAGTCTCGACTGTTAGTAGAATATTGAAAGTTGTTAGAATCTCCTAATCTTACTGATATTCTATTTTTAGTTGGGTAGTTGCTGGATACTAGGAAAGTAATCTGATTTAGTTGTTTTTCTTTAGATATTCTCTTTGTAAGTTGGACTATAAATACTTGTCAAGCACATGAATGAATAACAGAGCTTTTTTCCATCACACATTTTTCACTATCAGAATTTCTTTTCTAACAATGACTTCCTACAGCTTCAAGTTTGATGTTTTGATATTGACGTTATTAGGATTTTGCTCTCTCTTTGGTTATGTTTTGATAGTTGCATGATATCATTTAACTGTTTTTTTAGCAATCTTGTGGGTTGTAGTTTGAGGCAGCTTGGTCTCTCACGAATATCGCCTCAGGGACATCCAAAAATACCAAAGTTGTAATCGAACATGGAGCGGGCGGACAGGTAAATATCGCAGTCTGCGAGTGATCTTATTTTTATTAACACATTTTAGATGCATTCTCATACGGGGCATCTTTTTCTTTTCGGAACTATAGGTTGTTTGGGTATTAGGAAATGTTGCCGGAGATTTGCCTAAATGACGTGACCTGGTCCTTGGCTATTGTGCTTCTGCAAGGGAAAGCCACAACCATCATTTAACCAGGTTGGACTTCCTTGATTTTTGTAATATGAATTGTTGAGGTTGCAACTTTTTTTGCTGATGCTTTTGAAATTCAATAAGCACACAAAGTCAGCTTTGCCATCCCTTAAAGATTCTTATCCATTTGAACGATGAGCAGGTCCTTTCATATGCATGTTGGGTGGGCGCCCTGTCATCTCTCTAAGATGATACTAATGACAAAATCTAAGCTGTTATTGAAGCTGGTGTCTGTCCCCGACTTGTTGAGCTCTTGTTGCAAGTACCAAATCCTTTCAAATTTTAAATTGTTTTTATTTGAAATATATGTTTTGTTATTGGTTATCTCTTTTTCATTTAGAAGAAATTTATTATTTCTCTCTTTTTAGAAGATGCTTATGAATTCTGGATGTTTTGAATATTTCTTGCTCACTGCTCTTTGCAGTGTTTGAAATATTGCAACTGGGTATGATATGCAGACTCAGGTATGTATTATTTAATGAAATATTCATTACTTTCACCGTAGATGTTCTGATTTCTTTCCCTTGAAATGTTGTTAGCCGATTTGTCCTTGTTCTGGGTTTGGCTGGTTAACTGCATTTATATCAACATGTTATACAACTTAATATAATGTATTCTTTCTGACTTGTCTATTAGTTTTTTGTTGCTTAAACCATGTTGAAGTGCTGTTCTTTCTATAACAATTATTTTGACAGATTATTTCTGATATGTCATTGTAGAAGTCATTGGTGCTATACTATGTTTGGCTAGCTTGATATTTCTGATGATGCATTGCATTAATGTGCTAGACATCTCTGATTTGAGTGTTTTTTCTTAAAAAAAGTGTGCTTCCCATTTTATTATGTCAATGAATGTTTGTTAGAAGATTTTAAGGCTAGGCATCTTATTTAATGAAGTTTGACTATTGGGCTTTATTCTGAAAACTAGATAGATTTCCATTGTTTCAGTTGAATTGCTTACAGAAAATTTGGTTGGGAAACATTAAGCTTTAAATGTCTTCTTCCTTGCAAGATTCAGAAAATGAGAAGATTTTGATTTATGTAAAGATTGTTGACTGGAATAATTGTACATCACGCACTAGTTCATGATTATTGTGTGATCTTCTTCTCTGTCCGGACCCAAGAACTGTCGCTACTTGTTTGGATGCTCTTGAAATCATTCAGAAGGTTGGTGAAGCTACGAAAAAATTTGGAGAAGTTCATATCTATGTCCAATTACTTGATAACGCTGGGGGGATTGGAAAAGATTGAAATCCTCCATGGTCATGAAAACAATGAATTCTATGAGAAGGCGATGAAGCTTCTTGAAACATATTGGGTGGAAGATGAGTATGAGCCGTTACCCCATGGTGATGCTTCTGAATCTGGTATGCATTTGAAGGTATGTGTTTAAATTTGTCTGAATACCTTTTCCGAAGACTGTAATGCGGTCTGTTAGGAAAATTGATAGAACCAATTTCGCATATGTCCTAGTTGCTACCTCTTTGTCTCTTGTCTTCCTGTTTACCATATTAAGAAATATTTTTTTCCTCGTAACCAGAAACAAGGATGTAATAAATGTTTGTACAGGCCAATTTATGAAGTGAATATATAGATTATACAGCTTGCCCTTGCAGCCATGACATAACACCTTTTCTCTTATCTGAATCTCATAATGAATTTTAATGAGCTTTCCTTGTTGCTATTGGTAGAAACAGATTCTGCTAGTGGCCAAATAACTTGTAAAGTGATTCAGTTAAGAATATGTTGGACCAGAATGCATGCGGAGATGTTCATTTATGTTTTTGTCTCAATTAGACTCTCTAAGACGTTTTTGGATTTGCAGGACACCTGGTTGGACTAGTCCGAAGCTCAGATGTCGGTATGTTCTTTGTGTTTTTCATAATTCATGTATAGTTTTTAAGAAGTCACTGAAGAAAGACAGGGTGTATGATGCCGTAGTAAAAACGGTTGAAGAATCCAGAAGCCATATAATTGTCTAAACCTGAATATGTAGTGTTTGTTAAATGAGTCTGATCTTTCTACATAGAATTTTAATTCCCAAATATTGTATTTTTCAGAATGTTCAAGAGCGACAGTTTCTTGAGAAGGAAAGGGAAGATCACAACCGAGAATGTTCAAGAGCTTCTTAACAAGTAGCTTCTAAATGATGTCTTGTGTATTGCACCCTTAGATATTTCTGTTAGAGTGGCAGAGGGGGTCTGCTATAGTATCGTTCATCTCAACCATCTCTAAATGAGATTCATTGTAAAAATACACTGGTTCTCCTCGAGGATATTACAAATTTACAGTTGAAATCAATAAAATTGGTGAGAGGACCGACTCTCTTTCTTCCATCATATCTCATTCTTTAAGCTCACTTTCCATGACAATCTTTACACATAAGTTGCTTAGTTCACTTACTTTAACACGGCATCAGAGTTGTCCTAGATGTCACCGTGAGTAGTTGCCAGAGGCGTCTTCCACTCACTCAAGCTTCTGTCCTATACAACTGTTTCCTAAGCATGATACCGTTAAGCTGCCTCTGTAGTTGTTGGCATTAATCAAAACTCATAATTTGGAGTTTACCACTGTTTATCGTTGCATCAAAACATCAGATTCAGACATTTTCTCTAAATGCATAATTAATTCTAAGAACCCTGTAACTTAAGGTCATTGAAACTGCTGCAGAAAGATTGATTTCCGAACTCCATTGTAGACATAGAGATAAAATATTGGTGTTAATTTTGTTCCTGCAGGATAAGGTTTGAAGCATGAACTTCTGAGTTTGCAGACTATGATAACGGAGTAGCTACCGGTCCCTTTTATTATATTAGGCGGACCGAAAACCTAAAAAAAACAATCAGATTGAGGGTTCGGGGGCATGGTTACTTGTGGGGAAGGATTAACACCCCATAATGCCCACAGAACAACGCTTACTTGATCACTAATATTTTCTTTGAAACCCGGATGTGTGTTTAATATAAAAATCCAATGAGTTCTAAAAGTGACCCGAATTTGCTCACAGCTGAGGAAACCGCGGTCAATTTAGAAGCAAGGGATTAAGACATTAATCCCTAAAATCCAAAAATATAGTCTCGCATAAGAGTTTCGACCATTCCCTAACGGCTAGGGGAGGACCAAATTAACCCTAATTGAGAAAACATTTCATTTTCATGATGCAAGGAAAAATATTTTTTGAATGTTGTTTTATTTGCCCATTTTATTAATTTCTAAACCTAAAGCTTCAATTAATAAGTGTTTAAAAAATCTAAACCTAAAAGGCTCTGCTTAACAGATTTTAATTTAAAGGGCTATGTTAAATTATCTAGAAAAGGTTACCAAATTAGTTAAAGGAAAATATATTATTAAAGGGGCCTAAATCGAGGTGATTTATCACCTAATATATTTTACAACTTAAAATTAAATATAAGATCCTAAAGGATATTTATTAACATGTTTAAAGGAACTAACCTAAAAGTGTATAAATTATCTTGTAGAGGTTTATTATTGAAGGAAAGAAAGTTATATTATTAGTTATTATGGAATCTAATATCCTAAAAATTTTAATGTGTTAAGTAGCATAAAAAGATAAACAAATTAGATAACATAATAGACATGAACTAACAAGCAAAGGATTAAATCGCATAAAGAATATCTAAAAAGCTGAAATTAAAAATAAAAGGGACTAGGATGTAGAAATTGCAAACATTGGGCTTGAAGTGTGAAATTGATAAAAGAATGGCACGAGTCAACCTCGGTGCGACCCGGTTGAGGGTCGATTCACTGGTCGAATATAAATGCCAAAACCCAGAAACAAAGTTCATTTTTCCCCTTTGGCCAAATAGATCAAACTGTTTTTCCCCAAATTCTATGAACTGTTCTTAGTGTTCTTCATGAAAATAAAGAACACCACCACGCAGTCCCAGTTTCCGGCGACAATCCACCGTGATCCTTAGTATCAGTTGTCGTGGCTCAACGCCCGTGGTACTTCTTTGGCAGCATCTCCCTCCAGTTTCTGCTTTTGATTCCAATGGCAGCGGCGGCTCCTCCTTTAAGCATCTTGAACGGTAATCCTCACCCTTACTCTCTATTTCCTGATTTGAACCAAAATATGTATATACAAAATTAAAGAAAAAAAGCAGAATTTGGGTATGAAAATACATCAAGAAATTCTAGCCGAAATGCTTGTATATTGCTTGTAAAATTGTTTCCTACAATGGTAGAATTCGTGACTTTTTATAGCCATTACAATGGATATATACATACTGGAAAAATAAAGAAATCTGGGATTTTATTCCCATGTTACAATAAACCCTAGTATTTAAGGGATTTTCTTTCCCGGTTTAACTCTGATTTGGCTTGATTCTTACTCTGACTGATCCCTTGACTTGTTCATTTGATTGGATTTGATTTGATTCTTCCCATAATTGCTTAAAATATAAATCATTTCTTTTTTGTGTTTTAATTCGAACTAACCCTTCTTTTTTGTTTGCACGTCACGTTTGGCCGAGAGGAATAAATGAGCACGGTGGTTTGCAGCTGTCGGTGTTGAACGGGGAAGGTGATGATCGGATGGGAGCTGAGCCATCGGGCGCGTGAAGACCACACGGGAAGGGTGATTCGAGTGAACCTACCCTGCGTGATCTGAGACGTTAGATCTCCTTGGTGTTGAGGTGTGCGACACTGAGGCTAAAGGGGCTAGGGTTTCTGAGTTCAAATTCGGACTGTTGGATCAAGAAATGATCCAACGGTAAGGAGGCAGCGGCGCATGAAGAATAGGCATTAGATTCTAGGGTTTAATTTTGGATTAATCTTGGGCCCAAGCAAGCCCTTATTTGTGTACATGGGTTTTAATGGATTAATGGACTATTTTTTTGTTTTATATATGTTTTTTTTATTTTTATAGATTTTAATATTCACATATATACGAAACTGAATTCAAATAAAAAGGGCGGATAAAATAGGTGACTACAGCTGCCCCTCTTTGCTCATTCTGATGAAACGAGAATTGGGAAAAGAACAAAAGGCATTGATTTTATCCGGCCAAACTACATGTTGAGCATCACTTCTTCTAACTCGAGGCAATGCCACAAAAATCTGACCTTCGTCTCTGTGACACCAAACAGATAAGGTGATCTACTCCTTCAACAAACGGTAATATGCTCTATTCCCTACAGATACCAAGTCGGTAAGGTGACTCTTGCCCCTGCGGGCACTAAGTCGGTGAGGTGACTCTCGCCCCTATGGACGTTAAGTCAATAAAGTGATTCCCACCCTTGCGGGCACTAAGTCAATACAATAATTTGCTTCTCCGGAGCTGTAGAAAACAAATCGGATGACATTTCTTCAAATGGTGATATGACTCTTGTTCCTGCAGACACTGAGTCGATGAAAATGACATGTTCCTCTAAAGCAGCAGAGAACAAATTGGATGACGTTTCTTCAAATGGTGCAAAACACTTAGCCGAAACTGACCATGTCTCAACACCTCTTTGCTTCATCTGATCTTCGCTTTATAGAAAACATATAATCTTTGCTTCATAGAAAAAATCTGATCTTTTTTTTGCTTCATAGAAAATATCTGATCTTTGCTTCAATCCAGTAATCTTGTACTTCTTATTGGTAGTGTAGTATTTCTGGTTTTTCAAAGCTTCTTAAGAATACTTTTGAATTTCTAGAATCTCCGCAGCAAAGCTTATTTCCACCTTGAATGTCTTAGGATGGTATTTAATGCCCAAAGAACTTTGTCTCATTGGTCTGAACAACTTCCCCAATCTACACGTAATTTTATGCTTATGCAAGTGATATGATTTGAGTCCCAATAATCAAATGCATCATATTCCCTATACTTTTAAACCATGTTCAAAGTAATACTCCAAAACCCTTTTATGTTGTATGAATGCAAAACCATTGGTTCTCATTTCAATATACAAATGTGGGTGAGAGGGATATAAAAGGAAAAGTGTAGGGTTCATTAATAATGGCAAACACAAGAGTAATCATAAGAAAATAAATAAAGCATCTGAATATCAAGAGCCAAAGCGCTCTGAGTTAATCCATCGGAGGTTCTTCCAAGATCAACCTTTGTTGTAAAGATTTTGAGGGCCATCAAGCCGCCCTTTGTAGGTTTTCAACTTGAATTCACCTTTGGTTTCAAGACACATTTTGTGGGTTTTCACCTTGAACCCTTCTTTTTTTTTCTTTTTTCTTAAATCTAAAGCGCCATTTGCGGGTTTTCACTTTTAGATCCTTTTTATTTTTCTCGGAATGCCCTTTCGGGTTTTCACTCCATTTTCAGGCATAATACCGTTTGACCAAATCTAAATTTATGGGGTTTTGTAACTCATCCTCATCCATCTCGACTAAGATCAAAGATCTTCTAGATAAGGCTTTGATTACCACATAGGGTCCTTCCCAATTGGGTGTCCACTTCCCGCGAGAATCTCTTTGGATTGGCGACATATTTTTCAGCACCAAATCTCCTTCTTGGAATTCTCTCAGGTGAACCTTCTTGTCATGAGCTCTCATCATCCTTTTCTGGTATATCTGAATATGGTATATCGCCTTTAGTCTTTTTTCTTCGATTAAATTCAATTGGTCGTAACGTGCCTGAATCCATTCAGCTTCATCCATTTATGCCTCTATCAAGACACGGAGTGACGGGATTTCAACTTCAATTGGCAGTACGGCTTCTATGCCATAGATTAGGGGAAATGGCGTTACCCCGGTTGATGTTTGTACTGTAGTTCGGTAAGTATATAGGGCAAACGATAACTTTTCATGCCAATCTTTGTAAGTGTCGGTCATCTTAGAGATTATCTTCTTGATATTCTTATTTGCGGCCTTTACTTCCCCATTCATCTTCGAGCGATAGGTTACTAAGTTGCGATGCTTAATCTGGAATTGCTCACAAACTACAGTTATCATCTTATTATTCAAATTTGAAGCATTGTCGATGACGATGCTCTTAGGAAATTCGTAATGGCAGATAATCTCTTTTTTGAGGAATTTATAAACCGTCAATTTGGTGACGTTTGCATAAGATGATGTTTTAACCCATTTACTGAAATAGTCGATGGCTACCAAGATAAATCTATGCTCATTTAAAGATTTTGGGTGAATCTGCCCGATTACATCCATGCCCCACATTGAAAAGGGCCAGGGAGCTATCATCACATAGAGTGGTTGCAGTGGTGCATGGATTTTGTCAAAATAGATCTGACATTTGTGACACTTATAAGCATAATTGATGCAGTCTCCTTCCATGGTGGATCAGTAATAACTGAGTTGTATAATTTATCTGGCCATAGTAAACCCGCTAGGGTGAGTTGCACAAATTTCTTCGTGAACTTCTTCTAAAATTTGCTGGGCCTCCTTGGCATTCACACATCTTAGTAGGACTTGGTCCCTACTATTTTTGTATAATGTTTCTCCATCGAGGACATATCCCGCCACCATTCTCTGTATCGTTCTCTTATCATTTTCGGTTGCCTGAGGTGGGCATTCCTGAAGCTTATTGTATTACAATATATCATGATACCATGGGAGGCCATCTACTTCTTCTTTTATGTCGTAGAAATAAGCATGAGAGTTGGAAACTTGCATTTGGACCAGCATCATTTTGGCACCTTCACTCGCTTTGAATGCTGCAGATAGTGTGGTAAGAGCATCCATCGTTTGATTGTCTTCCCTAGGGAGGTTCTTGAAAGTAATTTCCTTAAACTCTTTAATTAATTCAAAGACTAACTTTTGATACTCGATCAATTTTGAATCCTTATTTTTCCACTCTCCTCGAATTTGATAAATGACTAAGGCAAAATCCCCGAAGACCCTTAGAACCTTGATCTTTCTTTCAATTGTTGCTCGTAATACCATAATACAATATTCGTATTCTACTATATTGTTGGTGCAGAAAAACTTCAGTTAGCTTGTAAAGGGGTAGTATTCACCTTCTGACGAAACCAAGATTGCCCAATGCCACGACCTAGGGCGTTAGAGGCAGCATCAAAGTTTAGGACCCATGAATCAATCGGGTTGTCTTCTTCAGTTGTGATACACATCAGATCTTCGTCGAGAAAGTCAAAATCTAAGGCCTCATAATCTTTAGAGGCACGACTTGCCAAGAAATCCGCTATGAAGCTTTCTTTTACTACCTTCTAACTGACGTATTGAATATCAAATTCTGTTAGCAACATCTGCCAACGGGCCAACCTTCTAGACAGGGTTGGTGCTTCTATCATGAATTTTAGAGGTCGATTTTGGATATTAACCACATGGTGTGGTACAAAAAGTACTGCCTAAGCCTTTTGGATGCCCAAACCAAAGCACAACATATTTTTTTCGATTGGTGGACACCTCGACTAGCAATCCATGAACTTCATGCTCAAATAATAGATCACTCTTTCTTTTCTCCAGTCTTATCTTGCTGACCTAGCACGCAACCCATTAAATTTACATACGCGGTTAAGTACGAGATTAGAGGTTTTTCTAAAACGGGTGGCGCTAACACTAGTGGATTCAAAAATTGCTCCTTAATTTGCTCGAAGGTTGTTTGACACTTCTCGTTCCATTCTCTAGGGTTGTTCTTTCTTAATAGTCTAAACATTGGACTACATTTTTTTGTCAACTGGGAGATGAATCGAGCGATATAGCTAAGTCTTTCCAAGAAACCACGGACCTCTTTTTGCGTGTGAGGGTGAAGAAGTCGTTGAATTGCCTTCACTTTGTTTGGGTCTACTTCAATTCCTCTCTTGCTCACAACGAAGCCCAAGAGTTCTCCTGACGTCACTCCAAAGGTGCATTTAGCAGGGTTAAGCTTCAACTGAAACTTTCTCAACCTTTTGAATAGCTTCTCTAGATTCACGACGTGCTCCCCTTCTGTCTAGGACTAGGAAATCATGTCATCCACATATAGTTCGATTTCCTGGTGTATCATGTCATGGAATAGGTTCACCATAGTTCTTTGATAAGTTGCCCCAGTATTTTTTAGGCAGAACAGTATTATCTTGTAGCAAAAGGTACCCTACAGTGTCACGAATGTGGTTTTTTCCATGTCTTTAGGATACATCTTAATTTTGTTATATCCCGAGAAGCCATCCATGAATAAGAATAAAGAGTGGCCGGTTATATTATCTACTAAGGTATCAATATGTGGTAGAGGAAAGTTGTCTTTAGGGCTGGCCCGATTGAGGTCTCTATAATCAATGCACATGTGAACTTTTTCGTCCTTCTTTGGAACTAGGACAATATTGGATACCCATTCAAGATATATGGCCTCTTACAAAAATTCATCATCGTACTACTTTTTTACCTCATCTCTTATTTTTAACAGTATTTCGGTTTTTATCCTTTGAAGTTTCTATTGTATCAGCCGATATTCTGGCCTTATAGGCAACCGATGTATCACAATATCAGTGTCCATACCAGGAATATCTTGGTATGACCATGAGAATATATCTTTGTAGTCTTGCTGCAGTTTAATTAGGCTCTATTGTGTTTCAGCGGTAATAGTGGTACCAATCTTTACCTTGCGTCTTTCCTCTTTAGTTTTGAGATTCACACTTTCTAATTGCTCTTTATGGGGAACAGTCTACTTTTCTTCCCTCTCCATCAATCGAAACAAGTCTTCATCAATTTCATCGTCAAGATCTTTAGACTCTTCTAAACATATAGGTTGATCAAAGTTGACTTTCGATTTGAACTCAAGATTGCGTATACCATTGATATCCGGAGACCTGTAAGGGAAAGAACAGAAATATATATAGATGTTTTCAAAAAAGAAAATAAAATGCTTGGTCATGTTTTATTGTGTTTTGTGTTTTTGGTGTTTAAACATTGTTTGCCACATAAGGTTTATTGAAGAAAATGCACTTTATTGAATAAAAACCAAGCGGTTAAGCGTATGCCCTTACATAAAAGATCCCTTACTGTTTTTAGGCTAAAACAGGGGGTTAGTTTTGAGAATTACTCTAAAAGAGATTTAAAACTGCAGGAAGTTCTTCTGCAGTCTAATTATTAAGCTTGTTACATGGGTAGATCATATGCAGATATCCACCATCTTCATCCTCTTCCAGCACTGCGTTGATGCTCAAATTACCGAACATTTAGGTGATCTCATTCCTCTCTTCCTCATCTTAGGTTACACCGAGGTTTACAAATCCCCCTGAAATAAAAGTGAAATTAAGGGGCCGAAATGTTATTGGGTTTCATGCGACCTCATCCCCCTTCAGTTTGGCTTTCCTTCTTTCTTGATTTTTCATCATAGCGGCCCTTATTTGTACCGTGTTGGGCTTGAATCCTAGCCTAAATAAGTCTTTCTTCTCGGTAATGGTCACCAGGTATAGCCTGCCTTGGTGATGTCTTCCAAATCATTTTTCTACTTAAGCACCCCTGGCAAGAGTTTCCTTCACTTGCATTATTGCACACTTGGACAGTTTCGATCTTCGGATCTTGCACTTTTCAGAGACAAAGGTCGCATTTACCAGCTCGAGCGACCTAAAAAACATTATAAGCTCACATCATCAATATCAATGTAGGGTGCCTTAGTCGACACTAAGGCAATAATATTTTTTTCGGCACCGATGGCCACGAGCTATCCGTCAACCATAAATTTTAACTTCTAGTATAACGTAGAAGGGACCACACCAGCCAAATAAATCTAAGAATATCCCAAAAGGCAACTATAGGTAGGCCTAATATCCATCACCACCAAATCAACTTCAAATGTGGAAGGCCCAATCTGTAGGGGGCCTCTATTTTTCCTAGCACATCCCTCTGAGTTTTGTCGAAAACTTTGATCATATTCTGATAGACCTTCATGTGAGACTCGTCTACCTATAATTTCTTCAATATAGCCAAGGGTAGGACGTTTAAGGTTGGCTCGTTGTCTATGAGGACTCATGGTAATATATGCCCCTTGTAGTGAGTGGAAACATGAAGGGCTTTGTACGATTCCTTTTCTCCTTTTGGAATTTCTTCATCACTGAAGGAAATAAAGTTATCAATAGTAATATTACCAACCAACCTATCCAGCTTGTCAGTGGTTATTTCTTTTGGCATGAATGTCTGGTTGAGGATCTTGAGCAATGTGTCACGATGCCTCTTAGAACTTAATAGTAGCAATAGCATAAAGATAAGTGTCGAGAGCTTGTGAAGTTGCTCCACTACATTGTACTTACTATGCTTGAGGATCTTCAAAAACTCTTGGGCCTCAGACTCTTTTACAGTCTCATGATATTTTACCGGTCGTTCTTTATAGAAATTTTTTCCTAGCTTATTGTCCATGGTATTCTTTCTTTGGACTGTGTCTCGATCCTCCATGAAATGTGGTACATAACGCCTCCTACTTCTTGTGAAATGGCTAAATTCATTGACGGACTCTTCTTTGGACTCATCTTTGGCCTGCTTCAGATCTTTTGAGGTCACCATAATACATGCATAGTTCCAAGAAACTCGCTTGCTATCATCGTATGGGAAAAGGGTCGGTACCTTTATCACCAACCATGGTACTACCTTCTTTGCTACTTCGTCAGCTTTTACCTTGGTTCTAATTACCAAGGGTTTAATTCTAGCAAAACTCTTCATTGAAAACTACTCTGATGCACACACTTCTGTTGTCTTGCATGCGTCCCTCTTCTCAAAGAATTCTAGCTCTTTATTGTCCATCTTGGTTTGGACCAAATATCTGAACTCTGTGCAACACTGAATCTTGTGCCCTTAACCCTGTGGTATTTACAGTATGGCCCACTTCTTAAATGTTTAAATTTGATGTTTGCAACTAACATTCTAGCGTTGATCATCTTGGACCATACCTACTTTAAAAGAGATTTGACATTAGATACCCACTGTTTTACCCACTTGTCATCTTCCTCAATTATGGTATTTACCCCCGTGCCTTGAATATTTGGCAGGGGCTTTCCTTTCTCTTTCATTGCCTCGAATGACAATATACCCACTTTTTTCAAATTTTTAACCACATTTTTTAAGGCAGTACAGTTCTCAATTGTGTATTTCGTGATCCCGGCATGGTACTCACATCGGGCATTTATGTCATACCATGGATGATATGGTGGTGACATTAGAGTAAGGTGCTGAGGTACCACCAGTCGAGACTCGACCAACTGTGGGAATAATTCTCATATGTTACAGGTATGGGGGCAAAGTATGGCATGTTTCCTTGGTTTTTTGCCATAGACTTTGGTGGGTTTTGAACTGTCAAACTCGTGTTCGTCGTGCTAGGTTTGTTGATTACTATTCCTTAAGAATAATTTGGATTGTATGTTGCCATCATGTTTACTTCACTTTTTCTTTTCTTATAAGACTTCTTCAAATCGCTCCCGTCGAGCTTTCCACCCTTTATAGTTGCCAAGATTAGCTCCCCATTCATTAGCATATTCGCAAAGTTTTTAGTTGCGTGAATTATCATTCGATCATAGAAGTACCCCTTTAGTGTCTCTACGAATATGGGTGTGATCTCTCTCTCCAATAGTGGTGGCTGAACCTGGGCAACCACATCTCACCATCTTTGAGAATATTATCGGAAGCTTTCATTTGCCCTTTGCTCCCTCCCTTGCAACAATAAACGATTTGGGATCATATCCATCACATGTTTATACTGATAAATAAAAGCACTTGACAGGTCTATCCATGTCTTTTTGTTTGCACGACTTAGTTGTGTATACCAACGAGCGACCAATCCTAACAGTCTATCTTGAAAACATTGTATCAACAGCTTCTCATTATCTAGATAATAAGACATCTTCCTATAGTACATAGTCAAATATACTGAAGGGTAGGTAGTTCCCTCGTACTTCTCAAAATCTAGTGTTTTGAACTTTGGGGGAATAACTAAATCTGTCACCAGGCTAAGGTCCCTATCATTTAGGCAACGGTGGATACTAACTCTTTAAAGGGCTTTGACAATCATTTCAAGCTTCTCGCAATAGTCTTTTAATTTCTTATTTGCCGACTCTTGTCAGCCATCTCATCAAGGTCGGGCACTTTGAAGTCTTGAACATCACCTTGACCTACCCAGACTCTATCAGAGCATTGGTCGAGATTCTTGGAAGATGAATTTGAACATTTCTTTTGAGGGCTTTACGATTCACCTCTTGTGGGGTACTGCCGCATTCGGGTTCTTGAGGGCTTTGATAGCTTTAGGGTTTTTGTAGCCAAGCATGGTCGCTATCTCGAGTACGGTGTTCTCTTGGGCGTTGGTAATTTTGCCCTTTAAATTTTTCTCAATCTTTTCAAGTTGGTCCTGGGCACCCTTCAAGCTGACTTCTACTATCGTCATTCTATTTTCCATGTCCATTTTTTGAGTTTGAGAACGGGTACGGTATGGGTGCGTAATTTTGTCAACTACAATCGAACTTCCCGTAGTTAATTATTTTGTTTATTTAACTTAATTCAAATTATTAGTATGAATGCAAATGCAAATGATGCAAAACCAGTGGTATTCTGAAATTAAAAGTGCACTTCATAGATTATAAAGTTTTAAGTACACGTTATTTTTACAACATAAAGAAAATAGTCCTTTAGTTTGATTGCTCTCTTCCTTTGATGCGCTTCGGTGCTGGCTGCTCGAATCCTCCAACTAGCGTTTCCTCTCTTTGAATACGATCGAAAAACTGGCAAACCTACTAGTACTGGTCTACTGCCTCATCCAAGAAGTCTAATAAATGATGCACGTCCTCCCCAATTAGGAGGAATCTCTCTCTCAAGTCTCTAGCCCGATTCCTCATCTCACGAGCCTTAGAGACAGCTTTCCAAAAGTGATGTATCAGATGATCAATGTACAGTTGTTTGCCTAAACATGCAACATCCACAGCCAGTTTGGTGTCGACCCACCGAATCTTCTTATAGTTCCATTTATCGATGAGGGTTCGAATATGGTCTTTATGTGCTTGCAAATGCTTCTTTAAGTCTTCGAGATCGTAACAGAGTAGTTTGGCTTCGGCACCATTTGCCTATTCTTCTTTCAATTTCTCTTGAACCTCTTAATTCTGGTTATGATACTTTCTGAGACCGTGGCATGCTTCTGAGTATTGCCCCTCTAAGTGTTGTTTTTCTCTGGCAAGTCGGTCTGTCTTCTCCTTCACTTCTGGGCCTCACTTTTCAAAACTTTTAGATCTTTCTTTATTCCCTCGAGTTGTGCTTTTTCTTCCTTCGAGGCTTGGACACTACTAGCATGTGCCCCTCGAGCTTTCAGGCGGTTGTTTTCTTGTGTCAGTTCTTGCACATTTTTAGGAGAAGATATTGCTTTGACAGCAGGGTTTTCACCTCTTTCTGGTACTGTTTGGCGATGAGCTTACCCTCAAGTTCAGTGACTTTGCTTCACAGCTTTTTTTCTTTCTCAAAGTCTTGTTTATAGATTTCTAGCTCAGTCAATAGGATGCCAGGCTGGGGGTTATCTGACAGTCTTAACAAGACAAGAACGCCTATGTTGTTGATCATCCACCTCCTCCAATTAGTATACTAGGGTACGACACTGGAAAATACGGCCACTTTCATTCGGTATGTTTGCTTCCACTCCTTAGTCAACTCCATGACTCGCTTTGTGGAATTATCCTTCATGTAAGAGAACTCTTTTTTTCGCAGTCTATGAGTAACAAGAATGAACTACCGAGACCCGTATTAATGTTGTACAAGCAAAGGGGCATAACTGGTAGCTCCCCACAAGCCTATGATAGAGACCCATTCTATCTTTCCATACTTGTAGAGAATCGGTATTGGGTACATCCATGGGGCTCTCTATGTTACATTAGTATCAACAAGGTTTCTCAAGAAGGCCACCAACTGCTCTCGCGTCCCATTATGTGGCCACTATTTTCTAGTAATCTCTCTGATCAAGACTAAATCTCTGAACGTCAGGTGTTTGCTTATCTTCTTATTGTCCTAGAAATGACTTCGTAACCACATATAAATAAGTTGTGAATAGTCAGTAAAGCGACCTCTTTCTCAAGTTCGGTAAAAGTTCAAGGACCTAAAGGTTTCTGCCAAAATTGCTGGCAAATCAACTAAGGTTATCTCAATATGCCCTAGGACTTTAGGGAAGATCACTAACCCGTAGATGGCTAAAGCGAGCAAATCGATGACATTTCTGTGCTTTACGTCCTTCATGATCTGGGCATAGATGAATTCCCAAGTGAAACAATGGTTCTTGTTCTTCTCCTCAAGATGGGCATTTATCTCCTTCACGTCTATACCAGCAAGCTTGGCAAATTTTTCCCAATAGCCGGAGTTCTTCTCTTTCTAGTATATCGTGCCAGGCTTTCTAACTCTAGGTGTAGAAAAACCATGTACTCTTCTATTGTAAGGGTCATGTCTTTATAATTGAAGACGAAGCAACGATAGGTCGGATCCCAGAACTCAACAACTGCTAAGATCATGAGCTCGTCTATCTCTACCCCAAGCAGAAGGGTTATGTCTCTATACCTTTTGGTGAATATGGCTCGATCTTGGGTTTCTAGGCTTTCCCAAACAGTGACCAATCTTGACAGATAGTTATGAGGTAGACCCATATGTACTTGCTTCAACAGATCTATGGTGGTTTCCTTCCGCACACTATCTCTGTGTTGGCGTTCAAGCTTTAAGGACCCATTTTTTCATCGATGTTCAAACAAAGGACCCCAGAATTGGACAATGCAACCCGAACACTCATGATCATTAACTGACTAATATTTTAGAATACTAACAGAATGCAATGTGATGTATGCTCTATAAAATACCAAAAAAGCGTCAGTACATGATAATAATAAATATAAATACAAGAATAATACAAAATAATAAATCCTAATCCACATGCATTCTAGTTCTCTATGGCTTTCCACATGGCTCTAACGGGGTGGGCTTCTTAAGTTCTCAAACATGTGGGTTTGGATCTAAAAAGGTTCTCGAACCGCCCTTACCCCTACTAAGGTGGATAAGATGTTCAATCCTAGCCCATCACTGGCATACAGATCAAACACGGTTCGAGGGGATACATTTTTGTTATGCTCGTGTGAAGGGTTACTCACGAAAGCATAAGTACTCTAGACCCCAGAAGACTTTGACTAGCCCATGCAAAGGGTTACTCACGAAGGCACAGCTATTTTTTTCCACTTAAGTTGAATAAAGCTCAGGTAGAAGGCTTATGTTATGATGCAATGACAATTTATATCACCAAAAATGCATACACAAAATATGACGGGTTACTAAAGAAAATAATTCGTGATCAAGTAAAAGTTGTGCCCTCTTAAACAGTCCCCAGTAGAGTCGCCAAGCTGTGATAACAGAGTCATCATCGGTCCCTTTTATTATATTAAGCGGACCGAAAACCTAAAAAAACTAGATTGAGGTTCGGGGGCACGGTTACGTGTAAGAAATGATTAGCACCCTGACAACGCTCGTAGAATGGCATTTACTTGATCACTAATATTTTCTTTGAAACCCGAATGTGTGTATGCTAAGATTAATGTAAAAATCCACGGAGTTCTAAAAGTGACAATTTACTCACGGCTGAGGAAACCCCGGTTAATTTAGAAGTAAGGGGATTAAGAAATTGATTCCTAAAATCCGAAAATATAGTCTCTCCTAGGAGTTTCGACCGTTCCCCAACGGCTAGGGGAAGACCGAATTAACCCTAGTCGAGAAAACACTTCGTTTACATGATGCAAGGAAAAATATTTTTTGAATGTTGTTTTATTTGCCCCTTTTATTAATTTCTAAACCTAAAACTTCAATTAATAAGTGTTTAAAGAATCTAAACCTAAAAGGCTCTACTTAACATATTTTAATTTAAAGGGCTATGTTAAACTATCTAGAAAAGATTGCCAAATTAGTTAAAGGAAAATATATTATTGAAGGGGGCCTAAATCGAGGGGATTTATCACCTAACATATTTTAAACTTAAAATTAAATATAAGATTCTAAACGATATTTATTAACATGTTTAAAGGGACTAACCTAAAAGTGTATAAATTATATTGTAGAGGTTTTTTATAGAAAGAAAGAAAGTTATATTATTAGTTATTATGGGATCTAATATCCAAAAAATTTTAATGTGTTAAATTAGATAACATAATAGACATGAACTAACAAACAAAGGATTAAAACGCATAAAGAAGATCTAAAAAAGCTGAAATTAAAAATAAAAGGGACTAGGATGTAGAAATTGCAAACAGTGGGCTTGAAGTGTGAAATTGATAGAAGAAGGGTGAGGGTCAGCCTCGATGCGGGCCGGTTGTGGGTCGATTCGCGAGTCGAATATAAATGCCAAAACCTAGAAACAAAGTTCATTCCCCCCCCCCCCCTTGGCCAAATGGATCAAACGGTTTTTCCCCAAATTCTCTAAAATGTTCATGAAGAACACCACCATAAAGTCCCAATTTTCGGCGGCAGTCCATCGTGCTTCTTTGTATCAGTCGTCGTGGCTCAACGCCGGCGACGATTCTTCGGCAGCATCTCCCTCCAATTCTGCTTTCAATTTCGATGGCGGCGACAGCTCCTCCTTCAAACGTCTTGAACGGTAACATTCGCCCTCACTCTCTATTTTTGGATTCGAACCAAAACATGTATAAGCAAAATTAAAGAAAAAAAAAGAGCAAAATTTGAGTATGAAAATACCTCAAGAAATTCGAACAAAAATGTTTGTATATTGCTTGTAAAATCGTGTCCTACAATGGTGGAATTCGTGGCTTTTTATAACCATTACAATGGATATACATATGGGAAAAATAAATAAATCTGGGATTTTATTCCCATGTTACAATAAACCCTAGTATCTAAGGGATTTTCTTTCCTGATTTAGCTCTGATTTGGCTTGATTCTTACTCTGACTGATCCCTTGCCTTGTTCATTTTATTCGGATTTGATTTGATTCTTCCCATAATTGCTTAAAATATGAATCCTTTCCTTGTTTTGTGTTTTAATTCGAACTAACCCTTCTCTTTTGTTTGCACGTCACGGACCTCACGGTTGGCCGAGAGGAATGGATGAGCACGGTGGTTTGTAGTTGCCGGTGTCGAACGGGGAAGGTGGACGGTAAATTGGGAGCCGAGCCATCATGCGCGTGAAGACCACACGCGAAGGGTGATCCAAGTGAACTTGTCCTGCGCGATCTGAGCCGTCGGATCTCCTTGGTGCTGAGGCGTGTGGCGCTGAGGCTAAAGGGGCTAGGATTTTTGAGTTCAAATCTAGACCGTTGGATATCCAACGGTGAGGAGGCAAAGGCGCATGGAGAAGAGGCATTAGATTCTAGGGTTTAATTTTGGATTAATCTTGGGCTCAAGCAAGCCCTTATTTGTGTACATGGGTTTTAATGGATTAATAGATTTTTTTATGGTTTTATATATGTTTTTTTATAGATTTTAATATTCACGTATATACGAAATTGAATTAGAATAAAAAGGTGGATAAAATAGGCCACTACAGACATATTTTTTTGAAGTGGATTAATCATCAAACATTCAAAAACTTAATCAACTCAGATTCAATTCATTTGGTTCATACATCCCCTTCACTTTGTATGCTTTTTATTGAATAAAAGTAAGGGTAAACTACATAAACGGTCACCTAACTTTTAAGGTGCTTTTATTTTGGTTAACAAACTTTTAAAATTTGCTTTATAGTCATTGTGCTTTTAGTCCGCTTTTAGTATGGTCGCTCTCGTTACCTTCAATTGGAAACTATTGATGTGTTAGTTTTTATATTTTTTGAATAAAATAATGGGTAAAGTACAACATTTATCACTCAACTTTTTTCTCACTCCTACTTTGGTCACTAAATTTTAAAAAATTCAATTTAATAATTTAACTTTTGAATTATTCTTATTTTGGTCACTCTCGAATGACATGGTTATACAAATAAAACTTAGATATCGGTACAATTTTTTAAATAAATTATTTTGATTCAGTTACGGTTCACAGTTTTAAGCAAAATTGATTAATCGATCCGATCAATTATATACAATATTTGTAAATTTTATGCATTAAAATACCTTATAGTCTAGTGATTTTGACACCGTTATGATTTTTTAAATGCGTTTTGGCTCTAAGTAGGATTACTATGTGTGAACTCTCAATTTTTTATTTTCTTGTCGTTTTACACATTTTTAACGATCGAACAATTATTAAATTGACCATATTATCATATTTAATTGGTACAATATAAAATCGAGAATTTAATAATCTAAATTATCAATTAACCAAAATATTTTTTAAAAATTAATCGAACATGATTCCACACACCCTAACTATAACAAAAAAAACTCAAATCCCAAAGGAATTTCGAGTCAACGAAATCGAACAACCACGCATAATCTTTACATATTTTCACCAATTCAATGTGTTGTGTATGTTTAGAAGGTATTGAAAATGGTCCCTAAAAACCAACAAATTATCCACTTAACTCTCAACAGATTCTTGTTGGGGTTGTATTTATTATACAACAACGTAAAGTTTCTTCATTATCTTTTTCATCTGCTTTTTTCTCATGATACTATCTCAATCAAGAAGAATAACTAAAAAACAAGGATCAACATTTTTGCTCTCACAAGATAAAAAGTCATGTCATTCGAGAATGATAAAAATAGGAACAATTTGAAAGTTGAGTTATTAAATTAAAAAAAATTAAACTTCAATGATCAAACTAGAAATGAGAAGAAAGTTGAGTGACGAACACTGTAGTTTACCTATTATTTTATACAGGAAAAATAAAGAAATGTCGACTAGTGTTTTTAAATGTTTTATTTTATAAATATACGAAGCAAATGCTTTTAATAAGACAGTTGAAGCTCACAACATTTCTTTTACGTCGACCACGGAAGAAAAGCAATGCTGTTTCTCTTTGTTTCGATAAGCATTTCAAGGCTTCCTGGAACCAAGAGGAAACAAAATCCTAAAGTCTGCAAATTCTAAAACTTTTTGAATAAAAAAGTATTTTCATTTATTTGAGAATATATATATAACATGAATTAAGCAGCAATGAGCAAAAAAGAACCAGTCATGTAATGAAACCACCAATATGATAGTCATACATATAGTGAAATAAACAAATCTAAGCATGTATTACTTACACATATTTTCTGGAATATGACAATGGTAGCATAGCAAGCGAAAGAAACAATGCCTACAATGGCCCGGCTCAGGTCTTCCCTCATAAACTATGGAATGGAGTTGAGTAGCAATTAGAATGTGATTAGATCATCTTTTGGTCCTTGCTGCTTCTTTGAATCTTCGCCCCCTTCGGATGAACCTCCACCTTTCTTACCGAAAATCATCTCGTCAAGATCGTCCATCATGTCATCATTGCTTCCACCGTGAGTCCCATGTCGTGTACCTGCTGGTTTTCTAATCAAGGCATCTTCTCTCGCGTGACGGGGTGAGTCATCAGGCTCGAGAGCCACAGGAATCATAGCAGGTTCTGGCTCATGACGAACTGATGACGGCTTCCTCAATTCTTCATACTTTGAGAGAGCTTTCTGGATCTCATCGTTCACATTCAAAGCTTCAAAAAGCAGGGCCTCATTTTCACCAGCAGTATCAATGATTTTTAGAACAGTGGCTTGGGACTGTCGACATTGCTGGACAAGCGTGGTTGTCAAATCATCCTGCCAACAAAGTAACGGAAATTACAGCGGATGAATTCAACCAGTAAACAAGGGATTACAAGAAAACCCTTGAACTAGTCACCTACTCCACTTTACAACTTTCTTCTTTGTTTTCTTTTCCAAGCATGGACATACCGAAATGTACAAATTATGTTCAAATTCAATCTAATTCTCCGATGTCTATCACCACAAAGCATCTCTTTCAATATAAACTTCTAGCGGAGCACACATGACAAGTCTTACACGTTCACTTTATTCTCTAAGTAAAAACTTGGTATTGTTAGAGCGATCTGAATTCTCACCAATATTCGTCGCTGAGTGTAATGTCATAAAAAGATTGAAAAACTTTAAAACAAAAAGTAATTTCCTCCTAGAAAATTGGAGCAATATGCAAATTTATTGACAAACAAGATGATCCTTTGCACATTATAAGCCTCACTACATGCAAGAATGTTCTAATCATTCATTGATATAGATAGACAAAACACATTAATGACTCACACGGACAAGATTAGATTTTTAGGGTTTGCTACTCAGCACCATAGAAGGAAGGATACTTAACCGGTCATCTTTATGAGCTAGAAAAGCAATAAAAGACAATAATACCTCAAGAGCATCTTGTTGCGGTGATGAGGATAACACAGTTGAAAGAAGCTCAACGCTGTTTCTTGCTACATCAAATGCTTCCTTAGTTTGTTCGGCAGTAAAGGTTTGGAGAGGAGCATCATGCTGAAGCTGCATGTCTTGTTGAAACTGATTAGCAAGACTAGCATCCACTTCTGCTGTAGAAACTGAACGAGGAGGGGTAAAGATAGGTGCCAAACTCTCGTTGTCACGACCAGGAAAGCGGATACCCCTTGATTTTAAGCTCTACAACAGAGAAAAGGATTATTCGAGAAATCTCAAAAGTCATTAAAAGATAAGGATACGGGTTCATCTTAGTAGCAACACCGCACCACATGTTTGGACGCACAAATAATCCAAGAGAAGTTGTACCCAAGATGTTCAAGTTAAGAATTCAATTGTTTGAAAAAGTGTATATGCAGACTTTCTATATTGATCTTATGATTTGAATGAACAGAACCAAACAAAGAAGTTTAAACATTTAGCTCTTTTTTATTGAAAATTTTCCTGTCCCGTGATTTTGAGGATTTGTAGTTTACATTAACCACAATTCCAAGTCTGAAAGAGTTACCAAAGAAATAAATTTCACAAATTGAACTAAAGCTAGACAACTTTCAATCAGGAACTTATCTGGAAACCTAACAAAATTTAAAAAAAAAAACATATTTCCGTAACTTGTTTTAACAACTGCAGAAAACAATATGAAAAATATATGCTTTTACCTTGTAAGTCTCTTCATAAACAGGCAAATAGCGGAGCTCACTGGTTGACTCCCCCCACGATTCAATAAGCATTAAAGCCTTGTTCCGATTATTAACAACAGTCTGTGGATCATCAATAAGCTTAACCATCTCATCAAGAACCCTCTCAGCTGCGACCTCAGAAAATGCCTTCTCGCAATTCTTGACACAAGTTTCAAGCAACACCAAGGACAAGTACTGAACCCTAGGGTTCTTCAACATCATCCTCCGCTTTATGCCACGAATCAATTCAACACTGCTAATTTTTTCATGGTTGATCATGTCACAGATATCGAGATTCAGGGCCCAATCAGGCTCATCAAGGGCCTCTGAGGTGGCATCGTCGACAAGCTTATCAGCAGGGTTTGAGCCTTGGAAGAGCTCCTTCACCTTAAAGCTCATCGAGCTCATGCCAGCACTCATCTTTCTGCCAACCTCAGCTCCTTCTGTCTTGAGGAGTTCACCAAAGGCAGAAACTTTGTCCATCAAATTCTTGTCCATTTTCACCAATCCTTCAAAACAACAAACCTGTATCATCGAACAAACATATGAAAAAAAAAGGGAAAAGTGCCAAGAAATAGTGCCTAAATGCATTGATCCTAGGGTTAGAATCTTCAACATAAAAGTTCTTCCCAGTAAACTTCCATGGAAAATATAAACTCCCAAAGGCGTCAAAATTACATGAATGTTATAAAATAATCAAACATCGTTAATTAAAACAATCAAGCGTCAGGTTTTGCTTCTTCTTCTTTTTACTTTGATCCCTAGGAAGTACCAGCAAACTTAATTCAAATCTGAAACTCTATGTGAATAATTTTCAACAGTGTCAAAATACTTCAAATCCAAAAATGAGTAAAACCCTAATTCCCAAATCTTCAGGGGGAAAATAATCATCGAAAATATTAACTTCAAAACCTCCCAAAATTGAACAAGTTACTGAGTAAAGAAATAAAAGAATAAATACCTAATTTAAAGCAAAAAAAAAAAAACTCAAGTATTTAAAATTAAATATCAATTTCTCTCCTATTTTAGCAGCAATTACAGAATACAAATACAAGTGCATGTGTACATACATTTATATGCATATATATAACTTCCAAACCTTTAAAACCTACAGAAAAATCGAAACTTGGGCAAGATTACCACAAACTAGCTAAAGGGCTTGCTTAACTACTAAGAATTATAAGGATTTCTTTTTCAAAAAACCAGGTTCATTAAGTCAACTGCTGGGTCAGCTAAACCTAGATTCTAAATACTTGAAATTCAAAATCATAAATTTTATAAGAAAGGGTAAACACAGGAAAGATTTGGAGCAAACGAACAATGAAAAATAAAAGAATAAAAGAGATGATTAATTTCTTTACCTTTGAAAATTGAAATCGAACTGCAAAGTTAGAGTTTTTGATCTTTCATTGGACTCGGTCTTTCTTCATATACGTTGCTAAAAGACATTTTTTTTTATTTTAAATTTCTCTTTTGCTTTTTTTTGTTAAATAATAATAATAATAATAATAATAATAATAATAATAATTGCGTATATGTGAAGGTTATTGCCGTAATCTCAATGGTCAAATGAAAAAAGTAAGTAAACGACACCATACCTTTATTAATGTAGCCTCTCTTCTCAGCTTCTTCTATCTTCTTTTTTCTTTGGGCTATTCATAATAATAGGGTAGGATATTAGGCTCTATCTATTTAATGTTTGAAAGTAATTATCTTCGTCTATGATATATTAAAGGCATTTTTATATAAAAACCTCAAATAAATAATTATTTAAACAAATGACTCTCTCCCACCTTTATTTAAAAAAATAATCTTCAAATCGGTTACGTAGGGAGACCTCGCGTTTCACAAAACGCGATTAATGGCTTCGCTCTCTGCAGGAAGTGAGGCCTGCAGAGAGCGAGGCACGTCCTATGTGAAAGGACTTTTCAGATAAATCAATTTAAAATTAGGGATAAAGATTTCGCGTTCTGCACATAGCAAGGTCCCGAGAAATTAAAGAGGTGGATAAATTTATCGCGAGATTTATTGCAAGGAACTCGCTTTCTGCAGAAAGAGAGGTACGTGGTTGTTTTGATGTTTATATTTAAATATGTTAATTATTTGAAAAAAATCCTTAAATAAGAATTTCTAATACAAATGAAAAGGCATAAATACGATATTTCTTTCTTTATTTTATTTTTTAGTTTTTAGTTTTCTTAATTTTTATTTCTTTCTTAATTTTTTTATTTAGTGTTTAAGTTATTATCTTTTTAAAAAATATTTAATGTGTAATTTTTTAAAATAAAACATTAAATATAAATTTTAGATATTATTCAGCACATACACTAGGCGCAAGCAACAAATAAAATAAGATGAAATATAATTTTTTTGGACTCAAGGATAAAATAAAGTTGTTTACATAATTTTATTGTAATTATTTATAGATCCATCCTAATGACGCCTATGTCCACTCGTACCGCACGGTGGTAGACGACAATCCTGACCTGGATTTCTTCGAACAGGCCATGCTCCATCATCGTCGTCGTCGTCATCATCATTATCATCATCCCCATATGCATCTGAAGTACCACCGCTTGCACTAGGACATGTGTAAAATAAGCTTTGCGGTGGCTGTTGCTCGACAATACAGAAATTGAACTGTGTTACCAATGGTGGAACTTCGAATACTGGAAGAACATATGCAGAAGGTAGTGTCAGGTAATATGCTAGAGGAACCGTCACAAAAGGACGAAACGCGTCCGTGAAAAAACTTCGGACGAACTCCACATATGATGAAATGATGAACTATTATCCCTGGGGTGAAATGATAAAAAAAAGTCGAGTGCGTGAATGCGAGTGTTGCCACTGGTGTCATAGGCTGTACTGCTGACTGGGCAGGTGCATATGCTATTTTTGGTGACGAAGCCCCTAGAGCGTGTATTCTTCTTCTCTGGTTTTGTTCCCCCATTATGGCACTGCGTTGAGTGGGTTGACGTCGCGTCGGTTGATATTGCATCGACGGACAATTTTGGGGAGTCATATCTATTTCTCATTCGCGCTCATCTGGGGTTAGTATATGCGGCTTCTCATTTTGTTCGTACCATATTATATATTCATATGTAACACTGCGATACACAATACGTTCACAAATGGAGAGCCGCCTACCAAATCTTGCCATCCACTAGCCTACCCACACCACGTGATGATGCCCCCAATAGACATCCATCTTCCCTTGTTGCTTTAAGCGATGCAATTCGTCCATATTTGGTGGAGGGTCCGAAATCCCTTGGACAAAGTTGAATTGTTGTAACACGCGGTCGGTAGGATGCCACTCGACTATTTCATAGTGTATGAACGGGACCCTCAACATACAAACGTGAGAAGTCTGTAATATTTCTGACAGAATACATGTCGTAATCTCAGGATCAGTGTACGGCGTCCACATGAACTACACAAAAATTTTGTAAACTGAGTTAGATAAACTCAATTTAAAAATAGATTTTTAAATTTAAAAAATAAAATCGATTAAAAATAATATCTCATCTATATTATCGATTAGCAGTCTATAATCTTGCTGAGTTGTAGGCAGTCTTACGTGAGTTGATGGAACACACCACCTGTCATTCATAAAACAAAATCTTAATATTGTCATATTATAAAAAAAACATATATTATAAACTTAATATTTTTTATTAGTACCTTTGAATAAGTGGAAATTTGAATGGGGTTAGATTTTTAGGCGTCAGGCGTAAAAACAGCATTCGAAACCAAGCCCACGACTGCAGCAACAAAAGACACCCTTCAATGACATGTCTGTCGGGGTCGATGGTTCTGCATAGCTCCCTAAACAGATATGCCAAGGCTGCCGCCCCCCAACTTTTATTTTTGGATTCCGCAAAATTGCATAGATGAGGCAACCACATCAAATGGACTTTATTGTGAGATTTGTCTAGCATTAAGACCCCCCAATAACTCGTAGAATATAGGTACGAGCAAACCACTGCAAAAATAATAAATATCGATGTAAAATTATTTTTAATAAAATAAAATATCAAATAAATAATCATAAATAATAATAATTATATTTTACCCTCTTTGTTTCTTCATAAGCATTCGAAGGGAGGTGTGTAAAATTATTGTCCAAAAAAGTTATAAAAAATTTACCACCATCAAACTTGTCTGGAACCATTCCGAGTAAAGTAGCACACACGGCGAGCCAGTCTTCTTCGGCAACACTGGTTATAACCTCGCCGTCAACAGGCAGACCAAGATGCAATGCAACATCTTGCAACGTAATAGTAGCCTCACCGCACAGAAGATGAAATGTGTGCATCTTCAGCCTCCACCTTTCTAGCAACGCATTTATCAACGAATGTTGCAACTTCGTCCCTCCCATTATAATGCATATATGGCCAAAAATGGTTTCTTTAAAATATGAAACAATATTCGGATACGGTGGTCTCGTGATACGGTTGAGATAACAAGTCAAGGCACGTTCATAGTTTATCTTGGTACCTCTTATATCTGACATAATCGAAGGACCCTAAACACCAAACAGTTGCTATCAATTGTAACAGTTTATAGAAGCCAAGGAGATCAGATGTTAAGAACATGAACTTAATTCGTGAGACGTCAGTTTCATATAAGTATTTCAATTGTAAGTTTATGCAAGATTTCTCGATTCTTATATAGTTTAAAGTCGTTACAATGGTGCTAATATTTGTTATTATTTCTTGATGATCGTAGACATTCTCAAAATATGTCGAGACGAGGAACTATTACTGCTTTGGTATACTATAATGGCCAGATGATCGCTGATGCATATCTCGGCATCGTTTTTCAGTCTTCAAATACTGTAACACTAAGGCTGCTGAAGAAATTGACATATAAGAAGTTGATGAAAGAAGTAAAGAATAATCTTTCATATGCTCATGGGAAAAAGCTGGAAGCGTTGAAGTATCAACTACCAATCTCGTTAGAACCATATTTACCATAGGTACTATTTATGCCACATTTACCACATCCGTCTTGGCAACCTCCCCATATTTACCACATGTACTTTTTATGCCATATTGCCGCCAGTTACTTGCAAGGGTACAAGAATAAAGATGAACGTCTAATAGTGTTTTGAATGGGTACGTTTTTCACTCTTTTGGGTTTAAGATATCTTTCCATTTATTATTCATCGTTAACTATTTCATTTTTGTTAGATAGGCAACACACATTTTGTACATGAGGTTGATGAGCTGTTTGAAGAACTGTGAGTCAGGAATGGACATGGCTATAACTATCTTGCTACAATCTCGAGGGAGAAATGGCTTCGATCATATGACAGGGGTAAACGATATGGTCACATGACAACGAACTTGGCTGAGGCGATAAATTCATCACTCAAGGGAGTGCGGCATTTACCTATCACTTCCGTTGTTAAAGTGACATATTATCAGTTGGATACCCTCTTTGCAACCTTGGGAAAGTAAGCAACTAACTATATGGCAGGTGGCCATAGAGTCCATCCAAACCTCCTCGAAAAAGTTCAAACTTATGTGCAGCATTCAAATGCGATGAATGCTACTTGCTTCTCTCGCGAATACCATTTACTTCGTGTTTTAGAATATTCGAAGCCTTTGGAGGGCATACAGCACAACACATACGTGGTTGATCTACGGTAAAGAACCTGCGAGTGCGGAATCTTCCAAACATTCAAATACTCGTGCGCGCATGCCATTGCTGCTTGTTTTTTGTACGAATTCACTACATGATAATGGTTGATCCGGTATACTTACTTGAAACTGTATTCAAGGTTTATGAATGAGTTTTCTACCATTGGAAATGAAATTAATTCGGCTATAGTTGATGATAAACCTACAATACGGCCAGGTCTAATGCAAGAAAAAGGGTCATCCATGATTAACGCGAATTTACTGTGATGAGGATTTGGTCGAACATCGAGAAAGAACTAGACAGCCAAAACTATGCAGTATATGTAGAAATCTCGAACACAGGAAGGACAATTGTCCTAATCGCTCAGGCCCTCGTATCAATTGATTGTACTTTCTTATTGTACTACTATTTTTGTAATTAATAAAAACTCTTCGTTAAGGTTTCAATTTCTTTAGGTTTGAAACCATTTTCAAACTGATTTTTACACAGTTTACAATGTCTCTTATGTGCCAATGCTACGCCTCTAAGATTAATTTTTTAGGTTCTCCTCATACCAAGTATAATATTTGTAAACACGGTAGAATGTTAATTAAAAAAATTAATTGGACCTCGTTTTCTGTAGAATGCGAGGTCCTGTGACATGTCAAATCTATGGCATACTCTAGTGCTGCCACGTCAGGAATCTCCACAGACCTTGCGTTTTGCAGGACACAAGGTCCTTTAAAAGTTCTAAAACTCTTCGCATTTTTGAGGCCATGAGTATATCCCTTTATAAGGCGAAGGTGAAGGCAAACGAACCCTCAACCATTGCTATCGATTGTATTTGTTCAATTGCGTTCAAATTGCAATCAGATCCGAAGAACAAACTCAATTGTAGCTATTAATGGCAACAAACTACGTATCTAGAAAATTCTTCTTCAAAGACATTTTTCGGATATTGTGGTTTGTTGGTATATGTAGTTTCATATATATGATCGCTACATGTTTTTAGTGGGTTAACAATATTGATGAGATGCGTCTTCCGTATTTTTGTTCAAGATAAACGATAAATCACAATATCTGGAAATGATTGGTCTTTTTCAAGTGCCCACAAACATCTTAACCTTTTGTTCGAGGTTGCGAGTAACTTATTTTTACGCTTTAATCATGGAGGCTAGATGAAGACCACTGCATGTAACCGTAGTTAAAGCCCATACCATTGTGGATGATGATGGTCAGTGGGTAAAAGTGGTCGTCTTTGTTGGCACACAAAATCTACGAAACTTATTTATCTACCTACTCCGTGAAAGTATGTTTAGGGGTACAATTGACCGATTACAATGTCTCATATGTGCCAATATCAGCCTCAAATACGCCTCTAGGCTTCAAGAACTGCCTCTAGAAAATAACGAAATACAACGGACCTCATACATACTTTGTGGGAAGCCTGAGTCCAGATCATTGTAGCCCGACTCCATAAATTATTATCTTCATTTTATGTATTAGTTTGAAACGTAATAATTTTATAAACGCATTGAAATATGAAACAATTAACTGGAATTAGATTAACGCAAAGTATCACACGATAAGAAATTTAAGATAAGTTACAATACTATGCCTCCAAGCTTAAAGATTACGCAAATTTCGCAAATAACTTTTCAGATAAACCCATCGAACATGCCTATGAAGCCATTTTGGCTTGTCATTCATGCATAAAACCAAGCTTTGGAACCATTTTCAACGCGATTTTTAGACCGTTTATAATGACTCATATGTGCCAATATTAGTCTCAAATGAAAGATAAATTCCAAAACTACGCCTCTAAGCTTAAAAATCACGAAAATTCTTCAATTAATAACCCAGATAAACCCATCAAACATGTCTATTAAGTCATTTTAGCTTGTCATTCATGCATAAAACCAAGCTTTGAAACCATTTTCAACGCGATTTTTAGACCGTTTACAATGACTCATATATGCCAATATCAGTCTCAAATGAAAGATAAGTTCCAAAACTACGCCTCTAAGCTTAAAAATTACGAAAATTCTTCGATTAATAACCTGGAAAACAGCTCAAACATGCCTATGAAGCCATTTTAGCTTGTCATTCATGCACAAAACCAAGCTTTGGAACCATTTTCAACGTGACTTTTACATCGTTTACAATGTATCGTACGTGCCAAATTAGTCTCAAATGAAAGACAAGTTTCAATACTACGCCTCTAAGGTTAACAATTACAAAAAAATTTCGATTAATAACCCACAAAAGCACATTGAACATGCCTATAAACCCTTGTATTTCAGGATTTATTACACGAACCTTGCTTTCTACAGAAAGCGAGCTCCTTGCAATAAATCTCGTGATAAATTCATCCGCCTCTTCAAATTCTCGGGGACCTCGCTATGTGCAGAATGCGAGATCTTTATCCCTAATTTTAAATTGGGTTATCTGAAAAGTTCTTCCACGTAGGACGAACCTCGCTTCCTGCAGAGAACAGGGCCATTAATCGCATTTTGTGAAACGCAAGTCTTCTTACGTGGCCGATTTGGGGGTCATTTTTTCAAATAAAGGTGAGAGTGGGTCATTTGTCTAAATAATTATTTATTTGGGGTTTCTATATAAAAATGCCCATATTAAAGGCTTTGTTAAATTGTTTATCAAATCAATTAATATTATTGTAATTATAAAATTTTAAAAGTTTGTGAGTTTAATAAAAAAAAATACGTTTTTCCACTCATTCATTTGTAAGAGGTGGTTATTAAAAAATCTTTTAGTTTTTTATGGAAAAAACTTTGATATACAGGGCAGTGTAAATTTTAGTTTATACGTGCTTTTTAGTTTTAGAGGTTAAAGTTTTAGTTTAGGGGTTTAGGTTGTAAGGTTAGAATTGAAAGTTAGTGTTTAGAATTTAAGGTTTATGGTTTAATTATTTAGGTATAGGGTTAGAAATTTAGAATTTGGGTTTTATAATGTAAATATACACATGTGTATCAAAAATTTACCCTTTTATTGTGTTGTCTCCACCGGTAATCCTAGTACGATGAAATTTTAGAGGTTAAAAAGTTTGATTGGGTGAAAAAAATCAGAGGCTTAATTAGTTCCCCAAATTTAAGAGCTTATACCCTTTAATAGGGTTGAGTAAGGCCCAGCGTTCAATCGAGTCAAGTCAAGAAATTATGAGTTAGTTGAGTTTACAAGTCCTATTTTAGAATTCAAACTTTATTTGAAAATTTTTGAATCGAGTCGAGTCAATTGGAGTCAAGTTTTCGAGTTTCTGTACAAATTTACTTTTAATTGTTTATAATGTTATAATACATATAAATTCCAATTTAAACGCCTTTCTATATTCATATACGATATATATATATATATATACACATATATATTTATATTTTCACTTGTGAAATACATAATATAGCATGCAGAATTGAAAGACTCGACTAGAACTTGAAAACTGATCAACTAATTAATAAAAAAATTGAGTTTTTCGAATTTCTATTTTATAACTCAAATTTTATTTGCAATTTTTAGTAGAGTTGAGTTTATGAAATTTCGAGTCGGGTCAACACGAGTCAGATTTTTCAGCTTCGAGTCTTATAATTGTTTTTTTTTCGAGTTGAGCCGAGTTTTGCCCACCCCTAGGGGTGAGCGTTCGATCGAGTCGAGGCAAAAATTTTCGAGTTAGTCGAGTTTACGAATCATATTTTACGGCTTAAACTTTATTTGAATTTTTTTCATTCAATTCGAGTTTATGAAATTCGGCTGGAATCGAGTTTTCGAGTTTTTGTACAACTTTAATTTTAATTATTTACAATGTTATAATACATATTGATTCTTATTTAAACAATTTGTATATCCATATGCAAAACACATATATTTTTTCATATATATCATAAAAAAAATGAGGGATTCGACTCGAATTTTAAAAAAATATCTATTAATTATTAAAAAATTTTGAGTTATTCGAACTTTCATTTTACAACTTAAAATTTATTTAAAATATTTTTGTGCCGAGTCATGTTTATAAATTTTTTAATAAAGTCAAAATAAGTTGAATTTTTCTGCACCGAATCGAATTGAAAATTTTAATTTTTTTTAAACAGAGTCGAGTTTTAGTCACCTTGCCCAGTAAGCCTAAATTTAAGGATTATATCGAGATTTTTTTTCAAAAGTTTGGGCCTCGTATACCTTAAGCCGAAAGTAAAATTATGCACCGATTTTGGGTTTATCATTTTCCAGGAAGTCTTCGGTTTTCTGGGAGCGGTTTCTGTGATTTTCAGGCTCAGCTAAGGAAGGGAAAATGAGGAACCATTTTCTCAAACGGCTCATCCAAACTTCCTCTTCGTCTTCGTGTCGTTTCCTACACTCTTCTAGATGCGTAAGTCTCTTTGGATGTGGCTCAACTTCTTTGATAACATTTTTGTTCTTTTTGTCTCTTTAGATTCTTTAGCTGGAGTTAAGTATGGACCTAGAGCTGAACAGGAGTTGATTTTTTTCCCTCACTTCAATTGTTTGAATTAGGGGTTCTACTTCTCTTTAATCTCTTCTTATATATACTATTTAGTATTCGTAGGGATTTACTTAACTTTGCAAATGTTGAAAGGGCATTTGAACCATTGGTTAAAATTCAACTTAACTTTCTCGAGTTTGAATTCCCAGTAGAGAGATTTATGAGCTAGGATTGGGGTTAACTTCCTTTGTATAGACCAAACTCAATGGGCACTTACATGTAATGGAAAATAATGCTAATGTTTATTTTCTGAAGCATGGACAAATTTGTTGAACATTTAGACATTTTGAATAAACTTGCCTAGCAGTAAAAATATGTTACATGTTACCCGGCTCATCTAAAGTGTCCGTGTTAGATATTCTGTGCCTGGACATGACGGTCTTGTTCTACAAACATATAGAAAAAAACTAAGCAAAACTACGGCGAACACATACTTGCAGCTGACATTCTTCCTACTCCAAGCAACATAGATAAGAGTAAAATCTACCGGTGTATAGCACAAACTCCAGTAGCTTTGTGGTATTCAATTATCCTTTCTTCTCTGGGATATGGGTATTAGCCTGACACAGGTATACTCAGTTTTTCTCAAGTATTTTAATATTCCTGGAAGATGATATCCAAATATATGTTGTTGGACACGAATACTTCAAGGAAAATGATATGTCCAAGTAACACAGGTCTTATTTTGGTACATTTTGTTTGTTTGTTTTTTCTTTGTAACAGTGTAGACAGATATGTCATTGCATACATTTCTTAATAGTCACATTATCTCTGCTAAACCCTCATGAGTCACATTCTGCAATCATCTATGCTTCCATGTTTCAACTTCAATTTTGTCTCGCATGTCTGTTTGACTTTTATCTTCAATGACTTGTGTGCATATGCACTTTCTGTGTTTTGTCATGCTTAATCTGAACTATTCTTGACCAAATAGTACCTTTTGGTTTTTGCAGAACAAGGTTTCAGCTTGTGTGATTGAGGAGGAAGGTGAAACGGCTGCATCTCTGAGGTAAAATTTTACTTGGGAAGAGATAGGACCTAATGCCTAAGCTCTTTAATGATGTAATAGCTATGAAATGATTTTGAGTGGCCAACATGTACTCAAATTTCATGGAGTCAATTTTGGTTCCCTTGCTCCTCTTTAGGCTTCCATATTATAGTGTGTTGCTAATTAATTATTCTTCAATTTATTGACATTTCTTTTGGTATTTCTCTGGATTTTGAATGTTTCCTATTGCTTCTGCTTATCAAACCTCAAGAACAACATGTATATTTATTGATTTGATATTAAGCACTGACCACAGCATATACCCTGCATACTGATGTCAGTCATTACAAGCCTCTAAGCATGGCCAAATATGCATCCTATATCTCAGGACAAATCAAAAAAGGTTAGATGTAGTCAAGACACGACTACGACATGGCTGGTTTTTTTTGTGCAATTTTTTTTCCTTCTAAATCTTCTATCCACTGCAATTTGGGCAAAAGGAAATCAGGAATCCACAATTAGATTACGAAAAAAAGGAAAAAAATGAACTAATAACTTATTGATTTTTGGAACTTGGGATATTAAATCAAGAAAAAGAACACATAAAGAGGAAATCAAGAAGAAAAGAAAGGAAAGAAGCTGGCTGATGCAGGCTCCATGAATCAGTGGTTGTGAGTCTTTTCTTCTTCAGAGGCAATATTCAAGAATCATCTGCAATCATCGGCAACAAATAGAAGTTTCAGTTTCACTTTGTTCAACTTTTGTGAATTGCTTGATTGCTGGTGGAAAATAGAAGCTTCTCTTGCTTTGCCTCTAGAAACATCTAGGAGTTTTTTACCATTCAATTAGTTTTTCCTTGGCTGATGTAAAAAACTATCCATTTAGGAGTATTTGGACATACTATAGCACGTGCAAGTTTACTATTATGAGTTTAAAAGATGAAAGATAATCTGGGTTGGAATGAGCACATGGCCATTGGGTCACCCTTGTTAGCAGATAATTGAATTATAGTTTTAGAACCTCCTTTTGGTGGAAAAAACGTGCCTATCTATCACATTTATTTGCATTACTGTGTCTACCAAGTATATAAAATTTATTTTATTATTGTATTTGCTGTACCCATGTCTTAATAAAGGTGGTGTGAGGGTATGTCACGGAATTTGACGCACTCTTTAGTTTGTACTTGATGGAAGTTGCATACTTATAGTTCTGCTCTTGGATTCTTATAATATAGAGAAAACCCTGGATTTTCTTATGGACTTAATTGGGGTCTGGCTGGAAAAGGTGTGATTGTGAAGGATAAAGCTTTCCAAAACTTGAAATCTTCTGAATTGCAACAAAAAGGTGCAACCATTGCAGGTAAAACTTTATTATATGTTGAGTGAAATGGTGCTTTATCCTTTTTATGGCTTACATGTTTCTGATTTTCTTGTTTCCCATTTCTTTTGTTAGAATCCTTGTCAGGGCTTCCACTTCATGTTAGAGGAACTCTTGGGGGAATTTCAACAATTTCAAAGGCACAATATAGTAAACTTTTGAAGCAGGTATGTTTTGGGACTTTTACTATTTCTGTTCTTGTTTTACCTTTATTCTTAGGTATAAGAATGAAATTTTCTTGTCTTTACTCACTCTCCGGCTTGCTTACATGCATTTTTATTTTTTATCATATATCCCCTGTCTATGTGCACAGTTAGAATCTTAGAGAATAAACTCGGTTCCGTTTTATTTGTAAATGGTAACATTTTTCTACAAAATGCTGTGTTTTTCATACTATAGTGGGAAATGTTAAATTCGTTACTAGGTAGGCTGAAGCTTAATGTCTGAAAGTTGCTTGTGGAAAATTTGACAAAAGAGGGACGCAGAAGGCAAGTCCATTATATATGTGTGTGTGTGTGTTTATATTTACATTAGTAGTGGACCTTTTGTGTAAACGAACAGAGTATTGGGTACTTTTCATGGAGAAAACAGAAAGGCATTATGTTTGATATTCTTGAATGTAGAGCATAAAAGATGTGCTAAGATCAGAAGTATATACGTCTGCACAGTAGTTGTTTCTTGGATGTTGCTTCTTGAATTCCTATAGTAATACACAGTACGATGGACAATAATGCTTGTTATGCTAATCTTGATTTTATCAGGTCACAACTCACATGTCATCAATCTCAAACATTTTTGTCCATGATGGGGCTATCGGTTTATTACCAGAATCTGATGCTAAAGTTCGTGTGATTAGTGACAGTCCATCCGCTGTATTGACACTTTCAAATGTTCTTTGGGAGACTCCTATTCGTGCTGTTTCCCATGATTCTTGTCCTTTAACAGTCTATGCTGCTACGTCAATAAGGTTTGAAATTTAAATGCTTTTGTTGTTTTAATTGCATTTTGTAGTTATAACACACACACGCCCACGTGTTTGTGTATAATCTAGGACCTGAAAGAGATTGCGATGTTCTCATTACCTGAAAATAGCTCAATTACTTGGTTTCTCCTTGAAATGTTCAGCTCCCTCACCCTGTTTCAGTGGAACACTAGCAGAACTTATTGTGCGTGTGTGTTGGGCCAGTTAGAACTAATAGTGTTTAAGATTTAATAATTCATGATTTTACAGCTTCTGACTTCTACTTATGCAGTACAGCTGTTGGGGATGTTATTGGGCTTGGAGCTTATGGAAATAATGGATTTATAGCTGCTGATGTTGAGCGATCTTCGCTTATTTTATGTGGTAAAGCATTTGCTGATATAAATGGAACTAAGTTAGCATTAGCTGCTTTATCTGAGCCAGTTATATCTGCACGAGGAGGCCTTCCACTATCTGCTAGGCAAGAGCTTTTTATCTACTGTTACATTTTCAAAATAAATGTGCATATGTAACTCAGGCCTGTAGGTTGGAAATTTCAGGCTCCTAATATCTGGTGATTCTACGGTTCTTTTGTTTGCTCCAGAGAATGCCATTGAGAGTTGTGCAGATCTGTTGGTATCTGCAAATACCAGTGTCGTCCTTTCTTCTCAAGGCATTGCACCTTTGTTTAGAACCAAAAGATACAGTGGCATAAATATATACAACATACCATCTGCCGTCATCCTTGCAACATTTGATAGGTAACGCAACAAGTTCAGTTTGTTTCGACAATCATATGCAATATTGCAATGCAACAAGTATGGTACGCTAGCAAGAGTGATCTTCCAAAAGTTGAACATTAATATTTATTCAAGAGTTTGTTGAATGTAGCGGCTGGTTATGTCGCTTATCCACTTGTCTTGGAACATGTGAAACCACAAAATGGCAGTTCTTTAGCCAAGTAAGAAGTTAATAGTTTTTTTTTCATTGAAAGGAAACGACATATTGGTGAGCTCTTTTGGCTCTTGCAAACATCTTCCTTCAACATTCTCAATGCTTCCTTTCAGATATAAATCAACTATTGCACCCCAAAACACTAAATAAAACCGTTAGAGAAACTGATAAATATGCAAAGAATCCCTTAACTGAAGGTGCCTAGAATGTATAGACTTCAGCGGCTTTCCTCCACTTTGGTTATAGTATTGGATAATCTTTCTCCTGATAGTGCCATGGAACTATTTATCTGTATGGTCGAAAGGTTGTATTTGCAACTTTCTCAGTAGTTTACTGCATTGCCTGCCCTACCATTGGATAAATAATGAAAATATAATTTAATTTGGTTCCTATATATTTGAAAATCCTGAAAAATCAGAGAAACCATACTCAAATTGATGTATTTAACATGTTTTTTTCTGCATACATTGACCTTGCTGTTACAAGAGTGGATTTTTTTTTGGCCCTTCAGTTCTGGAAGCATCCCTTCTGTATCAAAACTCTCTCCGGATCAAGCTGCTTATCACTTTTTGGCTGGCTATCAAAATGGGGAGTTCGTGCCTGCTTATGCTAAGGGTCCTACCTCTATTGGTGCTTTAGATATTGCAAAGGCCCTTCTCTCAAAGGTTAAAATATGAAAATTTACCAGCTTATGTAATTCTTTCTTAAAAAAAGCAAAACTTATATAATATGTTAAATTAATTCATTGTCTTCATTAAGTTGCTGATGGGTTGCACTGATATCATATGTTTCTGTAGTTGAAAGAGCTCCTCATACCAACCTTCCTTGTCAATGTTGGTCATGGAGGAAAGAATGCTACAGGTGAGGAAAAATCATGAAAATATTCTCAACATCTACCTACATGCACAGTTGTTCCGACTCATCATTTTTCGTAAAGCATCTATGTATGATACTCCAAATACATGAAAAAACATAAAATACTGAAAATCTGCATTGGACACATCTGTATAGTCTAGGTAACATAAATGCCCCTGATTCTTGTTGATAGAAAGATAAAGTAATTCCTCCTTAAATCATCTTAAGGCTTGAACTTAGGTTATGACTTTGCGCCATTAAGGAACATGATGCTATGTTTGGTAGGAGTGTTATTTTTTACTCATGTTTTTGCACACGAGTTAGCAATAAACTAACTTCACTAGTAACTTTTAGCCACTCACATGACTTAGTTTAAGCAAATAGAAGGAATATATATTGCTTATTTTGAATATGTATTATTTTTTACTTGAGTTTTTATACATCTTTCTAGTTTAAAGTTTAGATTTGTATTACTACTAATTCTTTCTTTATGTTAAGGCAAACTATTTTAAAAGCTCATGCAGTCTTAAGTTTTTCTTTGCTTTAATACTTATGTAACCAAACGAGCATGACTGGTGAATGCATGATTATCTTATACAATTTCTACTCAGCCTCATTGCTATTCCGTTTTGCCTAGAACCTTGTTCTGTTGTTTTAGGTATACGGAAAGCAATTCATTCCCATTTTTCCTGCTTTAAGGATTTGTTTAGCTGTGATATCAATTTCTATATTTTTCATGTTGATTTCAGGCAACGATCTTTTCAAGTTGGTTAGATCAGCAAAGATTGCACCATTTAAACCTAAAGGTACCCTCTTTATTTGCATCCTTTGCAATTGTTGGATCTGGATTAATTTACCCGAATTAAATATTTTCAGGTGGAGACCTTCAAAGGAAATACGATGGCTATTTGTCGGGTAAGTTTAAAGAAATACCGAAGGAATTCTCATTCTAGGAGCCAGAGTTCTGGTGCCTAACACATCAGATCACATGTATAAGAATACTTGTGTATGGTTTTGGTTCCACTAGTATGAGTTACCAGAGAATAAATAAAAGTCCATTTGTATTTTTAAAATTTAACAAGATTTGATGAAGATAATAAATTAGCAACAATGTTGAAGCACCATTTGTTACCTTTTTCTTTTATATTCAAGCAATTAAAACTTGAAATGGATTATTTGCATCTTTTTTAAGGATTTGTTCCCAGTAAAACTAACAACAGACCCACAAAAGATAAACAAAAAGAATATATGCATTTATAGAACTGGTTCTATCAGCAGTTTTTTTATTATTGAAACACAAAGATGGCAATGCATGCTTCCCATCTGTGATATACATTCCTAGGCACTTAGTGACATAGACGTGATTGAAGAAAGCTTGTATTTGCAGACTTTGTTAGAATTCGAAGGGTGGAATACGACCTCAGTACTACATCTTACTTCAACTTCCCTCCAATCTGAAGTTGAAGCTCCTTCACTTCGATAATCTCGAGGATAGTACAGGACCTGGAGATTTGAACGGCCTGCATCGCCAATTAAATGGCGTAGAGATGTAAGATCATATAACAATAGAGATAAACCAGTAGATTACGCCTATATTTATACACTATGGGCAATGTTTTTGCTATAATCTCCCGTTAACTAAGTTAACTCCACATAGGCCAAAAGTTCCGGTGATGCTTGCTAGGCTTCGGGTATGAGTGTTGGATGCCAACACATGTTTAGATGTCTGACTCATCAAAATTACCTTAAGCTTAAGGATCCGAGATAAGTTGTTTAGGTCCTATGATTACAGGAATCCAGTTCTGATTCAGCAGCTACTTCCTCAATTCTTAAACTGACATGTGACCAATAACTTTTACCACCACCATATTTACCATACCGACCCTTGAAGTAAGAAGCTTTTGCATTTTAACAACTTTCTAAACCGACAAGTTGATGCCCATGACAATTTTAAGATTTTTTTTTAACTCAAAAGAAAGAAAAGAACATTGTAAAAGACGCAGACGGGTCTATAAAAAATTTGTAGATTGAAAATTGAACTATGAGGATTTACCTAGTCCAAGCATGCTAGTCTTTTGGGTTGCAATGTGGCCAACTTTTGATCTCTTGATATGTCTCAAAGCATGGGTATCCTCTTCCTTCCCTTTAAATTCCAGAAATTCTCCAAGAACATACTTGCTTCCTTTAAGCTCCAGCCTGAAGATACCATGGAAAAATAAAGTTTTCTTGATCGAAAATAGCCTATGTAAGCATAACATCCAAAAGAATACAAAGTGGACGTGTATAACAAAAGCTTTGGCCACATTGCAACCGAACATCATACTTTTGGGTAACAAGTTCCATTTTTTTCATAGTATCATTTTATTTACCAATGAATCTCTTTAACACATTGCAATTAATTCGGTGAAAAGCAGAGATAAATTATGCAACAAAATTTCAGTATCATATAGTAAGACGCATGATCAACATTATTGACCAAAATCGCATAATATGCATAAGAAATTATAATTTTATGTGAACCAAGTTAAAATCAAAGTTATTGGCACATGCGATTCCAAACCTGTCCCACATAGGGGCTGTGCCAAGAATAGAGTTGAGTTGCTGATGGAAAGAGTCCTGCATCGCCTTCTTCCCACCATGAAAAGCACCTTTAACCCAACCGAACATCATACTTTTGGGTTCAGGTTCTAATTGCACCCATTGATCGTAAGTGATAACCTCAGGTGGAAAATTTCTATAAATCTCACTGCGATTGAAAACTATTCAGTACACACTCTTATAAGAACTTTTTAAAGGAAATATTTTTTTTCATACATACCGAAAGTTCGGATTGGGAATTATAACTTTGTAAGAAAAATATCCTTCGGGTAAAGCAACTCCTCTTTGTTCAAGATATGATTCAAGGACTGAAGCTCGTTTTTTAACCTCTGCAACCTGAAACCACGGATATTTAATAACCATCTTAACTGCTCCGCGCTCTAGAGTTAGAAAGCTTTTCTTTTGGCCCAGAAACATCAATGGCAGTTGATGAAGTAGACGTAGACGTTTGAGCATGGTGACTTACAGGATCAGGAAGACGCTCTTTCCTGTGGCTACGACCACCTTCACAAGTCCAGGTACCATCCTCATTTATAGAAACAAATCCGGACACATTCTTGACAGAAATAACAGCTGCTTCTCTGCACAAATGTGTTTTTCAAGGAATGAAATCTAAAAAGTAAGAGAAAATAGACATAGAAGAAAAGTCTGGTCATTATAAATTACATCCTTGGAACCAATAAAACGGAGATGAAAATAAGAAGGAAATCGACTACCAAAAATTACCTGATCTCAATACATATACATATACATATACATATACATATTTGAAGTGTGTTGTTCTCAACATATTTTCATCTTCATATGCAACTTAGACAAGCCAATTAAAACTTACTAGAAAATGAAATGTAGCTAGTAAATCAGGAATAAATTACCCTTTGGAAACGAGAACAATATCGATGTTCTTCCGAGTACCAGAATCAGCATCGGGAATGTTAAGCCCCACATACGCTTTTCCACCACAGAGCTTTTCAAGTCTACAATGAAGGTGCACAAAATGAAACAGTTATACAGGAGATGAGGATTTGGTAATGGTCCATGAAATCAAAGGAAAATCAATGGAGATATCAAATAGCTGAAATATTCTGTTTACATTTAACATGAATGCCAATATTGGTCCCAAATAAGCTACAAAATAAACTTAAGACTATGTACATTGCTTTTCCTAATTGATTTTTCCCATCTGCTTAGTAGCATATACTGTGTCAGAATCAGGTGTATAATAATAAGTCCTATTTGTTTAAGAGTCTTTCATGATAAGAAAGATAAGTCTTTGTGATCTCTATCTCTAGATAGAATTTTTAGCAGAAAAGTCCTACTAGAAGTTAGCTACTCAGCCTATTTAAACTATTGTAATCTCCCAATTCTATAATCCAATTTCATTTTTTTCTTGGGTTAACTCTTCTTCTCTCCTTCAATTTATTCTCCTAGATTACTACATAAATTAGTAAATAGTTACAATGTAAACCATATTAGAAACATAAATTGTTTATTTTACTGTATTCTTAATTTTTCCTAAAGTATTACCGTTCAATACATGTGTAATCGTGTACAACATGCATTTAGACATGAGCATAGAGTATGATCTTTCAAACATATGAATAAACTTTAACAAGTTGAACATATTCGTGTTCGATATATATCCATATCGAAAACGCAATGAAGCATGGATATCAAATTATGGATCACATAGACAACTGTTCACCCATTCCAAATAACACTGAAATGTTGAATTTCATTATTCAAAAATCTATTTATTTTTGGATTGTTGTCAATTGAAAACTTGATATCAAGTCCTTTGCCACTCTACTAGTGACTCAAAGAACTATTTAAAAAAAATCATTCTTCTTCACGTTCAAATCATTCTTGCCTTTTCATTTTTTATCTCCCAAAACGGAAATCAAGTTCTCTCTCCATCTATCTAGCTATATATCTATCTAAAAGAAAGAACGACAAACTAAGCCTAAATTTACATTTTGAGTGATTGCAATTTCCAGGAAACCAAGCAAGCCTTAACAATCCAATAATGTTTACACAATAAAACTCATCGCAGTGTCAAGCTGTACCAAAATCAAGAGAGTTTGACACTTTTTATCTGACAAATTTATTATAAAATGAAAAATACATATATATTGAAACTGTAAAAGAAAGAAACTAAAAGTACCGATTGGCGACGGAGAAAATAGCATTAAAATCAGAGGTTTCGACATCTAAAGCGTGGTTGCTGCCATAGAAGAAAAGGCGGTACAATTGGTAAATGATCAGTCCGCAGATGATCTCCAGCCACATTCTTATTTCACCACAAGATTTATAATTCCAAATTGAACGAATCAATTAGAAGAGATATCGGGATTTCCTTAAATCAAGTTTTGGGATATTAGGTTTGCTTTTGTGCGCGTCGTATGAGTATAAACGGCGTCGCTTACTAGCGGTCGTCCGCGTTTGGAATGACCCAGCTCCACACCTTAACTATTAAGCAACCATGAATCTAAGTTTGGAGGCCACTTAAGTTTAATTGGTATCATCATGACTTAACTTGATCAATCCATCTGATACTTTTGAATAATCAATTAAATTGGTCGAATTGGATTATTAAATTAAAATATAAATAAAATGTCAAACATGTCATTTAATTTTAATTAAATATTAACTATAATAATCTATTAATTAAATATATATTTACAGTGTTTAATATTTGAATAAGAGGTAAGTTAAAATTTTACCAATTTTATAATGAATATGGTTGATTTATTTATAATGAATATGTTGAAAGTTAAAAGTTTCTACCACCAATTATTTATGAGTTATATTTTGATACATAAGTTGTGTAAAAAAATTTACTCACCCTTCATATTTAATCTATAAAAATCTAAAAGCTAAATCCCTAGCCCTAACACCTAAACCTTAAATCCTAAACCCTAACAATAAACCTTAAATTCTACACCCTAAAACCTAAACCCCTAAACCCTAAACTACAATCTAAATCTCTAAACTCTAAAATTGAAAGGTTTGTATAAACTAAAGTTTTTTAGATAAATTACAAGTTTACACATGCTTGTGTATCAAAGTATTTTCCTTTAGGCTTAAATGAAAAATAGGTGCCCAAAGTATGTTTTTTTTAACTTTAGGTGCCTAAAGTATTTTTTTGTAAAAATATGTGTCTAAAGTTTCAAAAGTTAAAATTTTAAGTACCCCAAATATGTCACGTGTCAAACATTGATTGGTTATTTTTTTTTAACACCCATTAATGATCAGACACCTAAAATTATAACTTTTAAAACTTTAAGCACTTATTTTTACAAAAAAATACTTTAAGCACCTAAAATTAAAAAAAACATACTTTTGGCACTTATTTTTCATTTAAGCCTTTCCATTATTTATAATGAATATGGTTGGTTGGGCCTGAGTTTTCATCATTGGTCTGGTCTTGTGGTTGGGTTGATTTGGAGTTAACGCGCGTGTGTGACGTAACCACCTTAGATTAAATATTTTTTTTGACAATTAGATTAAACATTTGGATACATAGCAATATTAGACATATGATTAATGGCATAACACTTAATTCAACACATAAAGAGCACGTTGAAATACCAAGTATACAACTTAAGTAGCACACATTTTCATGAATTTTAGAAATGAAGAACAAACCCAAGAAAGAAAAAAAAGAATTATCTCCATCATACTATCCAATATGGAGAATCAAATTTAACCCTTTTTTTCCAAAAGAGAATAAAAATGAAGAAACTAAACATGAATACAAGCCTCTTCAAGTTTAAATTCTATTTCAGAACACGCAAAACAAATGAAGCAAAACACATTCAGCTGGTAATATATTATCCCCTGTACCTGCCTGCCATTAGGGCTAAAGTTGTCCCATTGCGGATTTCGGGTTTTGTTATCTACTTGGGGTTGTTACTTCCCTTCTTCTTCAGTAGGCTCCCGAATTTTCGAAGTAAAGGCTTCTTCTTTTTCTGTTGTTGCTGCTGCTTTGATGGTGAGACTCCACCATCATTGCCATTTTCTGTGGAGCCATTTATTTGATCAAAGCCTTCAGCTTCAGTACTCTCCACCTTTGACTCCGTTTCCGCGTCCAAGGATTCTTGCTCGGGCTCTCTTTCTGGCGAAAATTCTTTCTTTTCAATTTTGCAGCTCTCCCACATTTTGGATTCAACTTCAACTAAATCATCCTCTTTGCCTTTCGTCACATCGTCCTTCACTTCTCCGTTCGCACTCTCCACTTTGGCACCATCCACTTGAAGAGCTTCATCTTTTGAACCATCGTTTAGTTCCAAAGATTCATTTTCTGGCTCGTTAGGCTGTTCCGCTGGCAGCTCGAACTTGAGCTTCTCTTCAATTCCATGTCCGTTCTCTTCCGAGAATTCAACCACCTTAGGCAGCAAGTCATAGTCCTTCTCGCTGTCAGATAACTCGCCGTTTTCCTCGTTTTTCTTTTCAATTGTAGATTCTTCTAACAATTTCGACAACTCCTCGATATTCTTAAGAGAAGAAGCTTCCCTAGCTCGGAGTTCCTCGTTTTCTTGAACGACACTCTGCAATTCCGCTTCTTTGTCCAATAAACTCTCCTTCAATTTCATGCTCTCAGTTTTGACTTCTTTTAGTGCTTCTTGCAAATAAATCACCTCGGATTCGACTTCCTTTAGGCTCTCCTTCAACTGAGCTTCTTCCTCCTTCGATGCCGTTGATTCTTCCTCAGATTGTTTCAGCAAATTTACCAGCCTATTGATTTCTTTTTCAAGAGAAGAGTTTTCTTCTTCCGATTTCTTTACACAATCTACCAAATGTAGTTCTTTTTGTTCCCAATCGGTTTTTGAATTCTGGTATTCATTCTTAGACTGTTTGATGGTATTTGTAAGAAGATCAATCTCATTCTTTGCATCATCAAGCATGGTTTCGTACTTCTCGTTTTTCGCTTTTAGGACCAATCTTAGATCCTCTAATTGTGTTTCGTAATGTTCATGCTCAGCTTCAACAGATAACAGCTTCTCCTTAGCCTCCCTAGCTTCTGCAGAAACTTCGTGTAAAGCCGAAGCTAAGATTTCCATTGCTTTTTTGCTCTTCTCTTCCTCATCTCGAGAATTATCCAGATCTGTAATGAGTTTGTTTTTCTCTTCTAAAAGAGATTGAACACCGGAAGCCGCAAGCTTCTCATTATCTAAGGCTTGAATCTTTTCTTCCTTCATTGTTTCTAGCTCGGACTTCAGAGACTCGACCAGTTTCTCTGCTTCTGCAGTTTCTTCCTTAGCCTTACTAATGCGACTTTCTGATTCCTCGAGATCCCCTCTTTGTCTAGTGACCGTCATTTCCAATAATCCGGCCTTCTCTTTAAGAGCTGCAATTTCTGACTCAGCATCATGCAATGAATCATTGTTGTTCTCTAATTGCTTCATAACCGATTCCAGAGATTCTGATGCCGATCGTTCCAACTTCTTTGCTTCCTCAATTTGCATTTCTAATTCTTCAACCCTATTTTTGCACTCCTCCAAGACACTGTGCGCATATGATTCAGCCATTCTCGCAGCTTTTAACTCAACGTTATGTTGTTCAATGACAGCCTCCTTTTCCATCAACTTCTCCTTGAAGATCTTTGCATTCTCGAGCTGTTGTTTCAACGACTCTCTCTCGGACTTAAGATTCAACATCATTTCGTTGTTTTCATTAGCCTCGGTTTCACGCTTTGAATCAAGCAAGGACTTCAATCGAACCAATTCTGCTGAAAGAATCTCCACCTTCTCAGCATGGTTTTCAGCAATCTTGGTTGCATCATCAGCATGACTCAGCGCTTGATTCTTTGCATCACAAGTCGCGGCGAGTTCCTGCGTCACCCTTTGAAGCTCCTCGGTGGTCGAGTGAAGCGCAGCCACATCCAAAGCATGCTGGTTCTTCATGGACTCGATTTCTTTCTCCCATTCTTCGTCTTTCTTTCGAGCAGCTTCAATCCCTGCCTGTTCCAACTCAACAGCCCGAAATTTCTCGATCTCAGAGCTCTCTTCGGCTCGCTTCTGTGCCACAACAGCCTCTCTAAGCTTTTCATTTGCTTCTTCCACTGCTTTCTGCGCTTCCTTCAGTTCATCAATTGCTTGTGCCTTCTCTTTCTCACTCAATTCTATCTGCTCCTTTGCCTTCTTCAAATCCTCCTGAACTGAGTTCAACTGAGCCAGCAACTCCGATCCCTTATTGACCAGTGTTTGCGGTTTCTGCAAATCCGGAACCAACCAACAAAACAAATCAAATTCCATTAGTTCCATAGGTACAATAATGAATAATTCATGTTTGCTTGATTCTCAAACACATCAAAGGATACTAATATTTCACAACTTACTTCAGCTGGAGAGGCGGCCTTTGGGGATTTACGATCAATTGAAGGCTTCGAATTAAGCGGTGAACGCTTTGAATTAAGCGAGGACCGCAGGGGTCGATCGATCGAATGGCGAGTGCTTTGCAAGGGAGAGGGTGAATCAGGTTCTGATTTAATCAGTCCCTTGCTTAATTTACTTGCCACTCTAGGTGTTGCTGGTGAAGCCTTGCCAGGAGTCTCAGATGAACCAGATCTGTTTAAATGTTCAAAGTGTTAAATTTTAAGAATCAGAATCAAAATCCCAGATTTTAAAACCCACTATCAAATGAAAAATAAACAAGCTGTGATTTGGAAACTCAAGCAAAGATGGATCTATTCCCAATTTGGTAACTTTTTTCAACAACAATATCAAATTAGTGAATTAACACATGTATTCATATGCAATTCAAACAACACATTAGAAAATCGAAAGAAACAATTGTAAGACCAAGATTATGAAAACAAAGCAATTGAAAAAGCGAATCAAAGAACACAATTTGAGTAATAAAAGTAGGGGAAAGTGACAGGTAAGTGTGTTTATAATTCAACATTTTGAAATTATCCAGAATTCAAGTAAAACCACCAAAAGATTTTGAAATGGAAATCCAAAACCAAGAATCCCATCAAAGAAAGAAAAAAATCCAAGTCGGATCTAATAAAAAAATAAAGGAATTAAAAAAGAAAACTTGAAATTTTCCCGAGAAAAAAAAACACGGAAGAGAGAGAGAGCGCGAGTGTAAGCAACTTACTTGGATTTAGCAGACATGTTCGCTGATGAAAAGAAAAAGACCAGACAATTGAAGAAGCTGATAAAGAGAAGAAATCAAAGCAGCAACTGTTATAGCTTAAAATGGTGACATTTTTGGAAGGAAAGAATTGAAAACCGTAATGTTAAATATAACTGAAAAACTCTTTTTAGTAATCAAGATCGGGGAAGAGGAAAGGAACCAGAATTTCGGTTCTTTTTTACTTGTTTTGTGGAATTAAGTTACAAGATTTAAACGAAAAAGGAAGAATCTGAAGCCGGAGATGGAAAGGAATAGGAAATGTATTTCCTCGTCTCAACAGTGGCTGAAACACAACATATAACATGAAACTGTTATATCTTTTTCCTCTTTAGTTTTCTTATTTTTCCGCTTTGAGAGTTTTATTTCTTTTGCTTTGCTTTTTTGTTAAATTATTATATGGGTCCCTATATTATAGCCGTATTAACAAATAAATTTCTTTACTATAAAAGTGAACGATTTGATCTTTTAATATTTTATTGTTATTATTTATCAGGAAATAGTATTATTGGGCTTGGCTCGGGCACGAAGCTCGTCGAACTCAAAATTTTAAGCTTGAGCTATAATTAGACTGTTTGAGCTCAGCTCGGCTCGACTTGTTGCTTTCCTCAAATTACTTTTAATTTTTTTGAAGTTTTAAAAAATAACATGTGAAAATCTATTTGAGAAAAGATAATAGTTATTTTTTTAAGTCCGCAAGTAACCATAGTATATTTTTTAAATTATACAAGTCTACAAGGAGAAGAGGATTTAAAGTATTTAACCATAATAACAAGTTAACACCACTGAAATATATATACACTATATATATAATATTATATATAATTATTTCGAGCCTGTTCACGAGCTTTTTGAGCCGAGCTTGAGTCAGCTCAGCTCGACTTATTAAGGTCTCAAGTCGAGCTCACTTGAGTCGAGGTTCGACTAAATTTTGACCGAGACGAACCCGAGTAATTTATGAGCTGGTCAGGCTCATTATCACCCTTAATCTTGTCTTTAGAAAATGTCGAACTTTTATTTTTCTTTCGGAAATTAATATTTTTTAAATCATCAATAATGTTTTAAAATTTATTTTTTTAATTCAAAATTAAAGACACGTTATGTGTTGTTGTCAAAATCAGAGTGAATCAATTAAAAAATAGTGATTTGATTGGGATATTGAATTAGATATAGGGTGAATTGTTGTGAATTACTAAAAACTAAAAACAGGTTTGATGAATTGAGAACTAATTAAACCATAGATGGGTGATTTAATTGATTAGTTCCGACTATTACAATTTTGTTGTTAAGGAAGTTACAGCAATAACCCGGGGTTGTTTCTTGGACTGTGGAATGTAGATTTCTTTTTTCTTTTTGTTATGATATAATTACAAGACACGGAAAATAATGAAACGGGACATAAAGATAGAATAAGAATAGTCTCGCTCTTAAGTATGATCCTATTATAAATCTCTTGATTAAAAATTAAAATTTAAGGTTTAAAGTTAAGATAGAGAAAATTTAAAATAAAATATATTTTTAAAGTGTAGGATTTAAGGTTTAAGATTTAAAATTAACATTTTTAATTTAATTTTCAAGTACTTTTAAGTACGGGGCATAAATGAAGTCATGCTCGGAGGCAAAGGGAATTTGTTCATAAAAATAAAGCACTTTGGGTTTTTTCTTTATTCACTATTTTCTCTCAAAATATATAAATTACTTAATTATTGAATAAGTATTTTTTTGACAAATTTTAATTTTATTTTTAATGTTATTTAAAAGGGAAGGAAAGATTCTAAGAGAAGAAAGTGACGCTTTTAGTAAGTCTAGAACTCATAATCTAATAAAATATGAGGAAACAAAGATGAGTAGCTTAACCAACTGGAGAAATGTGTTTGCTCGAATAAATTCTATTATAACCACTAAGTGTTATCAATCAAATTAATTATGGTTATGAACAAGGAAAAGAAGTAACATGTCCGTTAACAAAATTTTGTATGATTATATATTTGATCCATATTACTTATATGTTCTATTAATTTAGTTTTAGTTTTAATTTAATTAAAAATTAATTATCCAATAACATTAAGTGAAAAATTTTAAAACCAAATGGGAGGAATGAGAAGGCTCCGGCCATTAAGCTAAATGTTATTTTTGGTTTAAGAATGTAAGAAGTACTTAAACTATTCTTAGAAATTAATTAAATTATTAAATTATTTTGTATTCAACTAAGTCTTTGAATCAATTAAGTTTTTTTATTAACATTTATTGTTGAATTTAACAGATTTTTTTGGATCAGTTGGTATAACGGTCACGCTATAATATTGTCACTTGACATTTTAAATTTTTTTATTTTATTAAAAAATATTTAAAAGTCCTAAAAATTCTAAAAAATATAAAAAAAATTAAAAATATGTAAATTCACCTAATAGAACTATAGTTTATCATGTGACAAAAATATCTAAAGAAAAAATATATCAAAGGGTTTAATTAATTCAATTTATTAGTTCAAAAGCTTAATTTAATGAAAAAAATATGATTTAATTTTCTTTTAAAAGTTCAAGTACTCTTTGCGCATGTCAAGTGCAATGCTTGTTATAATTCGACAATATATATATATATATTAAATTATAGTTAATAAATTATTAATATAAGAATATATAAAGTTGTATTCTTAATTTAAAAATATATAATAAACTATTAATATATAATACTATGTTTTTATTTAACAATATATAATAAAATAATAATATATTTAATAATATTTATAATTTTCAGAAAATATTTAATAAATATATAGTATTTTACATATTAAGCTTTTAATATAATATGATCTTGCTTTATTTACTATATTCTCTCAAAATATATGATTTTTCTACTGTACATTTTAAAATATATTTTTTTCTCAATTTATAGTAAATTATCATTTTAATTTGAGTTTACTTTTAAATTATTAGTGTCTAATAATAACATGTTATGTGCTATGTTTTTATTTTTAAGATAAATAAAATTAAATAAGAGTTTAACAGTTAAATTGAAGAAATAAATTTATACTATAAAGTATAAAAATATACACTTTTGAGAGAGAAAATCGTAAATTAATATTTTCTAAGCAAAAAGATAAAGTGGTTTAAATACTTAAAATATACGTACGATAAAAACTTAGAAGCTTAAGGGATAATCTAAGATCTAAATGCATATAAATAATTATAATGAAATTTATATATATATAAAAAAGAGATATAGGTGTGGGTAACATTTTCAGAGACAGAATGGGAGCTGAAAAGTATTCAAAGGCAAAAGCTTGTCCTAGATTTCGGTAAAAAAAAAAACAGCTTGTCCTAGATTTTCAACAAAGTAGAGAGACAGTCATGATGACTCGTGATCCGTACAAAAATCTAGTAATAACTATAACTTAGTTATAAAATAAATGTTTAAATTGTTTTTAATAAGTATTTAAAATATTTTTTTATTTAAATAAGTGTTTAAAGTTTTATTTTTAGCTGAAATAAGTTCTTAAAATATTTTTTGTTGAAATAAATGCCTAAAATTTTATTTTTAATTAAAATATGTATCAAAATTAGTATCTCAGTTAACTTTAAAACAAATCAAAAATAAAATTTCAGACATCTATTATAAAAAATATAATTTAAGTACTTATTTTTTTAGTTTAGCATGATAATAATAGCAAAGTGCATGACACACTTCTTGTTATTTCATCAAGGCCTGATAATAATAGCAAAGTCTATTAATTTTTTTTGAATAGATAAACATATGACCTGATATCTTTAATTAAAAATGGTATCACATTTTTATTGGCTCTTTATTTTTTAACAGAACTAACTTTTTTTTTTTATAAATAGAACTAACTTTTGGTGGCAATTTGGGTATGAAATTAAAGTTTAAGCACTTTTGAAAAAAATAGGTGCCACGTTGGAAAAAATAGTGTAGTTTAGGGGTAATTTATCAATCAAGCCTTTTATCAATAAGATTTCAGTTTAATAGCCTAAATATTATGAGTGGATTTGAGTTTAAATTTATTTTGATATAAATCTTATTATATGTAATTTTTATATAGATATATTTTAGTTTTCGGTTTTTATCGTGCATTATAATAATTGATTATAATTATAATTATTAGGATATTCTGTAATTGTAATTATGAGTGTACTTGTAATTGTATCTATAACATTAAAAATCATTTTTTTTATAAATTTAAAAGTTAGACTAATAATTTATAGGTTTTTAATCAATATAAAGAAGTTAAGAACTCAATAAAAGTATCAATCTTTTTTAAAAGGATAAACCTTAAAATTATATGTAACTTTTATTTAAATGATGATGTATGGGAATTTTGATTACAATACAATTATACACATAAAGTTCAGATATTTTTATTTAAAAATTCATATATACAATATAGATAATTATTTGGTACATAGTTAATGAAAAAAATCACGAGTAATGATAAAATCATAAAATTATTATTTTAATAAATTTAAGAATTAAAAATAAAATAATAACATTGATCATCATTTTAATCTCTCTTGTGGTCTAAAAAAAATCATTATCTACCTAATAATAATATAATAATCATTTTATATACATTGAGTTAAAATGTTGTAATCACTCATTTTTGTTCAGGTTGTAAATATTATATTATGATAATAATTATATGTATGCCTATGTATACGAGTCTATGCATTAAAGTTTGTATGTATGCATGAAGTATCTATGCCTAGTATATGTTTGAATGTACGAGTGGTAATATGTTTGAATATCGTATTGTATGCTTGTGCATGTACGTATATTATCGTATGTGTGAATGTATATGTATAAATATAAGTATGCATGTATTATTTGTTAGTTATATTAATATTTAATTGCATGTATGTATGTATTATTATATGTTGCATATATTAATTAATGTTATTACTATTATTAATTGGTGCTAATTGGGTTGTAATTAAATATTAAAAGAACAGATTAATTATGAAACCCAAATATTATTTTATTGTCCAGTCCAAATACAAAACCCATAAATAAATACAAGACCTGATCGGCCCAATCCAATTAACCTAAAAAGCCCTACTTTGGTCCGATAACCCTAACACTTTATTCTCCTTTGCGCAACTACATTTAGACCGTTGGATCACATTGCGAGACCGGTCGTCTTCTATGCGCCACGTGTCACGATCATGTGCTACCACGTCTCTCGCAGATCGCATCCAGGCTGTTCATCTTTAAGCGATCTCAGCCGTTGGATCAGATCTGATTCAACGAACGAGATTAAATCTGGCCGAAATGATTTTTCATCTTTCTCACCCCGATGGCAGCCACTCCGCAGTACCACCAGCACCTCAACCACCAGGCATGCGCACAGAAAAGAAAGAACAAGATGTCAGTGCCATTATCATTAACAGAGCAACCACTCAATGGTTGCTTAGCCATGTAAAAGAAAAGCAAAATATAAAAAGAGAGGGTGTAAAAAGTATCTGTAATGGGGATTTCCAAAAAAATCAATAATAACAAAAAAATTCAGAGTTTACTGGTAATCTTCTCCCCTTTTTTCTCTTCTTTACATGCATGTTTCGAAACGATAACAATAAAATAAAATAAAATAATATATACCGAGATTCGAATCTTACCCTTGTCGACCGTCAGTCTTTCCCTTGACCGGTAACAAGCCGAGCATGGTGAGCCGGTGAAGGGGGAGGTCAAGGGTTTTGTTTTTAGTTTCATGGTTCAATATAAAAAATAGTTTTGGGGTTGTTTTTTAGATCTAAAAAAGAGGGGGCTAGATTTTAAAATATGGAGGTCAGATTCGAGTTTTAAGGACAAAGATGAGTCATTTGAGGTGTTTTTTAGGGTTTGCCGCCGCCAATGAGCGGCGGCCGGCGGTGACAAGGGGTGGCCGGTGCAGAGGTTTAGGGCCGGCTTCTGGGTTTTGCTTGAGTGGCGGATTAGAGAGTGAGGTTTTTTTAGAGTCAAAAATTTTAAATGGGTAAAGGTCCAAATCTCAACTGGATCCGGTTTATTTATAGGGTTTTGATTTTCTAAAAATGGTTTAATTATCTCTTAAGGACTTCCGCCCTTTGAAACTTTTCACTACGAGCTTGCCGCATGGTCCAATTACAGGATCAGTCCTCCAGTATTTCCCAAAGCTTGCGATTAGTCCCTAAATCGAATGAAAACAGATTTTTAAAGGCAAAACTACCCCATAAGTCCCCCGTCTTTCTTATATTTTCAAAAGTTCTCTGCCGCTTGGTTTAATTGCTCTATTGGTCCCCCTAAGTTAATGGCAGTTTCTAATTTTACCACCAATCTTGCTTTGTAATGTTAAAAGGGAAAATATCAATTTTAATCCCCCTCTTTTTTACAGTTTTTAATCAAGTCCCTTTTCTATCAGTTTAAAGCTGTTTTCCTTTGGTTTAATTCCTTTTTAATCCGTCTTTTTATTTCATTTAACTCCAGCCCTTTTTAGCTTTGTTTAATGGTTTATGTATTTGTTTCTCATTTATATTGTTTTACCATATTCTTGCTCATATTTGTTTACATGTTATTTATGTTTTTTATGATTTGTATATATCGATATGTTTTTTTATTGTATTATATGTGTTGTTAATATTGTCTTTACTTGAGCATTATTTTAATTTTTGGTATTATTGTATGTATCATTTTATACAAATGTTATGTACATATTAACTAATGTTCTATATTATATTATATGTTACATATCATTATATTATTTTTGTACTAATATGTTATATCTTATGTTGTATATACTATGGTCATACATGTATGGATGATTTGTTTTTGTTTACTTTGCAATATATGTATATGTTTTTTACTTACTAGTCGTTTATCTTTTATATTTTATTTATTTTAATTTATTCTTGTTCATATTTATTGCATTTATATTTTTCACGCATAGTTTTAGGCCTTTTTAATCCCGGTATTCTAGTGGGAGCGTCATCCCGGTCTCCGGGTGTCATCTCCTTTGGTACCGTAGATCGAGGCAAATTTGTTAATGTTCGAAACATGTTTTTAGGAATTAATAATTAAATTAAACCGGCCTTTTATTTTTCTTTATAAACATGATACGAATCTATTGGGTACTAATTTTGGGCGTAGCGGGGGTGCTAACCCTTTCTCGTGCGTAATCAACTCTCGAACCCAATTAAAATCTCTGGTTTTGTTTTTCAGTGCCCGGTCTACCTAATCCAAGTGACCGGTGGTGACTCCATATTTTCCAAAATACCGAGTTTTTCTAAAAATTCCATTTTTTAATATTTTGCAATAAAAGCGAGAAATACTCCCAAACACGATTTTACGATTTTTTTAATATTTCGTAGCGGCCTTCGATGCTTAGAAAAAAATAGTCGCTACAAATGTATGAATAGTTGTTATTTTTTAAATTTACCTTATACAAAAGTTTTTTAATAGTTTTAAGGTGATTATAATGTAGCATATTTTCATATTTTTTTATCCCTCTGATAAGGCGCACACACCTTATAAACAAAATTATTTAAATTCGGATCTTTTAAAATAAATATTATTCTTTTCTTCGCTGAGATCAACCGTTAGATTCTGACCTAAAAAAGTTTGGTGAGTGTTTGATGAAATAATTGGTATATTAAGAATCTAAAATAGTAATTTAATTTGGTTGTCCATTTACCACTAACCCCCTTTCTTATTGCTTATGCTTTTTTTTATCAACCTAATACCTTTGTCGGGTAGAATAATGAAAAAATATATATTATTTTGAGAAAAATTTTAAACGGTCGTTGCACACCGCTAAACACCATTAACGCTTAATACCGCTGAACACCATTAAATTGATTAATAAAAATTAAAAATCTCAAGGAGTCAACATATAATTAATAATTTTTTTAAAAAAAATTAATTAAATTATTTTTCATATATATTATATTTTTAATATTTATTTTCAAAGAATAAGATCTAATTCTGCATTATCCCCAAACCCTACATTCAACACTAAATATTTTAATCTTTATTTAATTTTTTTTAAATAGCAGCTGCTTTGTTGATCACCTTAACAATTGCAATGGTTATTATGGGGGCTCGAAAAACCATTAGAGATGATGATTCGGAGTTGGGTGACTCATTGCCATGGCAATTCACTCCCTTCCAGAAGTTAAATTTCTCAGTAGAGCAAGTTCTGAAATGCCTAGTAGACTCCAATGTGATAGGTAAAGGGTGTTCGGGGGTTGTTTATTGTGCTGATATGGACAACGGAGAAGTCATCGCAGTAAAGCTCTGGACAGCAACAATAGCACCATCCGATGGATGCAACGAAGAGAAAAGCGGGGTCGTGATTCCTTCTCGGCGGAGGTGAAAACCCTTGGTTCAATTCGTAATAAGAACATAGTTAGATTTTAAAATTTTTAAAATAAAGATTAAAAAATATAGGGTTTAATGTAGGGTTTGGGGATAATGCAGAATTTGATCTTATTATTTGAAAATAAAAATTAATATATATATAATAATTTAATTGAAATTTTATTTTAAATAATTATTAATTGTATGTTGAGTCATTGAGATTTTTAATCTTTATTAATCAATTTAATGGTGTTCAGCGTTAGTGGTGTTCAACGGTGTGCGACTAGGGGTGTTCAAAATTTCGGTTAACCGAATTAACCGACCGAACCAATTTTTTTTTCCGGTTAATCAGCCGGTTAATTTTAGGTTCGGTCGGTTAACGGTTAATGATTTTTTTCTAACTTCAGTTATCGGTTAATTCGGTTCAAAATCGGTTAATTAACCGAATTACCCAAATTTTTTATATTTTATATATATTTATTTTTGGTCACTAAACTTTAAAAAATTATAAAATGATCATTAAACTCTAAACATTTAAAAATTATAAAATGATCACTAAACTTTATCAAATTAGCACAAAATGATCATTAAATTTATTAAATTATTAAAAAATAATCATTAAAATTGTCAATATTTATCAATAATTTATAATGTGCAATAAATCAATGATCATTTTGTAATAATTCGATAAGTTTAATGGTTGTTTTATAACTTTTGAAAGTTCAGTGGCTAAAAAGATTATTTTAACATAGTTGAGTGACCATTTGTGTAATTTACCCAAAATTTTATAACAAATTTCGGCTAACCAAATTAATCGAACTTTTTTCGGTTCGGTTAACTGTTAATAGGAAAAAAAATTCGGTTAATGAAATTTTGAAAGTTCGGTCGGTTAACCGAACCGACCATTTGAACACCCCTATGTGTGACACACGTAGTAGACTCATCCTTATTTTGTTATATAAAAACACTAATTGATTATTGCTTGTATATACAAAAAAATCTTTCAAAATAAAAATATTTCTATTCATATATTGCCCAAATTCGTTGGTTGAGGTCAATGGATGTATGAGATTAACATTAGAAAGTATAAAGATTATCACTTAAAAAATAAGAAAATAATATTAGCCATTTATTATCATTGTAACACCCCGGTTTTGGGCCTAGCGGATTTGAGGTTTATTAGACGGTCCGGTGGATCGGGTTAGAGATTCGAGTTAGATTCGGGATCGTATATTTTTTGGTAAGATAAAAATATGGAAATAGTTAAAAATCATCTTTTAATATATATTTATTTTTGGTGGAATCAATTTTAGAAAAGGGAATTTGGAAATATGACATTTTGGGTTAGTGACCAAAATGCAATTTTTGGAAACTGTTTTAAAGTGACTAAAATCAAAAGGGTCAAATCTTTAGAATCCTTAAAGATCTAATCTACCAAGTGTTTGTTGGTGGTTTCTCCCTTCAATTAAATCATTTTAAACATGTGTTTTAAAAGGGTGTTAAGAAGGATTAAATATCTAAAGTTAGTTATTAGCTTTTAAAAGAAATTTACGTAACTTTTTCCTAAACCTTTTCTCTCAACTTCTTTTCTTCCAAACACTCAGAATTCCATCAAAATCCAGAGGTGAGGGACTCTTTTCACTCAGATTATTGATTTTAATTTGATTCTTTAACTTTGTTTTGCAAAATCTCATTGAAATCTTATGTTTTCTTAGCTTTAAACAAGCCAATTGAGGGAGAAATCACATAACAGAGGTAAGGTCCATGATCTCCTCTGTTAAATGGTTCTTTATTGATATTTCCAAGTATTTGATCCTTGATTTATAAGTTGTAATGTGATTTTAATGTTTTATCAATGTTTAATTGAGTTATTTTGGAAATATTGATGAAACATGGTAATTTTCGAAGTGGATTTGATTTCCAGTATTTGAGATTGATTTAATATATGTTTTGGATGTGTTTTGATGTTGATAAGTTGTTTTTATCAATAGAATCCCGAAACTCTTGAATCTCTAATTATTTAGGTTGCTAGATTTGAGTTGTTGTGGAGGTAATTGAGTTTAATCTTTGCTGGAGGTAAAAAGATGTTAGGAAAGGGTTTTTGGATGTTATTAGATGTTGTTGGGTTGAATTGTTGTTTTAAGTCTGGGTTAAGTTTCGGAAATGTTTGATGATGATTTCGGTATGTTTCAGATGGTTTTTGAGTGGGAAACTTGGGAGTTGCGGGAGATTGCTGATAGGCAATGGTTTGAATGCATTTTAATGCATTTATCCTCTAGTTTTATGTGTTTAAAAAAGGGACGAAGCTTGACGTTGTTTTGGTGGCTTTTCGGGAGCTTGTATCATGTTGGCAAGAAAGGCAAAGTGTATCGGTGAGTGGAAACTGGGTTTTAATGCTTTACAAAGGTTTGTAAAGGTTGTTGGGAGTTTAGGGTAAGCGTGAGACACTTACCTAAGCTCGAAAGTAAGTTTCCCTTATTTTGCTATTGAATATCGGCTTGGATATGAGCATGTTGTTTGCATGTTTTGGTGATAAACATGATATGATTTACTTACTGGAAATGCATGATTTTGAGTACATATGCAGGGGATTGAAAGTATATTAAATGCTATTGAGCATTGGTTTTCATTTCGGTTGGGAATTGTGTTATTGCATTGGCAATGAGATTTGCATATGTGATGTTTTGTTTAATGCATTGTAAAACAGTAAGTAAATGGTTTGAAAATGATATATTGGCTATGTGACAAGGTGAGAAAACAATCGGATATAGTTGGCATGCCATAGAATTAAAAGTGCACTATAAAATATGAACAAAATCGATCGTGACCATGGGTCCTTGAGGTATGGTGGTTTAACAAGGCCACTCGGACTGTTGGGACCTTATTTGGGGCATGCGGTTTAACTAGGCAACCCAAATTGATGGTGATCTTGCTGTTTAACCAAATCTTGCGGTTTAACTAGGCAAGGTTTGGGATATCATGCGGTTTAACTAGGCATGGTATGAGAGATCCGTGTATCCGATATGTGTATAGGATAAAGGTAGTCTATCTGTGTCACTATAAATGCCAATATATGTGAAAGTTCATGTGTTTGAACCTTGTTTATAATGCTTTGGGATTTAAGCATGGTTTATTTAAAATGCTTTGGGATTTAAGCATGGATTGTACATTATGTTGCATAAAGGTTATTATGTTTTGATTCGGTTGGAATCATGGAAAAATGCTTAGGTTATAAGCATGTTTTGGGGAAAGTAAGCATGTGGTTACAAATGGTTTTTAGTGCATCATTGTTTTATGAGCATCCTCACTAAGCGTGTGTGCTTACGCTCTCTTTTTCCTAATAATGCAGAGCTTTAAAGTTTGGGCAGCAAAGGCAAGGTTTGCAAGGATCCAAGAGATAAACTACTTTTGAGTATGAACTCGTTTATGTTTCCGGTTAATAAGGCAATGTGTTCGCCATGGTTCTTGGGAGTTGTAAATTTGTTGCATTGTGGTTTTTAGAATAATTCTATGCTGGTTTTTGATAATGGTTAGATGTTTCTCAGTTTGATGTTATTACTTGCCTGTAGTTGTGGTTGAATGGATGTATAGGTATGCATCTAGAGTTACCTTGTGGATTGCTATGTTGTGCTGGTTTGTCTAGGTTTAATATGCTATGTTGAGTGTGTTGGCATGATGTTTATGCTGAGAATGACCTAATTGTGCATTTTGGTATGTTTGGCAAAGTGGTCTAAGAAGCATGCCTCTAGAGTGGTCATTTGGAAGTATGAGGTTGTTTTGTTTGCCTAACCTTGGTATAAATTATAGTTTAGGTATGTTCAAATGTTGTTATGCATGTATGCAAGTTGCTAAGGGCCAATTGCAGCTAGAATTGTGTGAACAACCATCTAATTTTGACATTACAAGCCCAGGCGTACCGATACGCGGGGGACCGTATCGGTACGACTAGGCAAATAAGGCCAGGGTGTTTCGGTATAGGTAGGGCATTTTGATACGCCTAATGGTTAATGGAATTTCACTTTTTGGGAATGAGGTCGTGTACCGAAACACCATGTGACCGTATCGATACGGTGTTTAAGGATTTTAAAACATATTTTATACTCGAAGTGGCGTACTAGTACGGGTCTTGTCGTATCGAAATGATGAGTTCACAACCGTATTGATACGAGACTGAGTGTATCGATACAGATACCGTTGTTTCTGTTAATGTCTTGGAAAGGCAGTTCTGGTTTCTTTTGTTTTAGTCCCTGAAACTTGTTTTGCCAATTATTTGAGCATGGATGACCGTTTGAAGCTAATTTTTGACATATAAGCATGAAATGTACTCAATTAAAGGTTGGTAACTTAAGAATTAGAAAAGCCCTTTTATATTGCAGAAAGTATGTTTTGGTCCCTAATTTGTGTTTGTGGCCAATTGGATGTCGTTACGATGCCCGATTGAGATGAGTACTCACACGTGGACAGTATGAACATGTAGGAAAGAATTAATGTATCTAGACAAGATAAAAGGAAAAATGGACATGTTTTAGGTTTAATCTTCCCGATTTACTTCGGTAAACCTAATGTAGCTTACTCGGTTCGGTCTTGCGACTAGGCTGGTCGAGGGGGTTACAATCATCATCCAACGATCCATAAAAGGTGTAAACGTAATTGAATTTTACACAATGTAAGTGGACCCTAACCCATATATATATGTATGTACAATATATATGATTGCAATGAAACCTTTCAAATAAATTAATGGGTTAAAGTATAGCAGAAGTTCCTCTACTATACTTAAAAGTTTATTTTAGTACCTCTACTATAAAAATAAATATTTTATTCCCTACACGTCTGAAAAGTTATCATTTTGATCCAAAACACTAAATTTATTGATAGTTGGCTTAAATGTTTTGGTTTAAACAATCTTTAGGTCCCTCTCAATTTTAAACTAGAACAAATTAATCTCATAAAACAATTTTTGTGAATTTTTATCAAAATTTTTAAATATTTTATGAAATCTAAATGCAAAATTAATTTATATTCTAACTTCAAACTCCATTGTCTTCACTTACAATAATATTACAATTACAAGTCAAAATATAAAAATATTTTAAATGTTTAATTATAAAGAGCACATAGTTTTTTATTAAAATATTTGGATTCAAAATGAAAGTAAGGGTTTAATTGAAAAAGATGATACAAAAATCATAAAAAATATTTAAGATTTCATTAAAATTTTCAAAATTATGAAATTATATTTTGATAAAAATATTATAAATTTATACAAAATTTTGGTTTATTTATTAAAAAAGTATTCAATCATAGTTGGACATGTGTCATGTACTGAAGAGAAATGCCAACACCATCGTAGATCGTTATTATTTATTTACTTTCAAAATGTACACTTTATTATTAACAAATGTTAAAAAATTCAAATATTCATAAATTGTTCAATTTATTTAATACACTTTATTAAATATCGATTCAAATGAAAAATTATATATTTTATAGTTAGTTACGTACACTATTAATTCATTTATTAATAAAGTAAATAATTTATTAATCCATGTATTTAACTTCAATGAAAAGGAAAAATGTACACCGCGTTGTCATTTGTTAATAAATTATCCACTTTAAAATTATTATTATTATTATTATTAAAATATATCAAGAGCGATCAATTTGTTCAATTTCAAAACTGATAAGGACTTAAAGGGTGTTTAAACCAAAATATTTAAGCCAACTATCAATAACTTTAGTGTGTTGGACCAAATGTTACCTTTTCAAACATACAAGGACTAAAATGTTCATTTTTACGGTTGAAGAAATGTTAACTTTTCAAACGTATGAGGATTAAAATATTCCTTTTTATAGTAGAGGGACTAAAATAAAATTTTAGGTATAGTGCAAGGACTAAAATGAATTTTAAAGCAGAGTAAAAGGGCAACAATATTTATTTTTATAGTAGAAGGACTAAAATAAACTTTTAGGTATAGTAGAAGGACTTCTAGTATACTTTACCCTAAATAAATGTATATACAAATAATTATAGGTGAAGTTGTGAAAGGCTTGTATAGAAAAAATGTTGGTCATGTATTTGAATTTCATGTAATGATTTTTTATTTGTTTAAAAATTTGTATACAAATAAATGTATAATGATATTTATATTTTGGTTATTTTCTTATTGAGTTTATATCGATTTGACTCATGATATCAACTTAGATTTACTTAATAGTATATGGCTCTGTTTGGTAAGCAATTTTTTGAGCTAAAATTAGAGGTTTAAAGCATTTTTAGAGGTTTGACCAATCAAATCCGCTAATTTAGATGTTTGGTAAATAATGGATTGTAATAGCGGATTGGAGCGAAACCTTGCCCTTTTGAAAAAGCTCCTTTTATGAGCTTTTTGAGTAGAGGTTTGAATAAAATAATTGTAAAGACTCTTTTGTCCTTGATAATTATAATTTTTTTCTAAACAACATAAATTTGAATAACTAATAAAATTTTAAAAATAATTTCATAAATAAGAAATAAATTCTTTTATCGGCAAGTAAATATGATTTTATTGAAAATAAGAAATTAATATATAGATTAATATATATTTAAATTTAATAATTATTAAAATTATACTAAAAAGAGAATTTCACAAATAAAAAATATATACATCTTTCATATATGCTTAGTAATGATATTAAAAAATTAATTTTTATAATCCAATTAATATTAATAGATACAAAATATTAATAACTAATAAATTATTCAAACAAGTATTGAATATAATCATGTCCTTATATGTCATTTTGTTTGTTCAAATAATCAAACAGCTATCAGCTATCAGTTAATTTTACCAAACACTTCTATACAATCAGCTAAGACAATCTGCTAGTTAAATCAATTAATGCTATTAGCAATCAACTATCAGAACCCGTCGAGTTTGGGTATCGTACCCATCCCTAGTTGTCACATTAACATGTTAACGACAATAGACAAATGTCATGTTACCGCTTAGTGTCCGTTAATAATCAATCGTTTTAATGGCAAAATGACAAAATGCCCCTCAATATTTGTATGTTTTGTCATTTGACTCCATATTCTTTTTTGGAGCAAACAACCCCAATGTTTTAATTTGGTCCAAATATGCCCAAGGTCGTCCCTGGCCCAGGGCAATAGGGGCGCCAATGATAAAAAAAATTAAAATTATAGTTTTTAGCTGTTACGGGTGGATAAAAAAAAACCAATGATGAACATATATATAGCTGGAGAAGTTTTGAGGGCCCCAATAACAAGTATTAAAAAATTAAATCGTAAGAGTATGCTCATGTTAATAAATATTGGGAGAAAATCGGGCCCCTAATAATAAGTATTAAAATAATTTAATTTTTAAGAGTATGTAAGTAATAACAAATATTAAAATTAAATTTTTTAATATTTGTTATTAGGGGGCCTATTTTTTCAACTATTTATTATTATGAGCATACTCTTAATTTTTTTTCAATACTTGTTATTATAGACACACTCTTAAAATTTATTTTTTTCAATACTTGATATTATAGACATGTATTTAAATAGGGGTATGTAACCGCAACAGAGATCATTATATAGAGGTGGGACACCATCCAAAACCACAATCCCTGCAACCATTATGTCCACAATAGTATATGTTATTAAAAATTTTCACAATTGCGATACCCGCAATGATAGAAATAATATTTGTTATGTTTGCAACCGTGATAAACGCAACATGACCAAATATACGATCGCAACCGCAATTTAAATCCCTAATTTGGGGCCCAATTTTTAGGTTCGACCTAGGGCGACTAAAATCTCAGGAACGACCCTGAATATGCCCATGTTGAATGGAAATTGCAAGTCACTGATGGTTAACGGCTGATTCTGACTGGACTTGCCACGCGTTAAGATCTGCTGATGTGGCATATGTCACGTCAAATTTTTTTAAAATATTTTATTATACCCTTCTTTATGGTGACACGTGGCTGACTATCATGGTGAGACGTGGCCGAACTGGATGGTGACACATGGCAAATATGATGCTGACACGTTAGCAGATCCTAACACGTAGCAAGTCCAATCAACATCAACTGTTGACCGTCAGTTGATTGGAAGTTTCCATCTAGCAGGGACATATTTTGACCAAATTGAAACGTTGGAGGGTTGTTTGCTCCAAAAAAAGAATAGGGGGCCAAATGACAAAACATGCAAACATTGGGGCATCTTTTGTCGTTTCGCCTTTTTTAATTTAAGTGGGTTAATTAATCGTGAAATTTTTAAATAAGGATTTAGGTAAAGTGTCATTTTACACAAAAATTTACTTGATTCTCGTTTAATTCACAAGTAACTAAGCCTTTTTGTTGATATGATCGAATTTAGATAAAAATGTTTGGTCATGTCATATCCTAATTCATGACATATTTTTGCATGAATTGTCAGTGATTCAATTTAAAGAGGAAATTAGATATATGTATTGTATTTTTATTATTTTTTCATGTCTAAAGTATTATTTTAAATTTATATAATTCTTTATTCATTAATAATTCATTTCACATAATTTTGAAGGAAAATATCTTATGCATTGACGGTGGAAATGAAAACTTTTTTACACACGTCTTAGTTTTAGGGTTTAGGGACCTAGTTTAGAGTTTGGGTCTAGGAATTGAAGTGTGTTTAGAATTTAATGTTTCTTGTTAGAAGTTAGGATTTAGGGTTTAGAGGTAAGGGTATATGTTTAGGGTAATATGTTTAGGGATTGTAGTTTTAACCTATAAACCATAAAATTTAACACTAAACCCTAAATTCTAAGTTCTAACCCCACCCCTAAATTTAAATCTCATACGCTTGAACCCTTAAACGCTAGACCCTAAACAAAATTCTTAAATCCTAAAAATAAGGCGCTTGTGTAAATAAAGTTTTCACACGCGCTTGTGCATGAAATAATAACATATTTTTAATATGTTAATATATTGATTTTATGCTACGTTTGTGACATGATTTTTTAATTATTTGGGTTTTTTTTCTTCAAATTTCCATAGTTTACATAATTCAACTTTTCAATTTAAGTAGTTTTAATTTTAATTCGACGAATAGAATATAGTATCATACACAGAGAAATATGATCCACTTATCTGTACATGGCGTAATTAACAAAGTTGAGTTTTATAAGACATTGAAAAAGAGAACTTTTTTGTATGGTGGGGAAGATGACTAGCAACCAACAAAACTTTCCCCCTACTTTCTTATTAGTTGGGATTGAATCAATTAGATTGAATTAGGTGGGACTTTACTTCCAACATTGTAATCCAAAAATTTATTTCCATGTCCAGTATTTATGAAATGAGTAGTTAGATTACAACTCAGAATATTTTAAAGGGTTAATATTTGATGCACATATAGTAAAAAACTTTTTTTCCACATGTATGTCTATTTAAGTTTTAAAACATAAAATTTAAATTCTAAACGATAAATTTTAATTCTAAATTTTATACATAAACCCCTAAACTCCAAAATCTAAACTAAATCTTTAAACCTTAAAATAAACATACTTTATAAAGTGGAGTTTACACTGACAATGCATTAAATATTTTTCTTATTTTTTAAAAGCTATTTTATAAATTATTATTAATAAATTTAAACAAGATATAAAATCATTTATTATTAAATAATATTTTGAGCTATATAGGCACAAGTTAATATTTTAAAAAATCTTGTCCAAAATTCAATTTCAAGTCTATAATCCCTCCTCGAAATTATTCGTTGGTTGAAATTACTTGAGTTAACATTAATTTTTCCCTTTTCCTCGTGCAAAAGAAGTCGCACTTAGATGATATAAAAATAAAAAAATATATATCAAATTCCAAAATTCAAATTTCCATAATTTTGTGAATGGATTGAGCTAAGCACCGTATTCTAGTGTGACTTTTTTTTTTTAATTTTCAATATATTCATTGAAACGAATTCAATAATTAATTTTTTAATTTTATTTACCTATATAAAAATAAATGTTAATCACAAATTATAAAGATAGTATGGGTTTTTCTTTGATTTGATACATTTGATTGTTAGGTGATTTATGGGTAAAGATTCTTATCTAATGAAACTTCAGTTAATCTTATAAATTTAGTTTTGTGGGTTTACAGAGAAGGACCTTTTTGGTTCATTTAGGGACATTTATAGTTAAGTTATGGTGTCACATATTTGGCAATTATGGAAGGTTTAATTAATTGGGTTTATCTTGAAACATAAATATGCGAGTATTAGCCATTCATTTGGATTTCTTAATAAAATGCCAATGTTTTAAATAATCGTGATTAAAACTCGACAAATGGCCCAAGAAAAAAGAGGATGATGTTGATCTTAAGAGACTCGAATTTAAATTATTTTGTTTGGGCATAAAGTCAAAAAATGCCCCCAACGTTTGACTGAATAGTTACTTTGGCCCCTATTCTTTTTTTGGAGCAATTCAACTCTCAACGTTTTATTTTGGGTGAAAATGGCCCATCTGCGGATGAAAACTGTCAGTCAACTGACGGTAAATGGCTTGAAATGACGTACAAACCTATATGACAGTGCAAGCTGACATAGCCGTATCATATAGACAAATGTGTTGACTTGAAAAAATGTTACATCAGTCAAAAAATAATAATTTTATAAAATTATATAAAATATAAAATAATTTTTTGCTGTTGACTTATCATTCTTTCAATTAATTTCAAATTGTTTACCGTCAATTTTCTAATAATTTTCATCCGCAGAGGGGCCATTTGACCCAAAATAAAACTTTGAGGGTTGAATTGCTCAAAAAAAAGAATATGGGCCAAAATGACTATTCAGTCAAACGTTGGAAGTATTTTTTTAACTTTATGCCTTTTGTTTGTAAGATATGTTTGCATTGTCAAAGAATTAATAATATTTATGAACAAATACTGTAAATTGTAATCGCCTTAAAACTGTTAAAAAACAAGTAATCGTACTTGATGAAAGTATTAATTGTGATCATTTTATTTTTAAAATAAACTACTATTTGATACACTAATAATTTTTTATAAACGACATTGATCCATTGTCATGTATATTATTTATTTAAATATTAATTGAAGTTATATGAGGGTAAACTAAACCACACATGACATCTTTTATACAATGCTTATACTACACAAATCCTTTCTCACGTATAATTTTACGATCAATATTTGATTAAAAGGATAAACTTTAACACCCAAAAAAATCTTAAATAATATATATGAAAAATATTTCATGCATTGGTGGTAGAAAAAAAGGTGGATCTTGACATTCAACTTTGAGGGGAGCCATTATATATACAAAGAGAAATTTTTACAATTTTGCAAGATCTTAAAACAAATTTTTCAAAAATTGGAAAGCTATTATATATATATATATATTAATTTTAGAGGACTACATAATAATTTTTCTTCTCGGCTCCACAGAGAATCCGCCTCTGGTAGAAAACTTATTTTCTACTACTAGGGTCCTTATTAGGGTTTAGAAATTTAGTTTATGATTTAAAATTTAGAGTTTACAATTTATGAGTTAGGGTTTAAGAATTAAGAATTTTAATTTTAATTTTTAAAGTAAAATTAAAAATATATTTTTATTGTTAGTGCATAAAATAATAACTCATATATAAAACTATTTGTAACCATTTATTATTTCTAAAAATATATCATTCGATTAGAACAATAATTACAATCATAATACCATTTCTTTAGTCACCATGTCATGCAAAAAACTATTTGTAAACTGGTAAAATGCATGTCAGCGAAAGAAAAAACTTGTAAAATGCATGTCCTTTATAATCAAATGGGTCAAAATATGTTTCCAATCCCTGTACTTTAGCAATGTTTGAGTTTCAGTCCTTCTATTTAAAATTTTTAAAATTTAAATCATTTTACTTCTTTGATTTAAAAATTCTAGTCTTCTTGTTAATTCCATTAATATTTTTGTCAAAATTTACTTTCTATTAGATATGCTTATTGGATCCATAATTATTAACTTTTATTCTTAGTATTATATGGGTGCATCGATAACCATTTTTGATGGAAAATATTAACCACGTCAATAAATAAACTATTTTTTATTTTACTGAGATTATTATATCGTTATTTCTTAATGAGAAACTTCGGATCTTTTGAAATTGTCAGAAAAAAATATTTTTTTACATGCAATAAATTGAGAAAAAGACAATATTGTATTAATGAAATGAAGGGCAAAATTTAATAATTATTTGATACTTAGTTAAAAGTTCACCTTCCAAGCAATCGATTTAAGTGGGAATAAGATAGCTCAGGTCCAACTATAATATCCCTGTTTTCAGAGTTTCATAATATTTCTTATTTTCGAATCCAACTAAGAGGGGTTGAATTTGTTCACCTATCCTATTAAATAAAATTTTAACCGGTGTCACGAGTTAATTGAGTGTAGATCTGTTTAAGGATCGAGTTATTTATTCAAGTTTAAAGTTTTATTTAGAATCTAAAACTACTCAAAACAAAAAGATTGAGACCAAAAATTAGACTTAAACATATTTAAATTGTGTCTGACTTAATCATGAGATGTGATGTGGTAGTTGCTCACATCATCCCTTAACCATGAGGTTAGGAGTTCGATTCCTACCAACGAGAATGAAGTATATTTTATGGCCAGTTGTTTACCTCTTAATGAGAGCACCCACGACGAGTTGGGGTGTGCATTATTCGGTTTTAACCGAATTAACCGACCGAACCGAATTTTTTCGGTTAATTCGGTCGGTTAATTTTAGGTAGGTTCGGTTAACGGTTATTTTTTTTGGAAAATTCGGTTATCGGTTAATTCGGTTCGAAACCGGTTAATTAACCGAATTAACCAAAATTATTAAATATTAAATATTATATATATTACATATATTTATTTTTGGTCATTAAACTTTTAAAAATTATAAAATGATCATTAAATTTTTTGATATATTATAAAATGTTCATTAAACTTTTATCAAATTAGTATAAAATAAAAGTTCAGTGACTAAAAAGGTCATTTAGCATAATTTAGTGGCTAATTGTGCAATTTACCCAAAATTTTATAATAAATTTCGGTTAATTCGAAAACCGACCGAATTAACCGAAATAATTTCGGTTCGGTTAATTCGGTTAAGGCTAATTCGGTTCGTTAATGGTTAAAGTTCTAAAAAATTCGGTTAACCAAATGCACACCCCTAGCGACGAGGAGATTAGTTACTACTATCAGACAATGAATATATTGGCTCAAACAAAAAAAAAATGTCTCGCTTGGTCTCTACATTCAAGGCCATGTCCACCCTTTCGGTTACTTCTCAATTTAGAATGTATTGTATTTTTTATATTTAAAAAAAGTAAAAATTTAATTTCAGTCATCCATTTCATCCGTCCATTTAAATTTATATGATAATAATATGAAAAATTCTACAATCACTATCCGCTATCAGCTAATATAATCCGCTATCTGCTAATTGCCAAACAATACCATAGAAATCTATTCATTACTTAATGCATATTTAAAGTCATTTTTATTTTATTTTTAACATATATATCAACTAAATTATTTATTTTGGTTATCAAAGATAAAGATATAGAAATATACTCATTACTATTTTTTTTATCTAAATAACATAAATAATATGAGTAAATTTGAGAAATGAATCATTTTCAAAAGTTATCATTTATAACTATCAAACAATATAATTATATTTAATGCTGATTTTTTATAATACAAATTTTAATCTCTATAAATATAATTTACCAAACAACACATAAATATCTTAGTTCAACTAAAACTTAAATAAAAATAAGAAAACACGTGAGAGGGAGAGGTTTGTTAATGCTTAATAGAAAGGGGCTTTGAATTAATTAACTAATTAATAATTAGTGTAATGAATTTGGTTAAGATATATTAATAATCAGTTGTGACATGAATAATGCCCGTTATCAATGTTCCATGTGCTGGGTTTCCCTTCAAAACAATTGCTCTATTTTTAATTATAAGATTGTATATCTTATTTTTAAGATAAATAAATAAATCTTGTTTTTTTAAATTTATTTGTTTTACAAACAAGAAATGAGTTGTATGAATGAACTATTAAATCACTAATTTTGGACAAGATCTTGTTGAAAGTAAAAGCTATAAATTCCGAACTTAAACCATAAAAATGGACATTTTTTTAAAAAAATGAGTTCAAATATTACGTTAGGTTACTGATCAGACTAAAATGCACGGATGAATTTATATTCAAATATTACATTTACTTTTTTTTATAATGTGTTACAGGGTAAGCTAATGACAAGCAATTACAAAAATTAGAAGGCATATATTTACACAAAATATTATTTAAAATATCTATAGATATTAGAATCCGAACACCAAACTAATTGGATGTCACATATTATAGATTGTTGTATTTATGTCACCTATTTAATATTTATTGGAAATTCACTTCATGGGATGAAAGAGTGAAGTGTGTAATTTTTTTTTATAATTTTCAAAAAATTTATAAAAAATAACTTAAATTATTTAAAAAAGTAAAATATTGAAAAAGAAATACCCTCCATTTTGCACACGTTATGCCACATGGCATGTTTCAGCATTCATACCCTTGGGTCCCTTAACCAGGGTCTTTGGATTTTTTCTTTACAAATTTTCGGGGGGAAAAAGGAAATACATCATTTGTTAAAATTAATTATTAAAATTTGAATCAAAGATTGGTGTCTCGTCCTCTTCAAAAACATAATTCTTCACGAATCAGGTACTAGAAAAAATCGAATTAATTAATATATTTTTTTATTATTTAAAAAACTATTAAATCAAAATATGATTTTTTTTTCTAAATTGAAATCATGGAGAGAGAGAGAAAGAGAGTAATACAATGAAGAGTGGAATTCAGATTTCAAAAAATTGGATCACACGTTCAATTTTAAGAAATACCATCTAATAAATTCGAGATTTGATTTTAACATCTATAATCTATTTTTTATCATTCGTTATAGTTTTTAAAAGAAAAGGATAAAATTTAAATTAATTTGAAATTTTGATTAAAATAATTAGGTTTACTGATATCGGATGTCAAATAAAAATATAATAAAAGAGTTTATAAGTAAATAAAGAGAAATTAATTATATATAACAAAAGATTTGATTTGAATGGTTCAAAGACAACTGTCATGCACATGCACATGGATGTGGGGAACAAAAGTAGGTGAGAAATGCAAGAGGAACAAGAAGGTTTATGGTTTCAAATCATCAACTGTCAAAAAGTCATATTGCCAATATAATATTATGTACTTACTACCACCCTATTTGTGGGAACCATGTTGTCATTTTGTTTCTTTATTCCATTCTTTTAATTCAATAATTTGAAAAAAACATATATGAGAAAATATTACATGCACGAATAATAAAAAAAGTTTTTTACAAACGAGTTGTTTTAAGATTTACTTCAGGGTTTATAGTTATAGTTTATGTTTTAGATTTTAGAGGATAAAGTTTACAATTTAAGGTTTTAGGGTTAAGGATTTGAACTTTAACTTTTTTAAGTGAAACCAAGCATGTTTGTGAATTTCTTTTCACTGTCATTGCATCGAACAATAACTATATATATTAAAAGATTGACAAAAAAGAAAAGATATATTAAAATAAACTCGACATAAATTATTAATGTATTAGTCATTAAATATAAGATATATATTAAATATATTAGCGGTGAAAACTAAAAGTTTCACAATTGTCTTAGTTTTTGAGTTTAGGGATTCAATTTAGGGCTTAAAGTTTAGTGGTTTAGTTGTATGAGTTTAGGATTTAGGGATGATGATTGGAATTTAGGGTTTAGTTTTTAGAATAATATGGCGATAATTTAGATTTTAACCCATAAACCTTAAATTTTAACCATAAACCATAATTTCTAACCACCATTCCTAAACTATAAACCCCTAAACCTTACCCTTAAACTGAATCTATAAACCCTAAACTAAGATGCTTGTAAAAAATTTTAATTTCACCGCCAGTGTATAAAATAATTAATCTTATATATAAATATAATTACGATTACATCAAAATATGCCATGGTTATTAAATGAATTGTATTTACTTTTTGTATTATGTCTTAAATTATCAAATTTTGTTATAAGTTGGGAGGATTTACAGATGTAAACAAATCCAGAGGCAGATATGCAGAGTGAGATGATGAATATTCCAGGGTTTGTTTATAATAAATAATTTGGAGCTAAAGCTGAAGAGTTGACAGACAGCTCTGCCTCTTCAAAACTCCAAAGCTTGAGAATTATTGAGAATGAACTCACCAATACTTCACAACTGCCCTTTTACTTTAATTGGGATTAATAATATAATATACAATTAGGTATGACAACGGGCCGGATCCAGCTGGACTCAGATCCAGACCCGCAGGTTTAGAAAATTAGGACCCAGATCCAGATTCAACGGATCTCACGGATCCGGGTCCAAAACGGGTCTATTAAAAAAAGACTATTCGACATATTTTTTAACGTAATAAAACTGCCATTGACTAATTTCACATCACATCTCCAATAGAGGAAATATTAATTTCAATACAACTAGTAACAGAATAAATAATGATAAACTAAAGTCTCAAAATAAACTCCAACACAATTACACAAATGTCTTTTGAATAACACAGACATTAAAAAATGTAGATCATGAATTCCATTGTCGCAAGCCGAGTACCGTACTTATACCTCCTTAGAGTGCTAGTCTTATCACTACTTAAATCATCAATATCCTAAAATAAACAACAATCAACCAAAGATAAAATTTTGTTTAATGAAAATAATATTTGTGAAATTTAAATATTAATATTAATGTGGGTTTTCTATAAATGGGTAAACGGGTCCAGGTCCGAATCTTAGTGTCAAATCCGGACCCAGATCCGTACTTTAATCAGAGGATCCAGATCCGTTGGGTCCAAAATTTTAGTATCCAGACCCTATAAAACGAATCTGGATCTACGAATTCGAGTCGGGTCCAAGATCCATTGTCATCCCTATATACAATACAGAGAGAAAATCTAAAATAGTTTCAAACTAAAATATTATTGGGTAAACTACACAAATAGTCCACCAATAACAGGGTGCTTTTTTATTGAGTTTTCCAACTATGAAAAGTTATAAAATGATCCCCAACTTTAAAAAATAACAAGTTGATCTAGTGTCGTTAAAAATTTAACATTAATGATGTGATAGTTAAAAAATGGGCATAATAACACATTTAGTTCTCAATTTTTACTCATTCTATCAATTTAACTCTTTTTTATTTAACCCTCCACTTCGACATTGCTTTCTTGCTTTGACGACCTTTCGTTCGACCTTCGTTCTATCTGATGATCGCTCTGTCCTATTTTCCTCGCTTGTCTGACCAGCCCACACCCTCGACTTATCCCCGCAGCTCCTCTTTGCCATACACTTTAAGTTGATTGGATGAGTAAATAAAGATGCCTAAATTTATTGAATTTTTTAGATTTAGGACTAAATTGATTGGATGCAATAAATATGACTAAATGTGTTATTATGCCAATTTTTGTTAACTGACATGTCATTAGTTGTTAAATTTTTAATGCATTGGTATAACTTGTTACTTCTTTTAAGTCAGGGGACCATTTTATAACTTTTCATACTTTGGGGACTTAACAAAAAAGTGCCATATAATTGGGGGACTATTTATGCATTTTACCTAATATTCTTTGTAAATTTTGTATAAAAAATATTAAATAAACAAAACAAACACCACTCTACCATTTTATAAGAGTATTGACATTTGTTGAAACTATTTTTAGACTAGGTAAAAATAGTTTGACGATTAATTTGAGAAATTAGGTTTTTCCTTTTTAATTCAGTTTTGAAAATAATTAATCTAGAAAAAATAGGTTTTCCTTTTTAATTTTATTCTTTGAAAATATTTTGGAGTCACCACCGGTCACTTTGGTAGACCGGATACCATAAAAACAACCAGAGATTCGTTTTTTTAAAATTAGAGTTCGGGAAACGGTTACTTGTGGGGGAAGGATTAGTACCCCACAAACACCCGATATCGGTGCCTTTAATTTTGCGTGGCATTTTGAGAATAATAATTTGAATTTAATTTGATCCTTAATTATTAACTTAGTTCGTGTTCCAAATGGAAATATTCCTCTTATAAGGAAATATATTTTTAAACTGAACATGAGATTGGAGACACCCAGATACGCTCAGGGCACCTCTATTCATATTCGAAAAAATACATTTTCAACATAAAAGGTTTTAATGCATGATTTATTATTGTATTGTTCATTTTAAGTGATAATATAAAAGGCTCTATTTAAATTCGTGTATTATTTGAATCTATAAATATTAATTAATTTTAAAGGCTTACATGAGATAACACCCAATTGCTTGAGCACCATCCATATTTAAACCTCAAAATTAAATAATATCCCTAGTTTATTTAATTAAACTAATTGTTAAAGTTCTAATCCTATTTAAAGCTCTAATTAATTAACTAGATTATTTATCAATTTCTAGGTTTCAATGAATACTAAGTATTCTACTTAAAAGCCAATGTTGAACAACACCCCATTACAATGGGACATCACCCAAATTTGGACTCCGAAGTTTCCCACTTAGTACGCATCACCTAAAACTAAGGCTTTAACAATTAATTAATCTAGGTGATTAAATTTGTCTAACATACATTCCTATATACACTATTTAAAACATGCGTCAAGCATATAAATTAACTGCAATTAAATTAATTTAAAGGACTGAATTGAAACAAATTGAAAGTATAAATTAAATTTTATTAAAATTGGGGACTGAATATGAATACATGATAAACCTTGAAGACCCCAAAACTAAATAACCCAGATTTCTTAAGAACACGCGAGTCATCCCATCCAACCCGTTAAAATAGCACGGAACCCCCTCTGACTCGGTGCCAAAACGACACCGTTTTAACTCGATTTTATAAAGTCCCAGGCCGAGTTAAATCGGTCATAATTTACTTCTGCTTTCTCCCTCTACACTCTTTCCTCTTAATTTTCTCTCAAATTAAACAAAAATAACCTAGAAAACCCTCTCCCATTCGATCAAAATACCCCATTTTGGATGAACACACACTTTCTGACATGACTTCGTCACATGCTCCGCTCCTCGATTCAACCTACCATCTTTGACCACCTTCTAACTTGTTCATCGGCCACCAGAAGTCAACTCTCGGCCACCGCAAGGTAATTTTCGGCCGTCGTCCCCAAAACCATAAAACTCTTAAAAATATAATTTTTCATTAGAAATTCCTAAATCTAACTGATCCAATAGGATCCCCCTCTTCAGCAGGCCTAAGACTACCCGAAATTATCCTGTTTTCAACTTTGACAACAACCTAAACTTTCTCCGACCAAAGATAAGCTTTCGAACACTTTTTCATTTTAAAAATTTATCACTATTTTTCTCATTTTTATTTAAATTAACATTTTTTATTTTTCTTGCAGAAAAATAAAAGAGAAAGAAGGAATCTACCTTTTAGTGGATGATTGATATCTATGGCGTTGGAACAGTGCTTCTGGTTATTTTTCTGGCGGCTCATGTGCTTCCTGGTGTCTTTCAGCCTTCCACAAGCATCTTTCTCTCTTTTTTTTTTAATTTTGCTAATAATGGCGTAATTATTGCGCGCACTAACTCTCTCTCCTTTATTGATAATAGGTAGTGGATGGTGACATCATGCATGTGATACATTTCAAAAATGAGTAGGAAATTAGGTTTTAACCAAAATTTGTGTTTGTTTGAGCTTATTTGGGTTGTAATTAACTGGAGCTAGCTGTATTTGAGCGAGAAAATTGGATATATCAACTAGCTATATGAAACTTATTTGGGTTGTAATTAACTAGAGCTAGCTGTATAAAACTTATGATTTATATTATGTATTATGAATATTTGGTTTAGACTGGTTTTATTTATTTATTTTTGAGATTTGGTTTATTTATTTATTTATCTATCTATAATATAGCATATATCCTGGGTGAAATTTAGGAATTACAGCTGCCCCTCTTTGCTCATTGTTGTGGAATAAGAATTGGGCAAAGACTGAAAATACACGAATTTGGCCCAAACCATCTGACTATTGAGCTTTCATTTCTCCTTTATCTCTATAAAGCTTGAACAAGTTCTTCTTATTAGGAACTTCCCAATCCTTCTGTCAAGGCTAAGCACGAAGTCTGAACTAGTTTTTCTCATTAGGAACCCATTCATTCTTCTTGGCCGTACTGATCTACCTCTCTGCAGAGTTGTATATCAAGCAAGATCTTCTCATTAGGAACTCTTCGTTTTTTTAAAACATTGACCTGTCTCTCTGTAAAGGCGTTGAATAAACAAGCTCTTCTCATTCTTCAAAAAGGCAAACTCTTCTCGTTAGGAGTTCTTTATTCTTTACTGGGCGAATTCTTTTCATTAGGAACTCTGTATTCTTTACTAGCGAACTCTTCTCATTAGGATTTCTATGTTCTTTGTTGGCGAACTCTTCTCATTAGGAGTTCAGTATTCTTTGCTAAATTCTTGACAAAACATATTCAAATGCTTTGATGAGAGTTAGTATGATCCTAGTTTTGAAACATCTACGTATGATGCATGAACCATAGCTCATTGGGATCAATCAAATAGCTTTTGTTTCCTGGAAGACTAATCAGGTTTTTCTTTGCTATGCTTCTTCATAGATTCTCAGTTTGCATTGATACTTTATCTCACATTCGGGATTAACCTTTGAGACTCACTTTTTGTGTTTTTGGCCTTTGTTCTAAAGTGTCTTTTCAGGCTTTCACTTTAGATTGCTTTTCTCAAAGCGTCATTTCAGGTTTCCACTTTGGTTTTTTTCAAGGATTTTTTCGGGTTTTCACCCTGATTTTTTTTCTTTTTTGGCGCCCTTTCGGATTTTCACCTTTTTCAAGTTATTTTTCTTTTCTCCATCTTCTTTTTTTTCCTTTCAAACTTGTTCAAGCACTGTCCGACTCAAACATCTCACTATTCTTTCATTTCCTTGCTTCTGTTGGCCCAAAGTACCACTTTATCTTCTCTTTATACACTCTTATTTAATAATCATGAGTGCTAAAGATCACATACATCTTTCAAAAATATAGTAATACCAATAAATCATCTATTTTTAATGAATTTATGCTAGTCTACTTGCATGATGCTTTGAAAAAAAGGCTCAGAAGAGCATTCATGAATTTTATTGAGTCTTATGAAAAAAAATACAATAGAATTCAAAAATTCATGGCAAACTGAAATAACAAAATCAAGAAACAAAGTCAGATCCTTGGGCATCCATAGCATGGAGGATTCAGTAACCTCATTGACTAAATATAGTTCTAAGCATGAACCTTAGTCCAACATACTTTGAATGTTGTCAAGATGTTTGCAGATGTGAAAACCCTCCCAAAATACTAGTTGTCCAAGAGGTTTTAATTGCCAGATGCCTAATCTCAACATATCTGAGCTGCCCTTTGCGGGTTTTCAACCCAGATCCTCCTTTAGTTTCAAGACGCTCTTTTCAAGTTTTCATCTTGAACCCTTATTTTCTTTTTCATTTCTCTCTTTTTTTTGTGATACCTATGGCACCCTTTTGGGTTTTCGCCATAGATATTTTCATTTCGCGAAGTGCCTTTTTTAGGTTTACACTCTGCATTTTCTTTTTTTTTCAATCTCTTTTTTATTCTCTAGACATAATATTTCTTAATTGAATCAGAGTTCACTGGCTTGTGCAACTCTTTACCATCTATTTCAATTAAAATCAATGCACATCTAGAGAATGTTTTTTTACAACATAGGGCCCCTCCCAGTTAGGCATCCATTTCCCACAGAAATCTTGATGTATCGACAAGATCCTTTTTAGCACTAGATCACCCTTTCAAAATTCTCTAGGTAGGAATTTCTTATCATAAGCCCACAACATTCTTTTTTGGTACATTTGGCTGTAACAAATAGCTTTCAGCCTCTTTTCCTCAATAAGATTCAATTGATCAAACCGGGCCTGTACCCACTCAGCTTCATCCAGTTTTACCTCAAATAAAACTCGGAGAGATAAAATTTCAACTTTAATCAGAAGTATTGCCTCTGTCCCATAAACCAAGGAATATGTTGTTGCCCAATTGAGGTTCATACCGAAGTCCGATATGCAAACAAAGCAAAGGGCTATTTCTCATGCCAATCCTTGTAAGTATCTATCGTCTTTGATATGATTTTCTTGATGTTCTTGTTCACTACCTCCACTGCCCCATTCATCTTAAGACGGTAAGTCACAGAATTGTGGTACATAATTTAGAACTGCTCACACGCCTCTGCTATTACTTTATTGTTGAAGTTAGTAGCATTATTAGTAATAATTCTTTGTGGCAGCCCATATCGACAAATAAACTCTTTCTTTAGGAATTTACAAATTGTAGATATAGTAATGTTGACATAAGAAGCCGCTTCCACCCACTTGGTAAAGTAATCAATGACCATAATGTTGAAGCGATGTCCATTTGAAGCTTTGTGATAAATTTTTCTAACAATATCCATGCCCCATACAGCAAAAGGTCATGGTGAATTCATCATATAAAGAGGTGTCGACGGGGAGTTGATATTGTCAGCATATATCTAGAACTTGTGACATTTCTTGGCATATTCAATGCAGTCTCCTTCCGTAGTTGACTAGTAATATTTGTATCCCATAATCTTCCTGGCCATCGCGAAGCCATTAGCATGTGTTCCACATATTTCGTTGTGCATTTCTGCCAAAATATTTCTAGCTTCTCAGGCATTGACACGTCTTAACCATATCTTATCTTTACCCCTTTTATACAGGACTTCACCATCAAGAACGTATCATGTTTCCATCATTCTAATGGTTCTCTTATCATTATCATTTGTCTCCCTAGGATAAGTCTAAAATTTGATATATTGCAGGTTATCAAAATACCACAGATTTCTATCTGCCTCTTTTTTCATCCTGTAACAATGAGAATAAGTTTCATAACTCTGCATTTGAATTGGCATCACATCCTCTTGTTTGTTTTCTAGAAATACTGAAGTTAGTGTAGCTAAGCGTCTGCCATCTAATTATCTTCTTTGGAGAGGTAAGTGAAAGTAATTTCTTCAAACTCTTTCATCAATTCCAATATCAGTTTCTGATACTACATTAACTTTACATTCTTTGTTTCTCATTCTCCACGAAGCTGGTAAATGACCAATACTGAATCCCTATATACCTTCAAAATTTCTATCTTTTTTTCAATAGTAGCTCGTAAACCCATGGCGCAAGCTTCATATTCTGCCATGTTATTAGTACAAATAAATTACAATTTGCTTGTAAAAGGATAATGCACATTATTTCGGGAGATCAACACTACTCCAATTCTACGTCCCAGGGTATTGGCTGCCCCATAAAAATATAATTTCCAAGTTTAACTCTCTGAAGTTCCATTTTCTTCGTGGAGATATTCATCACATCCTTATTTGGGAAATCAAAGTTCAGGGGCTTATAATTTTCTAAAGCACGATAAACTAAGAAATTTTCCATGACACTTCATTTTATCGCTTTTTGACTTACACACACAACATCAAATTCTGACAACAACATCTGCCAGCGGGCCCATTATGCCAGTCAACGTTGGTGCTTCTATCAGAAACTTCAATGGATCAAGTCTAGATATCAACCAAGTAGTGTGGTATAACATGTACTGTCTCAGTCTACGGGTTACCTAAACCAAAGCACAACACAATTTTTGAATTAGTGGGTAATGTACTTCACACTCTGTAAACTTCTTGCTCAAGTAATAAATGGCTCTTTCTTTCTTCCATGTATCATCATGTTGCTCTAGTACTCACCCCATTAAATTTTTATAGACCGTTAGATAAAGAATAAGTGGTCTATCTAGGATCGGTGCTACTAGAATTGGATCATTTGTCAAATATTTCTTGATCTTGTCTAGTGTTTCTTGACATTCCTCGTCCCATACTCTTGGATTATTCTTTCGAAGAAATTTGAATATTGGATCACATTTATTGGTCAATTGAGAAATAAACCAAGAAATATAATTCAACCTTACCAGGAAGCCTCGAACTTCTTTATATGATGTACAAGGAGGTGGAAGCTTCTGGATAGCTTTTACCTTGTCTGGATCAATTTCAATTCCTCTTCGGCTAACCACAAAACCTAGGAGTTTTCTAGATATAACCCCAAAAGTGTATTTATTCGGATAGAGTTTCAATTGATACTTCCTCAATCTTTGGAATAACTTTATCAGTTTTGAATATGTTCCTCTTCAATCTGGGACCTAGCGATCATGTCATCCACATACACCTCGATTTCTTTATGAATCATGTCTTTGAAAAGAGTTACCATAGCTCGCTGGTATGTTGCTCATGTATTCTTTAGTCCAAAGGTATTGCCTTGTAACAAAATATGCCCTACAAAGTTATGAACGTCGTCTTTTCTATATTTTCTGGATTCATCTTTATCTGATTGTATCTCGAAAAACCATCCATGAAAGAAAACCATGAATGTCCTGATTTGTTGTCAACCAAAATATCTATGTGGGGCAAAAAAATTATCCTTTGGACTTGCTCTGTTCAGGTCTCTGTAGTCCATGTGTACTTTTCTATCTTTCTACAGCACTGAGACTATGTTGGCTACCTAATCTGTATACTTATCACTTGGAGAAAACACGCCTCAATTTATTTTTCTACCTCTTCTTTGATCTTCAATACCATCTCCAGTCTCAATCTTCTAAGCTTCCATTGAATCGGTTTACATTCTGGCCTGATTGGTAGTTTGTGTACCACTATATTTGTATCCAATCCTGGCATATCTTGATAGGAGCAGGCAAAGATATCTTTAAATTCTCACAACAGATCAATCAACTCTTGTCTGGTTTTTGATGAGAAAGCGGTATTGATCTTCACATCTTTTCTGACTTCATCTACACATAGTTCAAAATTTCTCTCTTTTTGTGAGGTAAGATCTGTTTGTTTTTTTTCTACCAACCTCAGCAATTCGCCAGAGATTTCATATTATGCCTCATATTCACACTCATTGACTTCCATTAGACACACAAGCCGCTTAAAATCTATTTCAGGATTAGGTTCAGAATCATTCACGCAATTAATAATTTGGGACATGTAAAGAAAATAATGTATATTTGGAATAGAATATAAAAAAAACAAGAAACATGTTTGCCATTTGAGAATCAAAATGAAAGCATCTTTATTGAAGTAAACTTGCATAATAGCCCTTTACAGAAGATCTCTTGTACTTGTTGGCAAAAGTACAAGGTGGTTCTTGGCATTACTATGTTTTTCTCTTAAAAACTAGGGAGATATCCTCTACCGTCCAGTTATTGAGTGCTTCACCAGGAAAACATGGACGAATTCCTTCCAGAAACTTGCCAGGCTAGGATCCCTCGAATATGCCATTGGCATGCAGTCCTTCCATGATCTCGTCAAAGATCTCTTTTTCCTGCAATTTCACAGTCTATTGGATGTCTTTCTTTAGCTATTTTCCACATTTTCAAACCCACGGGACTTGAAAGTGACTGTCAAGTCAGGGAAAGTTATGGGTTTAAAAGTAGTATCAATACCCATAAATTGAGCTCTTCTCACGTCTTCTATTTTATTAAAATCCCTTTGCCACTGTAGAATGTTGGGTTTGAACCCTAGTCCAAATCGATCTTTCTTCTCGATGAAAGGCTTTGGACGCAGAAAACCCTGAAGATGTTTCCCAAGACCTTTCCCAATCTTTGCTCCTCTTCCAAGGGTCTCACAGACAGTCATCTTTGTACAGTTAGATAACTTCGGATGGGGTATCTTCTTCCTCTTAGCGATGAAAGTGGCATTTATGAACTCAAAGGCTCCAAAAGAACATTCAAGAGCATTTTCATCAGCTTCAATGTACGGGGCATCTGTGGACACAAAGGCAATGATATCTTTCTTTGCCCCTATACTAACCAACTTTCTGTCTATCATGAACTTTAGTTTCTGATGCATAGATGATGGCATTGCGCTAGTAGAATGAATCCAAGGCCTGCCCAACAAGCAATTATAAGTAGGCTTTATGTCCATGACCAAAAAATCAATGGTATATATTGTAGGTCCAGTCAACAACGGTACTTTAATCTTTTCTAACACATACCGAGTTATACCATCAAATGCTCTCATTGTATTCTTGTAGGTCTTCATGTGTGAACTGTCAATGGGTAACCTTTACAGGGTTACCATCGGGAGAACATTTAGAGCTGACCCGTTATCAATCAATATTCTCGGCAGAATATATCCCTTACAGTGAGTCGTGATATTCAATGCTTTGACATATCCCATTCCACCTTCTGGGATTTCATCATCAGTGAAAGTAATATAATTGTCAGCATTTATGTGGTTTACAATTCAGTTCAACTTTTGTATTGATATATCATTTGGGACAAATATCTGGTTAAGCAACTTTATCAAAGTATTTCAGTGCCCTTTCGAACTCAACAATAGTTCTAAAACAGAAATCTTGGCTTGTTGTCTCTTCAGCCGCTCAACTATATTATATTCAATGTGCTTCAAAATCTTGGCTTGTTATCATTGACCTTTCAAGCTTTCCATTCTCTGTAACCTGGCATAGCTTCTGGTCTATCGTAAAGCTCTACCCTTCTTGCTGCCTTTTATGCCTCTGCAGTTTCATTTACTTTTGACTTATAGTCATCTGTCTTATGTGCATACTTAAACGTCGACATACCTGCAGTGGAAGAAACAAAATGTCTCGATCCAAACTACCTGAACACTAGTAACGAAAAATATGTTATCCATCTCTAAACTTCTGGTAATGAGACCCAATTAAAGTTTTCACACTGGCACATATAGTTGTTCACACTCAACCAAGGAGCTTTCCATACAATATCGGAATCTTTCATATTCAAAAAGTATTTTTCCACTATTCTTCTAACATTTTCTCAATCGGGCACTTAGTAAGGTGTTGTTCCAACGACTAGTAAGTATAAAAAGCTACGAATCCTATAAGGCGTGACCCACCTATGTCATCAAAACCAAACTTCCAGTAATTGCGCGCAACCCTAGAATCTTCCTTCTCTCGACTTCTTACAAATAGTCAATGATCTATAAGTTTCTTTCATAATAAATGATATTGGATTAACCTCTTTTTCTAAGCGCTCAAATAACCCTAATGTTGATAGATCTATACAATCCATAACCTTTGGGAATAAAACCAGCCCGTAGATACACAAGGCAAACAGACTTTTCTTTCTTTCTACCTCATCAATTGTCAAAATCAAACCTTGATGATTTTCCAATCGATACGCTCGTTGTCCTTCATCAACTCGTTATTCCCCTTCTTTTTTAACTTTCCATCAAAAAAAACTTTATTCTTTCCTGTGACTACCTTTAACTTTTTCCTAAAGCTCGAGTTATTGTTGGGCCTCGTATAAACCTTGTCTCTTTGTATTCTTGGGTAGTGTAACATAGCTTCATATTCCTCTAGTGTAGGTGTCATGTCTACGTCTCTAAATGTGAAAAAGTTGTACATCGGGTTCCAATATTGTGTTATAGCTCTAATCAGCTCTCGGTCTATTGGGACATTCAGCAATAACATTATATACTCAAACTCATATTGGAAGCAACTCTTCATATTCTCACCCCACTGTTCCTATATCGCTTTGAGTTCTAGCAAAAACTCATTCTGACCAGAATTGATCTTAGTGACACTCATCATTCGCGACACGTGGTCCCCTCGAATACTGTCCCCTTTTGTATATTGAGTCAGTTCTGACCATGTCCACAATGAGGTATTACCTTTTCCTCATCTATCAGATCCTTCGGTCATCATGAACACTTTTTAATTAGCTGATTCTTGAATCGATACCCCTATAAATGCAACATGATTCCATATAGAAAAACAACAGCAATACAAAACAAAACAAAAATTGTGTCAGTATTTGAGAAATACTATTGAAAGCAAAAATTTAAATTAAATCAATACAATAAAATATATTATATTGAGCAGAAAGAATAATTAGAGAAGCGTATTTAACCGGTAGCACCCTATCCTAGGTCCTTGTCTGGCACCAGTGGGGTAGGCTTCTAAATTACGGCATGTGGATTTTATTCTATACTCAGGGTACCCGAACTATCATTACTATTTACTGTGACAACAAGACATCGATTTGGGAGTATACGACCCCGTATAGTGGAGGTATAACCTCACGGTGTATAAGGTTGGTATACCAGAAGAAAGACAAAATTTCGATCACGGAGATGGTTACCTCACGTAGGATCATGTCTCACTTCCACCTAAAGGAAAAAAAAAAACTCGGGTAGAAGGCTTATGCATGAATGACAATTTATATCACACAGATAAAAAGCATATTTTCATTCTTTCCACAAACCCATCCAATAATTATTGAAGAAATTAAATTTTGATCACCATTCTTAAATGCCAAAATGCCACGTAATATTTGTAGGCCCGACTCACGAGTGATCCCAGCGGAGTCACCAAGCTATCGAAACTATTTTTAAACCGGGAAAAAATAGCATGGCGATTAAGTTTGAAAATTAGGGTTTTGCCTTTTTAATTCAGTTTTAAAAATAATTAATCTTCAAAAATCAACTTTTCCTTTTTAGTTTTATTCTTTGAAAATATTTTAGGGTCGCCACCGATCACTTTGGTAGACCGGATACCATAAAAAGAACTAGAGATTCATTTTTTTAAAATTATGGTTCAGGAGTCAGTTATGTGTGGGGAAGGATTAGCACCCCCACAAATGCCTGATATCGGTATTTTTTGTGTGGCATTTTGGCATTTTTGAGAATAATAATTCGAATTTAATTTGATCCTTAATTATTAACTAAGTTTGTGTTCCAGATGGAAATATTCCTCTTATAACGAAATATATTTTTAAACCGAATATGAGGTTAGAGACACCCATATACGCTTAGGGAACCTCTATTCATATTCAAAAAAATATATTTCCAACATAAAAGGCTCTATTTAAATTTGTGTATTATTTAAATCTATGAATATTAATTAATTTTAAAGGCTTACATGAGATAAAACCTAGTTGCTTGAGCACCATCCATATTTAAACCTTAAAATTAAATAGTATCCCTAGTTTATTTAATTAAACTAATTGTTAAAGTTCTAATCCTATTTAAGGCTCTAATTAATTAACTAAATTATTTATCAATTTCTAGGTTTTAATGAATAGTAAGTATTCTACTTAAAAGTCAATGTTGGGCAACACCTCATTGCAATGAGAAATCACCCAAATTTGGACTCCAAAGTTTCTCACTTAGTAAACATTAACTTGCTAGAATTATCTTCCTAATTAATTATTAAACCCTAATTGATCCTAAAACTAAGGCTTTAACAATTAATTACTAGGTGATTAAATTGTTTAACATACATTCCTATATGCACCATTTAAAACATGCATCAAAAAAAATAAATTAATTGCAATTAAATTAAATTAATTTAAAGGACTGAATTGAAACAAATTGAAACTATAAACTAAATTTTATTGAAATTGGGGACTGGATGTGAATACATGATTGTAGACTCTCTAGGTGAAATGCTGGCAAAAGTGGCAGAAAATATGTATTGGAAAATATAAGAATATGCCAAAATGAGTCTTTTGCGTACAAGTATACACGGTCTGCAAGTAATACAGCTGGTAAGTTGAGTATTGATCCCACAGAGATTGTCTTGGAATTCAATTGCCTTGATTGTTACTTGCCTTATGAAAAGGTTGATTTGATTTGAAATTGGTTTTGTAAAATGATTAAAAAGTAAAGAAATGAAAGAAAAGTAAAGACGTTGGCAAGGAAGGTGTTTTAATGAATGATGAGCGTTGGCAGGGAATGCCTGGTTTTCACGCTATCCATGCCGTGCCAGCCGTTAACAACAACCTGTATTGGTATTGTTTGTCGAGCAAATTCAAAAGTAGCAAAGCCTTTCTCGATGGTCATTGCCCTAAATTGATCATGTAAAAACCCCTATATCTCTATAGTGTTTGTTTTTAAATAAACCAATTTGATCAAGATCCAATATATACTCCTAAGGGGTAGATTTCACTCCCGAAGTAAGTTCATCTACTTTAACGACTTCTCTTGAAGCTTCTCTCCTTAGTATTCGACAACTTATTCGTTGCCGCCCTAAGTCTGTTAAGATATTAAGGTGCAATAGGCCAACAGTGCCAGCTCTCGCTTGGCAGAGTATTTAGCAAATATTAAAGTATGCTGAATAGATAAAACATTGCCAAGGCATATTTATTATTAAAAACTAAAGCATGAAAATAACATAAAACCCAAACATCCCCCACCAACTATTATATTAGTTTATGGTGAGGGATTTAAACAACAATCCACAAACATTTTCGCAATACATCATCATTAAAAACAAAATAAAATAACTTGAAAGAGAGAATGGGCTAGAAGGGGTCTCTCAATGCAGCCCTTTAAGATCTAGGCTTCTCGGCCAAGTTGGTCAGACCACCCTTCCACGGTGCAGCCGGTCATCAATCGTCACACACACACACCAACTCTTCACGATCCAATCTTCTCATCTCTCCCTTTTTCTCTAGCTTGGTTGGTGTTTAAATAGGCATGGAAGGAAGGGATAGGATGAGCTCCCCATTTGAATTTTAAATGCAAGGGATAAGAGATAATTATCTTATCCAAATTTAAATGCGGGCTGATCAGGCTAGGGCTGACGTCATACTGCCGACGCTGCCCTGGCATCCAAGCTTGGCATGAGTCTGCCAACAAATCTTGGCACCATATTATCCGCCATTTTTTCAGAGATTGTTCCAATTGCTAATTTTTCGGAGCCTGATCATGTCCTATTTTTTCGGGGTCCAACAACTCCTTGGCGTGGCATCAAGTTCACTTTCATGCCATCCGGTGCTTGGCGTTGTCTGGTCCATCTGTGCTAACATCACTCGGCATTCTCTTTGGCATTACTTCCTGAGGTGCTTTCCCGGGCCAAATCCTATGCCAAACCTGTGCAATTGCCAAAAAAACATCCCTTCACACTGGCATAGACAAAACTCTAAATTCCCTATGCAAATGCATGATTCTAACATCCTAATGCAACTAAATGTACCTAAAAACAAGCAAAAGCATTATAAGATTGGCATTAAAAACAATACTTTTGGAGAGGTAACACACCCCAAACCTAACTCATTGCTTGTCCCCAAGTAATGCAAACAAAATAAAAAAAACAAAAACTGTGAAAAAGTTACCTCGACAAAATTTTGGTTGAATGCTAACACGTGCTGGCAAGCAGAATTTGGCTCTATTTCTATCCTCAGTATCTTAGTGCAATAATGCCAAACATGTAGTAATTCAAGTGCAGCAATATAACTCTAGTCTAAGTTCATGAAGAGTGCATGAGTGTAGGCAATATGCATCAAGTTTCCTTTCATTCCCTTAGACAAATTTTACTACCTAAACTCAGATTCTTCATTTTCTCTTTTTTTTTGCCAAGGGTTTCTGCTAGCAATCTTTTAAGCTTGCTTCGTGATACTATTTAGCGTGAGAGATAAGAGAGAGCATACCACGAATCCCCACCTTAATCTAGACATCACTAGGCTTTCTCTTCAACTCACACCCCAAGGTTTTGGACTTGAGAACTATGAGGGAGCAAACCACGAAGCCCCAAGTAGCATATTATCCCTAAGGTAGAGGAGAGTTTTATTTTTTCTTGCCTTGACAGAACATTGCTGCCTTATTTATTTATTTTACCATGGCATCATTTTTTAAAATATGAGCATAGCTTCAAAAAGTCTAAGTTTGCTAAGGGACTAGATACATCTTACGTGTTAAGTGCAAGTTCAATTCCCTAAACTACAGATCAATTTGCCAAGCAATCCTAGCATACTACTCTACGGGCACGTCATGACAACTAAAGATTAAAATTTCATCATTGGACAGAAACCTAGATCAAATTAAACTTGCCTAACAAATGTTAACATTTTTTCCAGAATTGAACCGAGGCAAAATTTTCTTTTTCTTTTTTTGTGGTTCGGTATGCATCTATTCTAAATGGCATGGCAAAAGGAAATTAAACATGAAATGCATGGAATAAATGTGAAGAAATGCACACCCCCAAACCCAAGATGTGCATTGTCCCTAATGCATGAAACAACACATATATACAAAAGAACAGAATAAAGTAAAATGCATGGTTATGTGAATGCAATATAATGGAATGTACATGAGTTTAGGTAGAAGATGAATCTCCTTCGGAGACTATTTGCCTTACAGCACGGGTCTTTCTTCTCACATACGGCCCACGATTAGGGGCCATGTGCTTCTTTCTTTTCAGGCTCGGTTTTGAAGCGACAGTAGAGGCTTTAACTTCCTCTTTTTCCTTGGCAGACTCTGAAGTAACAAGTGCATCGGTGGCATTAGATGACGTATGGACACAAGTGTTACTGGTGACTTGGTTTTGGTTTCTTTCGATTCAGATGAAGAATTAGAACTGGCAGACTCGACTTTAACTGGGGACAACGGGACTATGGCATTAGACGGGGTATGAACTATACTAGCTAGCATGGCATTGTCACTAGAAGAGAGCTCGGCAGGGAAGTCTGGAAATTCTGGCATAAAATCAGTTGATAATTTTGTAAGAGCTACCTTAATCACCACATCCCTGGCCTGGATGTAGTGTCTCAACTTGACATTCAGCTCCTCAGCCTTTTTTAGCTTTTGTAGAATAATCTCTTGGCGTTGGTGAATTTGGGACAATATTGCCAATGAACTGTCTGGCATAGTTTCTAGCATGGTTGCTGGCGCGGCCTTTGACTCATTGGGCTTTGGCGTGGGTGCCCTTGCATTTCCCTTGCCCTTGTCTTTGGGCTCGGCAGCAACTAAATTCCTCCATATAGCCGCAGTAATTGTTGTTCCTTTGATCGTTTGCCCCTTATCCGTATCCAGCCTTGGCACATCATGGAGCATACAAATGTTAGAAATCAACAAAGGGAAAACAAGCTGCCAGTACCTTTCGCTGCGCATTTGTAGGTTTCCTCAATAATAAGCTTTCCAACATTGATTTTACGCCCCATAACAATATAGTGCAACAAAATCATCATCTCTTTCGACATGGTCTCATTATGGGATGTGGGCATCAGATTAGCCTTGAGGAAGTGATTCTATCTTCTCCATTGGGGTTTCAATACTAGGCTCATACAGATCTGCCAGCAGCCTCTTTCTCTTGGCAGCGTTCATTGAATCAGCGTACTCGAAGTACTCATCCTCTACACCATCTAACTCAAACATATTATTGATAAACCCTTCATCGAAACAAACACATTTACCTCTAATCATCTAGAATGGTGAATCATTGGTCATAAGGTGCGCATAGAATTATTGGACGATCATGGCATAGACATCCCCCCTTTGCTGGAAAAACTGAGTCCATTTGTGCAAGTTAATTGTAGACATGACTTCCGGAGGGAAGCCATTGTTCGTCTCTGTTTGGAGGTCGAAGTGCTTCTTATAGCAAAAACTCCTCGAGGCAAAGTTGGATTCGAACTTTTTCTCGATTTCCTCATTGAAGAATCGCTTGAAGGGAGTAGAAGATGAAGCCATTGAAATTTGTTGAAGGAACTTGAAACGATGCTGAAAGATAAAGACAAAGAATCGATTTGGGTTTGTACTTTCTTATCGAAAAAGAAGTAAAAAGTGAGAGAGATGTTTGGGTTTCTTTTAACCAGCTAGGTGAGAAAGTGAAAGGTTTTAGGTTGGTTAAGTGTTTTAATGGGAGTAGTAATTAGGGATAATAATGGGGAATAAAAAGAATTAATTTAAAAATAGGTGGAGTGATAAGGTTGAAGTGATAAGGTGATAGGTGATAAGATAGGGTAAGGATTGAAGTGATAATGTAATTGATTTGAAATTTAAATTTCAACCAAAATTTGGGCGGTTAGGGCTTAAAATAAATATAACTCTCAATTTTTACTGGGCCGATAAAACTAGGGTTTTCCCCTCGTCCTTCAATCTTTTGCACCGCTGCATACCAAGCTACTCTGGCACTGCGTCTGGTAGATTTTTCTGTTAAAGCGTTGGCTCTTGCCAGCAACCCTGGCAGTGTTCCTGGTACAATGAATCTGCGCAACTCAAAGGAAACCTTTCAACACATTAAATGAATAAAAACATAGAACTTAAAAAGAAAGGAAAACAATTAAAAACCTAAAAAAGGAGAAACACTAACCTAATATTTACAAAAGTTCAAACCTGATAGTGTTTTCATGTTACCTCTGCCAAGAGGATCATCTCTTTGGCATTATTCTGATCACCTTCCATGTAGTGCTTTAAGCGTTGGCCATTTACCTTAAAGATTTATCCCGTCTTTAAGTTCTTAATGTCCACAACTCCATGAGCATAAGGTTTCACAACTTCATAAGGGCCCGTCCATCTTGATCTGAGTTTCCCTGGAAACAACTTAAACCGTGAGTTGAATAGCAAAACACGTTGGCCTACCTCAAAATATCTTGGCATTATCCTACTGTCATACCAACGTTTTGCTTTTTCCTTGTAGATCTCACCATTCTCATATGCTTGCCTTCTGAATTCCTCTAACTCATTTAGGTCCAGTAACCTTTTTTCTCCAGCAGCTCTCCATGCCATGCCAAGTGTTCTGATGGCCCAGTAGGATTTATGCTCAAGCTCCACTGGCAGATGACATGGTTTTCTGAAAACAAGTCTAAACGGTGAAGTGCCCAAAAGAGTTTTAAACGCAGTCCTATAAGCCCACAATGATTCATCTAGTCTCAAGGACCATTCATTCCTTGATGGATTAACAATCTTTTCTAAGATGTTTTTGATCTCCTTGTTTGAAATCTTAGCTTGCCCATTTGTTTGTGGATGATATGTTGTGGCAATTCTCTGCTGTATACCATACCTGCGCAAGGCTTTAGAAATTAGACTACATTTAAAATGAGTGCCCTCATCATGAATGATCACTCTAGGGGCGCCAAATCTAGTAAATATATGCTTATGTAAAAACTTGGCAATGGCCTTGGCATTGTTCGTTGGCAGAGTAACGACTTCTACCTACTTAGATACGTAGTCAACAGCCACAAGAATGTATACATTACCAAATGAGGGTGGAAAAGGACCCATAAAGTCTATCCCCCATACATCAAATAAATCCACATGCATAATGTTTTGAAGTGGTAGTTGGTGTCTTCCAAAGATGTTTTCTGCCTGTTGGCATCGATCACATGCCTTGGCATACTCGTGGGCATCCTTATATAGTGTGGGCCAAAAGAATCATGATTGCAATACCTTGGCAATGGTTTTTACTCTAGCAAAGTGACTTCCATATGGTGCGACATGGCATAGATGCAATATGTTATGCTGTTCATCCTCAGGCACACACCGGCGGATCACTTGCTCGGCACACTGTTTGAACAATATTGGCTCGTCCCAATAGTATTGCCTAACTTCCCACAAAAATCTTTTCTTGGCATTGGATGCCAAGTCTGGTGGCAGAATGTTACTTACCAAGTAGTTGACAATACCAGCATACCATGGCATGGCATTAACTGCAAGCAAATACTCATCAAGAAACTCATTTCTTATCAAATTGGTCTTACCATCTTCAAGATGATGCTTTAAACGTGAGAGATGGTCAACTACTAGGTTTTTACTACCCTTTTTGTCTCGGATCTCAAGGCCAAATTCTTGAAGTAGGAGCATCCATCGGATTAGCCTGGGCTTGGCTTCCTTCTTTGCCAAGAGATACTTCAATGCCGAATGATCTGTAAAAACCACAACTTTGTTACCAATTAAATAAGATCTAAACTTGTCAAAAGCAAATACAACCACAAGAAATTATTTCTCGATTGTAGAGTAATTCAGTTGTGCTTCGTTTAAGGTTCGGCTGCATAGTAGATGTCATAGAAAACCTTATGCCTTTGTCCCAAAACTGCTTCGACGGCATAGTCACTGGTATCACACATGAGCTAGAAAGGCTCATTCCAGTCTGGTGCCACAACTATAGGGGCATTGATCAACTTTTCTTTAAGCTCTTGAAACGCTCTCAAACAAGAATCATTAAATGCAAAAGTGGCATTATGTTCTAACAACAAGCATAAGGGTTTAGCAATTTTTGAAAAGTCTTTAATGAAATGCCGATAAAAACTGGCATGTCCTAAGAAACTTCTTATACCTTTGACACTTGTTGGGGGTGGTAGTTGCTTAATTACCTCAACTTTTGCTTGATCCACTTCCAACCCTCTCTCAGTTACCTTGTGCCCGAGAACAATTCCCTCCTTCACCATGAAATGGCATTTTCCCAGTTCAACACTAGGTTCGTCTCTATGCATCTCTTCAAGACTTGCTCCAAACTCTGAAGACATTCCTCAAATATTTTGCCAAACACTGAGAAGTCATCCATGAATACTTCCATGTTGTGCTCGATCATATCAGAAAAAATGGACATCATGCAATGTTGAAACGTTGCCGGTGCATTATATAGGCTGAATGACATTCTTCTAAACGCAAACGTCCCATATGGGTACGTGAACGTAGTCTTCTCTTGATCATCATGGGCAATGGCAATCTGATTATAACCTGAATAACCATCCAAAAAATAATAGAAAGCTTTACCTGCCAACCTGTCTAGCATCTGATCAATGAATGACAAAGGGAAATGATCATTCCTCGTGGCATTGTTCAGCCTCCTATAGTCCATGTACACTCTCCATCCAGTGATTGTTCTGGAAGGGATTAACTCAGCTTCACTGTTTTGTACCACGGTCATGCCACCATTCTTTGACAGGCATTGCACCAGGCTAACCCAAGAGCTATTAGAAATGGGATATATAATCTCGGCATCAAGCTATTTTATGATCTTTTTTTCACTACTTCTTTCATGCTTGGGTTTAGCCTTCTTTAGCCTTCAATGGTCTTGCCATGGTACTCATCCAAGATAATCTCAAACATGCAAATGGTTGGGCTAATACCTCTGATGTCTGCCAAAGTCCATCCTAATGCTTGCTTATAGTCACGTAATATTGCCAACAACCTTTCCTCCTGATCATTAGTGAGACCAGTGGCAATGATCACTGGCAGAGTTGAACGTTCACCTAAATAAGCATACTTCAAGTGATATGGCAGTCGTTTCAGTTTCAGTGCTGGTGGCTCCTCAATTGATGGTTTAGATGCCTTGATTTCTCTGCTGGCCAACTGTAGTGGCTCAAAATAACTCGCCCCTTCAGCCTCCAAGACTGGTTCTTCTGGTTCCTCAAACAGATCAGCTATGCCATCTAAATTGCTGGCATCAAATTCTGCATCCTGGCATAACTGTGCCATGTCCAAAGTGTAAATGGACTCCATCATCTCCTCTGCTTGGCACTCATCAGGTTCATCTGCACATTTCAAAGCTTGAAACGCATTAAATGTAACTTGCTGATCATTCATGCGCATTGTTAGTTCCCCTTTATAAACATCAATCAAAGCCCTACCTGTGGCAAGGAAAGGCCTCCCCAAAATAACCGGGACATTAATATCAGCCTTATAATCCAAAATGATAAAATCAGCTGGAAAAATAAATTTGTCTACCTTTACCAACACATCCTCAATCTTACCCTTGGCATGTGCATATGATCGGTCTGTCAGCTGAAGTGTCACCGTGGTAGGTCTTGCTTCTGTGCCAAGCTTTCGAAAAACTGACATTGGCATCAAGTTGCTGGCTCCTAGGTCACACAGTGCCTTGCCCATGAATTTGTTGCCAATGGTACAGAGAATAGTGAAACTTCCCGGATCTTTCAGCTTTGGTGGCAAATGGTTTAGGATCATGGCACTGCATCCTTCAGTCATGGCAACAGTTTCAAAGTCTCCCAACTTTCTTTTTTTGGACAAAATGTCCATAATTTTGACACAGTTGGGCATTTGTTCAAGGGCTTCTACCAATGGAATATTGGTTTGTAATTGCTTAAGAACCTCTAAGAAACTCTTGAACTGCTGATCTTGCTTATACTTTTGAAGTCTTACTGGAAATGGTGGCAGCGAATAGATACGTGCCTGCTCTGCTGGCTTTTCCAACACGGTGCTGGCATTAGACTGTTTGGCATTGATGTTGGCATCAGTGTACTTTCTGGCATCAGTTTTGGCATCATCTGCTTTTGTTTCCTCTTTCTCTGTTTCCCTGGGATCATCTGCTGGCACAGGCTTCTCATCTTGGCAATTAATTGGTTGCTTAGCAACCTTCTCCATCTCGCACTGCTTATCACTCCGAAGAGCTATAGCTTTGCACTGCTCATTGTTTTTGTGCTGAGCATCTTCTGTGTCACTTGGCAATGCTCCCTGGGGTCGATTGCTGAGTGCACTGGCAATCTGCCCAAGCTGGACTTCCAAATTTATCATTGACGCAGCCAAACTTTGGACTGTGGCATCATTCCTTTCCATGTACTCTGTGAGAGTGCCTCATTGGTTGAGTCTCTGCCCTTGCTGAAAATTGTTTTGGGTTTTCTCTGGCATGGGATTCTGATAGAATGCTGGCATGACATTGTTATTCTGCCTCTAAGTATTCTGGAACTGGGCATTATACTGGTTACCTCATTGATTTCCCCAAGCTAAGTTAGGGTGTTGTCTCCAACCTGTATTATAAGTATTTGAGTTAGGGTTATAGTAACGATTAACATTGCCAACAAAATTTACTGATTGAGGGTTGGCAGGACATTCATCCGCTTGATGATTTTCTCTACAGATCGTACAGAATGGGTCTAATGCATTGAGTTCTTAGGACTCATTATTCTTTTGCAACGTTCTTACCATGCTATTAAGGTTGGAAATCTCAGCATGAATAGACGTTAGTTTATCAACCTGAAATCTCCCATTGCTTTTAGTTCCGGTCCCAAGTCTTGCAACAGGATATTCAAAATCATTGATTGCAATCCTTTCTAAAATGTCAATAGCCTCAGTATATGTCTTGACAAGCAATGAGCCAGCTGCTGAAGCATCAACAACTGTCCTCGTTTGTGCATTCAATCCATTGTAAAAGGTTTGAATCTGAGTCCAATTCAGGAATCCATGTATAGGAAACCTCCTCAACAAGTCTTTGAATCTTTCCCATGCATCATATAAGGTCTCATCCTCAGCCTGCCTGAATGTAATGATCTTACCCCGCAGCTTGATAGTGAGTGTTGGCGGCTGGAATCTTGTCAAGAACTTCTAGCATGGTCTGCCCATGAAGTGACTGAGCCAGGTGGCAAGTAATTAAGCCAAGCCTTTGCTCTGTCTCTCAAAGAAAAAGTAAATAGCTTCAGCTTCACGGTATCTTCAGGTACTCTATTTTGTTGAAATAGCTGGCAAATCTCCATGAACTATTTAAGATGTTGCCTTGGATCTCCAGTGAGTGCGCCATCAAACTGACCTACATTCAAAAGAGTTTGAATCATTACCGGCTTAAGTTCAAAATTGACAGCGTTTACCTCTGTGCCAACAAGTCCTGGAATCAAATTGTCAATGGTTGGTGCCGAATATTCCCTAATAGGCCTCTCATTAACAACTAGGGCAGTAGGTGGTGGTGGTATCTCATTGTTAAGTGGATTTCCCCCATTGTTCACGACACCATCCCCTCCATTACCTTGGTTCATCTCTCGAAATCTTCTTTTTAACCTCCGCAAGGTTTTCTCAATTTTCGGATCGTATGGCCACTCGTCCACCACAAGATGGCTTCTGGTCATACACCGACAAAAATGAAAGGTAAAAATAAAAATGAAAATAAAAATAAAAGGAAGACAAGTAAAAATTTAAAAACAATCAATTTCGTTGCAATCTCCGACAATGACGCCAAAAACTTGTAGACTCTCTAGGTGAAATACTGGCAAAAGTGGCAGAAAATATATATTGGAAAATATAAGAATGTGCCAAAATGAGTCTTTTGCATGTAAGTATACACGGTCTATAAGTAATACAACTGGTAAGCTGAGTATCGATCCCACAGAGATTGTCTTGGAATTCAATTGCCTTGATTGTTACTTGCCTTAAGAAAAAGATGATTTGATTTGAAATTGGTTTTGGAAAATGATTAAAAAGTAAGGAAAAGAAAGAAAAGTAAATACGTTGGCAATGTGTTTTAATGAATGATGAACGTTGGCATGGAATGCCTGGTTTTCACGCTATTCATGTCGTGCCAGCCGTTAACAACAACCTGTCTTGGCATTGTTTGCCGAGCAGATTCAAAAGTAGCAAAGCCTCTCTCGATGGTCATTACCCTAAATTAATCATGTAAAAACCCTTATATCTCTATAGTGTTTGTTTTTAAATAAACCAATTTGATTAAGATCCAATCTATACTCCTAAGGGGTAGATTTCATTCCCGAAGTAGGTTCATCTACTTGAACGACTTCTCTCGAAGCTTCTCTCCTCAGTATTCGACAACTTATTTGTTGCTACCCCAAGTCTGTTAAGATATTAAGGTGCAATAGGCCAACAGTGCCAACTCTCGCTTGGCAGAGTATTTAGGAAATATTAAAGTATGCCGAATAGATAAAACATTGCCAAGGCATATTTATTATTAAAAACTAAAGCATGAAAATAACATAAAACCCAAACATCCCCCACCAACTATTAAATTAGTTCATGGTGAGGGATTTAAACAACAATCCACAAATGTTTTCGCAATAGATCATTATTAAAAACAAAATAAAATAACTTGAAAAAGGGAATGGGCTAGAAGGGGTCTCTCGATGCAGCCATTCAAGATCTATGCTTCTCGGCCAAGTTGGTCGAACCACCCTTCCATGGTGCAGTCGATCGTCAATCGTCACACACACACCAACTCCTCACGATCCAATCTTCTCATATCTCCCTTTTTCTCTAGCTTGGTTGGTGTTTAAATAGGCGTGCAACGAAGGGATATGATGAGCTCCTCATTTGAATTTTAAATGCAAGGGATAAGAGATAATTATCTTATCTAAATTTGAATGCGGGTTGATCAGGTTAGGGCTGACGTCATACTGCCGATGCTGCCCTGGCATCCAAGCTTGGCATGAGTCTGCCAACAAGTCTTGGCACCATATTATCCGCTATTTTTTCACAGATTGTTCCAATTGCTAATTTTTTGGAGCCTGATCATGTTCTATTTTTTCGGGGTCCAACAACTCCTTGGCGTGGCATCAAGTTCACTTTCCTGCCATCTGGTGCTTGGCGTTGTCTGGTCCATCTGTGCCAAAAACACTCGGCATTCTCTCTGGCATTCCTTCCTGAGGTGCTTTCCCGGGCCAAATCCTATGCCAAACCTACACAATTGCCAACAAAACAACCCTTCACACTGGCATAGACAAAACTCTAAACTCCTTATGCAAATGCATGGTTCTAACATCCTAATGCAACTAAATGTACCTAAAAACAAGCAAAAGCATTATAAGATTGACATTAAAAATAGTACTTTTGGAGATGTAACAATGATAAACCTTAAAGACCCAAAAACCAAATAACCCAAATTTCTTAAAAACATGCGGGTCATCCCACCCGACCCTCTAAAATATCGCAGATCCCCTTCTGACCTAGTACCAAAACAGCGTCATTTTAACTCAACTTTATAAAGTTCCAAACAAGTTAAATCGATCCTTATTCACTTTTGTTCTCTCTCTACCCTCTTTCCTCACAATTTCCTCTCAACTTAAACAAAAATAACCTAGAAACCCCTCTCACATTAGATCAAAATACCTCATTTTGGATGAACATTCATCCGTGTTCATCTCAAAATGGATGAACACAAACTTTCCAACATGACTCTGTCGCATGCTCCACCCCTCGATTCAATCTACCATCTCCGGCTACCTCCTAGTCTGTTCGTCGACCGCCTCGAGGTGATGCCGACCGCCGTAAGACAATTTTTGACCGTCATCCCTAAAACCCTATAACTCTTAAAAATGATTTTTCACCAAAAATTCTTAAATCTAACAGATTCAATAGGATTTTCCTCTTCACCAGGCATAAGACTACCCGAAATCACCCTATTTTCAACTTCGAAAATAACCTAAACTCTCTCTGGCCAAAGATAAGCTTCTGACCACCTTTTTTTAAAACTTTATCACTATTTTTCTCAATTTTTTATTTAAATCTAACATTTTTTGGTTTTCCTTGTAGGAAAATAAAAGAGAAGGAAAGAATCTACCTTTTAGTGGATGATTGATATCTCTGACGTCAGAACAGTACTTTCGATCATCTTCATCGACGACTCATCTGCTTTCTGGTATCTTTTGGCCTTCTACAAGTATCTTTTTCTTTTTTAATTCCGTTAATAATGACATAATTATTGCGTACACTAACTCTCTCTCCTCTATTTATAACAAGTAGTGGATGGTGATGTCATGCTAATGTCACCATGAGCTACTTGATGATAACTCAGCCCGAGAATGATCAAAATTTTTGTGCTCCTGTTTGAACCAATGAGCATGTGACATGTGTAAAAAATGAGCAGGAAATTAGGTTTTAACTGAAATTTGTGTTTGTTTAGGCTTATTTGGGTTGTAATTAACTGAATTTAGCTGTATTTGGGCGGGAAAATGGATAGATTAGGAATTTGGGTTTTTTGTACGAAACTTAGGCTCTATATTATGTATTATGGACATTTGGGCTGATTTAATATATATTTTTATTTATATATTTTTGAGATTTGGTTTATATATTTATCTATCTATAATATAATATATGTCCTGGGTGAAATTCGGGTATTACAACATCCCTTAAATAAAATTAACACATCGTTTGCTCTCACTCACTTTAAACAAAATTATATTTTTTAAATTTTAATATCGCAATATAAATTTTCTGACTCTGCCCTTGTTCATATTTTTATCATAGTTTTTTATTAAAAAATAATAAAATTATAATTTTTAAGAATAAATACTATTATTATTATTATTATTATTATTATTAGTGTCAGTATTATTTAACCATTAAACCAATAAAACTATCTATTTTTAAAAAAATAAGTAATTAAAATTTAAAAGTTAGTGTTGCCCATTATTTGTTTGTTTTTGTCCTCTTTTAAGGTATTACTTATCATTATTATATAGTCCATGTTTGATAAGCAGCGGTTTGAGCCAATATTAGAGGTTTGAGTTAAAATTAGAGGTTTGACCGGTCAAATCCGCTAATTTGAATGTTTGGTGAACAACAGATTGAAATAGTGGATTAGGGTGAAATCTCTAATTTTGAAAAAGCTGCTAACAAGAGCTTTTTGAAATTAGAGGTTTTGACATTAGAGTTATAAAGACTCTTTTACCCTTAACAATTATCAAACATTCCCAAATAACCTAAATTTAACCTTTTATATTTTAATTCTCCACTCTCACGTATTTACATTGTGACATTTGTAAACTAATACTTTTTTCTTTTTATTCACACATTTATATTTGTATTTGAATTTAATAATTAATTAAATTTAAATATACTTAGTAATGTTATATTAAAAAATATTTTTAATACCTCCCAAATCCCGTCCCTAAAGTACCCCGGTCAAATTGCCTGCGAACCAAACTTCAAATGGGAGGGTTCGTATTTCTCTTGTTCGACGTGATGCGAATTTGGTAGCAGATGAATTGGCTAAGATGGTCCGAGGCTTGGAGGTGAGGAGTTCTTTTTTGATCAAGCCCCACCGGAGATTGTTCCGTTAGTTGTGATTGATCAAACTAGTTCCTGATTGTTTTGTTATGTTGTGGCGTTGTTTCTAACGCTTGTTTCATTGTATCTATTACCATGAGTATTCTTTTCCTCTATAAACATAGAGGTTTTTAATGAGGCTTGTGGTGATAGTCCCTTTTCCAATAAAAAATATTTTTAATAATCTAATTAATATTAATGGATACAAAATATTGATAACTAATAAACTATTCAAACAAGTATCAAATATAATCATGTCCTTATGTCATTTTGTTTGTTTAAATAATCAAACAGCTATTAGCTATCAGTTAATTTTACCAAACACTTTTATACAATCAGCTAATATAATCCGTTAGTCAAATTAGCTAATGCAATCAATTATCAGCTAATGTAATCCTCTATCAACTACCCCCTAATTGCCAAACAGGGTCATAATATGATAGAACTGTTAAAGAGCCGGATGATTAATTTATTTTCACAAATTCGTTTTATATTTGGAGAGTTCGATATCAGATGCGGTTTAAAAATATTAGATTTTTTTTAATGGAAAATATTCATGCACTCGTAGCAGAAATTAAAAGTTTCTATAAGCGTCTTAGTTTTAGTGTTTAGGGATTTAATTTAGAGTTTAGTGTTTTTAAATTTAGGAGTTTTGGTTAAAATTTAGGGTTTAGGATTAGAATTTAGTGATTAGAGGTTATGGTTTAGGTTTTATGTAATATGGTTAGGGATTTATATTTAAACTATAAACCCTAAATTTTAACTATAAACCCAAAATTCTAACCACGACTCCTAAATTTTAACTAAAGTGTTCGTGAAAATTTATTGTTTCCAACGACAGTGCATGGAATAATTATTCTTTTACAAATATACATTAAGTTTGAATTTAAAAAATTCAAGACTCAAATGTAACTCAAAGTATTTGTTAATTTCAAAAAAGGAAAAATATATAAATTATTAAATATTAATCAGATGAGTCTAGAACGAGCGACACACACCGATGCATACTACTAACGTCATACACTATTAAATTTTTAATAATTTTTGTATTTAAATAATTTTTAAAAATATTAAAATTCTTAGAAATTCGACCTACAATAAACCATATTTCAAAATAATGTGCCTCCGTCACCGTGTTTTTATGTACCTTCGTCATTGTGTTTTATGTCAAGCTATTGAATTGTTAGCGAGTCTCTCAACAAGTGTTTGCAGTCAGCCTCCTTTAGGCACTTTGTAGTCAATAAAACTTCCCTAAGAAGAAAAGTTCGCTTTTTGAAGTATTTTTCTTATAAAATTTTCCAAATCAAAATTAATATATTTTTCTTATAAAATCTTACAAAAATGTATGTCAGTCTAAACAAGTTTAGATTAGCTATTTATTAATAGGGTAATCCACACTATCAATCACTAAACTATTACTTTCTCTCTTTTTGGTCACTAGATTATTTTTTTTGGAAATTTGATCGATAACATCACATTTTTTTCTTATTTTGATAATCGTCTATTAAGTATTAAACCAAACTTTTGAAGAAAAAAATATTTTTTCACAATATTTTTTAAAAGTAATACTAAATTAACTCTAAAAAATCAGGTGGGCTTAGTCTCTTAGGCTTTGGTCACAATCACTTATAGCCCATGCCCATAACCATACAACGTGCCACATTTAAGCTGAGTTCAAACCGTACCGACCCACATCAAAGAGATAGGGTGTGACGAGAAGAAAAAATGTGGTTTTGGTTTAGTAGTTAAAGATTTTGGGTTTGAATTTTGTTACGGATTTTGAATTAAATTTTTATCATGTATGATTTTATTCGAATGATATGTACTTCAAGTTAAAAGAGATATATATCAAATATGCATGTGCTTGACATTATTGTAAATTTTGGACAAGGAAAGTTCAAGGAAGGCTAAGGAAGTGTCGGCATATGTTGGGCCATGGGTGGACCTCTGGATTACAATTAAGTTTGTGGTTAATTATATTTTAAGTCCTAGAAGTTTTGAAATTATTAAAATTAAGTTCCAGTCTCTCAAAATTTTCTGATTTATTTATTTTTAATACCTTATCAGTTTTGAAGGTAATGGAATTAAATCTTTCCCTTAATTTTTCTGGTTTAATTATTTTTTAGGACATACCAATTTTGAAATTAGTAAAATTAAGTCTCAATCCTCTATTTTTATAGTTTAATTATCTTTAAAAATCTTGTTAGTTTCAAATATAAACGACTTAGCTCATCCCATAATTTTATCCTATTTCCGCCTCAGTCACTAGTTCTCCCTGTACACCAACGACGTTGCAAACTGAATAACAGATTGGGTACTTTGAGATGAAGACAAAAAGACTTTGGGAGTATGAAATCGAAGAAGGAATATGGGTTACAATGGTCAGAAAAATGTTGGGAAGAAGATGGTGGTTGGGTTTCAACGGGAAGGAGAAAATGGGGTTTGGATTTATATCAAGGATAAGGTTTTAAACGGCTTAAAGACAAAACTAGGACCCAAAATTTTATATTTTCCGAACTAGTATAATTACAGTGAACTCGGCGTAGAAGCACGACGAGGTCAAATAAAAATTATTTTTTTATTTTTTTTTTAAACTCGCCGTAGAATCACGGCAAGTTCTAAAAATGTTTTACTTTTTCGTGTTTTAACTTAATTAATCGTATTAACAAATGATTAACAAATCCAAACGAAACATGCTAGGCGAGTTTAATTTTTTTCATTTTCATCCTTTAGTAAAAAAGTTTGATTTTAAAAATTTAATTGAAACTCACCCTGCATATATGGCAAGTTCCAATTAGGATTTGCTAATCATCTGTTAATGCGGTTAATTAAGTTAAAACACGATTTCTTTTGAAAATTTTTGGAACTTGCCGTGGTTTTACTGTTTCAAAAAAATGAAAAAATAATATTTTATTCGAATTCGCCGTGCTTTTACGATTTCACTGTAATGAAAGCATGGCAAGTTCACTGTAATGGTGCTAGTCCGGGAAATATAAAATTTTAGGTGTTAGTTTCGTAATATTAGGATGTAATGGTATTAGTTTTGTCTTTATGCCGTTTTAAACTTGGGCTTAATTAATGTGATTCTATTTTGGATAAATTATACCCAATGTCACTTTTGTTTTGGGGAAGTTTTATTTTGATTATTGGTTTTGAAAAAGTTCCGTATTGATCACCTATGTTATCAATTTGTTAGTTGTTGAGACGCTAAAAAATGATAATTTTTTTAATATGACCCTAAACTTTAGACAAAAGATCAATTTGATCCTTCTCACGTTTTTTGCCACTAAGGCCATAATTTTACTATTTAAGGGCCAAGGCCCATTCCCCCTTTCTTACTTAAAAGAACAAAAATACGAAAAAAAATAGGTAATAAAATTCAAAATATTATTTCTTGAACCACGATAATGGTAATACAATTTATTTAAGACATAAAGGAAAGGGAATGCATACATTTTATTTTATACCACACCTAGAAATTTTAAAAAATAATAATTTTGAACCTCAACAATAGAATCAAAATAATTATTCCTTGAAATGTTGGCAATCAAGTTTCCGACAGGAAAAAAACCAGCCATCCCAATCGAAAAATAGAACTGCCAAGCATTATTTACTTACCAATCCAATGGGACATGACCGAGAAAGATTAAGCTGAACTATGCCTGCAAAAAGCTAGCATATTTGGCACCTAGGAAAAGCCTCTGGATGCAGAGTAAGGCATTCTTGGTAACCTCAGTGCTGTCATGGTTCATCAACTTCATCACCCGTTCCTTTGCCTTGAGGTCGTTCACTATCACCCGACCAGCGGGATGGTGCTGAATAAATTGCGAGAGATCAAAGCAAGCAACAGCCAGAGCTCTTGGATCATTAGACGACTCCATAATTGTAACGAGGACCCTTAGAACCTGGGAAAGAACATGAAAGCTAATTACCACAGTTTTCTACTTGGATATTCACAATCTAAGTACGCTTGTTTTAATTGATCCAGATCTTCCCCAACATTATTTATAAGCAACAAAATAACTAAAATATTATCAGAAAATAGATTATGTGAACTAATTGTTACGGGGACAAACAGTGGCAAGAATCAATGAACTGTTACAACTTGCCGAAGGCATCACCACTCCACCAGTGTTCTAAGCCATGTACTTAGACCTGGCAAACTTTTTTTGCACAACATATTCTTTTTGATAACATCAGACAAGATGCATTCTTTTTTCGTACAATACATTCTTTGTAAGAATTTTACAGATCTATACTTAGACCAGATAAACTTAACCCGAAACCCGATATAAATGCACTTTTTTCGTACAACACATTCTTTGTAAGAATTTTACCATTATCAGACAAGATGCATTCTTTTTTCGTACAACACATTCTTTGTAAGAATTTTACAGATCTATGCTTAGACCTGACAAACTTGACCCGAAATCTGAGACCCGATATAGACCCGAACATGATGGTCTAAATTTGACTCAAATCCAATCCAAACCCGAACTGAACTAAAGCAGACCCGAATTTAGTTAAACTGAAAATCAGCCTGAATCGAAATTAACCGAAACAAAAAATAACTGAAACCGAAAACAACCCATTGAAAATCAACCCAAACTGAAAGAAACCCGAATCGAAAGCAATCCGAACCGAAAATCAACCCGAATTTAATTTCCTCAAATATGATCATCTTCATATATTGACTCAAATTAAAAGCCGACCGATCCGATATTGACCCGACCTGAAAAGCAACCGATCTGATATTGACCCGACCCAAAAAGTCAACCGTTCCAATATTAACCCGACCTTATCCGAAATACCCGAACTAAATTCTAACCAGTCCCGATCCAACCCGAATCAAACCTAAAGCAAAAAAACTCCGAACCGAATATCAACCCGACCCGAACCCGATCCAAACGACCCAATAGCCACCTCTATCTATACTCGCATATGGAATGATTGTCAATAAACAGGCAGTTACATTCTGACAAATCAACTTCGCCAATTTATTGGCAAGCGCAGTACTTTTCTCTAAGAGTAATAGTCTAATAGACATACCGAAAGACCAAAATTCTTAATATTAGCAGTTAACATGCATGGCAGTGAGAGGTTGCCTTTTTTCAGATTAGAAGTTAGAAAGATTTGTGGCCGGAAACTTTTGCACAGACCCAACAGACAAGTTATATTTTTTAAAATTCAATTCTCTCTTCATAAAGTTACCCATAAGCAAGGAAATAGCTTGAGACGTTGAAAGCCATGAGAAACAAAAAATATACCTGGAAATCATTCTCTTCAAAGCATGAAATATTATCACGCCAAAACAATGGATCTTTATGCATGGGTGACCAATCAAGATGACCAAGGAGAACTTCTTGCTTATATTTATCGAAGGAACTCAATTTCTTAATGTTATCCTTCAGCCCATCTTCAAGCTGATTGAGAGTCTCCAATAGATCCTATGAAATATCCAAATCAAATCCATAAGCAAGAATCGGTATATAAAGCGTACACAAAATTTAGCATGGCTGCATTGAATCTAACAATTAAATTGAAGGAAAAATAAGATTTAACATGAGAATTATATAGCCAGATAGGAATTAAACGATCTGTTTTCTTACCTCATCACTCCATGCTTGTGCTTTCAAACTCTGAACAATCTGTGGCAGTCCAAGGTCAACCATCTGAGCACCAAATGTGCCTTTGGATAACAAGTTCCTAAAGGTCAATACAACAACCCTGACAACCTGGCCGCCATTCGTCAAGTTCAATACATATATGTATACAAATCATACACACATTTCAAATGATTAAACTAACAAAGAATTAGATTAATCAGCCAGAACTTAAAAGTAGGGGTGTTCTTGGATAACCATTATACTACAATGGTTAACCATCATACTACAACGGTTAACCTGTAGGTTTTGTTCTAAGTGCAATTAGATGATAATGTCTAAAGAAAATGTGTTCACCTCATTATGGTTAACCAAAGTACTACAACGGTTAACCATGAACACCCCTACTTAAAAGCATGCAATTCATCCCTGGTAACGGTAAAAATTCAATGCTAACACAGAATTGCAGAAAAAGGAAAGCTTGGAAAATAACAGAATCCTGTTCATATACCACAGTAAAGGATGCATGGTCATACATACATTTTATTAAAGCAACATAAACATTACAAGGCAGAACTTGGATAAAGGCCACATTAGAATAGCTCACCTTCTCCTTTGTGGAACTCTTAACAACATCAACCAGTCTTGGTAGAGCCCTAGATGTCGCTAAATACTCAATTGCCGGTTCATAGTAAGAGAAAAGCCACACACAGAGACATGTTTCGTAGAGAAGCTGTTGCAAAGATTAGTTGTCAATTTCAGAATTATTCCACTCAAAAGGTTTACAAGGAAAAGTTAATCCTTTTTAAAACCTAACCACCTTACATAGTGAAAAACAAGAATACCTGGTTAGATTGCTGGGTCGATGCTGGAGTAATTAAAGGAATCAGTAACTTCACCCCATCAGCTCGAACAAAGGAAGACCTGACAACAGGTTCCTTCAGTAATGCAGCAAGGCAGTTAATAGCAGTAGGAATACCATAACTAGGATGGGAAGGCTTCTTCAGCTGCAAAGACATTTGGCATTAAGTAAGGAGAACTGTCATTTATGTCAATAGAAATAAACAGAATCTACTTCAAAAGAAATCATTTTGCAACAAGATCACATGTGAGAATGACACGACCAGAGACTAGAAAATGTACATGGGGACTTCCAGAAGGCATGTAAAATCATAGGGAGAATCTAAACTGCATCTACCAAGGCAATCAATTTCTTCCAGCCGTGAGAAATGAACAACGCATTGCAGACTATGAAAAACAGAATGCAAAGCAGTAAACTCACCTGTGTGCAAAGCCAGTCAACCAATTCCTTCAATACATCACTAATGGTAGGGTCCCTTATCTTTGAGGCTTCTCCATTTGCAAAAACGCCATCCTGGGTTCTTGGCCTTGCACTATAAATTAAGAGAAAAAAGAATGTAAAGAATCATAAATAAAGCATACAATATACTATGCCATTTGGTTAAGTTTCTTTAAACCTCTATTTTATTACTTAGATGAATCACAAATTTTGTACCTTACTATCAAGGCAAGTATCTTGCAGCTCTTTTCTTGTATGAACCAGTTTCCTTTCCACAACAATCTGAAAGTAGACCAAATTTTGGATAGTTGGTTTTAGTTTGGATAATTTGTACAAGATAAGGAACCAATGTACATGTATGAAAATTCACATTTTCCCAAGAAACACTTCTATTCAATTATATAAGGTAATACAGTCAAAGAGTAAAAGAAAGAATAAAAACAGAACATATGACACTGATAGCCATATATAATAAACCATGCTTGGTGACCTACACAAAAAAAAAGTTATTTGCATCTAAAACCTCTTGCGGCTAGCAGCAAAAGTAGCAGAAGCTCCTCATAAATAACATGTCTGCTAACCTTTGAGGAGCTAAGATCACCACTGGTTGCATACATGTATATTTTCATTAACAAATATACTAAAAAAACACGCCAGTACTTTTTTACAACCAGAGACAACTTACAATGAACAATCACATAAGAGGCCATTACTTGCACATGCTCATTATGCAGATCAAGCTAAATCCTACCAACATAACTCAGACTTCAAACAAGAAAGTGCCAACATCTACTTTTAAAAAAAAGAGGAAATAAAAGAAAGATGGAGTCCTAAAAAAGCATAGCCATCACTAACAATATAAGGCAGCTTCCTGAGTTAAAGCAGATTCAGCACCGAGGAACCAACTCATTTTAGAGTCAAAATAATGCAAAAAAGGAAAATTGAAGCCAATACGTATAGATATAATAATCCGAAAGGTGATTGTAACTGTGACTGTGAGACAGTCATCAAGCAGACACCATACACTATATTAGGGTACCAAACTTCTGTAACTTTAAGGGTCCAACACCTACTTTTCATTTTTTAAAAGAAAAAAAAAAATCCTAAAAGATCATAACCTTTACTAAAAATTTAAGGCAGCATCTTGAGTTATAATCAGATTCAGCACCGAGGAATCAACTCAATTTAGAGTCAAAATAAATGCAATAAAGGACAAGTGAAGCCAATATGCATAGATATAACATTCAGAAAGGTGACTCTAACTGTAAAGCAGTCGTCAAGCAGACACAATAAACTATTTTAGGGTGCCACTGGTGATAGTCGAAAGATTAAAGAGTATCAGCCACCTTACTTATCCACACAGACACACACACACACACACACAAAAGGAAAAGAAAGAAAGCCACAAATTAACTATGAAAGCGATTTTGAGGGGAAAAAACTTAACTTAGAAAAGGTTCGTAAGCATCTTCTATAGCAAGAGACTTGTCATGAAATAATCTGGCTCGTTTTGGATTGGCTGTAATAGAAAATATCAGCAAGTAAATTCTTTAATGATGAATGCAATTGTCTAAAAACCAACATTCTTCAAAGTTCAAATACCTGTAAGCATTTCATCAATTAAAGCCAGAACATATTCAACTGTTTCTTCTTTAAAGATATCACGTAATATGCTAACAAACACTTGCACGTAGGCTGAACCATCCTGTCATGGTTAATTTCACCAATCAATATTATTGCGAAGATTATCCAAGATTTTTCTTTCAAAAACCTTGTTCAGCTTATGATGGAAGAGAAGTTAATAGAACTAGTGAATTAAACGGATGGGAAAAAGAACATATCCACTAAATAATACCCAGCACATATGTTAAGAAGAGCTAATAAAACATTACATCATCCAACAACTGTGCCCTGACAGTTTCAGCTCTATTATCATAACGCCTTAACAGCTGAAGGCCTGTTCCTGAAATCAGCTTCGTCGTCATGTATGTTTCCCATGGGATATCCCTCTTCAGAACCTTTAAAGGAGAAAAAGTTATCAACGTGGAATCACCATTAATCTTTGAAAACAGTTCAAAGAATAGAATTATTTAGATTCTTTGAAACAGTAAACCACAAGAAAAGCATAACACCGGATAAACTGTTTAATAAAATAGGATCAGGGAAATTAAAAAAAATATATAATTTGCTTGTTTTAAGAAACAAATAAAAATATTCAATGCACACATTTTAACTCCCCACTTCCCTCTACTTCCATTTTCTCTGAGGAAGTTATTTAAAAAAAGTCCTCTTGAGTTCTTCTTCATTGAAGTTGTTTCCGGTGATGACCTTCATGCCGTTGACTGTTTTTTAATTTTTATGTTGATTGCATATAAATAAGATTCTTCTCTTTTGATGAAGAATCATTTGTTTTTTTATTAGTTTTGTTGTTTCTTTGTTTTGCTTTGCCAGAGTTACTCTACATTTGTTTTTCTGCTTGTATGGCAGTTTATTTGTCTGCATTTTTGCAGGTTTGTCTGTCTATGTGACAATATTGTTTGCTATTATGACAATTTAGCGTTCAAATAACAAGAATTATCGAGCGTTTCTAGTCACAAGACGGTCGGCGGTCTGGTACTATGCAAGTTTTCTACAAAGTGATAGGTTTTGCTTCTCATGTCTTTCACACTCTTTGAAGTTTACTGAATTTATTTTTCACATTGTATTTTCAATGATTGTGGTGTGATCTTTTTGTAATACTTTTCACTTTCAATACAATCCAATATAATTTTTTGTTCAAAAAAAAATAAAAGAAACAAATAAAAATGTGCTTGGCTGCCCATGATGAGTTGAAGAGACAAACAATTTGAAGCATTTAAAAGAATCCTAAAACCTCCGTAGCACATCACAGCAGTTCATTAGGAGAACGCCTAGCCAATATTTTGAAAAGATCCATGATTTTCAGGGTTTCAAAACCTAAAACACAAAAACAAGAACAAAATACTGATTTTCGCATTCAATAACTTGAAATGAAAAGAACCATACATGGAAGTAAGCCAAATCTATTCACAAACGATATTTTAGTGCCTGATCCTTGCAGGAAAAATGTTCTAGAAATTTAATGTTGAATTCTTCACATTTATCATTTGCTTTGATATCCAATCGCATTTCAATTGTTCTTCCAAAAGCAAAAGGTAGATTAAAATAACAATGTTCGTATGATCCTCAAACTTTCGAATCCCGTAAAAAATCGAAACCTCAATATTTTAAAATTGTAACAAATAAAGCAAATGTGGTGATCAGATGACCAACCTGTTCAGTTGTTAATTCAGCACGATCCATTGATGCTCAAAAAAGAACTTCGAATCCACAGGAACTCAAATCCCTACAAAATTTCACCAAAAAGAAAAACTAGATAAATAACTTAATCAATTTAAAATTAAACTCCAATTCTAACTATAAATACAAAACAGAAATCATATATTTTTTTAAAAAATCTCAAATCTGAAGAATCAAAATGGACAGATCCAATCTGATTGATGTTTCTTAAATTTAATCCACTTCTCAGTTAAAATTTCATAAATTAAAATAAATATTAGAAAAAAATCAGGAGAGTGAAAAAACTAATTAGAGAAAACGCGAGAAACAATTAATTAGGAAATAAATTATCTCAAATCACCTTTGAAATTCTTTAACCAGACAAAAAACTTAGAAGAGCAAAATGAGAAAAAGATTGTTTTGTTTGGATTGAAAGGAAATGCGGAGGAAATTGGAGAAAATGTGGAAAGTAGTTAGTTAAGAGGGGAAATAATAATAATAATAATAATAATAATAATAATAATAATAATAATAAGTTTAAAACGGTGCCGGATCGCTAACCAAATATTTTGTTCTTTCTTTCGCGGCCCCTGTTCATCTGTCTAGACAGACAGTGATCGCAAAGTGGATTTCTATTGAAGAGTCTAGATCCGTTGCTTCCGTGAGTAGAGTTGTTTCTGGGTAGTTTGGTATTATAAAGCCGACGCGTGGCTAACAGGGATGATGGGATTTACTATCGAGTTAATTTTTAATCCTAAGTTGTATAATTTTGGGTCAACATAACATAAAAAATTAATTATTTATATTTTTTTAGATAAAATTTTTGAAAAATCAATTTGAAGAGAAGAAAATTAGTGAAATATTAAAATTTTAATATTAATTTTATTGCGAATGATGGTCGGTAGGTACTGGTAAAAATTAAAGTCAGAATTTTCATATAATAGGATTCGAATAGAATATGAGTTATAGAAGATTCTCATATCACTATAATAAATATAAATTATCTGTCTTTTTCGGTGCCCCTATTTATGCCTCCACACTAAAAAAATAGATTTAAAATTTAGAATTAAAGTTTATTAGTACCTGCAAACCGCTGCCATGCATACACTCAATTATAACTCTCGAACGTACCAGCCGACTACAATTGTGAAACGAACCAATCGCAATCCATTAAGAACTCGACATGCAAACTCTATTCTAAATGACGTGATGACTCACGTAGTTCATACCGATAATCAAGTCACGACGATACAATGAAGACACGTGTTAAACCCATTAACACGAGGCTTCACCGGAATCCTCTCATCCCCATCGTCCAAAGGGCCCGAGCCGCCATCGTTCATATTGTCCATCAACAATTGGTGCGTATTTTAATTGGTTTGATTAACTTAGATTTTCCATGGCATTGGATCGTGAATAACCCTGGTTTTCCTCTCTTTTAAAAAAAATGGAACGTGAGTCTCTTATTAATAGGATTCACAATTCTGAGAGCAATCCCACTTCCGCAGCCATCTTTCCGGGGTGCATATTTTAATTGGTTTGATTAACTTTATTTGGCTGCAAAAGCTCTGCACAAGCTCATAGATTACAGTAGCTCAGCTGTGTCAATGCTTAGAGAACTGGATGGAGTGGAGCTTTTGTCTCAGAAGCTACAAATAAAAGTTCATACAGATATTGGTTTGCCTGGTGGAAATGAAAATTCAGTAGTCATGGGCGAATGCTCAAGATACAGTGATGACCGGTTGTATTCCCAAAAGAGGCTTATCAAGATGCTTTTGAAGGCTCTTGGTTCTGTTACATATGCGCCTGCAAACTCCACCAGAGTGCAGAACCTAAATGACAGTTCTCTGCCTGGGACATTGTCACTCGTATATGGAAATACTAATAAATTTGGGGGATATTTACTACTCCACTGTGGCTGTCATGAGCGAAATGATCCATAAAGATCCAACTTGTCTTGCTGCACTTCTTGAACTGGGTCTTCAAGGTGCCTTTTTATCTTTAGTGTTATCTGGGGTACTTCCATATTCAAGGGCTATAACATGCGTTCCAAATGACCTTAGTGGCATTTGTCTTAATGCCCAAGGCTTGGAGGCAATGAAAGAAACCTCGGCATCGCGATTTTTGGTCGATATCTTTACCAGCAAGAACTCTCATGCGGCTGTACTTCTCCATATGCCTCTTTGTTGGATTCTAACATACAAAGCAAGCATGGGATTGACTGGAGCGGCTTTATCAACCGGTTTAGTTTTCTGGTTTCATGCCTTATTGCTTGTTATCTACATGAGGCACTCTTCAACGTGTGAGAAGTCTCGTGCTTTCGTCTTCAAGAACGCCTTCTCATGCGTCACAAAGTTCTTTAGATATGGAGTCCCTTCTGCAGTAATGATTTGTCTTGAATGGCGGTCATTCGAGCTGCTTATACTGCTATCAGGATTTTTATCAAGGGATTGAAGACTTGGAATCAACTCTAAGTGCTGGTACCTTCCCTCTCTGACCTCGGAGCTTGAGATAGTGTAATTTCTTCTGGAAACAATCACAGGAGGGTAAGTTTCTTCTACTAATGAATTCATGTCTTGATCGTCTCATTGAGAAGTCAGCTATGACCTTTGCATGGCGGAAAGTTAGTGTCTGCCACACATGAATTTTCCTTGCTTTTGTTTCCTTTCAATCATAATTTCATATTATAGCAGTAGACAGTTTGAGGTTCCAGCTAATTATCATCATTATTAGCAGGAAGTAAAATGTGCACTAATTATTTATATGTTGCCTTTGAATTTTAAAGTAGGCAACAGGTACCAATATCTCCTTGAGTATTCAACATTGTTGTGCTTATGTTTTGAAAATTCATGTTTAGCATCGTGAATTTGCAGAAAGGAAGAAGTATATAGCAGGAAGTAAAATCCAAGTGATGCATTTTCAGTTGTTATTTTCTGTCAAGAGTATGCACAAGGGGCTGCTATGTGTGATATGGATAACAGTTCTCTGTCGAGCTAAATTGTGCTAGTACGTTCCACTTGTTTTAATTCCCCAAACCTGACGAGCTATGAATTAGAGGATGAAGTTATCTGTGATTTCATTGCCAGTTAACTTTGTGGTTATGCTTTGAAATGATTCCATGAACCTTATTAAACAACTTTCACTAATGTTTGTTGGAACCCCATTCATATGGTGATTATTTGAGATGATGAAACTACAACCTGCTATTGTTTTGGATGAATTTAACACTATGTTTATATGGACTAAATTATTTGCATTTATTCAAGATGTGCAAAAGCAAAAGGAAAAAGAAAAGGGGTGAAAAAGTCTTGAAATATATGAATTGATTGTCCACTTTTTGTTGATTGAACGTCTATTATCAAATCAAATAGGAAAGCAATGTTTTGAGGAATTAAAATAAACCAGCTAAAAGTTAATATCTTGGCATGGACAAAGACTTGTGAAAAAGGGAGGATGTTAATTGGGCTTATAAAAATCTCAATCTTCTTTATAAACCCGAGGTTATAAATAAAATAAAAATTCCATTATAGATGAATGTAAGTGGATAAGTGTTAAAGTAATCATGTTTTGCTGGCCTGTTTTCCTCTTTTAATTAATGGACACCAATTCTCTCTCTGCTTTTTCTTTTCTAATGTTGCATGCAATAAAGCACAACAGAGCCACCGAAGAGAAGCCACTCGAGTTGGAGTTCAAATTAGACTGGTATTTCAGAAGACCTGAGAACATAAGCAATTTCTGAAAATGAACTAACCATGCTTGACTTGATACAAGGTAAGCTTCTAATTTTCCTCGTAGAGTTACCTATGGCATGGTCCTTGCAAAGTTAAGATTTCAGTTAATTGTTTGAGGTGTTTGAATATTCATATCTTGCATTATAGATATGAAAAGTTTTCATAAAGCTAATTACATCCAATTTCATGGTCTTTGTGATGAGTTGAAGAATTCAGTTTAGTTACAATGTTATAAGAAATTGAATTTATTGTTTGATCACTCTTTCTAGCAATTATTGTTATTACAGTGTAAGAAAAATGGAATTGTTGGTTCTAAAATTAGATTTTGCCTGATAAGCTCAATATGCTGGGTTTGGCATCAATATGCAAAATTAGATTTTGCATCAATATATGGTAATCCCTTCTTCCTTTTCCCATCTCAATGTTCTACAGACCATGGTAATCTGTCAAATTAGTTTCGGTTGTTTGATTCTTACAAAGGATATACAATGAAATTATTGATAATATTGTTGAATTTATGATGTATCCTTTGAAAATTACCTTGTGTAAAAGTTGCAGGATGTGTGTACAAAAGAACAAAAACTACAGCTTGTTCAAAGAGCACTATATTCACTTCTCAATGCAGAAATTTAGCAGTCATGTGGTGTGGTCGAAAAATGCCTCGAGCATTTTGCAGAAATTCAGTCGCAAATCATCCACGAGTTAACCAAGGTACGAATACTTGACATTCTCTTACGTCATTCTAATGCTTTGGTAGTATTTAATCAAATTTTAATGAAATCTCTCCAAGTAGCTCCTTTCATCTCTTGTGTAAGTAGACTTAGTTAGAGATAATGGGGCATTGTTCCTTCGCTGATACCGATGACTAGGCCACAATATTATAACCAAAAGTCTAGTTTGAACTAAGTATGAAAGAAACACTTGCAGTTTGCTTTGTAATAATCATTTTTCGACATTCATTATCCTATATATTATTCTAGTAGTAAAAGTGATTAGAATTTCAATAAAGCTTTGTATATGAACTGTTTTATTTAGCTATCAAAACAGACAACCGCGATAGTGGTTTCGGCTATGAATTTTGACGGTTTGATCAGAAAGATAAAGAAAATGATAACATATGGAAAATTGGAGTATGGCATGGTATGATATGGAGGTAAGCTTGGAATAGGTTGCATAGAAGCTTTTATTGCCTTACCAGGTTAGTGTCGGCCAAAGGCTATATCAATGAAAAAACGTGAAACTATCTGGTGCTTTTACTTCAATTACAGCATGCAAATTTCACCATATCTCATGTCTTATTTTAGTTTGATTTTGTTAGCTATTTTGGTACCTACTATCTGCTGTGAAAGTAGCTATGTCCGAGTTGAAAAGAATGCCAATCGCATGTACTACACTAGTGGCAGATGTTTAATGCAACTGCCTTTTGATGAGCTCCACCTCTAGAGAAACAACTGAGGATTATTGGCTACAAAGTTCATCATTATACAGTGACAGAAACATCCATTATACCGGTAAAACAAAACTCCTCTTAGATATATATATAACTTTTTATTCTTGTGTTTTGTACTCGCTTTTTATCCTGCATTCCCATATCTCTTGGTTGTTCACTCTTTTAGAGATGGTCATTTCGTTAGAACAATAATGTGGAATATAATTTCTGTGATAGTAAATAGGATTTTTTTTTTGTTAAAAGAAATATTTGGAGGATTCTACAATTCCCACATTTATAAAATAGGATTTATAGTAACATTATCATAATGACGTTAGTGCATTAATTTGTGTGGCACGAATGAAATCGTGTTGTTAATTTGAACATGAACTACATGGCTTACATTCATTGTTATAGGAAGAATTATTTATGAGGAACAGTGATGCGAATTCTCCTACTACTCCAAGTAGCGTAGCGATGAAACACAAGATCATCTAAGTGTCCGCCACTCCCAAAGCGAGTGAGCATAAAGAAAGAATGGATCGTCTAAGCGTCTGCCACTTCTAAGAAGTGTGCATAAAGGAATCAACATAACGGTCGCCACTCCCAAAACGAGTGTACAAACCAGTTCGTCTTATTAAAATCCACTTCGCTAAAATGTTAGCGCAAGAATTAAAAACTACATAGCTAAAATGGTAACACGTGAATAAAAAAGAATGCCACGTTAACAATGAAAAATCCGCTCTAAAGAGAATAACGTTGGAGATCTCTACTCCCTAGAGAATGTGCCAAAAATTACAATGAAGGGTTACCTTACTTGGGGGGGAGGCCAAGGATTCACATATCTACAAAATGGATATACGAGTATGCAGAAAATATAGTTCCCTACCTTAGAGATCGCAACTCCCCAACGAATAAACCAATCGTAACCCTTTACGAACTCGACATGCGAACACTACCCCAGATCACGTGATGACGCAATTGGTTTATACTGATAGCCAATTCATGACAATACACTGGGGACACGTGTCAAACCCGTTAACATGTGTTCTCACCCCTTCTAAGTCCTTTTAAACCCTATATAACATCACATACACCTAAGATGAAGGTAGGGCCCATTCTCACCTATCATCACCTCGTCCTCTCCACCATGATCAGAGAAAAAGATTCACTGAAATCCTCTCATCCCCACCGTCCAAAGGGCCCGAGCCACCGTGTAACACCCTTTTTTCGGTCTGGTAGGAAATCGGGTTGGAGAATACTATCGGTGTTTGATACGGTAAACCGTACAATAATTTCTAATGATTTAATTGTGATTTGAAGTTAATTAATGACTCAAAAGCACGTCCAATGATTCAAAGAGAGTTATAGATCAATACAAGAAGGAAATATTCATTTTAGGGCCTTATTGCAACTTTTACAAGTTTTTCAATTTGAAATTTCTATAAGTTAGGGGTCCTTAATAGTAATCAAGGTTACTATGTGAAATTCAATGTTTATTTAACATGCATGTCAAATTTTATCAAGTTTTAAATCCATTTACTCATTCAACTAGCCAATTAAAATTTAGTAACTTGTTTGCAAGTTTTGTAAACATGTTTCAGTAGTTTTAACTAATTTACCTGTATCGGTACCGATCCTCGAGAGGCTGTGACCGTTAATTTTTTTTATGATTGGTATACAAGTATCAGTAAGGGGTTTAGCCGTATCGGTACGCTATGCATGACTCAAATATTAACGAATTCCAGTGGCATTTTAGTGTGCCGATACAGACCCAGTTATATCGGTACGGGGTTCTTACACACCAGGGATCGGTACGTCCCTAACAAGTACCAGTACCCAGTTCAATTATCATGTTCAAGGGGATCGATATGACCCTAACCCGTACCGGTACCCATTTCAATGTACAAATTCCAGTGACCAATTTGCATACCGATACACCTCTACACGTATCGGTACGCCTTAACGGTTATGACCAATGATGCACACACATATTAATACGCCATGTTTTGTAATTTCAATTCATGTCTAGTTTTTAAGCATTTTAACCAATCAAACAATGTCCAAATTTAATGAAATTTTGCAGACAAGCTATAATTACCTAAACCTTGTAGCGTGCCAATTTTCATAGCCATATGAATCCGTTTACCAAGTTTTTTTTACCTTTTTAGGTCTAATGTGCCATTTCTACTAATTTCACACAATACTAAGGAGTCATTTAGGGCAATTCAAGTTCACAACCACATACAAACACGTAGCTATAGCAAAAGGTCGTATGTGACTTTTTTAACTATGATGCCACCATCTAGGAGTTTAAAAGGAACAAAGACATTACTTTGCTAGGTTGTGACTTGCCAAACACCAACTTCCTTGATTCTCGTACGATAAGCTCTTTCACTTGAAATGCATTAGGCATACTTTTCCTAGTGAGATAGTCATAAACAATATCAATAACAAAGGTATGCACATCGATTCATGCTATAGCAATATATTCAATGTATACTCATGCTTAAATATTGAGATCAATATATAATATCATTTTTCTTAGATTGAATCAATATAGTGTATACGTGAATTCCCAACCAACATCGCCAATCAATGAATAGTCAAATCCTCCAACATCGCCAGTAGACCAATTCACACTCATCCCACCAACATCGCCAATAAAAGCCTTAGCTCAAGGACCGTAGTCCAACCTGTACGCTGAGCTCATGAATTCTATAGCATGCCAATTGTATTCAAAGTCGCTTCGAATTCAAGGTTTGGTAATTTCGCCAATTACAATATCAATAACAATAACGGTAACAATAGCAATGTTAATAGTTCAATATCAATGTCCAATGATCAATTTAATCTTGTATCAATGTTTAAGGGGTTGGGTTAAGGGGTTTAAGGTTACGTTTTGGGGGCCTTGGAGGTGATTTCCCGAGCCTTGAAAGCTATTTCTAGGTTCTGGTATCGGTACACGGGGATCCTATATTGATACCCTGTGTTTTTATGATGAACACACACGATATTTGAAGGGTGTATCGGTACAGGCTTAGCCTGTATCGGTACCCTCTACTTCAATAGAATTCCAGTTGCAAAAAGTGGTACCAGTATGCGTAGAAGTGTATTGGTACCAAAGATGTAGTGATGGGTATCGATACGCGGGGTCAATGTACCGGTACGGGGTTAACAGTCAACTCTTCATGCGAAGCTGAGTATCGGTACGCCTGTTGTGGGTATCGGTACCCAGAGAGGCATGTCGGTATGCAATGTTGGGTATCGGTACCCACTAGGCAATATGTCCATAAATTACGTTTTGAGTTCGAATGGCTTATAATTCATAGACTAAGGCCCAATAGGCTTCTAATGTGATAAAATGAATAATAAAACTAAGAAACTGAGTTTTAACCCTCATGAATGAGAATAACGCGTAATAATTTGGTAATTGATGAATCGAGATAAATGTAATAGTTAGCGTTATGCCTTGAGGCCTTTGTTGATGGCTTGGCTTGGTGCCACTTACCTCTTGGTGAGTTGTATGAATACTCGGAGAGAATGTGTTATCTTATGTTGTGGTAAAGGAATCCGACTGTCCTAGGGCCAGTACTACGATACTTATATAAGGAGATATGTACTTCAGGCTGAGTGATCAATTACATCTGACGTACCCATGGGCTGAGTGATCTAGGTGCAGTTAGAACTCATCTGTGGCTATGGTGATCCGAATAAGGTAATATACTCGATAGGCTGAGTGAGATCAAGTAACCTGATTTGTTGAGTGACCTCAGATAAAGATTACTTGTGGCTAATGTGATCCAAGTATGTCTAGGATGTATCTGTGGCTATGGTGATCTGGGTATGGTCTATTTAACCCGACGGTTGTATGAACACGGGTAACCCGACGACTGTGTGAGCACGGGTAAAGTAGGGCTTTGTTGGCCATTATATAGATGATGTATGGATGTATTTATGTATGGATGTATTTATGTATGATGTGTGGATGATTATAGATGATGGCTTACGCACTCGATGGTTGAGTGATCAGGTTCGGTACATGTTAACTCGATGGGTTGTGTGAGCTCGAGTAACTCGATAGTCTATGTGACCTCGAGTATAGTAAAGTATGGTGAATCTTGTAAGACTTTTTATAGACTTGTTGATGCCTTGAGATAGGTGATCTAGGAACTCTAGCTAGTGTAGGCTAGATGATATCTCATAGATAGTAAAGCCTTATCTATGCTCTCTAAACTATATTATCATGTATGCTTATTTTATGATAATCATGAATTATGGTAGAGTAGAAATGTACCACTGAGTTTTGTTAGCTCAGCGTGCGGATGTGTAGTTTTTTCGTGCGCAGGTTGACATGTCACCCTTTGGAGGAGCTCATCGACGAGGACTTCCTAGCACTGCGTTCGCTTCAGAGTACAATACTTGTTACTTTAGTTTGAGCTAATGTATTCATATGACCTTACCACTGTTGAATTTATACTTTATTTGAAATATTATTTTGGTATACAATGTTTTAAACTCGGAGCTCCTATTTTGTACACTTATTTAAACGCTTATTTAATTACATGAATTTATGGATGTTTAATGCTTTTAAATGATGGCTAAACTTATTGTTTTAAATGGAAATTTGATGGGCCGGTTTTTGGGTGACCCGAATGTAGTACTTCGGATCCGGTTCGAGATTGAGGTGTTACAAAAGCCCCATAAAGAAAATGAGAAGAGATCAAAGGAAAATCAAGAAAAAAAAAGAATAAAATAAAGAAAGAGATAAAGAAGAACCCCATGAAAATCCCAACAGTGAGCAATAAGTATAAGTGTAAGAGATGCTTCTATTTCAATTTGGATCCGATTTAATTACCAAGTCGAATATCAGAGGTGTTAAATTTTGAACATTCAAGACTAGATTTAATTCACGGCGACAGTGGTAATGGCGTGAAAAAGAAGAAGAGTTCAAAAAAATAGAAGAAAGAACGTGAGAGAGCTTGGGAGAAATTTTTAATAATATTATAATTTTATGGCTTAATAGCACTATTGGCCCCTAAAAAGAATCTATTTTATTATTTTCCAAATTTTCTTTTATTGTGATAATTATTGTAAATTTAAAACTAACCGGTGACGTGGCATTACCTGATTGGTCAGTAAATTTTTTTTAAAAATGGAGATTAACGGAGGGGCCTTATGGAGTCATGTTTTTTAGTTTATGGGAAAAAAGCATCCCAAAAAATACTTTAGGGGACAGCTCGATATTTTGTGTATACTTCAGGGGCCAAACAGGCTATTAAACCTAAAAGAAACAATGTTGCATATTGTTTGTAAATGTGGACTGAATTGATTTTTTAAAATAATGATTAAATTGATAAATTTTGTAAATATGAAGTGTTAATTTTGTTGAGTTATTTAGAATTATGAAAAGAAATTTTTAAATTTAAAGGGTTAAATTAGTTGAATTTAGGGGTGTAAATAAACCGAACTTGAACGAACAAGACTATGTTTATGTTTGTTTGTTTGTTTTTAAAGGTGTTTATGTTCGGTTCGTGCTCGTTTAAGTTTCTAATATTGTGTTCGTGTTCGTTTATTTATTTGTGAAGGTGTTCGTGTTCGTTTATTTAGTGTTCACGAACGTGTTCGTTTAAGTATTCACGGACGTTTTCGTGAGCGTGTTCATTTCAATGTTTACGAACGTGTTCGTTTATTCATTCGCGGACGTGCTTGTTTATATGTTCAGAAATGTTAACTAAATTAACAATAAATAAATAAATAAAACAAAAGCAACAAAATAAAACTTACATTTCAACATAAAATATAGCATCCTTAGCAACAACAAAAAGTAATGTTTAGATACATCCACAAGCATTTTCATCCTATAAACGAGCCTATAAATGAGCTTATAAACGAGCCTATAAACGAGCTTGTTCGTGAACATAAACGAACCGAACACATCTCTGTTCGTGTTTGTTCGTTTATTAAACGAATATAAAAATTTTGTTCATACTCGTTTATTTAGCTTAATAAACGAACGTTATATGAACGGTTCGTCGATCGCTCTGTTCATTTACACCCCTAGTTGAATTATTTCAAAATAGGATTAAATTTATTGAATGTGTAAATAATAAGGATCAAATATGTTATTAAGAAATAGTGGTGTACAAAATGTGTAACATTAGTAGTGTATGCCACTCATTCTAGAATTTACCATTGTTTTATAGATTATAAAATTTTTCTTTTCTTTTTTTTTCATAACCTAATTTTTTATCAATATAGTATGATTTTTTTAGACGATAAAAATTATACAACCAAATATTATAATGTGCCTCGCTAAAAATCCTCTAAACTTAATCGGAGGAAAAGGGTTCATATAATAGTATATCAAGGGATAAAACACGATGATTGAACAAATCACACAAGTGAAGAACCACTCAAAAATCACGCCATGCATGCCAAGTAATGAACCACTCAAAAAATCACGCCATGCATGCTTGGAACCAAGCTGACCGCACAGCACCTTGTTTAGCCAAAGCTTTGGCAACCCTGTTAGTCTCACGGAAAATATGATTAAATTCATCCCACGCTAACTTCGCACATGCCTCGTCGATAACCCAAAAACATTTCTACAAACGCAATGAACGACGAGTAACATTTGTCACCCAAGATATAGCAGTTTTGGAGTCAGATTACCCAACAATAAGATAACCATGACACCACTTGGACTCCAAAAAAAGACTTAAAACATGAGCTATTACTCGGACCTCTGTCTCGTTCGGATCAGTAATCCCAAGCGGGCCAGCGAACAGAGCTAAAATTTGTCCCCCAATGATCTCGAAGACTTCACCACAACCCACCTGACATGGATTTCATTTGATCGATCCATCCACATTAATTTTCAAAGACCTCATAGGCGGCGGTACCCATATCACACCCTGTCTAACCGTGGGATTATGCACCACATCACCACAGTACCAAGGACAACTCCACCCCCGTGATTCCACTATATCACCAGAGGATGTTGATGCCTTTATGTAAATTTAGATTTTTTTTTTCAATTTATTATTATTAATAATCTCACACGTCCTCTTTTATTTTAACGACATAATCTACCACGAGCTTTATTTTCCACTGCTCAACTTATTTTCGAATAGAGCTTCCTGCACTTTTTAGTAGAATAAAATATGAATGCAGTGTTGATGCTTAAATTTTGAGTTACACTTTCATCGCAAATTTATAGATATTAATTTAAAATATTTTATTTTTTATTACATGAAATGAACATACATAATTAATTAAAAATAATTAAACATATAAATGCACATAGAACACATGCGATTAACATGAACAAATTTCTTCGGGATGCCGTCGGATAGTTAAATGGGATGTCTTTCTTTGACGAAGGTGGCATGGGCGAAAACGGTGGAGACTCAATTTTTTCTATGGTTTTTGGTCAAGAATCTTTGTGTCCACTGACGGAAAGATCATTAGCTTGACCCTTCGACTCTTTTTTTTTCTCTTTTCTTACCAGTAACATCAATTTTTAAATTTTGATGCGATAACAGTGATGACTTTCTCTCTACATTCTTCAAATGTTCCTATTCTTCTGTGATCTTAAAAACCATATGTCGTAAAGATATTAGATTTGTTGGCTTGTTCTTGTCTCGACTTCTCGACCGATCGTGATAGTTTGATGAGTCTCTCTTGTTATTGTTTTTTCTTGTGTGTTTCTTTTTATGCTTGTTGTTCTTTCCGGTGCTTTTTGTGTTTTTTTTTTTTGCGTGTGTTTTCTTTGTAACATATTTCTTCTTCAATTCGATAAAAAAATGTTTCTTCTTCAATAAATACCTGCTTATCATGTTTAAAAAAAACGCAACTTAATTAGGTGAAAGAAATCGAAGCATTATATATATAGTAAAATATTTAATACCATCTTCGAAGAGGGTCTATAGCTCAGTGGTAGAGCATTTGACTGCAGATCAAGAGGTCACCGGTTAGAACCCGGTTGGGCCCTCTTTTAATAATTCTACTTCCATTCCTATGATTGTTATTTACTTAATTAAAAATATTTTTACAAAGTATTTCGTAAGAATTCTACTTCCATTATTGGATTCTATGATTGTAATTTACCTAATTAAAAATAATAATACTTATATAAAAATTGGAAACGATAAATTATAAAAATTAAGAAATTAATTTTGTTAAAGACAAATTATTTGATCCACACAAGTGATATTTTTTTCTTCACAAACTTTAAACCAATATCATGTGTCCTTAATTAATATTAAACAAATAATTAATAAAACAGGCATATAACGGTGGATTAAAGATGGTTGAGAGTAAGAAAACACATCACCATCGATGTATAAAATAATAACCATTTTTAAAAGTAAATTTATTTTTATTTTAAAAAAAAACACAATTTTTAGAACGAATGATTATTTGTAATGTGATAATTACTCATTTTAGACAAATACAAAAATTAAATAAGAAGAGATTTGATTAGAGCCATCTCTATAAATAACCGAAAAATAAAGATTACCTCTCACTAAAGTACCTTTGATCTTAATTATCATATTTATGAAATAAAGAGATGTTTCTTCAGCACACACTGATGTCCTACTACCTTAGGAACCTGACTGTTTTAAAGCATTGCATTTTAACTGATTGTTATTTCAATGGCAAGAGCTTTGTATAAACCCAACAAAAAGTTGTGAGCATTGCAGGTTATCAATAGATTCATATTAAGAGACAAAGAACCAAAATTTAAAAAAAAATAAAAATAAAATGATTCAAACTTTCAGAGCATATTAGGTCATTGGCAAAGAAGTATAAAACAATATTATCTTCTTAGTCCAATAAAATTATTAGATAACAAAAAAAATTTTCAAATAGTAAATTAAGACTCATAATCTCGGTTCGATCAAACACGACCACAACCACTCGAGATGGGTCGGGGTCAGATGGAGAGTGTCTTTCCTTGGGACGGAATAACAGAACTATGTTGCCATCCGTACAAGCCATCAGGGGCGGATGTATTCTTATACTTGCTAGGTCGCATGACCTCCCAAATAAAAAATTAAAAAAAATCTGGTTACTTTACCAAAATTCCAATTCATTCTCTCGGTCTTTTCCCTCAAACTTACAAACTTATGCTTCTCTCAGCATCCTGACAACAATACAGCACTGGAAAAATTTTATTTTTTCTTTCAATTCTCTCAATTTGCTTCTTGCTTCATATCTGAAGTGGCCATCTCTTTCAAAATTTAACTGGTAAGTTTCTTTTTGCTCTTTACAAAGTTCATAATCTTACTTCTTTTCTTTAGTTCTTTTAGTTTCATGTTTATATTTTTTATTTGGGTTTTTATTTGTTTATATTATTGCTAAATGAATGTGGGTTTATCCTGACTTTAAGCAATTAGTTAGGCAGCCTATTCAATTTTCAGATCTTGATTGTTGTGGGTTTTTTTATTGTAACAGTTTGATATTGTGTATGCTTGAATTTGAGGTGATTGTCGTTGGCTTTGATTGGATGTTTAATTTGTTTGATTTCATTGTTGTGTCTTTGGGTAATGTTGTTTCATAAATTGGTTAGAGTGGAGACTTTTGGATGTTACAATTTGCGTGAGAAACGATAGATAGATGTTGAATTGTAAGGCAATCAGGTTTAATTAGATGTGCTTTCAGTTAAGTCAAGGAATTGATCCGATTTTGTGATGCTGGTAGTGGTCTGTCATAGGTACTTTTTTATCAAATTTTGAAATCTGTAGTCTATAGACAAGTCACAAGTTTATTGTTGAAGCTTCATGGTTGTTAAAAACTAAATTTTGAAGAATGTATTAGCAGTAATAAAATTAAACTTAGAGTTAATCCCATAATATATTCTCAGAAAAAAATCTCAATGAAGTGCATCAAAAGAAGAAAAACAGTAAGAATTTAAACAACGAGCATTTTTAGTGACAAATCGAAAAGAAACAACTGATTTATTATATTCGTGTGATTTTAGTTACTTTTATTTTTTTATTAATGAAACTTTTCTTATAATCTAATTTCAAAATGAAGAGAACAAATCACAGAGATATTTCAAGTTTTTTTTTTCAAAAAGATATTGGAGGTACATTTACTCCAAATCCTTCACCATCTCAAGCGAGTTTGCAAGCTTCCTCTCCATCAAACAATGTTACATCATCCGATGAGAATGAAGAATCCCAAGATACTCTTCAAAATCATGTTGAACATGTTGAAGCTAGTTCGATTCCTAAGGGCAAAACACCAATTGATGATGGAAGATTGAAGGAATGTGATGTTATTAATCTCCCACATGACCCAAGAAAAAGGAGAAAAATGAGTGATTTTCATCCCGATGATAGAGATATAGTTCGAAGAGAGTATATCCAAAGACAACCTTGTCAACCCGATAATCACGAGTTTCCTAAAACAAAATTTTCAGGGAAAAGCCATCGTTTTATCCCTAATTGGTTTAAAAAACATGGATATTGGCTTGAGTATAGTGTTGAGAATGATGCGACTTTACTTTTTGTGTGCTATTTATTCAAGGATGATAACTCACCTGGGGGAGATGCTTTTGTTGGTGCGGGTTTTAGAGCTTTGAATAGAATTGATGCATTTGCTAAGCATGTTGGTGGACATATGAGTGCTCACAATCAAGCATTGGAGGGGTTGAATGATTTTAAGAATCAAAAGACTTCCATTTCATCATGCTTCTCTAAACAATCCGAGGAATCAATGACTGCTTATCGTTTACGATTAGAAGCTTCAATTGCATGCTTGAAGTGGCTTTTGCTTCAAGGGTTAGCTTTTCGTGGTCACGATGAAAATGGGAAATCATTTAACAGGGGTAATTTTCTTGAACTCTTGCAATTTCTTTCAGTGCATAATTCTGATTATAGAAAAGTGGTTTTGAAAAATGCCCCCGATAATTGTCAATTGATTGCTCCTTCAATTCAAAAAGACATAATCGATGCTTGTGCAAAAGAGACAACTAAAGCAATTATGGAAGAACTTGATGGTGGATTTTTTTCAATCCTTGTTGATGAGTCTGCAGACATTTTTGATAAGGAGCAAATGACTCTTTGTTTGCGATATGTGAACAAAAAATGAGAAGTTCAAGAGCGGTTTCTTGGTATTTTACATGTTGCAAATACGACTTCTTTGACTTTAAAAGCTGCAGTTGAGTCATTACTTATGGATCACTCTTTAAACTTGTCTAGTGTTCGAGGTCAAGGTTATGATGACGATAGTAACATGCAAGGTTCAATTAATGGTCTTAAAACTTTAATCTTGAATGAATCTCCAAGTGCATATTATGTTCATTGCTTTGCACATCAACTTCAACTGACACTTGTTGTTGTAACTCAAAAAAAGGGATGTTTGTTGGTTATTTGGTGATGTTCTTGCACCTTTGTTGAATTTTGTTGGTGGTTCACCTAAAAGGAAATAATTTATCCGGGAAAAGCAAGCCGAGAGTGTTGTTGAGGCATTATCTTTGGGTGAGTTAGAATCGGGAACTGGTTTAAATCAAGAGCTTGGTTTGAGTAAACCTGGATATACTCGATGGGGATCACATTTTAAAACGATTTTGAACGTGATTTCGTTGTATCCTTCAATCCTTGAGTCACTTGATGCCATTGGAGAAATTTTTGACTGGAATGACACAAACAAAGCCGAGTCACTTACCCATTTAATGATGTCATTTGATTTCATCTTTGTGGCACACTTGATGTTGTCTATTTTTGGGATTACAAATGAGTTAAATTTGGCTTTACAGAAAAAAAGAGCAAGACATTGTAAATGCGATGTCCATGGTTGATGTAACTGAGGAGAATCTTCTAGATTTGAGAGAGAATGGATGGGATGAACTCATGAAAAAAGTTACATCATTTATGATTAAACATAAAGTGGAGATTCCTGACATGGAAGCAAAGTATGTTATCCCGGGAAGGAGTCGTTATCGTGGAAGTAAGGAACCACCAGTGACAAATCTCCACTATTTTCGAGTCGAAGTATTTCTCAGTGTAATTGATCTACAATTGCAAGAACTTGAAAATCGGTTTAGTGAGGTAAGTAAGGAATTACTTGTTTGTATGTCTTGCTTTCATCCCTCGAATCGGTTTTCTTCTTTTGACAAGGAGAAATTACGACGACTTGCTGAATTCTATCCTAGAGAATTTTCAGAAGCTGAATTGTTGTTTTTTGAATTCATTGGGGAATTTCATAACAGATATTCGAAATGATGAGAGATTTTGGGATGTGAAGAACCCAAATGAACTTTCCATCAAACTTGTTGAGACAAATAAGCATGAAACTCATTCAAGAGTCTACTTACTTTTGAAGTTAGCGTTGCTTGTTCCCGTGGCAACGTCAACAGTAGAAAGAGCTTTTTCAGCAATGACTACCGTAAAAAAATAGATTGCGTAATAGCATGGGAGATCAACTATTGAATGATTGTTTGGTTATGTTTATAGAGAAAGATTTGTTTGTGGAAGTTAGTACGGATGCTATTGTACGTCGGTACCAAAATATGAGGGCTCGTCGTGAATAATTGTAGTCTATCTTTATGTACTTTTAATTTGTAATTTGAATTTTCTATGACTTTTTAATGTAGTTTTTGATGACTTATTTAATTTACTTTTGAATTATATGCGATTATATTTATTGTCGGTCGGTGAACTGCCAAATGTAAAATCATGGATCCGCCCCTGCAAGCCATTGTTGTTGATGATGAAGTTTTTGCATGGCATCCATCACCATCAACAATTCTTCCAGCATCATCGTGAAAACAAGTACAAAACCCACATGTTTGGAATCCAAATCGAATAGGGTCGAGTCCATGAGGATCAAGGCCGAGCGTTGAATCTGATTGCATTAAACAAAATTAGTAAACTCACGATAAGCATTTTACCATTACAATTTACGCCTTTTCAATTTATTAACTAAACTTTCAAATTGTTTATGTTTTGGTCACTTTTGATTGTTTTATTATTATTTTTAATTTTATTGGCATTTTTAATTATTACTTAATATAAAAATAATTTAAAAATATAAAATTAAATCGAACTGTTCGTCGGCCACCATTCGCTGCCAATGACCGTATATGGTGGTCATTCAGTCTCAGATTTCACCGATCATTTCGTCTCGACCATCTGAGTCTGAATTCAACCTCTATTTTGTCGAAAAGTGCTCTGAAATCCACGAAGAAGAGATCGAAAGTGAGGAAATCAGGAAGTTTCAAACAAGATTTGCGGGTTTCGAGACGTTTTCTGGTGAAATAAACACCAGATTCAGACTCAGCATGTCAAAATGATTCCACCGGTGCAATTTGGGATCAAACGGTCATCGATTTTGGGACCAACGGTGGTCGACAGTGGTAGTGGTGATTTTTTCAATATATTTTTAAATTTAATAATAGTAAAATATATTTTTATTATTTATTTTAATTTTTATATTTAATCATATTAAAAAATTTAAAAATAATAATAAAATATTTCAGAATGATTAAAACAGGAGCAATCTAAAAGTTTAGTTAGTAAATTAAAAATTTTAAAAGTTGAGTGATTAAAATAAAAATAAGAAGATAGTTGAGTGATGAACTATATATTTTACCCAAAAATCTAAAGATTTCATGCATTCCATACCCCCAAACACAAAAAGTCGCAAGCCTCGTGATCTCGTCAAGAGCTTCTCGATTTTTCTGTGTTGACATTTGACTATGCTTTTGATAATATTAAACACTCTTATTTTAAAGCGATTACGCATTGCTTGTTTATGCTTAATAATAAAAAAAGTGTCTAAATAATATTTTTTATATAAATGTTTAAAATATTTTTTAATCTAAGTAGGTGCCTAATGTTTTTGTCGTTATTATTTTAAGTGTTTTACCATTGACAGCCGTTTAAAAAAATTCGTTAACAAATAAAACCATGACACATAACATGCTTTATTTTATTTTCTTTTGTTTTTTTTAAATCATAATTTTAAAAATATCTAAAAAAATTTAAAAATTTATAAAATAGTTCCCAAATAAAAACATGACGGCGTGCCACCATTTTCGTTACCGAATCCCCACGATCATTTCCCCATTTTCTCGTCATTGAAAGTCAATAACTGGTGTACTTAATGTCGAAACAAAGCCGAAGACGAGAGAAGGAAAAATGATGGAGGGCAAACGACGACCAACCAGACAACGAGCGACGTACATGTCTTGCGGCGAGAGGATGAGGTTTTATTTTGCCGCTGACAGCGTGATGAACGACGACGACAGTGGCCGAATTTGAGGATCTAGAGATTTTGAGGTTATTTTGTGAATTTTTGGAAATTTAGGTATTTTTAAAAATAAAATTAAAAATAAAAAAATGAAATTAAAATCAAAGTCACATGTCATGTTTTGATTGGTCAAAGGATTTTTTTTAAATGATCGTTAACGGTCAGACACTTAAAATGATGACGGTAAAAACGTCAAGCACCTACTTAGACACCTATCTAGAAAAAAAATGTATAGTTTGATCACTTTTTAACTATTAAGCCTTTGATTTAAAGTATGAGTATTTGATAATCTTTGCCAAAAAATAATTTTAAGTAAGTAAAATGTCTATTTTAGACATTGCTTGAAAATATAAAAAAATTGTTGATATAAACGAGGGTAAATAAGTAATTATACTCCAAAGTACTTTTGAAAAAGTAAAAAGCTAAAAATTTTAGCTTTTAAAAACACTTTTTAAACCAAGCTAAAAAACATTTTTAGACTGAAAAGTACTTTTAAAAAATCATGCAGAACATAGCCGGATGTGCTCAACTCTTATCCATATCTCACACGTGCAAGAGAAAGTTCAATGATGTTTTGTTGTACCCTACTTAAAAGTCCTGTCATTGTCAACCTATCAATAGTCGATAATCTTGACAACCCATTATGACCTATCAAGTCGTTTTTGGTTCAAATCAATAAGGACGAACCATCCAAAATCACCATCATTCTATTTTCATCATCAACACGTTTCATAAAATTAAAGAAGTAACGACATTATGGAAATTGATCCGATTTTGTGATGCTGGTAGTGGTCTGTCATAGGTACTTTTTATCAAATTTTGAAATCTGTAGTCTATAGACAAGTCACAAGTTTATTGTTGAAGCTTCATGGTTGTTAAAAACTAAATTTTGAAGAATGTATTAGCAGAATAAAATTAAACTTAGAGTTAATCCCATAATATATTCTCAGAAAAAATCTCAATGAAGTGCATCAAAAGAAGAAAAACAGAAGAATTTAAACAACGAGCATTTTTAGTGACAATCGAGAAAAAAAGAAACAACTGATTTATTATATTCGTGTGATTTTAGTTACTTTTATTTTTTATTAATGAAACTTTTCTTATAATCTAATTTCAAAATGAAGAGAACAAATCACAGAGATATTTCAAGTTTTTTTTTTTCAAAAGATATTGAGGTACATTTACTCCAAATCCTTCACCATCTCAAGCGAGTTTGCAAGCTTCCTCTCCATCAAACAATGTTACATCATCCGATGAGAATGAAGAATCCCAAGATACTCTTCAAAATCATGTTGAACATGTTGAAGCTAGTTCGATTCCTAAGGGCAAAACACCAATTGATGATGGAAGATTGAAGGAATGTGATGTTATTAATCTCCCACATGACCCAAGAAAAAGGAGAAAAATGAGTGATTTTCATCCCGATGATAGAGATATAGTTCGAAGAGAGTATATCCAAAGACAACCTTGTCAACCCGATAATCACGAGTTTCCTAAAACAAAATTTTCAGGGAAAAGCCATCGTTTTATCCCTAATTGGTTTAAAAAACATGGATATTGGCTTGAGTATAGTGTTGAGAATGATGCAGCTTTCTGTTTTGTGTGCTATTTATTCAAGGATGATAACTCACCTGGGGGAGATGCTTTTGTTGGTGCGGGTTTTAGAGCTTTGAATAGAATTGATGCATTTGCTAAGCATGTTGGTGGACATATGAGTGCTCACAATCAAGCATTGGAGGGGTTGAATGATTTTAAGAATCAAAAGACTTCCATTTCATCATGCTTCTCTAAACAATCCGAGGAATCAATGACTGCTTATCGTTTACGATTAGAAGCTTCAATTGCATGCTTGAAGTGGCTTTTGCTTCAAGGGTTAGCTTTTCGTGGTCACGATGAAAATGGGAAATCATTTAACAGGGGTAATTTTCTTGAACTCTTGCAATTTCTTTCAGTGCATAATTCTGATTATAGAAAAGTGGTTTTGAAAAATGCCCCGATAATTGTCAATTGATTGCTCCTTCAATTCAAAAAGACATAATCGATGCTTGTGCAAAAGAGACAACTAAAGCAATTATGGAAGAACTTGATGGTGGATTTTTTTCAATCCTTGTTGATGAGTCTGCAGACATTTTTGATAAGGAGCAAATGACTCTTTGTTTGCGATATGTGAACAAAAAATGAGAAGTTCAAGAGCGGTTTCTTGGTATTTTACATGTTGCAAATACGACTTCTTTGACTTTAAAAGCTGCAGTTGAGTCATTACTTATGGATCACTCTTTAAACTTGTCTAGTGTTCGAGGTCAAGGTTATGATGACGATAGTAACATGCAAGGTTCAATTAATGGTCTTAAAACTTTAATCTTGAATGAATCTCCAAGTGCATATTATGTTCATTGCTTTGCACATCAACTTCAACTGACACTTGTTGTTGTAACTCAAAAAAATAGGGATGTTTGTTGGTTATTTGGTGATGTTCTTGCACCTTTGTTGAATTTTGTTGGTGGTTCACCTAAAAGGAAATAATTTATCCGGGAAAAGCAAGCCGAGAGTGTTGTTGAGGCATTATCTTTGGGTGAGTTAGAATCGGGAACTGGTTTAAATCAAGAGCTTGGTTTGAGTAAACCTGGATATACTCGATGGGGATCACATTTTAAAACGATTTTGAACGTGATTTCGTTGTATCCTTCAATCCTTGAGTCACTTGATGCCATTGGAGAAATTTTTGACTGGAATGACACAAACAAAGCCGAGTCACTTACCCATTTAATGATGTCATTTGATTTCATCTTTGTGGCACACTTGATGTTGTCTATTTTTGGGATTACAAATGAGTTAAATTTGGCTTTACAGAAAAAAAGAGCAAGACATTGTAAATGCGATGTCCATGGTTGATGTAACTGAGGAGAATCTTCTAGATTTGAGAGAGAATGGATGGGATGAACTCATGAAAAAAGTTACATCATTTATGATTAAACATAAAGTGGAGATTCCTGACATGGAAGCAAAGTATGTTATCCCGGGAAGGAGTCGTTATCGTGGAAGTAAGGAACCACCAGTGACAAATCTCCACTATTTTCGAGTCGAAGTATTTCTCAGTGTAATTGATCTACAATTGCAAGAACTTGAAAATCGGTTTAGTGAGGTAAGTAAGGAATTACTTGTTTGTATGTCTTGCTTTCATCCCTCGAATCGGTTTTCTTCTTTTGACAAGGAGAAATTACGACGACTTGCTGAATTCTATCCTAGAGAATTTTGTAATTTGAATTGTTGTTTTTTGAATTCATTGGGGAATTTCATAAAGAGATATTCGAAATGATGAGAGATTTTGGGATGTGAAGAACCCAAATGAACTTTCCATCAAACTTGTTGAGACAAATAAGCATGAAACTCATTCAAGAGTCTACTTACTTTTGAAGTTAGCGTTGCTTGTTCCCGTGGCAACGTCAACAGTAGAAAGAGCTTTTTCAGCAATGACTACCGTAAAAAAATAGATTGCGTAATAGCATGGGAGATCAACTATTGAATGATTGTTTGGTTATGTTTATAGAGAAAGATTTGTTTGTGGAAGTTAGTACGGATGCTATTGTACGTCGGTACCAAAATATGAGGGCTCGTCGTGAATAATTGTAGTCTATCTTTATGTACTTTTAATTTGTAATTTGAATTTTCTATGACTTTTTAATGTAGTTTTTGATGACTTATTTAATTTACTTTTGAATTATATGCGATTATATTTATTGTCGGTCGGTGAAGCGCCAAATGTAAAATCATGGATCCGCCTGCAAGCCATTGTTGTTGATGATGAAGTTTTTGCATGGCATCCATCACCATCAACAATTCTTCCAGCATCATCGTGAAAACAAGTACAAAACCCACATGTTTGGAATCCAAATCGAATAGGGTCGAGTCCATGAGGATCAAGGCCGAGCGTTGAATCTGATTGCATTAAACAAAATTAGTAAACTCACGATAAGCATTTTACCATTACAATTTACGCCTTTTCAATTTATTAACTAAACTTTCAAATTGTTTATGTTTTGGTCACTTTTGATTGTTTTATTATTATTTTTAATTTTATTGGCATTTTTAATTATTACTTAATATAAAAATAATTTAAAAATATAAAATTAAATCGAACTGTTCGTCGGCCACCATTCGCTGCCAATGACCGTATATGGTGGTCATTCAGTCTCAGATTTCACCGATCATTTCGTCTCGACCATCTGAGTCTGAATTCAACCTCTATTTTGTCGAAAAGTGCTCTGAAATCCACGAAGAAGAGATCGAAAGTGAGGAAATCAGGAAGTTTCAAACAAGATTTGCGGGTTTCGAGACGTTTTCTGGTGAAATAAACACCAGATTCAGACTCAGCATGTCAAAATGATTCCACCGGTGCAATTTGGGATCAAACGGTCATCGATTTTGGGACCAACGGTGGTCGACGGTGGTGGTGATTTTTTCAATATATTTTTAAATTTAATAATAGTAAAATATATTTTTATTATTTATTTTAATTTTTATATTTAATCATATTAAAAAATTTAAAAATAATAATAAAATATTTCAGAATGATTAAAACAGGAGCAATCTAAAAGTTTAGTTAGTAAATTAAAAATTTTAAAAGTTGAGTGATTAAAATAAAAATAAGAAGATAGTTGAGTGATGAACTATATATTTTACCCAAAAATCTAAAGATTTCATGCATTCCATACCCCCAAACACAAAAAGTCGCAAGCCTCGTGATCTCGTCAAGAGCTTCTCGATTTTTCTGTGTTGACATTTGACTATGCTTTTGATAATATTAAACACTCTTATTTTAAAGCGATTACGCATTGCTTGTTTATGCTTAATAATAAAAAAAGTGTCTAAATAATATTTTTTATATAAATGTTTAAAATATTTTTTAATCTAAGTAGGTGCCTAATGTTTTTGTCGTTATTATTTTAAGTGTTTTACCATTGACAGCCGTTTAAAAAAATTCGTTAACAAATAAAACCATGACACATAACATGCTTTATTTTATTTTCTTTTGTTTTTTTTAAATCATAATTTTAAAAATATCTAAAAAAAATTTAAAAATTTATAAAATAGTTCCCAAATAAAAACATGACGGCGTGCCACCATTTTCGTTACCGAATCCCCACGATCATTTCCCCATTTTCTCGTCATTGAAAGTCAATAACTGGTGTACTTAATGTCGAAACAAAGCCGAAGACGAGAGAAGGAAAAATGATGGAGGGCAAACGACGACCAACCAGACAACGAGCGACGTACATGTCTTGCGGCGAGAGGATGAGGTTTTATTTTGCCGCTGACAGCGTGATGAACGACGACGACAGTGGCCGAATTTGAGGATCTAGAGATTTTGAGGTTATTTTGTGAATTTTTGGAAATTTAGGTATTTTTAAAAATAAAATTAAAAATAAAAAAATGAAATTAAAATCAAAGTCACATGTCATGTTTTGATTGGTCAAAGGATTTTTTTTAAATGATCGTTAACGGTCAGACACTTAAAATGATGACGGTAAAAACGTCAAGCACCTACTTAGACACCTATCTAGAAAAAAATGTATAGTTTGATCACTTTTTTAACTATTAAGCCTTTGATTTAAAGTATGAGTATTTGATAATGCTGCCAAAAAATAATTTTAAGTAAGTAAAATGTCTATTTTAGACATTGCTTGAAAATATAAAAAAAAATTGTTGATATAAACGAGGGTAAATAAGTAATTATACTCCAAAGTACTTTTGAAAAAGTAAAAAGCTAAAAATTTTAGCTTTTAAAAACACTTTTTAAACCAAGCTAAAAAACATTTTTAGACTGAAAAGTACTTTTAAAAAATCATGCAGAACATAGCCGGATGTGCTCAACTCTTATCCATATCTCACACGTGCAAGAGAAAGTTCAATGATGTTTTGTTGTACCCTACTTAAAAGTCCTGTCATTGTCAACCTATCAATAGTCGATAATCTTGACAACCCATTATGACCTATCAAGTCGTTTTTTGGTTCAAATCAATAAGGACGAACCATCCAAAATCACCATCATTCTATTTTCATCATCAACACGTTTCATAAAATTAAAGAAGTAACGACATTATGGTAAACACACCGAATAAATGATTTTAATTTTGGAGGCACACAAATATTCCAAACCAATTTTCATAACTTCTTGTTACTTCAAATGTCGCCCGCAGACCTTAGAGTTTGATATTATATCAGTTAGTTCTTGACGTCCCACCAGTTAGATCATATAATACCCGCACTAAAAAGATTGAAAAAAAAGAAGATATAGAGACCACTCTGTTGTTCATTATCTTTTTCACACCTTCATTTTTTCTTCTCTCAATTTTTTATTGAGTCGATCATCAACTGCTTCATCAAAAAATTAAAAAAAAATCGTTTAAAACCATTACAATATTCCGTATTCAAAATATATTTCAAATTCACTTCTTTCAAAACTAATACAAAATTTTTCATTATATAAAAAGATTTTGATAAACAATCTCTTAAAAATCAATCAATAAATTTATTTATTTTTATGTTAAATAAATCAAGAATTAAAACGTAACGCATAAGGAAGTAATATGTCAGCATAAACAAGCATTGGTATTTCCAAAAACAAATTTGCCTTGATAGAATAAAATAAACGTAAAGTAAACCGAAAAGAGCAAGAAGCACGTGAAAGATAGAAACAAACAATAGTGCTGTAGCGGTTAGGGAATTGATGAGTTAAAAAAAAAAACTAAAAAAGAATGATTTAAAATAAAAAAGTTGACTAGTCAACTCTTGTTTTCCATTTTTTATTTAAAAGGATAAATTATATAAATCATCACTGAACTTTACTCTCAAACTTATTTTGGTCACTAAAGTTCTAAAACGTTTAATTTGCTCACTGAAGTTTAGACTTTCAACGTTTTGGATCAGTGAAGTTTAGACATTAAACGTTTTTTGTCACTCCACCTTTCACCTTCGTTGTTGTTCGGTATCAAATTTCACTAACCGCTTCGTCTAGCCCCACTAAGTCTGATCCGACCTCCATTTCGTCGGAAAGTGCCTTAAATCCACAAATCGAGCAAATACCTTTTGATTTTTCGCTCTCTGATCTTCTTCTTCCACAATCGGGTGAAGTCTATTTCTCAATATATTGCTTCTTTTGTGCCAATAAAGCTTTCCGTCGTTTGAATTTTAGAAAAATTCATCCATTTGTTAGTAAATGGACTCGTTAACGGAAGAGTAACAAAAAACGTTTAATGTCTAAATTTTAGTAAGTAAATTAAATATTTTAAAATTTTAATGATTAAAATAAATTTAAGAGTAAAATTCAGTTATGAATTATGTAATTTATCTTATTTTAAAAAAAATTAGTTATATAGAGGAATAACCGAAGAAGAGAGGAGACGAAATATTTTTTACGGAAATATGAAAAATAAGAAGAAGAAAAAACAGGGGGGAAGCTTAGCTAAAACAAGCGTTAGAAATTTGAAGATAGAATCGAACCTTGTTTTCATCGCCTTTATGTATAAAAAAAACGGAAAGTTACTATAAAAACTGAAACATAATTTTATTTTCTTTAAAAAAAAAGGAATTAATCTCTATCCGTCTCTCTCTTTTGTTTGTTGTCTCGGTTTTTTTTTTTTTTTAGTGAAAGGAAAGAGTATACTTATATTTACAATAAAATAATCAGATTATTATATATATGGGTGAGAATGAGATTACTGTCGGAAAGGGATGGATGTTTTGGGGATGATCAAAGCTGTAGAGTGATGTGAATTAGGGTTTCTTTCTTCTCCTTTTGGGCTTTGGGACTTGTTGTCAGTGATCGGATTTCATCGAAATTCCCAGGAACGGAAGAATCGGGTCGGATTTTGATTCACCGAAGGTGACGACTTTTTTTGTTGTTGTTGTTGTTTAAAGCTGAATTTGTTGCATGTTAGGATTTGCTGAGTGTTTTCATTTTAACATCTTTTTAAGCTTCAATTGTTGAATTAATTTAATTTTGCTGCTTGCTTTTTATTTTGTTTGAGAAATTCCTTGGCTCCATTTGTGTCTAATATTGTTGTTTCCGTTTGTTTTTGGATTCAAATTATAAAATTTGTAGAGAGCTATATTTTAGATACCATCAGTTTTGTGTAATTGCGATTGCATGTTGGATTACTTGACTAATTAAGTTCATAATTAACTTTGTATTTTGCTAATTCGTGTTTTAAAACTACTGTTCAAACCTTCAAGGTTAATGTATATTAGTGATATTACAGTTCAATGCATTGAAATTAAAAAAAATAAAATTGCCTGCTAACATTTTTTGATTGATCATAAAAATTAAAAGTGTCTGCTAACATTTAATTCAATGTTATTACTATAAATAGAATATTAAGATAAGAGTGTGGAAAAAGTTCTGCTAGTATTGAACTATAAAAGTTTAAAGCACATTCAATCTATTCAATATAAGTTTAAAATTGCTACAAGGGGCATTAAAAGCTCCTTATGTGTCCGTCTACGTTACTCGGATTCAGGTTTGCGTGTTGGAAATAAGTATGCGTGCGTGTGTTGCTTTTTCTGGATTGTCTTTTCTCGCATATTTGGAGGGTCTTTGAGATTATATCCTCGTACCCATGTTTGGAAATTTGTATGACATGAATACTTCAAGATCATTTGGTTAGTAAGATTTTATGGGAGAGGAAAAAGAAAAGAAAAATCTTTAGAGACTATAGGTAAGTTGCTGCATCCTACGCCATCCAAACAGCTATGATTCTAACCTGCTGAGTGCTGTGTTTTTCTCCCCGTTTAATATAAAATGCATAGTGTTTTTTCCTAAAATCATATAAAGTTGTGTGTTCATAATTAAGTTATATTTGGATGGTTATCATTTGCTTATAAATATATGATGTGTAGGGCGATTCGGCGAGAGAGGCATTTCCGTGCAAATTTCGCCAAAATGCTGCGGATTACCTTTTTGTGCATCAACTTGTCTTTCAGATTAAAGTTTTTAATTAAACTAAAAGCTTTTTCCCTATTGGTTTATGAGGCTTGCTCAAAATTTCGTTCATGAGATCAGTTCATCCTGGGATTGAATCCATTATTAGGTCCAGAAGCTTGATTATTTATTAAGAACCATTATGGCTAAATGGAAATATGATTATTTATTTCGGATAATGAAATAGTTGTTTTCGAAGTTTTTTCCATGGATTGTGAGTTCTATTTTCAAGCCATATTTTATTTTATCCATTTTTTTTCTTAGGTCATAGTCATTCTCGTATCAATGAGGGTCTAAGTTCAGGTTCATCTTTGTACAGTTCAATGTTGTTAATTTGACTGTGGAAGATGATACTTAAAGTGCTGCATTGTTAAATTGTTGAACTATTATGTGCTTTTGAGAAGAAAAAAAATTGTTTGCATTAATTACTTGGCCACCAAGATTTTCTAGCACATTGAGTGTATCAACCCTGTTTGCCTTTTAGTTGCCTTCGCCCTTCCCTTCAAGGAAGGAAAGACCTTGGTTTTAAAGTCAAGCTTAGAAGGAAGCTTATTCTGTTTCCTTTTGGTATTGCCACTTTCATTCCTAATCCATCCTTTTCCCTTCTCAGGGAATAGTTTGTCTACAGCACATTCTAAATGGTGTTCAGAGATTTGCTTAGGGAGCCAAAAGTGAAATCAGAAGGGGCAGAACATGATTCACCCATAATGGCTGGTTTGCAAGGTCAGGTCTCAATTCAGCCTCCGGCGTCTTTTAAACACAACTTGAGAGTTTCACAAGATGATTGGCATTTATTGGCATACATTCTCTTGGCTAATAAAATTAATACAAAGTGTGTCGGGCTAGGTTTTCTGGATCACGAAGTGCATACTTTGACTTTTGGCGATATAGGACTGAATGGAAAGAAATCTATAATTGTGGCAAGATCTGGAGAAAATCATGATGGAAAAGCATCAGATGATAGCCTATTACCAGGCCTTAATGATGACATAGCATTGAACATTCTAGCTTGGAGCAGCAGATCCGACTACCCTAATCTTTCCTGTTTAAACAGAAAATTTAGGTCACTGATCTGCTGCGGTTATTTATATAAATTCAGAAGTGAACTTGGCATAAGAGAACACTGGGTTTATCTAGCCTGTAATATGATGCCTTGGGAAGCTTTTGATCCTATGAGAGAGAAATGGATGAGACTACCGAGAATTCCCTGTGATGATTGTTTTACTTGTGCTGATAAAGAGTCTCTGGCAGTGGGGACTGAATTACTAGTGTTTGGTCGTGAGTTATCTGGATTTGCGATTTGGATGTATAGTGTGATTACTCACAGTTGGTCGAGATGCCCCCTAATGAATCTGCCTCGATGTCTGTTTGGATCTAGCAGCCTTGGGGAGGTTGCTATTGTAGCTGGGGGCAGCGATAAGAATGGGAACGTTCTAAAATCCGCTGAGATTTACAGTTCGGAACTGGGTACTTGGGAAACCTTGCCGGATATGAACTTCCCACGTAAACTGTGTTCTGGTTTCTTTATGGACGAGAAATTTTATGTCATCGGGGGCATGTCGAGTCATACAGATTGTTTGACTTGTGGTGAAGAGTACAATATCAAGACAAGATCATGGAGGAGGATAGAAAATATGTACCCTGGTAGCAATGCAGGTGGTGCATTTAATCCTGCTATGCGTTCACCGCCTTTAGTTGCGGTTGTAAATAATCAGCTCTACTGTGCTGATCAAGCCACTAATGAAGTCAAGAAATATGACAAGGTTAATAACTCATGGAGTGTTGTAAAGAGACTTCCGGTTAGGGCCGACTCATCCAATGGTTGGGGACTGGCATTTAAAGCATGCGGAAACAGTTTACTCGTAATAGGAGCCGGAGGACGTAGAGGTGGTGGTAATGGAGTAATTGTTCTGCATTCTTGGAATCCGGAGGAAGGAACAAGAGATGGATCAGAATGGAGTGTGCTTGCGGTCAAAGAACGGGCTGGTGCTTTTGTTTACAATTGTGCAGTGATGGGTTGCTAACTGTTTGTCGTCCAGCGTCGGTGCAAAAATCAGCAGCTGGAAAGCCGGTAAGCCTAACCAGTTACTGAATTTTATGTTCTCAGTATCATTAAGTTATTGTTTTTGTATTTTTCTTTTCAACATTTATGGTTCTTCAGATGAATAATTGACCTGAAATCAGTTTCTGAAAGTTTACTTTGCCATGAGTGCATTGGCATTGAATTCATTTCTTTGAGCCTTACAGTTATTTGAATTCATGGCGTGTTTGTTTGTGTTATTTTTCATCGCCTTATTAATCATTTTTGGTGTTTCAAGTATTTTTTTATTAAAATAAGTATTTAAAGTAATTTTTTATTAAAATAGGTACTTAATTTTTTTTTATCAAAATAAGTAAAAATACATTAAGTATTTATTTTAACAAAAATAGATATATTAAATACTTATTTTGATGAAAAAAAATATTTTAAATACCTATTTTGATAAAAAAAAGTATATTTAATTATTTGTTTTGATCAATAAGTACTTTAGATACTGAAATGAAAATGTTGATATACTTCAAGTATTTGTTTATGATATAAACCAAAGAAAAAGTAATCAAACTTTTACTGGATAATTACTAATTGCATACATGAAGGTTGATTTAATGCGATGTATAAATGTTTTCGCTTTTTGTTTATACATCATAAATTCTGAATTTTGACTTAATTGCATATATTTTTTCAAAAAGAATCGTAGTATCTATTTATTATTATATCAAATTTATATAATTATTTTTAGGCTTAAAGATAAAAAATTAGCAAAAATAAATTAAGTCTTTTTATAAAATTTTTACACCCAATTTAACTCTTATAATTTAAATTGCGATCAATCAAGTTTTCAATATTTAAATTACGATCAATTTAGTTCTTCCGTAACGTTGACTAATACAATTGACTGTCAACTCAAAATCAATCTTTAAAATGGTGACATATGGCACACTCTGGTAGTATCACATCATAAAATTGTAAAAATAAAAAATATTTACAATTATAAGAAATAAATTAAAATTATAAAAAATATTTTTATTTAATATCATACGAATAAAAATAATTATAGGAATTATTTAAAAATATTTAAAATATGAAATAATATTTTTTAATAGTCTAAAGATGATTAAAAGTTAGCATATGTTCATAGATATTCTTAACCATTTGACAATGAGCATACACCATGTAAACAAAGCTATTTAAACCCGTGTCTGCTCGGATAAACATCATCCGTTTTTCTACTAGGACACTTGTTGGGCTCTAAAATATAAAATATTATTTAAAATTATATCAAAAATTATAAAAAAATATTTTTCACATACTTCTATTATACATTCAAATTGTAACAGTTATACATACAAACTGTAACAATTATATATACAAACTATTTGTATAAAATTATAGAAAAATCACCAACTTCGGTCTTTGGTGTAACATGGAGAAATAAAATATTTCAAACCATAAATATCATAAAAAAATTGCCGATTATACGTACATATTTAGTAGAAGATGGACAATTGTAGTTACATTATTGTAATTACTAATTTTGTCCATTTTTTATTTTATTTACTTTTATTAGTTTTATTATTATTATTATTATAAATTTGGTTTTATTATTATTATTAAAAAATTAATTAAATAAAAATTCAATAATATTATATGTCCAGTCCATTCACAAAATAAAAACCCAAAAATATTTACATTTAGCCCATTTTGAGCCCAAATATTAAAATCTTAGCCCTAATTTTAACATAATAACCCTAATCTGCCCTTTCTTTTTGCATATCAACATTATGACCGTTGGATCAGGATTAGATCTAACGGTCTATATTATATCCAGAGATAGACCCTCAGCTTTCTCTCTCCCACACGCAAGAGTGAGAACCACAGCCCGTGACTATGGCGTTTCCACGTGCTCATGCGCTCGAGCCTTTATCGATCGTCCACGTGGCCTCACCATCGGCGATCATGCTGTCACCGTACGACCACCGCCCTTCAGCCATCATTACCTATAAAATAGGGGCATGAGAATGTTAGTCAAACAATCATCATCAACAGAAGATTAAGTAAAAAAATGTGTAAGCAAATCTGATATATAATCGGTACAAATCTATTATAAATTTTCAGACAGAGACCAATACAAGAAAAAAAGAGCTTTTATAAAGGTATGCTTTATTGTTTTTTTCTATTCGAATCAAAAAGGAAAAGAAAAAGAGGATTAGGGTATATACATGTCTCGGTTTTGGGTTGCCGTCATGATAACGACAGAGGCCGATGTCGCCGATGAACGACATCATCATGTCTAAATCTCTTTATCTCCCCATTCTATGTTTGGGGTTCAAAATGTTCTTGAGTTTTCAAAAAGAGAAAAACTTCAATACACAGGCTGTGTAAACTTTAGTTTACATGAGCCTTTTAATTTTAGGGGTTAGGAGTTTAGTTTAGGGGTTTGAGTTGTAGGGTTTAGAATTTAAGGCTAGTGTGTAGAATTTAGGGTTTAAGGTTTAGAGTTTGGGGTTTAGGTTTAATTTTGATTTATAATATAAATATGCAGGCTTGTGTAAAATTTATTTTACACAGCCTGCGTATCAAATTTAAACCATTTTTAAAAAACAAGTTTCAAAATCTGTTTTTTTAAGAGTTGGTGCTTCGTCTTTTTAGAACCAAGAAAAATGAGATTTTGTTTTGAAAAACTAGCTTTAAATTCATTTTTCTTAAAAAAAGAATTTTTGGGTTGAGATTCGAAATAGCCGACGCAGACAAGCGGCGGCCGGCGAAAACCAACGACGATCGAAATTGTGGTTCAACGCCGAAATTTGAAAATAAGAACGAGTTCGTGAAGAACTCGTGAAAGTTTATTGAATAGACGAGAGAATTTGGGGAGGAGATTTGATCTGATTTTCAAATGAAAGGAACTGAAACATCTATTTAAAATTTGTTATTTATACTTGTTTTCAAAAAGGAATTAATTACCTCATTAACCCCTCCGCCCTAGTTTTGTTTTTTCTGCAATCCCTTGCGGTTTTAAAAGCTTTCGACTTAGTCACATATCCCTCGTTTTAACTTTCCAATTTTGCTTTTGTTTTAGTTTGGGCCAAAGACTAATGGTATATTCACCCTCGTGGTCCCTGTTCCTTTCCCCTTTTATTTATTCAGTTATCTTTAATTTATATGTTTTTTAATTTCTGTTTTTTATACCGTATATTATATGGTCTTTACATAGTATTTTATAATATATATGAATATAGTGTATAACAGTATGTTCTATATACGTAAATAGCCTTTTATAATAATATGTTATAATGTATAGTTCATATTATATATATATATATATATGTGTGTATATTTTTCTAACATATTTAGTATATATATGTTTTACGTAATAAATATATTATACAATATACGGTTGTATATCATTATCTACATAGCAGTTTATATCTCCTGTAGTTGTTTACTAGTGTTTTTGTTATTTATTTATCTTGTTGATTTCTTTTATGGATCGTATTTATGTTATATTCATGCCTTGTAGTTATTTTAGCTTTTTTTAAAATTGTTCATGCGTTATATTTTTGTAGCATTTAGATTTAGTCTCAAGGTTTCGGTATCTTATTGGGAGTGTTGTCCCGAGTCTTCAGGTGTCATCTTCGTTGTGTACCATAGATCGCGAGAGTTTTATATATTTGAATGACATATCCATGCATACATGCATTAGAGATTAATAGTTAAATTAGATCGAATTTCAATTTATCTTAATATATATGATACGAATCTTTAGGTACCGATTTTCGAGCGTGGTGGGGTGCGGACCCTTCCCCACTCTTAACTGACTCTCGAATTCATTTTCTCTAGTTTACTTTTTGGTATCCGGTCTACCTTATCCAAGTAACCGGTGGCAACTCCAAGTCTTATTTCAAAACACGAACCTTTCTAAAATTCCCCAAAAACAATTTTTTAAAAAAATGGGAAACATGTAAATTTTATTTAGTCGCTACAGCATTGCGACTCCGCTGGGAACCTTTTTTGTTTTTTTTAAAAAAAAAGTGAGTCAAACTTTAGTTAGAGTTCGTATTATATTTATTAATAAAAAATAATTTTGATTTAATATAATTTTTAATCTCTAAGCTTGTTTTTTTACCGCTTTCATTATCCGGTGTTTGATATGGATGTCATTCATGCATCAGCTTTCTTCCCAAGCTCCGTCCCTCGATAAGTGGGAGTGATTACTTTGCCTCGTGGGGTGTTCACCTCTATATGATGTTGTAATTCGCTTTCGGGATTCGGTCTTTATATTTCATGGGGTCACGCCTCTGTATGGTATAAAGACTCATATCCTCCCAAATCGATGTCATATTATCTTAGTAGGTAATAGCGACAGTTCTGATACCCTTAGTACTTTAGAACCTAACCGCATATAGTGGCCCGTAGAGCTGGCTTTAAAGCCATGCCAGAACTTTGTCCGTTTAGCGATAACCCTTTTATGCCTTGTTTGATTTATATATATCTTTTTTTATATATTTGCATGCTTTATGTGTATTCTAATTTGCTTCAATTTATTGAATTATTTAATTTTTGTCATTTAATTTATTTAATCTATTTATTATATTCACCGAACTAACTTGGTTTTTGTCGGTGTTTTCATTTCTTTTTCCTGCGTTTATTTTTGCATCTCATCATAATATAGTGTTGATTCAAGAACGGTCCAATAGAGAGGGCATTCGAGGTAGGAGAGAAGTCTGTGATGCCAAGAGCGATAATGCTACAGTATCGAGTTGGGCCGAACGAAGACCAATCAAGGAAAAAGAAAAATTGATGAGGAGACACGTGTCGGAGGTAGAGACGACATATCTTGGATGCAGAGGCGGATCCTCATTGAAGCTAGTGGGGCCATGACCCCCCAAAGTTTTAAAATTTCACATTTATCCCCTTAAAAATTTTAGAAATTTTAATTTGGCGCCTCCAAAATTTTAAGAATTATTATTGTATTTCAAAATTTTTAAATAATTTCAATTAAATCCCTCTCTAAAATTAAAAAAATGTCTTGATAAGTTTTGATTTTTTCAAAACTTTTAGTTAAACTCCTAATTTTTTATGAAAAATTTAAATTAAATCCTTCAAAATCTTTGGAAATCTTAATTTAAGCCTCCAAAATTTTTAAAAATTTTAAATAGGCCCCTTCAAACTAGATTGTCAAGATCCGCCCCTAAATAAGAGATTATTGTCCATATTCTGCTTGTACAGGTTAGTGGTCTTCCCAAAAGCTCCAAAGTACATAGATTATACCATCGTGGATCCTTCAAGCAGCATAAGAGAAGAAGAAACGCTGTTGTCTATCAGTTCGGAGACGGTATTGAGCATAGAGTGCAAGCCGTGCTTTCCAAAGTTAATATCTTAAGAAGAGAAGCTAACCGTTATCTGTAATTCATTTTTAGCTTCTTGTTATAAGATATATTCTCTTAATAAAAGTCTTTCTAAAGGGCCATTTGCAAATCAACGTCTTATTTACATTCATTGCATTTTAGATTCATTTATTATTTTCTTTTAATTCTTTACTTATTTTGGTGCATATTATGCATTGCATTCATTAATAAAGAAATCAATTCAATTGTGGAAAATGCCATGACGTGAAGTTTAAGACGCAATCATTTCGCACTCATACGATATGCATTCTCAAACAAGAATTATGGAAGACAAATTGGCTAATGTTGAGAAGTCGCAAAAGGATATCGAGGAACACTTGAGTAATATCTAGCAAAGGATTGAGCGATCTCAAGATGAGATTATAGCTAGTACTACCACACTGTTGGGGATAAAGAACACCAAAAAAGCCCAAGTTGTGGACGAAAATTCCAATATGGATGACCTAAGTGGAAACTTATCTCACACGAAGGTTTAACCGGAAGGGTCTGTTCTGAAGAATGTCTATATAGCCGTGGCATCTACTAATAATCCAGTTAACTTAGGACATAATTTTGAAAATGATGTCGATGTGGAAGTTCCAAATTTGAATTTGATCAATGAAATAGAGACAAGATTGATGTCGAAGTTCAAGAAGAAGTTTGAAGAGCAACACCTCTAGATGGAAGAAAAAGTCAGCATGTTGCAAGCAACCCCACCGACTATGGAATCGACCCCATGGATTTGAGCCTAGTAACTAATTTGATTATCTCGCATAAGTTCAAAGTGCATGACTTTGAAAAATATGACAAGACCATTTGCCCTTCGGCTCATTTGACCATGTACTGCCGCAAGATAGAGGCACATTTGAAGGATAAAAAACTATTGGTTCATTGCTTCTAGGATACTCTGACTGGAGCAGCAGCCTGTTGGTACTCACAGTCAACTCAGTCAGGCCAATATAAAGTCATGAAAGGATCTGACTAGAATCTTTGGTGAACAGTACAAGCATGTTAAAGACATGGTCCCTAATTGAACAATGTTACAAGGAGTGATGCAAGGGTATAATGAGAATGTTCGACAATATGCCCAAAGATGGAGAGATGTCGCAGTACAAGTACAACCGCCCATTCTAGAGAGCGAAATCACCCATATTTTTGTGGATACCCTGTAAGGTCCACTATACAAGAAAATGATCAGCAACATATCCCTAAGTTTTGATGAGTTTGTAAATACGATAGAGTCAATCGAGGCTGCAATCAAAAGTGGCAAGCATAAAACTGGTGAAAGTTCATAGAAGTTTCATAAAATAAAAGATAATGAAGTAAGCAACGTGGGTACTCACAGCCCTAGTAACATTGTGAACACATTAAAGCTAGTAGCGACAAATTCACAGGGATCCAATGGAAAATATACAAAAGGAAAGAAACACTTACTCATATACCGTTAACCTATGTGAATTGCACCCTAAGCTATTTTAGGCCGATTTGGTTCGCCCTTATCATTTCACTCCAATGCAACCCCCTGTACCCTCCGTGGTATGATTCTAAGGCACAATACGAGCACCATGCATGAATCATCGGGCATTACATAGATAATTACAAGGCATTTAAGAAGGTGGTCCAAAACTTGATCAAATACGGGAGTTCTAAAATTTGACTCCCCAAATGTAGCAGCCTACCTTTTGCCTAATCACGATGAGTGAGGGGTCGATGTCATTGAGGAAGAATGTCTTAAGGAGACATTGGAAAGCGTAGATGAAGTCAAGTCCCCTTTGAGCTGGGTGTACAAGAAACTGTTTGAAGTAGGGTTGACCATACGAAATATGGAGATTGACATTGGGGCTGGAAAAGAATTTTGTGAATCATCGAGAAGTAGGACACAAGATATAACATTGCAAAGAATTTAAACAGTTGATACAGAAAATGATGAACAATAAGGAGGTTGAGTTCTTTCGAGGAGGAGTGAAGGATTGAAGAATTTGGTTGAAAGAAAAATAGTACTAGTTGTTCAGAGTTTGTGATGCATGAAACCTTTATCTTATTGCTCATCATTTTCCATATTTTGTTCTTGATATCCTCTACATTTTGAAGAAATATTTGGAATTAATTCGTACGCTTTTTGGCCCAAAGTAGCAAAAATATTTTGTAAGGGCATTTGAAATGTTTTCTCAAATCAATCAAATGATAATTGTCCCGTATGATATTTTGTTTTAGGCAAACAATTTTTACTCTTTGATTCTTTAAGCATTTGTTTTTCCCATACATATAAGTTGTAACACCCATAACGTATACTCGTAGTTGAATATACATTATAGATGTTACTTAAACATGCTACTGAAATTAAGCATAATTTTTTATCCATATACAATTTATCGTCTAGCTGATTATTTAGACTATCATTATAATTCAATTTAATGCATCATATACTATCACCAAGAAAATAGTTTACATGCCCACTAGAGATTGTCATAATTTAGAATGTTTTACTAATGTTCTGCAGATTGTAACTTGATCAGCACGCTTGACTCCTCTTCATGGTGCTCCAACATAACCTACGTGTGCAACAAACACACGCTAAGTACGAACTTAGTGAGTCATTTAATTTTAGTTTATCAAAACATGAAATAATGCAAATTCAGTATATCATGTAAGAGTGCATTATATTTCTCTATAAATGGCAAGCATGTCATATTGACATGATATCATGTATTACCACTATCATATGAGCCATGTATTATCTAATGCTTAACTTATTCTTTATCAAATGCATGCTTTCATCATGTAATTATTTGCATATCATGTACTCTACCATGTTCATGCTTTTATCATGTAATTATTTACATAACTCATGCTTTATCATGATTATGCTTTTATCATGTAGTCATTTGCATATTATATGTTCTACCATGGTCATACTTTCATCATTTGATCACTCGCATAACACATGCTCTTTCATGTTTATGTTTTTATTATGCAATCATCTGCATATTCATAACTTTTTCAATTCATCTTGTTACGATACCGAAGTATCTATTTTAATACGGCACGGTCAGTGCCTGATACAAGGCAAGTTCTAAAATTGAGTACGTACTCGAGGACGCTCTTTGCTCCTCATAAATGACGCTTTTTGCTCCTTATATTCGCACCTCTTTAGTACTATCAACACCCAAGGTGTCTACTTGTTTCATTTTAATCATATTATTATTCATGTAATTCATGTATCATATTGTCATATGAATCATTTATCATCACTATCATTTAATTCATGTTTCATATTATCATATGAATCATGTATCATCATTTATGCAAACAATAGTTCGTACCTGGTATTCCAGCAAGCTTGCCATGTCGAGCAATGTATCATATCATGTATTATAGAGAAATACAATATCATTTTCAGTGTAATGCAAACATTTAGAAATGTACTCACCTGGGCCATTTATTAGTTTGCCTCACTAAATCCTATTTGATCCTTTCCTTTGTAGCACCTCGAACCTTTTTCGATTCGGATTTAACTTCATTTATCACATGAATATAAATAAACATTTGTTAGATTCACTTCTAACATTATTTCAATTAAGCTATCTAATCATTCAACATAAAAAAAATTCATAAATTTCTTTCATTCCTTATACTGTCCATAAACTCATTTTTGGTCTCTAATGACCATTTTGATCTTCAAATAATTCTTCTGAACTTGATAACCAACATTAGATACAAAATATCTCAAATTTTCATTTTCTAGCAGCTTTGTACAACCTTCAAAGATTTATTTCTATAAAATAATATAAAACTCAAAATTCAATTCCATTTGTTCTAAAAGAAACTAGATTCAACAAGCATTTCAACCATATAAACTAATAACCCATATGCAACTTGTACGATTTATGGCGAATTTTCAAAGTCAATTTCTAGTGCTGATTTCGGAACAGACTGCTATCTTGTTTTTTGACATTTCACCACTTAAAAATTCATATCTTTTTTACTCGAAACTCGAAATCAGTTTTCGTTTGTTGGAAAAGAAACTAGACGAACACATCTTTACATCGGTATAAAAGTCACCATCTAACTATTTTTTTAGAATTTATGGTGAATTTTCAAACTTACGGCCAAATCCAATTTTCTACACATTTTTCATAAATAACTTCAAACTTTATATTAACTTCTGCTTACTTTGCTATTTCTCAATTTGGTCCCCTTACTTGATTCAAACCACTAATGTATCACTTTCTTCATCAAATAATTATTCAAAAATAATTCCCTCTAATTTTTCGTTCTTTCCGAAATAGTCACTAAAATGCAAAGATAAGGATTCAAGCTTCTTAACTTTGTAAATTAGTCCTCAAATCAATACTACTAGTTGAATTCTATTATTTCAACTAAAATCAGATTTAGTCCTTCTCTAAAACCTCGTTTCTAAATTGGTCACTTAGCTTTGACAATTTGTCAAAATGGTCACTAACTCGATTCAACATCAGTTTAACATTCTAACTTCAATTTCACATCTCCAAATTCAATAATAACATAAATAAACTTCAGAATCATAAAAATTCAGATTATTCTTTGAACTTTAGAATTGTTGAAATGATCCTTATACCTTTAATTTAGGGTTTTGCTTCCAAATAACAAATTCAAACTTATTAGATCATTTGTCCAACATCACAAACCCTAAATCAAACTTGAATCCATAAACCCTAATCATCTTCATAATAATCAAAACATGTAGAGTTTAAATCCCAACTCAATAACATGATTTTAACATCATAATAGCTTGATTTCAACTTGAATTTCAACATGGAATCATAAAATCTAAAAAACCCCAATTGAGTCCATAAACCCTAATTTCTTTCTCATCAATCAAGCATGTATTCCATGAATTATTGACATCAAAAGATAGAGTTTGAAGACTAGAACAACTTTGTAGTTGAAAGTATTACCTGTAAATCGAGTTTCGGGGCTTGAATCGAGCTTGAAAATTTTTCTCCCTTTTTTCTCCCCTTAGTTCGAAATATTTCAAGAAAGATGAACAATTTGGTTCATCTTTTACTTATTTAAATTCACATGTTAAAATTAAATGAATTTAAAATTCATTTAATTAGTGAAATTACTAATTTACCCTTTTAATCCAATGGCCAAGACTTAATCTTATCAAAAATCAAAGGCCATGATTTGATCCAAGTGTATTTCACCTTCCAAAATTGCCCTCAATATTTCAAAATATTTCAAAATTGCCATCCTTGTCAAATAACCAATTTGCCCTTCAATTAGTCTTTATTTACTAGTTTGCAATTCTTGTAAAAATTCAACCAAGTTTAGTTGAAATCCAACCAACTATAGTAAAATATTCATAAAATAGTATTTTATAACTTTTTCATGGCCTTTGGATCAGCCTCTAAAATTTCGATTCGATCCAGGCCTCCCATATTCATAAAATACTTTTACTGCGATTTTACCTTTATCGAGCTATCGAGTTTATTCCAAAAATTTCATATTTCCATATTCAAAAAATGAACACTATTATCTTATAAATATTTCCTTTCCTAATGTCTTAGAATGAATTTTCCTAACTAGTCTACTATTTCGATACTTATCGAAAATCTATATAGAATAAAATTTCTCTTAGAATTCCTTTATCGATAATCCATTCGAATATTCTTTACCTTTACTGAGTCCAAAATATCAATTAGAAACACTTTTATGGGACCTTCTGAAAGTCACCCATCCTTGTATTTCTCTCGCCCGAAAGCATGCTTAACAATTTCATTCAATCCAAATTTGTACCTTTCTCTTCATCTTAATTCTTAAAACTGATATCAAGGTACCTATTTCGATCCGATTCACTCTTATACTGAATAAAATTACTTGTTGGGAAATTTACACTTTAGTCCCTAAACTTTTCCAAAGTTTATACTTTAATCCCCTAAACTTTCAAATTTTACAATTTAGTCACTCGAAAAAATTTGGGATATTACAATTCCTCTCCTTAATAAAATTCATCCTCGAATTTTCAATGCGTACTGTTCTAAACATTTACGGATATTACTTCCTTATTTTCTTCTCAAACCTCTCAAGTGGCTTATTCGACCTTGTGATTTTTCCTCAAAACTTCAGTCAATAAAATTTCTTATTCCATAATCATTTAATTCCATAAACCAATACTTCTACTAACGCCTCTTCATGTATCAAATCTAATTGCATCTCAATTTATTCAGGAGTGTTGACATGTAAATAATTCAGTCAATGCCCCCAAAACATAAGTACATTTACTATAGACTTTTGTTTACTTCTAGAGATAAGACCCATTAATATACTCTTGGTCCAACTCTTTCACGATTCCTTGAAGTATAACAGTTCTGAAACTAAGTTTTCCCTTTTTGACCTATATAAATCATTATTCATTTTCAAATAAACAATCATAACTTCTCATTTGCTCTAACATTTAAGGCTCTCAACAGCTTAAACATTTAAACAACCAATGTTTTATTATATACAGTTACCGAAGGTTACAAGCTCTTAGGTACTTCTTGTTATTGTACTTGAGCCCTCTACTGCATCAGTAGCTCAATCTAGGTAGAAATCGAAAAAAGTTCATACTTCATTTTATTTTTACTGCTACTGGTATCTTTATAACCCTTGTAATCCGAGACTCTTGTTCTTGTCTAAAAACATTTCTAGGAAAATTTGAATTAGTCGAAACAATCCTCAACTAAGCACACTTTCTTTGACTTCATTAAAGAACTAATTCTTTTAAAAAATTTAAACGTTTCTTCTTATAATCACTTCTATCTTGTGCACAGATAACCAACTTATTTAAATTACACTTCAAATTCTCGAAATGGTATCTTCATAATATCTTCTAATACTTGATCACTTAGACCATTAGAAAACCTTTTTCTATCAATTCACATCATTTTAATGCTTGTCATACTCATCATTTTATATTACTAATTGTCTTTATCAAAACCTCTCTGAAAAAATATCTTAGCTTATCCATTACACTTCAGCCTAACTTTTATAAGACTCTACTGTCAACTATTCAGGTAAGATTAACCCCTTAGTTGACTTCTCTAAATACTCTTTGGTTACAAGTTCAATACACTTTATCGATAATAAACTCCCAATCTTGTTCAGTATGTACTCAAATATCACTTTCATCATACTTTTATTCCAAATTCTTTGTTTTTCTGATCAATCGGGCTTGCGATTGACATCTTATAATACTAATGTCTCCTTAAAGAAATAATCCTTCTAACTTAGGTTGTGTCTGATTTAAAGACTTTTTAAAGTTTTTCTAACATTTAAGGAGTCTACACTGTATCTATTTCCATGTTTGCTTTGGTTATCCTTACGATATAGTTTACTACTTTTAGTACTCTAACTGATTTATACCTAACGCCTTCTTTTTTAGCTTCACATATAATCTCTTTACAGATCAATTTATTTCTTAGTTTCTTTTCTAATCATCTCAGTAGTATCATTACTTAACTTTCCAATTCTCTCTTATATGTACTGACAGTACAAACATCTTATAATAAGATACTACTGAGTTATTTCCATCATAACTTAAATCCTTAACTTATCTTGAGTAAATCGCAGATTACATTTTTAAAGCAACTATCGACATTGTTATCTTCAAACATATATATATATAAAGTAAAGATACTACTTCTTCTTACTCTTTCGTATCCGAGTATCTTATAATTATTGTATCATATCTTTACTATGCAGATAACTTATTCTAAACAAGAACTAACTTACATGCTTATTTTACTGTATCATATCCACTATGGGTCCTTTCTTGACCTCTAAGATTCATCAATTGATGAAATCCATTATCGTTTTACTTTCCTTATTCTAGTATCATTTCACCTTATACTAATGAGGAGTAGCATCAAGTCATACAATCAGTACATCAGTAATATGACATCTTAGGGGCATGTATTTACCGAAAACTCCATATCAAACTTGGTTTAGCATCCAAAACCAACTAAACCTTGCTCTGGTACCAATAAATGTAACACACATAACTTATAATCGTAGTTGAATATACATTATAGATGTTACTTAAACATGCTATTGAAATTAAACATAATTTTTTATCCATATACAATTTATCGTCTAGCTGATTATTTAGACTATCATTATAATTCAATTTAATACATCATATACTATCATCAAGAAAATAGTTTATATGCCCACTAGAGATTGTCATAATTTAGAATGTTTTACTAATGTTCTGCAGATTGTAACTTGATCAGCACGCTTGACTCCTCTTCATGGTGCTCCAACATAACCTACGTGTATAACAAACACACGCTAAGTACGAACTTAATGAGTATTTAATTTTAGTTTATCAAAACATGAAATAATGCAAATTCAGTATATCATGTAAGAGTGCATTATATTTCTCTATAAATGGCAAGCATGTCACATTGACATGATATCATGTATTACCACTATCATATGAGCCATGTATTATCTAATGCTTAACTTATTCTTTATCAAATGCATGCTTTCATCATGTAATTATTTTCATATATCATGTACACTACCATGTTCATACTTTTATCATGTAATTATTTACATAACTCATGTTTTATCATGATTATGCTTTTATCATGTAGTCATTTGCATATTATATGTTCTACCATGGTCATACTTTCATTATTTGATCATTCGCATAACACATGTTCTTTCATGTTTATGTTTTATCATGTAATAATCTGCATATTCATAACTTTTTCAATTCATCTTGTTACGATATCTAAGCATCTATTTCAATATTTTCGATACGAGGCAAGTCCGTTAGGACTCGATACAAGATATCGCAAGTTCTAAAATTGAGTACGTACTCGAGGACGCTCTTTGCTCCTCATAAAATGACGCTTTTTGCTCCTTATATTCGCGCATCTTTTTAGTACTATCAACACCCAAGGTGTCTACTTGTTTTATTTTAATCATATTATTATTCATGTAATTCATGTATCATATTGTCATATGAATCATTTATCATCACTATCATTTAATTCATGTTTCATATTATCATATGAATCATGTATCATCATTTATGCAAACAATAGTTCGTGACTGTATTCCATCAAGCTTGTCATGTCGAGCAATGTATCATATCATGTATTATAGAGAAATGCAATATCATTTTCAATGTAATGCAAACATTTAGAAATGCACTCACTGGGCCATTTATTAGTTTGCCCCATTAAATCCTATTTGATCCTTTCTTTTGTAGCACTTCGAACCTTTTTCGATTCGGATTTAACTTCATTTATCACATGAATATAAATAAACATTTGTTAGATTCACTTCTAACATTATTTCAATTAAGCTATCTAATCATTCAACATAAAAAAATCTATAAATTTATTTCATTCCTTATACTGTCCATAAACTCATTTTTGGTCTCTAATGACCATTTTGATCTTCAAATAATTCTTCTGAACTTGATAACCAACATTAGATACAAAATATCTCAAATTTTCATTTTCTAGCAGCTTTGTACAACCTTCAAAGATTTATTTCTATAAAATAATATAAAACTCAAAATTCAATTCCATTTGTTCTAAAATAAACTAGATTCAACAAGCATTTCAACCATATAAACTAATAACCCATATTTAACTTGTACGATTTATGGCGAATTTTCAAAGTCAATTTCTAGTGTTGATTTTGAACAGATCATCATACTCTTTTTTTTGACATTTCACCACTTAAAAATTCATATCTTTTTACGAAACTCGAAATCAGTTTCTGTTTGTTGAAACAAAACTAGACGAACACATCTTTACATCGTTATAAAAGTCACCATCTAACTATTTTTTAGAATTTATGGTGAATTTTCAAACTTATCGCCAAATCCAATTTTCTACACATTTTTTCATAAATAACTTCAAACTTTATATTAACTTCTCCTTACTTTGCTATTTCTCAATTTGGTCCCCTTACTTGATTCAAACCACTAATGTATCATTTTCTTCATCAAATAATTATTCAAAAATAATTCCCTCTAATTTTTTTGTTTTCCGAAATAGTCACTAAAATGCAAAGATAAGGATTCAAGCTTCTTAACTTTGTAAATTAGTCCTCAAATCAATACTACTAGTTGAATTATATTATTTCAACTAAAATCAGATTTAGTCCTTCTCTAAAACCTCGTTTCTAAATTGGTCACTTAGCTTTGACAATTTGTCAAAATGGTCACTAACTAGATTCAACATCGTTTAACATTCTAACTTCAATTTCACATCTCCAAATTCAATAATAACATAAATAAACTTCAAAATCATAAAAATTCAGATTATTCTTTGAACTTTAGAATTGTTGAAATGATCCTTATACCTTTAATTTAGGTTTTGCTTCCAAATAACAAATTCAAACTTATTAGATCATTTGTCCAACATCACAAACCCTAAATCAAACTTGAATCCATAAACCCTAATCATCTTCATAATAATCAAAACATTTAGAGTTTAAATCCCAACTCAATAACATGATTTTAACATCATAATAGCTTGATTTCAACTTGAATTTCAACATGGAATCATAAAATCTAAAAACCCCAATTGAGTCCATAAACCCTAATTTCTTTTCTTTCTCATCAATCAAGCATGTATTCCATGAATTATTGACATCAAAAGATAGAGTTTGAAGACTAGAACAACTTTGTAGTTGAAAGTATTACTGAAAATCGAGTTTTGGGGCTTGAATCGAGCTTGAAAATTTTTCTCCTTTTTTCTCCCCTTAGTTCGAAATATTTCAAGAAAGATGAACAATTTGGTTCATCTTTTACTTATTTAAATTACATGTTAAAATTAAATGAATTTAAAATTCATTTAATTAGTGAAATTACTAATTTACCCTTTTAATCCAATGGCCAAGACTTAATCTTATCAAAAATCAAAGGCCATGATTTGATCCAAGTGTATTTCACCTTCCAAAATTGCCCTCAATATTTCAAAATATTTCAAAATTGCCATCCTTGTCAAATAACCAATTTGCCCTTCAATTAGTCTTTATTTACTAGTTTGCAATTCTTGTAAAAATTCAACCAAGTTTAGTTGAAATCCAACCAACTATAGTAAAATATTCATAAAATAGTATTTTATAACTTTTTCATGGCCTTTGGATCAGCCTCTAAAATTTCGATTCGATCCGACCTCCCATATTCATAAAATACTTTTACTGCGATTTTACCTTTATCGAGCTATCGAGTTTATTCCAAAAATTTCATATTTCCATATTCAAAAAATGAACACTATTATCTTATAAATATTTCCTTTCCTAATGTCTTAGAATGAATTTTCCTAACTAGTCTACTATTTCGATACTTATCGAAAATCTATATAGAATAAAATTTCTCTTAGAATTCCTTTATCGATAATCCATTCGAATATTCTTTACCTTTACTGAGTCCAAAATATCAATTAGAAACACTTTTATGGGACCTTCCTGAAAGTCACCCATCCTTGTATTTCTCTGGCCTGAGCATGCTTAACAATTTCATTCAATCCAAATTTGGTACCTTTCTCTTCATCTTAATTCTTAAAACTGATATCAAGGTACCTATTTCGATCCGATTCACTCTTATACTGAATAAAATTACTTGTTGGGGAAATTTACACTTTAGTCCCTAAACTTTTCCAAAGTTTATACTTTAATCCCCTAAACTTTCAAATTTTACAATTTAGTCACTCGAAAAAATTTGGGATATTACAATTCCTCTCCCTTAATAAAATTCATCCTCGAATTTTCAATGCGTACCTGTTCTAAACATTTACGGATATTACTTCCTTATTTTCTTCTCAGCCTCTCAAGTGGCTTATTCGACCTTGTGATTTTTCCTCAAAACTTCAGTCAATAAAATTTCTTATTCCATAATCATTTAATTCCATAAACCAATACTTCTACTAACGCCTCTTCATGTATCAAATCTAATTGCATCTCAATTTATTCAGGAGTGTTGACATGTAAATAATTCAGTCAATGCCCCCAAAACATAAGTACATTTACTATAGACTTTTGTTTACTTCTAGAGATAAGACCCATTAATATACTCTTGGTCCAACTCTTTCACGATTCCTTGAAGTATAACAGTTCTGAAACTAAGTTTTCCCTTTTTGACCTATATAAATCATTATTCATTTTCAAATAAACAATCATAACTTCTCATTTGCTCTAACATTTAAGGCTCTCATGACTTAAACATTTAAACAACCAATGTTTTATTATATACAGTTACCGAAGGTTACAAGCTCTTAGGTACTTCTTGTTATTGTACTTGAGCCCTCTACTGCATCAGTAGCTCAATCTAGGTAGAAATCGAAAAAAGTTCATACTTCATTTTATTTTTACTGCTACTGGTATCTTTATAACCCTTGTAATCCGAGACTCTTGTTCTTGTCTAAAAACATTTCTAGGAAAATTTGAATTAGTCGAAACAATCCTCAACTAAGCACACTTTCTTTGACTTCATTAAAGAACTAATTCTTTTAAAAAATTTAAACGTTTCTTCTTATAATCACTTCTATCTTGTGCACAGATAACCAACTTATTTAAATTACACTTCAAATTCTCGAAATGGTATCTTCATAATATCTTCTAATACTTGATCACTTAGACCATTAGAAAACCTTTTTCTATCAATTCACATCATTTTAATGCTTGTCATACTCATCATTTTATATTACTAATTGTCTTTATCAAAACCTCTCTGAAAAAATATCTTAGCTTATCCATTACACTTCAGCCTAACTTTTATAAGACTCTACTGTCAACTATTCAGGTAAGATTAACCCCTTAGTTGACTTCTCTAAATACTCTTTGGTTACAAGTTCAATACACTTTATCGATAATAAACTCCCAATCTTGTTCAGTATGTACTCAAATATCACTTTCATCATACTTTTATTCCAAATTCTTTGTTTTCCTGATCAATCAGGCTTCACAGTTGACATCTTATAATACTAATGTCTCCTTAAAGAAATAATCCTTCTAACTTAGGTTGTGTCTGATTTAAAGACTTTTTAAAGTTTTTCTAACATTTAAGGAGTCTACACTGTATCTATTTCCATGTTTGCTTTGGTTATCCTTACGATATAGTTTACTACTTTTAGTACTCTAACTGATTTATACCTAACGCCTTCTTTTTTAGCTTCACATATAATCTCTTTACAGATCAATTTATTTCTTAGTTTCTTTTCTAATCATCTCAGTAGTATCATTACTTAACTTTCCAATTCTCTCTTATATGTACTGACAGTACAAACATCTTATAATAAGATACTACTGAGTTATTTCCATCATAACTTAAATCCTTAACTTATCTTGAGTAAATCGCCAGATTACATTTGCAGCAACTACTGACATTGTTATCTTCAAACATATATATATATAAAGTAAAGATACTACTTCTTCTTACTCTTTCGTATCCGAGTATCTTATAATTATTGTATCATATCTTTACTATGCAGATAACTTATTCTAAACAAGAACTAACTTACATGCTTATTTTACTGTATCATATCCACTATGGGTCCTTTCTTGACCTCTAAGATTCATCAATTGACGAAATCCATTATCGTTTTACTTTCCTTATTCTAGTATCATTTCACCTTATACTAATGAGGAGTAGCATCAAGTCATACAATCAGTACATCAGTAATATGACATCTTAGGGGCATGTATTTACTGAAAACTCCATATCAAACTTGGTTTAGCATCCAAAACCAACTAAACCTTGCTCTGGTACCAATAAATGTAACACACATAACTTATAATCGTAGTTGAATATACATTATAGATGTTACTTAAACATGCTATTGAAATTAAACATAATTTTTTATCCATATACGATTCATCGTCTAGCTGATTATTTAGACTATCATTATAATTCAATTTAATACATCATATACTATCATCAAGAAAATAGTTTATATGCCCACTAGAGATTGTCATAATTTAGAATGTCTTACTGATGTTCTGCAGATTGTAACTTGATCAGCACGCTTGACTCCTCTTCATGGTGCTCCAACATAACCTACGTGTATAACAAACACACGCTAAGTACGAACTTAATGAGGTATTTAATTTTAGTTTATCAAAACATGAAGTAATGCAAATTCAGTATATCATGTAAGAGTGCATTATATTTCTCTATAAATGGCAAGCATGTCACATTGACATGATATCATGTATTACCACTATCATATGAGCCATGTATTATCTAATGCTTAACTTATTCTTTATCAAATGCATGCTTTCATCATGTAATTATTTTCATATATCATGTACACTACCATGTTCATACTTTTATCATGTAATCATTTACATAACCCATGTTTTATCATGGTTATACTTTTATCATGCAGTCATTTGCATATTATATGTTCTACCGTGGTCATACTTTCATTATTTGATCATTCGCATAACACATGTTCTTTCATGTTTATACTTTTATCATGTAATAATCTGCATATTCATAACTTTTTCAATTCATCTTGTTACGATATCTAAGCATCTATTTCAATGCGGCATGATCAGTGCCTGATACGAGGCAAGTCCGTTAGGACTCTATAGCCTCTAATTCGATATCGTAGTATCTAAAATTGAGTACGTACTCGAGGACGCTCTTTGCTCCTCATAAAGTACGCTCCTTGCTCCTTATATTCGCACATCTTTAGTGCTATCGACACCCAAGGTGTCTACTTGTTTTATTTTAATCATATCATTATTCATGTAATTCATGTATCATATTGTCATATGAATCATTTATCATCACTATCATGTAATTCATGTTTCATATTATCATATGAATCATGTATCATCATTTATGCAAACAATAGTTCGTACCTGGTATTCCATCAAGCTTGTCATGTCGAGCAATGTATCATATCATGTATTATAGAGAAATGCAATGCTATTTTCAATGTAATGCAAACATTTAGAAATGCACTCACCTGGGCCATTTATTAGTTTGCCCCATTAAATCCTATTTGATCCTTTCTTTTGTAGCACTTCGAACCTTTTTTCGATTCGGATTTAACTTCATTTATTACATGAATATAAATAAACATTTGTTAGATTCACTTCTAACATTATTTCAATTAAGCTATCAATCATTCAACATAAAAATTTTCTATAAATTTATTTCCTTCCTTATACTGTCCATAAACTCATTTTTGGTCTCTAATGACCATTTTGATCTTCAAATAATTCTTTTGAACTTGATAACCAATATTAGATACAAAATATCTCAATTTTCATTTTCTGGCAGCTTTGTACAACCTTCAAAGATTTATTTCTATAAAATAATGTAAAACTCAGAATTCAATTCTGTTTGTTCTGAAATAAACTAGATTCAACAAGCTTTTCAACCATATAAACTAATAACCCAGATTTAACTTGTACGATTTATGGCGAATTTTCAAAGTCAATTTCTAGTGTTGATTTCGGAACAGACTGTCATACTATTTTCTGACCTTTCACCACTTAAAAATTCATATCTTTTTACTCGAAATCAGTTCCTGTTTGTTGGAAACAAAACTAGACGAACAAATCTTTACATCGTTATAAAATTCACCATCTAACTATTTTTGTAGAATTTATGGTGAATTTTCAAATTTACTGCCAAATCCAGTTTTCTACACAATTTTCATAAATAACTTCAAACTTTATATTAACTTCTCCTTACTTTGCTATTTGTCAATTTGGTCCCCTTACTTTATTCAAACCACTAATGTATCATTTTCTTCATCAAATAATTATTCAAAAATAATTCCCTCTAATTTTTTGTTCTTTTCGAAATAGTCACTAAAATGCAAAGATAAGGATTCAAGCTTCTTAACTTTGTGAATTAGTCCTCAAATCAACACTACTACTTGAATTATATTATTTCAACTAAAATCAGATTTAGTCCTTCTCTAAAACCTCATTTTCGAATTGATCACTTAGCTTTGACAATTTGTCAAAATGGTCACTAACTAGATTCAACATCGGTTTAACATTCTAACTTCAATTTCACATCTCCAACTTCAATAATAACATAAATACACTTCAAAATCATAAAAACTCAGATTAGTCCTCTAACTTTCAGAATTGCCGAAATGATCTCTATACCTTTAATTTAGGGTTTTGCTTCTAAATAACAAATTCAAGCTTACTAGATCATTTGTCCAATATCACAAACCCTAAATCAAACTTAAATCCATAAACCCTAATTATATTCATAATAATCAAAACATTTAGAGTTTAAATCCCAACTCAATAACATGATTTTAACATCATAAAAGCTTGATTTCAATTTGAATTTCAACATGGAATCATAAAATCTCAAAAAACCTCAATTGAGTCCATAAACCCTAATTTCTTTCTCATCAAAATTCTCATCAATCAAGCATGTATTCCATGAATTATTGACATCAAAAGATAGAGCTTGAAGACTAGAACAACTTTATAGTTGAAAATATTACCTGAAAATCGAGTTTCGGGGCTTGAATCGAGCTTGAAAAAATTCTCCCTTTTTTTATCCCCTTAGTTCAAAATATTTCAAGAAAGATGAACAATTTGGTTCATCTTTTACTTATTTAAATCGACATGTTAAAATTAAATGAATTTAAAATTAATTTAATTAATGAAATTACTAATTTGCCCTTTTAATCTAATGGTTAAGACTTAATCTTATCAAAAATCAATGGCCATGATTTGAGCCAAGTGTAATTTAACTTCCAAAATTTCCCTCAATATTTCAAAATATTTCAAAATTGCCATCCTTGTCAAATGACCAATTTGCCCTCCAACTAGTCTTTATTTACTAGTTTGTCATTCTTGTAAAAATTCAACTAAGTCTAGTTGAAATCCAATAAACTATAGTAAAATATTCATAAAATAGTATTTTATGACTTTTCCATGGCCTTTGGATCAGCCTCTGAAATCTCGATTCGATCCGATCTCTCGATATTCATAAAATACTTTTACTATGATTTCACATTTATCGAGCTATCGGGTTTATTCCAAAAATTCCATATTTCCATATTCGAAAATGAACACTATCATCATATAAAGATTTCCTTTCCTAAAGTCTTAGACTGAATTTTCCTAACTCAATCTACTATTCCGATAATTATCGAAAATTTCCATAGAATAAAATTTATCTTAGAATTCCTTTATCGATAAACCATTCGAATATTATTTACCTTTACTGAGTCCAAAATATCGATTAGAAACACTTTTATGGGACCTTCCCGAAGGTCACCCATCCTTGTATTTCTCTGGCCTGAGCACGCTTAACAATTTCATTCAATCCAAATTCGGTACCTTTCTTTGCATCTTAATTCTTAAAACTGATATCAAGGTACCTATTTCAATCCGATTCACTCTGAATAAAATTACTTGTTGGGAAAATTTACACTTTAGTCCCTAAACTTTTCTAAAGTTTATACTTTAACCCCCAAAACTTTCAAAATTTACAATTTAGTCACTAGCCAAATTTTGGGATATTACATATGTAAATATCAATTTCATCATGAACCTAAATATTAAATTGCAAGAGTAACTTTGATTCAAGTTCAACGATTAATTTCGAACAGCTTGTGTCTGGTGGAAATCGAAAGCTGCAGAGATTATGAATATGTGACTTACATTTTGATTTAATTTGGTCAGTCAATAATGACCACACATGAGGACATTATAATGCACTTGGGAGAATAATCTTTCACTTTAAAAAAAAATAAAAGGTAAAAAAAGAGAATTCTCTAGGGCACTCCGTTGTAGCCACAAGATTGAGTGTCTAATAAGGTAGCTATGCTCCATTTACTCTATATCTTGACTTCATGAGTGATTTTCAAATCTTGACAAAGTCAAATAACTAATGAGATGAAATCCCAAGATATAAAAATGCACTCCAATGTTCGAAGCCTGGTAAAAAGGTATTTTCAGATAATAGTGTAAAAACTTTGGGCACTCCGTTGAAGTGATATGACAAATAAGGTTGCAATGCACCATCCAAGTCAAAAACCTTAGCTTCATAAGTGATGATAATATTTTCAAATCATGACAATACTTAGTAGCTCGGGGGTTTTTTATTTGCTTCATCATTTATCTCGAGCCAAAAGAATGTGATGAGTTAAATTCCCCAAATAACAAAAAGAAATGAGACATAGAAACAATAATTTAATGGTAAAACATACCAAAAGTGATTCTAAATTGGTTTAAAAAAACAAAGTAACTCGAAAGGCACTTCACATATTCAGATATCGACTCAGCTTTCGAGGTCTTCTAGACACATGATGTGCTTAGGACAATCGTTGGTGAGTTATTTCAGTGTCTCTCCTGCACTTGATATTTGGGTGCCTAATTTTGATCTCTTTAAAACAAAGAAAATTCACCTTTTTCAAAATTTTAATTATTTTTTCTAGCTCGTTTAAGTGAGCTTAAGGCATTTTTTTCTTTTCCCCCTGAATTTTGAAAGAGGGGTAAATTTTAAATAAGATTTTTACATAAGTTTTTTTTTAAATTATCTTCATAAGTTTTTGCATTAAAATGAGTTTAAGACATTTTCTCTATCTAAATGCCGGGAGAAGGGCAAAACTTTACATCATGGATTCAAGAATGAGAAAATTAGTGGGACGCCATTATCCACGCGAGAAGATCAACTGTACATAAGATTTTAAATCAAAATAGACAGAAGAGGATACAGAGCCTGAAAGAATTTGACTATTAAACAAGTCAAAAGTCGGCTCATAAAGAACAAGAGTAAACAATAAAATTTTGGGGCAAATTTTGTTGGGGCACAAAGATGACCAATCTATGCGATGACAGAGATATTTCAGATCCAAAACACAAGAAGCTGAGCAAGATATAAGAAAAACAATTTGAAGTGAGAACCTGAAAAGGCTTTGGAGCAAAAAAAGATACAAAAATTCTGAAAATTAAACTCAAGTCTGAGATGGTTTGCATCAGCCGAAGAAAGAGTTTCAACAAAGAGTTGAAATAAGGAATCTTGAGCTTCCCAAAAGATGAGCTCACCCAAGTGATTCTCATTTTGCATCATTCATGCATTATGTGTAGTTAGGCATCCTTAAATTAGGGGCTTGCAAACTCATACCATTAATTTGCTTTGTCTATTTTGACAGGAATCATTAAATACATCAATAAAGAATTAAGAGTTCATAATGAGAAGAGCTCACAACATTTTCGGAGGATGAAAAATTTCGTAATGAGAAGAACAACTTCAGAATACAAACTTTGGCAGAAAATTGAAAAAATTCGTAATGAGAAGAACAACTTCAAGCTTTGGCAACTTTGGTAGAGGAATGAAGAATTTCGTAATGAGAAGAACAACTTCGAACCTCGGAGGATGAAAAATTTCGTAATGAGAAGAACAACTTCAGACTCCAAACTTTGGCAAAAGATTGAAGAAATTCAAAATGAGAAGAACAACTTCAAGCTTCGACAACTTTGGTAGAGGAATAAAGAAATTTTTAATAAGAATAACAGCTTCAGACCTCGGAGGATGAAGAATTTTGTAATGAAAAGAATAGCTTTAGACTCCAAATTTTGGAAAAAGATCAAACAATTTTGTAATGAGAAGAACAACTTCAAGCTTTGGCAACCAGCGTATTTCCAGTCAAGACTTCCGGGCCACCAATAGGACCTCTAATGCATGGTGATTCAAGATCCATAGAGGGAAGTAGGACAAAATTAGTGAATTTGATCTTTTCTCTGTTCTTGTTTTACAAGAATGAGCAAAGATGGGCAACTGTAATCACTAACTTTGTCCGTTTTTTATTTTATTTATTTTATTACTTTTATTACTATTAATGTTGTTTGTTATTATTATTATTATTATTATTATTATTATTATTATTAAAAAATTAAATAAAAACCCAATAATACTATATCAATCCAGTCCATTCGTAAAACAAAAAACCAAAAATATTTACATTTAACCCATTTTGGGCCCAAATATTAAAACCCTATCCCTAATTTTAACATAATAACCCTAATATGCCCTACCTTTTTGCGGAGCCGCATCATGACCGTTGGATCAGGATTGGATCCAATGGTCCAGATTACATACAGAGATGAACCCCCATCTTTCCCTCTCCCACACGTAAGGGTGAGAACCACCGCCCGTGACTGTTGGCATTTCCACACGCCCGAGCCTTTATTGACTGTCCACGTGAACTCACCACGATCGAGCTGCCATTGTACGGCAGTCGCCCTTTAGCCATCATTACCTACAAAATAGGGGCAACGAGATGTCAATCAAACAATCATCACCAACAGTAGATTAAGTAAAAAATGTGTAAGCAAATCTGGTATATAACCGGTACAAATCTATTGTAAATTTTCAGACATAGATCAATACAAGAAAAAAAGAACTTTTACAAAGGTATCCTTTATTGTTTTTTCTATTTGAATCAAAAAGGAAAAGAAAAAAAAGGATTGGGGTATATATTTGTCTCGGTTTTGGGTCGTCATGATAACGTAGAGGCCGATGTCGCCGATGAACGGAACTATGTCTAAATCTCTTTATCTCCCCGTTCCACGTTTAGGGTTCAAAAAGTTCTTGAGTTTTCAAAAAACGGGTTTCAAAATCTAATTTTTCTAAAAAAATAGTTAGTACTTCGTCTTTTTTAGATCTAGGAAAAAGAGATTTTGTTTTGAAAAACTAGATTTGAATTCGGTTTAATGAAAAAAAAAATTTGGAGTTGAGATTTAAAGTAGCCGATGTCGGCTGCCGGCGAAAGCCAACGGTGGTTGAGGCGATGGTTCGCCGCCGAAATCTAAAAGTAAAAACGAATTCATGGAGAACTCATGAAGGTCTGTTGAGCATACGAGAGAATTTGGGGAGGATATTTGATCTGATTTTCAAATGAAAGGAACTGAAAAATCTGTTTAAAATTTGTTATTTATTCTTATTTTCAAAAAGGAATTAATTATCTCATTAAGGCCCCTCCGCCTTAGTTTTGTTTTTTCCGTAATCTCTTACGGTGTTAATAGCTTTCGACTTAGTCACTTATACCCCCGTTTTAACTTTCTAATTTTGCTTATGTTTTAGTTTGGGCCAAATACTAATGGTATATTCACCCTCGTGGTCCCTGTTCCTTTCCCCTTTTATTTATTCAGTGGTCTTTAATTCATATGTTTTTTAATTTCAGTTTTTATACCGTATATTATATGGTCTTTACATAGAATTTTGTAACATATGAATATAGTGTATAACAGTATGTCCTATACACGTAAATAGCCTTTTATAATAATATGTTATAATGTATAGTTCATATTATATATATGTATATTTTTCTAACATATTTAGTATGTATATATATATATATATATATATATATATGTTTTACGTAATAAACATATTATACAATATACGGTTGTATATCATTATCTACATAGCAGTTTATATCTCCTGTAGTTGTTTCGTAGTGTTTTTGTTATTTATTTATGTATCTTGTTGATTTCTTTTATGGATCGTATTTATGTTAAAGTCATGTCTTGTATTTATTTTAGCCTTTTTTTAATTGTTCATGCATTATATCTCGTAACATTTAGATATAATCTCAAGGTTTTTGTATCTTATTAAAAGTGTCATCCTGGGACTCCAAGCATCATCTTCGTTGGGTACCGTAGATCACGAGAGTTTTATATATTTGAATGACATGGCCATGCATACATGCATTAGAGATTAATAGTTAAATTAGATCAATTTTCAATTTATCGTAATATATACGATACAAATTTTTAGGTACCGATTTTCGAGCATGGTGGGGTGTGGACCCTTCCCCACTCGTAATCGACACCCGAATTCATTTTCTCTGGTTTACTTTTTGGTTTCTGATCTATCTTATCCAAGTAACCAGTGGCAACTCTAAGTCTTATTTCAAAACACGAACCTTTCTAAAATTCCCCAAAAACAATTTTAAAAAATGGGAAACATGTAAATTTTATTTAGTCTCTACAATTATTTTTCACAAACTTCGATTATACATACAAACATCGTTAATAAGAAATTTATCACAACTAATTTTTTTAATGATTTTGTATTTTTCATAATTTCAAATTATAATTTTTATTTTTTTTATTTTGTATCTTATATTTTAAAATAATAGAATTGTTTTATAAGTTGTATAATCCTGATATTATTTTTTATTTTTTATTAATTTTTGAATATTTTTATATCTTAATAATATTTATTTTCTTTTAGACTTTTTTTAGAACTTTTTAAGAATATTTTTAGAATTTTTTACAGTTTAATGACGTGACACTTTCAGGGTGTGCCACGTGTTATCATATTATTAGTCGCCAATGAGTTAACGGTCAAAATTGGTCAATTGTAATGGAAGTGCTAAATTGAGTGGGATTTGAATTATGAGTGTTATATTGAGTGCAAAAAATTTATAAGGGCTTTATTGATTTTTTTAATATTTTGTTGAGGACTAATTTGATCTTGAAACCTTATTTTTATATATTTTATGGCTAAACTACATAAACAGTTACCGAATTTTTATGATGCTTTCGTTTTGGTCATCAAACTTTTAAAGCTTGCAATATAGTCATTAAACTTTTAATTTACTTTCATTATGGTCACTCGTTAACGGCCGTTAGAAAACAATTGACATGTCGCTTTAGCTTTCTTCTTCTTCTTCTTCTATTTTGTTTTTCCTTAATTCGGTAACCCTAAAATCAGATGTAAACATCATGCATATTGATTATTAACCCTTGTATTTATGTGTTCTTACATGTTTATGGTAACCACGATGACTATTTCTTTGAACCTGGTAGCTGTTATTGCTTTGTCAAGTATGTTTAACAATGTTTCGCGAAAATTGGATTGAATATGGAAAAGATTGAAATAATAGGTTTATGATCTTGAAAAAATTCTATGCAAGTAACAACATATGGGAGAACTTTGGAAGATTTGGAACGTATTTAGTTACCGAAATAAGGAAAGAAAACAGAGAAGGAGAAGAAGAACAAAGGAGAGGAAGAAGGAAAGCTAACGTGCAAGTCATTGTTTGCTAACGGCAATTAACAAGAGCGGCCATAATAAAAACGGATTAAAAGTTCAATGACTATATCGCATGTTTTAAAGATTTAGTGATTAAAATCAAACACCCTAAAAGTTTGGTGACTATTTATGTAGTTTTACAGTAGTATAAAATTATAAAACGATGACGTGTTGAAATCCCGTGAATTCATGGTGTCAAGCTAAGTACAGCGAAAATACAGCCACGCTTCTGCTATCCACACAATTCCATCCTGGTCTGGTCTGGGCGCAACAAAATTTTAGCTACATATTTAATTTTTTCCCACACCTCTAAATTTAAAAAAAAAACACTATCAGAAATTTTAACTGTTTTTTTTTTTCTCTCAAAACTATTCAATTATTATTATAACTTTTTTTTAACAATTCTATAACATTTAAAAAAAAATCGTATATATATATATATATAGAAAACATTTGTACTCGCCTAGAAGCTTCCATGCCTCAATCTTATAATTAGATTAGATCAATTGATTAAATAAAAAATTAATGATATGATCGATGACATAAAATCGGACGTAAATTAAACCGTTGTGAACAGTTAAGAAATTATATTTTAAACTTTATAATCTTTTTAACATTGTACAAATTCAAACAAGTAATTATACAATAAAAATCAATACCGAAAGTATTTATATCTTTAATATTTTCTAAAAGAATTATTTATATTTCAAATTTCAACTAATAAGCATTAAATAAATTTCTGTCTACAGTATATATTTTTAAAGAATTTTCTCAATTTACATACACCTAGCTAATAAATTATTAAATAACTTATTCATCTAAAAGAATTACTATTAAATAAAAAAAACACGCGCCGGAAAGCGGTTGTAGCGTGGGATCATGTCACTTGGCGTCAAGAGAAAGAAGGCATCACTCTGCTTGGCTCACCGCTAAATCCTGGCTCCCATCTCCTAATCTCGTTCAACAGTCAATCACTCTACTAATTGCAACCCTTCCCCTTTCTACTTCTTTTTCTTTCTTCTTTCTTCTTTCTCAAGAATTTCGAGATCCTGCATTTTCTTCATTTTTCAGGTAATGGGTTTCCTCGTTTTCTTGTTTTGTTTCTTGGGTTCCCTTTGTTTTATTTTGCTTACTTGTTCTTCTTTCTGGGTTTTAAGCGGATATTGTAGCTGATCTCGTGTCACATTATCTTGATTTTATGGATACTAGTGTGAAGTTTTGATTTTGTTTGTTTGTTTTTAAGTTGATTAGAAGCACCGTTTTGACTGGATTTGAATCTCAATTTTCTTTTCAGTTTTTAATATTTTTGTTTTAGATTTACCCGAAATCTTAAATTTTCCCTTTCTTGGTTTTGTTTGGTTCCCGGTAATCCGCATGAGAAAAACATGTAACACAAAAATTCAGTGTGCATTTCTTAACTAATTGTTCCTAGAAAATTTCCCTTTGTTTTTTTGTGTTATTAGTTTTACTAATTTTAAAAAGTGTGCAGATCGAAGAAAAACTGCTGCTAACAATGACTTTGGCTAATGGGAAAGCTCACCAAGCTACCGCCAATGGCGGCGATTTAAGCAAACCCTTTAAAGTGTTTGTTGGTTATGATCCGCGTGAAGATCTTGCCTATGAGGTTTGCCGACATTCTATCTTGAAACTCTCTTCGATTCCTGTTGAGATCACCCCTATTGTTCAATCAGATCTACGGGAGAAAGGTCTTTACTGGCGCGAGCGGAACAAGCTCGAGAGCACCGAGTTCTCCTTTTCGCGGTTCCTGACCCCCTACTTGGCAAATTATGATGGTTGGGCATTGTTCATCGATTGCGATTTCCTTTATCTAGCTGATATAAAGGAATTAACGGAGTTGATTGATGATAAGTACGCGATCATGTGTGTCCATCATGATTATTCCCCAAAAGAGACCACGAAAATGGATGGTGCGGTGCAGACTTTGTACCCTCGGAAGAATTGGTCCTCGATGGTGTTGTACAATTGCGGTCATCCAAAGAACAAGGGCCTGACTCCGGAGGTTGTTAACAATCAAACCGGTGCTTTTCTTCATAGGTTCCAGTGGCTCGAAGATGATGAAATTGGGTCAATCCCGTTTGTTTGGAATTTCCTCGAAGGGCATAACAAGGTGGTTGAGAATGACCCTGAAACGTTTCCTAAAGCTATACATTATACCCGAGGAGGGCCGTGGTTTGAGGCATGGAAGAATTGTGAGTTTGCTGATCTTTGGCTGAACGAGATGCAAGACTACATCAAAGAAAAGAAGTTGAATGCAAGTTAATCAAAATTGGTGCAGTGCAGTGCAGTGGTATTTTTTTTCTAGTAATTCATGCTCCATTTTTATGCTATTATTCATGCATTGAATTTGTGTCTATGTGTATCCTAGTTCCAACTATGCTTTAGGAGAAAAGGTATTTCCTTTTGTGGTAGTATATCTGCAGGCTATATATAGACGCCCTCGTATGCGTAATTTTTCAGATTCTTCATTTGTTCGAATGACTACATATGGGATGTGATCCTTGGGATGTAGGCAGTATCATTAATTGTTTAATGAAACATCTTTCATTTGTTTGTGTTCTTCTTGCTGTTGGTTGCTGCAATCGGGTTTCGGTTGCTTTAAACAGCGCTCAAGGTTGATGTGTTAGTTTATGTCATGTAATCTTACACAAATTCTGTCTTTATATTGGGAAATAAATAAAGGACAAAAACTCAGGACTTTGAATTGTGTTCATATAATGAATAACTTAAAGCAGCATAAACCGTTTCTTACATTATTGGTGGAAGATTTTAAGCAACATTTCCCTTTTACCATCTTAATGGCCTTCAAACAAATAAAATGTGTGAGTAATGGTGTAAAATACTAGCCTCATGAGTTCAAGGCAAAACATATTTGAATACATATAATATGGTTCATAAGAAGTTCTTGTGTTAGCACAGACCTATAATTTGCCAATGACATGCGCTTTGCTCTTACTGACCTACTGTATCTAGATTTCCAACTTATGATAGGAGAGGGGGAAAAGGGGTTTATTGGAGGGAAAAAAGGGAATGCCTAATAAATTAATTATAAATAAATATTTTGAAATGTCACGTCAATTTTTTTTAACCGTGGTTGATGAAAATAAATTAAAAGTTTACTATAATTTTTAAAAAATTGTGACCATATTACAAGCATCCTAAAAATTTAAAGACTACTAATATAGTTCACCCTGATTTAAATTATGATAAAACAAAAAAAATATTAAAAAAATTGTTATGATGGTACACGTTTAAGATAACTTTTCATAAATACACATATATAATTTAAAATAATTTTATTTATAAAATATAGGATTTCCAAACCCACAAATAATGTAAGGTTTTATATTTAATACATTGGTAGTGAAAAAAGTTTTCACAAGTACTTTAATGCTAAGGTTTAGGGATTTAGTTTAAGATTTAGAGTTAGGGGTTTAGAATTTAGAGTTTAAGGTTAGAATGTATGGCTCAAATGTTAGGGTTTAGGATAATATGGTTAAAAATTTGGGTCTAAACCTATAAGCCCTAAAATTTAACCGTAAACCCTAACTTTTAAACCACTAAACATAAATTATAAACTCTAAACTTTAAAAATAGAATCTCTAAACTCAAACATTAAATCACTTATGGAAACTTTTTCCACCGTCAATATATGAAATAATTACTCATAATTTAATATAATATATAATTATCTTTTTGATAAAAATTATAAAATAAACACATCATAAAATAACAAATGAATATAACAATTGTATTTTTATTTACTAAAAAACACTTTTAAACGCTTCAAACCGAATTTTAAAATTTACATTGAGTTACCAATGAAGTTTCGTCCAAGTGGTAATCATCTTGATATCGCTTAAGTATGTCTCGAGTTCGAGGCCTTGTGTAATAAAAAAAAAATTTCGCTGGAAGACTCACCCACCAAAACCAAGTGTGCAACGCGAGTTGGTCCTAATTAGTCAGGTTAAAGCCTTTGATAACCGAGAGGGCAACCAAAAAAGTTATATTTGAGTGTAAAAAATACTTTTCAAACACACTTTTTGTTAAAGGGTCGATAATCTAGTAGGAACTAAAAGTTAAATTTTTTGATCTATCATTATTAATCGTTTGATCAACTTAAAACTAAATATGCTATTCTTGTAACCAAATAAAGCTTTCTTATAATTGAGATTGATCGGTGACCACTTGACTCATTAAAAAATTGTTTTTTGTGGTGGTTGTTAACTCTTAAAATTAGGAGATTTTAGAAAGAAGACTCTAACAACAGTTTTCAATGAAAATGACCGTAATTAAAAGACATTAAAGTTCAATGATTAAAATGTAGCTTTTAAAAGTTAGACTGCCAAAGTAAAAACATCCTAATAATTCAGTGACTATCAATGTAATTTAACCTAGGATCAATACACTCAACATCATGAGTTCATGTTCTTATTATTCTATTTTTTCCCTTTTAAAAAAAGCTGAAAAATCAAGAGATCTTTGGTTTGGGATTAAAAGAAAACGATGGATGAACATAACAACTTGGAGAGAAACAAACGGAAAATTTGAGGCACAATGCAACACGTTTCCTGCTGACATTGTAAAACTCTCCAAGATTTTACGATTTTTCATTCAAATCAAATCATTTTAATTTTCTAGTTGAACAGAAAAGAATTTAAGAAAATCATCCATTAGCCGAAAGCCGCCATTTGAATAGCACCCTCTCTTCTTGCTCACTTCAACAGAGAGCGAGCGAGGGAGTGAACAGTGACAGAGGGAAACACTTCTCTAAAACGACGCCGTCGCAGGGTTTCAGGATAAACACCGGTACAAGAAAATCCCAATTTTTCCTTTGAATGAGGTTTGCCTTTTCGCTCATCGTTGCTTCTTTTTTTTATGTGCATCTTTTTTCTGCTGATTCCGATTACTCTGCGTAAGGGTTTTAGTATAACTTGTGATTTTACAACGTTTCTGGTATTGCGACATGGAGTTTGTACTCTCATAGCAGTAGTTACTTAGATATCGACTTTAATTGGTGATTTAAATCGAAGCTGGTGTAGTCGAATGCGCCTCATCTTTTAGAAGATTGAACTGTTATTTCTGCTGAGGTAGTATTCGGCCAATGTTGATTTTAACTTAATCTCACATATAAATGTTTGCTGATTCTTTCCAAGTTATGTGATGAATGCTTTGTAACAGAAAAGTTAGTTTAAGGACAATTACTTTCAACTGATTTTAGCTAATGGTAGTATGAAATAAGTGTTGTTAGCTGCATGTGTTTACTTTCGTGATGATTGGTTGATTAACATCGGTTAGATTTATTATCGATCTGATAACCAATTTGAAATCATGGAACTTGAATATGCTTTTTTAACTGATGAAATTACTCGAGTTTTTTGCATGTTTATTTTCAGTGGGATGTTAACATGTGGCTCATCTGTTTTTACGATGTTCTCTAGCGTTCGTAAGTTAGTTGCGATGCTCGAGATGTTCATCATGTTTTCGTTTTTACATTCTAACCATGGATGATATTAAAGTTGAACAGACTACTTGCATGTTAATCTGCTTGGGTCATAAAGTATCGCACGGGGAGAATATCATGGTTATCTTATTAAAAAATGTGTTTGATTTTAACCTCGAATATTTCATCATTGACTCCACTTCCAGTGACCAAAGCTTATCTTCAAAAGCCAAAATACTATTTAGCTTTCGCTAAGCAACAATCTGTAAAAAAATCTATAATTTTTAGAGGAAGTCTGGAGAATGTTTGGAGGATGGATATTGATTCTTTATTTGAATGTCAAATTGCCCTCAAATTTTAAAGTCATGCAATTTAAGGATTTTTACATTAGTTGTTTATTTCACTTACTATTCATGAGACCTTTTTGTTTCTTGTGAAGATAGTGGCTTTTGTAGAACTTACAGTTTTCTTGTTGCTATTTCACCTAAATTTTGTTTTAAATGGATAGTGATTGCAGTTTGGTGCACTCTGACTATAGGTCATTTTTGGATGATTCAAAGTTTCCCCTCGGACCCCTCGCTCTTAAAATGAATACAAGAGGTGGCCGGGTATCTAGGGGTCCGAGGACGAAAAGTTTTCAGGGAGAGGGGCAGAATTGGATTTTTATTGCTGGTGGTGCCTTGCTGAGTACCTTATCAATCCGCTTTGGTTACAAGCTGAAGCAAACACTTGACACCAAGCAACAGAATAATGCTTCTACTAGATCAAAAGGCAAGTTGTATCTGTTTCTCCAATAATTTCTACCGCATACATACCTACTTCTGAACTTAAAGCTTGTTACAGGGACTGGAACTTCTGACCGGAGTTCTTCAGGTCGCCATTTACTCTCAAACATGTATTCGTTTACACAAGAAGATGATGGGTGTTTCAACTGCATTTCAGGTGTGAAGCAGCTAATGTATAAGCAATTGCATTAGCTTTGACCTTTCTATGCTTTAGTTAGAATCTTTGGAGTGGGATGACAGAACTGAATAAAAACTTGTCGAAAATCCCATTATCTTCCCAATCCACTTTTTTCGGTGTTAATAGTCACGTATTGGCATGAAAGAGAAGAAACAAAGCCTAGGTTTCCTTTAGGCAAGAGCCTTTTACAAAATACCATCCTGACCTGTAATCACTTACCTTCAAGTATCAATAGGCGGATTTTTTTTCAGGGTTTTTATCATATCCTTTTGAGCTTTGAAGTGTTGATATGTGACTGCCTTTGGGAGTTAAGGAAAATGAGGAGAGATATCATTCATCATAGTTCTGAAATTTTGGTTGTGGCATTTATATTTTCCTTTTCCTTTGCCATATTGCTCTTTATATTTGAGACAAGGTCCTCTTGGAGTTCTCAATAGCACTCAAGTTCTTGCCGTTCTTAGTTCTTACTTTGGCTAGTCAGATAATGATATACTGTGTCAGATACAAGTATGTGTAAGTATGCGTTCAACATGGATCTGTTCTTTGTTGGTTGGTGGATCTTTGGAAGGTTATATGGCTATATGTCCGAAAATGTTATAGACATAGGTACTTTGCAAAAAACAAGCAACATAACACTAATGCTTTGTCGTTTTTTATGTTGAAATTTAAGGTGTTGGTGCATGTGATTTTTTACATTTGTTTTTTATTCAAGTTTGGTTGAAAACAGGAGCTGAAAGCATGGGGGAGAAGCACCCGCCTAATGTCACTTGCTACCTTCATCTGAAGTTGCTCTCCCTCTGGTGACAGTTCCCACCACTGAGTTCAACAAGGATAATGGTGTTATGTGGGCGTCATCTCCGGATCACCTCGAGTTGCCTCCAAAGCCATTCCATCATTCTAACTGTTCTGACTCACCATGCTTCTCAGAATCAGGCTCGGACATATATAGCAAGCGGGAAGTGATACAGAAACTGAGTCACCAGTTAAAGAGAAGGGATGATATGGTTCTGGAAATGCAGGATCAGATTACAGAGCTTCAGAATTCATTGAATGCTCAAATGGCACACTCGAATCATTTACAATCTCAGCTGGATGTTGCAAACAGAGACTTGTTCGACTCCGAGAGGGAAATCCAAAGGCTGAGGAAGGCAATTGCCGATCATTGCGTAGGACATGTCAACGAACGAGCAGACTTCAACAGTTACAGCTCTACATGTAAACGGGTTTCTTGACATCAAAACCAACTTGGACTTTTCTGAGAAGGGAAGGGGAGATGAGGAGAGAATAGAAATGCTGAGGAGAGAGATCGGAAAGAGGTGATAGAAGGAAAACAGTACTTGTTGCAGAGCTACAAGGAGCAAAAAATGGAACTTTCGACGAAGGTCAAGGAGTTGCAACAGAGGTTGGATTACCAGCTCCCCAATATTTTGTAAGTAATGTTTTGAATATTTTGTGCATTCTTATTTGTTTTCCCCTCTTTGCCTCTCTTTTCCCATTCTTTCCCACTACCATTTGCTTTTAAGTTTAGTGTTAGATGAATGATATGTTATTTGCTTTTGCAAAATGTCTTTATTTTTTTATATAGAAATTAGAAACCAAGTTTTTTTCTCAATGTTGGGACCTTTCTTCTCTAGTTCTAGTCTGTTTTAGAAATGAAAAGAAGCTTGGCGATGCATATGTACTTTCCGTTTTCTTTATTTTTCGATACATTTCTTAAACAATAAATAAACCTCCCAAACCCCTCACTATTAACTAATTAAATTGGAGGGCTTAAGTCCACACCCTCCAAAACAATAATAATTTGGTGAAAATATAGGCCAATGCCAAATCTGAGAAAATGAAATTCACAGTAAAGGCATGTATGCCTCACAGTAAAGGCATGGACACGAAACTAAGATTCGAGATTGGGAATAAAACATAAATGTTTGAAAGTGGGGGTAAATTCAGAAATAAATCAATTGAAGTATTGAAATGGTAACTGAATTTTGTTAAAACAAATAAAATGACAACTAAACTTTCAAATGTTACAAAATAACAATTAAAATTTTTGTTTCGTTACAAAATGGTAACTCGGCTGTTAAGTACTTAACGAGACTGATTATGAAAATTTGTATAATAGCATGTTTAGCCATTCATATTTACACATTCAATCAATTTAGTTGTAATTCGAAAAAACTTAATAAATTTAGCCCTTATTATTTACACATTCTTTTAATTTGGTCTTATTTATAATTGGAAATAATATTAATATTTAAATTTGCCATAAACTTATTGCAAATTCCTTCGAACTCAACCCACCAACAAGGACAAAACATCAACGACTTCGTGCTTTTAAAATTTTATATAGTTGCCGAGGTAGATATATCAGATTCTTTCATTTCGGATTTAATTTTATCAATTTAGCTTACTATTTATGTGCCCAGTACATCTACATATTGATTAACATGTTTGAAAATGTGTAGATATTGATGAATGTGAGACCCTGAAGCCTTGCAATGGAACTGGAACATGTCATAATGCACCTGGAAGCTATAGTTGTTCATGCCCTCAAGGGTTCCAGGGTGATGGCTGGAAAAATGGAACAGGTTGCAGTCTTAAAGCCAAGCAGCCCCGTCAGAGTTTTCCCATTCTTATTGTTTCAGTAGGTTGGTACAGATGAAAGCTTGAAGAAGAAAAAATCATAAGATGTTAAATTTCCAAAATACCCAACTAATGATGGTCAACAAATGAAAGAATCTGATATATCTACCTCGGAACTATATGAATTTTTAAAAGCATGGAGTGGTTGATGTTTTGTCCTTGTTGGTGGGTTGAGTTCGAAGGAACTTGCAATAATTTTATGGCAAATTTAAATATTTAATATTATTTTCAATTATAAATAGGACCAAACTGAAAGAATGTGTAAATAATGAGAGCTAAATTTATTGAATTTTTTCGAATTAAAACTAAATTAATTGAATGTGTAAATATAGAAAACTAAATGTGCTATTATACAAAGTTTCATAACAGTCTAATTAAGTACTTAACGACCGAGTTACCATTTTGTAACAGAACTCAAAGTTTAATTGTCATTTTATAATATTTGAAAGTTTAATTATCATTTTATTTTTTTTAACAAAGTTCACTTACCATTTTTGTACTTTACTTAAAATTTTATAAGGGGACAGAGATAAAAAAAGGGTTGAGGGCCATCCCTATGTAGCTCCGCGCCCGGGTAAAGGTATGAATAAGGACAAAAATTATCCGCTCATTTTCGGTGCCCTCTTTATACCCAAAACTAAAAAAATTAAATTCTAAACTTTAACATTAAATTTTAAATCCTAAACTTTAAATCTTAAAAAATAAACCTTATCTTAAATTCCCTAAGCCTTAACCTTATTTTTTTTTAATGTGGTGGCATGATTACAAGCACTAAAATGCGATATAAGATTTCTAAAATTCGCATGAATAATACAAAATTTAAATATATTTTTTCTATTTTTCTTAAATAATTCCATATACAAATTTCGAACATTTCGATTCCTACTATACATGTTGAACCCCCACAACAAAAACTAACAATTCATCGTTGTTGATTCTTATTTCTGCTCACCTACGGGAGGCGCATGCTCTTTAGGAACAACACCCACACATCTCTGTTCGCACGTCGCACGGCTAATGATCGCACGGCTAATGATCCATTGAGCGGAGTTATTGAAACAAGGGTTGGGCGGAAAAGCTGCGTTCAGGGAAATGTTAGAATTTTCAGTTTCTTCAAAAATAACATTTTAAATTAAATTAGTAAAAAAAGTTAGACAAAATAAGAAAAAGTTGATTGTTAGGTGAAGCTTCTCCAAAAATTGAGTGGAGAAGCAATGTCGAACGAAACATAATATAAAATCTACGGTTTAAATGCTATTCGATAACCACATTATCTTTATACAAATGGTTAATATTTGATGTATGAGCAGCGTATCAGCGTATGTTTATTTTTATATAAAATTTAAATTCTTAATCTTAAATTTAGAACTTTAAACTTTAAATCTTAAACTAAATATTTATACCCTAATTTGGATTCGCTTGCAAAAATTAAAATTTTCACTATCGATGCCTAACATATTTTCTTTTACAAATATAAAATTTGAATCTAATATTCGTATACCTTTATAATTTAAATTAAGATAAACTACACTGATGATTATTAAATTTTTTGGCTTTTTTTACTTTGATCACTTAAATCGAAATTTTTTAAAAGTTAATGTTGTTTAAAGAAACTTCCATTTTGTTTTAGCACGTCCATGTGTTATTCTCTTTAATAAATTAATACATGTCAATATGGAGTGTGTCACATCATTCATTAATGATTTAACAATAAATCTTCGGTTTTGAAGGGTCTAAAAGTTTAATTATTGTAGATGTCAAATAATAGTTTGTACATGTCAAATACAATTATACAAATAAGAAATGAGAAAAGATTGCATGTCTCTGGATGAAAACAAATAAACAATTTTCTTCATTGTTAGCTATGACAAACCAAAGGAATACGCACTGATCCAGATACCGTTAATGCTTGCCAGATACGCATATTTTAACATGCATTAGGAATGAAAATGTGACCCTATCCTCCATTTTCATGAAGAAAATTTGAACATACGTATGTATCTAACACCTGAATCCGAGTAACATAATTTGCACGGTAGAAATGCCGGATTCTGACCAAAACATGGAAAATCCAACTCGATCAACTCAACTCTAATCCAATCCAATCCAATCCGAGTAATATAAGAAGTGAACATGTATGATGTACATATTATAGTTGGGAGAAAAGTAGAATATACAGGATTGAACCTAGAAAAGGTTGCCATGTACAGGTAATAAGTTGCTGAAACAGCACAACGGGGGAAAGCAGAATACGCACTTGGCAATGGCATTTACATGCATTATCATCAAAACTGAAACCCCTTTTCTCCAATGCAATTTCATCCATCTGAAATCTCGCCATTTGGTCCAGTTCAACCTGAGGATCTCCGGCTCCATTGACCAAGGCCCGATCTTTGAACCCCACTAGTCCTTTCATTATCAACTTTCCATTCAAGAGAGGTGTTAATCCGCACGTTGTCTCCAGGAGCATGTACAAGAGCAACTGCTTTCGATTTCTCTATCAATATGTGAGGTTTCTCTGCCTGCTGGCTTATAGCACTACTGAAACTAAGTAACTCCTTGGCTGCATGGTTAGGTATTAGAATTTCAGCCTCAATCTGCAGGTACAGGCCATATATCAGTTCCATCACGGAAGAAACAATGGGGGAGGAAAAGCATATCAGATGGTTAACCCAACGTGTAATCGCTATCAGATTACATCATGAGAAAAAGGTTCATTATTTAAAAGATAAAGGGAAAGGCGGAGCTTGCACAGGACAAGATCAATATTTATGTTACTTAGACTTGGGTGTAAGTGTCTAATATGAATATATATCCAAGACGGGTTTGCTTTTTATTTATTTATTTCATGTGTTTCGAAGGTCCTTTAAGGTAATATCTTCATGCCCATGTTTGGATATATGTCGTACACAATGTCAAACAAGAATTCTTCAAAAACGGTGAAGAGTTAGAGCAAATGGTAGAAGCTGAAGACACCGACACCACAAGAACAGCCGTTTTTTTTTTCTGCAACAATTCAAGCAATATATTATGCAGGCAAAGGAGAGGATTTACATAACCACAGTTTATTAAAAGAAAAGGAAAACAATAATAAAATGCAGTGAAGTTATGTTAAAAAAGAAAGACTCACATTTTCCGACGAAAAAGCAAGCAGATGCTGACTCATGCTCCTGATCATATCTGGGACAGGAGCCACTTCCTCATGATCCAAAAGTGCACTTTCAGGCATAATGTTATCCCACATAACACGCTCAGCTGCATGCCGGGATGTGGTACACTGCAAACTATTTCCGTCATCTTTCTTGGCACAATGAGGACTTTCAGAATTGTTCAATGCATCAGACGGTACAAGTGAACTCAACATGTTGAAGGACGAGAACTTTTGAGGAGTTTCGTTCACCACCTTGTCCATACGTGTCTTTAGTATCCGAATTCTTGACTGTAGCAGTTCAATCTTCTGAAGGATCTGTTCTGTGAAGTTATCACAATCTCTAGATTGAAATGGCCATCTATCATTGCATTCACCATCATCATAACCATTGACTGTTTTATTATCTGTAGAAATCACAAGATGGATTGTTTCATCATTTACAGAAACACACTGAATAAAAAAAGTGAAAGACTCAATATAATCATAAGATCGTGGATAATCTCTACCGTCAAATGTCATATTTAATTCCCAAAAATCATTTTTTTTGTTTTATCAAAAACATCAAAGAAGGATTCGGAACGTCAAAAGTTCCACCAACATCAACTTCTAAACTAAATACACATTAATAAACAAAAAACTAGATATAATAACTCTAATCTCACGGCTATCTGCAGTTGAAAAAGTTAGATCTCATAGGGTTAAGTAAGCTAAACTTGATTATATACCAAATGACAAGACAGAGAAACACAATGGCATATAATGTATATTAATAATATCCTCATTCACACCTTTTACATATAATAAGCTACAATACACAGCCGTGGAAACAAATTTTTCTTCTTACCTAAATCACCCCAATCATCGACAGAAGGAAAAGCAGAAGGAGCAGGAACAGCAGACTTCTTACTCTCTATTTGGTGAGGGAAAAAATTGGTTAGAGTTTTCTTTTAGAATAATACCGTATAAACGATAAGCACAAGTGGCATACCATAATATGAGAATATATCATGATGCGACATATATGATGCCACATCTGCAGTATCTTCCACTCGTTTTCTTTTCTTCCTCTTCATTACTTCCTTTCTTGGAGCTTTTGAATGAAATGCACACGACTTTGCATCAAAGCCTTCGGAGATTAACTTTTCAAACTCAAACCGCTTGCTTTGATCATATTGTGCAAGCTCTCTCTGATACTTATGTGCCTGAGACTTCAATTCACGAACTTTAATTTCTAACCATTTAGAGCGCCACATAAGAGGATGTATAAACCTCCTCCAGTGATCTGTTAACCTTCTATTCCTGAAGAATTTAAAAGAAAAACTAATGTAATTGACATCTAGAAAAAACAATACACTTAACAAGAGTGAAACATGATCATGTAAATTTTATTTGCTTGTAATTTCTCTGCCTACTAAACTTAAGGGAGTAAAATTTATACTAATGCATCAAATATGATTGTTGATAATCCACATAGGGTGATATTCTCGAAAGCACCAGTCCATCATATCAAGTTAATGGAGAATGAAAACTTTTCAATATCGATACTGCTCAACCTGTAACCAAGCAAAGCCAAGTTCAAGCTATAAGAAGCTCAGTTTACTTGTAACTTAAGGTCCAAAGCTCTCTTCAAGTTTGATTTGAGATAAAAATTGAACTGCTCAAGCTTGCTTGATTAAGCTCATTTACCTATCAAAAAGAATACTCTTGATTCCGATTATCAACTGCAAACTCAATTATTTATATTCGAGTTCGATTTAAAATTGAGACTTTCAAATCCTGATTGAAAATGAAAAAATTGATAAACTCAGGGACTACTCAAGTCAGGTGTTAGGATACAGGAATTCAGCCAGCTCACAAGCTTGAGCTCGACAGTGCGGCCTGAATTCAAGTTCTTCTTGAGTTGAACCTGAATTGCTCGGGAGGGCAAGTTTCTCATTTGCACCCCGAGACTATTGCATTTTGAAAAAACAATTGAATCATGAAACAATAAAGGTTACCCCATCTGAAGCGGTTCACTCCAGCCATCAGATAACGGTCCAAACAACCCCGAGACTGATAAAGGTGATTCGACTTCATCATTCACAATCGAACCATTTTCGTCCCCTGATACCGTGTCACCAAAAGAACTCGAACACTCAGTAGCATCCTGACATTCAACTTCAACCATCTCAGACTCGCCAGAATTAACACATTCAATAAGATCAACCTCCAAACCAACGTTTCCATGCATCCCCTTGTTTTCTTGATTTTGAGCCACGCTCTACTTGTTAGTTATCAGTCGACAACACTATCGGAGTGGCTTTCTCAGACGGATACAAGTCAGGACCCATATAAAGACACCCAAACTTAAACTTCCATTCACAGTCAAATTAGTCACCTAAACCCTGTCAAAATTCAAAATAACAAATAAAAGCATACCACTAATACTATCAACTAATTCCACAACCAAAATCTACTTTTTGTTAATCATTCAAACGTTTAATATTTTCAAAAGAAACCGATCCCGTTGATCAAGACTGTAAAAAAAAATTGAAAATTTAGAACAAACTCACGAAGAAAAGAACCCAAGACAGGGTTTCAAATAGCGTTGTGATCAAAATTCACGGCGGTAGCAGCAGGGGATCGCGGCCGCAGTGTAAATGAAAATAGCGGGTGTTACTCAAAATCTGAAGAGTCACGCAGATATCAATCTTGAAATTAAGTTTAGGGATTCAGAAAATTACATCATTTAAATTCCCTGTTGTGTCGGAAACTTGGGAGGCAAGGGAAGGCAGGCTTGGGTCAGAGCTTGTTTGGCGGCGGGGACATGGGGGAGAGAGTTGAGAATCTTTTTTTATTTTTAATAAGTGTGATAGAAAAATACTTTTGAACTTTTTTGTATGTGATATAATTGTTTATTATTGTTGTCAAAAGGTATTTTTAAAAATATAAATATTTTAGATTTATTATATATATATTATTTAAATTCTTTAATTTTATAATACCAACTTAGATTATGATAAAAATATAAAAATAATTTATTTATTAAATATTTAATAAATAATTTAATAATCATATAATTATGTCTTTGGTAAAAAAATTATATATTTATAAATTATAAAATAAACACAGTATAAGTTACCAAATAAATGTTAAAATTATAATTTAACTTTTAAAAATATTTTTTTAACCGTAGCGTTTAAATTAAGTTAAAAAAAATTTTAAATGTGATCTTAGCCCCAAAAAATACTTTTCAAAAACAATGATAAACGGCCAAAGTGAAGAAGGAAAAGAATTGGGGGACTTATGAGACAAATTGTCATTTTCAAAAATTGGTTCTCTTCTTCTCCTATTCTATTTTTTCCCCCGACTAAACAGGAAGGATAAGTTAACCGCTCATCGCCCCCTATCCCCTCATCAGTCTTCGTCATTTATTTTAAATATTCTCTCAAAATTTCCCTAACCAAAAAATTAAATCATTTTTTAATCTAATAAGCATTTGGAGATTTTGAAAGTAAGAATCATCAATTTCATGTTTGGAGCTCCAAGAAAAACTCTATTTTAACTATTTTCATGGATGGAAATCATAGGATGCCATAAGAGCTTTCCAAACCAAAAACCATTTATCCAAAACAATTTCTTCATATTTAAAAGCTTTAAATTAATTTATTTAAGGGTAAAGTTCACAAAAGATGATTGAACTTTGATCAATTATTCAATTAAATTTACTTTTAAGATTAACATTTTTTCTCCGTAAAATTAAGATTAAATTACATTGAGTGCAGTGTAGTTTACCTTTAAGATTAATTATTTTTTTTTGTAAAATTAAGAGTGTGTTTGGTTTTAGAGAATAGAATCCATTTTCATTTCTATTTCTTAGAACATAAAAAACAATAAAGAAAACGCAGTACAAAGCTATTCCTTGAGTATAACTTAGCCATTGCATCAGCTACACGATTCCTTGAGTACAACGCAGCACAAAGCTATTCCTTGAGTACAACGCAACACAAAGTTTTTATTTAAAACTAGTGACTATAGTCATCATGTAGTAACTCTAAAACCTCATCAGGAGGATACAAAAAAAAAAAAAACGCAGCACAAAGCTATTCCTTGAGTACAATTTAGTCATTGCATCAGCTACACGATTACTTCCCTAAAAATATGTCGTATCTCAAATTGCCGTTGGCGTTGCAATATCGTTTGAATAGGACTAAGAAGAGAGGCATGAAGACACCCCCGCGTGGTTATGCAAAGCGAGAACAACATCCAGATTATTGGATTCCACAACTATGGCTCGAGCATTCAAGTCCTTGGCATACTACAGCCCTTCATAGATTGCCCAACACTCGGTTTCCAAGGCTGAGCATTTGTCAATATACTTTGAAAATCCCCAAATTCAAAGGCCATTCGAATCTCTAATCACACCCTCGCATGAGGCCTCCCCATAGGATAAACTTCTCGAGCCATCAACATTCAATTTTAAAATACCAACTGTCAGAGCACACCACCCAGTTTGCAACGGCCGCGGCATAATTGGCAACGGACGCTGCAATCCAGCCATAGTCAAGGCTCGTCGTGTCTCCTCAGTAAGTCTCCGACTATAAATCAACACCGAATCGCAATGAACAACTTTCGGCTCAAAAACCTTTCTATTACGAAATAGCCATAGATTCCATAAAAGAGCACTAAACAGAATGTCTCAATTTGACTCGAAATTGAAAAATATGTCGGGTTCTCCAAATTCACTCGCACCCAATCCATGATGGAAAGCGAGAAAAATTCAGCTTGCAAGTCCGCACGAATCAAAGAGCCCCAAAGGAACTTTGCTGCGGGGCATTGACGCAGCAAATGATCAACGTCCTCCATCCATGCACCAGAAATCGTACACGCTGCAACATTAGAAAGGTGTTGCCTTACCCGTTCCCCATTGGTTAAAATACAATCCTTGCATACCAACCATAAAAAGGATTTAACTCTTTGAGGTCCTCTGAACTTCTGCACAATCCTCCAGACCTTATCGCCCACTACCAAAGATTGGAGGAGCCGCAACTCATAGGCTGATTTGACCGAGAATTCTCAGTTAGTGTTCCAAATCCAACCCGGAACATCCGGTACATTAGCCGAACATGGCGGCATAACTATATTTTATTTTAATTATTTAATAAGTATTTTTTTATTTTAAAAATCTAGATACCAAACACATTTTACTATTTTTATTTTTGAAAATAAGTTTTCATCTCTATTAACCAAGCATATTTTCTAATTTTTCAAAAACTGAAAATTATTTTTTGAAAATGAAAAGTATTTTTTGAAAACGAAAATAAAAAACAAAAATAGAAAATATTTTCTAAAAGCAAACAGACCCCAAGTTTTATTAGAAAAAAAATTGCACACTAATAAAACAATACAACCCGACTTAACAATACTTTTTTGAACATACAATTTGATACAACGTCTATATTTTTCAAAATTTTGCCCACTCATATATTTATGATTATTAAGCGCTTAAACATGCATGATTCAATTAGCTTTGAGTAGCCCCAAACATTCTTCTAGCTTGGGATGAATGATGAATATCTGAATTCGACTTTAAGTTTGGATAAACTTACACATCTTTATAGAAAAAATTATTTGAATTCGAGTCACTTAGGTGAAAAACACCACCCTTTACCACTCATTGTTTCAAAGAAATGATACTCCATAGATTAATATTGTTTGTAAAATCAAGCATATCCAACACACGTCCAATCATATCCAACACTCACGTCCAAACCGGACTGATTAAGAGAACCTTTGTTCAGTTGCACTAATGTAGTATCAAAACAGCCAACATTGGTTCATAGAAAGATCCTCAGCAATGCAACTTATCTATACAAGTTCAATGTAGGCCATTGGTGCATTGTCTCCTCGCCTAGGCAGGGTTCGAATAATTCTCGTGTATCCACCATTTCTTTCGCCGTACCTGTCTGGTACCTCCGCAAAGAGTGCGTGCACAATCTGTTTCTCGTAAATGAAGCCGAGAGCTTGTCTTCGTTTGTGAAGCGACCCGTCTTTCGCCAATGTTATCATTTTGTCAACGTACTTCCGCACAGCGCTTGCTCGAGCCCTGGTGGTTTTGATCCTACCGTGTTTAAGGAGCTGAGTTGTGAGGCCCCGAAGGAGTGCGCGCCGCTGGTCAGGAGGCCTGTTGAGCTTAGGGACTCGTCTGCCATGCCGCATTGCGTAGAATCGACAACCATTTTCAATAATGGTGAAATTTTGGCCAAAGCTGGAAATGTCTGCCAATGTTTATGGGATTAGGAACACAATAAATAGTTACAGATCCTAAAACTATCTATCAGAAGTTTACAATGTTCCGAGTTTTCGTTTTTCTTGAAGTAAATCCAACACGAATGGAGATATAGATTCAAACATATGACCTTCCAACACTCCGACATAAGTCCGAGTAATACAAATGACCTAAAATAAGGAAGTAACATAAAAAGTTCAATCGAAAATCTCAGTATTCGTTTCTTAATATCAAAATCTCAACTATGGAATTATAAAACTAAGAGCATAAGCCAAATTTCAGTAATTGGTGGTAAATTCATCATCAAAGAGTTCATTGAAACTAGAACTAGAACTAGAACATTAAAGACAAAAGGAAAAAAAAAACCCAAATCCTTGAACCAGAAATAACACAAAAATCCCAAGGAAATACAGCAAAGCAATCTCATAAAATCCTATATCAAGAAATGGGAATAAAAAGGAATGGATAAACCGGTTTTCTTCAACCAAACCATTTGAATTTTAGGGGATAAAGAGACTAACAAGACAGTTTCAGCACATTGTTTCAATAATTCAGAGAGCGAATTTTACCAGAGAAGCCGAGGGAATGGAGAGGGTTAACGGGGGAGAGAGCAGAGAAAGAGCGAACAAGCTGAGGCGATCTGATACGAGGAGGAGTACGGCGGCGACAAGGTAACTTAATGGAAGAAGCGAGCGGCGGCAGAGCTGACTTCAAAGACACCATGCTCCACCTACTACCACTTCCACAATCGGTGGCCACTGGCATTGCCATTGCCATTTTCACCTTGGCTTTTCTTGGTTGGCCCTTGAAATCAATGAAAACTGGAATGGATAAGGATTTTGTCGTGGAATAACACTGAATAAGTGAAGAACAAAAGATTGGGGGGATTTTATCTGAAATGGATAGAGAGATTCAGCTGGGCTTGGACCTTGTTGAAATAATCCATTTTTATCCTTTTGGCAAAAAAAAACCCAAACTATGCTTTATGGGCTTCTGGTGAAGTGGTTCCTGTTCATTATTTTTAACGTTCATAAACATGTTCATTTAACGTTCGCGAAAATGTTCGTTTATATATTTACTATCATTTTCGTTTATACGTTCATCAAAATGGTGAAATTGTATCACTTTTCCTTAAGCTCCTTAGACTTCACAATTAGAATTTCAAATTTTACCATGTGTTCAATTTAATCCCTAACTTCACCTATATTTAAAATGTAAAAAATAAAAAAGAGTAGGGAAACTGGGTAAACGAGTCGATAAATGAGCCGATAAACGAGTTTTTCGCGAACATAAATGAACTGAACATACATTTTTCGTGTTCGTTTATTTATTAAACGAACATAAAATTTGTTGTTGATACTCGTTTATTTAGCTTCATAAACGAATATTGTACGAACGGTTCACAAACAGTTCGTCGAACGCTCTGTTCATTACAAACATGAGCCATATGTCCAATTTTCAAAATTTGGTATACATACTATTTTTTCTCGACTAAATAAATTTATTTATTCATCTTGTCCGATGTTGGTCGAGCATTAAGATATGGATTTTCTAACCACCAAAATGAATTATATTAATAGTTTATTATATTTGAAAGAGTAAAACGTGGTTCCAAATGGTAAAACAATTATGGGTTAAAGATATTCATAGTAGGGTTAGTCCTGTCCAAGAAGAATTATTCAATATTTAGTAGAGTTTGAACAAAAATAATAAGTTTTTTTTTCTAAAAAGAACTTGGATAAAATATTAGGTCATTTAAAATATATGACAAGACTAAGAATGTTCAAAGCCCGAGCTTGACCAACCTAATTTTTAGTATCATAATAATTTATTTTTATATATTTATATAATATGAAAATTAACTATCAAATACTATAATATAAAAATTAATAAATATGTTAGGTTATCATATAATATGAATAGATATTTTAACACTAAAGGCTGGAAATATGCAAAAGCCTAACTCTCTCCAAAACCCTAGCGTGGAGGAGACGCAAGTTTTCAATGATCCAAAAATTGAAAATCAGGACGGGCGGCCACCGAAAGATGTGGTTGTAGTCGACATGCCAGACGTTTTGGAACGACAGGGCTCGCCTGTTCCGAGCGAGTTCCAGCGGGTGCAAAAAAGGATCGGAGCGTGGAGGATTCGATGAACGTAGATCTTGTTCCATTAGAAGCAACGAACGTCGAGAGTGGTTTGAATGGTGAGTCGATACCTACTATGGGGGTGACTGGTGGTGAGGGTCAACCCCCGTCGGTCCCATCCTTTAAGGATAAACTGTTAGGTGATATGGGGAAATCAAAATAGGCGCATTACATAAGTGAATTGGATGTGGAAGTTAGGGAGAAGGATATGCGAATTGGGGGAAATAGAACGCTGCTAGAAATTTAATTTTCGGATAGGGTACACGATGCAATTGATGCAAAATTGATAACTTCGGTGGTTATTCACCTGTTAGGGAAATCAATTGGATATAGGGCGCTGCTTAACAGGGTTCAATCAATGTGGAATCCAAGTGGAGATATGTGTCTGATTGATTTAGATAATAAGTACTATCTTGCAAGGTTTGTGCTAGAAGAGGACTTCCATAAGGTGTTGGCGAGTGGTCCTTGGGTTATCTATGGTAGTTATTTGACGGTGCAACCATGGAACATGTACTTTTCGACCAATAAGGCGCATCCATCTTAGATTATGGTTTGGGTACATTTACCAAAGCTTCCCTATCGGTACCATACTAAGAGCTTGTTATGTCATATAGCCTCTGCGATTGGTAAAGTAGTTAGGGTGGATTATAATACGACTGAGGGGAAGCAAGGGCGTTTCGCTAGATTGGCAATAATAGTAAATCTGAAGAAGCCATTAGTGTCGGGGATTATTATTGATGGACAATGGCAAGATATTGAATATGAAAGGTTGTAGTCTATTTGCTACCAATGTGGCAAGTTTGGTTATTTAAAAGATAATTGTGGTAGAGAAGGGCAAGTGGAGAGTGTGAAAGAGGCAGATTCGTTTAAACGGGATTCGACTGAACTTTATGGCCCTTGGATACAAGTGATTAATCGTTGGCAGCGTTCGGTGACTACTAATCAGAAATAAGGTCAAGGAGATGAGGATGTGCCGTCGAAGAAGAACAATGGCTCATGGTTTGTGGTTCTTGATGATGATAAGGGAGATGTGAAGAAAGAAGCGGGAGGTGTGGTGGCAGGAGTTGGCCCTATTATTAATGCAAGTAGGAATGGAAAGAATGTGGTACATGGTAGTTCTAAGGGAATGCGATTGAGAAATGGTGCTAAAAGTTCTAAGAAGTGGTCGAGCGGAGGTAAGGTGAGTCATGTAGATCGGCAAGTTGGACCAAATGAGCAAGGTCAGGAGGTTGTAGGTGAGGGCGGTTCGGGAACTCTTGCTGAAGGATTGCAAGAGCAGCAAGGTAGGGTAGCTTCGCAGGGAGATGTGGTGTCGTCGAAGATATCGCTTGCGGCTAGTAATCACACAGTGGTACAGGCTGTGGACGTGAGTGAGGGTATTGGGACAAAGGGTGTCAAAGGTTGAGTACTACCTAGTTCTATACGTGATACAACACCGAAGGTCGGATAAAAAAAGGGGTGGGTAATCTGAGAGTTCAAAAGTTGGGTATAAAGCCGAAGAAGCGAGATGAACGAGGGTAGGTGAATCCTGGGCTAGCATCATGTTTATCGTCACTTATAACTGATCTTGATAAGGCAGCTACAGTGGAGAGGGAACGTGAAACTGTAGAGCAAGTTCGCAAGAACAAGGATAGCGAACAGGTTCAATGGAGGGTAAACTTGGCCTTTGAGTAGTTGAGGATGTCTAATATGCAGGTTTAACCTGAGCTCTTCCTTCGTCTTTTTTAATGGGTAAAATTATTGTTTGGAATGTACAGGGTTCCCTTGACCCTGAATTTAACAAATCTTTTAAGTTGTTAGTTAATAATAGAAAGCTAAATATTATGGCAGTGCTTGAACCTCACATCAGTGGTAGAGAGGCATACAATTTCATTCAACGGCCGGGTTTTGATTGCTCTTACCGTGTGGAGGCACAAGGGTTCTCAGGCGGCATTTAGGTTTTGAGTGAGAATCGATCAATTTCGATGTTCTTGTCGTTTCTAATCAGTTTGTGCATGGTCATTGTTTGCCTTCTAATGGTGAGAGTGCTTATTTTGTCACTTTTGTATACGCTAGTCTAGAGGCCAGTAGGAGGCAAGGATTATGGGGTCAGCTAAGAGCCTTGGAACTGGAACAAGGACAACCGTGGGTTGCAGGAGGCGATCTAAATGTGATTGGTAGTGCAGTGGAGAGAGATGAGGTTCTTCCCGAAAGTCAGGGATTTGTTAGTGCTTTTGTGATTTTATGTTCAATTTTGGCTTACTTGATATGGGGTATAATGTGCCTCAGTTTACTTGGAAGCGTGGGAATTTATTCCAGCGGTTAGATATATGTCTTTGTAATAAGGCTTGGTATGATTATTTTGCGCTATCTGAGGTGTTTTACCTTCTTAAACTGGGTTCCGATCACAGACCGATAATGCTAGACACTGAGGTTAGCAAAGGTAATCGGAGACAGAGTCTTCTTCGTTATATTGTGGCGTGAAATGATCATGAAAACTTTCCATAGTTGCTATCTAGTCTTTGGTCCCATGAGAAGCCATTTTATGATAATGTAACTCAGTTTCAGGAAGCGAGTTCGCAAGTAGAGCATGGATATTTTTGGCTACATTGGTCACCGCAAAGCTAGTCTGATGGCATGACTAAAGGGGATAGAGAAGACTTTGGAGAGTGGTTCGAACCCATTCTTAGAGGATTTGAAGGGGGAATTAAAAAAGGAATTGGATATCGTTTTGGCATAGGAGGAAAGCTTTTGCCATTAGAAAGCAATAAACAATTGAATAGTTAAAGGGGGTCGTACTACAAAGTTTTTTATATGTTCTCCATGTCTCGTCGTAAACAAAATACTATTTAGATGTTACATATTGACGGGCAATGGTGTGAGGACCAGAGCTGCCTCCAAAAGTATACGATCGAGTTCTTTAGGGATCGTTTTACTAGTAAGAGAGAGGAGTCAAGTATTGTGGATGTTGAGGGGGCTTTTATCAATTTTGATGATGAATTACGGCCATTGACTACAATGGTCACGCTGGACGAGGTGTAGCAAATTATTTTCTCTATAGACCCGTTGAAAGCACCGAGAGTTAATGGTCTGCATGTTGCTTTCTACCAAAAGAATTGGGACACGGTGGGTTTGGCAGTTTTCAAATTTGTTGAAAATTTCTTCTTAACAGGTTACTTGGAAGAGTGGGTGAATCAGACAGTGCTTGTTTTGATTTTGAAAGTTAAGGTTCCAGATTCTATTAAGCAATTTAGACCAATAAGCTTATGCACAGTTCTTTATAAGATTATCACTAAGTTGTTGGTGTGTCGTCTGAAACCTTTTTTTACCGCAATGGGTTTCTGATACACAAGTGAGTTTTGTCCCTGGCATGCATATTACGAATAATATTATAATTACTTAGGAAGTAATGCATTCTAAGGCTTCGAAGGGGGGAAAAGCGTGGATGGCGATTAAAGTGGACTTAGAGAAAGCATATAATCTCCTGGAGTAGGATTATATTGAGGAAACATTAGTTGCAGTGGGGCTTTCGGTTAAAATCGTGATACTGATTATGAAGTGTGTTAGATCAGTGTCCACTCAGATCCTGTAAAATGGTTCACTTACGGATTCTTTTCGACCTACTAGAGGTATTCGGCAGAGGGACCCTTTATCCTCATATATTTTTGTCTTATGCATGCAACGATTGACATTTAGGATTGATGAGAGCGTTCAAGGGGTCAGTGGCGTTCTATTCGGCTTGGCAAGTATGGGCCATTATTGTCGCACTTGTTTTTCGCAAATGATATGGTTTTTCGCTACGGTATCGTTGGATCTGGTGATGGCTATTAAGAAAACGCTGGATAATTTTTGCGAACTCTCTGAACATCGAGTAAGTGTTGCTAAGACTCAGATTTACTTTTCTAATAATTTTCCAATAGAGGTTCGTGCATCGATTGCGGGTTTCTTTGGTTTTGAGGTAGTAGATGATTTGGGGAAGTATCTTGGGGTACATTTACTGCATCAACGCATGACGAAAGTGACTTATTCTTTCTTGTTTGACAAAGTGCGTGCACATCTCCCAGGATGGGCTGCGAAATCGCTCTCACTTGCTGGGGGATTACTTCAGCTAAAACGATACTTCAGGCGACACCCGTGTATGTGATGCAATCTACTTGGTTACCAAAGGGGACTTGTGAGGAGATTGAGAGAATTATTCAGTGATTTGTTTAGGGTGCAAGGGATGACAAAATTGGTATTCCTCTAGTACCTTGGAAGGTGATGCAGAGCTCTATCGATGATGGAGGGCTTGGGGTTTAAGGATGTGTATCAGTATAATCGAGATTTTCTAATAAAAATTGGCTATCAGTTGTTATCAGCGACAAAGGTTCTCTGGGTGCGTGTCTTGAGGGCAAAATATAAGGTGCTTGAGAACATGTCGTTGTCTTTAACCCAAAGGAATTGTTCAAGGTTATGAAAAGGGATAAGTAATATTTGGGAAGATTTGAAGGAAAACATAAGTTAGAATATAATGGATATGAGGAAAACCGATTTTTGGTATGATAATTAGCTTGGGACGTATGGTTGGCTTGTATTTGAATGTATGTCCGATGTTAGTCTACGACCAGCCATGGTTGTTGATATGGTTACGGCAACATAATGTTGGGATTGAGACCGTTTAAGGGAGCAATTGCCGATGGATGTGTTGGATTGCATGGTCCAATGCCTCACTACGGGAATGACGTTCTAGGGTAGAGATGGGATGAGAAAAGAAGATTTAGCTTGGGGCCAGCTTATAAGTATTTGATGAATATTGGTCAGCGGGCTCGAAGCTCTAAATGGCGTAAAATTTGGTATGTGTGTCCCACAACGAGTTAGAGTATTTATGTGGATTGCGGCGCATCGACGTCACTTGACTAATGTAGAGTGCGTGAGACGTCATCTTGCAATTTCGGATAAGTGTAGCATTTTCCATGAAGGGCCAGAGGACCTTGACCGTGTGCTTCAGTTTTGTGCTAAGGCGCGGGATCTATGGGTGGGAGTGGTAGATTCGGAGAAGGTGGATCGATTCTTTGAGGTGTAGTTTGATGAATGGTTGTATGGAAACATACATGGTTTTGAGTTGGTAAACAACATAATGGTGGATTGGGGTATAAGGTTCTCTATCTACTATTGGCTATTATGGAAGGTGGGGTGTAATGTGCTTTTTGGTGAGGATTATGTGGAGTGCGGAGGTGTTTTAGAGCGAGGAAGCCAGCTTATTGCTGAGTGTGAGACGGTCTTTGCATCGGCAATACAAAAGCAAAGGGATGCGCCACAGAGTGGTCTTATGTGGGAATGTCCGTAGCGTAGTTGGATTAAAATGAATGTGGATGCAGCTGTTAATCTGAGGGATAGACGAGCTGCGATTGGTGGCATATTTTGAGATGAGTCAGGGGGTTGGCTCTTTGGCTTTCCGCGTTATATCAGGAGAAGCTTAGTGTTTATTGTTGAACTTTGGGCAATTTACGATGGACTTCGCCATGCGTGAGAGCTGGGTTTCAGGAGCATTGATTTAGAGACGAGCAATAAAGAAGTGGAGAATATTTGTAATGGATCGTCAGTGACGCTTACTCAGAGTGCGTTGGTTGCGGCAATCAATAGTATGAGGCAACGAGATTGGCAAGTACGAGTGAGGCATGTTAGTAGGGAGATGAACGGTGTTGCTGATAGATTAGCAGCGATGGGACGTGACCAGACAATGGAGGGGTGGTGTATGCTGTGCCGCCAGAGGCGTTGACCGTGATTGTGGCAGATGAGCAGCAGTGTTGGGAGGAGAGGTTGATAGCAGCTTGATAGATCTCCCAGCATTGCAGTCGGGACGATCCTAGAGGGTGATGTCCGTGGGATTGGTTTGAATGGCTTAGAAGGGAAGGATGGTTAGTTGTTGTGTTGGTTCGTACATTTATTTGGTTGAGCTTAGTGCTCGGTTTGGTTATTGTAAGTATTATATGGGTACTCTTTTCCCCATTTAAGATTATGGGTTTTTTTAATGAGGCCTATAGTAGTACGTTTTTTCCTTTCATCATTTAACAAAAAAAAAGGTTAGGTTGTTGACTTTCACAGATATAATATAATATAATAAAACTATTAAATGTTAAATAAATTTAATATATTTTGTATTGCAAAAAATAAAATAAAATTGGTATGGAGAGAGAGAGATAGTTAAAACAGCTCTCTACTAGGCACAATAATCCTAGATCAACGAGCTTGATTTGTTCATAATACCTACTTTAAAAGCATTAAAGCAGTCTCCAAAACCTTGAGAATGCAAAATTTGAAAATTTGAAATTATGTATTCTTGCCACCTAATATAATCTGTATGTAGTAATTTTAGGGATAATCGTGGAAATTACTTAGGATGGTTTTGTAAGGGATAAATATTAAAATTAAACATGTTCTTTGATCAAACATGCAATATGATAGATCAACTATCATTTTATGATAACACATTCCACTAACGAAAATTAATCACAAGTGACTAAAAAAAACGGAACCAAAGTTTGGTGATTAAAATGAAAATGAGACCTAAGTTTGGTGGCTTGTTTGCAATTTTTTATTTTCGATGATTAAAATGAAAAGTTTTTATAGTTGGGTGACCAACTATATAGTTTACCCTAATGGGGTAATTGAATGTGAACCATAATCGAAGATTATAATTATAAACATGAAAGAGAAAAATGGTAAAACGTCATATTAAGCCCCTATAAAAAATTTAAATTTAATTTGTCCTTTAAACATACCTTTATTATATTGAAAAATATATTTCCATCTCTCCCTAAAATTAATTATTCAATTTAAACTTTTTTAACAAAATTTGTAAAATTCACCCCTGAAATTTTATAATTTTACCATAGCCCCAATACAAAAGTTCTTGGCTTCGCTCCTATACGTTTGTCACGTAAATTTTATTTTTGATGTCATATCATATATGAAGTTTCACGTTGACTTTAATTTAAATGTGAAAGGGAAACGGAACGTGAGCTGAGTTGACTATCATTTTAGGACAAGTGTGCCCCGTTAACTATCTAGTTTTTGACCCGTTGAGCGGTTCCAATGAAAACTGAAGTATTGTTATCCCTAGAAAATTCAGGTTTAGGTATTTTTTTTACACAGTGTGTGTACAATTTTAAAGGACTAAGAGTAAAGAACATATATTACTATATAATCACATCATAGTATTATTTGAATATGATATTTTAATTTCACAAACAATAGTTAAAGAAAAATTATTCGATTTGCATGCTTGTTTGCACAAGTTTATTTATATTTTTAGAGTTCAAGGATCTAGAATTTAGGAAATAAAATTTAGGGTTTAGAGTTTTAGAACTAGAGGTTTAGATTTTAGATTTTTTTTGTTTAAATAGAAAAGATTGTATAATTTTTTACACGATCTATGTATCAAATCTAAAATATAAATCTCAAATTCTAAAATCATAAACCATCGTTATATTCTTCAACGAATTTAGGGGTTTTCAGCAATTTTCAGCCACTGTCGAAAATCATCATTCTTCGACGCCTTTTGCGGCCATCCTAGACATTGAACTTGTCTCATTATCTTTTACCACTTTATCATTTAGATTTTTTTCAAATATATTTAAAACTTGTGAAATTAAACATGAATAATCCATTATTTTTTATGATATTCTTAGATTTTAGGGATGTTTGTTCGATAATGAATGATGAGAAACATTATTTTAAGAAGAAAAAAACATACCTCAAAACTAACCTCACTAGATGACTGTCAGAGGACATCAAAGCATTAGAACATCGAATGTAACGACCCGAATTTCGAGTTAATAATACGGATATTAGATCCAGGTTTGAGTACTTTAATATCAGATGTTAAATTGAAAGAATAAGAACTTGGAAGATCAATTTTAAGGAAATTAATGACCAAATTGAAAAAAAGATTTAAGGTTGGAGGTCATTGGATGCGACTTAGCCATTTTTACTTGAAAGACTTTGAAATAAAATGGGCTGAAATGGGGGAGAAAAGAAATATTTTATTCTTTTTCTTTTTCTCTCTCTCTATTTCCCTCTCTTTTCTCTATATCTTCCTCAAGCTTCCTTTTCTGATTCACCGTCGTTCGATCCTCCGTGGTCGACACCATTAATACCGTCATATTTCTTTCATCGAGACGAGTTAGTCTTAGTCCTTAGAATCTTCGTTGGACCGCCGTTGAAGAAGACGAAAGAAAAAAGTTTGAATTTGCCAAAAAAGATCATGCTACTCTTCATCGTGAACCGGGGCCACCACCGAGTTCCCCACACAGTTTTCATCAAAATTGGAATTGGTTGTCACCATCTGACCATCGTAGGACGTCGCACGCACCACACACACTGCCACCCACACGTGGCGTGCAACACAACTGAGAACCATCTCCAATAGTTGGGCTAGCCAGTGAGCTGGAATGCTAAGCTGTTGGGTCAGCCCAACAAGCCTGCATGTTGAGCTGCATCCCAACCGTATCATAGCTAGGTGTGTGCATAATTAATCGTAACCGTTAACTAGTATACTCGTTATATTTTACAAGTTACTTAATTGAACCATTAAGGCTAAACAGTTTCGGTTAACCAAACTGCTAAAAAGGATGGTTAATGGTTACAATTACAAATTTTGACAAACGGTTAATCTATACATATATTAAATTATTTTTATATATTTTTAACCAACAATTATGATTGATAAAACATATTCCATTTTAGAGGAAGCCGGTAAAGACTTTGGGTGATTTGATCATAGAGTTAACTTTTTTTGCCTGTGGTACTAACTCAGGAAGTTTAATTTACCTTATGTTTGTTTTATGTTAATTAAATATTCATCTTTAAAACTTTGATGATGTATTTCTATGTCCTGAACTTTGATGGCGTATTGCTATGTATTGAATTGTAACACCCCGATCCCGATCCCGATCCGAAGTACTACATTCGGGTCACCCAAAAACCAACCCATCAAAAATTCCATTTAAAAACCATAAGTTTAGCCATTTCCAAAATATTGAATCATCCATAAATCCATATAATTAAATAAGCATTAAAAATAGGTATACAAAATAGGAGCTCCAAGTTAAATCATCGTACATCAAAATAACATTTCAATAGATTTTACAGACTCAATAACTAGTAAGATTCTATGAATACATAAGTCCCAAACTAAATGCTAAGCACTGTACTTTGAAGCAAAGTAGTACTGGGAAATCCTTTCTTGATGTGCTCCTCAGCCACGATCTATTTACTAACCTACAATCGAAAATAATGATTCCGAACGCTGAGCTTACAAAGCTCAGTGGTACATTTCTACTCTACCATAATTCGTTATTATCATAAAATAAGCATGCAAGATAAATACATTCTAGAGAGCATAGATAAGACTTTACTATCTATGAGTTATCATCTAGCCTACACTAGCTAGAGTTCTTAAATCACATATCTCAAGGCGTCATTAAGTCTACAACAAGTCTTACATGTTTCCAAAAAGCTTTGCCATACTCGAGGTCACGTAGCCTATCGAGTTACTCAAGCTCACTCAGCCCATAGAGTTAATTCATGTCGTACCTTAATCACTCAGCTATCGATTACATAAGCTATCATCTATAGCATCCATACAATATACATAAATACATCCATACATCATCTACATAATGGTCAACGAAGCCTTACTTTACCCATGCTCACATAATCGTCGGGTTAAATGGACTATATCCGGATAACCATAGCCACAGATACTCCCTAGACATACTTGGATCACATTAGCCACAAGTAATCATTACCCGAGGTCACTCAGCCTGTCAGGTTACTCGAGCTCACTCAACTTATCGAGTAATTACCTTATCCAGGTCACCATAACCACATATAGGTTTCTAATCATACCCAAATCACTTAGTCTGTAGGTACGTCGGATGTACTTGTTCACACAGCCCGAAGTACGCATCCCCTTATATAAATACCGTAGTACTAGGCCTACAAACGAACTAAAAGAACACGAACGAGGTATGTTCATATTTGTTTGTTTAATTTTAATTGAACAAATGAATAAACACGAACAAGTAAACGAACACAAATTCTTGTTTGTGTTTGCTTGTTAAGGAATGTAGATTGTTCGTGTCCATTCATGTTCATTCATTTAAATGATAAAAGAACGTAAATGAACACAAACGAGCGAACATAAAAGAACATATGTGAATAAATTTAAACAAACATAAATGAACGGACATATACGAATAAATTTAATTTTTTTTTAAAATATAATACTTTTGTTATGAAAAATAATAAATATAAATGGATATATGTGAACAAATTTAAAGGGACATAAACGGACAAACATAAATGAACAGATTACCGAACGTTCACGAACGTAAATGAACGAACGAGTCCTTTTTTCATGTTCATTCATTTAATTAAGCGAACAAAAAATCTTGTTCATGTTCGTTCGTTTAATAAATAAACAAACATAAACAAACTTCTTGCCGAATGGTTCACGAATAGTTCGCTGAATGTTTGGTTCGTTTATAGCACTACGTAGTACTGACTCTAGGACATCCAGATTCTTTTTCATCAATCATATGATGATACATGTTCTTCGAGCATTCATAAACCTCACCAAGAGGTAAGTGGCACCAAGCCAAGCCTCAAGCAAATGCCACCAAGGCATGATACCAAGCATCTCTAGGATTGATATCATAATAATTCTTTCCTTCACAATTATCGAGTTATTAAACATAAAGCACATTCATGAGGGTTAAATTATGGTTTCTCAATTTTACTATTTATTTTATCATATTAGAAGCCTATCAGTCCATAGCCCTTAAATTATTATCCCCTCGAACTTAAAATGCATTTTCCAAGCAGATTTCCCAATGGGTATCGATACCCAACATCAAGTATCGATATTGTTCACTGGGTATTGATATCCACCCAAGGGTACTGATATTGCCCTTAGGTACCAATACCAAACCCCGTATTGAAAATCTTGAACGAAGTAGGGGGTATCGATACCCACCCAAAGTACCGATACTCTATGTAGATTTCGTTTGTGTTCTTTGCTCAGAACACATGGTATTGGTATAGGCTCCCCGTATATCGATACCGAAGCCTAGAAATGGCCTCTAAGGCTTGGGAAATCACCTCCCAAGCCCCCAAAACGTAACATTTAACCCTCTAACTTAATCTTACATCTTATGGAGTTGATTAGGGGGTTTACTACTCTTTTTACACCTTGTTAACATTTAATTCATGATTTACCATTAACAAGACTTTAAACTATCTTAAGCCAAAACTAGCAATTATACACCATAAAATCAAGCAAAACATCACTTTATGATCTTCAAAAAGAGTAGGAGTCAGAGATGTACCAACCTTAAGCTAAAACTCCCGAAACAAACTCACCCACTTAGCGTCTTCACTTCTTTTCCTTGTCTCAAGCTTAGAAGAACCCTCAAACACTTTCTTTTTGCCATACAAGCATGAAAACAAGACAATACTAGAGATAATATCTTGGGGTAGGCTTAGCTATGAAAATACAACCTTAAAAACCAAGGGAAAGCTTCTTACAAGCCTTGAATACCAAAAACCCATAAATTCCAAACTCACCTTTTTGAGAAGAGAAAATCACATTCATAAAACTCTTTGAATGGTGATTAACAAACTCGAATCTTGAACCTTGGGTGGAAGAAATGATGCATAAAGATGGGATCTTTAGACTTTAGGAAGTGTGCTTGGGAAGAGAGAAAGTATGAGTGTATGTGGGAAAAAAAGAAGAAGAAAGATAAAAATGATATCATCTTGTCCTCCCTTCTTATCTCAAGTGACCCACCAAAAATCCCAAGAGAAATCAACCATAATTTTTAAAAAGAGTAATACTACAATATAAAACCTTTCATCATTACCCTTATTACAAAACGGTCACCACCCAAGCCCATAAAACCAATTCCTCATACTAAAAGGCCCAATAAGTTCAATTACTCCAACCAACAAAAAGGTCCATAACCCGGGTCAATGCCTAAATTGTTGAGCGAACAATTATGGTCATTACATGAACATTGTTGAAACTTGAAAGTTTAAACTAAGTATGGTGTTTGTGTATTTTGTTTTGTGTTGGAACTTTGTAGTCTGCATGTACTTTTTTTTAAAAAAAAATCAAGGCTTAATGGTGTAAGAAGCCCTTAAACTTTTGAAGAAAAAATCAATTAAGCCCCTAATTTTTTTTTGCACCCAAGTAAGCCCTTGAACCAATAAATTAATCAATTAAGCCCTTAAACCAAGAAATTGAATCAATTAAGCCTTTTGACCAATTTTGACCATTAAATCTTGACTGTGTTTTTGGATCAGTTGGTGTAGTGCATCGTGCCATAGTGTTTCCACTTGATATTTTTAGAATTTTTTATTTTATTTAAAAAATTCTTTAAAAGTTCTAAGAATTCGAAAAGGCTTATAAAATTTATAAAAATATTTTTTGAAAAAAATTTGTAAATGCAACATGATATAATTGTAGTGTATCATGTTCCAGTAATATCTAGAGAAAAATGGTCAAGATTTAATGGTCAAAATTGGTCAAAGGGCTTAATTGATTTAATTTCTTGGTCCAAGGGCTCAATTGATTGAATTTCATGGTTCAAGGGCTTAATTGGGTGCAAAAAAGCTCAGAGGCTTAATTATTTTTTTAAAGTGCAAGGGCTTATTACACCCTTAAGCTAAAAAAATAAGTATCTAGTTAGAGTTTAGAATCTTAACTATTTTTTGATCATTTAATAAAATATTTATCATAGAGATAATTTCACTTTCTCAAAAGAAATAGTTAACTTGTGAAAAAATGTAATCGATTACAGGTTAACCTATAATTTTCGGTTAAACGTGTCTTATTGGTTACCCATTTCTTAACGGTTAGGTTATGATTAGCAAAATTCAATAACCGTTATAAGGATTAATCGACCATTTAAGCTAAATGGTACGGTTAACCGACCATGAACACCCCTTACCATTTAAAACTGGACTATGCTTATTTTGTGAAACGACTTTTAATCATATGGTTAAACTTTGGTTTTAAATTGTTACGGGTCGAGTTGGTACCCAATATGGTACTACGGATCCTCGGGTCAGATTAAGGTGTTACGTCAAACCTTTAGATGAATTTTCATTGATTATGAGTGAATTTCGTAAAAAAATCAATTTGAGGAGAAAAAATAAGAGTGCAATACAAACATTTTGATACCAATCATGTCGTGAATGATGATCAGTGACAAGCTATGATTGACTGACAGCAATGGCGAGAGGATTTGATGATTTTTCTTGTAAAAAAGGGGAGAAACTACCCCATCATTATTGTTATATATTGATACAATTTCTAATTGACAATTAAGTTAAATTTTATTGTAATTACAATGGTTGAAGATTACCTGGTAATTAAGTTTATTTAATAAGTAAATATTTATATTAGATAATAAATCTTGTAGAATAAGGTTTCTTGGTGACCAAGTATTTGACTATATAAATATGATAGTTTTTAACCTTTAGAATTATGAGAGAGAAATAATTTATAGATATGTAATCTTTTTTGTTATCTCTGTAACTATCGTGGCTATGTTGCATAGATGAGTTTTGTAGGGACGTTGGAAGAGTGTTTTAGGATACACCGGTCACGGGGTTTTGATAAATATATATATTAATGTATATTAATATATATGTATATATTCTAGTTATCAGATTCATGGATATCATGTATTTGTATATTTCATGGTCTCCACATTTATAGTAGATTATTTGTTTCATTCATTCGTGGAGGTAGGCAGTGTCAAACCTCATTTCATGCGCACGTCTTATTTTATGTTGATCTCACCTTGATAATTTTTTTGCTTATAAATTTCTAACAATTATGTCCTTAATGATTTAACGATCTGGAGACAAAATCAACATAGAAAATAAAATACTAAAATTGAAGCGTTTTAAAAGATTAGTGACAAAATTGATACACAAACTAAAATCCAATGATTATCGAAAACAATTTACCCTAAAAATTAATATAAATATGGTAGAAATGTAACTTGTGAGAACTCTCTAAGCAAGTTGCAATTTATGTAATTAGTTTTATTTCCTCTTTTAAAAGAAAGATATGATTAAGCTAGAATGTCCTAAAGCTATAAAAGTAATTTCTACGTTGTTTACGGTTATTTTTTTTAAGAATATTTATGACTAAGAATAAATAATATTCACATTAGACGTGTGTATTTACGTCAGATATATAATAATGTCAAACATATCGCATTCAAAATTAATTAAAGCGATTAGGTGATGAATCTCGATTTCCCAAAGCAATGAAAATTTGATTTGACACTGTGTTTCATTGGTCAAAATATAAAGCAGCAGCATTCGAAATGTCAAACTCTGAACCTCACTCTATATGCATTAGCAAATTCAACGATGAATTTATTACTATTATTTTTAAAAAAAAAACTTTAACCTTTGAATTTTCAATTCTTATAAAAATAACATATATATATATATTTTATAATTTTCTATTCAATTTAATGCTTAATATTTTTCATAAGTGTCACCAATTTAGTCTTTTGACTTTTTTCATAACTAGAAAGTCAATGTCTTACATTTTAACGTTGAATTTATTTAGTTTTTCAAACTGTTATCCGAAGTGAATATAGAATATAAGAATTGTTTATTATTAGCTTTTTATATCTATAATATAGATGAATAAATATATTTTAATCTTTTTATAAAAAATTAATCAATAAATTAATATAGATGAAGTGGTAAAATATTGTATATAATGTTAGAAAAATAGGACCGCGGGATTAATAAATTGAACGAGGGGTTAAGATGATTATATTGTCTCATTTTTTTAGATAAATAGTATGATTATATTTATTCAAGAAGCAGAAGTATGCTAAAGGAAACGTATGCAGTCAAAAGACAAAAGGTTAAGTAGGTCCAAGTGATTTTTTTATGAAATTATTTATATAAAACTATACAGATAACCTACAAATGTTTAGTCTTTAGTTTCAGTACTCAATTTCCAAGGAAATGTGCTAATAAACATCTAAACCAGATAACCTACAAATGTTGGGAGAGAACCTGTGATCAAATTTTGAAGACAATATTATTAAAAGAGATAAACACGAATCTTGAGCATAGACCATAAATAAACATGTATTATATAAAAAAAATCCAAACCAGAGATGCAAATATTCCAAATCTAATGAGTAATTTGACAGTAACTTCCCAAAGTTTAAAGGGTGTTGTACATATTATAATATAATAATAAGCGTAAGTAATCCACAGACTTTTAGAACACTTTAACTCTAGTTACCAAAATTTTAAAACCCACAATGCAGTTATTAAATTTTTAATTCATATTTATTATGATCATTGTCATTAAAAATACAGACATGACAGTTAAAATTTTCTTCTAAAAAATCATAATTTTTCAAATTAGCAATAGTCGCAAAGCTAAATTTTAAATGGACAGAGCGATTATCGGTCAATTTTAACGGTAAAAAAACTTCGTTTGGCCAAAAAATTATATAGTTCGATTTCAAATTAATCCGATAATTAAGAGTAAACAAATAAAAAAAAATTAAACTTTAGTTTCGATTGAACCATCGTCTCCCCTTGTGGTTGTTAGATGCTTTCATTTCGATTGGACTTTGTAAATGATGGCATTTAGGACTTAGCTTTAGACACAATTATAAAAGGTAGGTTAAATTTTTGTCAGCTTTAATATTTTTTAGTTGTCCTTCCGATTTTTAAGGCTTTACTCTGACTAATCTGAATCTAGTTTGATTGGTTGAGTCTCTCGGTGAGGATTTTCTGCATACACAAAAACTTGAACTTGAGACCTACTTAAGCGATACCAAGCTGCTTATCACTTGGACCAACCCGTTAATTTAGCTTTAAGATTTTTTTTGTTGCCCTTCCGATTTTCAAGGCTTTGTTCTGACTAATCCGGACCTAGTTTTGGTGGGTGAGTTTCTCAGTGAAGATTTCCTGCACACAAAAAAACTTGAACTTAAGACCTACTTAAGCGATATCAAGTTGCTTATTACTTGGACCAACCTATTGGTATGAAATCTGTATAGTTTTATATAAATAATTTCAAAAAAATATAATCATACTATTTATCCAAATGGCTATTGATTCTATCAAACCTATTGGTATGAAATCTGTATAGTTTTATATAAATAATTTCCTGTATTCTATCAAAAATAACATCAGTCGAACTGCTGATATTCCTATACTGTCTGTGATTCCTTTCTTGCCAAATGAAGTAAATATAGCCAGTCTATGCGAGCCTCAATATATGCACCAGTAAAGACTTGCCCCGAAAAGTATTTACTACCCACCGTAGCTGATCATCCCACTGCTGAAATACTTGCTGCTGTAAACCGCAAGTTTGAACGATTCTGGCCCAAATACTACGAGAGAAAGGGTTGTCTCATATACATGGGTTTGAATCGTATCATTTACCTTAAAAATGTAATTATCTCTTTATTTAATAAAAATAATAAAAATGTCGCAAGACAAAACATCAATATTGACTGAAAAATAAATTTAAGTGATATTAAAACGAAGCTTAACTGTGTCGTAACATGAACACTGCCTAAAAAGCAAATCCACGTCTTAAATTTATTAAACTGGGATGTTAAAACGTGTAATTTTGCAACAGTAAAAAAACAAATCAATCCTCCCATAATTTAAGAAACCATCCTAAAATTCCTTTTCACTTCTAACTAAATTCATTAATCTTATATACAATGTTCTAGATTTCTAATATTTTTATGTAATTAATTTATAAATCAACGTTGACATTTATAATTATTAATTAATTGTTGTAACTTTTCAACTTACAATCGTGGAATATTATACCTTCAAAAATAAAATACATAAAATCATGGAATATTATTTTAGAACCAGCGGCATAAAGGAAAAAAATGTTCCCTAGTTAGTGACCAATACAAAAAATCATAATATAATTATAAAAGTAATAAGATAATTCGAGCAAGCACATTTGACCCGTTGATCAAGCTGCTCATTTTTGTTTCTTTATATATCTCTTAGGTCATGGGTTCTAGACTCACTAAAGGTACATTTCTCTTTCTCACTAGGTAGAATTAGGATCAAATTTAAATTTTGTAAAAAAAAGTAATAAGATAATTTATTATTATATAAAAGTAACGAAATTTATATAACACAAATTACTATCATATAAAAATATATATATATACAAGTTGATTGAGTACTAATTTGATTGACACCACTGTTATCGTAAATAAAAAACGTGTGTTCGAACATACTATGATTCACAAGAGGAAAAATGTGTATAAATATTATGAAAAACTATATAAATATAATACCTTAGTCTTTTCAAATTATTATTATTATAACAATTATATATATAAAACAATTTTTAAAGTAAATGGTTAAAAGCTCTCAGTTGACATCATAATCTCTCCCCTAAATTATGAGTCCAATATATATTAGAAATAAAATTTCTTTTTCCCTCCTTAAATAGAAACAGTTGAAAAAAAAACTATAACTGTACACGTTATCAAATCTATAACTCGTGTTCTATGTTATTTGAGACTCCATTTGGAATCTTCTAAAGCGTATGACTGCTAAATGTGAACTTTCTTTAGCCAATTTTATATATCATTAACCCGATTTATATCCTTCCTTCCTTGTAGTCGCCGATGTATGCTGTTACATATTTAATATTTTTTTATTTTTGAATATTATATTTAACATTATGTCACAGGGTCAACGTTTCGACCTAGCGAACCATGTGGTCATAGTCAATGTTACTTAGACAAATGGCTAAGTCAGTCTAAATTCTCACTCGAGAAGATCAAATTCTTTCAAGGCACTATGACCGTTAAATCGTTCTAAGCGGAAGCAAACTATAAGGATGACCTCACTGAACAAAAGAAGAAAGCCAAGAGCACTCAAGAACAACACAAAGGATTTTAGAGTAAATGCCTTGATTACTCAGAAGATAGATAATTTACAAATAAGGTGGGGAGCCTCTATTTATAGTTGAGTCCCCTTACATCTGACGGTCCCTATTAATTTACATTGACGGCTACGATCGAAGCCCGCCAACCACATTGGCATAAAATCAGAATATTCCTAAGATTAAATATGCTATTTAAGGAAACAAATCCTATGTTTACATGGGAAAGTTTACATAGGTTAAAGTGGTTGTGTCTTCTAGAATTTCTCCATGGATCGGGCCAGTCTAGTGGTCTTTTCAATCCCAGAGTTTACCTTAGAACCTCTTGGACAGCTTGTTGCACATGTGACTCAGACCTCAGCTCGCGGTCTGTGACATTCTCCCCCACCAAACTTAGCGACGCCCAGAGTGCAGCTGAAAATAATCCTGGAACTCCTCAATACCTCAGCTTTCTCGTAACTTGAAATCGGGCTTGATTGTCCCCCATAAGGATCGCTCTTCCCACAAAGAGCACGTGACTCGTGCTGGTTTGTCAACCCATATGGACTATTCGCTTTGGTAACCACTGTAATGTAACATCACTAGCCATCCCACTTCGTACATCTCGACCGTAGGAACTCTTTCCTACAAGTTATGATTTGTCATGACTCAGATCCCTCCGATTCTAGAATAAAGGCTTGGGCACTAGCGTTTCCACGCGAAACATTAAGTGATCTCTCAGTACTCTAAAATGCCTCTTGTGTCCTCGCTAAGGCTTTGTAACTCTACCATATGTTGGGTCAGGTTTTCTGCTTTTTATGCCCAACAAACCAGACAAATCAAACTTTAAAACACTATAACTGTGTTCAAGATATACCTTATTTTGACTTCTTCGGTTGGCATTCACTCTAACTCACATAAACCTTTCTTTACTCTCAAAGTTCAATACGCAATCGCCATCTGGTAACTCTTCACGCATCGGCACTTCTTTAATGTTAAAGTTTGACACCTCGTCTCACATTGAGGTTAGCTTTCCCTGAATAGTCCCTCAATAGATATGGACTGTCGTAATAGAAGCATTTTAACGACTTCTTTTCTCATGGCTTGACTAGCATCTTAGGCTTGCCATCCTACCTTGATGGTTTTTCCTTAGGCGAAGTCCCATCCATCTTCACAGCCTTCAACTTGGCCTTAAGTACATCGCCTCTATTACCCAACTTCTCGATTGGATCGTTCAAAAGTTTCTCCATCTTTCCCTTGAGATAGCCCATCTTGTTATCTTACTCTTCGAAGCATGTATCCACTTTATCAAGTCGCTCTCCCGAGTCCTTCGCAATTTTCTCTATGAGGATATCCTTTGAACTCGCCCTCTCAAATTTCTGTCCTTGTGGTGCCATCTCGATCAGTGCCTTCACTCGAATATTCACTCTGATACCACTTGTCACAGGGCTAGCATTTTGACCTAGCGAACCATGCGACCATAATCGATGTTACTTAGACAAATGACTAAGTCAGCCTAAGTTTTCACTCAGAAATATCAAATTCTTCCAAGACACTATAAACATTGAATCATTCTAAGTGGAAACAAACTATAGAGAATGGCCCCACTGAACAAAAAAAGAAAACAAAAAACACTTAAGAGCAACGCATAGGATTTTTGAGTAGATGCCTTGATTACTCAGAAGATAGATGGCTTACAAATAGGGTAGGGAGTCTCTATTTATAGTTGAGTCTCCCTACATCTGACAATCCCTACTAATTTACATCGACGGCTACGATCGAAGGCATAAAATTAGAATATTCTTAAGAATAAATATGCTCTAAGGAAACAAATCATATGTTTATATGGAAAGTTTACATAGGTCAAAATGGTTGTGTCTTCTAGAATTTCTCCATGGATCGGGCTAGTCTGGTTGTTTTTTCAAGCCTAGAGTTTGCATTAGAACCTCTTGGGCAACTTGTAGCGCATGTAACTCGGACCGCGACCCCAACTCGCGGTCCATGACAATTACTATTACCTCTACTCTTTGTGGCATGCGTTCTTTTTACTTTTTTGACACCTTTTTTCTTTTGGTTTTTTTGTTGGGTCACGCCGGTACAATTCATGATGCAGAAAAAAATTTATCAATGATCATCTCTAGAGATTCATGTACGAGGAACGAATTAGGGTGAATAAGGGTAAAGAATTACATGTTTAAAATCTAGAATTCTGAATTGAGAGAAGATAGATATCCAATCACGATTCTACAATGTCGATTCCTAAGCCACAATTATAACACTTTGATATCTACTTAGTTTACCCAGTTGATACGAGCATATAAAACTCTCTTAACTATTTAGAAGATTTTGCCAAAAACATTAATGAATGCTAGATCTCTCATGCCTTTATATATCCTTTGTAATCCTAAATCAACTCATATTAGGATATATATATATAATCTCAATTCAACTTTGATTAGGATTCCAATATATATGGGATAAGATCCACTTACATAGAATATAAAACTCATAGTTTTACACTTTTTCTAAATCGTTTGATAGGTAAAATGTATGGATGAGATTAACTCATTACTTTTTTCCCAAGTGATCATCTTCCCATAACCCACTGTTAATCTCAACCATCCATTTCACCCCATCCAACGATCTAAAAAATGTGTAAAAGTTAAAAACTCTTACATTGTGTAACTGGATCCTATCCCTATATATATAATCTCAATTCAACTTAATTAGGATTTTAATATATATATCAATATATATAATCTCAATTCAACTTTAATTATGATTTCAATATATATTAACTTAAATCGAATTATATAATTTATATATTAAAAGAGTTATAATTACAATAATTACTTTCTTTTAATATTCATGTACAACAAATTTGTACATATATAATTCATTTAATATATGATCATTTCAATTGTGGGTGTGACCTTGTAGGTTCTTGTAACGTTAGTAGTAAATATTAGAACATTTCTAATATTACAACAATGAGTGACAACTAGCAATATATCATTTCTACCTAAGTTACAAGAAATCATGATTCGACATAATCTCTTCGTGATTAACTTTTTAATGTATTACATTCTTTTGTCTTTATATCTAGATTTGACACAACTCATGGAGCAATCACTCTTGTATAGTCAATCTAATATTTCTTGATATCTTGAGTAGAATATTATAAATGAATAACTATGATATCTCATATCAACTTACTCGAGTATGACCATGCATTTCTAGTCTCACTCAATCAAGTGGCCTACGATATTACTCCTATTATGTAGGAAGGATAAATCCTATATTGATCAACTACATCTCACTACATAGATTGTGACATATACATTTTCAGTCTTTATAGTGTAGTCAGTTACGACACACGTTTGACTATATAAAAAATATGAGATTCACGATGTTAAAATAATGATGATATCAAATATGAGGATCATACATTTAGTTATCACTATGAGCAATGTTGTGACTGCCACATAATAATCCAAGAAACATGCTCATAGCGGGTCAATCCAGTATGCCATTCTCTAACACATACTCATGTATTGATTTTGACATCTCCATATCAATGAAACACTTTGTCATCAATCAGCTACACATTAGTCTTAAATGTATCATTGATGTCCATGCCCACAAAGATACTCGACTAAGGATATTTAAGAATACTATATTATTCTAATGACTTTATTATAATTCAACTTATTTATGAACTCAAAATAGTAACTGAAATAATAATGGTAATGCCTTTGTATTAATAAATAAGCTAAAACAAATGTCATTTACAATCATCTTATGATTGGTCTTTGGACATACTTTAAAATCTCTCACTAGCACTAAGACCAATCACTCATGTATCTAATACTAAGTGACTTAATTGACGATCATGCTTCTGCTGCGTCAGAGGCTTTGTTAGTGGATCAACAATGCTATCATCTATTGATACTTTACATATTTCCATATCTCATCGATCAATGATTTTTAGAATGAGATGGAAGCGTTTAAGTATGTGTTTGGATCTTTGGTGAGAATTGTGTTCCTTTTGTTTGTGCAAAGGCTCTGTTGTTTATCACAATGAAGTTATATAACATTTGATAAACTATGCACAACCCTAGTTCAGACATGAACTTTTTGATCCAAACATATTCTTTTATCACTTTATTAACTGTTATATATATTCAGCCTCTGTCGTTGAATCTTGCTTTGAATTTTTCAAGCTTACATTATCTTTATTAAGGCAAAACGCAAAACCCGATTGCAATCGTGAATTATCCTTATCAGTTTGAAAGTTGAAATCAATATAACCGTTTATACTTAGCTCTTCCTCACCTCCATATATAAGGAATGTATCCTTAATTCTTCTTAAGTATATAAAGATGTTTTTAATTGTGACCCAGTGACCTTCACCGAGATCTATCTGGTATCGACTTGTTATTCTTAAAGCGTATGATACATATGGACGGGTACATAATATGACATACATGGTAGATCTAATTGCTGAAGCATATGAAATCTTACTCATGCGCTCTCTTTCTTGAGCTATTGAAGGATACATATCCTACGAGAGTGATATACAATATCTCATAGGTTAGAACCCCCTTTTAGATTATTTCATACTGAATATTTTCAGTACTTTATCTATAAATGTATTTTGACATCCATTTGTCAGATTTTATAATCATAAAATACAGCTATCGCAAGTAAGATTCGAAGATATTTAAACATAGCAACAGAGAAAAAAGTTTCATCATAGTCTAGAATATTAATATTGATTTTGAATCAATGATATTTTAAAAGATTATACATAAATTTAATATATTATATAAATATTTTAATAATTGTAAAAACTAGAATTATGCTATTTTATCAAGAAATTATTATATAGATCCTCGTCTATGGTCACATCCAATGAAAATTTTCCATTTCATTTTTTTAAGGTGGATCTTCACCTCTTTCCTACATGTAACTAAGGAGTGGGTAGTTACTTGGAAGTTACACTAAAATGCAGAAATTATATCATAGAATCGTCCTGCCACATCATCCATGGTCTCAACCAATAAAAATCATCAATTTCAATAATTTTTTCATATCTTTTTTTACCAAGTGAGTCTTCACTTATATTTACTGTAAATCAAATTAAAAACAAATTTTACCATATGAATCTTCACTTGGTAAAAAGACGTCATGGAATTTTTTTTAAAACAAATTATTTTTATTGGTTGGGACTATAGATGATGTTGATGTGGGGACGGGCTTATAATATAATTTTTTGAAATAAATAATTTTTATTGGTTGAGACCATGAATGGCTATAATATAATTTCACGATTAGAGAAAAAATCTAAAAAACAAAATTTACAAAGATGTTTTGTTATTATTTATTTACACTCAAACATCAAATTATTAATTGTATAGTTTGAATCAATTTTAACAAAAATAAAAATTCATATTCGTCACTAGATCAAACACCAAATTTGTTCTGTGATGTTTTGATTTTTTATTTCATTATTTTTAATGAAAATTGACTAAAGAATTAATAATTTGTACAGGAAAACCAAGTTCGATATAATTTTAAAACCATGTTTGAAAAATCGTCTTTAATTTACTCTATGTGTTTCAAGGCAAAATACACAAATACACTCAAGCATATTGATACACCCCTTAGTGTTTTGATACGAAAATTGGTTACTGGAATTTGGTTTTGCAAAGTATACCGATACGACTTAGCTCGTTTCGATACGGCCTTCAAACTTAGCTTGCATTTTAAACAACACGTATCGATACGGCCTCATCCGTTTCGATACGACATTCACCTGGGCAAATGATTTTGTAAAGTGTTTCGATACAACTTACACTATTTCGATACGATCTGAAATCTGGGTTTAAGAAATTTTTATTCGTACTGATACGAGTTCATTCGTATCGATACGGTGTGCATTAAATGTTTTCGACCGTTGCCTTGTCAGTTATTGGAATCAACGAACTTTTAATTTTTCTGTTAACCGTACAGATACGCCCCTAGGCGTACTGATGCAATTTTTCATCTCGAATTCCAATGAGCAAAAACTGTACCGATACGGCCTTGCCGTTTCGATACGCCCCATGTTTACACTATGATCGTTTTGATACGGCCTCCTGCGTATTGATGCGCCTATACACAAAGGCTATATTTTTCTTGTAACAGGTATCGATATGAGCCTTCGTGTACCGATACAGTTGGTTGGCAAACAACATTTATTGAAGGAAAAAAGCCCTCCAACGGCTATATTCAATACTCCAACCACCCAAACGGCTAGAAATCAATGAGAGGGCATAAATACAAGACTCCAATGCTGCTGCAACAACTAATGAACCTACTTTGATCAACATTCAAGCAAAATCCAACCCTTTGTGCTTTTAGAGTCTTATCTTATACACCCAACTTGTGTAATTCCTTTGTAAATCTTTGTTTCAAGTTTAGGGTTGTAAGAAATCTTAATTGGGCAAAAACTTGTATTTTGTGAGGATATTTATTTTGCCAAACTTCTTTCTTTCTATCTTGAGTGATTTGTTCAAAGCTATGGTAGAAAGCTTGAACGTGTAACGATTGCCTCCTAAGCCTAGAAAAAGGGAAGAATTTCATAGTGAAATTGTCGAAAATCCTTAGTAGGAAGCTAAGGTAGTGGACGTAGAGCTTGTTAGAAGCTTGAACCACTATAAATCCTTATGTCTCACTATCTATCTCTTTCGATTTGCTTCTAAAATTTTAAAATTGCCAATTCACCCCCTCTTGGCCACCATCTACATTGATTGATCATCCAAACAATTGGTATTAGAGACACACTCAGCCAAAGGTCTAACAACCGTTGAGGCGATCCTAGAAGGTGATTCAATCAATAGAAGTCAAAGCCATAGCATCCACCTCCAGCAACAACTTATACGAGTCTCAATCCATCACTAAACCTTCATACTTCAATGGGGATAACTATCCCTATTGGAAAAACCGTATGAAGTTCTTCATCAAATCCCATGACTACCTCCTATGGGATATAGTGAAAGATGGACCGACAATCCCGATAAAGAGAGAATGTGATTGGTTAGTTCCAAAGTCCAAGTACGAGATGACCGATAAAGATCGAAAGAAGCTCTAAATCAATGATAAGGCAATGCATATGCTATTTTGCTCACTTGGACCGGATGAGTACTCTAAGATGTCATATTGTTCAAATGCCAAAGAAATATGGGACAAGCTAGAAATTACATACGAAGGCACTAATGAAGTTAAGGAGAATAAGATTGGGCTTCTCAATTTGAGCTATGAAAATTTCAAGATGGATCCGGATGAAAAAATCTCTAAAATGTTCAAAAGATTTTCCATCATTGTCAATGGCCTTAAGGGTCTAGGAGAAATTATCCCGGAGGAGAAGCTAGTTTGGAAACTACTCTACCCACTTCCCGAGTCTTAGGACGGTAAAAGAACGACCATCATAGAAGTGAAAGATCTCAAGAAGCTAAAGCTCGACGCTCTCATGGGGTCTCTTCTCACCCATGAGATAATGAAGAAAGGAAGAGATGAAGAAAAGAAAAAGGAAGAAATAAAGGTCGAGAAGAAGGAAGTAGAGAAGAAGAATATGAGAATCGCTCTCAAAGCTTCTTATGATAAGAGTGATTCTAGCGAGGAGGAAGATGAAGAGTTGGCTATGATAGCCAAATGATTAACTCGACTCATGAGATCTAACTGAAGAAGGAAGTTCAATCGAAGAAGGCTATACTTGTTGCTTAAGGTTACGCTCAAGAAGAAGGAATCAATTTTGATGAATCCTATGCACCCGTAGCTAGAATGGAAGCCATTAGGATGCTTCTAGCATTTGTATGTTATCACGAATTTAATCTTTTTCAAATGGATGTAAAAAGTGCATTTTTAAATGATTTTATTAATAAAGAAGTGTATGTAGATCAACCACCTAGTTTTGAATATCCAAATTACCCAAACCATGTTTTTAAACTTTCAAAAGCTTTATATGGTTTGAAACAAGCTCCTAGAGCTTGGTATGAAAAATTATCAAGTTTTCTAATTGAAAAAGGCTTTGAAAAGGGAAATGTGGACACTAAACTCTTTATTAAAAGAAATGGCAAAGATATTTTAGTAGTTCAAATATACGTTGATGATATAATTTTTGGTTCTACTAATGAATTGTTTTGCCAAGATTTTGCTAAGTTGATGCAAGATGAGTTTGAGATGAGCATGATAGGGGAGATTTCATTATTCTTGAGGCTCTATATTAAACAAAGGAAGGACGCCATCTTCATCAATCAAGCTAAGTACATCAAGGACATGCTCAAGAAGTTTGGCTTGGAGAATATGAAACCTCTAGCCACTCCAATGAGTTTTTCCACAAAGCTTGACAAAGATGAATGAGGTAAGTGTGTAGATTTAAAGCTTTATCGCTCTATGATTGGATATTTTCTTTATCTTACCGCAAGTAGACCCGACACTATGTTTAATGTTTGCTTGTGTGCTAGATTTCAAGCTAGTCCTAGAGAATAACACCTTATAGCCGTTATGAGAATCTTTAGATACCTTAGAGATACACCTTGTTTAGGTCTTTGGTATCCTAGAGAGTCTTCCTTTTAACTTACATGCATTTTCAGATGCGGATTATGGGGGTTGTAAGATAGATAGAAAAGGTACCTCCGGTACATGTCAATTCCTAGGTAATATGCTTATATCATGGTTTTATAAGAAGCAAAATAGTGTAGCATTATCTACCACCGAGGCAGAATATATATCGGTAGGGAGTTGTTGTGCTCAAGTCCTTTGGATGAAGCAACAACTCTTAAATTATGGAATTGATGTAGGTACTATCCCCATTAGGTGTGACACACTAGTGCTATTTGTCTCACTAAGAATCCCATCCAACATTCTAGAACCAAACATATAGAAATAAGGCATCATTTCATTAGAGATCATGTCTTGAAAAATGATGTAGTTCTAGAATATGTAGACACCTCAAACCAATTAGCGGACATCTTTACCAAACCATTAGACAAAGAGAGTTTTTGGTCTCTTAGGAGAGAGTTAGGTTTAACCAGTCTTCCTTGACCCTTAGAGCCTCTTTTGCTCTTAAAAAAATGCTTAAATTTGTTTGATTGATTGTTTATGTGTTTTTGCTCCTATATGCATCTATGCTTGTTTCCAGGGGAGTATGCATCTATTTATGCTCATACATGATGTTTTCATATCATTTACATGCATTTTTATTTGATTCAAATCAAATTTTCGATCAACCCGCAGCCAAAATTGACATTTCTGGCACATGCGTATCGATACGGTATTCCTCGTATCGATACGGGTCATTTACAATTATTTCGGTACATGTTTATATGTACCGGTATGGGTCGCATATCGAAACGACTATTAAATCGTTTCAGTACTTGGTTTCGATATGCCAATGTGGCGTATCGGTACGTGTAGCCGTTGGGCAGTTTTAAGGGCATTAAAAGAGGGTTTTTCACTTTAATTCAAATACCAACCTTTTTCTAAAACCCTAGATATGAAAATCCTCTATAAAAACCTCAAAATCCCTCATTTTTTCTCACATAACTCTTCAAAATTCTTGAGGGCTTTTGGCTTTTCCATCAAACCCAAGCAAAAATCATCAAGTTTGTGCATCAACATCTCTTCATTCATCCTAAATCCCGAATCAAGGTATATAACCCTAACTTTTTTCTTTTTAATTTTCTTACATATTTTATACTAATTTTGTATTATAATCATAGATTTAGAACATATGTAGTATAGTTTTCAATATTTTTGTAAAATCTCTTTCAAATCTGAAATTTTTTTATTCTAATATAAAATTATATCGTATAATTTTTGACACTATTTTTGAAGTTTTCTTCGACCAAAACTTGTTTTTATACTTGTATATGTTTTTAAACTATATTGCATAGTTTTTTAACAATACCTTGATTATTGGATTAATTTTTGGATTGAATGTGTTAATTTATTCATACATCGTTTTCGGTTTGATTTTGTTTTCAGCTTATGCCCCAAAGAAACGTGCAAGAAAAGAAATTGCCTCAAGCTCCAATCCTCCTAGTCAAAATCCCGACCATAATGGTAATCAACCCAATCTTACCTATATTTATCAAAATTGTTTTAATGAACCGCAATTTTTGCATGCCATTGATTGTTTTAAAACGTATCAAAGTTATAAAATTCGCTGAGAGCGTGTTACTTCCATCTCTTTTCTATCATTTAAACGTTTTCAATTTAAATATCCACCTTTGATGGAAGAATGGAAATTTATGCAGTTTTTGAGTATACCCGGGATTTTATACCGTAACCTTGTTTTGATTTTTTATTCCAATGCCCGGTGTATTTTCAATGAAAAAAGATGATTGGTTATTGCAATTGAATCATATTTGATGGGTAAGAAATTTCGTATTGATTCAACCATTTTAGCAAACTATTTGGGTTTTGAGAATACGGGAATTGATGATGAGGATTCTTTGGGAAATACTCTTGGAGGCTCCGTGACCGTACTTGATGCCTATGACCGTATTCTACACCTCATGATCACTTGGTGGTTTCGTCCATCCGGTGAGAAGTTCTCCACGATCCGACAAGTCGACGACTTTTGGATCCGTTGCTTCCGTGAAGGTAAGCGTCCCAACCTTGCTCAAATCATGTTCACCGAGATCGTTTTCCTTGTGCAACATCGTCATACTTCTATGGTTACATCATTCACCTACGGCACCGCATTGAGCTACATCTTTCACATGATGGGTATTGATTCTCCTATGACTTTGCGGAACCCCTCACCGATCCGGTTGATGAGCCTTTTCTCCGTCGCGTAAAGTTCACATACTACAATGGAGAATAGGTTTGGAACACCGATCTTCTGGGAGGTGTTCAACCCGAATCGGTGGTGTCTCCTCAAAAGGCACCCATTCCACAAGCTCCGGTGGCTCAACCAAATCTTGATGCTCTTATGGCTTATCTCAATGAGCAATTCACCAGCTTGCACACAACCATGAATTCTGGGTTTGCCGTGACCGACACACGCTTTGTATCCTTGGAGGAAAGAGTGACGACTATTGAAAATCGCCAAAACTGCATGGATTTATCTCTTACTGCATTTCATGGTGAATGGCGTCACTCCCTTGGGACTCAAGCCCACAATGATGATGAGGATGAAGATGAAAAAGATGAAGCGATGGAGATGATGGGACGAATCCTTAGGCATATTGCATATCATATCATATTAGGACTAGTTTATGCACCTATGTTCTTATGTTTTTATGAACTCCTATATTTTATCATTGCTTTGTTATTTGGATTATGGTTTTAGGTTTTAAGTTGGATTGGATTTGATTATGCTTGAACTTATTCTTTATATTTAAATGATTATGTTGCTTATTTAATTGCTTGGAGTAATTTGATTATCTTTAGTTTTTATCCCTACTAAATTGTTTTTGATCTAACAAAAAGGGGGAGAAAAGTTAGCTAAAATTTTCAAACTTTTTTAAACTTTTTTCAGTTTTAAATTAAGGGGGAGTTTTCTAAAGATACTTAAAAATTTTCACTTTGGTTTTGTTATATCAAAAAAGGGAGATTGTAAAACTTATATTTGATTTTGATATAACAAATTGTTTAATGACAAAATTGTAAAAGAAAATAAATTTTTAAGTACTCAAAAGTCTCACAAAATGACAAGGAAAAGTTTTCCAAAGTTAAAGACTTAAACCCAAAAAATTTCTAAGTGTTTCAAGGCAAAATACAAAAATACGCTTAGGCGTATCGATACACCCCTTGGTGTTTCGATACGGAAATTGGTTACTGGAATTTGGTTTTGCAAAGCGTACCGATACGGCTTAGCTCGTTTCGATATGTCCTTCAAACTTAGCCTGTATTTTAAACAACGTGTATCAATACGGCCTCACCCGTTTCGATACGACATTCATCTGGGCAAATGGTTTTGCAAAGTGTTTTGATACAGCTTACATTGTTTCGATACGATCTGAAATCTGGGTTTAAGAAATTTTTATTCGTACCGATACAGGTTCATCCGTATCGATACGGTGTGCATTAAATGTTTTCGACCGTTGCCTTGTCAGTTATTGGAATCAACGAACTTTTAATTTTTTCTTTAACCGTACCGATACGCCCATTAACGTACCGATGCAATTTTTCATCTCGGATTCTAGTGAGCAAAAGCTGTACCAATACGACCTTGTTGTTTCGATACGCCCCATGTTTTACACTATGATCGTTTCGATACGGCCTCCCGCGTACCGATACGCCTATACACAACGGCTATATTTTTCTTGTAACATGTACCGATACGGGCCTTCGTGTATCGATACGGTTGGTTGGCAAACAACATTTATTGCGGGAAAGAAGCCCTCCAATGGCTATATTCAATACTCCAACCACCCAAACGGCTAGAAATCAATGAGAGGGTATAAATACAAGGCTCCAATGCTGCTGCAACAACTAATGAACCTACTTTGATCAACATTCAAGCAATCAAGCAAAATCCAACCCTTTGTGCTTTTAGAGTCTTATCTTATACACCCAACTTGTGTAATTCCTTTGTAAATCTTTGTTTCAAGTTTGGGGTTGTGAGAAATCTTAACTGGGCAAAAACTTGTATCTTGTGAGGATATTAATTTTGCCAAACTTCTTTCTTTGTATCTTGAGTGATTTGTTCAAAGCTTAGGGTAGAAAGCTTGAACGTGTAACGGTTGCCTCCTAAGCCTAGAAAAGGGGAAGAATTTCATAGTGAAATTGTTGAAAATCCTTAGTAGGAAGCTAAGGTAGTGGTCGTAGAGTTTGTTAGAAGCTTGAACCACTATAAATCCTTGTGTCTCATTATCTATCTCTTTCGATTTGCTTCCAAAAGTTTAAAATTGTCAATTCACCCCCTCTTGGCCACCATCTACATTGATTGATCATCCTAACAAACTATCTATCAACGAACAACTTAATAAATCAACTTGGATTAGTAGTTTTATTAATGCATCCATTTATCGAAATGATCCGAACTTATTAACATTACCAATAGCTACCAATTATCGTATAGTTAGGCTAAATAAAAAATAGCTAATGGTAAATTGCTTGAAATGACGTAACAAATCTACATGGTAGTCTATGCCGCAATAACGGTGTCATCTAGGCAAATATACTGACTTTACAAAGTGACACAAACAATCACAAAATATTTTTATAAAATTATATAAAATATTTTTTCTTCTGACGTTTTTCAAGTTGTTTATTGTCACTTGACTAACAATTTTCATTAACAGATAGGTCATTTTGACCCAAAATAAAACGTTGAGGGCTAAATTGTTTAAAAAATAACAAAGACTAAAATGATTATACAGTAAAAAAAACTATCCATGCTTATGGTATAAGATAATGGATCGAAATCATCTATAGAGTTTGATTATTAATTATTACTACAAGAGATGCATACAACATAGTAAAGATAAATTAAAAGGTTACATCTACATATTCTGAATTCAGAACCTAATAAAACAGTATCATAAGACTATAACAACTTAAAAAAAACCATTGCTATTACATACTAGTAAACTATATACTCTTAATTTATCTTATTCCTCGGTGTAATCTGAGCCTTCAATGGAGTTTTCATCACTACAGTGAACTCCTGCTTCTCCTCCAAGCTAATGGAATCGCCATCAATGGCTTTCCATTCAAATTTCCAAATCAAATTCGCCACGAAATACTCCAAATGCAGAAGGGCTAACCCGAGTGCAGGGCAAATCCTTCTTCCAGCTCCAAATGGCATCATCTTGATCTCTCGACTCCCTGTAATATCAAACACATGGTCGTTCAAGAACCTTTCGGGCTTAAACGCCATCGGATCTTCCCAAACATTGGGATCCCACCCCATATCCGCCACCATAAAATTGATGGTTCCGTTTTTGGGGACCTTGAAACCACCCAAAACGGTGTCTTCCGTCGCTCGATGAGGCAACACAAAGTGTCCCGGCGGGTGCCTTCTCAGCCCTTCGAATATCACTGCTTTCAAGAAAGGCATCTCCTGCAAATCATCTTCTTTGATCTCTCCATTATTATCTCCCGCAACGCTTTCTATTTCTACCCACAATTTGTTTTGAATATCAGGGTATTTCACCAGGTTCGCCATTATCCATTGCAGTGCGGTGGAGGTTGTGTCGGTGCCGGCGTTGAGGAACTCGGAGGTTAGCGTTACCATTTCTCCTTCGTTAAGCTTCCTTTTCTCCAATGGTAACTCCAAATCCAACAAAGTATCAACGTAAGCCAACACGTAATCATCACTCTCGTTGTTTTCCAACTCCTGTTTGGCTTTCTTTCTTGCTCTTATCAATGGAATCAGCACTTCTTCTTGATCCTTACGTAACTGGGAAAGCTCCCGCCATTTATGTCGAAGCAAAACCTTGGTAACACTAGGGCAGAAGTTAAGTATATTGAACCGATCAAAAGTTAAAAGAATCCTTCGAGTGACTACCTCGATCCCTTCGATTTGGTCTTGGCTAAGCCTGTCGCCAAAACACATCAAAACCAGTAAACAAAACATGCCGTGTCGGAAATGAGACAAAACCTCAACGGATTCTCTGGTTGTCGCCTTTGTCATTAAACTATCAAAAAGAATCTCCCAAACCCATTTACGTGCATGAGAATATGACTTTATACGTGTAGGATGGAGGATTTCGGACGTCAGGTTCCGCCGGAGAATCCGCCATGTTGGGCCGTAAGCGCCAGAGCTGATGTTACGTTGGTTACTGTTCATGATCTGGTTGGTGGGAAGAGCTTTGGGGCGGTCTGAGAAGATGGAACCGTTTTGGACTAAAGCCTGGTGAGCAAGGGAACGGTCGAAGACGAAAATGGAGGAACGAGAACCGATGTGGAGAGTGACCATCGGACCGAGCTTCGAGCTGAGGGCGCGGAGGATGGGTTCGATTTGGAAGAATGATTTGGTGAGCCATATGATGTTGCCGATGAGAGGAAAAGTGGAAGGGCCTGGTGGAAGAGTGTTTGGAGGCTTTTCCGAAGGGGAAAAGAGGTTAAACAAAGCTTTGAGAAGAGCAACAATGGCAGACGTGAGAAGGATGCGGAGCCAAGTTTCCATTGCTTTTCTATATGAATCAAGTTAAGAAAGATGATGTGAGATATAAAAACTTGGGTTTACGATTTATATAGGAGCGGCTGGGCCGGTCTTTTAATCTTTTTCCTGTTTTTATTTATTAGGAGTGCTTATTTAATATTACTACTATTTTAAAAATTCGTTTTACCAAGGATGTTGAAACATTTTTATAACCATATTTAATCGAACAAAATTCGTTAGCCCTTTTTTTGTGCTCATTTATATGATCCATCAATGATTTTATATCATTTTACTATTTTATTGATTGTTTCTCTTTCATTAATAATATACGTAACATAAAATCATTATGTTTATATTTAATCTCCCCACCGCTCTTAATCGGACAACTTAATTACAATTATAAACATAAATAGTATACATTCAAATAACTGTCACAATAACTATTACAAATCACATTGAGTTTAGTTTGATGATATTGTTGTCGATGCATTATATGAGAAGATGCGACATCAAACATTCTTAAACACTCAATATATAATAAAATATGGGTTCGAAATCTAAATATCTATAGATAATGAAATCGTTGGCTTGTCCTTATGAAAGTTCTACGTTACGGAGAAGGTTTTAACTTTAACGTTCTAGATTAGATGCTTTTGACTGTCAAACAATTATATGGTTTTGAATGTAAAACGATGTCAATATGTGAAAAGTTTGGAATAAAATAAGGAAGATATTATTATAAGCCAAATGAGACTAGTTTTATGGAGTCTAACCATCTAGAACAAATGAAGCTCCGGCATCTAACATGCTGCATTCATATTTTGGGCTGGGTGGAGTCAAAACAATCTTACATTTTTCTTGTTAGGAATAGGATCGTAAATATTTGACATCTGAAGAGTAAAATCAACCTCAATGTTGGAGTATGCCAAGAATATACAGTTTGTTCATTGACAAATGGCAATATAAGGAAAACAGCAGAGATGTTGCATTTTATTATTATTGTTATCCCCACGATTGGCTTATGTATGTATATATTAAACATAATCAACAAATGATATGCCAAATACATGAACTTGACATGTTTATCTTTGCAAAATGAAATCAATGGTAACTAGAGATATGACTCTTTAGTTGGGTTGCAAACATGATTGGGATCTTACCAAAAATATACGCCATGCTCGAGATGATGCGATCAGGTCGCTTTCGTCATTCCAATTCATGGCACCATCGGCTGTTGAAACTCGATTCAACTTATGATCCGAAAACCAACTCTTTCAAAGTTCTTATTGGTGATCCGTATCCGTGCACGACGGTGTCTCTCCACAGTGCCATTCCTGTTGGGAAAGGGTAAATTAAATAGATGCATGAAAATTGTGAAGGTAAAAAACACATAAGATTTGTTTTCCCTTCTCCATCTTTATGTCTCTAGTTGATGAGTAAGGGGTATTGGATATCATAATGAGTTAGACGGGGCACGGAAACAACCTAGCCATGAAATTAAACCGACTGTTGCTGCAACGAAGAATTCCCGGCCAATAGAATTGAAACTGAAAGGACAAAACAATCAAGACACTTTCATGATAAAAAATTGCACCTACGCATAATAAATCATGTAGTCTCCTTACAAGTATAAGCATACAATATTGCTGTAACCATAAAAGAGAGTTGCCCAAGTAGAACCAGTGAACCTGCAAACCCAGTAATGTCATGAAAAATTAGGACAAATTCAAACCAGAAAATGGATAACAATCAAAAATAAAAAATGCCGTTGAGTCTGATGTCACTTATAAGTTATAACTCAGTCTGTTTTGTCTAATACTTTCTGCTTGCACTGCCGTGTGCACTAGGTCGGAATAGTTTATACAGATGAAACAATAGATAAGGTTGAAAGAATGCATTACCACATAAAATCGCGAATAAATAGTGCACGTGGGATCATAAGTCCATTTCCAATCATAGCTAGCAACATTGAAATAGCTGATAGGCCTTTAATATTATCAGGATTAAGAAAATTTGTCCACTGAAAAGGAAGCACAAATTTTAGTCAGATATGCATGCGAATTAATCAATTTTACTTCACCAAAACCTTAGATACAGAATTTCAAACCATTTGTGAAACTGGCATCCACATAAAAAGAAGAGTTGCCGTCCATCCAGAAATAGCTCCCACAAATTTGACACCTTCCTCCGAAAGTTTGCCCATATGTTTCTGCAAATCTCAGCAAGTGCAAGTTAAAAAGGGTGCCATTTTACTGCCTATTTTCAGAATCCTTTTTAAAAAGTTAAAAGGCAAGAAGTTCACGAAGAGGGTTTTCATAGAAGGAACGAGTCTCGCTGCTCACTCTTCATGGTAAGAAAAGGTTTAATCAAATCGCTAGAAACAGAAAATTTAACGAATATCAGAGCACCATATAGATCTTACCATAGTAACAGCTGCTACAGCTAGAACAAATGCTACTGCCCCTGGCAAGATGCTATTGGGTATGTATGGGACAAATGTGGACCACATTACCTGTACTCAAATTGGTCCAAAAGATGATGAGAGGCTTGAAATAAATAAACACACATATAGATAGATTTGAATGAATGAACTGTAAATATATCATGTTTGAACTGTTAAGTGCAAGCAGAAAACAGCGGGACAAGAGTTTTACCTGGGGAAGCACCGAAAGTCCACCAACGGTAATAAAATCTTCCCAAAATTGCCAGATTGTTTTGCTGAGCATATCAAAATAATTCAAAAAATTTAAAACGAGTCCAGAACCCACAACAACAGAAGTGGCCACAAAATAAGGGATAGGCATAGCTTCTGCCATTGCAAGCTGAGAAATCACCACATATGTCGATACCACTCCTAGTGCTTGCACCACAATTGCCTCCTTTTCCTTTTTCTTGGCAAAGTACGAAAGCAATGAAAGGTTTCCCAGCAAACCAGTGAACATTCCCTGCATTAACAACACCCCCTTAGGTTCCTCAAAACAACATCATCATTTGGGCCATTTGCTAAAATTCAAGAAATACATAAAAAATCTAGGATTATGAAAGGTCCATATAAAGCTAATAAATAGCTGCTCGGAAGAGACTAATGGGATCACCAAATAATGTCATTTCATGTGATGAGTCTATAAAGCAAATTACACTTTAAACTACTAGATTCTATAAAGAAAACTCAGAACAATTAAAATTAAGATAGGTCATGTTATAAATACAGGTTTTTGTACTGTTTCTTCAATTGACCAAAAGTGGAGAAAACCAAATACATGACTCCACAACAAAACAAAAACAACTTGGTATCTATTTTCCATTTACATATTGTTCCCCACCACTAAGCAGAAAATAATGTTGAATTCATTGTTTCATTGCTCTCGTTAAAGGAATTGAAGTCTATTGACTAGTGTGGATTTTACAAAACCAAAAGGCAACTAAATTTAGCTTATTGCTTCTGCAACAATTGGTAAATTGCAAGAAGCCATCTCAAATCATCGATGTGTTCGTTAACTCTTAAATTTCGGATTCAAGATATCACCAAAAAGTATTAGGAAAACAACAATAAATAAACAACAAACCATATAAGTCATAAGTAAACCACAAGAAACCTTAGAGTAATTCTAGATTACCAGCCATGGTACTGCCAAAAGGGCAGTCTTATTCCCTGCCAGAAGATTGCGCGCGTTGAGGATGATCTGAGGCAACTGAAGCAATAAAAATGGTATATTCGCTGCCCCGGAAAACGCTGATGTCAACGAATCCCATTGCTCATAGCCCTTTTTACTCTTAAAATCCTCTGATCCCTTTCAAATCACAACAAGAAACACAAAAATATGAATATGATGAACACATGTTAACAAAACTTGCACAAATTCAGCCCTGTTAAGTAAATCGTTAAATCCCAAATCCCTTCCATGTCTTTCCTTAGATTTTACAAGCCTAAAATCATGAAGTTGCAAGCAATCACCACATTTAATTTTTTTGAAAAACATGGTCTTAAAGGACTGTGTTTTCCCTTAAAACACAGACAAAAACAATATTAACAAAAGAAGAAGAAACCTTCAAAATTTAATCTTCTTAAGTTTTGGGCGGTGAAAAACTGAATCACCACCTTAACAATTAATCTGCCATTTTCCCAAAATCCACGGGCTCAATTTAACGCCTTGTTTGATTGCTGAAAACTCAATGATAAAATATATAAATTAATTAAAAAAGTGAAAAAGTACATTTCATTTGATTCTCTTGTGTAAAACCACACCCCCAAAAAACATAAACTTACTATAAATGAAATGTCACTGTCGATAAAAAAGGAAAGAATTTTAGAAGAGCTGGTTATCTACCTTGTGCTTGTGAAGCGGGTGAGGAACGTCGGATTCAAGAGCAGGAATCGGGGCGACTCGGTGGCGGAGCGGGAGGAAGGAGTGTTGGCTCAGAGGCACAACATTCAACTTGTTCTTACTCGGAAACAAGCACTTAGATGGCAATGAACGTGGAGGGAAACCGTAGTTTCGAGAGCACAAAGAGAACTGGCCATTAGTAGGCGCTGGCAAAACCAAAGAATCAGCCATTGGAACCAAAAATGAAAGAAGTGTTTTGGTTATTCAGATTGAGAATGAGGCGGACGAAAGAGAGGGGGTGAAGCTTTGTTTGTTTTGGAGGGATGATTGAGAAGCCTACGGACTTCAGAGGTGACACGTGGAAAGTATGACTGTGTCGGGATGTGATGGTGATGTGAGGCTAACATGTGAAGATATCTTTTTATTTGTCTTGATTAATCTGAATTTACTCTCGTTGTACATCTTATTTTAGCGAATAAGTCTTAAGACTTTTTGAATATAAAATTTATTATGGCTTGGATCAAACTCATTGATAACGTGTGAAGATAGGTTAATATCACTTCGCAGAATAAATCTCATTTATTATTTTATTCTTTACAGCCATTTTTATAGTCTATATAAAAAGATTATTTTTTTTATTTGTGTTTTTTACTCACAATTTTGGAATAAGTATGGGGTACGGCAGGTGTAAAATGCGATGGTAAATATTAAAATTTATTTTAAAATATTAGAATTTTTGATAATGTTTTAGGTTAATTTTTTATATTTTTTAATAAATTTTGATATTTACAAAATAAATTTTTATACTTAATTTTTTATAATATTTTAAGTTTTTGGAAAATTAGATACGTACAAAATAAATTTCGATACTTGTAAAAAACACGAATAAACCAACCTAAAATATTATCAATAAGTTTAACAATTTAAGTTCTTGGACAATTATCGAAATTCGTCATTTTTTAGCTGTACCTTAGACCTGTTGTATGTTAGACTTGCCCAATTTTATACACATTGATACATGGATTTTTTTTCAAAGATATTGAATGGTTAAATAAATTTTATTTGTATCATATTGATAATAATATTAATTAAATTAAACTTAATTATTATATAATATTAGAAGGTGTTTAACTCGCATCATCTAAGATTACAAGAAATAAACTTAAATTATGACATACAATTACTGTGTCTTATTCGCAAACATTACGATAAAGTTCTATTAAAAAAACATTACAGTAAAGTTATAAATCTCACATAAAAAGCAAATGTAATATAGGATTAATCTCATAAGTAGTATTCCTTAAATGATGAGATTGTGAAACATAGGGCATCCGCCTGTGCAACCTAAGTCTGATTTTGTATCAATGTTGAAGATGCTGCTATGTCACCTATTTCTACTGCTATATTACTGTCATTATTTTTTTTGAAGGAAACGATAATTTCAATTAACCAAAAATAGCAACATCAACAATGTCCAAAGAGATACAATCAGGGATGTCAACTGAAAATCTAAAAGGCTCATTACAATCGAACATCCAATGTGCTAAGGAGTGTGTGACACGGTTTGCATCTCTACCGACATGGACAATCGAAAACAAAGGATGGTCTTCAAGCATTTGCTTTGCCTCGGTAAGGAACACAGTTGTGTTAACTCCTCAGAAGATACACTTTTTAGGCATATATTGTTATGTTTTTGTTTGATTTTAGGTATATATTAGTGTATTTTACTAGTAGTTTTATGCATTTGCATCTAAGAGTTTGAGGAATGTACAATTTGTATTGTCAGAGTGAAGGGGTATTTTCTTTCCGTGGTGTACAAGTGTTGGCAGGTCTAGAGCGTAGTCGGCAAAACAGAGCAGAAGAGAAATGCCGAGCGCAATTGGCAAAAGTAGGAAGGAGGAATGCCAAGCTCGGTTGACAAAAGAAGGAAGTCTGATAACCGGTCAGATAGCCGTGAGTCAGAGCCAGGTCATCCCTAATTCATAAAAAAGATAACGCTCCTACAACGGTGCATAATAAACTTTCAAAAACATAACCCTAATTAGGGTTTCCACGAGTGTTTATATAAAGAAGTCCATCAATTGAGCAAAAGGGGGTTGCGCCGTGAGGAAGATGGTATTGGGCAAACCAAGGTTCAACTAGGCAGTGTGACCGAGAGCTCTGGATTCATGGAAGAGTTGCATCGACGAATCTCATTTTTTAGTCTATTTCTCTTAAGTTTTTTTTTCTTTCTGATTTTAATGATGGTGTTTCAAAATGATATTTTTTTGTTGGTTTCCCCAGCCATGAACTAATATTTTAAGTTGGCTAAGGGTGTTTGCGATGAACGCTTAGTTTTTAGTTTTTAATAATTGAATATTTTGGCTTTATTGTCTATTTCACATATGCTTAATAGTACCATATTTTATGCTCATACGACAGTTGGCATTGAATGCTCATTATCCCTTAATATCTTAACAAACTTAGGAGATAAGATTAATTGCCAAATATTAAGGAGAGAAGCTTCGACAGAAGATGTTAAAGTAGATGAACTTACTTTTTAAGTGAATTTACCCTTTAGGAGTAAAGATTTAAACTTTGCCAAATTGATATTTGAAAACATCACTATAGATATATAGGTGTTAAAAGTAATTAACTTAGATTATTATCATCGACAAAGGCAATGCTAACTAAAAATCTGCTCAGCAATAAAACCAAGGTTGAACATTATTAATTGTTATCATTGATAGCGTGGAATTCAAGCATCATTTTCCAACGCCAATCAATCATCTTGACACATTCGTTTGCCAATTTGCCTGGATTCTTACTTCTTTTTCCTTTAATCAATTTCTTAGTTAAGACCGAAATCAAATGTCATCTTATTTGTTTTAATCTACAAGTATTTATCGTGGCTTTTAATTCTTGGACAATCCCTGTGAATACGATACTCAACTTACTACTATACTACTTGTTGACCGTGTATACTTGCACGTAAAAAGATGTATTCTTGGCATTATTTATTGGCATAGTTACACCGAATCGTTAATATTTTATTAAGTAGTTGGTCGACAAGTTTTTGACACTGTTGCCGGGGAATTGCTACGTGATTAATTGTTTTGATTTTTACTTTTTTTTGTTTATTTTATTTATTTTGTTTTGTTTGGTGTATGACCAGGAGCCGCACTACAAAGGAAAATTTATAGTACGACCCGAAGATCGAAATAACCCTATGCAAAATAAAAAGAGAATGTCAAAAAATGGCTCGTAACGGAAATAGTAGAGTAGATGGTGTCCTAAACAATAAAAAAAATCAGGCAATACATGATGGAATACCATCTGCTCCTGCTATTGTTGCAGTAATACCTAAAGAACAACCTATCAGAGAACACTTGGCACCAAACATGGATAATTTGATGTCAGGACTGATTGGTCTAGAGGTAAATACATCTAATTCTAAACTTAATCCAATAGTGATTCAGACGCTATTGACTATAGGCCATTTGATGGATCACCTACTGGAGACCCAAGGCATTACTTGAAGTAATTCATTGAGGTTTGCCAATTATTTCAACAATTTGGTGTGCTTGAAGAAACAATGAAGCTAAGGTTATTCTGATTTTCTCAAAGGGATAGAGCAAAGTCGTGGCTAAGTTCTTTGCCACCTGGTTCAATTACTTTGTGGGCAGAATTATGCCATAAGTTTCTTCTGAGATTTTAACCACCTAAATTTTATGTCAAACCGCGGAGTGAAATCATTACTTTTAGGCAGGCTGATGAAGAGACTCTGGATGATGCCTAGAGCGATTTAAGAACCTGTTGAGGAGATGCCCCATGCATGGACTTCCTACCTAGACCCAGATGAAGACCTTTTATAAAAGACTCAATGCTCATGCCAAGACTGTTATTGATGCTTCTGCAAATGGTTCGTTGCTAGACAAGAATTACACGGAGGCATATGACATCCTTAAAAAGATTGCCACCAATGATATTCAATACCCCACTACCAGATTGGGAACTAGGACAAAAGTCATTGGGAAATTAGAGCTTGATGCATTATCATCCATCAATGCTCAGATTTCCAACCTCACTAACATAGTGAAGACAATGCAAAAGCCTAATGTAGTCCGAGAAGTAAAGGTGCTGAAACCATTCTGCACTATTTTTGGAGAGGATCATAATGTGGAAGAATACCCAGTAAATCCATAATCGGTATATTTTGTTGGCAATTAGAATCGTAATAATAACACACATTTTAATACTTATAATGTAGGATGGAAGCAGCATCCGAACTTTTCATGGGCAAATTGGGAGGTAATCAATTCAATGCCCAACGACAGAACAACAATGCACCGCTAGGTTTCAACTAGAATACGATGCCACAAAGAGCACAGAATAATTTCTATTCAGGGCAGAGATCTACCATAGGAACACTCTAACAGAGTATATGGAGCGAAATGATGCAACTGTCCAGAGTTTAGCAGTATCTATGCGAAACTTGGATGTCCAGCTAGGACATATTGCCAATGCACTTAGTAATAGATCTCAAGGAACTTTTCCAAGTGATACAGAGGATGCTCGGTAAAAAGGTAATAAACAATGCAAAACAATCACTATTTGGAGTGGTAAACAAGTCGAGAGTGAAACACTGATCAAACAACCAATTGTTTGCTAGGATAAGAAGTTAGTGCCAGCAAATAAACCCAAAGAAGCTGAGAAAAAGAAGGTGAGCACTAATAATGCCAGAACTCAATCTGATGCCAACACCACTTTGGAAAAACCAGTGGAGCCAACATTTGCCTACCCCCACCACTTTTTCCATAAAGATTCTAAAAACACAAGCAAGATCAACAGTTTAAGCGCTTCTTGGAAATCCTTAAACAACTGTAGGTCAACATACCATTAGTTGAAGCTCTCAAACAAAATGCCCAACTACGTCAAAATCATGAAGGGCATCTTGTTCAAAAAGAAGAAGCTAGGTGATTTTGAGACTATCGCACTTAATAAAGGATGCATCACAATGATAACCAACAGATTACCATTGAAATTGAAAGATATTGGGAGTTTCACTATTCTTTGCACGGTTGGCAATAAATTTATAAGCAAAACACTATGTGATATAGGCATTAACATCAATCTGATGCCAATGTCAGTCTTCAAGAACTTGGTATTGGAGAATCAAAGCCTACCACAATAATACTTCAGCTGACAGATCGATCTTATGCTCACCCCAAAGGAAAGATTGAGGACATGTTGGCATAGGTAGATAAATTTATATTCCCAGATGATTTCATTATTTTAGAATATCAGGTTGATGTTGATGTCCTGCTAATATTGGGAAGACCATTTCTTGCCATGGGTAGGACCTTAATTGACGTTAAAAAAGGTGACCTTACTATGCGTATGAATGACCAGCATGTTACATTTAAATTATTTCAAGATCTTAAGTGTGCAGACGAATCTGAGGAATGCCAAGCTATTGAGCGAATAGAGTCTATTCTCAATGTAGACATAGCATAATTTTGTCAGGGCACAAATGTTGATGCAATGAAATAGGATGATGAGGATATAATGAGTGAAGAATATGAAGAACCAACCATGCCGAATAAAGTCATGGGTTATTACAGGAGACCTGAGTCGCTTGAGTTGGTTGGTAGGGAGATCAAAGCACCAAAGCCATCTATTAATGATCCGCCGAATTTGGAACTAAACCATTGCCAAGTCACATCAAATATGCAAACTTGGGAGACAAGTCCACTTTGCTAGTGATCATTGCTGCTGATTGGACTAAAGATTAAGAGGAAAGATTGTTGGAGACAGTGGGCAATTATAAGCAAGCCTTGGGGTGCACCTTAGCTGATATCCGAGGGATAAGCCCAACGATTTGCATGCACAAAATTATTCTAGAGGATTACCATGGCAAAACAATCGAGGCTTAGAGGAGACTGAATCCTAACATGAAGGAGGTAGTCAAGAAAGAAGTCATAGAATGGCTGGATACCAGGATAATTTATCCCATTTTTGATAGCTTGTGGGTCAGCCCAGTGCAATGTGTGCCAAAAAGGGTGAAATGATCGTGGTTTATAATAATAAGAATGAACTAATCTCTCTGAGGACCGTGACGGACTAGAATGTGTGCATGGACTACAAGAAGCTAAATAATTCCACCATAAAGGATAACATTCCGTTGCCCTTCATCGATCAGATGTTGGATAGACTGGCAAGGAAGGCATTTTATTACTTCTTAGACGTCTGCTCGGGCTATAATCAAATAGTTATTGCTCTAGAAGATCGGGAGAAAACTACGTTCACCTATCCATATGCGACATTCGCCTTCAGAAGGATGCCCTTTGGATTGTGTAACGCCCCAACGACATTCCAGCGTTGCATGATGTTAATCTTCACGGATATGATCGAGAATAACTTAGAAGTCTTCATAGATGACTTCTCCGTTTTTGGCAAAAGTTTCGAGGAATGCCTTCAGAGTTTGGAACTTGTACTTCAAAGATGCATTAAAATCAACCTGGTCCTGAACTGAGAAAAATGCTACTTCATGGTGAAGGAGGGTATACTTCTCAGGCATAAAGTGACCAAAAAGGATTGGAAGTAGACAAGGAAAATGTAGAGGTAATCAAACAATTGCCACAACCCGCCAGTGTCAAAGGTATTAGAAGTTTCTTGGGACATGCAGATTTTTATCGTCATTTTATTAAAGATTTCTCAAAAAATTCTAAATCTTTATACTTACTTTTGGAACAGAATATCGCTTTTGCGTCTTATGATTCTTGTTTGAAAGCTTTTTAGGAATTTAAAGATAGGTTAGTCAATCCCCCATAGTTGTGGAACCAAATTGGAATGGGCCATTCAACCTCATGTGTGATGTTAGCGACTACGCTGTTGGAGTTGTGTTAGGACAAAGGCATGGAAAAATTTTCCATACCATCTATTATGCTAGCCGGTAAAGTTGTGGTATACACAGACCACTCGACAATCAAATACCTCCTGGCCAAGAAAGTTGCTAAGCTCAGACTGATCCGATGGATACTCTTGTTACAAGAGTTTAATCTCGAGTATATTACGGTTGAATGCTCATGACATCCCTTGTCCGTATGAGTATATGTGATGTCATGCTAAACACACTGGGTACTCGAATGCTCATGGCATCCCTTGTCGGTATGAGTGCAACATAGAGGAATATAAAGGAATGGGAACAAAGGAGAGAGAAAGAAAGGGAGGGGTTCAGGGTGAAGAAAGGTTTGGGAGAAGAAGGGAAGTTGGAGACGTCGGAGCATTCGAGAAGGGTATCAGAATGAAATTGCTTGAGAAAATGGGGGAATAAAGGCGGTGGTCTTGGGAAGAACGAACAAGGGATCATTTTTCCTATTGAAGCAAAGATGAGGCCGAAGGATATGGGAAATGGGGTTTAATGATTTTAAGAAGGCTAAGTTGCTGGGGTTGCAGCAGTTGGAAGAAAAGAAGAGAAAGAAGGAAGAGTATATTACGGTCGAAAATTTGTTAGCCAAGAAGCAAGAAGAGTGTTGAAGTTGTTCAGAAGGTTAGAGTTTTGACAAACATAGAGAATCTGGATGCTGAAGACAGGGCAAGGGAGAATGACTTTCCAATGCCTGAGTTGCAGCATAGCCTGAAGTTAATTGCTGACTTGGCCACCCGTGAGAATACCTGACATCAATACATGGGAGCCTAGGAACCCTGAACCAATGATCAGATTTTTGGAATCATGGGAAAGGTTGCTGCCATCTTCTGTTCATGCCATGCTGGATATTGTAGTAATGCCACTTGTCGAGAGCGGTTGACGCATGGAACCCGCATAAGGAAACTGTTCTTATGCATGTTTCGGTACATCCACGGCTGCCGATGGTGGAGAAGCCTGGTTTGCAAGAGTAAAGACAGTTCGAGGCTCCGCAGAAGGCAGCTGTGCATGTGCAGCAGCCGGCCTTGGTACTACTGCCCAAATGGAAGGTGCCTCGGAGATGAGTTTAAAGGATGCATAATGGTTAATGAGCATTACTTTGTATGTGTCTGGGATGTTCAAATAATAAATATCAGGAAATTTAGATTCACGCCCATTCTGTATGAATACAAATTATAGTTAGAATATATGAATCTGAATATTATAAGAATCCAAAATAAAAAAATCAAATACTATTCACAAATATTTAAATCATCACAATTCATTATCACCACTAATCAAAATATATAAATATAAGATCACTATATGCATTCAAACTACTTGTTTAGTATCATGATTACAGAAGATTTCATGGCATAATTTTTTTGGAGGGTTGAACTCTGGTTACATACAATTTTGCTGTGTATAAAATATATAAATATACTGTCATTTTTACCATGTCTAAGTTTGAAGCATTCAAAATCACTGTTTCAATAACATTGCCTCCATTTTGTTCTTCGCCGCCGTGTTTTTTAGTTTCTCCAGTGCGACGAGTCCGATTTGCCGCACTCTCTCTCTTGACAAACCGATGCTGAAGAATTAACAAAAGATAAGAAAGTTAAACCAACTCAAAAACGAAATGAAATTTCCATGAGAAATAGAACCGAAGATAAACTGTTAAATGAATGATGATGAATTCAACAAAATGAGACGACAGGCTTAAAAATCTGCAGATACGAACAAGCTCACCGTTTACTGATGTCCTCCCATGTAAGACTCTCGTTACCAAGACCATGATAAAGCCGTATAATCTCCCTCTCTCGTTCTCCGAGCGTTATATCGATGAGCCTGTTCACTTCGTCCTGCAATTGTAACAGTCGTGAAGATTATGTTTTCCATGTACAGAACACGAATACAATATCAAAAGTAACATGCACAACCATTTTTGTGAAAAAAAAGGCACTTTAGTGGGATCCTCATGGATAGGAAAAGATTGTGGTCAGTTTGAATCAACTGTATTTTATTTGGAAAGTTCTTTGATTGGGTTGAACCTAATTTGTGAAGCAGGTGGGCAGTCCATAGAGGAGCATAGCAGCTATCGAGACGATAAGTAATGAAAATATGTCCATTTTAAGGTCGATATATGATTCTACTAATCTACTGATAGTCAGCTTTCAGAGTGAAACAAAGTTAAATCCGAGTCAAAAAGTTCTCGTGATTGAGCTAAAGAGATGCAAACATTACAATAATTTTTCGAGACATTGCTTCCTTTACTTCTATCTGAACTAAGTTATTCATTTACCTTGAGTGTCCATTCATCTACTCCATGCCATGGATTGTTTTCTTCATGGTTATCTGCAATGTACTGAAAAGATAAAACCAAAGCTCGATTAATAGTAAATAACATGAAATAACCATCAAGGTATTCAAGATTCTGCTCAGTTGGTTCGTATTAGCGGGAACTTACACTATGATGAGTCTCTCCTGGAAGACCATTCAAAGAGGGGAATGCATCACGGTCGAGTGAGAAGACCATACTGACTGCCTGCATTAAAGAAATTATAGAGTGAGATTTGGAAAAAAGAAAATGCAACTGCAATTGTTAACCGGAAAGTAACTTTCCTACATAGAGTACCTCTGTAGCATTCCGAACTTTCTTTTGGGACATGTTCAGACTCTCAGCAATCCTCTGGAAGTATAATAGAATCAATTAATCAAGGTTGTTGAGAGAATAAATAAGCTTAAAATAGAGTAAGGCTCGGATGCAGGTATAAAACATCGATTTTGAAGTATAATGGTTGGTCAAACTAACTGTAATTAACAGACACTTAATCCTTGTCACAGTAATGGATGCCACTTACGTCAATAGTTGGCGCTATTCCTTTCTCTTGGAGTCTAGATTTTGCATTCCGGATTAATCCCAGTCGTTCATGCATATGTGCAGGCAACCTTAATGTTCTCGAGTTCTCAACTAAGGCTCTCGATACACCCTGAGATAAAGTGTGAACTATGTTAGATCTTGTACAACAACAATTGGATCAAAACAAGTTTCAAAGTAATATGAAGTTCAAACACTAATTTTCTCGAACATATTCGTATTCGACAATCAACTTCTGAGACAAAGAAACGTAGGGCCTCTCACTTTTTTGAATGATAGTATTAAATTTTGAACTTTTGTAAAGTTCGCAGTATATCATGAAGGTGATGTAGAACACTAGAAATTCAGTTGAACATTATGAAATCTATTTCTGACATCTACAATGTTTCTTCACAAACTCAGATGAACATTACCTGACGTATCCACCAGTAAACGTAAGTTGAAATTTTATACCCCTTTGAAGAATCGAATTTTTCAATGCCACGCAGTAGTCCAATCAAACCACCCTACACATAAATCAAACAAATACGTTTACCATGCAGTAAAACTGAACAATTTGATATGGTATATTGAGATGATCTTATTGTGTATTCAAAGGTGGTTGATCTAATGGATTACCTGAATAAGATCAGGCATTTCAGCGCCCAAGTTGTCATATCTTTGAGCTATGGACATAACCAAACGAACATTACTCATTGCCAGTTTTTCTCTAGCAAATGAACATTCAATTAACATTGAACGTAACTCGGCACGGGAAATCTTCAAGGATGTTGCAAGCTGTTCATCGGACGGCTCACACCCGAGCCTCTCCTTCAATCTAGAATTTCATCACAACAATTAGAACTGAATTCGAGACTGAATTACAACAATTCATCTAAATCACATCATATATGATTACCTTAATCTCTGATCCTCCAAGGAAAGCCCAGCTTGGATTTTCTTTGACATTTGAACAACTTCGGCATGGCTGAGCAACACTTCACTTACTACACCTTTCACATAACCCATCGAATGGCTTCGATGGCTTCGAAGCAGCTCTGGACTGATCAATGATCTTAGTTGCTTAGCATTAGGTTGCATCATTGACTTATTTTGGCTCAGACATTTCCTCCTAGTATTGAATCTCCGTTGCCGAGCTGACACCCCTGAACAAGTAACCGATACTTTCACATAAGCTTTTCCACTCTGTGATTCAGTGAACACTGTCCTCTCGACTGAAAGAGTCCATTGCTTTTCTAGCATAGACTTCTGAAGCAAAAGAAGAGCCTCCACAGAGTAGTCAAGATCACAGCTTTCTTCTTCGAATTCATCAGATCCCCGTAACCAAGGCTCCGCAGTTGAAACAATGGAGGCGGTATCCACATGCTCTTTAAGAGCTTTAATCGACCGACTACTCCGATCGGATGGAGGAAGGCTTTGGCTACAATTAGACGATTTCTTGGCAACTATAATACTTTTTGTGGGAGCAATGGGATAGTACGATGATCCACCATAATCACCGGCATATGAGAGCTTCTCAGAGATATCGGAATACGAAAACGAAGAACTCAATAGCCTCTTGCTGGTAGTAAGTCCGATAACAGCAGCTGTTGCCATCATACAGCTTCTTCTCCGGTAGGCAAAATTACCATCACACAAATTTTAACAAGCTTTTCAATTTCAAAACAACTGTGACTTCAGTAGGCAACTAAGTTGAACAAAATTGTTGTTTATGATGATCTGCCTCAGAAATGGGTAAAAAAAATGTTAGGGGCATTTTCCTATCAAAAAGAACATATACAAATGTGAAATTAAACTAAAAGAAGTAAAGATGTAATAGCTCAAAAACTAATTCATTCATTCTTCTTCTTCTTGTTTTTCCTTGATATAACAAAATATAAAAGAAGTGGAAATATAATAAGTTCCCAATTCTGGTTTTGGTTGTTTATGAACAAAAGCAACAGAATTCAATAACCCAAATCAATGTAACGAAGGGGGAAAACGAAGATGAACATTTCAGGCAAAGAAACTTAAAGAAAGAGATGAAGAAAGGGTTACCTCAAAAAACAGGGAAATTAAAGCTAAAAGAAGAAGGAAATGGAAGGAACATGCGTATGTTCCAATGTGGAAATTAGAACATTTAGCAAAACAAGAGGTTGTAGGACTTGAAACCTGTCTTCCCTGTTTTCTTACACATTTCACCATATATATATATATATATATATAAAGCATAAACCTTTTTTTGTGATTAATAATTTTGGCTCCTACCTTCAAAAAAAAGTTCCTAAATTTAATAATTTTACTTTATTATTTTTTAAAATTCATTGAAGATGAAATATTAATTTAAAAAGTTTATATAATTTAGATTTTTTTAAAAATATAATTGTAAATTGATAAGATGATGTATATAAATAAATTATCAAATAAAATATAAATATATTACATATGTTGTATAATAATTATATTTAAATAAAAATGTAATATTATTAATTTATTTTAGGGGGGGATAAAGGGGATAGAAAACCCATTGGGTATGAAGCTTATAGCGGATATGGTCCTTTTGGGTGGCTCATACGTCTTCTCCGTTTTTGCTTCTATTTTTTTCTATCGGATATATATTTATTTTATGCTTAAGTAAATATATAAGGTATTTTTTTAGATAAATTTTGCTTTTTGTATTTTAAAAAATCAAAAAACATTTTCTGTACAAATAGACAAAAATTATGTACAATTTAAAATAAAAATTTATACAAATAAACATCGAGAAGAACAAATGTTATAATGCAAATATATAATGTATTTATTTATTCGAATGGGTTGGGTTAGGCCATCGCCAGTCCACCAAACAAAACTAACTGCAAACCTGAGATAAAATCGATGTGCTGTAGGTCCCACTTTCCACATCCCCCTGACTAACTGTGTGCTTCACTCCTTATTTTATTTTATTTTTTTATATTGTTAGAGTTGTTTCTATTAAAAATTCTAATTAGAACAATTATTTATTTGATCTTTGACTTTTTTTTAATAATATTAGAGTAAATTATCGCAATGATGACCTTTGTAACTTCATTTCATAAGTACTTATTTTTGCATATTAAATTTAACAAAATGTGACGTTTTGATTATTTACACTATCGTTTTATAACGTTTTGGTCATTTATATTATAGTTTATAATATTTTGATCACTAAAATATTAAAAGAGTCAGTTTGATGACGTTGTTTGTTAGTAAAATGGTTTAATTTTTAATTTAAACCCTAAACTTTAGATAAATACTAATTTCACCTTTAAATTTTAGATAAAATATCTATTTAACCCTTGAGTCCGACTAAGTTTACTTGTCACTAACTGTCACTCACCACTGCTCGCCGTCTTCTATGACCATTGGACCCAAGATTTCCAATTCACTCCTTTTGACCTCCTAAACGTGAATCCGATGTCTGCTTCATCAAAAAAAGTCTCCAAACTCAACAAATCTAGTCTCTTTCTATACCTCAACACTAATCAATTAAATTCTAAGCTCTAACCTTAAATTCTAAATCTTAAACCTTAAACCCTTTAAAATACACTCTACTCTCAATTCTCTAAACCCTAATAATAAACCCTAAACTTTTATCCTAGACTTAATTTTTTATTATGAGATATAAATAGAGGCAACAAAATAGAACGTTTTTTTTTAATCACTAAAGAGTGTTAAATCAAGTTATATTCTTATTGTATTCCTCTCCCCAAATCATTTTGCACACATATTTAAAACAAATTTTGAAAATTTTTATTATTTTTTATTACAAGAATGTTAAGTGAATATTACTTTTTATTTTTAAGCATCTAAAAATTTATTGTCCGTAAATAAATCATTTTTTATTTATACTTAAATAAGCTATAATTCAAACAAATATCAACTTATTTAAGATTTATTTAAATATAAATAAAACAAAAGGTTTATTAGGTACAATTTAATAGTTTACAAACTTATTTTGTATATTTACCTACCATAAGAGGTTACCATTTTGACATAATCAATGAATTGATTGATTTTCAATTGTAAGACCTAAATACCAGGTTTAACATTGAGATAATTGATCTTTTCAAACTTAGCTAAGCTTTCAATCCAAATGAAGATTATAGATCTTTTAATATTGGTGATATTTGTACTCTGGCTGAAAAATACTATCCTTTTGATTTTACTAGCCAAGAGAAATTGAATTTTCAGTTCAAGTGTTTTGAGTGTGATACGCATAATGATGTGAAATTGTAAAATTTGACGTGTTTTTCTCAGTTATGTATTGCTCTGAAGGAGACATGAAAATCAAAAGCATTTTATCTTCTTGATAGATTGATCAAACTTATTTTAACTCTTCCATTGTCTACATCAACTAGTGAACGACCATTTTCGGCTATGAAGATCATCAAAATAAGATTGTGAAATAAGATAAAAGATGAACTTCTTGCAGATAACTTGATTATTAATATCGAAAGAGAGATTGCTAAGACATTTACTTTAGATTCAATTCTTGAGGATTTTGTTTCTTTTCACAATTTTAGATAACATTATTATCGATGTATTTTGTTTCTTTAAATTTTTTATGAACTAATAAATTTTAATGAATTATAAGTTTTTAGTTTATTAGTACAATATTTAGATATATAATTTATGTTGACATACATATTAGTAATATGTATAAGTTTAGATTTTGTAGATGCCCTCATAAATTATGATGAGTTTCACCACTGAACATAAGATTCCAACAATGGAGTTTTAACTGCTACTCCAAAGGGGTGTTGGATACTATAAAATGTATATAATTTATATTTAAAAAATAGCTAATTCTACCATACATCTTCATTCTGTGGTTTACATTCACAAATTTTAAACATTCCAACTAAATCTTTAAAGCATCTATGTTGTATAGATAAGATTCTTTTGTCCTTAAACAATGGGAATTTATATGCTAGCAGGTGAATTTGAAACTAATGATCTTAATTACATAAGATATTTTTTTAAATGGAAGTTACAAAATCCAAACAAAGTACATTTTAGACCTCTTATTCAAAACCCAATATTGAGGTGTAAATCGGTCGAAACACCAATGGAATCTAATTTAAAGCCGAGGAGAGATGACGTGGGCGTTTCAGTAAACAAAGAACAACATGAGAAGAACACTTTGAAGCAGCGTTATAACTCAATACATGATTGACCCTCGAGAAGAACACCTTGAAGTAGTTGACAAAATTCTAAGGTATCTCAAAATGACACTTGGACATGGTTTGATTTTCAAAAAAACTAATAACAGAAAAGTATAAATTTTTCGGATGCAAGCTGGACAAGAGAGTTAATAGATAGAAGGTCCACTAATAGATGTTGCTCAATAGTTTGGAGAAACTTGGTCACTTGAAGAAGCAAAAAGCAATCAAATGGGAGAGTAGATGGTAGACATGTAGTAGATGTGTAATTAAAAGTGTGCAATTAGTGTTTTACTTTGTATAAACTAGTTAGTAGTTGGATAATTAACTAAGTCTTATCCTAGAAGATAGAGATAACTCTTATCCTAAGAGTTAAGTAAGAGTCTAACTAGATTAATTTTAAGGGTAAACTACCTGTGTGATCACCCAACTATGGGGTTTGTCCTATTTTGACCACCCAACTAAAAAACTGGACAATCACACCACCGAAATTTTAAACTGGTCCTAATCAAACTACCAGCTGTTAAAATCTAACGTGGATGTGATGTGACAATTAACAAAAATTTGTATAATTACACATGTGGCCCATGTTAGTTACCTATTATATCAATTTGGTCCTAATTTTAATTTAAATAAATAAAATTAATCAGCCAATCATATAATGACACGTGTCATCACCCGATAGGATAAATTTACTCTAATTTTTAATTTATTTTATTTAATATTTAATTTATTTTATTTAATCACGTGTCACCACCTGATTGGAGGAAAATTAAAATGAAATAAATGGCCTTTGTGAGGATTAAACTTGGGACCTCCAGAGGAAATCCCCATTCCTTTACCACTATGCTAAGTAACCCAATGTGATATGTATTGCACTCTTATATATATATATATATATTATAATAAAGTAAATGTTAGGAAAAAAAGAAGGAAAAATAGTTTAGAGGGGACTCAAACCTGGGTCACTTGGGATGTGTAAAAATACACAAACCACTAAACCAATTCAAATAATTAAATAAGAGGGAAAACGTTTTACATATATTTAATGTAACACACCAAAAACTAGATTAGTCAGATTTTGACTTCCGATGATCGGAAATCTATTTTCGACAGTTTGAAATGAAGCAAATAATTGAGTAAAATGGATTAATTTGATTAATTTTCAGATTTTAGGTTCAAATTGAAACTTTAATGAATTAGGATTAAATCATGAAGAACTGAAATGTAAAGCTAAGGACTATAATGTAAGGATATTAAACCATGGGTTATTAGTATAAGTGATGGGCAAGTATAATGACCAAGTAAGTAAATAAGTTTCCTAGTGACTAAAATGCAAGAATGAGAAGTTGTTTAGAGACTAAATTGAAGAAAAGTAAAGTTGAAGTGCTAAAGTGTAAAAAAGAAAAAATTAGTGTTGAGGACTTACTCGAATATGAGATAAATTGATGGAATTACATGGCTATTTGACCATTGTATTATAGTAGATTACATGTGTCCATCTCACATTTCTTAAGTGATGAATATTATCCTATTTTGGCATTAAAAATAAAATGAAAATAAAGCCATTATGGAGGGTAGACATCTGATTGTGAGAGGGAGGAAAGAGAAAGTAATTTTTTTACTCTAAACACCGTATTCTCCCTTTTATCTTGCCACTGAGTGTCCTCTATTGACTCACTAATACTTGACAAACAATTGATGAATTAACATATATAGGCAGGGAAATAATGCTAAGAGTAGGTCTTTTTACTTGCAAGTATACACGGTCAGCAAGTAACACATCAGTAAGCTGAGTATTGTATTCAGATGGATTGTCCAAGAATTAAATACCACGATATTTTACTTATTAATGGGAACAAATGAGTTTGAATGAGATCTTGGATTTTGATTTTAGAAGATAAATTAAGAAAGATGCAGCAGAAGTGCAAATAGGTTGGCAAATAAATGTATTCAAATAGATGACAAGCGTTGGCAAGGTATGCCTGGATTTTACACTAGTTAGGACAATAGTTAATAGTTTCCATCCTTGGTTTTATTGCATATCAAATTTTAAGGTTAGTATTGCCTCTGTCGATAACAATACCCTAAGTTAATTACGATTAACCCCTATATGTCTATAGAGATGTTTTTAATAAATTAACTTGATGAAGTTTTAATCTTTATTCTTAAGGGGTAGATTCAATTCCAAAGTAATCTCATTTACTTGAACATTTTCTGTCGAAGTTTCTATCTGTAGTACCTGGCAATTAATCGTTATCCCCTAAGCCTATTAAGATATTAAGGAATAATAAGCATGCAATGCCAACTGTCGTATGACAAACAATTTAGGAAAATTAAGAACTAGCAGAATAGACAAAAATGCCAAGGCGTTCAATTATTAAAAACTAAAAACTAACTGAGTGTTCATCACAAAAGCATCCCCAACCAACTTAAAAGAATTAGCTGATCGCTGGGGGTCCATCCATAAATTATCGTTTCTTAACATCACCATTTTAAAGAAAATAAAAATAAAGAGAAATGGACAAAGAAGGAGATCCTTCGATGCAGCCCTTCAATGAATCTAGAGCTCTTGGTCTAAGCCTTGTCGAACCACGCGTGCCTACTAGCTTCCTCTTTCACCACGGTGTAGCCTCCTTGGCTCATGGATCAGCTTTCTTTAAATAGGCACACGTGGAAACCCTAGATTGGGTTTGAAACTCAAAAGTTAGTTACACACCGGAATAGGCATGTTATCATCTTATCCTTCTTTTGAATTTTAGAGCTGACGTGTACTTTGACAAACGGCTACTTGATCGGGCATCGATCGTCCATCTTTTGCCAACCGAGCTTTGGCAATTCTCGTCTAACTTTGACAACTTCAACGCAACATTTCTCTTCTGCTTTTTGGCTTCTTACTCTTGTCCTGCTCTGCTCTGCCAAGCTTGCCCTACTCTTAATCTGCCACCAAAGCAAGAAAATACACCCTTACTCTAGAAAAAGAAAACACTCCTTAACTCCTAGATGCAAATGCATGATTCTACTAGCTAAATGCACAAATATGTACTCAAAGTCAAGCAAAAGCATGGCAATTTATATATGAAAAAGTATTTTTGAAGAGTTAACACCCCCAAACCTAGCTCATTGCTTGTCCTCAAGTTATGCAACTAAAAACTATAAAAATAGAAAAATAAAGGAAAGTACCTCGGCAAAATTGTTCTGATTAACACCATAAGATAGCAAGCAGATTTTTGTCCTAGTTCTGTCTTCATATATCCCCAAGCAGTAATGCCAAGCAGATCAACAAATTCAAGTGCAATAATATAACACTAGCCTAGGGTCATCAAGTGTGCATGAAGTGCAAGCAATATGCATCAAGTGTGTTTTAACTCCCTTAGCAAATCTTTAACACTAAAACTCATATTTTTTTTACTTTATTTATTTGCCAAGGGTTTCTCATTGCTGGCAGTAAATTAGGGTGCGTGTCGTGACACTGTTTTGCGTAAGAAATAAGAGGGAGAAAACCACGAATCCCCACGTTAATCTAGAATACACCACTAAGCTAGCCCATTACACTCATACCCTAAAGTTTTGTTGGCTTGAGAACTAAGAGGGAGTAAACCATGAAGCCCCAAGTTACTTATTGTCTCTAAGGCAGATGAGTGTTCTAAATTTTTTTCTTATACTGGCAAAACATTGTTGCCTTATTCTTTACTTTTCACCCTGACATTGTTTTTTTCTTTTTTTTTCTCTTTTTATTCTGAGTTTAGTTTCAAGAATCCTAAGTTTGTCTTGGAAACTAGATGCATATCACGTGTTTAAGTAAGACTAAAGTTTCCTAAGCTAGAGATCAATTGCCAAGCAACCTGGCATTACTAATCTTCTGGCTCATGCTAACTAAAGATTCAAATTTATCATCGGACAGGGCATCTTAGTGCAAATTCTAACTTATGCTAGCAAACGTGTTGGCAAAATTATCATTCCAAAATTAACGATGCAAATTTTTTTAGCGGTTTGGTATGCATGTGTTAACCTATATGGAAATCTAATGCAAAAGAAATATAAACATGCATGAATGTCATGCCAATTGATGCAAGGCAACACACACACCCAAACCAAAGGTGTGCATTGTCTCAATGCATGAGAACACACACACACACACGCACATATATATATATATATATATATATATATATATATATATATATATATACAAATAAAATGCATGAGAAAATAAACAAAATGAAATGAAGATGTAACACCCTAAAATTGGGCCTAGTTGTTAGATGGATTGATTAGACGGTTTGGGAGAACCAGATTAGGCAATTCGAGCTAGTTTCGGGAATTTAATCTTAATAATTTTTTTGGCTAAAATAAAATATGGAAAAATGCTAGAAAATATTTAATTAATATCTTAAGTATTTTGGTAAATTCAATTTGAAGGAATTAGATCTGATTTTGAGACATTTTGGTCTGGTGACTAAAATGTAAGGTTTTCAAAACTATTTTTGGTGACTAAATCGTAAAAGGGTCAAAGCTTAGAATCTTTAAGGAGCTAATTAACCAAAATTTTTCATCAGTTTTTCCCGTAATGTAGGATATTTTAAAAGGTTTTTAAGTGGTTGTAATAATAAAATAAAATAGAATTGATAAAAGAATTTTTAATTAGCATAATTCATTTTCTCACGGAACTAAATTTGGTCTCAACTTTCTCAGCAGCCAAACTCTCAATTTCTTTCCAAAAATTATAGGAATCAATCTCTTTTGATTTACTATTTGATTCCTTTGATTTCTTCTACACAATCTACTTGGTTTCTTGAAGCTTTCATCCAAACTTTGCCAATTAAGGTGGAAATCAACAATTAGAGGTGATTTTCATTTCTCTCCTCTAATTAAAGATTCTTTAATGAAATTACCAAGTTCTTGATCCTTTATAATTGATTTATGTTATGGAATTATGGTTAAAACATGAATATGATGATTAAATTGAGTTTTGATGTAGAAATTTGTTGAACACTATTTTGAATCTGTTTTGTAATGAATATAATTGATTTAGATCTCTTATAAGATGTGTTTTAATGTTAAAAGAAGATATTAATTAAAAGAATCCCGAAACTATGTGAATTGCTAATTTTCTTGGTTGTAAATAGTTAGATTTTGAAGTGATCTTGGTGTTGTAGAGTTGCTGGAGGTATAAGGACATTATAAAGATGTTTTTGGATGTTAACTGATGTTATGATGTTAGAATCAATAGTTTTTGGCTGGGCTTTGTTTAGATGAAGTTTGATGATGATTTCAGTTGTTTTAGAGTGACGTTTGATGTTTTAAGTGAGGCAAAGTTGCGTTTTTTTGGTTGCTGGAAATTAGAGATGCATGGAAGTGCATTAATTCTCTGTTTTTGGTTGGGTAAAGCAGGGGAGTTGGATCCTTTAGCTTTTGGAGAAGTTGCGAAAGCTTCAGAAGCTTGATTCTCGTAACGATAAGATAGCTTTGGATTGTTGGTGAGTGGAAATGCGATTTAATGCTTTTAAAAGGTTTGAAGAAGGTTGTTGGGAGTTTAGAATAAGTTTGAAACACTTATCTAAGCTCGAAAGTAAGTATTGGTTGAGCTCTCTCTCGTTTTCGGTTTTGCAAAATACAATCTCATGCACATGTTTATGGATTTGATTACTTACTGTTATATGCATGTTTTAGAAAGGAAAGATGTTGCAAATGATTTCACATGATGATATTTGAACATAACACATGATTTATGAAAGAATCTTGTAACACCCTTAACGTATACTCGTAAATCGAATATACATTAAAGATGTTACGGAGTCGTTTAAAGAAATCTCGACTTATAAATTTATTTTTACAAGTATTTACAAATTTTAGTTTGTAAATCTAACACTTTCTCGGTTTTCTTAAAAACACAACCTATGTGCAGTTAGCTAGTTTCAACCCTGAATTAATTATTTTAAAACATATTTGGAAATTATTAAAAATAATAGTTCAATTCAGGGTGAAAACTAGATTCGCTATCTAGGCCTTTTCTTTACTTTAAAATCTTTACGCTATTACCAATTATTCTTATTAGCAAAGTAATTATCCTCTCTACCTTAGCTTTATTCTTGTACAATGCTAATGCCTTATTTTGCTTTATCCATATACGATTCATCATCAAAACTGATTACTTATCTATCATTTAGTCTAATTTAATGCATCATACTCTACTAGCAATTAAATAATTACATGCCCACTAGAGATTATCATAAGCTAGAATATCTTACTGATGTTTTGCAGATTGAAGCTTGATCAGCATGCTCGACTCCTCTTCAAATCCTCCATCTTAATCTACGTGTGAAACAAGCACACGCTAAGTATGAACTTAGTGAGGCAATTAAACTTATTTATTTACACATGAAATGATGTTATATAATACTTCATATAAGAATGCATTTCATATTTTTCTACGACAAGGCAAGTATATCACAATGTACATGTATCATAGCTATCATATAAATCATATTATCATTGCATAATATATTCTCTATCATAGACATGCTTTCATCATGTAATCATTTACGCAACATGTGTTTTATCATATAGCATGTAATATTTCTATCATGTATCATGTAACATTCTATCATATATCAATAACATTTCTATCTCGTATGTCATGTACTTCTCAGACATGTAACATGTAACTTATTTTTCAAATATCATGAAATCATGTAACATCTGTATCATATATCATGTAGCATCTATATCATGTTTCATGTACCATCTCTGTCATATGAATCATGTATCGTCATGCAGTCATTTGCATGCTCATGATCTATCATGTAATCATCTTGTTATTATTATCATCATGTCTGGCTAGAGACCCATGGAAACCCCATAGCCTATCTGCACCGTAGTTCCTTGTAGAGTACGTACTCGGGAGGACGCTCTTTGCTCCTCATATAAGGACGCTCATTGCTCCTTATATTAAAACACCTCGTTAGTGCATTTTGCTTGGATCCCCAGGGTGTATCTTGTTTCATTTTAATCTTGTTATTGTCCATATTCCTAGTATAGACATACATTGCCATTATGCATAATGCATCATTATTTATGCAAACAATAATTCGTACCTGGTATTCCATCAAGCTTACCATGTCGAGCATTGTTATCATGTATTATAAAGAAATGCAATGCCAATTTCAATGTAATGCAAACATTTAGAAATGCACTCACCTGGGCCATTTATTAATATGCCTCACTAAGCTTTACTGATCCTTTCCTTTTATAGTACCTCGAATCTTCTTTTGATTCAGACCCAACTTCTTTTATCACAAGAATATAAATAAACATTTGTTAGATTCACTTCTAACAATCTTTCAATTAAGCTATTTAATCATTCAACATAAAAATTTTCCATGAATTTCCTTTCTTCCTTATACTGTCAAAACCTCATTTTCGTTCTTACTAACCATTTTGAGCTTCAAATAATTCTTCTGAACTTGATAACCAACATTAGATACAAAATATCTAAATTTTCATTTTCGAGTAGCTTTGTACAACCTTCAAAGAAATATTTCTATAAAATAATCTACAATTTGAAATTCGATTCCGTTTGTTCTGAAATAATCTAGATTCAATAAGCTCTTCAACCATATAAATTAATAGCTCAAATTCAACTTGTACGATTTATGGTGAATTTTCAAAGTCAACTTCCAGGACTAAATTCGAAGCAGACTGCTAAATTGTTTTTCTGACCTTTCATTACTTAAAAATTCATATCTTTTTGCTCATAACTCGAAATCAGTTTCCGTTTGTTGGACACGAAACTAGATGAACACATCTTTATATTGGTATAAAATTCACCTTCTAACCATTTTTGTGTAATTTATGGTGAATTTCCTAAGTTACTGCCAAATCCAGTTTTTACACAGTTTCATAAATAATTTCAAACTTTATACTAATTTCTCCTTACTTTGTTATTTGTCAATTTAATCCCATTATTTACTTTAAATCATCAACTTATCACCTTCTTCATCAAATAATTATTCATAATAGTTTCCCTTAATTTTCCTTCTTAACCGAAATAGCCACTAAAATGCAAAGATAAGGATTCTAGCTTCTTAACTTTACAATTTAGTCCTCAAATCAACATTACTATCTTAATTATATCATTATAACTAAAAATCAGATTTAATCCTTCTCTAAAACCTCATTTCCGAATTGGTCAGTTAACTTTGACAATTTGTCAAAATGGTCACTAACTCGATTTAACATCGGTTTTGCATTCTAACTTCAATTTCATATCTTCAACATCCCTAATAACATAAACACACACCAATTCCATAAAAATCAGATTTAGTCCTTCAACTTTTAAATTTGCTGAATTGGTCCCTAAACATTTAAATTAGGGTTTTACTTCCAAACAACAAATCAAGCTTACTAAATCATTTATCCAACATCACAAACCCTAAATCAAACTTGAATCCATAAACCTTAATCATCGTCATAATAATCAAAACATGTAGAGTTTAAATCCCAACTCAATAGCATGATTTTAACATCACAAAAGCTTGATTTCAACTTGAATTTCAACATGGAATCATAAAATCTCAAAACCCTCAATTGAGTCCATAAACCCTAATTTCTTCTCATACAAAATTATCATCAATAAAGCATGTTTTCAAAAATTTATTTACACCAAAAGATAAAGCTTGATGAGTAGAACAACTTTGTAGTTCGAAAGATTACCTGAAAATCGAGTTTCGGGGCTTGAATCGAACTTGGAAAATTTTTCTCCATTTTTCTTTCTTTCTCCCCCTCATATTTAGAAATTTGAAGATGAAGAATGGTCTTCATCTTTTTATTTTCACCCAATTTGGCCACTTGTCTTGTATAAATAAATTTTAAATTCATTTAAATAATGAAATTACTAAAATGCCCTTTTCATCGAATGGCCAAGATTTAATCTCATAAAAATATCAATGGCCAAGATCAAATCCATGTTTAATTGTCCTTTCAAAATTGCCCTTAAAGTTTCAAAATATTTCAAAAATGCCATCCATGGCAAATGTCCAATTTGCCCTCCAACTAGTCTTTATTTACAACAAGTCTTGAAAATTGTCATTCCATTAAAATTGAACCAAATTGGTTCCAATCCAACCGGCCATGTACAAAAATATCTTAGATTTATATTTATGACATTTATTCGATCCAAATATTCGAATTTCACTAAATACGATTTCCAAATTTTCTTCATAGAACTTCAAATCTTTATAACCATTAATATAAGCTTCGTACGAAAAATCCGGGTAACACGAAAGTATCACTCTTGGGGTGAACTATTCATTTACGGGGTTAACTTACATAACTTTTGGAAATTACACTTTGGTTCCTGAACTTTCCCAAAGTTTATACTTTAGCCACAAAACTTTCAAAATTTTCATTTTGGTCATTGAACATCAATTCCCATTTCAATTTTCCTCAGATTTTTACCAACTTTGAAAGTACCCAATACAACTCACTATCTATCACATGATACTTTTAAACCTTAAAAATTTCTTTTCATAAAGACTTAGACTGGATTTTCTTAACTCGGTCTATTATTCCGATAATTATTGAAAATCTTCATAGCATAAGGGTTCTCGTAGAAATCCTTTATTTTAAATCCATACGGATATTTTCTACTTTTACTAAGTCCAAAATATCGATCAGAAACACTTTTATGGGACCTCCGCAAAGGTCACCCATCTTTGTATTTTCTTGGCCTGGGCATGTTTAACAATTTCAGTCGATCCAAATTTGATACCTTTTTTCTGCATCTTAATTCTTAAAACTGATATCAAAGTATTTATTTTGATACAATTCACTCTTCTACTGAATAAAATTACTTGTTGGAGAAATTTACACTTTAGTCCCCAAACTTTTACAAGGTTTATACTTTAACCCCCTAAACTTTCAAAATTGACAATTTAGTCACTAGCCAAAATTTGGGATATTACAATTTTCCCCCTTAAGAAAATTCGTCCTTGAATTTTTAATACTTACATGTTCCAAACATTTATGGATATTACTTCCTTATTTTCTTCTCAGCCTCCCAAATGGCTTCTTCGACCTTGGATTTTTTGCTCAAAACTTCAGTCAATAAAATTTCTTATTCCTTCGTATCCGAGCACCTTATAGTTATTGTATCATATCCTATATGGTTTCTCTCTTAACCTCTAAGATTCGTCAAGTGACGAAATCCGTTATCGTTTTACTTTCCTTATTCTAGTATCATTTTACCTTATACTAATGAGGAGCAACATCAAGTCATATAGTCAGCACATCAACAATATTATATCCTAGGGGCACATATTTACTGATAAAAATCATATACAAACTTGGTTTAGCATCCAGAACCGGCTAAACCTTTGCTCTGATACCATTAAATGTAACACCCTTAACGTATACTCGTAAATCGAATATACATTAAAGATGTTACGGAGTCGTTTAAAGAAATCTCAACTTATAAATTTATTTTTACAAGTATTTACAAATTTTAGTTTGTAAATCTAACCCTTTCTTGGTTTTCTTAAAAACACAACCTATGTGCAGTTAGCTAGTTTCAACCCTGAATTAATTATTTTAAAACATATTTGGCAATTATTAAAAACAATAGTTCAATTCAGGGTGAAAACTAGATTTGCTATCTAGTCCTTTTCTTGACTTTAAAATCTTTACGCGATTACTGATTATTCTTATTAGCAAAGTAATTATCCTTTCTACCTTAGCTTTATTCTGTTACAATGCTAATGCCTTATTTTGCTTTATCCATATATGATTCATCATCAAAACTGATTACTTATCTATCATTTAGTCTAATTTAATGATCATACTCTACTAGCAATTAAATAATTACATGCCCACTAGAGATTATCATAAGCTAGAATATCTTACAGATGTTTTGCAAATTGAAGCTTGATCAGCATGCTCGACTCCTCTTTAAATCCTCCATCTTAATCTACGTGTGAAACAAAACGCGCTAAGTATGAACTTAGTGAGGCAATTAAACTTATTTATTTACACATGCAATGATGTTATATAATACTTCATATAAGAATGCATTTCATATTTCTCTACGACAAGGCAAGTATATCACAATGTACATGTATCATGTATCATAGCTATCATATAAATCATATTATCATTGCATAATATATTCTCCATCATAGCCATGCTTTCATCATGTAATCATTTACGTAACATATGTTTTATCATATAGCATGTAATATTTCTATCATGTAACATTCTATCATATATCAATAACATTTCAATCTCGTATGTCATGTACTTCTCAGACATATAACATGTAACTTCTTTTTCAAGTATCATGAAATCATGTAACATCTGTATCATATATCATGTAGCATCTATATCATGTTTCATGTAACATCTGTATTATGTACCATCTCTGTCATAAGAATCATGTATCGTCATACAATCATTTGCATGCTCATGATCTACCATGTAATCACCTTGTTATTATTATTATCGTGTCTGGCTAGAGGCCTATGGAAACCCCATAGTCTATCTGCACCGTAGTGCTTTGTAGAGTACGTACTCGGGAGGACGTTCTTTGCTCCTCATATAAGGACGCTCTTTGCTCCTTATATTAAAACACCTCGTTAGTGCATTTTGCACTATGGGCTTGGATCCCCAGGGTCTATCTTGTTTCATTTTAATCTTGTTATTGTCCATATTCCTTGTATAGACATACATTGCCATTATGCATAACACATCATCATTTATGCAAACAATAATTCGTACCTGGTATTCCATCAAGCTTACCATGTCAAGTATTGTATCATATCATGTATTGTAAAGAAATGCAATGCCAATTTCAATGTAATGCAAACATTTAGAAATGCACTTACCTGGGCCTTTTATTAATATGCCTTACTAATATTTATTGATCATTTCCTTTTATAGTACCTCGAATCTTCTTTTGATTCGGATCCAACTTCTTTTATCACATGAATATAAATAAACATTTGTTAGATTCACTTCTAACAATATTTCAATTAAGCTATTTAATCATTCAACATAAAAATTTTCCATGAATTTCCTTTCTTCCTTATACTGTCAAAACCTCATTTTCGTTCTTAATAACCATTTTGAGCTTCAAATAATTCTTCCGAACTTGATAACCAACATTAGATACAAAATATCTAAATTTTCATTTTCGAGCAGCTTTGTACAACCTTCAAAGAAATATTTCTATAAAATAATCTACAACTTGAAATTTGATTCAATTTTTTCTGAAATAATCTAGATTCAATACGCCCTTCAACCATATAAATTAATAGCTCAAATTTAACTTGTACGATTTATGGTGAATTTTCAAAGTCAACTTCCAGGACTAAATTCGAAGCAGACTCCTAAACTGTTTTCTGACCTTTCATTACTTAAAAAATCATATCTTTTTGCTCGGAACTCAAAATCAGTTTCCGTTTGTTGGAAACGAAACTAGACGAACACATCTTTATATTGGTATAAAATTCACCTTCTAACCATTTTTGTGTAATTTATGGTGAATTTCCAATTTTACTGCCAAATCCAGTTTTTACACAGTTTCATAAATAATTTCAAACTTTTTACTAATTTCTCCTTACTTTGCAATTTGTCAATTTAGTCCCATTATTTACTTTAAATCATCAACTTATCACCTTCTTCATCAAATAATTATTCATAATAGTTTCCCTTAATTTTCCTTCTTAACAAAATAACCACTAAAATGCAAAGATAAGGATTCTAGCTTCATAACTTTGCAATTTGGTCTTCAAATCAACATTACTATCTTAATTCCATAATTATATCTAAAAATCAGATTTAATACTTCTCTAAAACCTCATTTCTGAATTGGTCAGTTAACTTTGACAATTTGTCAAAATGGTCACTAACTCGATCTAACATCAGTTTTGCATTCTAACTTCAATTTCATATCTTCAACATCCCTAATAACATAAATACACATCAATTCCATAAAAATCAGATTTAGTCCTTCAACTTTTAAACTTGTTGAATTGGTCCCTAAACATTTAAATTAGGGTTTTGCTTCCAAACAACAAGTCAAGCTTACTAGATCATTTATCTAACATCACAAACCCTAAATCAAACTTGAATCCATAAACCCTAATCATCTTCATAATAATCAAAACATGTAGAGTTTAAATCCCAACTCAATAACATGATTTTAACATCACAAAAGCTTGATTTCAACATGGAACCATAAAATCTCAAAACCCCCAATTGAGTCCATAAACCATAATTTCTTCTCATACAAAATTATCATCAATCAAGCATGTTTTCCACAAATTATTTACACCAAAAGATAAAGCTTGATGAGTAGAACAACTTTGTAGTTCGAAAGATTACCTGAAAATCGAGTTTCGGGGCTTGAATCGAACTTGGAAAAATTTTCTCCATTTTTCTTTCTTTCTCCCCCTCATATTTCGAAATTTGAAGATGAATAATGGTCTTCATCTTTTTATTTTCATCCAATTTGGCCACTTTTCTTGTATAAATGAATTTTAAATTCATTTAAATAGTGAAATTACTAAAATGCCCTTTTCATCAAATGGCCAAGATTTAATCTCATCAAAAATGAATGGACAAGATCAAATCCGTGTGTAATTTGCCTTTCGAAATTTCCCTTAAAGTTACAAAATATTTCAAAAATGCCATCCATGGCAAATGTCCAATTTGCCCTCAAACTAGTCTTTATTTACAACAAGTCTTGACAATTTCCATTCCATTAAAATTGAACCAAATTGGTTCCAATCGAACCGGCCATGTCCCAAAATATATTATTTTTATTTATGGCATTTATTTGATCCAAATATTCAAATTTCACTCAGTACAATTTCCAAAATTTCTTCCTACGAACTTTAAATCTTTATAACCATTAATATAAGCTTCGTACGAAAAATCCGGGTAACATGAAAGTATCACTCTTGGGGGTAAACTATTCATTTAGGGTTAACTTACATAAATTTTGGAAATTACACTTTGGTCTATGAACTTTCCCAAAGTTTATACTTTGGCCACAAAACTTTCAAAATTTTCATTTTAGTCATTGAACTTCAATTCCCATTTCAATTTTTGTCATATTTTTACCAACTTTGGAAGTACCCAATACAACTCACTATCTATCACAAGATACTTTTAAACCTTAAAAATTTCCTTTCATAAAGACTTAGACTGAATTTTCTTAACTCGGTCTATTATTCCGATAATTATTAAAAATCTTCATAGCGTAAGGTTTCTCGTAGAAATCCTTTATTTGAAATCCAAACGAATATTTTCTAATTTTACTGAGTCCAAAATATCGATCAGAAACACTTTTATGGGACTTTCCCAAAGGTCACCCATCTTTGTATTTCTCTGGCCTGAGTACGCTTAACAATTTCAGTCGATCCAAATTTGGTACCTTTTACTGCATCTTAATTCTTAAAACCGATATCAATGTACTTATTTCGATCCTATTCACTCTTCTACTGAATAAAATTACTTGTTGGAGAAATTTACACTTTAGTCCCCAAACTTTTCCAAGGTTTATACTTTAACCCCCTAAACTTTCAAAATTTACAATTTAGTCACTAGCCTAAATTTGGGATATTACTAATCTTGAGAATGCTAGAATACATGGTTTAATGTATTGGAAAATGGTTTGAATATATGCATATGAAAAATAGTAAGTTATTGTGGCATTATTGAGTATATTGGCAAGTGGCTGAGATAAAATGTTATCGGATATAGTTGGCTAGCCATAGGGTTTAAAGTGCACTATAATAAGTCGCCTCATGTGTGTCGATGGGTCAAGAGTGTGCCATGCTCCACCATGAGAATCGCAATGGTAAAGGGGTCAAGAGTGTGCCAATTCTTTTGCTGGTGGATTTATATGTTATAATCGTTGAGGGTTGCTCCGATTTGATGGCGTATATGAAGTGGTCGAATGAGCCACTTGGAAAATTTGTGTATCCGATGTGTTTTTATAAAAATATAATGAGATTTTCTTTTGAGTCACTTGAATGACAATATATGAGATAACGTATCATGAGAAATAGATTATTTTTTGTATAATATGGTTTATACATGAGATGCTCTTTAAGCTTGCTATTTAGAGATTTTGGCATATGAAACTTAAATTGAGGTTTATGATAGAAATCCATGATACATGTGTTGCAAATGATTTAAATGTGCATATTTGAAGAGACTTTAGAAGCATGGGATATTTTTCCATGAAACTTATACATTTGAGAATTAAAATGGTTTTAAATATATTGATGAGTGTTTTTGAGATTCCCTCACTAAGCTTATAGCTTACGCGTTCCTTTTATCATCAATGCAGAGAGATAGACACTTTTGGACAACGAGTAAGCAAGTGGAGATCCAACGGTTGAAATATTTCAAAGTATGGTTTTATGAGTACTTAGTAGTAATAAGAGGCAATGTGACCAAGTTGTAATTTGGAGGTTTATTTTGGGTACCCCTGTTTGAGCAAGTTACGTTTGATGTTTTGGACTTGTATGATGCTTAATGTTTGGTTTTGAGGGGTTGGGAAATATTATGCATGCTTGGGTAGAGATCATGCATATAGGTCAATTGCTTGGTTTTGATATATTGTATATGATGCTTCTCTATGTTGTTATGTGGGTAAAATTAGTGCTTGGGATGTTATATGATGATTGGAGGTTGGTTGGAGTAAGTTTGATTGAGCTAAAGTGTCATATGTTCGACCATGAGGTCATTATAGGTCTACCCGTACCGGTACGGGTCCTTAGAGATCGGTACGCAGGGACTTGTCTCAGCTCATTCTGGGCAAAAATGCCTTGGCGTACCGATACACCTAGGAACTGTATCGGTAAGCGATGTTGAAATATTGGCTTGGTTTTGGTATACGGGCAACTGTATCGGTATGCCCTTTGGCTATTGGAATTCTTGATTTTAAACATTGAACACCCTTACCGATACGATTGAGGATTGTATCGGTACACCTTTGTTAAACATGACCGTTGTGATACGGATTAGTCCCGTACCAGTACGCCAGCCGTTATTTCTAGTAATATCCTTCCCTGTAGTTTAAATCTTTACAGTTTAGTCTTTGTTTCTTGATCATGCAATTAAATGTGTTTGGATGATTGTTTTAAGTTGAAATTTAACCCGATGGTATGAAATATGAATAATTAAGGATTGGTAACTTTAATTTTGATGAAGTCCTCTCAATTAATAGAAATTGCAATTTGGATGTCAATTCGATGCCTGATTGAGTTGCAAGTTTCACCGATGCTAGCATGATCACCTTAGGACTTAATTGCGCATTTGGACAAGATAAAATAAAAAATAGACCATTTTCTAATGAATTATTTTGGGTTTGTCTCGGCAAACCCTAATATAGCTCAGTCAGTTCGGTCTTACTACTAGACCGGGCCAAGAGGGTTATAGAAGAAGTTAAGGGGAAGAAGACTCCCCTTCAAAGGGTTCTGGCCGTGAGACGCGGGTCTTTCTCTTGACAAAGATCCCTCTATTGGGTGCCATGTGCTTCTTTCTTTTCTTTGAGACAGCAGTTGAGGCCTTCACATTATGAAGAACTTCCTTATTAATTCGTATTAGCTTGGATATAGCGGGAGAAGAAACAAGTGTAGCAGGTGGCACATCGGCCTTGGTAAGTACTTAATTTTTAGATTCTTGTGAGGTCTCAGTCTTGGCAAATTCAACAGGTGAAGTAGGTATAGTGGCATCAGTTTATTGGGTCAGAGTGTGAACAGATTGAGGACTGGCTGACATTCTTTCTATGGCAAGAAGCTCGAATGGGAACTCAGGAAAGGCTGGCAAAGGATTGGTTAACTTGCCTTCAATAGTAGTCTTGAGGGTACAGTCCTAGGCATTGGTATATTGCCAAAGCGTTGTATTATGGTCCTATGCTTTCTCCAGTTTCTGTAGTATGAGTTCATAGCATTGGTAATGCTGGGAAAGTGATGCCAAAGCTTTAGCAGGAATTGGTGAGGCAGGTTCTGCTTTCAGAGGCTTGGCAACATATTCTGGCTCAGTGACTTTACCTTTGCCTTTTTCTTGGCTTCTCTGCCAATCAGTTGGTTCCACAATGCAAGGATGATGACTTCTTTTCACTTTTGAGTGTTACCAAAATCAAGCTGTGGGACTTTGTACGGTCGGCAAATCCTTATGATCAGCGAAGAAAAAATCAAACTTCCATTCCCTTTGGTAGTACATTTGTAGGTCTCATCCACAATCAGACGCCCTACATTAATTTTTCTTCCCATCACAATAGAGTGCATCAATGCCATACACTCCTCAAAGATTGTCTTATTGTGCGTAGTTGGAATCATGTTAGACTTCAAAAAGTGATTCCAACCCCGTGGCTAAGGTTTTAATGCTAATCTCTTTATGGTCCTCTTCCCTTTGGATAAAGTGTTCTATTTATTTCCCGGTTCACATTGGTCCTTCAAAAGTAGCTGTCTTATGGCAGGATTCATAGATTCCATAAACGCTGAATGATCCTCATCTATACCATCCAAACTAAACAATCCATTAATAAACCACTCATCAAAATACACTCACGTACCTCTTACAAATAGAAAAGGTGAATATTTTGCAGTGAGGTGGGCATAGAACTCGCAAACGATGGTGGAATCCACCTCTCTTCGCGGCTGGAAAAAGGCTTCCCATTTATGATTCTTTACAATGTCCACCACCTCCGATGAGAACCCAAAATTAGGTTCGTTCTTGAATTTGAAACCCTTCTCATAACAGAACATGCTAGCTACAAATTTCTCCTCACACTTCTTGATTTCTTATTGAAGAAAATTTGAAAAAGTGCGAAAGAAGATGTCATTAGGAGAAAAATTGATTGAAGATCAAAGATTGAAGAAAAAAGGGGTTTTTAGCTAAGTGAAAATCAAGGGTTATTAATTGGAAGAGGAAAATGGTTGGGAAATTTTAAAGATGGGGTTTAGTAGGGATAATGATAAGTTTGGAAGTTATGCATGTTTGGGAAAATGAGATAATGATGGGTTTAAGGAGTAAAGGTGACAAGATTGGAATTTGAAATTTAAAGATTTACCTTAGGCAGCTAGGGTTTCTCGCTCTTAGCAAAAATTCTTCCTCTCTTGAGCCTGACCCCTACGTATTCCATATGGTGTGCGATGTTTGCCCATATGCCAACCCTTTTTTTTGGCATACTACCCTAGCAATGTATTCTGTACTAACATTAAGAAAAAGAAAATCTTTCAAAGCAAAAAAATAAGATAAAAATAAAAAAATAATAAATGATAAATATACTAAAATAAAAGAAAAATAACTAACTAATGTGTACAATGGACAAATGATGATGACATAACTTATCGAGCTTTGGCAATTTTCATCTAACTTTGCCAACGGCAACTCAGAATTTCTCTTATGCTTCTCTGGCTTCATACTCTTGTCCTGCTCTGCCAAGCATGTCTACTCTTAACCTGCCACCAAAGCAAGAAAATACACCATTTCTCTGGGAAAAGAAAACACTCCTTAACTCCTAGATGCATATGCATGATTCTACTAGCTAAATGCACAAATATGTACTCAAAGTCAAGCAAAAGCGTGTCAATTTATATATGAAAAACAATACTTTTGAAGAGTTAACATCCTATATGGATAAGGGTTTAAGAAATTGCTAAGGAAAACTTGTAATTTTAAGTTATTGGTCTTCAAAATTTAGCTTTCTTCCATATCTTGGTAAGCCCATCATTCTAGTGGTAATTCTATGTTAAAATCTCCTAAAAATCTTTGGGGAATGAAAGTATATGGCTATGTTAAGTAGGAAATTGAAATTGATTTCAATTTATGTTTATATTTGGTTGAATGGTATTAGTGCTAGTGAAATTTTGTTAATAATTGTGAGTTCTAAGAAAAATGAGCTTTAGGTTGTTCAATTGGAGATGAACGTTTGGTGCAAGGAAGGAATCTAGATTAGTGAATTGATCAATGTAAATGTTGATGTAAGAATGGAATTTAGTTTGATAAGTAAGATTTGTGTCCAAGATAGGTTGAATTGTGAAATTGTTAATCTAGTGATTCTCCCTTGTTTAGATAGATTCAACACTGAAATAAGTAATAAATGTTGCAAAATTTCATATTGGTGAAATATACGCAAATTCTATACCTTGGCAGTAGGTTTGAAAATTCACCAAAAATTACATAAGTTAAATTAGATAATTATATGTATATGTACAGAACCGTGTATGAATCTAGTTTTGTTTACAACAAATGGTGATTAATTTTATTTTGTATATATGAAGATATGAATTTTTAAGTAAGGGGAGGTCAAAATTGGTTTTTAAACTGTTTTAGAATCTACATTTGTAGTAACTTTGAAAATTCACTATAAATTGTACGAGTTGAATTAGAAGCTATAATTTATATGGTTAGAAAGTTTATTCTATCTAGTTTCATTTAAAACAAATGGAATCAAATTCCAAGTTATAGAACATTTTATAGAAATGATTTTTTAAGGACAGTGCAAGCTGCCTTGTGTATTTGATGAATGTTATGTGTTTTTTTATATGTACGATATGTTGTATTTTGAGGTTTGGAAAGCTTGTATGAAGAGTTTTTTTTTTTTTATAATATAAGTAAAGAGGTGGAATAATGAAACTGTTTTGTGATGACTAAATGGTAATATTTTAAGTAAGTGGTTGTGTATGTTTAAAGTTGGAAATACAGTCCAATATGTGCAGTTTCGAATGATGAAATGCATGTTGTTTTGTATATTGTAATGAAGAATGTTAAATAATGGAGTGTATTAATATGATGCAAAGTTGTAACATGAATGAAGCATTCATAAAAAGGGTATAAAATAGTCTTATATTGTATGTTGTACAGTCTAACTGATGTTAGCTAGTATACTATAAATTGTATTAATGGATGCTTTGTGATTATGAAATTTAATTGCTAATACATAGCATAACTGTCTTTTGAGGTACATACATATTAATGGAAGGTGTCTAAGGAAATGAAGCCTGTAGAAAGGAATCGATTAAGGCCAACTAAGATTAGTGGATCGAAATATCTCGTAACTTCGGGATATCAGGTGAGTGTAGTTGCATTTATCTTGGGTGATATGGCACCATTCCGATCTTTGTTTTTATGATATGTTATGTTTAATTCATGAGCATATGCATATAGCTCGCATAGAGCACAATGTGGGAATACATTCATAGCATGGCATCTTAATAAGTCTTTTGGTTATGTTTGCATTACATATGCATCTTGTGCTGTGCTATGCTATGTTTTGTAATGGAAGATTATATATATTTTGTTATAAAGCTTTAAATCTAACTTTTGACCTATAACGCCATAAGATTCTAAGAAAAGAATTCAATCTCAATGTTATAAGGTCATGAATTCTTAAGCTGTAAGGAGCTAAAAGCTCACATTTTGTCATAAGATTGCTCACCCAATGTCAAAACATAAAATGTATAAGTTGCCTATACAATGGAAGCCCTTGAACACTTTGGCATGAAACTTGGTATATTGGGACTATGGTCTATGGGCTACGACTCAAGGGTGATGACCCAATCGTGATATATTGGCGATCGTAGGAGGTAACGCGGGAGGTGATGGAGGAGAAGAGGAGGTTGGTTGATATGTTTTAACACTACCCATTGCTTTGTGCTACACAGACCAATATGGTCAAACATGGACCAATGGTACCTATGTCCAAATGTGATCCAAGGCAAATGTTCTAAGAGATATGAACTCAGATAAAAAATCAGATAAGAACTTCGAAAGAACCCCAATAAGTTTTGAATAAGATATGAAACCCCTAAGACTTTGAATAAGACTCTGGATAAAGCTTTCATAAGACAAACTAAGTATAGATTAAGTCTTAAGTATATTTTTGGTATTATATGCTTTGTTTGCTTTGAATGGTGTCATTCATTACCATTGACATTATGCTACGATATTATATAGACACTACCTCACTTAGGTTATAAAATCCTAATGCATTCATCCCCCAAACATTTTCATGAAGGACATATCACGATTGGAAGTTGCAATTCACTCCTCTAATCCTCCGAGTAATGTTTATGCTTTCTTGAAACTCCTAGAAAGATGGCATATCATCATGTAGTTATAATTTGTATATGATAGTATTGTGTTTTGAATACAATGTTTAGATAGCATTGTTGGTTTGTAAGAGTATTTAAGTAATCAACTTTGATACAAGGTCTTTGATAATGTTATTTATGTGATGTTGGTTTAGATCTTAATTACTCATGAGCAGAAATAAATGATCTAAATCAAAGTTTAAGTGATTTGGTATAATTAAATGACATTGGACTGATTTTTTCTTAAACTTACGTATGCTTAGAGATCAAACAAATGTATCATGTTTTGATTGCTATGAAAAATGTTATGATATGTTTGTCAAATTGGTTGTTATGATTGTGGTGTTTCTAAAGAGTGTTAAGATATATGTATATATGAACATGATGAATGGACTAAACATGGTTTGACAAGTATGTTTGGATAAGACTTTGTAAATAGTGAGTGTGTGTACTGCAAAAGTGCTATGAATACCTTTGATACGTTTTAAAAAAAATTGGTACGCAACCCAAACTCGTATAAGTTAATCAATTCAATAGTATGATTTCTGTTTTCGAATTCTTTGTTCTCTATTTTGTTTCATGATGACATCCATTTGACCCGAATTCCTTCTGGATCGGGTTTAGGGTGTTATATTTTGGTATCAGAGCTAGATTTTAGTCGATTCTAGACTAAACCGATGTTTATTATATGTTTTCATTTTGCCTATGTTATCTAGAAGTTTAATTTTATATTCAATATACGTGACTTGTAACTAACAAGATCTGTTTATTCTATTTTGACAATCAGAATATATATAAATATTATGAACCTAGATATTATGAAATCATTGTCTATAGTATTAAAAGTTTTGTAATAAAACAATACTTCTCAGTTCGGGATCGAATTTTCTTAATGGGGGGAAAATTGTAACATCCCAAAAATTGGCTTAGTTGAATTTTGACTTTCGATGATCAGAAGTCTATTTATGACAGTTTAAAACGAAGCAAATAATTGAGTAAAATGGATTAATTTGATTAATTGTAAGAATTTAGGTTCAAATTGAAAGTTTAAAGAATTAGGATTAAAACGTGAAGAACTGAAACATAAAGCTACGGACCATAATGTAAGGATATTAAACCATGGGTTATTAGTATAAGTAATGGCCAAGTATAATGACCAAGTAAGTAAATTAGTTTCCTAGTGACTAAAATGCAAGAATGAGAAGTTGTTTAGAGACTAAATTAAAGAAAAGTAAAAGTTGAAGTGCTAAAGTATAAAGAAAGGAAAATTAATGTTGAGGAATTAATCGAATATGAGACAAATTGATGGAATTGCAAGGCTATTTGACTATTGTATTATAGTGTATTACATATGTACATCTCACATTTCTTAAGTGATGAATATTATCCTATTTAGGCATTAAAAGTAAAATGAAAATAAGGCCATTATGGAGGGTAGACATCTGATTGTGAGAGGGATGAAAGAGAATAATTTTTTTTACTCTAAACACCATATTCTCCCTTCTATCTTGCCACCGAATGTCCTCCGTGGATAAGGGTTTGAGAATTTGCTAAGGAAAGCTTGGAATTTCAAGTTATTGGTCTTCAAAATTTAGCTTTCTTCCTTGTCTTGGTAAGCCCATCATTCTAGTGGTAATTCCATGTTAAAATCTCCAAGAAATCTTTGGAGAGTGAAAGTAGATAGCTATATTAAGTAGGAAATTGAAATTGATTTCAATTTATGTTTATATTTGGTTGAATGGTATTAGTGCTAGTGGAATTTTGTTATGAATTGTGAGTTTTTAAGAAAAATGAGCTTTAGGTTCTTCAATTGAAGAATGGAATTTAGATTAGTGAATCTAGATTAGTGAATTGATGAATGACCGAATGGTGTAAGAAAGGAATCCATATTAGTGAATTGATGAATGGTAAATGTTGATGTTAGAATGGAATTTAGTTCGATAAGTAAGATTTATGTCCAAGATAGGTTAAATTGTGATATTGTTAATCTGGTGGTTCTCCCTTTTTTAGATCGATTCAACACTGAAATAAAGTGATAAATGGAGAAAAAATTCATATTGGTGAAATCTGCCCTGGCAGTAGGTTTGAAAATTTACCAAAAAATATATAAGTTAAATTAGATAACGATATTTATATGTACAAAACCGTGTATGAATCTAGTTTTGTTTATAACAAACGGTGATTAATTTCATTTTGTATATTTGAAGATATAAATTTTTAAGTAAGGGGAGGTCAAAATGGAAACAAAAGCCTCTGCCAGCAGATGAATTTTGTACAGAACCGTGCTGGTAATTAATTGACAAGATGAGAAGCCTGTGCCAGCAGATGATCCCAGGGAAGCAGAGAAAGAGGAAACAAAAGCAGATGATGCCAGAACCAGTGCCAGACAGCATACTGATGCTAGCACTGATGCTAAACAGATTGATGCCAGCACTGCGTTGGCAAAGCCAACAGAGCAGGCATGTATCTATCTGCCACCACCATTTCCAGCAAGACTTCAAAAGCATAAGCAATATCAGCAGTTCAAGCTTTTCTTAGAGGTTCTTCAGCAATTGCAAATCATCATTCCATTGGTAAAAGCCCTTGAACAAATGCCCAATTATGTCAAATTTATGAAGGACATTCTGTCCAAAAAGAGAAAATTGGGAGACTTTGAAACTGTTGCTCTGACCGAAGGATGCAGTGCCATGATCCTAAACCGTTTACCACCAAAGCTGAAAGGTATGAGAAGTTTCACTATTCCCTGCACCATTGGCAACAAATTCATAGGCAAGGCACTGTGTGACCTAGGAGCCAACATCAACTTGATGCCAATGTCAGTTTTTCGAAAGCTTGGCGTAGAAGCAATACCTACCACAGTGACACTTCAGCTGGCAGACCGATCCTATGCACATCCTAAGGGTAAGATTGAGGACGTGTTGGTAAAGGTAGACAAATTTATTTTTCCAACTGATTTTATCATTTTGGATTATGAGGCTGATATTAATGTCCTGATTGTTTTGGGGAGACCTTTTCTTGCCACGGGTAGGGCTTTAATCGATGTTCATAAAGGGGAACTAACAATGCGCATGAATGACCAGCAAGTTACATTTAATGTGTTTCAAGCTTTGAAATGTGTAGATGAACCTGAACAATGCCAAGCAGAGAAGATGATGGAGTCTATTTACACTTTGGACACGGCACAATTATGGCAGGATACAGAATTTAATGCCAGCAATTTAGATGGTATAGCTGATCTGTTTGAGGAGCTAGAAGAACCAGTCTTGGAGGCTGAAGAGGCGAGTTATTTTAAGCCACTACAGTTGGCTGGCAAAGAAATCAAAGCACCTAAACCATCAATTGAGGAGCCACCAGCATTGGAACTGAAACCACTGCCAGATCACTTGAAGTATGCTTATTTAGGTGAACGCTCAACTCTGCCAGTGATCGTTGCCACTGGTCTCACTAATGACTAGAAGAAGAGATTGTTGGCAATATTATGTGACTATAAGCAAGCATTAGGGTGGACTTTGGCAGACACCAAAGGTATTAGCCCAACCATTTGCATGCATAAAATTATCTTGGAGGAGTACAATGATGAAACCATTGAAGGCCAAAGAAGGTTAAACCCAAGCATGAAAGAGGTAGTGAAAAAAGAGATCATAAAATGGCTTGATGCAGGGATTATATATTCCATTTTCGACAGCTCTTGGGTTAGCCCAGTGCAATGCGTGCCAAAGAAGGGTGGCATGACTGTGGTACAAAATAGTGAAGCTGAGTTAATCCCCTCCAGAACTATCACTGGATGGAGAGTGTGCATGGACTATAGGAGGCTGAACAATGCCACAAGGAAGGACCACTTCCTACTGCCATTCATTGACCAGATGCTAGACAGGTTAGCTGGTAAAGCTTTCTATTATTTTTGGATGGTTATTCAGGTTACAATCAGATTGCCATCACCCCTGATGATCAAGAGAAGACTACGTTTACGTACCCATATGGGACGTTTGCATTTAGAAGGATATCATTCGGCCTATCTAATGCACTGGTAATGTTTCAACGTTGCATGATGTCTATTTTTTCCGATATGATCGAGCACAACATGGAAGTGTTCATGGATGATTTCTCAGTGTTTGGCAAAACATTTGAGGAACGTCTTCAGAGTTTGGAGCAAGTCTTGAAGAGATGCATAGAGACAAACCTAGTGTTGAACTGGGAGAAATGCCACTTCATGGTGAAGGAGGGCATCATTCTCGGGCACAAGGTAACTGAGAGAGGGTTAGAAGTGGATCAAGCAAAAGTTGAGGTAATCAAGCAATTATCGCCCCCAACAAGTGTCAAATGTATAAGAAGTTTCTTAGGACATGCCAGTTTTTATCGGTGTTTCATTAAAGACTTCTCGAAAATTGCTAAACCTTATGCTTGTTGTTAGAACATAATGCCACTTTTGCATTTAATGGTTCTTGTTTGAAAGCATTTCAGGAGCTTAAAGAAAAGTTGATCAATGCCCCTATAGTTGTGGCACTGGACTGGAATAAGCCTTTCGAGCTCATGTGTGATGCCGGCGATTATACCGTCGCAACAGTTTTGGGACAAAGGCATGGCAAGGTTTTCTATGCCATCCGAACCTTAAACGAAGCACAACTGAATTACTCTACGACCGAGAAAGAATTTCTTGCGATTGTATTTGCTTTTGACAAATTTAGATCTTATTTAATTGGTAACAAAGTTGTGGTTTTTACAGATCATTCGGCATTGAAGTATCTCTTGGCAAAGAAGGATGCCAAGCCTAGGCTAATCCGATGGACGCTCTTACTCCAAGAATTTGACCTTGAAATCAGAGACAAAAGGGCAGTGAAAACCTAGTGCTGACCGTCTCTCACGATTAGAGCATTATCTTGAAGATGGTAAGACCAATTTAATAAGAGATGAATTTCCTGACGAGTATTTGCTTGCAGTTAATGCCATGCCATGGTATGCTGATATTGTCAACTACTTGGTGAGTAACATTCTGCCACCAGATTTGGCATACAACACCAAGAAAAGGTTATTGTGGGAAGTCAGTCAATACTATTAGGACGAGCCAATATTGTTCAAGCAGTGTGCTGACCAAGTGATCCGCCGGTGTGTGCCTGAGGATGAACAACATAACATATTGCATTTATGCCATGCCGCACCATATGAAGGTCACTTTGCTGGAGTAAAAACTGCTGCCAAGGTACTGCAGTCAGGATTCTTTTGGCCCACACTATATAAGGATGCCCACGAGTATGCCAAGGCATGTGATCGATGCCAATGGATAGGAAACATCTCTGGTAGACACCAACTACCGCTTCAAAACATTATGTCTGTGGATTTATTTGATGTATGGGGGATAGACTTTATGGGTCCTTTTCCACCCTCATTTGGTAATGTATACATTATTGTGGCTGTTGACTACATATCTAAGTGGGTAGAAGCCGTTGCTCTGCCAACGAATAATGCCAAGGCCATTGCCAAGTTTTTACATAGCATATCTTTACCAGATCTGGTGCCCCTAGAGTGATTATTCATGATGAGGGCACTCATTTTAAATGTAGTCTAATTTTTAAAGCCTTGTACAGGTATGGTATACATTAGATAATTGCCACAACATATAATCCGCAAACAAATGGGCAAGCTGAGATTTCAAACAAGGAGATCAAAAACATCTTAGAGAAGATTGTTAATCCATCAAAGAAAGACTGGTCCTTGAGACTAGATGAGTCCTTATAGGCTTACAGGACTGCGTTTAAAACTCCTTTGGGTACTTCACCGTTTAGACTTGTTTTTAGAAAACCATGCCATCTGCCAGTAGAGCTTGAGCATAAAGCCTACTGGGCCATCAGAACACTCGGCATGGCATGGAGAGCTACTGGAGAAAAAAGGTTACTAGACCTAAATGAGTTGGAGGAATTCAGAATGCAAGCCTATGAGAACACTAGGATCTACAAGGAAAAAGCAAAATGTTGGCATGACAGCAGGATAATGCCAAGACAGTTTGAGGTAGGCCAACGTGCTTTTCTATTCAACTCACGGCTTAAGTTGTTTCTAGGGAAACTCAGATCAAGGTGGACGGGTCCTTATGAAGTTGTGAAGCCCTATGCTCATGGAGCTGTGGACATTAAGAACTTGAAGATGAGAGAAATTTTTAAGGTGAATGGACAACTTTTAAAGCACTACATGGAAGGTGATTAGAACAATGCCAAAGAGGCGATCCTCTTGGCAGAGGTAACATGAAAACACCGTCAGGTTTGAACTTTTGTAAATATTAGGTTGGTGTTTCTCTTTGTTTTTAGGTTTTTAATTATAAGTTCCATGTTTTTATTCCTTTAATGTGTTGAAAGGTTTCCTTTGAGTTACGCAGATTCATTGTGCCAAGAACACTGCCAGGGTCGCTGGCAGGAGCCAACGCTTTAACAGAAAAATCTGCCAGACGTAGTGCCAGGGTAGCTTGGCATGCAGCGGTGCAAAAGATTGAAGGAAGAGGGAAAAACCCTAGTTTTATCGGCCCAATAAAGGGAAATGAGAGAGTTGTTAAACCCTAGCCGCCCAAATTTTGGTTGAAATTTAAATTTCAAATCAATTACCTTATCACTTCAACCTTATCATTCCACCTATTTTTAAATTAATTCTTTTTATTTCCCATCATTATCCCTAATTACTACTCCCATTAAAACTCAACCAACCCAAAACCTTTCTCTTTTTCACCCTTGCCGGTTAAAGAAACCAAACATCACACTCTCTCATTTTTTACTTTCCTTCCAATAAGCAAGTAAAAAAACAAAATCCAAATCGTCCTTTTTCTTTATCACCGTTTCAAGTTTCTTCAACGAGTTTTCAATGGCTTCTTCCTCTACTTTCTTCAAGCGATTCTTCAACGAGGAAATCGAGAAAAAGTTTGAATCCAAATTTGCCTTGAGGAGTTTTTGCTATGAGAAGCACTTTGACCTCAACAGAGAGACGAACAATAGCTTTCCTCCAGAAGTTATGTCTACGATTAATCTGCACAAATGGACTCAATTTTGACAGCAAAAAGGGGAGGTCTAAGCCATAATCATCCAAGAATTCTATGCGCACCTTGTGACCAAGGATTCACCATTCTTGATGATTAGAGGTAAATGTGTTCGTTTCGATGAAGAGTATATTAGTAATATGTTTGAGTTAGATGGCGCAGAGGATGAGTATTTCGAGTACGCTGATTCAATGAACGTTGCCAAGAGAAAGAGGCTGCTAACAGATCTGTATGAGCTTGGCACGACATGGATAGTGTCATCCAAGGGGCACCGTACGGTGAAGAGGCTGGCATTGAAACCCCAATGGAGGTAATGGAATCACTTCCTCAAGGCTAATCTGATGCCCACATCCCATAACGAGACTGTGTCGGAAGAGAGGATGATTTTGTTACACTCTATTGTTATGGAGCGCAAGATCAATGTTCGCAAGCTTATTATTAAGGAAACCTACAAGTGCGCAACGAAAGGTATTGGCAGCTTGTTTTTCCCTTTGTTGATTTCTAACATTTGTATACTCCATGATGTGCCAAGGCTTGATACGAATAGAGGGCAAACGATCAAAGGAACAATGATTACTGCGGCTATATGGAGGAATTTAGTTGCTGCCGAGCCCAAAGACATGGGCACCAACACCAAAGCCCAAGGAGTCAAAGGCCGTGCCAGCAACCATGCCAGAAACTGTGCCAGACAGTTCACTGGCAATGCTGTCCCAAATTCACCAACGCAAAGAGATTATTCTACAAAAGCTAGAAAAGGCTGAGGAGCTCAATGTCAAGCTGAGACACTACATCCAGGACAGGGATGCGGTGATCAAGGCGGCTCTTACAAAATTATTAACTAATTTTGTGCCAGAATTTCTAGACTTCCCTATCGAGCTCTATGCCAGCGATAATGCCATGCCAGCTAGTCCAGTTATACCAGCCAGTTTAGAGTCTGATGCTACAGTCCTATTGTCTCCAGTTCAAGTTGAGTCTTCCAGTTCTGACTCTGAGATTGAATCAAAGGAGCCCAAAACCAAGTCTGCCAAAGCAAAGTCTGCCAAGAAGCCTGCCACACCACCAGTGAAGCCTGCTCAGTCCGATGCCACTGCTACTCCTACCGCATTGAACCCTGCCAAGATTGTGGAGGAAGTCCTTTGGGATGTTGGAGCCTCCACCACCGCAAAGCCAACAATGAAGGGAAGAAAGAGAATGGCCCATGATCATGGGCCATTTATAAAGAGGAAGACTCGAGTCGCATGAGAAGAAGTCTCCGAAGGGGAGTCCTCTTCTTCCTAAACTCCTTTATATTTCATTACATTGCATTCACATGACCATGCATTTTATTTTATTCTGTTCTTTTGTTTATGTGTTGTTTCATGCATTGGGGACAATGCACATCTTGGGTTTGGGGGTGTGCATTTCTTCACATTTATGTCATGCATTTCATGTTTAGTTTCTGCTGCCATGCCATCTAGGTCATTTAGAATGGATGCATACCGAACCACTAAAAAAAGAAAGAAAATTTTGCCTCGGTATAATTTAGAAAAATGATAACAATTGTTAGACAAGCTTAATTTGATCTAAGTGTCTGTCCAATGAGGAAATTTTAATCTTTAGTTGTCATGCCATGCCAGCAGAATAGTATGCCAGGTTAACTTGGCAATTGATCTCTAGTTTAGGGAATTGAACGTACACTTAACACGTAGTATGTATCTAGTTCCTTAGCAAACTTAGACCTTTTGAAACTATGCTCAGATTTAAAAAAAATTATGCCAGGGTAAAAGAAATAAATAAGGCAGCAATGTTCTGCCAAGGCAAGAAAAAAATAGAACTCTCCTCTACCTTAGGATAATAAGCTACTTGAGGCTTCGTGGTTTGCTCCCTCTTAGTTCTCAAGTCCAAAACCTGAGGGTATGAGTTGAAGAGAAATCCTAGTGATGTCTAGATTAAGGTGGGGACTCGTGGTACGCTCCCTCTTATCTCTCGCACTAAATTGTGTCACAAAGCAAGCTTAAAACCATGCCAGCAGAAACCCTTGGCAAGAAAAAAAATATAATAAAACAAATATGAGTTTAGGTAGTAAAATTGTCTAAGGGAGTGAAAGGATATTTGATGGATATTGCCTACACATCATGCACTCTTCATGAACTTTAACTAGAGTTATATTACTACACTTGAATTACTACCTGCTTGGCATCATTGCACTAAGATACTGAGGACAGAAATAGAGCCAAATTCTGCTTGCGAGTTGAGGTAACTTTTTCATAGTTTTTGTTTTTATTTTGATTGCATTATTTGAGGACAAGCAATGAGTTAGTCTTGGGGGTGTGTTACCTCTCTAAAAGTACTATTTTTAATGCCAATTTTACAATGCTTTTGCTTGTTTTTAGGTACATTTAGTTTCATTAGGATGCTAGAATCGTGTATTTGCATAGGGAGTTTAGAGTCTCGTCTACGCCAGTGTGAAGGGTTATTTTGTTGGCAATTTTGCAGGTTTGGCATAGGATTTGGCCCAGGAAAGCACCTCAGGAAGGAATGCCAAAGAGAATGCCGAGTGTTGTTGGCGCAGATGGACCAGACAATGCCAAGCACCAGATGGCAGAGAAGTGAACTTGATGCCATGCCAAGAGGCTGTTGGAACCCGAAAAAATAGAACATGATCAGGCTCTGAAAAAATAGAAATTGGAACAATCTCCGAAAAATAGCGGATAAGATGGTGCCAAGACTTGTTGACAAATTCATGCCAAGCTTGGATGCCAGGGCAGCATCGACAGGATAATGTCAGCCTTAGCCTGATCAGCTCTTATTCAAATTTGGATAAGAAGATAATCCCTTACCCCTTGGGCAGTTGAAATTCAAAATTTGAAGAGCTCATCCTATCCCTTCTTTGCACGCCTATTTAAACACCAACCAAGCTAGACTTTGGAGAGCGGAGAAGATTGGATAGTGAGGAGTTGGTGTGTGTAACGATTGATGACCGGCTGAATCGTGGAAGGGTGGTCCGACCAACTTGGCCGAGAAGCCTGGATCTTGAAAGGCTGCATTAAGAGACCCCTTCTAGATCATTCTCTCTTTCAAGTTATTTTATTTTGTTTTTAATGATGATGTATTGCGAAAACGTTTGTGGATTGTTGGTTAAATCCTTCACCATGAACTAGTTTAATAGTTGGTGGGGGATGTTTGGGTTTTATGTTATTTTCATGCTTTAGTTTTTAATAATAAATCTACCTTGGCAATGTTTTATCTATTCGACATACTTTAATGTTTTCTAAATACTCTGCCAAGCGAGAGCTGGCACTGTTGGCCTATTTCTCCTTAATATCTTAAAAGACTTGGGGTGGAAATGAATAAGTTGTTGAATACTGAGGAGAGAAGCTTCGAGAGAAGTCGTTCAAGTAGATGAACTTACTTCGGGAATGAAATCTACCCCTTAGGAGTATAGATTGGATCTTAATCAAATTGGTTTATTTAAAAACAAACACTATAGAGATAAAGGGGTTTTTACATGATCTATTTAGGGCAATAACCATCGAGAGAGGCTTTGCTACTTTTGAATCTGCTCGGTAAACAATGCCAAGACAAGTTGTTGTTAAAGGCTGGAACGTCATGAATAACGTGAAAACCATACATTCCCTGCCAACACTCATCTTTCATTAAAACACCTTCCTTGCCAACATCTTTACTTTACTTTCATTTCTTTACTTTTTAATTATTTTCCAAACCCAATTTCAAATCAAATCAACATTTTCTTAACACAAGTAACCAACAATGCAATTGAATTCCAAGACAATCTCTGTGGGATCGTTACTTAGCTTACCAATTGTATTACTTACAGACCGTGTATACTTTCACGCAAAAGACTCTTTTTGGCACATTCTTATATTTTCTAATACATATTTTCTGCCACTTTTTCCAGCATTCACCTAGAGAGTCTACACTTATTTTCTTAAATTCTTTGCCAGACAACAGTTGGCATTGCATGCATATTATTCCTTAATCTCTTAACAGAATTAGTGGATAACAATTAATTGCCAGGTACTAAGGAGAGAAACTTCGACATAAGATGTTCAAGTAGATGATCTTACTTCGAAAGTGAATCTACCCCTTAGCAGTAATGATTAAAACTTCATCAAGTTAATTTATGAAAATTATCACTATAGACATATAGGGGTTAATCGTGATTAACTTAGGGTATTGCTATCGACAGAGGCAATACTAACCTTAAAATTTGCTCGACAATAAAACCAAGGCTGGAAATTATTAATTACTATCTTAACTAGTGTAAAATCCAGGCATCCCTTGCCAACGCTTGCCATCTATTTGAATACATTTATTTGCCAACCTATCTGCACTTTAACTGCATCTTTCTTAATTCATCTTTTAAAATCAAAATGCAAAATCCCATTCAAACTCATTTGTTCCCATTAACAAGTAAAATAACATGGCAGTTAATTCTTGGACAATCCCTGTGGATACGATACTCAGCTTACTGCTTTATTACTTGCTGATTGTGTATACTTGCACGCAAAAAGACCTACTATTGGCATTATTTCCCTGCCTATATACGTTGATTCATCAATTGTTTGCCAAGTGTTACTGAGTTGACAAGTCCTTGGCGCCATTGCCGGGGATTGCAACATAGTTTAGTGTTTTGATTTTTACTTGTGTTTATTTATTTTACTTATTTTATTTTAGTTGGTGTATGACCAGGATTTGCACTACAGTGGAAGATTGGCCATACAACCCAGAGATTGAAAAAATCCTATGCAAATTGAAAAAGAAAGTTTGAGAAATGGCTCTTAACGGACTAGGGGGAGGAGATGGTGTCCCAAACAACCATAAGGATCCATCAATACATAATGGGATTTTGCCCACACCTACTGTTGCTGCTGAAAATCTTGAAGAAAGACCCATTAGAGAACACTTGGCACCAAATATGGACAATTTGATGCCATGACTAATTGGTCCAGAGGTAAATGCAGTTAATTTTAAACTTAAACCAGTAATGATTCAAACACTATTGAATGTTTGTCAATTTCATGGATCGCCTATTGGAGACACAAGGCAACATTTGAAGCATTTCATGGAGGTTTGCCAACTATTTCAGCAACCTAGTGTAGTTGAAGAGAAAGTGAATTTAAGACTATTCTCATTTTCCTTGAGAGACAGAGCAAAATGTGGCTAAGTTCTTTCACACCTGGTTTAGTTAACCCGTGGGCAGAATTAATCTAGAAGTTCCTTTTGAGATTTCAGCTATCTAAACTTAATGCCCAGCTACATAGTGAAATCATTAATTTTAGGCATGCTGATGATGAGACTTTGTATGATGCTTGGGAGCGTTTTTAAGGACCTATTGAGAATATGTCCCATGCATGGATTTCCTACTTGGACCCAGATAGAGACCTTTTACAATGGACTTAATGCTCATTCCAAAACTATTGTTGATGCTTCGGCAAATGGATCATTTCTAGATAAAAATTACACTAAGGCATTTGACATCCTTGAAAAGATTGCCACCAATGATCTCCAATATCATACTGCAGACTGGAAATCGAAACAAAGTTGCTGGAAAATTGGAGCTTGATGCATTATCATCTATTAATGCTCAAATTGCCAACCTCACCAATACAGTGAAAGCAATGCAAAAACCTACTGATATTCAAGACGTAAAAGCATTAGAACCATTTTGCATAATTTGTGGAGAAGATCATTATGTTTATAAATGCCCAGCAAACCCTGAATCGGTAAATTTGTTAGAAATTTCAATCGTAATTTTAACCCACATGCCAATACTTATAACACAGGTTGGAAGCAGCATCCAAACTTTTCTTGGGCAAACCAAGGTGGTAACCAATTTAATGCCTAGTGTCAGAACAACAATGCACCGCCAGGTTTTTAATCAGAATGTGATGGCGCAGAAAGCATAAAATAATTTCCATCAAGGGCAAAGATCGACCTAGGGGAATTCTTTAACAAAGTACATGAAGTGAAATGATGCAACTGTTTAGAGTTTAGATGTATTTATGCGAAACTTGGAAGTTCAGATAGGGCAGATTGTCAATGCACTCAACAATAGACCTTATGAGAATTTGCTAAGTGATACAAAAGATGCTCGGCAAAAGGGAAAAAATAGTGCAAAGCAATCACTCTGTAGAGTGGAAAGCAATGTGAGAATGACACACCTATCAAACAATTAACTAATTGCTAGGATGAGAAATTGATGCCAGTAAATGAATCCAAAGAAGTAGAGAAAAATAAGGCAAGCACTGAAAATGCCAGATCTCAATCCAATGCTAGTACCACTTTGGTAAAACTAGTAGAACCAACATTTGCTTATCCATCACTACTTTTCTACAAAGGCTCTAGAAACACATGCAAGACCAGCAGTTTAAGCACTTATTAGAAGTCCTTAAACAACTACAAATTAACATACCATTAGTCGAAGCTCTCGAGAAAATGCCTAACCATGTCAAATTCATGAAGGATATCTTGTCCAAAAAGAGAAGATTGAGTGACTTGAGACTGACGCTCTTACTGAGAGATGCAGTGCAATGATACTCAATCGATTGCCACCATAATTGAAAGATCTAGGAAGTTTCACTATTCCCTATACATTGGCAATAGATTCATGCGTAAGGCACTGTATGACCTAGGAGCCAGCATCAATTTGATGCCAATGTCAATTTTTAGAAAGCTTACAATTGAAGCAAGGCCTACTACGGTAGCACTTCAGCCAGCAGATCGATCTTTTACATATCCCAAGGGTAAGATTGAGGATGTGTTGGTAAAGGTAGATTTATATTTCCAGTTAATTTTATCATTTTAGAATATGAGGCAGATGTTAATGTCCCAATTATATTGGAAAAACCATTCCTTGTCACGGGTAAGGCTTAATTAATGTTCAAAAAGGTAAAGTTACTATGCACATAAATGACCAACAGATTACGTTTAACGTATTTCAATCTCTCAAGTGTGCAGACAAACCTAAGGAATGCCAAGCTGCTGAGTTGATGGAGTCTATTTTCAATGTAGATATGGCACAGATTTACCAAGATCCAGATGATGATGCTAGAGAATTAGATGATGGGGACAAGACGAGTGAAAAATTTGAAGAACCAACCTTGCAGGATGAAATCGTGAGTTATTTTGGGAGACCTGAGCCACTGGAGTTGGCTGGTAGAGAAATCAAGGCACCCAAGACATCTATTGAGGAGCCACCAGAATTGGAGTTAAAACCTTTGCCAGAACACCTCAAATATGCTTAATTAGGTAATAACTCAACTTTGCTAGTGATTATTGCTGGCAATCTAACTAATATTCAGAAGGAGAAATTGCTGGAGATACTGAGCAATTATAAACAAACTCTTGGGTGGACCTTAGCTGATATTTGAGGGATAAGCACAACTATTTTCATGCATAAAATCATTCTAAAAAATTACCATGGCAAAACAATCGAGGCCCAGAGGAGATTGAACCCGAGCATGAAAGAGGTAGTCAAGAAAGAAGTCATCAAGTGGCTGGATGATAGGATAATTTATCCCATTTCTTATAGCTCGTGGGTCAGCCTGGTGGAATGTATGCCAAAGAAGGGTAGAATGACCATGGTTCAAAATAGTAAAGATGATTTGATCCTATCAAGAACCATCACGGGCTCGAGAGTGTGCATGGTTTCATCGATCAGATATTGGATAGGTTGGCAGGCAAGGCATTTTATTACTTCTTAAACTACTACTCAGGCTACAATTAGATTGCCATCGCTTTAGCAGATCAGGAGAAAACTACGTTCACTTGTCCATATGGGACAATCGCCTTTGAAGAATACCTTTTGGATTGTGTAGTGCTCTAGCAATGTTTCAATGTTGCCTAATATCGATTTTCTTAGAAATGATTGAAAACAATTTAGAAGTTTTTATGGATGACTTCTCATTTTTTGGCAAACTTTTGAAAAATGCGTTCAGAGCTTGGAACTTGTTTTACAGAGATGTATTGAAACCAACCTGGTCCTGAACTGGGAGAAATGACACTTCATGGTAAAGGAGGGCAAAGTTCTCGGACATAAAGTGGCCAAGAGAGGACTGGAAGTAGACAAAGGAAAGGTAGAGGTAATCAAACAATTGCCACCTCCACAAGTGTTAGAGGTATCAAAAAAATTCGTACATACAAGTTTTTATCGTCGTTTTATTAAAGATTTCTCAAAATTTTCTAAACCTTTATGCTTAATTTTAGAACAGAATACCGCTTTTGTATTTGATGATTCTTGTTTGAAAGTATTTCAGGAATTAAAATACAGGTTGATTAATGCCCCAATCATCGTGGCACCATATTGAAATGAGCCATTCGAGCTTATATGTGATGCCAGCGTCTATGTCGTTGGACCTGTGTTAGGACAGAGGCGTGGCAAAATTTTCCATACCATATATTATGCCAGCCAAACATTGAATGAGTCCCAACTTAATTACACAACAACTGAGAAAGAGTTTCTTGCAGCTGTCTTTGTCTTTGACAAGTTTAGATCTTACTTGATGGATAGTAAAGTTATGGTGTACACAGACCATTCGAAACTAAAATATCTCTTGGCAAAGAAAGATGCCACGCCCAGAATAATCTGATGGACACTCTTGTTGCAAGAATTTGATCTCAAAATTTGAGATAAGAAGGGGACTAAGAATTTGGTAGTTGATCATTTATCACGAATAGAACATTACCATGAAGATGGTAATACTACTGCCATAAGGGATGAGTTTTATGATGAGTACTTGCCTGCAGTTAATACCATGCCATATTATGCTGACATAGTTAATTACCTAATCAGCAATATTTTGCCACCAGATTTGGCAAGTAATGTCAGGAAACGACTATTGAGAATTGTTCAGCAATATTATTAGGATGAACCATTTATGTTTAAGTAGTATGTTGACAAAGTGATACGTCGTTGTGTGCTAGAGGACGAACAACAAAATATTCTTCAACTCTGCCATGCAACACCATATGGAGGACGCTTTCTGGGATAAAGACAGAAGCTAAAGTATTGCAGTTAGGATTTCTTTTGCCTACGCTGTTCAAGGATGCCCATTATTTTGCCAAAGCATGTGATCGATGCCAGCGAACGGGTAACATTTCCAGCAGACATCAACTGCCACTCTAGAACATAATACCAGTATAACTTTTTAATGTATGGGGGATAGACTTTATAGGTCTTTCCCCCCATCATTTTGTAACTTATACATCCTTGTAGTTGTTGACTACGTCTTGAAATGGGTTGAGGACATTGATCAGCCAACAAACAATGCCAAGGCAGTTGCCAAGTTCTTACACAAGAATATATTTACTAGATTTGGTGCCCCTAAAGCTATCATTCATGATGAAGGTACCCACTTTAAATGTAATTTAATCACTAAAGCTCTGTGCAGTTACGAAATCCAGCAAAGAATTGCCACAACCTGTCATCCCCAAACAAATAACCAAGCAAAAATCTCAAAAAAGAAGATTAAGTACATTTTAGAGAAATTTGTAAACCCAACGAGGAAGGAATGGTCCTTGAGGCTAGATGATTCCCTTTGGGCATATAGAACATCTTTCAAAACTCCATTGGGAACTTCCATAAATAGGCTCATTTTTTAGAAGTCATGCCACTTACCAGTGGAGTTGGAGCACCAAGCTTATTGGGCAACCAAGCAGCTTAATATGGAATAGAGGGCTTCTGGTAAGAAACACTTACTAGACTTGAATAAACTGGAAGAATTTAGAACACAAGCTTATGAAAATGCCAAGCTTTACAAGGAACGAACAAAAAGGTGGCATGACAACAGAATTTTGCCAAGGTAGTTTGAAATTGGGCAAAGAGTTCTGTTGTTTAATTCAAAGCTTAAGTTATTTCCAGGAAAACTTAAGTTTAGGTGGTCAGGACCATTTGAAGTTGTCAAGCCTTATGCTCATAGAGTACTCGATATCAAGGATTTGAAAATATGGACACCATTCAAGTTAAATAGCCAGAGGTTAAAGCATTATCTGGAGGGACGTCATGAGAATGCCAAGGAAATTATTCTCTTGGAAGAAAATCAGTGAGTTATGTCATCACCATTTGACCATTGTACATAGTAGGTAAGTTATTTTTCTTTTAATTCAGTATATTTATCATTTATTATTTTATTTTTATCTTATTTTTTCTGCTTTGAAAGGTTTATTGTAAGTGTTAGTATAGAATACATTGCTAGGGCAGTCTGCCAAAGATGGGCTGGCATGTGGACATCCGACATCGAACACCACATGGACTTCGCGTGAGTCAGGCCTAAGAGAGAAATAATTTTTGCTAAGAGCGAGAAACCCTAGCTGCCTAGGGTAAAATTTTAAATTTCAAATTTTAACCTCATCACTTTTACCCTTATCTTTTTCTATGCCATCACATCATCCTTACCCCCCATACCAATCAATACCTCACTTCCCCAAACACGTATAACTGCCAAACTTATCATTATCCCTACTAAACCTTATCTTTAAACTTTCCCAACCGTTTCCTTCTTTCAATTAATAACCCCTAATTCTTATTTAGCTAAAGCCCCTTTTTCTTTTTTACTTTCTCACACGACAAGCATCCCATGAAACCATATTTCTTTCAACCTTTGCTCTTCAATCAATTTTTCTCTCAATGGCATCTTCATCCGCACCTTTCCAAATTTTTTCAATGAAGAAATCAAGAAAAAGTATGAGGAGAAATTAGCAGCTCGCACGTTCTGTTATGAGAAGGGCTTCAAATTAAAGAATGACCTTAATTTGGGGTTCTCATCATAGGTGTTCGACATTGTAAAAAATCATAAATGGAAGGCCTTTTTCCAGCCGCCAGGAGAGGTGGATTCCTCCATCGTCCGCTAGTTCTATGCCCACCTCACTACAAAAGATTCACCTTTTCTATTTGTAAGAGGTACGTGTGTACATTTTTATTAAGGGTTTATTAATGGTTTGTTTAGTTTGGATGGTATAGATGGGGAGCATTCAACATTTATGGACTCTATGAATGCTGCCACAAGATAACTACTTTTGGAGGACCTATGTGAATCGGGAAAAAATGGAACACTTCATCAAAAAAAAGAGGACCGTAAAGAGATTTGAATTAAAACCATAGCCACGGGGTTGGAATCACTTTTTGAAGTCTAACATGATGCCAACTACGCACAATGAGACAGTCTCTAATGAGCTTATGGCATTGTTGCACTCTATTATGATGGGAAAAAAAATCAATGTAGGGCATCTAATTGTGGATAAGACCTACAAATATGCTGCCAAAGGGAATAAAAAATTATTTTTCCCTTTACTGATCACGAGGATTTACCAGTTGCACAAAGTCCCCTAGCTTGATTTTGATAACACTCAAAAGTGCAATGAAGCCATCACCCCTGCATTGTGGAACCAACTGATTGGTAGAGAAGCCAAGGAAAAAGGCAAAGAGAAAGTTGATGAGCCAGAATCTATTGCCAAGCCTTCGAAAGCAAAACCTGTATCGCCAATGCCAGCTGACGTTTTGGCATTACTTTCCCAGATTTTCCAACTCTAGGAACTTATACTACACAAATTGGAGAAAAAAGAGAACCAGAATACATGACTTTAGTAATATACCAGTACTTGGGACCATGTCCTCAAGACTACTCTTGAAGGCTTGCCAGTCAATCATTTGCCAGCCTTTCCTGAGTTCCCATCTGAGCTTCTTGCCACAGAAGGAATATTAGCCAGTCCTCAATCTATTATATACTTGTTTCACCTGTTGAGGTTGAATCTGCCAAGATAGAGACCTCACAAGAATATGAAGATGAAGTACCTATTAAGACCAATGTGCCACATGCTTTACCTACTGCACTTACTTCTTCCGATGCTTCTGTAGCCCGCTACATCCGAGATAGTGCGAATCATTGAGGAAGTTCTTCATGATGTGAAGGCCTCCACTGTTATCTTGAAGAAAAGAAAGAAGCACATGGCACCCAATAGAGGGAGCTTTATCAAGAGAAAGACCCACGTCTCACAGCCAGAACCCTCCGAAGGGGAGTCTTCTTCCCCTTAACTCATTCATTTCATTTTGTTTATTTTCTCATGCATTTTATTTGTATATATATGTTCTCATACATTGAGGACAATGCACACTTTTGGTTTGTGTGTGTGTGTGTTGCCTTGCATCAATTGTCATGACATTCATGCATGTTTATATTTTTGTTGCATTTTGTTTGTATTAGATTGCTATATAGGTTAACACGTGCATACCAAACCACTAATTTTTTTACCTCGGTTAATTTTGGAATGATAATTTTGCCAACATGTTTGCTAGCATAGTTAGAATTTGCACTAGTATTCCCTATTCAATGATGAAATTAGAATCTTTAGTTAGCATGAGCCAACAGATTAGTAATGCCAGGTTGCTTGGCAATTGGTCTCTAGCTTAGGAAACTTTAGTCTTATTTAAACACGTGATATGCATCTAGTTCCCAAGATAAACTTAGGACTCTTGAAACTGAACTCAGAATAAAAAATATATATATAATAATAATGCCAAGGTGAAAAGTAAAGAATAAGGCAACAATGTTTTGCCAAAAACAAGAAAAAATTTTAGAACACTCATCTACCTTAGAGACAATAAGTAACTTGGGGCTTCGTGGTTTGCTCCATCTTAGTTCTCAAGCCAACAAAACTTTAGGGTATAAGTGTAATGGGCTAGCTTAGTGGAGTAGTCTAGATTAATGTGGGAATTCGTGGTTTGCTCTCTCTTATTTCTCACGCCAAACAGTGTCACGACACGCACCCTAATTTAATGCCAGCAATGAGAAACCCTTGGCAAATAAATAAAGTAAAAAAAATATGAGTTTTGGTGTTAAAGATTTGCCATGGGAGTTAAAAGATACTTGATGCATATTGCCTGCACTTCATGCTCACTTGATGACCCTAAGCCAGTGTTATATTGTTGTGCTTGAATTTGTTGATCTGATTGGCATTACTGCTCGGGGATATCTGAGGACAGAACTAGGACCAAAATCTGCTTACTAGCTTGTGTTGTTAATCAAAAAAAAATTGCCAAGGTATTTTCCTATTTTTATAGTTTTTAGTTGCATTACTTGAGGACAAGCAATGAGCTAGGTTTGGGAGAGTGTTAACTCTTCAAAAGTACTTTTCATATATAAATTGCCATGCTTTTGCTTGACTTTGAGTACATATTTGTGCATTTAGCTAGTAGAATCATGCATTTGCATCTAAGAGTTAAGAAGTGTTTTCTTTTGCCAGAGTAAGGGTGTATTTTCTTACTTTGGTGGCAGGTTAGGAGCAGAGCAGGCTTGGCAGAGCAGAGCAAGACAATAGCAGGAAGCAAGAGAAGCATAAGAGAAATGCAAAAGAGAAATGTTGAGTTACAGTTGGAAAAGTTGGATGAGAATTGTCAATCTCGATTGGCAAAAGATGGACGACCGATGCCTGGTCAAGTAGCCGTTGGTCAAAGTACACGTTAACCCTAAAATTCAAAAGAAGGATACGATGATAACATGCCTATCTTGGTGTGTAACTAACATTCAAGTTTCAAACCCAATCTATGGTTTCCACGCGTGCCTATTTAAAGAGAGTCGATCCATGAGCCAAAGAGGTTGCACCATGGTGAAAGAGGAAGCTAGAAGGCAAACGTGGTTTAACTAGGCTAAGACTGAGAGCTCTGGATTCATTGAAGGGATGCATCGATGGATCTCATTCTTTGTCCATTTTTCTTTATTTTTATTTTCTTTAAAATGGTGATGTTAAGAAACGATGATTTGTGGATGGACCCCCTATCCATAAACTAATTCTTTTAAGTTGGTTGGGGATGCTTTTGCGATGAACACTCAGTTAGTTTTTAGTTTTTAATAATTGAATGCTTTGGTATTTTTTGCCTATTTGCTAGTGCTTTATTTTCTTAAATTCTTTGTCAGACAACAGTTGGCATTGCATGCATATTATTCCTTACTATCTTAACAGACTTAAGGGATAATGATTAATTGCCAGGTACTAAGGAGAGAAACTTCGACAGAAGATGTTCAAGTGGATGACCTTACTTCAGAAGTGAATCTACTGCTTAGGAGTAAAGATTAAAACTTCATCAAGTTAATTTATGATGAAAAACATCACTATAGACATATGAGGGTTAATCGCGATTATCTTAGGGTGTTGCTATCGACAAAGACAATACTAACCTTAAAGTATGTTCGACAATAAAACCAATGCTAAAAATTATTAACTACTGTCTTAACTAGTGTAAAATCCAGGCATCTCTTGCCAACGCTTGCCATCCATTTGAATACATTTATTTGTCAACCTATCTGTACTTTCTTTGCATCTTTCTTAATTTATTTTCTAAAATCAAAATCCAAGATCCCATTCAAACTCATTTGTTCCCATTAACAAGTAAAATATTGTGGCATTTAACTCTTGGACATCCCTGTGGATACGATACTCAGCTTACTATTGTATTACTTGCTGACCGTGTATACTTGCACGCAAAAATACCTACTCTTGGCATCATTTCCCTGCCTATATACGTTAATTCATCAATTAAGGTTGTGGTTATTACTATCAATAATGAATTTAAGATAATGAGATTATTTTAAATTATATTGTTAGAGATTATTTATTTAAATTTAAAGAAGTTAAATTCGTATTCTTGTGATAGAATATTTTATTTGTTTTTATTATTTTTAGAAAAATAATATAAATAAATAATATTATTAAATAATTTCATTATCTAAATTTGGTTGGATTTAAATTCCTTATCGGATAAGGAATCTATTTTAGAATATATTGTTTATTTAGAGTAAATAAATAATATTAAATAAATTAAGTTATCTAGATTTGGTTGGATTTGAATTCCTTATCAGATAAAGGAATTTATTTTAAATTATAATTTAGTTAAAAGGGTTTTAATTAAATTTTAATAATGAACTCAAACTAACCCTAATCAAGTCATATATATATGTATGTATGCCAAGGATTTTTGATGACTTGAGTTTTTTTGACTAGCCACCAAAAAACCACAAAAACTCTGATTTTCGAAATCTAAGAGGAACTAGCATACTAATAGTCGTTCGTCGTCCATTCGCGTGCGAATACTTGTAGAGGGCAGTCGCCTTTTAGAAAGGCAGCGCCTCAGCACAACAAGATTACTGAATCTTATATCGAGGTAATCTTATAATTATCTTTGTCATTCGTTAATATGATTCATGAGATCTTGGAAATTTTCGTAGGATATTTTTCTGCTATGTTTATTTGCTTGATTAGATCAGTTTAATTTCCTATGGAACCCTTCAGACATATGTACTTAAAGTATGATATGTTGTATTTTGAGGTTTGAAAAGCTTGTATGAAGAGTTCTCTTTGATTTATGATATAAGTAAAGAGGTGGATTAATGAAACTGTTTTGTGATGACTAATTGGTAATGTTTTAAGTAATTGTTTGTGTATGTTTAAAGTTGGAAATACAGTCCAATATGTGCAGTTTTGAATAATGAAATGCATGCTGTTTTGTATGCTGTAATGCAGAATTTTAAATAATGCAGTATATTAAATGATGTAAAGTTGTAACATGATTGAAGTAGTCATAAAAAGAGGGTATAAAGCAGTCTTATATTGTATGTTATACAGTCTAACTAATGTTAGCTAGTATACTATAAATTGCATTAATGGATGCTTTGTGATTATGAAATTTGATTGCTAATACTTAGCATGATTGTCTTTTGCGGTACATACATATTAATGGAAGGTGTCTAAGAAAATAAAGCCTATAGAAAGGAATAGATTAAGGCCAACTAAGATTAGTGGATTGGAATATCTCGTAACTTTGGGATATCAGGTGAGTGTAGTTGAATTTGTCTCGAATGACACGACGTTATTCCGATCTTTGTTTCTATGATATGTTATGTTTAATTCATGAGCATATGCATATGGCTTACATAGAGCACAATGTGGGAATACATTCATAGCATGGCATCTTTGATAAGTCTTTTGGTTATGTTTGCATTACATATGCATCTTGTTCCTTGCTATGCTATATTTTGTAATGGAATATTATATATTTTTTGTTATAAAGCTTTGAAGCTAACTTTTGACCTATAATGCCATAAGATTCTAATAAAGGAATTCAATCTCAATGTTATAAGCTCTTGAATTCTTAAGACCTAAGGAGCTAAAAGCTCATATTTTGTCTTAAGATTGCTCACCCAATGTTAAAGCATAAAATGTATAAGTTGCCTATACATTGGAAGCCTTTGGACACTTTGGCATGGTACTTGGTATATTGGGACTATGGTCCACGGGCTACGACTCAAGGGTTACGACCCCATATCGTGATATATTGGCGATAGTAGAAGGTAACATGAGAGGTGATAGAGGAGAAAAGGAGATTGATTGATATATTTTAACAATAGCCATTGCATTGTGCTATGTGTAACAAAGACCAATACGGTCAAACACGGACCAATGCTACCTATGTCCAAATGTGATCCAAGGAAAATATTCTAAAAGATATGAACTTAGATACGAACTCAGATAAGAACTTTGAAAGAACCCCGATAAGCTTTGAATAAGATATGAAACCCTTAAGGCTTTGAATAAGACTGTAGATAAAGCTTTCATAAGACAAACTAAGTATAAAATAAGATTAAGACTTAAGTATACTTTTGGTATTATATGCTTTGTTTGCTTTGAATGGTGTCATTCATTACCATTAACATTATGCTATGATGTCATATGGTCACTACCTCACTTATGCTATAAAAGCCTAATGCATTCATCCCCAAACATTTTCAGGGTATAAAAGCTTCTAAGGACAGATCACGGTTGGAAGTTGCAAGTTACTCCTCTAATCATCCGAGTAATGTTTATGCTTTTCCTTGAAACTCCTAGAATGGTGGCATATCATCATGTAGTTATAATTCGTATATGATAGTATTTTTTTAATACAATGCTTAGATAACATTGCTGGATTGTAAGAGTATTTAAGTAATCAACTTTGGTACAAGATCTTTGATAATATTATTTATGCGATGTTGGTTTGGATCTTAATTACTCATGTGTAGAAATGTATGATCTAAATCAAATTTTAAGTGATTTGGTATAATTAAATGGCATTGCAATGATTGTGTCTTAAACTTACGTATGCTTAGAGATCAAACAAATGTATTATATTTTGATTGCTATGAAAAATGTTATGATATGTTTGTCAATCTGATAGTTAAGATTGCAATGTTTCTAAAGAGTGTTTTGATATATGTATATATGAACATGATGAATGGACTAAACATGGTTTGACAAGTACATTTGGATATGACTTTGTAAATAGTGTTTGTACTGCAAAAGTGCTATGAATGTCTTTGATAAGTTTTTAAAAAAATTGGTACGCAACCCAATCTTGTATAAGTTAATAAATTCAATAGTATGATTTATGTTTTCGAATTCTTTTTTCTCTATTTTGTTTCATGGTGACATCCGTTTGCTCGAATTCCTTCTAGACCGGGTTTAGGGTGTTACATTTAAAGTATAGTTAAAGCAAGATTTATAATGGAAATAGATTTATGATTTTATAATTTTAAATTAAATTGGATATTTTTTTCCTTTTCACATTTATTTTAATAATTTCATATATATAATATTGAATTGAGTTCTTTAACTTATATGAATATTTTAATTTTTTATTGAATATTGAATCGAGTTCTTTAATTTATATGAAAAAATTTAACAAACTCATATCACATTTTTACTTCTTTTTTTCCTAACGTTTACAACATTATAATATATATATAAAAGAGTGCAATTCATATCACTTTGGGTTATTTGGGGCAGCGGTAAAGGCATAGAGATTTCCCCTAAAGGAGGTCACTAGTTTAATCCCCACCAAGACCATTCATTTCACTTTAATTTTTCTTTAACCAGGTGGTGATGCGTGTCATCACCTCCACAACAAGGCCATGCATTTCACTTTAATTTTTTTTAACTAGGTGGTGACACGTATTATCACTTGATCAGAAGAAAATAAATATATTATATCAAATATTAAATTCTAATTTAATTCCCCAATTAGATGGTGACATGTGTCACAATCCGATTGGATGATTAAATTTATTTTTATATTAAAATTAGAAATAAATTGATTGTATGTGTAAGTATGGAGGTCTAAATGTGTAACTATACCGATTTTCGTTAACTGTCACGTCACCATTTTTGTTAAAAATTGATGGCAAGTGACTTGATTAGGACCAATTTAAAAATTTAGTGATGTGATTGTCCATTTTTTTAGTTAAGTGGTCAAAATAAGACATACCCTATAATTAAGAGGTCACACAAATAGTTTACCAAATTTTAATCCTACTAAAATACTTTGCATCAACCTATTTAAGCACACCTTTGTTCACATTTTAGAAATAGAAATATAACAGAAATACTTTTGCTCTCTATCAAAACCTACTTTATCTATACTATACTCCTAATAAATAAACGATGGATGAGAATTTTAGAATCCATCTGAACCCACCTCAATCATTAACGACTGTCATCCTAAAATATTAAGTGCAAGAGGATAATTTCTCCTTTCTTGATCTTCAATAAAAGGAATTTTTTTCACCTTTCTCAACAAGTCTTTCGAACAATTTTTTACCACATAAGGCCATGACCACCGTGTTGGCTCCCTAAACCGTTTGCGAACACCATAAACCACCACCCCTCCCATAATACATAGGCTGATGTCAAATTTTCAAGGACTATTGTATTGATTTAAAATTTACACAACAAAATAATTGTTGAACATAAAACTAAAAATACCTACAATTTTGAATATATATTCTCTTACCTTTATTTAAAATAAATGTGAGATACAAATATGTATTATACTACTAGGCTTAATTTTTAAGGTTTTTCTCCCACATAATTATTTAATTATATTCTCGTTTCTGTATTTTAAAAGGCTTAGATATACTTTTGGTATCTACAGTAGGCACAATATCTTAATTAAGTTGGTACTTAATGAATTTTTCTCTCAAATTGGTACTCGAACTAGGTACCTTCTCCAAAGTTGGTACCTAAAGAATTTTTACTCTCAAGTTTGTACTTGAACTAGACATTTTTTTCTAAATTGATACCAGAACTTATACATTTGATCAATTTGGTCCTAATTCGAAAAAAATCAATCAATTTAACCCTATATATTTAAAAATTCTATCAATTTACTCTTTGTTATTATCCTAAATTATTTTTTTTCTCCCAGAAATGTTATATTACCTTCTGATATAATAAAAGTTTAACAATAACTTATTGTTTTATCGTAGAATGCAGTTATCCAATTGTTGCTTGGATCCGATAGACTCGTTTGGTTTGACAGTATAGTGAAAAATTGACTAAATTGATATAATTTTTAAATATGAAGGGTCGAATTTATTGAATTATTTTGAATTAGGATCAAACTGATAGAATGTATAAGTTTTGGGACTAAAATTGTTATTAAAAATACTAATATAGTGATTGAAATTAAAGTTCGGATACCAACTTGGGAGAAAAAAATCATTAGGCACTAACTTGGGGAAAGTACCTAGTTTAGGTACCAACTTGAGAACAAAAATTTTTTAGGTATCAACTTAGGAGAAGGTGTCTAGTTCAAGTACCAAATGTATATTTAAACCTTTTAACATGGTCGAATAATGTTTTAAAAAAACATGTCCTGTATAATTACCAACTTGAGAACAAAAATTCTTTAGGTACCAACTTGAGAACAAAAATTCTTTAGGTGTCAACTTGGGAGAAGGTGTCTAGTTCAAGTACCAAATGTATATTTAAACCTTTTAACATGGTCAAATAATGTTTAAAAAAAAAACATGTCCTGGATAATTACTTGTCAAAGGGATGATGTTTATCCTAGGAGACACGGGTTCAAATCGCTTTGTCTACAAGGTGTTGCGCATTGTCAAATAGTTAAAAATATGTATGAACAGATACTACCTTGTAATCACATTTGGATCATTCAAAAAAATAATTACTTGTCATTTCCTTTCCCCTTCTATTATGCCAGAAGAAAAGAAGGAACTTATTATAGATGGTTTGAGTGTTTCTTATAAACTGGGTTGGTAGTTTATAAGTAGTATAAATATAAATGCCATATTTACATGATTTTGGCATTATAGGCACAGAGGGTGTGGATTCCTATTGCGCACATTGTTTTCTGGTAAGCTTTCATTAAAGTCTTGAACCGTCTGGTGCAGCTGGATGTATATTTTGCGACAGTCAAACGCATGTGCATCCCATTAAACAACGATTTTCATGTGATTGCCCATATTTTTTCTATTCTATGTTGTGTTTGGATGGAAAGAAAATGGGTTGGAAAATGAGACCTTACATTTAACAAGTCTGTTTAGTTCTATGGTTTAAAGATAGGAAAGAGTATTTTTTGGTTTAAACACAAAAGACCGGCTAAATTTAAATATCGGAGTGAATTATAATGTTTTGATGGAACAACTGAATTGAAAAGATTGTTCAGGCTCTATAACTACAATCCCCGATCCAAAATAATACATGACCCGAATTAGTCATACCAATAAATTAGATGCAATTGGTTATAAAAAGACTCAAAACTTTAAACAAAGTTTTTTTGTATGCATTTTTAGCTATTTTTACAGTAATTTAAGTATCTTTAATTTTTTTAAATGTATATTTATTTTTAAGTTTAATTTAAATCAATCAATTCCGTCAAATAATTTAATATGATTTCTTGTTTGAAATTTTATTAACAAGTAACACTTTTCTTTTACATTTAAAAAAAAAATCAATTAATCAGGTTAGTTTGGGTGACATCTTTACCGATACAACAAATAAGTGATCGTGCGATTAAATATGCTTAAGCGTTTTATATTTTTAGATTTAAAGTTCGAGAGAGAATCTATTAATATAAACATCGTATAAAAAACATATGTTCAAAATTTGTCCCTAAAAACACAATTTATATACTATATCATCAAATGTCTTGTTTTTTCTTTTTAAAAAAAGCTCATAGTATAGCAACCTTTGATATAATTTAAAAAAACACACTGGAAAATATCTTCGTTTTTGAGCTGAAAAAGCATCAGTTGATTGAGACGATGTTTATACAGTGATAGGGGCTAAACTCTTGGTTGAAACTGAAGCATGGGAGCCAACACCATTACTGTATTCATCGTGTCTCTTCGACGGCGCGGAAGGAGGAAGCGGAAAACCTTTGGTGAGAAGCCTACCCACCGGACCTTTGTTAAAGCTCCGAGTGAAGGAACCTTTGGTGTATTCATCTTCCCGTTTGTTTCCGAGGCTTAAATCATGGAGTCTGTTTGAAGCTCCATTGGTTCCGGGAAGCTGAAGAAGAAAGAGCGAGAGAAACAAAAGAAAAATGGTCAGAATAATCCGTCTGGAAGACATCGAAATGAAACAAAAAGTTATGTAATCATGTTTTTTTTTTGGATTTTTATAATGGGAATAAGGAGAGAGAAGTCAAAGGAGATTCGATTTTGATTAGGGAATGGAAATTACAAATAAAAAATAATAGGGTAAACTACATTATTAGTCACCTAACTATGGTTTATTTCCTATTTTGGTCACTAAACTATTTTTTTTAGCAAAAAATCACTACGTTATGTTTCCTTCCTATTTTGGTCACCGAACTATTTTTTGGCAAAAACATCACTAACGTTATGTTTCTTTCTTATTTTGGTCACCAACTGTTAAAATCTTAACGGTTTTACTGACGTGGAATTTTATTTTATTTTTTTAATTTTCTATGTCATTTCTTCTCTCTCCTCGTAAGCAATATATGTTATTTTTATTTAAACTAACAGGATGGTGACACGTGTTACTGCCTATTAGTGGAATAAAATGAATGAAAAATTAAGCCTCTTATGCAGCCAGAAAGATTCGACTAATAGGCAATTACACGTGTCACCATCCTATTAGGCAGTTATACGTGTCACCATCTCTCTGGCTGCATAAGGGCCTTGATTTGTCATTCCTTTTATTCCACTAATAGGCAATGACAATTGTCACCATCTTGTTAGTTTGAATAAAAATATTATAAAATAACATATATTGCTTACAAGGAGAGAGAAGAAATGACATGAAAAATAAAAAAAATAAAAAATAAAATTCCACGTCATCAAAACCGTTAAGTTTTTAATCGCCGGTGGCCAAAATAAGAATAAAACATAACGTTAGTGATATTTTTGCCAAAAAAAGAAATAGTTCAGTGACTACTGGTGTAGTTTACCCAAAATAATATTTGAACCAAAGAAAAAGGCAAAAAACAGGAAAGAAAAAAGAGTTGATTTAATGTGGGAATTAAGTACAGGTGATAGGGGACAAACTGCAGCATTAATGAGGGAGAATCGGCCTTGATATTTTTAATCAGAGAAAGAGTTACTTCGAAATTCTAACTTCATTTCAGTGTTCACTGATTCGGTAATAAAGTGGAAATCTCAATAAATAAGAAACAAAATATGCAAGATAGAAAAAATTCATTAAACTTGTTTTTTAAGTAAAGGGCATCATTAAAAACCCTTTTTAATTTTAGGCTTAAATAAAAAAAATAACTCTTAAATTTTTTTTCTTCTGCTTTTAGCTTTTAAATTATGATTTGAACAAAATAGAGTCTTAAATTATCATTTTTAATCACTTTAAGTCTCTAAACTATGATTTGGGCAAAAAAAGCCCTTAAACATTTTGCCCAAATCATAGTTTAAGGGCTAAAAAGCAAAAAAAAAACATAATTTAAAGACTTTTTGGTTTAAGCCTTAATTTTAAGGAAAAAACTTTGATACACAGGTCGTGAAAACTTTAGTTTACAGGTGCCTTTTAGTTTTAAGTGTTAGAGTTTTAGTTTAGGGTTTAAGGTTTAGGGGTTTGGGTTGTAGGGTTTAAATTTAAGGTTAGTGTTTAGAATTTAGGGTTTAGAGTGTGGGGTTTAGTTTTTTAAGATTAGAGTTAGGAATTTAGAGTTAGGAATTTAGGGTTTAGAGTGTATTAAAGTTTTACCCTAATTTTAAATAGAAAGAAAATAGTACCCGATTTTATTAATCACAAGGATAAATGCAGTACAAAATTTACCGGGAACAAGGGTTCAAACCCACACAACAGCACCCAAATCAGTACAAAGCTCCTCCCAATATCTTTCAACAAAAAAACTCCTCCCAATAATTTAAACTACACTGCATACAATTACACCAGATTGTGCTCAATCCTCAAACCATAGCAAGTCAACAGACCTATCCACACCTTCCCGTGCAAGATTGTGGGCGATACAGTTTGCTTCTCTGTAAGCAAAGGAAATGTGCCATGGAGGATTATCACAAAGGTCCCTGCACTTTAAAATAACATCAGAGAAGGCCGCCGGGAAAGGACCACTTTGGTTGAGCCATTGGACCGCCATCGAACAATCAGATTCTACGATCAAAGACGGATCCATATTCTATTTAGATGCAGAGAAGATTACGCATGCTTCCAAAATAGCAGACAGTTCAGTCCCGGTCGGATCAATCATACCAATATATTTAGAAAATCTAATCAAATATTTATCATTGTGGTTCCGGAAAACGCCACCAATACCACCAACACCATAACTGTCGGTCACCGTGGCGTCAACATTAAATTTGAAAGAACCGATAGGTAGAGCCACCAAGAATCAAAAAGAGGCCTAGATGGCTTAGCAGTTGGCACCCCCACATAAATTAGGATGGCGAACGAAATCTAAGATTGAGGGAAAAAGATTATACCATTTACATTTGCACCAATACCCGATTCTTGTAACAGCTGTATCAAACAAGTGATCTTCATTTACAACTTTCTTATTGAATATGATCTCATTTCTACACAACCAAATTGACCAGACGAAACTAAAAAAATCAATGTTCCATACAGACTTCATCGAAGGTTTGATAGGTCGATTCTCCCACATCAACAACAACAAAAAAAAAGCTTTAGAGTTTCCGACATGATCAAGTGAATATTCCAAATAGCACACCACTTATGTCAAACTTTTCAAGTGATCTCACAGTGGCATAACAAATGGACCACCGATTCAGGATCCTTGGCACAAAAAAAACACATGCACTCTCCTAGACCCGATATGCCTCGCTTAGCAAGCTCCCCTAAAGTGGAGATTTTATTTTGGACTGCTTTCCACAGAAAGACTTCAACTTTCGGAGGTGCAAGGTTCTGCCAAACGAGCTTCCAAATTCTATCAGCGGTATAACCAACAACCGAAACAGAGGCACAATAATCCTTTGCCTTATAGCATCCACTCGAAGTACCACTCCATTTCAAACTGTCATTAGCCCTATTTCCTTCGTAGCACGAACCAAGATGCAAAGAAATTCATCCCACAATTTATTTTCCCACGTAAATAGATCCCTTCTTAATTCAATATTCCAAGTCCACGCACCTGAAATATTAGTACCAAAATTACGGACCTTACCTGTTTTTTTAACTGCAATATTATAAACTTTTGGAAATGCAACTTTAAGAGCTGGACCTCAGTCCAGAAATCTTTCCAAAATTTAATCGATCTGCCATCACCAAGAACAAAACGAAAGTTGTTAGTGAAAAAATCATTAAGATTTGATAACGGCTGTGTAATGTTCCTCCAAACCCATGACAGTTTTCTTCTTAACAAATTGCAAGACAACAGACTGTTAACAGGATAACCATATTTGGCATCAATAATTTTACGCCAAAGGCTATCGGTCTCATTGCTAAACCTCCACACCCACTTATTGAGAAGAACACGATTTTTCAGCTTCATATCAAAGAATCTCAAGCCTCCGAACTCTTTGGGTCTAATTAGATTGTTCCATTTAATCCAGTGAATAGGCCGATCAACATTAGGACCCCAGATAAACTTCGTGATGCTTTTATTAAGACTCTCAGCTACGGCCACAGGCATTTAGAAAATTCCCAGGAAATAGGAATTTTTCATCTCCTTCTTTGATTCCACCATTTTCGAATGCTTTGGTTTAGTCAAAACTCATTAAACTTCTTCAAATCAAGTTGTGGTTTAAACAACCCGATAGCTTAGCTTGAATTTAGTGGAAGAATCCATTGAACTAGTATTTGATTACTTAGGAGGGAGGGTAAAGATTCCATGAACCTAAGCTACCATATTTACTTTATATTTGAGCTCAGATCATGATAATGATTTATGTTTATTTGTATATAGTGTTTTTGAAAGTTCAAATTTAAATGAGTATAGCTGTGATTACGTTAGTTTGGTTATTGGTATTGCAGTTTATGTTAGATTCATTGTTACGAAAAGGAGCGGATCTAAAAATTTAAGCATACTAGTTCATCGATCGACAATAAATAAAATTGCTTGTAAGTCAAGTGTAAGTTGAATAAGTCACCAAAAGCTATATTTAAAAGTCATGGAAAAATCAAATTATAAACTACTAGTACATAAAAATGATTACAAGTAAACTTAATTTTTTGAAGAAAAAATTAAACCAAAGAAAAAATAATTGTCACACCCCGAATTTAGGACTTGAACTTTTGAGGTTAAAGGGATGAATTGTGAAATTAAAACTAAATTGGGTTGTTTGCAAAGGTTTGAAGGTCATGTTGTGATTTTTAAGAGTTTCAAGGTAAAACAATAATCTTTAAAAATCTTGTACCGTTTCTAAAAACCCTAATAAGCTCAGTGACTTGCTACTCAATTTACCCATTAAGAGGGGTATATATTTTATTTTCAGCTAACTTTTGCATTTTTCATTTCTAATAGCCGCCCAAAACCGGCAACCCCTCTCTCTCCTGCCTTTATTTCTTTCTTTTTCGTATTTCTTTCGCTTCAACCATCGTGAACCATCGTTCACTATGTTTTTTTTAGTTTAGGTTTAAAAATTCAGTCACTCTCCAATGAAATTTTCGTCTCTCTGTTGTTTATTAGTTTGAAATCCCTAGATGAGTTGGCATTTTTGTTTTGCAAAACTTCTTATGTCGTTGAAGCAGTGGTAGTGTTAAGATTATCATATAGTGGGTTAGAGTAGACTTTAGGGTATGAGGATTCTCATACATCTATAATATAAATATTGTTGACCTCATACCCAAACAAATTATATGGGGTCAATTCTAATATTTCCATGAAAAATGGTACACTAACTCTTTAAAAACCTCATTTAACTATTTGAAAATCCTATGCCACAACAAATCAAGTGAGATCAATTGACCCCCTAAACTACATATGGCTCCGCCGCTGGCATGAACTCATGATGTTGAGTGCTTGAAGCTGAAAGAACATTTTTTTAGTGGTAGGTTACTTGATTTAGGAGGCACAATGATATATTCGCCCCTGGTTATGATATGCTATAATTGCTATATGAATGTGTAAATGAGCTTCCGAGCTACCATTTGAATAATCGAGGAATGTGATTTGTAACCGAAACGACGTTGGTGATGTAATTGATGTGTTCGATAATATCTAAGGTATGAACATATGCTGAATGATGTGTTCAGCTGTGTCATGTGATAAATACATAGTATGTTGATTAAATAGACCACTGATTATCTTATTATTGTTACAAATATAGGTTACATGTCATAAGCTCAATTCTAACGCTTACGATAACACTTTTGGGCATTGAGTTATGTGGGTGCTTGTGATAATGATGTTGCCTTTGAGCATTGTGGTGGCTATTAAGCCCTTTCGTTGTTGTCTTCGAGCGTAGTGGATTTGATAGTGTTTAGGAAACCACTAGGTTAAACTCATGGAGATAGAGCATTAAAACATGAAAGCCCGAATAGCTTGAAGAAGTAGCAAATTATTACTTTAAATGTACTTTATTTTTCGTAGAAACCTAACAATTATCGTCAAAATCTCATTGTCTCTATCTAACTAGACGCAAAAGTATTGATGTAGGAAAGGTTATTGAAAAAAGTAATCTTGCAGGCTGCTTCGTTAACTAGGAGTGAGCACTCATCGAGCCGAGTTAAAAAAATTTGAGTTAGTCGAGTTGAGGAGTCCTATTTTATAACTCAAACTTTATTCGAAATTTTTCGAGTTGAGTTTATGAAATTTAAGTCGGGTTGTTTAAGTTTCTTTTTAAATTTAATTATAAACATTTATAATGTTATTGTACTAATTAGTTACAATTTAAACGGCTTTCTATAACCGTACACAATACACATATATTTCTTCATATTTTTCATATGTGATATATGTATCAAACAGAATTGAGGGACTCGACTCGAACTTGAAAATCTACTAATTACTAAAAAAATCTAAGTTATTCAAATTTTTATTTTATAGCTCAAACTTTATTTGAAATTAATTTTTATTTTATAACTCAAAGTTTATTTAAAAAAATTTCGAGTCGAGTTTATGAAATTTCAATTCGAATCAAGACGAGTTGAGTTTTTTTGTGTCGAATCAAGATGAAAATTTGATTTTTTTGAGTCGACTTTTGCTCACCCCTACTGTTAACGGTTTTGATTGCATCATCAAACTACTACAAATGAGGATCTAACCATATTAGACCTTTTACCTTTCTTGATTAGAGGATGTGACGTGATGATCACTACACATAGGGGTGAGCATTCGATCGAGTCGAGTCGAGTAAAAAAAATTTGAGTTATTCAGGTTGACAAGTACTATTTTATGACTCAAACATTATTTGATTTTTTTATTTGAGTCGAGTTTCTGTAAAAAATTGTAATTACTTATATTATTATAGTACGTATTGATTGTAATTTAAATGACTTTTTCTAATCATATAAGGTATACATATATATATATTCATATTCATTTTTACATGTGTGAGTAAGATTTGTAATGTTATTTAATAAACAATATCATCTAAAATTTTAAACTATATTTCTAATGGTCTTTTTAAAAAAGAAAGTTTTGATGATAATGCAACACCCCGGTTTTGGGTCTAGGAGTTTTCCTAGTGATTTAGACAGTCTGCTGGATCGAGATTAGAGATTCGAGTCAGATTCAGGATTAAAATCAGAATAAATATTTTGGTGCGAGAAAAATATGGGAAAAATATCTAAAAGTCCTTATTTGATATATAGATATTTTTGGTAAAGTCAATTTTGGAAAATGGAATTTGGACATTTTGGCTAGTGACCAAAATGCAACTGTTTTTAATGACTATTTTGAAAAAGGGTCAAATCCTAGTATCTTTAAGGAGCTATTTTACCAAAACTTTAATATCAGATTTTCCTCTCATTTAGGATTATTTTAAAAGAGTTTTAATTGGGTAATTAAAAGGAGGATTAACAAAAAAGGATTAACAAAAAGTAGTTATTTTCTTAAAATAAAAAATTTACGTAACTTTTCCTCCCAAACTTTTCTCTCAAAGTTCTTTAGCCAAACACTCACTTTTTCATCAAAAATCGGAGGTAACACTCCTGATTTCTTAAATTCTGGTTTCTTAATTGATTCTTCAATCCTGCTTTGCAAAAAACTCATTGAATTTCTTTTTTTCAAGATTAAAACATCCAATTGAGAGGGAAATCACCGATTAGAGGTAAGGTTCGTTCTTCTCCTCTAATGAATGGTTATTTATTGAAATTCCCAAGTATTTGATCATTGTTTAATGTTTTCTAATGAGTTTTGATGAGTTAATTGTGGAAATTGTTTAAATCAAGGTTTAATTGATGAGATTAAGTGATTTTCGTTTTGGATCTATTTTTCTGGGTTCTTGATTGGTTATAATCATGATTTTTGATGTTTTATAATATTTATAAATTGGTTGTGACATTGGAATCCCGAAACCATGTGTATCTTTAATTTTCTAGGTTGCTAGTTATGTGTTTTTGAGGAGTTGTGGTGGTTGATTGAATGTTGGAGACATAGGGATGTTTGAGATGTGTTTTTAGATGTTAATTGATATTAGTTGATAGTTGAGATCCATAGGTTGTGGCTGGGTAAAGTTTATGAGTTGTTTGGTGATGCATTCGGTTTGTATGGAAGGGTAAATGTTGAGGATTATTGCAATTTGATGTTGGTGGGTTGTAAATGTATTTTGATGTGTTAGAACCTCTGTTTTGTGATGGTTAAAAATCGGGGAGGTTGTTTCTCAAGCTTAAACGGACGTTTCAAAAGCTTTGGAGGCGTGTTTATCGTATCGGCAAGTGAGGCCTTGCTTGTCGATGAGTGAAAACGTGTTTTCATCATTGCAAAGGTTTGAAAATTGTGTTTGAGAGTTTAGATCGAGCTTGAAATGCTGGTCTAAGCTCAGAAGTAAGTGAATGATGAATTCTCTCTCGAACTCGGTTTGACAATTGATTTTATGCACTTGTTTTAAAATGTCTAAGCTACTCACTGTATATGCATGTTTTGAGCATGATTTAATGCTGGAAATTGTTTTTAGAAAGATGATAATGCATTGTGAGGTAATGCAAGTGTTGATAATTTTTTGAGCATTATTTAATGTAAGGTTGATTGCATTGGTTTAATAATTTTGATGATGCATATGAAAACAATGAGTAAATGATAATGAAATGAATTATATTGGCAAGTGATGGTATGATAGGGTCATGGGATGTGAATCGGATGTAATTGGTCGACCATAGGATTTGATAGTTTACTATAAAAAGGTGTCTTGGATGTTGAGGGGTTTATACGGTGTACCGAATACTCCATCCAAGTACTCTAACGATTGAGGGGTTTATACGGTGTACCGAAGACTCTCGTTAGTAGACTATACATTTACCGATAAGTGATGTTGAGGGGTTTATATGGTGTGCTGAAAACTCCATCACGGGTTTCACAACAGTAGAGGGGTTTCTGTGTACCGAAAACTCCCGTTGGTGGGTCTTTTAGATACGGGTAGCTTGTATGTTAAGTATTGGGAGAACACTTGTTAAATCTGTGTATCCGATGTTATGTTATGATTGTAAAATGGAGTTGAGGAGGGATGTTCTGTAAAGTTGAGTTGTGGGGAATGATCACTTGTAAGCCAATATAATTATAGTGTGTCATGAGAGGGATGATATAATTTAATGTTAGTATAACATGTTTTTACTCTTTAAGCCTAGCATTGGTAGTATGCTTGGGAAAGCTTAAATCGAGGTTAGCAATTGAAATATTGTTATTAATTCATGAGATGAATTGTATATGTTTTAATGAGGATGTTTTGGAAGTGTTAAGTGCATTATTTTTTAAGGCATGATGTTGTATTGATGTTTTAAAAGTATTTTGGAAAACGGTTTGTGAATAAGATTGCAAATGGTTTTAAATACATTGATGATGTTTTGTTTTAAAGCACTCCTCTCTAAGCCTAGTGTGCTTACGCTCTCTTTTTCCTTTAATACAGAAAATTAGAGGTTGGAGGCAGCGAGCAAGCTAAGGGACATCCAAGGACTTGAATTTGCAAAGTATGAATACGAAATAGACTTGTAGTAATAATGGCAATGAGGTCGTGTGATTTTTTTAGGGTTTTTGATGAGCTCTCTGTTGTTGCAAGTTTTAATTGTTGTATTAGACTTGTAATATGTTTAAGTGATGGGGATATGGTTGGTTTGATGCTTTGGATGTGGACTAGGAAGCATCCCTCTAGATTTGGTTGATTGAGGATGCTAGATTGGCTTCTAGTGTAGCTATGCTGATGTTCAAGCATGTTTGTGATGCTATATGTTGGTTAGCTAGGTGTTAATAATGTTTGGAATGAGCCAAAGTGTCATATGTTAAACCTGAAGGTCATTACAGGCCTCTGCGTACCGGTACGGGTACCTCAAGGTTCGGTATGCGGGGTCTTGTAGAGGCTAAAACTGCTGAAAATAAGCTTAGCGTACCGATACGCCTAGTCAGTGTATCGGTACGCCTTGAAGGAAAACAGGTGATAGTGTCGGTACACGGGCTAGCGTATCGGAACACCTCTTCGTTATTAACAAGCCGTATCGATACGTGGGGTACCGTATCGATACGGGTTTTAGCTACTGGAATTTTTGAGGTTTTCAAATAAATAAGGGTATTAGTACGAGTTAACGTCATATTGGTACGGTGTGGTTAACATACCGTATCGATACGACATAGACGTGTATCGATACGGGAAACCGTTAAGTCTGTTAAGCCGTATCGATACAGGCTTGCCTGTATCGGTACGCAATGTTGATTTTGTGCTATTTGATGATGCTGAAGTTTAGAAATCTTGTGGTTTAGTCCTTGTTTGCCATGATTGAAATTAGTTGAGCTTGAATGATTGTTTTGGAATGGAAATTGACCTATGTGTATGTAATTGGATTCATTAAAGGTTGGTAATCTTAACCATGGAATTTGTCGGGAATTGATGCGATTTGCGTTATGGTCATTAAAGTGTTATATTGAGCAATTGTTTCCTGTTTTGTAATCTGATTAATATGAAGCGCTAAAGCTGAGTCATGTGCACATATGACCTTAATAAAATGCATCTAGACAAGAAAAAAATGGGTTCGATTCAGGATTTTGGATCGGGTTTACTTCGACAAACCTAATGTGGACCTTTTAGTCCGGTTTTGGCTAGGCCGGGCTAAGGGGGTTACAGATAAAGTATTGATGAGAGTATAATGAAGTCAAAAAAATTGATGAGAGGAAAAAATTTAAAAAAATTATAGTTGAAGGACCAAATTGAATAAAATAAAAGGTTAATGGATTAAATTGCAAAATATTTTTTTAAATATAAATTGAAGTTACATAGATATTATACCATGGTAGTGGAGCATGTGGATTAAATTTGGTCAAAATGAACTTAAAACGAAGGAAAAATTGAAGAAATAAAGAAATCATACAAAGTTGAGAGGCTAAATTGTAAAAATAGGAATTTTATTTTCAAAAATATGAATTGAAGTTAAATAAGTATTCTACATTAGTTTAGGAGCATGTGGTTCAAATTTGATAAAAAATGGACTTAAAATGAAGGAGGAATTGAAGAAAAAAAAGGAGATCAAGGACTAAATTGTAAACTCTGGTTTTTTAAGATGGGCAAACTCGAGCTCGAAATTTTCTCAACTCGAATAACTCGAAAGTGAAAAAAGATTTCTATTTTTTCGAGTCAAATTTTGCTTACCCCTAACTACATAGGCGTCAAACTATAACAAAAGTAGACAAAAACCACGTCACAAGAGAAGACGAACAAATACAACAAGATGTGCGAAAATATAAAACTCAAAACAAAATTTTTAATTATTTAATTTTTTTGACAAATTCTAATCCTAATTCTAATCTTAATCCTACTTAGAGGGGAGGGGAAGGGGAGACTCTAGAGGAAAGAATGAGTACTCTTGGTGGATCTAAAATTCACAACCTAAAGAAAATGAAGGAACATGAATGAGCAGCTTTGTCAAATAATAAAAAATAAAAATAAAAGAAAAAAATAAAAAAAATAAACCGATGACATTAAGGCCGCCGTAACATTACTTTCAGAGAAAAAAACTAGAGAAACTATTTTTCAAAAAGTTAAACCTGTAGGATTATCGAACATTACATTTTAACATAAATATTCAACACGCTACTATAGTTAAAATTTCAAAACATGTTCTCGCTCAAAGTTCCAACAGGTTAACAAAATTAAAGTGTTGAACATGTAAAATTATCATTCCTTCCACCACATTAACAAACTTATAACAATTTTAAAATATTATTAAATTATTCACCAACAATTACTTGTTTTAGTGGGATGATGTACTAAATTTCTTAAACAATGTCAGAAGTTCGAATTAAGGTATTATGAACTTAAAAAATTAGGTTGAAAGGATCGCCTTTATAATGAATTTAAAACTTAAAATAAAGTCATTTTTTTTGTTTAACTAGTGAATCGGTTCAACTGGTTTTATTTCCCGATTTTGAGTTGATCTAAATCAGTTCAATACTCCACTGATTCAACTAGAGGTTTCGGATTTGAGAGATTGTCGATTTTCGATCCGATCTGATTCCAATATCATTGGCATTGTAACATCAGGGAATTCAATGCTGTTTTGAGCTTAACGTGATGGTCTGCTTTCCAATCAAGAAATTCATCTGTGCTAAGTTTCCATAAATTGCAAAATCTTGGATCCAACTGAAAGTCAAGCATATTGTTGTATCAGAAACCTTAACGAAGGTATTCCCTGGCTTCAACTCGACATCGGCATCAGTGAAATGCACAGTAACATCAGGGAATTCAATGCTGTTTTGAGCTTCATAGCGTAAACTCAGACCCTGAGGATCTTCAACCTTTGTGGCATTAATGTGGCTGTCCACAAACGACTCAAGCTCCGTGTAAAAATCTGATGGGAGTAAAGTCAAAGAAGTGCCTGAATCAATCATTATGTTGCCTTCACCTGAACCAGTAGAAGAGCCTGTGAACTCAATTCTCTTGGTTCCAACACTGATGGCCTCAAGGGTTAAGTAGTAGAAAGTTGTCAGGGGATTTTTTAACCAATGGAGTTGAAACAACTCCAGGTACTGAAACTACTGCATTGGAACCAAACTTCATTTTGCTGGAATTCCATGTTTCCGAAATTGGCAACAAGCAGTAGGAGGATTTGCCTGCAATGGAAGTTCCCCATTGGGAAATCAGTGAAAGCTTACCACCTCCAAGGCCGATAATGCCAAAGGTTTTCTCATTGAATGTTCCATCGTTGTTGTGTCCACAACCGATGACTGTCTTAGGAACAGCCATGGGTCGACCAGTTGTTGAAGCCTAGGTGAGTGTATTGGCAGCAAGATCACCGTTTGAAAAGGACCCATCGCCGTAAGAGACTGAGTATTGGCAAGTGTTATCACTAGAACAAGAGCTTCCTCGGAGGCTGTCACATTGACTTGCATTGCAAGAAAGCTTCCTGTAAGTGGATGATTTGTTAGCGTCAAAAAGTGGAGCTTCTTGCTTGAAACATTGAGAACAAGGTTTGCATTGAGTCCATATAAGATCACTTCCTGTATCAGCTATTGCAACTACCTCAAAACCTGGGGTGCCAAGTGATATATTCATCAGATATTCACCGGAATTCACGACGATATCAGCTTCTGCTGCCTTTGTCGCGACAGAATTTGGCTTGAAGTGATTGACACGATCAAAGGAACGACGCAACGCATTGGTGACACGATCAGAGGTGGTATCGGAAGGATTGTAAAAGGGAGATTTAATGGAGTCACGGTGGATTAATTCAGCACGGAAACAACCACATTTAGCATGAATAAGGAAGGGAGTTGAGAGAGAGCAAGGATAGCTAAAACAGTAAGTGCCATTTGTAAGAAGAATATTGAGTCTAAAAAGTTGAGAGAATTGCAGGTTCGGGTGAGTATAAACTTGATGAACAGTGGATTTATTTTATAGTGTTGAAAGGGTAACTGAATCTAGACAGAAGAGAGTAAAATTAAAACGTAATAAATGGTTAAATGATATACAAAATACAATCAATTAATTTCCCTTTGAAGTGCAAAGTATGTGAATATATAATTATCCTAGGAAGATACACTTAACGTTCATTTCCTCTCCATTGAATATTTTTTAAATCTTGAGATTAAAGAAAATAATAATAACGTTTTATTTCTCTTGGTTAAGGGTTGTTTCAAATTTATTTGCTTCTGTGTCTGTAAATGACAATTGATCCCATACTCGAAGTTTTCCACTTCTCCCCCTTGATTGAGTCGACTCTATGATCCAAATACTTGAATAACTCATCCATGCTCTTATATGAACCTCGACCAGACCAATCTAGTGTTCCAAGCAGTTCCTTAAACAGTTTGTACGACAGCAAGTGTCCTAACCCTTGTAGATGGACTGAACTTAGAATAGTAGAGTCAATGATTCCCGGGCTTGATTTTATAACTTGGTCCACCAACTTAGAACATTGAATTTTAGACATGAAACCACAAGCTGATCGATACCCGAATCATTTTCTTGAATTTTACAACATTGAAACCATTACAGGTACCAAAACTTTTTGTTTCCCTCTCCATCTTTTTGCTTCCTTAACATCATGAGCTTCATTTTTGATGATTTTGAGAGCAGAGTTATAGTGTTACAGCATAGAGCAAGATGCTATATTTTTCCCTCTTCTCCTTAGCAAAAGGAGTTTTCTCCCTATTCAGTAAGTCTCTCAAGTTCTCTTCCCTTATACTAGAACATTTTTGTTTGTTATTAAAAACACTCACCATACTCTGAGCGCATACCACTACCAACTACATTTCTCGGATTAAATTAAATGATAAACCGATTATGATCATCAAAACCACCATATCTTATTATACACGAACAGCAATATAACAAGGTATGTCACAATGCTCTTGCATCAAATGGGAACTTGCAAAAGAGACTCAAATCTACTTAAGAAGAAAGAGACGTTACAAGCAATTAAAGCAAGGTATACCGGTACACGATATTGAGTATAGGTACGGGACTTTGCGTATCGGTACGAGCTTGGCCGTATCGGTACGAAATTTGACTACTTGAAATTTAGAAAACTTGGGGAAACAAAGAACGTATCGGTACACGTACGATCGTACTGGTACGGGCTGTTGGGTATCAGAACGAGGAAGACCGTACCGGTACTCAAAGTGTGTTTTTGGCACTTTAGCTATTTTGAGAGTATTTTAACTTGTCAAAACATTTTAAAAAGCTTTCAAACATAGGTTTTCAAGTTATTTGAACTTTGAATTATTTTTGCAAATTTGTTTAAGTCCAAAAACATTTTTCATTTAAGTTATATCAAAATCAAATATCTCAACAAAATGGTATAACAAGCAAGATTTACCATGAAGTAGGTAAAAGGAAAGCAAAGCATGGAGATAAAGTACTTCAATTGATAATTTAAAAATATAATATATACTACAAAACAATAATATTTTTTATTAACTATAAAACAAAAATATATAATAGATTTAATAAAACAAAAACCACATTTATCTATGTATAAGATAAATTATCAAGTTGTTATTTGTTTCTAAGCAAGAGATTTAATTTATTATTAAAAATGGTAAAACTTTGATATACAGTCTGTGTAAAATTAATTTTACACAAGCCTGTGTATTTACACTATAAAAACTCAAATCCTAAATTCTTAACTCTAACCCTAAAAAGCTAAACCCCACACTCTAAACCCTAAATTCTAAACACTAACCTTAAATTCTAAACCCTACAACCTAAACCCCTAAACCTTAACCCTAAATTAAAACCCTAACCCCTAAAACTAAAAAGCACACGTAAACTAAACAGCTTGTGTATTAAAGTTTTTTCCTATTAAAAAATAATTCCCTAAAATGATTGCTGAAAAAATAGATCTAGCCAACACTACAGTCAGCAATATAATTTAATACAATCTAAAAATAGATCTAGCAAAATAAAAAAAATCTAACTAACAACCACCAATATAAGCAAACACCTAGAGAACAAATACTATGACTAATAACTTACAGCCATGAAAAATGAAAAGCTACTAACTCAGCAACAAAATGAAAAAGCCAACAATAAAATGAAAAAGCTACTAACTCGACAGTTAAGTGAAAGTCTACTCAACAGTAAAATGAAAGCTAAGTCAACCACTCCTACACAAGCCAAATTAACACCTGAATAATCCTACGAGCCTTGCAAGAATCTCATATTGCATTAAGAGATCTCCACTTCTGGTTAATGAAAACACAACCAAAATAACATATCGAAACTAAGTTGAGGTTCAAACACATAACGCCTGAAAGTAAAATAAATAAATAAATAACAAGAGGTTGAAGGTCCTTATTAGCACACTGATTAGAAAGACATGGTAGTGTGATAATGGCAGTGGTCATGAAAAAGATCAAGGACGATCGGGAGTTGGTTGGTGGCTGAGAAATAATGGCGGTGTTGCTTGCTTGACGTGGAATAGAATTTTGAGTAAAATGTACAACAAAAAGTGAGAGATAAAAAATTATATACTCTTAATTAACAAAAAAGTTAAATTATTAGCGAGACCACCCAAACTTAATAAGGTTTAAACAAAAAGCACAAATATCGTGATGGACTTGAATATTGATAATAAGATAGGTATACAAGTAAATAGGAGTTAAGTATATATATTTTAAATTTTGTAAAATATTGGGGATTCTTGCAGATATTTTTTGGGATCCTCATGGTTATTTATACAGTTATAGTTTGGCTATCTCCACGGTTCAGATATAGCAATCCCCGTCCACGTCCCCACTTGAGCTCCGATGATATAACTTATCTTGTCCCCGTCTCTGTGGTTGAAAATTTCGGTTATTCCTCATCCCATCGGTACGGATCTACACATTTCTTGGATATTTCCCACCCAATTCCCACCCATAGTTATATGGTTTTATCTTTGTATACCCAAACAAACTATTATCTGTTGGACTATTTTGGATAAGCTCCCAACTAAAGAAAAGTTGTTGAAGATGGGGATTGTTGTAGAAAATTGTGGCTAGTGTGGTTCAAGCTGTGAAACATGGATCATCTATTCTTTGAAAGTTCTTGTTCAAAGGGTATTTGGAAAACATCTTAAGTATATGCAAAGTGAGCGGAGAGGTACTATGCTTTGAGGATGAGCTGTAATCACCTATTTCCGTCCGGCGTTCGCTTTTTATCGGCTTTGGTTTTAAAATTTCTTTTTGATTATTTAATTTAATTTGAAAAAACCCTGCCCGGTTTTGGAATTAAAAATGTGAAGTCGCCACCGATCATTTTAAAAATGGTAGACCGGACACCAAAATAAAACCAGAGATTAAAAAATTTGGGTCCGGTAGTCAGTTACGAATGGGGAAGGATTAGCACACCACACCGCCCAAAATTGGTACCTAGTCGATTATATAATGTCTTGATGTTGGAAATTACGAATTCGATTAAAATTTAAAATACGATTCTTAAATGCTGAAAATATTGAGAGAACCACGTCCCTATGTGCCCGGGGCACGATTTCTCGTTTTCTTAAAAAAATTTGAAGAAATCACATCCATGTACGCCCGGGATACAACTTCTCGAGGTTTTAAAAATAAAGAAATGATTTTTGAATTGTAAAACAAATGTGAAAACCGTATATGAATGCATGTAAAATACTAATATTTTATATTCTTATACATCTATATTTATATAATTTGTAAAAGTAACATATGTATTTTTAGATACATTAAAACATTTTAATATATTTAATTATAATTATATGTTAGATAATAAAATATCTATATGTACGTATGTAAAACATGAAAAAACATATTTTATTTTAAATAAAATATATTTGTTGCATATACTTAAAAATATATTATAACGTAATAAACAAAAACGGTATTTATATTTATACATATATTTATAATTATGTGTATTATAAAAACAAATACATATATTTAAAAACACATAAAATAATACATAACGAAAATATATATGTAACATAATAATATTGTAAAACTTTATTATATAAACATGTAATATATTATATAATAAGTAAATGATAAATATGCATATAATATATAAATAACATATATATACATGAATGTATACATATTGTATAATATACAAAAATATAATAAATAATAAGGTATCAAATATTACATAATATATACATATTATATACCATAATATATCATACATATATAATACATTTATAATAAATATATATATAAATAATACTGAAGGGACTGAAATAAAAAATAAAATAACAAAGCTAGAAAAAAAACATTAAAAAGGACGAAAAAGCAAAAAAAAAAGAATAAAAAAGGAAGAACTGGAAGCATAATTAACCCCTAACAATAACTGGAAACGGTAAAGAAGCTTGAGGGCTTAAAGGGTAATTTACCCAAAACCTGAAAAACGCAAATCCTACCCCTAGGTCCGAGTCTCCGCGGGTCGGGTCGCCTATACGGCGTCATTTTGAAGCCGGGGCAAAAACATAAGAAGGGTATTATTTTTTTATATTTTGAATGAAATAAAAAAAACCTAAAACGCAGATCTCACTCTTTCTTTTTTCTCCACACCCGATGGCGCGCCTCTCTTGCCTCAAAGGCGTCGTTCACCGACCTCTTGGCCTCACGACGATTACACGGCAGTCTCCAAGCGGCAAGGTATGATCTGATATCATTTTTTATTTTTTTATTCAAAATAAAAAATAAAACAAAACATGTTTGATTTCAAAAGAAACGAAGAAACTTTACCCTCAATCTTCTTATATTGATTTCGGATGTCATACAAAGATTTCCTTTTTTTACATATTTTTTTTGATTTCAAACTCCTCTAACTCTTTGATTTTTTTTGAACTCCAGCCCCCTATACATTTGCTTTTTGATTCGGTTTTATAACCGAATTTTTTTAATAAAAAACAACTACCCCATATTATTCTATTGTTGTAGATCTGGAGGATGGTGGGAGATCCAGATTTTATGGCGGATTTGCCAAGATTGGTTGGGTAGGATATGGTAGAGGGTAGGTTAGATTAGGATTTGATTTATTTATTTTTAGGGTTCAGTTTAGAGTTAATATATTTTAGGGTTATTGATTTTGGGTTTATTTTGGTTGATTTAGGGTTTCGGTAGTGTCATCACCGACGACGGCAGAAGAAGGCGATGGGAACAGTGGCAGATTGGGCGGCGGTGGCTAGGGTTAGGTCACAAAGGTTAGGGCTTTTTTTGTTCGGGTTATCGGATTTGAATTTGGGTTTGGTTCGGGTTGTGGTTTAGTTTGGGTAACCCAGATGAAATGGGTTATTACAGTTGCCTCTCTTTGCTCGTTGTTGTGTAACGGCAACGAAGCAAAGACTAAAAATGACCCATTTCATCCGATCTCGTTGGTCATCCCCTCTTGACGTATGTCTTCTCTCTTCGGTAGATCTTATTTATCTTCGATGCATGTCATCTTTATTGATTGATTGATCCACTTTGTCACTCTAGGGGAAGCTAAATCTTCAAAATATTGGGTTGTTTGCTGGGGGAAGCAAAATGAGAGCAACTTGTTGCTTTTCTTCTTCGGCACTGGTCTTCTGTCTTCAGTCTTGGGTAGGTCTTCGATCTTCACTCTTCGAGGATGTTGAGTTCTTCGATCAATCTACTCTTCTGCTTCCTAGGTTGAGACTTACCAAAGTACAATGATGCTCGGTCGAAAAAAAATGCCTTCTTACTCACCATTTTCTCTTTTTCTTTTTTTTGTTTTTTTGTTTGATTTTTTTTGTTGTAGCTTCATCTTCTGTTGAATGAATGACCCGCTCCATTAGAAGTTCAAGGAAATTGGGTCAGTCGTTGTAATTTTTGTCTGTTCCACTGCAACTTCAGGGATATGAGACAATGTAGCTTCAATATTTCCACTGCAACTTCAGGGAGACGACGTTGTTGTTGTGTCTATTCCACTGCAACTCCAGGGAGATGAACGACTGTAGCTTCAATCTTTTCACTGCAACTTTAGGGAGATAAAATTGATGCTGGATTCATTCCACTACAACTTCAGAGAAACAATGTTGGTGTTGTGTCCATTCCACTGCAACTTCATGGAGATGAACGGGTGTAGCTTCAATTTTTCCACTGCAACTTCAGGGAGATAAAATTGATGTTGGTTTCGTTCCACTGCAACTTCATGGAGACGATGTTGATTGGGTGTCCATTCCACTACAACTTCAGGGAGATGTGACTGGTATAGCTTCAATTTTCCACTGCAACTTCAGGGAGATAAAATTGATGCTGGATTCGTTCCACTGCAACTTTAGGGAGACGATGTTGGTGTTTTGTCTATTCCACTGCAACTCCAGGGAGATGAACGGCTAGTATAGCTTCAATTTGAATGTCTAAGGCCTTATTATGGGTTCGTGCCTTAGAGATGTTTTGAAAAAGGTTTTTTTTCAAGGCGTCCGTTCGGGTTTTCACCTTGTTGTTGTTTTTTTCTTCTTTTCATCTTTTCATCATCTTTTTTTTGTCTTTTTCTTCTTTTTTTTCTTCTTTTTTTTATTTTTTTCTTTTTCCCTTTTTTTATTTTTTCTTTTTTTTTCTTCAAACAAAATATTTCTTGATTACAACTGAAGTTTGCTCTGCTGTAGCTCCAGGGAAATAAACTAGGTCAGGTCCATTCCGCTACCTCCTCAGGGATATGAACTCGTCTTGGTTCTCATTCCGCTGCCACTCCAAGGAGATGAGATAAATGTGATGAAGTTTGTTCAATTGTTGCTTCAAAGAGACAAACTTTATGTCTGGTCCATTCCGCTGGCTCTTCAGGGAGATAAACTCATCTTGGTTCTCATTCTGCTGCCACTCCAGGGAGATGAGATAACTTGTTTCATCATTTTGGGTTTGTGCCTAGGATATTTTGAAAAGATCTCTCTTGCTCTCTCTTTTTTAAGGTGCCCTTTCAGGTTTTTACCTTGATTTTTTTCTCATCTTTTTTTCATCTTTCTCTCTCTCTCTTGAAAATTATTTCTTCTTTTTTCTTTCTTTTGATTTTTTTTGGTTTTTTTATTTATTTTTCTCTTTCTCTCTCCTTAAGTAATGATGGAAATAGGAAATTTATTTTGTTAAAAAAGATATCCTTATGAAAGGATAAAGTTTGCAAAAATATCCTTATGAAAGGACTGAGTTATGAAACTCGGTTTTTGAAAATATCTTTTTGGAAGGATTGAGTTATGAAACCCAATTTTAGAAATTATCCAAAAGTTTGGAAAATATCCTTATGGAAGGATTGAGTTATGGAACTCATTTTTGGAAATTATCCAAAAGTTTGGAAAAGATCCTTATGTAAGGATTGAGTTTTGAAAATTGTAATACCTGAATTTTGACCGGGCTTATTAATAAATATAAATAATATAAATATAATAAATACAATTGCCCAAACAAAAAAATAAAAGTAAAAAAAAACAGTCCATATACATAGTTTAAATATCTAGAACCCAAATATACAAAAAGCCTGTTTACATTCCCCAGCCTATTCACAATTAAATTCCCACTCAAATACACATTATCAGTTACAGGCCCAAACAAACACACTTTTGTTTGTTCACCCACCCAAATCAGCCACGTGGCACACCGCCATTGGCTCTCTTGTATTTCACCTGGATCAAGCCTTGCTGGAGAACATCAAATACACATTATCATTGATCTTTGACGTCAGCTTTATCCCCGCTATAAATAGAGAGATAAAGAAATTAATGACAACAGTAATAACAGAAATAATGACTTAATTATTACACTAATATGGAGGAAAGAGAAGAAGCCAGAGAGTTACCTGTGAAGCTGAGAGGTCGCCGGATGAGCTGAATAGATCATCGCTGGAGAACATCAAAGGTCGTCAGAAGGTAACTTCACATCCTTTTTTCCTGCAATAAAAATGAAATATTAGATTTAGTTTTGAAAACTAAAAAACAATAAGGAAAAGAATATAAAGGACGCCGTGAACTTATCTCGAAACCTTCAGAATGTGTTTAGAGCCGCCGTCAGAGAGTTTCTTTAGGTTTGTTGACAGAGTTAAAAATGATAGATGGTTCGGGTAGGTAGCTTAGGTGGCGAAGATGGGAGATTCTGTTGAATCGGGTCTTAGATCTAGGTTTAGGTAAAGAAATCGGGAAAAATAGAGGTTTTTGGGTATTTTAGGGTTCCGACGCGGCGGCCGGCCGAAACCAGACTGTGGCCGAAAGTTGCAGATTGCGGTCGAGAATTAGAGGTGGTCAGAGTGATAAGGAAGATGACCGGAGACGGCCGGCATCGCCTCCGGTGGCTGACAAACATGGCGGAATGGTTTAGGGTGGCGGACCTAAATCAAGGGGTGGTGACTGGGGCGAAGCAAGGCCGAAGTTTAGAGTTTTGTTCGGTTTGGGATGAACAACTAAGAACATAGATAAGGGTTTGAGCTTTTGATTTTGGGAAACAGACTTGAGGACATGTTTTAGTGTTTTTAAATATCAAATGGGAAAATTGTGAAGAACGTGGATTGAATTTTGAGAAGATATGAGATTCAATCGAGGAAGAACATGAAATAATTGGTTTTGGGTGTTCGTAATGAATCGAAGCGAGGTTTTTGGTTGAATGCAGAATGAACAATGGATCAATAGTTGGTCTTAATCGAAATGAAGGGTGCTTTTCTGCGGAAGTTGAGTTTGAGTTGAGAGAGAATTAAGATAGGGTAGAGAGAGACTGGGAGCTAGAGAGAGAATGAGTTTTCAGAAAATAAGGGAAAGAAAGCCTTTGTGGGTTAAAAAAGGGGGTTTTATAGCTTTTGCTAAACGGTGCCATTTTGGCACCGGGCATGGGGGTCCACGCATGTTATTCGAGTCGGGTAGGCTAGGATCCACACCATACTTTCATTTTCTTAGGGTTTTGGATGTTCACTTTACATTCTTCTCAATTTAATCCTTATTTCTCCCTAAATTGTCCCCTAGGCTTTGTAATTCTCTCATTCTAGTCACCGAACCCTATAATTTGTACCCCTTAGGTTTGTGTTCTTTCAATTAAGTCACTAAGGCTTTGTAATTTGGGCATAGAGTTTTGCAATGTTTTCAATTCAGTCCTGTAATAATAATTGAGCTTTTTGTGTGTTTTCAATTTAGCTTTTTTTTATTTGTTTAATTTAATTTAATGCAATTAATTTATATGTGTGATGCATGTTTTAAATTGAGCATATAGGGTTTTATGTTAGACAATTAAATACATCTAGTTTAATTAATTTGCTAGACCCTTTAACCTAGGTTTCTCTAATTAGGATTTCAATAATTAAATAGGATAGATAATTATAGTAATTAAAATATATTAAATATAAACTTTAAAATCCAAATTTGGACGGTGTTCCATTGTTTATAATGGGGTGTTATCTCAACATGGATTTTAATGAATATATTTGCATTTATAATTGGATATCAAATTAGTTCTTAAATTGACATTAATAATTAATACATTGTAGTTAATTAAATGTATATCGAATAGAATCTTTGAGGTTCAAATCTGGATGGTGTTCCATTGTTTACAATGGGGTGTTATCTCAGCCTTGGTCATAAAGGTGTATATTCTATATACATTTTCATTTATAAAATTGATTAAAAAATTTGTTAGAGCCTTAATTAAGACTAGAACTTTAATTAATTGGAAAGATTAATTAATTAGGAATATGATTAGTTTAAAGGCTTTAAATATATGGAAGGTGTTCATGAAAATGACATTTTCTCATAAAAGTCATTAAACTAATTAATATTCATAGTTTTAAACAACTAATAAATTAGAGCCTTTTAGGATTAATACTTAAAATTGACAAGACCATAGAATATCATTAATTAAAAACCTTTTATGTTGGAAATTCATTTTTAAATACGAATATGGGTGCCACTTAACGGGTGCTTTTAATCTCGTATTCGAATAAAATGAATTTTGTTATAAAAGGATATATGCATTTGGAATTTAAATTCAGTTAATAATTATGGGATAAATTAAATTCAAATAATTATTCAAAATGCCAAAATACCACATAAAATTAAAGGTACCGATAACGGGCGTTCGTAGGGGTGCTAATCCTTCCCTACACGTAACCGACTCCCGAACCCATTTTAAAGATAGAATCTCTAATTTATTTTTTCGGTGTCCGATCTACCTCGAAGTGATCGGTGGCAACTCCAAACGTTTTTAAAGATAATAAAGAAAATCTGATTAAATATGAAAAACCCTAAATTTTCAAGATTTAATTAAAAATGACCCAAAAACCCTAATTTCCAAAAAGAACGATCGTCAGGCTATTTTTCACACGTCCCGATTTTCAAAAAATGGTTGCGACAACTTGGCGACTCCGCTGGGGATTAAAAAAACTGAGAGTCAGGCCTAATTAGTTTTACGTGTCATTTTGGACAGTAATTTGAATTTAATTTTTCCTATAATTATTGGATGAATTTTCAGGAAAAATGAAGTAGCTTTTTCTTGTGTGATATAAATTGTCATTCATGCATAAGCCTTATAACCGGGCTTTTCACCCTTAAGTGAGAGTGAGGCATGATCTTACGTGAGTTATTCAGCTCCGTGATCGGATCTTGTCTTCCTTCCGGTATACCAACCTTATACACCGTGAGGTTACGCCTCCGCTATAAGGGGTCGTATACTCCCGAATCGATGTCTTACTAGTCCAGTAAAGATAGTTCGGGTACCCATAGTCTAGATCAAAACCCACATGTTGTAATAGAAACCTACCCCACTAGAGCCAGACAGGGACCTAAGACAAGGTGTTGCTGATTTAAATTTATTCTCTGGTTAATTTTATGCGATATAAATTGTTTTATTGTAATAATTATTTTTTCTTACAATTTTAATTCACCATACTGACACAGTTTTTTGTTTTCTTTTTTTCTGTGTTTTGTTATATGTTACATTGCATTCATATGAGGTATCGGTTCGAGAATTAGTCAAGTAGGCAATGGCCATAAGAGCTAAAGGGTCTGATAGACAAGTGGGGGATAATATGTCACTAAGGACTAGATTCGAGAAGACTCACTACAAGAACAAAGATAATATCCATGGAGATCAGGTGTCATCAATGCAAGGTTGTACCGAAAATTTCTGAGAAAGATGAAGTTTTGCCAGAATCAGTTTGGTTTGAGAACCATAGGATGGGGAATATGAAGAGTCATTTTTAGAAAGATTTATGGGTTATAGTATTACAATGTTGTATCAGAAATTTTTGAACATAATGAAATTTCGCCAGAACTAAGTTTAATTTGAGAATCAAAAGATGGGAATATGAAGAGTCATTTTCAATAAAATTTTTGAATTATAATGTTGTTGTCAGACAGTCAAATGGATCAATAGTTGTTTAGGGCCGTAACTTGTTTATGAAGCCCGGTATAATTATTCGCACTTTGGAAAAATACATGTAACGCCACCAATAGAGAAATACGAGGCTTTTAGGGGGTTAAAAATAACAGTTTATACAAGGCTTAACAACATATCAAGTTTCAGGATATAGTCAGTGGCAGTTACAGAGATAAACGAGAGTAATCTGAAAAAGGATAAATAACAGATAAATTAAAGGGGCATTCAAGGACTATTTTTAAAATCCAGGGAAGAAAAGAAAGCTTCAAACCAGGAGGCAATATCCAAGTTTCACAAGTGATGAAATTCACCGAATGATACCATAATTAAAGAAGATGTTGATAAAGATGAGAAGTTGAAGAAAATGACAGAATCAGGAAATGCAATACAACAATTGAAAGATCGGTTCGAAAGTTTCGAAGGGGAATCATAATGAAGAACAAAGTACTGAAAGTCAAGATGGAGCAGTGATCCAGGCTATCTAGAAATAGAGTTGTGAAGTGATTAGCTTAAGGAACCAAGTGCGGGGAGTCTCCTGACATGTACAGATTTTGTTCGATGAAGTTGTGAACCTGCAACAACATTCTGATATTGACACCGAGCTAGTACAAATGATTACTCAAAGGCTGAACAAAGTGAACAATCAAAAGAGCTGGAGCTAGTGGCAGATTGCCTTTTCTCTGTATTCGACCCTTTAGTTAGATGGGTGTTGTTCTAATGGCTCGTTCTTGAAACTGATACCTCGTGCATTCATGCATTGCAGTATTTAAATATTATATTGCCCTTTTGTTTGAAACATTTTTTTGTAATTTAAAGCTTACCCTGCTTGAGTCAAACAGGAACCTAGGTCAGGTGCTGTCATCTTAAATACGCTTCTCTGGTTATTCTCTTTGTTCAATATAACTTGTTTTGTTGTATGTATTTAATTTAATTTTGCCTTTGAGATTATTTCACGTTATTGAATTATTTCTTTTGTTTTGTATCCTTCACATCATATAATCATTACATAGAGGTATTGATTCAAAGGTAGTCGTCATTAGAAGACAGTCATGATGGATAAGAGGATTCATAGGTTGATAGAAGAGAGTGCAAGTATGAAGCAATATTCTGGTCAAGCAATAGAGGAAATGAAGGGCAGTTCATCCAAGTGTCACACATCAGGTTTGTTAGTGTTGATGCTGACAGGAATGAGATGTAAGAGCTGAAAAGACAAATGGCTAAGATAATGACTATGATGTCGGCTATGACCAAAAAAGGGGCATACTGAGCTGAAAGGAGAAGTAAACAAAAAGCAGTACAGGAATAAACAGTCGAGTTGGGGCACCAATACAACTCGCATCAATAAACCAATTGGAGGTGTAATTGAGTCAAGTCCCAAGAAAGTGATGACATGCCAGGGAGAAACTAAGGAAGAAAGAAAGATGGAAGATCTTTTAATTCAATACCGATGACATATACAGAGTTGCTTCCGATATTGATAGAGAAAAATCTTGTGGCCCGAGCCCCGTTTAAGTCTACAGTGCCTTCATCACCCAGGGGTTATGGAAATAGTACAGCATGTGATTACCATCAAGGAAGTTTAGATCATACTACTGAGAATTGTGAGGCTTTGAGGAATAAGATTGAAAATCTTGTCAGAGAAGGCATGTTGAGTTTTGAAGATGGAAGAGCCAAATTTCCTAAGAGCCTGACAACTAATAGAACACTTGGAGATACAAAAGTGAGAAAATACAAGCCCATCAGAATCAAGTAAAGGTCCAAGGAAAAGTTCAAATTCTAGCATTCCCTCAGCCAATTATCAAAAGACAGAAGATCACAAACATTATTTTGATCCAATCCCTATTTCGTATAAAGAATTGTATCCTCAATTGTTAAATGCCCGATTGGTGTGCCCATTGTTTCTTGCACCTTTGCAACCTCTGTATCCAAAATGGTACGCGCCAATGCACACTATAAATTTCACGATGGAATCTAAGGACATTCTATTGAGAATTGTCTCGCCTTCAAACGTCGAGTTCAATCTCTTTTAGAATTTGGAAAGTGGAAATTTGGAACAGAAAATCAGCCTTATTCAACGGATGAATATGAAACTCAAGATGACGATATTCAAAAAGAAGGACATCAGTTTGAATATAAAGCTCAAATAAATAAATTGAAGTAAGAGAGAGATAATTTGAATGAGGAGATGAGAAACTTACAGTTCAACTATCAAGAGCTTTGTTCGATGCTCAAGAATACTAGTTTGGGTGTAACTCTGGAACAGTCGAAGAAAAGAATTAAAGAGATGAAACATGAAGTTGAATACTGGAAAAAGAGTTTTGAGGCAAGTGAACGTTGAGTCAATACACTTTCGTGTGATCCGCGGGCAATGGAGCTACAACGCAATACTTTTATAGACGATCTAAGGGTTAGTGAAGCCAAACGCGAGATAACAAAAATGTATATGCAGATGTATGAGGATAATGCTATCAAGCTGAATGACAATCAAGCTGAAAACGAAACACTAAAGAAGAAGGTAGATGAATGCCTCAAGCTTACGCTGATGTACAAAGCTCTTGTTGATGATGTTAAGAAAGACTATCAAGAAAGTGAGGAAAAGCGATATGCCCAGTTTCAAGAATCAAGAATAAAGATTCGAGAAAGGGACAACGACATGAAAGATGTAGTTATTCAAGCAAAAGAGGTTGCTCAATAAGTGGCAGATCTAGCTGATGTAGCAATGGCACTGAGTCAGAATATTGATCCAGTATTAGATCATAGAGGAAATTTGACTTGGCTCTTAGAGGAAGTTAGGAAGTTGGGAGTTAGAGCTCACCAATATCTGTAGTATCTAATATATGATGTATTGAATACTTTTACTTCAATAAAAGTTGTTCTATGATGATCACTTTTATAATCAATACCTCCTGCATTCATGCATTCATGCATTGCATATTTATCAATATAACATTATTATGTAATAACATGGCATTAACATTTATGATCTAGAACAGACGGAGTTTTAACAGGAGCGATCTGGAATTAGTGAAGGTTTGGGAATCTGTTATCATGGATGGAGACATGGAGGGAATTGAACAGAATCAAGAAGGGATACAAGAATAGATGATCAAGCATTAGCAAAATGCGAAGAACTACACTGCTACACCATGTTTGACAATTTATCTTGGGGTATTTAATCCAAGTACAGAGGCGGTGTCTGTAAAGCCTATTATCTTAGGATCATGACTCGAGCAGCTGAAAGATCGTTATGCCAAACTTGGGGAAGAGATTAAGGAAAGAAAAGGCGTCGATAATCCCAAATTTGATGCAAAAGAATTTTGTTTAGTCCTAGACCTAGTTATGCCGCCTGAATTTAAAGTCTCCAATTTTGAGAAGTATGATGGTTCCAGTTGTCCTAAAGTTCACTTGGCAATGTTCTGTAGAAAAATAGAAGGATATTTGGATGATGATAAATTGTTGATCCATTGTTTTCATGATAGTCTAGCTGGACCTGATGTAGTGTGGTACAACAGATTAAGTCAAGAGCAAATTCGATCATGGGTAGATTTGGCCAAAGCATTTTTGGGGCAATACAAGTATGTTATAGACCTTGCTCTAGATCGCTATTTTCTGCAGAACGTGAATATGAAGGCTAGTGAATGTTTTAAATACTATGCAATAAGATGGCGAGGATTAGCAGCCCAAGTTCAGCCTCCCATGACAGAGGAAGAAATATCTCCTATGTTTTATCAAACTCTTCCATTTCCTTTCTTTGAGGAAATGCTTGCGAATTCAATGCGCAGTTTCAGTGATCTCATGATGATTGGAGAAGCAATAGAAATAGGGACCCGACAAGGGAAAATTAGATCAAGATTCGAAGGCCATGTTGAACAAGAGGCAAAACAAAGGAAAGAGGTGAATGGGTGTAATGTTCAAAGTTTTCAGAGTCGCAAGAGAAAGAGGCCAGTTAATTCAGTATAACAGCCACAAAAAATTCCTCGAGCAAGTGCAAATCTGGAGATCTTTGGAGTTTCTATTTCGGACTTATTACCTCACCTTATTAAAGGACAACATATCACTCCTAGGAATGAAGGTGGTGCAAAGTCCATTTGCTCATAGCTATGATCCAGACAATGTTTGTAACTTTCATATGGGAGTACTAGGACATGCTACCAAGAAATGTAGACCTTTGATGAAAGAAATTAAGAAGCTAGTCAGTAATAGAATCTTGACACGAGAATTAGTTCAACAATGGAAATGAGTGGGGCAAGACGTTATTCCAGTCAAGGAATCAGAGAATCAAGACGAGTGCTTTCAAGATTGTCTGAAATTCTAAGAAGTCAGTGCTACCCATATTGCAGCATCATGTGTTTACAACTTACAGGGACCATTGTTGAAATAACACTGGAAATAAATCTGCTACTCATAGTCTGAAAGTAGTAGAAGTCTTTTGCTGAAGGCATATGTCATGTTTGTTGGTTTTCATTTCATTGAAGTAATGCTTTTGAAATAAATATATGTATATCTCTTTTTGTCCTTGTGGGCCCCTAGGTGCCAATTACAAGATACGACACTGATTTCGATGCAAAAAAATTATTTGGATGTTGTGAAAACGATGAAGTGAAGTTTGTTTCTCAGTCTACTCTGGTCAGCACGGCAAGAAAAGGTCAGGTTACCACGTCTTTGATGATGTTCGATGATAAATCTTTGAAATTCATAAATAGTGAAGTGGACTAGACGATTTTAACCAAGTAGAGTTGCTTGAAATTGAAGTTCTAAGTGTAGTTTTCTATACCTTAAAAAGCACAATAAGAGAAAAAGAAAAAGAAAGAAAAGGAAAAAATAAAAAGAAAGCAAAAGAAAAAGAAAAAGTGAGGAAAAAAGAAAGAAAAGTTAAGAAAAAGAAATGAAGAAAATAAAAGAGAAGAAAATGAGATGAAAAAAGAAAAAAGGTGAGAAATAATGAGCTATTTGAATAAATAAGTCTCAGAACACTCTAAAGAAGCTGTGGGGGATGTCAACAAATCTAATAAGGAGCTATGCTTCACCTGTCCAATACCCAAGCATCAGAGATGTATCTTTGAAGACATGTCTATAATAATATAATATAATAATTATTATTAATAATCAGAATCACATATACACTTATGGAATTTTATTCTTAGAATGATATTTTTGCACTCTACTGGTTAAACAAGTTCGGGAAGCTTAAACACATTTATGAATGAGAAAGAATGAGGAGAACATAGAAGGAGTTGTTTCTGACCGGATCGATTCATGCGTAATCATAGGGTGTGAACTGGGTGATTTGGAATAAATTTCATAACTTCTGAAGTTGACTCAACATTCAAATTATTCTACCCATAGGAATGTTGAATCTAAGACGCTCTTGCACTTGATTTCCAGGGCATCATATTCTGTTTTCTTTCTTTATACCCTAGTTTTTTGGGTCTTGAAAAGTATCCTTCATTGAAATACCGATAAGCAAGCTGATATTTGTACAAACAGACAGGCTTTCTTGATAAATATATGATAGAGTATGAGACTATTATCTGTTCGACAATATTCTGGTCAGAAAGAGGAATCATCCATCAGGGGACATAGTGACAACGATGGCAAGAATGAAAAGTTTAGGGACTTGGAGAAAGTTCAGAGACTTAGAAATTTTGGGGACTTGAGGTACTTGTTCGCCCAAATGATGAAAGAAGGGAAGATTCAATGAAATAAGGCAAGAAACAAAGTGATTAGTGAGGCATCAAGGTGCATAAAAGTTCAAATCTGAATAGCCAAGAGGTGTACAGAGTCTGAAAGAATTCGATCACTAAAAAGAGTTAAAATTGGATCAGGAAGGAAATGAGTGCAACAACAAAGATTCTGGGGTAAATTTTGTTAGAGCATGAAGAGAATTAAAGCTAAAGTTAAATCTCAAGAAGATCAAGTCAAGAAACAAGACCAATTAAAGAAAGATTCAAGGAAAACAATCTTGTTGTTGTAACCAAAGCAAAAAGTTAAGCGGAGAGGCAAAAAAGATTATAGCTCATCCGAGTGATCCTCAGTTGTCACAATTCATACATTATATATAGTTAGGCATCTATAACATAGAAGCATACTAATTCATGCATTCAAAAGAATTTTTGAACATTTTTTCAGGAATTTACAAGAATCAGCAGGGAACAAACAAAGATTTCAATCTACAATCTCAGATTGGATAAGTAGAACCAGCAAAGATTAGCAAAAAAATTCAATCACATTTTTGAAGCAAAGATATTAATTCGTTTGAAGAGGCGGATCTCAAAAGATTTCAATCTGATTGAAGAGGCGGATTCCAGCAAAGATTTTAATCCGTTTGAAGAGGCGGATCTCAAAAGATTTTAATCCGTTTGAAGAGGTGGATCCCAGCAAAGATTTTAATCCATTTGAAGAGGTGGATCTCAGCAAAGATATCAATCCGTTTGAAGAGGCGGATCCCAGCAAAGATTTCAATCCGTTTGAAGAGGCGGATCATAGTAAAGATTTCAATCCATTTACAGAGGCGGATCATAGCAAAGATTTCAATCTGTTTGTAGAGGCAAATTTCAGCAAAGATTCTAATCCGTTTATAGATGTGGATTTCAGCAAAGATTTCAATCTGTTTGTAGATGCAGATTTCAGCAAAGATTTTCTAATTGTGTGCACATGAAAGGAAGTGCATTACAATTCTAAATCCTTCGGGTCATCAGTAAGTCCTTCGGGCATGATGTTAAATCCTTCGGGTCATCAGTAAGTCTTTCGAGCATGATGTTAAGACCATCGAGTCATCATCTTCGGGAGTGATGTAATTGTTTTCACAGGAAAGGAAGTGCAATGCAATTCTAAATCCTTCGGGTCATTAGTAAGTCCTTCGGGCATGTTGTTAAGACCTTCGGGCCATCACCTTCTGGAGTGATGTAATTGTTTGCACAGGAAATGAAATGCAATGCAATTCTAAATCCTTCGGGTCATCAGTAAGTCCTTTGGGCATGATGTTAAATCCTTCGGGTCGTCAGTAAGTCCTTCGGGCCATCACCTTCGGGAGTGATGTAATTGTTTGCACAGGAAAGGAAGTGCAATGCAATTCTAAATCCTTCGGGTCATCAGTAAGTCCTTCGGGCATGTTGTTAAATCCTTCGGGTCATCAGTAATTCCTTCGGGCGTGATTCTAAGTTCTTCGGGGCATCACCCTTAGGAGTGATGTAATTGTGTGCACGGGAAAGGAAGTGTATTACAATTCTAAATCCTTCGGGTCATCAGTAAGTCCTTCGGGCATGATGTTAAATCCTTCAGGCCAATACCTTTAAAAATGATAACAACTTTCCGAATGTTATTGCAATAAGACGGTGAGGTATGATCAGCAGAAATATTAATCCTTTAGGCCCTCGATTTCAAAAAAAAGAGAAAAAAACAAAAAGAAAAAGGAAAAAAAGACAAAAAGAGAGAAAAAACAAAAAAAGAAAAGAAAAAGAGAAAAAGAACAGAGAAACGAGAAAAGGAAAAAGAACAAGAAAAAATGAGAAAAAAGAAGAAAAATGAAAAGAAAAATAGAAAAAAGGGAGGAAGAGGAAAGGAAAACAAGAAAAAGAAAAAAAGAAAAGAAAGAGGGGAAAAAGAGAAAAAAGAAGGAAGAGAAAAAGGAAAATGAAAAAAGACAAAAAAGAAGAAGAAGAAGAAAAGAGAAAATAAGACAGAAATGATTCAAGTTGCCGGATTGAAAAGCAAGATAGACCAACTTCAGGCTCAAAAAAGGAAGATTTGTGGCATAAAAGAAGATTGACCAACAAAGGAAGAGAAAACAAGGGATTCTATGTGCGCTTTAGAATGAAAGATTGAGATATCTTGGGCAGAATAAGCAATGACACCAAAGATCTCAGTGCTTCAAAAGAATTGGGGATATTACATATTGCTTTAGATGGAATTCTTATTAATCAATGATATTTTCTTGTTGCAGGTTCAGTTTTTCCCAGAAAATGAGATGAATTAGCATTTCCAGCAAAGAACGAAGACCTCCTAATCGGAAGAGTTCACTTGGCAAAGATAAAGTTCCTAATGGGAAGGGTTCACACAGCAAATAATGAAGAACTCCTAATACAAAAAGTTTGCTCGATGATAAGTGTTCAAAAGTACTATTTTTCTTACCCTTTTTACTCATATTATTGTTAGACTTAGGCTCATATTAGTTGCATAATTAGCCATTCATGCATTAATCCATGTTTCCTTCCATCATTGAGCTTGATTACATAACTTGGTAGTTTTTGTGGAAAAGATGTTGCTTTGGTGTGCTTTGTGTGTGTATGTGCAGGATCACTTGCCAAAGCAATACCGAGCTAGTTGCCAGGGCAATGTATGAAGGATATGCCGAGCTAGTTGCCAGGGCAATGCATGAAGGAGATGCCGAGGCAGTTGCCATGGCAATTGTCGACAAAGAGAAAATGCAATAGGGATGTCGAAATTAATGACTTTACAAGCCCAAGATGACATGGAGCAAGGCCCAAGCCCAAAGGAATTTGATTGCCATGTAGAGATTAAAGAAGAATTAAATTCCAAGAAGATAGGAGAAGTTCTAATAAGAATAAAATTATAATAAAGAATTATATTCTTTAAAGATAATTTAATTCCAACTCAAACTCCTCCTCAAAGAAGGACTTTGGCCTAGCCCTATAAATAGCAAGGAGATTTTGACAACTTGGAGAGGAGAGCATTAGGGCAAATTTCGACAAGTCCAAGGGAGAAGGCAAGGGGAATTTTCGACAAGCATCTAGGGCAAGGGATTTTCGACAAGCTTCATCTTTTCTTCCTTGTTCGATTGGGTTCATGCTAGGGATTAATTATCTTGTGTTTCTTTGGAACCTAGCCATGAACTAAATCTACTTGGCTATGGTTATTGTGTTTTGTGGTTGTGAGAAACTATTGGTTTTTGTTTAGGTAATAAGAGTTTGCACTTTTCTATTTCAAGGTTTATTCATTCTTGGTTCTTATTCTTGTTTGCGAGTGAATTGGGAGAGGATCTCGTGATTTCATCTATTTATCTAATATCGGGAGAGTTAGATTCAAGAAATGAATGAATATGATCTTTATTCAATCTATTGATAGTGAAGATTAATCCGGCTTAGGAATAAGTTAAGGATTTCAACGGCTAAGAGGAGCGCAAGATTGGTTGTTGTTCACCCTTGATTCACGCGGGGATGTATTATCAAGGCATGCACAAGTAGCTAGAGTTTCGACTTAGGGATAAGAAGAAACCATTGAAGAACGCTCTGCCGAACCTTGAAGGTTGCTGCCCAGACGCCCAAGTAGTTGCCCAACTAGTTGCCCAGGCAACCATCGATTAGTTGCCAAGGCAACCCCGTTGTGCAAGTTGCCACGGAAACTGAGTTGCCCGTGCACTCTTTTACCAAAACGATCCAATCGGCTATCACACCTCAACTCACGATAACCTGGCCTATCTCTCTCTCATTCGATCTCATCTTTTCATTTACTTAATTGCTTTCTAGATTAGTTTTTAGTTAAAACTCCTATAATCCTTTACTTGTGTTTTTACTTTTTACAGTGCAAGAGACTAGATTCTTGAAGTAGCACCAATCCCTGTGGAGACGATATCTTTTATACTATAACTTGTGACGTGTATACTTGCACATTTGCGTAGCACTTATTACGCGCAACAAGTTTTTTGGCGCCGTTGCGGGATTGGCAATAGCGACTTTGTTTTTATTTTCTTGCACTTTCTTTTATTTTTCTTGTTTAAAAATTCAAAGGGCTAACAAACTTTGGTTTTGCATTGGTATATGACAGGCGAGAGACCGACTTCACGAATATATCCCTTTGATCCGTAAATCGAACGAACCTTACAAAGACTTAGACGAAGGATAAGAGAAGCAATGGCAAATCAAGACGGCAATATGAATCAAGATGTTCGAGCGGGAGGAGGAGTGATTCTTGCACGAAACAGAACTATTCGAGACTATCTTGAAGAAGATCTAGATGGACTTAACCCGGGAGTTGTCGACTGAAATTTAAGCCGACCACTTTGAGTTGAAACCGGTAATGTTTAATATGATCAACACAATTGGTCAATTTGGCGGCTCAGCAACTGAAAATGCACGGCAACATCTGAAATCTTTCCTCGAGATTTGCAACTCGTTCAAGATACACGGAGTCACCCCCGATGTCTTACGATTAAGATTATTCCCCTATTCACTGAGGGATAGGGCGAAAGCATGGTTGAATAGCATTCTGCCGGATCCATAGCATCTTGGACTGATCTTTGTCGAGATTTCCTTCCTAGATTTAATCCTACAAATTTGGTGATAAGCCGAGATGACATTACTTCTTTTTGGCGGCGGATGATGAATCCATGTACGAGGCTTGGGAGCGATATAGAGAACTTCTACACAAATGCCCTTTACACGGATTCGGTGTGGACTCAAGTAACAATGTTTTACAACGCCGTGAATACACCAACAAGGATGATGCTAGATGCCTCGCAAACGGCATACTCCTAGATAAGTCATTTGGAAGAAGCAATGCAAATTTTAAACAGGCTGGCCAAGAATGATTATCAATTCCCATCTACTAGAAGAGGAGGAGTTAGACGCCAAGCCACAATACATGAACTAGGATCATCAGATTCAATTTGGCACAATTGGCGCTTTAACCAAGATGGGTCGAACATGCAAAAACCAAACAACACACATGAAGTCAAGGTAATGGATTCTTTTTGTGAGTTATGTGGTGATAACCATAATTCTTCTGAATGTATGCAGAATCCAGAATCCAGCTTCTATGTGAGGAATTACAATCGGAGCAACAACATGATGTCCAATACATACAATCCAGCTTGGAAGAAGCACCCGAATTTTTCATGGAGTATTCCCAACAATGCTCTAAACCAGAACAATCAGAATGCACAAGCATCGGGATTCCAGCAGAATATGCCACGGCAATAGATGCCACAGCAACAACCGACAACATCTAGTTCTTTGGTAAATTCTCTAAATGTTTTTATGATAAAAACTGAATCTTATATGGCTAAGAATAGTAATTTCATAAAAAGAACTGATGCTTTTATTAACAGGATCGAGATAAGATTGCAAAACCAAGAGGCGGCAATCAAATCATTGGAAAATCAAGTCGGACAGTTTGCTCAAAATCTGAATACTAGACCGCAAGGAACTGGCCATGAGCAATGTAAGGCGATCACCACTAGAAGTGGCCAACAACTTAGAGAGGTTCAAACCCGCTCATCAAACAAAACTCCACAAAAAGATCAAGATGAACCTAGCGGCAAAGCCTCAGATGCTGAACCAGGAATTGCCGCGGCAACCGGCAATAAGCATGCCTCGGTAACCGACGATAAAGACGCCTCGGCAACTTGCGATAAGCATGCCTCGGCAACCCCAGTTGATAATGCCTCGGCAACTCTAGATGTCCCGACAATACCGTCAATCAGGTTTCAAACCAATGAAAGGATCGAAGATATCCGACTTCCACCACCATTCCCACAAAGGTTGAAGCGACAAAAGCAAGAATGCCAATTCAAGAAGTTTCTTGATATCCTAAAGCAAGTCCACATCAACTTGCCATTGGTGGAAGCAATTGAACAAATGCCAAACTATGCCAAGTTCCTTAAAGACATTGTGTCCAAAAGAACAAGGGTATGAGAGTTTGAAACAGTTGCCGCGACGGAGGGATGCATGGCAATGTTACACAATCGTATGCCACCCAAGTTGAAGGATCCCAAAAGTTTCACAATACCCTGTTCCATTGGAAATCGCTATGTCGGGAAAGCATTATGCGACCTTGGGGCTAGCATAAACTTGATGCCTAAATCGGTTTTCCAGAAACTAGGAATCGGGAAGGCAAGACCTACAACAGTTATGCTGCAGCTAGCCAACAGATCCTATGTGCATCCAGAGGGAAAAATTGAGGACATACTGGTAAAAGTTGATAAATTTATTTTTCCCGCTGACTTTATTGTTTTGGATTGTGAAGCAGATGAGCATGCACCTATCATTCTCGGGAGACCATTCCTAGCGACAGGGAGAACCTTGATCGACGTTGAAAAGGGAGAACTCACAATGAGGGTGAATGACCAGCAGGTCAAACTAAATGTGTTCCAAACACTAAGGCATGCCGATGATCCAGAAGAATGCCAACTACTTCATGCCACGGTAGAGTTTAACTTCGATGAGGAATTTAGTTGCCTCGGCAACTACATTGCCGATCAAGAGGAACCTGAGAAGTATGAAGAACCGGTTGATGAGGAACAACAAGAAGAGGCAAATTGGCTAGTCAACCGACCAGGTACATACTTTGAACCACTGGACTACTCAGGTTAGGAAGGTAAGCTCGAAAAACCCTCTATTGAACAACCACCAATTCTTGAGTTGAAATAATTGCCAGAGCAACTAAAATATGTATACTTAGGGACCGATAATACTTTGCCTGTAATTATTTCTTCTAAGTTACAGCCTGAGCAGGAAAAGAAGCTGATCAAGATGGTGAAGCTACACAAAAAGGCAATAGGGTGGACAATTGCCGACCTGAACGGAATTAGCCCGGCGGTGTGCATGCACAAGATCTTGTTGGAAGATGATCACAAACCTTCAATTGAGGCCCAGAGGAGACTGAATCATGCCATGAAAGGGGTTGTAATGAAAGAAATCATCAAGTGGCTTGACGCCGGCATTATATACCCTATCTCTGATAGTACGTGGGTAAGTCCGGTACAATGTGTACCGAAAAAGGGAGGTATAACAGTGGTAAGCAATGAAAATAATGAACTTATCCCAACCAGGACTGTGACCGGTTGGAGGGTTTGTATGGACTATCGAAAGCTAAATAAGCTACTAGGAAAGATCACTTCCCATTACCCTTTATTGATCAAATGCTTGACCGTCTTGCAGGTAAACCTTTTTATTGTTTTCTTGATGGTTATTCAGGCTACAATCAGATTGCCATAGCACCAGAAGATCAAGAAAAGACAACCTTCACATGCCCATACGGTACTTATGCCTTCCGAAGGATGCCGTTCGGATTGTGTAACGCCCCAGCAACCTTCCAAAGATGCATGATGGCACTCTTTTTAGACATGGTCGAAGACTTCCTTGAGATCTTCATGGATGATTTTTCGGTTTTTGGTAATGACTTCGACGGCTGCCTCGACAATTTAGAGAGGGTGTTAGCAAGATGCGAAGAAACGGATTTAGTCCTCAATTGGGAGAAATACCACTTTATGGTAGATGAAGGAATAGTGCTCGGCCACAAGATTTCATCCAAGGGAATTAAGTTGACAAAGCCAAGGTGGACGTGATCGAGAGATTACCCCCACCAAGTTCGGTTAAAGGAATTCGAAGTTTTCTCAGACATGCAGGTTTTTACAGGAGGTTCATTCATAATTTTTCTAAAATCACTAAACCCTTGTGTAATCTGCTTGAACAGGATAAAGTCTTCGATTTTGATGATTCTTGCACCCAAGCATTCGAAACCCTAAAGAAAAAGCTTACCTCGGCACCCATTGTCGTTCTACCAGATTGGACACTACCTTTTGAGCTCATGTGTGATGCAAGTGATTTCGCGGTAGGAGCAGTCCTAGGCCAATGCACAGGTAAGACCTTCTATGTGATATACTACGCTAGTAAAACTCTTAATGGTGCTCAAGTGAATTACACAACAACGGAGAAAGAGTTACTAGCTGTAGTTTTCGCATTTGACAAGTTTTGATCCTATTTAATTGGTACAAAGGTAATTGTTCATACGGACCATTCGGCAATCAAATACTTATTTTCTAAAAAGGATGCTAAACCTCGTTTGATTCGTTGGATATTACTTTTACAAGAATTTGATATTGAAATTAAGGACAGGAAAGGAACAGAAAATCAAGTGGCCGATCACTTATCACGTTTGGAACGCAATAGGGAGGAGGACGCGGATCTAGAGATATGTGATGCATTCCCGGATGAACAAATTTTAGTTGCCTCGGCAACCCTCGACGCCTCGGCAACCCTTGACGCCTCGGTAACCCACGACGCCTCGGCAACCATGGATGCACACGCCTCAGCAACTCTCAATGCCGCAGCAGCCTTTGACGCACACGCCTCGGCAATTTTGGGAGCAGTCGCCACGGTAGCACATGCCTCGGCAATACCCTGGTACACGAATTTAGTTAATTTCCTTGTTTGTGGTATTTTTCCTTATGGCATTACTCACCAAGGGAAGAAGTGGTTCTGCCATGATGCTAAGCATTACTTTTGGGACGAGCCTCTTTTGTTTAAACAATGTGCAGATCAAGTTATACGCCGATGTGTCCCTGAAGAAGAGCAACAGAATGTACTCCGGCAATGCCATTCTTCACCCTATGGAGGACATTTTGGAGGAACTCATACATGGCCAAAGTTTTGCAATCCGGGTTGTATTGGCCAACATTGTACAAAGATGCCCAAGACTTTTACAAGCAATGTGATCGTTGCCAGATGATGGGCAATATCTCTATACGACATGAGATGCCGCTCCAGAACATCATCGAGGTGGAACTGTTCGATGTATGGGGGATCGATTTTATGGGACCTTTCCCATCTTCATTCGGCAACCTCTACATTCTACTTGTCGTCGACTACGTGTCTAAATGGGTTGAGGCAGCTGCAGTTCCCAACAACGATTCCAAGACCGTGCAACGATTCCTCAGAAAAACATATTTACACGGTTTGGGATGCCGAAAGCAATTATCAGCGACGAAGGCAAGCATTTTGACAACTGACTAATTGCCAAGATGTTGCAACGCTCGGCATATCACACAAGATCGCCACGGCATATCACCCACAAACCAACGGGCAAGCAGAAATTTCAACAACGGGAGTTGAAGGGAATACTCGAGAAAGTTGTAAATCCCTCAAGGAAGGATTGGTCATTAAGACTAGATGACGACTTTGGGCATATCGCGACCTGCATTCAAAACACCCTTAGGTATGTCCCCTTCTCGACTTGTCTATGGCAAAACATGCCATCTACCGGTGGAAATCGAGCACAAGGCGTCTTTGGGCAATCAAGACCGTGAATATGGATTGGGAAAGTGCCGGACAAAAGCGTTTGATGGACCTCAATGAGATAGAAGAATTCCGTGCACTCGCCTATAACAATGCACGAATCTACAAGGAGAAAACAAAGCGATGGCACGACAAGAAACTATTGCCACGGCAATTCACGCCAGGGCAACTAGTTCTCCTATTCAATTCTCGGCTAAAACTTTTCCCGGGAAAGCTGAAATCAAGATGGTCAGGACCATTTGAAGTCGTCAAACCATTTTCCCATGGCGCCGTGATAATCAAGTCCATCTCTGACAACCATGAATTCAAAGTTAATGGACAAAGATTGAAGCACTACAATGGTGCCCATGTGGAACGTAACAAGGAAGTTGTCAACTTAGGAGATGCATGAGCAAGCTCTCCCTTTTGATATTTTTATTTTTATTTTTATTTTTATTTATTTTTGTTTTTTTCCGATTATTTAATTATTTTATTTTTTCCAAATTTTTTTTATTTTATTATTTTTCCGATTATTAGTAGTTTTAGGATAGATTTTTTTTATTCAAGTTTAAGAATCCTATTACACTCTTTATTTATTTTCTTTATTAGTTTATCTTTAATTTTAATCCTTATTTGATTTGTCTTTGAATTGTAGGAAAAGAAGTTCAAGATAAAGAAGGAATTCTAAACCAAGTAGGAAAACATCTTCAACAAGGAAACTAATAGGCTGAATCTAAGGCTTATATAAAGCCTCCAATTCATCCTAACCAAAACCCCCTTGTCGACAACTCCTACAAAATCCTAACCCCTTTTTCGTTTTTTTTTCAATCCCACCCACCTATCTTTTCTATAAAACCCATCACCCTTAACCTATTCCTACTTTCTATCTTGCAACTTTTTAGTTTCTTTTCTTTTCTTTTCTTTACAACCAAGAACATCCATGGCATCCAAGATTAAACTTTTAGTTCATCCAAGTTCATCCAAAGAACCAAGATACAAGAAGTTTGCTACACCGGTAGTTCAAGAAAGATTTCAATCCAAGTTTGAAAGCCGGAAGATTCATGAAGAACAAGGCTTTGAATACTCCAACTCTCATCAAGATTTCGGTCTTGAACCATTCATCTTCAAGAGGATTGCACATCAAAAGTGGCAAATCTTTTGCCATCAACCGGAATCGGGTAACATCTCATGGGTAAGAGAATTCTATGCTCACTCACCTAACCCGGATAATCCTTATGTTTTTGTTCGTGACAAGGCCATACTTATAAGTCTCGAAAGCATCAACACCTTTTACGAACTTTACATTGAGAAGGACGAGCATCAAGCCTTCGTTGACCAAATCAATCCCAAGCAACTCGACAAGGTGCTTCAAGAACTCACTCAACCGGGAACTCATTGGAACGACGGTAAATACAAGGGCACGGTAAATCGCCTTCGGCTTAAACCCGAGGCAAAACTATGGAATAAGTTTGTTAAAACTACTTTAATGCCCTCCACACACAATACTACCGTTGATATACCACGTCTTTTGCTCATACATTCTATTTTGCATAATCGCATCATTAACATTGGAAAAATTATTTGTGATCAGATTTTTGTATGCAGCTCAAAAGATAAGGGTTATCTTTTCTTCCCTTGCTTAATTTCTAATCTTTGCAAGGAGATGCATGTCCCGAGTGAGTCCACCAATGAAAAGGCCCTACCCAAGTCTGGTTGGAATCAAGCACTATTCTGAAAGCTAATGGGAGAGGAACCGGGAGATTCTTCAAGGCCTCCAATTGCCATGACAACTCCTGCCACCGCGGCAATCCCTAATGCCCAAGCACCTAACGTCAGGGCAACTCGGCCATTAATCCCGGGACACTTTAAAGCACTTTTGCACCCATTGGCAAGCCGACTAAGGCAAATTGAAGATCGGCAACTAATGTTCATGCGGTACATGAAGGAGCACAACAATGCCATCACCCAAGTCATCCTAGAAAAGTACCCGGACAATCGCGTGCCGTTCCCAATCTTTCCCGCCGAGATCCTTACCCCGGCAACCAATGAAGCAGTCGCCACGGCAACCAAGGAAGCTGGCGCCACGGCAACCAACCCTGAAGATGCCACGGCAACCAAAGCTAAAGACATCCTGGCAACCACTGCAAAAGCCAAAGGTAAAGCACCTATGCCCGAATCAACTCCTACGGAATCATTTTCTGATTTTTCAGATTCGGACGAGTCCTCTATTGAACCAATAAAGACCGCACCAATTGAATCCTCCAAGCGAAAAGCCATTGACATTGATGAAGAGGACGATGAGGACAACCCCGTACGAGGATCGATTCCACCACCGGCAACAAGAAAACAACCATCACGTTCAAGCAAGATAATCAAGACACCGACTAGAAGGAAACTAATCATCTACGATGACGAACTCTCAGAGTAAGTCCTCGTATGCATTTTTATTTTTTTTATTTTTATTATTTCTCGTTATTTTATGCATGCATTGAGGACAATGCCTAACTCGACTTTGGGGGGGTTGTTATTAGTAGTTACCATGTTTAGTTACATTCACTTAAGTATTACATTTAGGATACATAAATTGCTTGCCATGCCGTTAATTGAAACAAGAATTGCTTAAATTTGATGAATATTCGATGATGACTTTGCCAATGCACTTAATTGATAGAATTTTTATTCTAGGATAACCATGGAAAAACTTAGAATTTTACTATGATGCTAAATTTGATGAAACACTGTTGTGGTTTGATTGATTTAAGGAATTCTAGTGAACTTAGGTTGATAATTAACAAATTGGGGGATTAGAATAAAAAATTGGATGAATGCTAGAGGTGCCCGAAATTGGCTCTAGCATGTGCTAAAAAAATTGATCACTAGAGGTGCCCGAAACTGGCTCTAGGATGTGTAAAAAAAATTTAACTAGAGGTGCCCGAAACCGGCTCTAGTCGAATAAATTAACTTAATAAAACTAAAAACAAAACACTAGAGGTGCCCAAAACTGGCTCTAGTTAAAACATGTTAAAAAGAACCCAATAAAGTAATTTGAAAACCTCTTGTTTGCATAGAATCCGAAAAATCAACTTGCACACAACTCCGCACACACTCGCAAGCATTATAGTTTGATTCCGAGTAACTCCTAAGTTTTCTGAAAAATAAAAAGCCAATCATACTTTGTGCCCCTGTTCAGAGAATTGAAATCAAGTTCAAAGCTAAGTTTGTGAAAATTGAAGTCTTGGCAGGTAATTATGAGTTTGCATTGCTTGAGGACAAGCAATAGTTCGAGTTTGGGGGTGTGATAAGTGTTCAAAAGTACTATTTTTTTTACCCTTTTTACTCATATTATTGTTAGACTTAGGCTCATATTAGTTGCATAATTAGTCATTCATGCATTAATCCATGTTTCCTTCCATCGTTGAGCTTGATTACATAATTTGGTAGTTTTTGTGGAAAAGATGCTACTTTGGTGTGCTTTGTGTGTGTATGTGCAGGATCACTTGCCAAAGCAATGCCGAGCTAGTTGCCAGGGCAATGCATGAAGGATATGCCGAGCTAGTTGCCATGGCAATGCATGAAGGAGACGCCGAGCCAGTTGCCATGGCAATTGTCGACAAAGAGAAAATGCAATAGGGATGTCGAAATTAATGACTTTACAAGCCCAAGATGACATGGAGCAAGGCCCAAGCCCAAAGGAATTTGATTGCCATGCAGAGATTAAAGAAGAATTAAATTCCAAGAAGATAGGAGAAGTTCTAATAGGAATAAAATTATAATAAAGAATTATATTCTTTAAAGATAATTTAATTCCAACTCAAACTCCTCCTCAAAGAAGGACTTTGGCCTAGCCCTATAAATAGCAAGAAGATTTCGACAACTTGGAGAGGAGAGCATTAGGGAAAATTTCGACAAGTCCAAGGGAGAAGGCAAGGGGAATTTTCGACAAGCATCTAGGGCAAGGGATTTTCGACAAGCTTCATCTTTTCTTCCTTGTTCGATTGGGTTCATGCTAGGGATTAATTATCTTGTGTTTCTTTGGAACCTAGCCATGAACTAAATCTACTTGGCTATGGTTATTGTGTTTTGTGGTTGTGAGAAACTATTGGTTTTTGTTTAGGTAATAAGAGTTTGCACTTTTCTATTTCAAGGTTTATTCATTCTTGGTTCTTATTCTTGTTTGCGAGTGAATTGGGAGAGGATCTCGTGATTTCATCTATTTATCTAATATCGGGGAGAGTTAGATTCAAGAAACGAATGAATATAATCTTTATTCAATCTATTGATGGTGAAGATTAATCCGGCTTAGGAATAAGTTAAGGATTTCAACGGCTAAGAGGAGCGCAAGATTGGTTGTTGTTCACCCTTGATTCACGCAGGGATGTATTATCAAGGCATGCACAAGTAGCTAGAGTTTCGACTTAGGGATAAGAAGAAACCATTGAAGAACGCTCTGCCGAACCTTGAAGGTTGCTGCCCAGACGCCCAAGTAGTTGCCCAAGTAGTTGCCCAGGCAACCATCGATTAGTTGCCAAGGCAACCCCGTTGTGCAAGTTGCCGCGGCAACTGAGTTGCCCGTGCACTCTTTTACCAAAATGATCCAATCGGCTATCACACCTCAACTCACGATAACCTGGCCTATCTCTCTCTCATTCGATCTCATCTTTTCATTTACTTAATTGCTTCCTAGATTAGTTTTTAGTTAAAACTCCTATAATCCTTTACTTGTGTTTTTACTTTTTACAGTGCAAGAGACTAGATTCTTGAAGTAGAACCAATCCCTGTGGAGACGATATCTTTTATACTATAACTTGCGACGTGTATACTTGCACATTTGCGTAGCACTTATTACGCGCAACACTCGACAAAGACAAAGTTTGCAATGAGAAGAATTTGCCCAGCAAAGAATCCATAGTTCTTAATAAGAAGAAATCGTTTGTTCGATACCCTTGCAGAAAGGTGGATTGTTTGACGGAGGGATGAAGAATTTCAACTACAAATCTCAGAAGATGAAGAACGACAAGAGTAATTTCAGAGCTTGGAAGATGAAGATTTTCATAATAAGAAGAACAACTTCAGATTTCATAGTTCAACAGAGGGATGAAGAATTTCATAATAAGAAGAACAGCTTCAAACCTCGAGAGATGAAGAATGTCATGAGTAATTTTGAGCATTGGAAGATGAATAATTTCATAATAAGAAGAACAGCTTCAGATTCCAGAGTTTGACAGAAGATTGAAGAATTTCATAATAAGAAGAACATCTTCAAACTTCAGCGTTGTTCATAATGAAAGACCTGTCTTTCAGAGGATGAACAAGAGGTCTGAACAAAATTTGTGTATTTTTAGTCTTTGCTCTATCCCTGTTCTACAGCAATGAGCAAAGAGGGGCAGCTGTAATACCCGAATTTTGACCGAGCTTATTAATGAATATAAATAATATAAATATAATAAATACAATTGCCGAAACAAAAAAATAAAAGCAAAAAAATAGTCCATATTCATAGTTTAAATATCTAGAACCCAAATATACAAAAAGCCCGTTTACATTCCCTAGCCTATTCACAATTAAACTCCCACTCAAATACACATTATCAGCTACAGGCCCAAACAAACACACTTGTGTTTGTTCAGCCCGCCCAAATCGGCCACGTGGCACACCGCCATTGGCTCTCTTGTATTTCACCTGGATCAAGCCTTGGTGGAGCCTAGCTGTCAACAGATCATTGATCCTTGACGTCAGCTTTATCCCTGCTATAAATAGAGAGAAAAGGAAATTAATGACAACAGCAATGACAGAAATAATGACTCAATTATTACACTAATAATGGAGGAAAGAAAAGAAGCCAAAGAGTTACCTGTGAAGCTAAGAGGTCGCTGGAGGAGCTGAATAGATCATCGCCGGAGAACATCAAAGGTCGTCGGAAGGTAACTTCACATCTTTTTTTCCTGCAATAAAAAAGAAATATTAGATTTAGTTTTGAAAACTAACAAACAGTAAGGAAAAGAATATAAAGGACGTCGTGAACTTATCTCGAAGCCTTCAAAATATGTTTAGAGCCGCCGTCAGAGAGTTTCTTTAGGTTTGTTGACGGAGTTGAAAATGATAGATAGTTTGGGTAGGTAGCTTAGGCGGGGAAGATAGGAGATTCCGTTGAATCGGGTGTTAGATCTAGGTTTAGGTAAAGAAATTGGGAAAATTGAGGTTTTGGGGTATTTTAGGGTTTCGGCGCGGCAGCTGAAAATTGCCTCACGGTGGCTGGTCAAAACCAGACGGTGGTCGAAAGTTGCAGACAGCGGACGAGAATTATAGGTGGTCGGAGTGATAAGGAAGATGACAGAAGACGATGACTGGAGACGGATGACATCACCTCCAAACATGCTGGAAGGGTTTAGGGTGGTGGACCTAAATCAAGGGGTGGTGATTGGGGCGGAGCAAGGTAGAAGTTTAGAGTTTTGTTCGGTTTGGGATGAACAACTAAGAACATAGATAAGGGTTTGGGCTTTTGATCTTGGGAAACAGACTTTAGGACATGTTTTAGTGTTTTTAAAGAACAAGTGGGAAAATTGTGAAGAACGTGGGTTGAATTTTGAGAAGATATGAGATTCAATCGAGGAAGAACATGAAATAATTGGTTTTGGGTGTTCGTAATGAATCAAAGAGAGGTTTTTGGTTGAATGCAGAATGAACAATGGATTAATAGTTGGTTTTAATCGAAATGAATGGTGCTTTTCTGCGAAAGTTGAGTTTAGGTTGAGAGAGAATTGAGAGAGGGGGGAGAGTCCGAGAGCTAGAGAGAGAATGGGTTTTCAGAAAATGAGGGAAAAAAGGCCTTTGTGGGTTAAAAATTGGGGTTTTATAGCTCTTGCTAAACGGTGTCGTTTTGGCACCGGGCATGGGTGTCCGCGCATGTTATTCGGGTTGGGTAGGCTAGGATCCGCGCCCAACTTTCATTTTCTTTGGGTTTTGGCTGTTCACTTTACATTCCTCTCGATTTAATCCCTATTTCTCCCTAAATTGTCCCCTAGGCTTTGTAATTCTCTCATTTTAGTCACTGAACACTATAATTTGTACCCCTTAGGTTTGTGTTCTTTCAATTGAGTCACTAGGGCTTTGTAATTTGGGCATACAGTTTTGTAATGTTTTCAATTCAGTCATGTAATAATAATTGAGCTTTTTGTGTGTTTTCAATTTAGCTTTTTTTATTTGTTTAATTTAATTTAATGCAGTTAATTTATATGTGTGATGCATGTTTTAAATTGAGCATATAGGATTTTATGCTAGACAATTAAATACATCTAGTTTAATTAATTTGCTACAGCCTTTAACCTAGGTTTCTCTAATTAGGATTTCAATAATTAAATAGGATAGATAATTATAGTAATTAAAATATATTAAATATAAACTTTAAAATCCAAATTTGGATGGTGTTCCATTGTTTACAATGGGGTGTTATCTCAACATGGATTTTAATAAATATATTTAATATATTTACATTTATAATTGGATATCAAATTAGTTCTTAAATTGACATTAAAAATTAATACATCGTAGTTAGTTAAATGTATATCGAATAGAATCTTTGAGGTTCAAATCTGGATGGTGTTCCATTATTTACAATGGGGTGTTATCTCAGCCTTGGTCATAAAGGTGTATATTCGATATACATTTTCACTTATAAAATTGATTAAATAATTTTTTAGATCCTTAATTAAGACTAGAAATTTAATTAATTAGAAAGATTAATTAATTAATTAATTAGGAATATGATTAGTTTAAAGGCTTTAAATATATGGAAAGTGTTCATGAAAATGGCATTTTCTCATAAAAGTCTTTAAACTAATTAATATTCATAGTTTTAAACAACTAATTAATTAGATCCTTTTAGGATTAATACTTAAAACTGAAAAGACCATAAAATATCATTCATTAAAAACCTTTTATGTTGGAAATTCATTTTTAAGTACGAATAGGGGTGCCACTTAACGGGGTGCTTTAATCTCGTATTCAAATAAAATGAATTTTCTTATAAAAGGATATTTGCATTTGGAATTTAAATTCAGTTAATAATTATGGAATAAATTAAATTGAAATAATTATTCAAAATGCCAAAATGGCACGTAAAATTAAAGGTACCGATAATGGGAGTTCGTAAGGGTGCTAATCCTTCCCTACACGTAACCGACTCCCGAACCCATTTTTAAGATAGAATCTCTGGTTTGTTTTTCCGGTGTCCGATCTACCTTGAAGTGATCGGTGACGACTCCAAACGTTTTTAAAGATAATAAAGAAAATCTGATTAAATATGAAAAACCCTAAATTTTCAAGATTTAATTAAAAATCGCCCGAAAACCATAATTTCCAAAAAGAACGATCGTCAGGCTATTTTTCACACGTCCCGATTTTCAAAAAAATGGCCGCGACAAAAATTTTCTAGAAGTTTGGAAAAATATCCTTATAGAAGGATTGAGTTTTGAAAATTTTCCAGAAGTTTGGAAAAATATCCTTATGGAAAGATTGAGATTTGAAAATTTTCCAGAAGTTTGGAAAATATCCTTATAGAAGGACTAAGTTATGGAACTCAGTTTTGGAAATTTTCCAAAAGTTTGAAAAAATATCGTTATGGAAGGATTGAGTTTTTGAAAATTTTCCAGAAGTTTGGAAAAATATCCTTATGGAAGGATTAAGTTTGCTTTTGAAAATTGTTCCCTGTATTTATGCAAATGGGATGCATGTGCATGCTTCTGCGATAATGCAATGATTCAATGTTATGTATGTCATGATGCATGATCATGTTTAAAAGATGCAATGATGCATATGCCTCCAAGTATGCTATCATGATGCATGGTCACATTTTGGTGATGCAATGATGCAATATTATGTTTGTCATGATGTATAGACATGCATGAAATATTCGTAGAAGTCTTCTTCTTTTGGTTCAATTCGATCTTTTAATTTCCTCGAGCAAAATCTTGCCCCTCAAATTTTCTTTGTTTTCATTTTTCCATTTCTAAGCTGAATGACCTTTGCAGGCTCATCTCTTTTCATCTTCTCGAATGAACGACGACTTTGTCCGATCGAATGTTGCCCTAGATATCATTTTGACTGAATACCTTTGAAGGCTTTCTTTCTTGCTTTGAATAGCCATGGGCCTTAGGTCTTTGTACCTTATATTTCAAAAAGTAATGCAAGAAATCTTTTTGTTTCAAAGAATATTTTCAAAATGAGTATTTTTTTCATGAAGTTGAGGGATTAAGTGCCTCCAAGATGTTTGGAATCAAAATATGGACAAAAGTTTTGTGATAAGTGTTCAAAAGTACTATTTTTATTACCCTTTTTACTCATATTATTGTTAGACTTAGGCTCATATTAGTTGCATAATTAGTCATTCATGCATTAATTCATGTTTCTTTCCACTGTTGAGCTTGATTACATAACTTGATGATTTTTGTGGAAAAAGATGCTACTTTGGTGTGTTTTGTGTGTGTGTGTGCAGAATCACTTGCAAAAAGCAAGGCTGGAACCAGTTGCCAGGGCAATGCATGAAGGAGATGCCAAGCTAGTTGCCAGGGCAATGCATGAAGAAGATGCGGAGCTAGTTGCCAGGGCAATTTTCGATAAGGGATAAGATTATATGGTAGTCGAAATTGATGACTATATAAGCCCAAGATGACATGGAGCAAAGTTAAATCCCAAAGGAGTTTGATTTCCAGGAAGAGGTTAAAGAGAAATTTAACCCCAAGAAGATAGGAGAAGTTCTAGAAGGAATTTAAATATAATAAAGAATTATATTCTTTAAAGATATTTAATTCCAACTTAACTTCCTCCTCAAAAAAGACTTTGACCTAGCCCTATAAATTGAGGACCAAGCCATCAACTCTATAGGGAGAGAGGAGAGAAATTTCGACAAGAGCAAGGAGAGATTTCGATAAGGCTTCAACCATTCTTCATATTTTCCTTTTCTTGTTCAATTAGGTTTATGTTAGGAATTCTTTGTTTTGTGTTTCTTTGGAACCTAGCCATGAACTAAATCTATTTGGCTAAGGTTATTGTGTTTTTTGGTTGTGAGAAACAATTGGATTTTGATTAGGTAACAAGAGTTTGCACTTTCAATTCAAGGTTTATTCATTCTTGGTTCTTATTCTTGTTTGTGAGTGAGTTGGGAAATGATCTCATAACTTCATCTATTTATCTAATATCGGGAGAGTTAGATTCAAGAAACGAATGAGTATGGTCTTTATTCAATCTATTGATGGTGAAGATTAATCCGGCTTAGGAATAAGTTAAGGATTTCAACGGCTAAGAGGAGCGCAAGATTGGTTGTTGTTCGCCCTTGATTCACGCAGGGATGTATTATCAAGGCATACACAAATAGCTAGAGTTTCGACTTAGGGATAAGAAGAAACCATTGAAGAACGCTCTGCCGAACCTTAAAGCTGCTGCCCAGCCGCCCAAGTAGTTTCCCAACTAGTTGCCCAGGCAACCGTCGATTAGTTGCCAAGGCAACCCCGCTGCGCAAGTTGCCACGACAACTGAGTTGCCCTTGCACTCTTTTACCAAGACGATCTAATCGGCTATCACACCTCAACTCACGATAACGTGGCCTATTCCCTCTCATTTGATTACATCTTCTTTTACTTATTTGCTTTCTAGTTTAGTTGTTAGTTAAAACTCCTACAATCTTCTACTTATGTTCTTTTACTTTTTACAGTGCAAGAGATTAGATTCTTGAAGTGGCACCAATCCCTGTGGAGACGATATCTTTTATACTATAACTTGCGACATGTACACTTGCACAATTGCAGAGCACTTATTACGTGCAACAAGTTTTTGGCGCCGTTGCCGGGGATTGGCAATAGCAACTTTGTTTTTATTTTCTTGCACTTTTTATTTTTCTTGTTTAAGCTTCAAAGGGCTAATAAACTTTGGTTTTGCATTGGTATATGACCAGGGCGAGACCATTACACCAGAATATCCCTTTGATCCAGAAATCAAACGAACCTTGCAAAGACTCAGACGAAGGTTAAGAGTAGCAATGGCTAATCAAGACGGCAATATGAATCAGGATGTTGCAGCAGGAGGAGTGATTCTTGCACGAAACAGAAATATTCGAGACTATCTTGAAGCAGGTCTTGAAGGACTTAATCCAGGAGTTGTCACACCTAAAATTGAAGCCGACCACTTTGAATTGAAACCGGTGATGTTTAATATGATTAACACAATTGGTCAATTTGGCGGCTCAGCAACTGAAGATGCACGACAACATCTTAAATCTTTCCTCGAGATTTGCAATTCATTCAAAATACAAGGAGTCACCCCCGATGTTTTACGACTAAGATTATTCCCCTATTCACTGAAGGATAGGGAGAAAGCATGGTTGAATAGTATTCCTACCGGGTCAATAGGATCTTGGACCGATCTTTGTCGTGATTTCCTTGCTCAATTTAATCCTACAAATTTGACTGATAAGATTCGTAACGAAATTACTTTTTTTTTGCAGGCAGATGATGAATCCGTGTACGAGGCTTGGGAGCGATATAGAGAACTTCTACACAAATTCCCCCTACACGGATTCCCAATGTGGACACAAGTAACAATGTTTTACAACGCTGTGAATACACCAACAATGATGATGCTAGACACCTTGGCAAACGGCATACTCCTAGATAAGTCGCTGGAGGAAGCAATGCAAATTCTAAACAGGCTTGCTAAGAATTAATATCAATTCCCATTTGCTAGAAGAGAAGGAGTTAGACGCCAAGCCACAATACATGAACTGGGATCATCGGACTCAATTTCGGCACAATTGGCCACTCTAACCAAGATGGTCCAGAACATGCATAAACCAAACAACACACAGGAGGTCAAGGTAATGGATTCCTTTTGTGAGTTATATGGTGGTAACCATGATTCTTCTGAATGTATGCAGAATCCAGAATCCAGCTTTACAACCAAAACAACAATGTGATGTCTAATACATACAATCCATCTTGGAAGAAGCACCCGAATTTTTCATGGAGTAATCCTAACAATGCTCTAAACCAGAATAATCAGAATGCACAAGCATCGGGATTCCAGCAGAATATGTCACAGCAACAGTTGCTGCAGCAACAATCGACAACATCTAGTTCTTTGGAAAATTCTCTCAATGCTTTTATGTTGAAAACTGAATCTTATATGGCTGAGAATAGTAACTTCATAAAAAGAACTGATGCTTTTATTAACAAGACCGAGATGAGATTGCAAAACCAAGGGGAGGCAATCAAAACATTGGAAAATCAAGTTGGACAATTTGCTCAAAACCTGAATACTAGACCGCAATGAGGCTTACCTAGCGGTACTAAAGTCGCAAGAGGAACTGGCCATGAGCAATGTAAGGCGATCACCACTAGAAGTGGCCAATAACTTAAAGAGGCTCATGTTCGTTCATCAAACAAAACTCCACAAAAAGAACAAGACGAACTCAGCGGCAAAGCCTCAGATGCTTAACCAGGAATTGCCTCGGCAACCAGCGATAAGGATGTCGCGGCAACCAACAATAGGCATGCCACGGCAACCCCAGTTGACAATGCCTCGGCAACTCCAGTTGCCTCGGCAATGTCGTTAATCAAGTTTCAGATCAATGAAAGGATCAAAGATATCCGACTTCCACCGTCATTCCCACAAAGTTTGAAGCGACAAAAGCAAGAATATCAATTCAAGAAGTTTCTTGATATCCTTAAGCAAGTCCACATCAACTTGCCATTGGTTGAAGCAATTGAAAAAATGTCAAACTATGCCAAGTTTCTTAAAGACATTGTGTCCAAGAGAACAAGGCTAGGAGAGTTTGAAACAGTTGCCGCAACAGAGGGATGCATGGCCATGTTGCACAATCGCATGCCACCCAAGCTGAAGGATCCCAGAAGTTTCACAATACCTTGTTCCATCGAAAACTACTATGTCGGGAAAGCATTATGTGACCTTGGAGCAAACATAAACTTGATGTCTAAATCGGTTTTCCAGAAACTAGGAATCGGGAAGCTAAGACCTACAACAGTTATGCTATAGCAAGCCAACATATCCTATGTACATCCAGAGGAAAAAATCAAAGACATACTGGTAAAAGTTGATAAATTTATTTTTCCCGCTGATTTTATTGTTTTGGATTGTGAAAAGATGAACATGCACCTATCATTCTCGGAAGACCCTTCCTAGCGACAGGGAGAACCTTGATCGATGTTGAAAAGGGAGAACTCACAATGAGGGTGAATGATCAGCAAGTTAAACTAAATGTGTTCCAAACACTAAGGCATGCCGATGATCCAGAAGAATGCCAACTTCTTCATGCCACGACAGAGTTTAACTTCGACAAGGAATTTAGTTGCCTCAGCAACTACATTGTCGATCAAGAGAAACCTGAGGAGTATGAAGAACCGATTGATAAGGAACAACAAGAAGAGGCAAATTGGTTAGTCAACCGACCAGGTACATACTTTGAACCACTGGATTACTCAGGTAAGGAAAGTAAACTAGAAAAGCCCTCTATTGAACAACCACCGATTCTTGAGTTGAAACAGTTGCTAGGGCAACTAAAATATGCTTACTTGGGAACCGATAATACATTTCCTATAATTATTTCCTTTAAGTTATAGCCTGAGCAGGAAAAGAAGCTGATCAAAATGTTGATGCTACACAATAAGGCAATAGGGTGGACAATTACCGACTTGAAGGGAATTAGCTCGGCAGTGTGCATGCACAAGATTTTGTTGGAAGATAATCACAAACCTTGGATTGAGGCCCAGAGAAGATTGAATCATGCCATGAAAGGGGTTGTAATGAAAGAAATCATCAAGTGGCTTGACGCCGGCATCATATACCCTATCTCTGATAGTACATGGGTAAGTCTGGTACAATGTGTACCGAAAAAGGGAGATATAACGGTGGTAGGTAATGAAAACAATGAACTCATTCCAACCAGGACTGTGATCGGTTAGAGGATTTGTATGGATTATCGAAAGCTAAACAAAGCCACTAGGAAAGATCACTTCCCATTACCCTTTATTGATCAAATGCTAGACCGTCTTGCAGGTAAACCATTTTATTGTTTTCTTGATGGTTATTCAGGTTATAATCAAATTGCCATAGCACTAAAAGATCTAGAAAAAACAACCTTCACATGCCCATACGGTACTTATGCTTTCCAAAGGATGTCGTTCAGATTGTGTAATGCCCTGGCAACATTCCAAAGATACATGATGGCACTCTTTTCAAACATGGTCGAAGACTTCCTTGAGATCTTCATGGATGATTTTTCCATTTTTGGTAATGACTTCGACAGTTGCCTCGGCAATTTAGAGAAGGTGTTGGCAAGATGTGAAGAAACCGATTTAGTCCTTAATTGGGAGAAGTTCCATTTTATGGAAGATGAAGGAATAGTTCTCGGCCACAAGATTTCATCCAAGGGAATTGAAGTAGACAAAGACAAGGTGGACGTGATCGAGAGATTACCCCTACCAAGTTCGGTTAAAAGAATCCGAGACTTCTTTGGACATGCAAGTTTTTACAGGAGGTTCATTGTACAATTTGCTTGAACAAGATAAAGTCTTCAATTTTGATGATTCTTGCGCCCAAGCATTCGAAACCCTAAAAGAAAAGCTTACCTCAGCACACATTGTCGTTCCACCCGATTGGACGCTACCTTTTGAGCTCATGTGTGATGCAAGTGATTTCGCAGTAGGAGCAGTCCTAGGCCAACGCACAGGTAAGACCGTTTATGTGATATACTACGCTAGTAAAACTCTTAATAGTGCTCAAGTGAATTACACAACAATATTGAAAGAGTTACTAGCCGTAGTTTTCGCATTTGACAAGTTCTGATCCTATTTGATTGGTACAAAGGTAATTGTTCATACAGACCATTCGGCAATTAAGTATCTATTTGCTAAAAAGGATGCCAAACCTCGTTTGATTCGTTGGATATTGCTTTTACAAGAGTTTGATATTGAAATTAAGGACAGGAAATAAATAGAAAATCAAGTGCCCGATCACTTATCACACTTAGAACGCAATAGGGAGGAGGGCGCGGATTTAAAGATATGCGATGCATTCCCGGATGAGCAACTGTTAGGTGCCTCAGCAACCATAGACGTGTATACCTCGGCAACCGCTGATGCCTTGACAACCATGGATGCGCATGCCTCGACAACCCTCGAGGCCTCGGCAACTCTTGACGCGCATGCCTCAAAAATGCTTGACGCACAAGCCTCAGCAACTTCAGACGCGTACGCCTCGGCAACCACTGATACGCACGCCTCGACAACCATGGATGCGTATGCCTCGACAACCCTTGACGTGCATGGCTTGATAACCCTTGACGAGCATACCGCGGCAACTCTAGACGCACATACCTCAGCAACCTTGAAAGCAGTTGCCACAGCAACACATGCCTCGACAATACCCTGGTACGCGGATTTAGTTAATTTCCTTGTTTGTGGTATTTTACCTTATGGCCTTACTCACCAAGGGAAGAAGCGATTCCGCCATGATGCTAAGCATTACTTTTGGGACGAGCCTCTTTTGTTTAAACAATGTGCAGATCAGGTTATACGCTGATGTGTCCCTAAAGAGGAGCAGCAGAATGTACTTCGGCAATGCCTTTCTTCACTCTATAGAGGACATTTTGGAGGAAAACGTACCGCGGCCAAAGTTTTGCAATCCAGTTTGTATTGGCCAACACTGTACAAAGATGCCCAAGAGTTTTACAAGCAATGTGATCGTTTCCAGAGGACGGGCAATATCTCTAGATGGTATGAGATGCCGCTCCAAAACATCATCGAGGTGGAATTGTTCGATGTATGGGGGATTGATTTTATGGGACCTTTCCCATCTTCATTCGCCAACCTCTACATTCTACTTGTCGTTGACTACGTGTCTAAATGGGTTGAGGCAGCTGCAGTTCCCACCAACAATTCCAAGACCATGCAACAATTCTTGCAGAAAAATATATTTACACGGTTTGGGATGCCGAGAGCAATTATCAGTGATGAAAGCAAGCACTTCGACAACAAACTCATCGCCAAGATGTTACAACGCTTTGGTGTATCTCACAAGATTTCCACAGCATATCACCCACAAACCAATGGGCAAGCAGAAATTTCCAACCGGGAATTGAAAGGTATACTCGAGAAAGTTGTAAATCCCTCTATGAAGGATTGGTCAGTAAGAATAGATGACGCATTTTGGGCATATCACACTACATTTAAAACACCCTTAGGTATGTCCCCCTTCTGACTTATCTATGGAAAAACATGCCATCTACCGGTGGAAATTGAACATGAGGCATATTGGGCAATCAAGACTATAAATATGGATTGGGAAAGTGCCGGAAAAAAGCGTTTGTTGGACCTCAACGAGATAGAAGAATTCCGTGCACTCGCCTATAACAATGCACTAATCTACAAAGAGAAAACAAAGCAATGGCATGACAAGAAACTATTGCTGCGGCAATTCATGCCAGGGCAACTAGTTCTCTTATTCAATTCTCTTATAAAACTTTTCCTGGGAAAACTGAAATCAAGATGGTCCGAACCATTCGAAGTTGTCAAACCATTCTCCCATGGTGCCGTGATAATCAAGTCCATCACTGACAAACATGAATTCAAAGTCAACGGACAAATATTGAAGCACTACAACGGTGCCCATGTGGAACGTAACAAAGAAGTGGTCGCCTTAGGAGATGCATGAGCATGCTCTCCTTTCGATATTTTCTTTTTATTTTTCTTTTCATTTTTCATTTTATTTTTTTGAACTAATTTTTTTTATTATTTTCGGTTATTTTTCTTTTTAGGATAGATTTATTTATTTTCTTTAAGATTGAAACTAAATTTTTCTTTCATATTTATCTAATTGTTTTTAAAATTTTAAGTTTAAGAATTTCTTTGCACATCTTTATTTATTTTCTTTATTAGTTTATCTTTAATTTTAATCCTTATTTTATTTGTTTTTGAATTGTAGGAAAAGAGTTTAAGATAAAGAGGAATTTTGATTCAAGAAGGAAACTTCTTCAACAAGGAAATTCATGGTCTGAATCTAAGGCTTATATTAAGCCTCCAATTTACCCTAAATAAACCCTACATGACCGGCCAAAACCTTCCCCTTTCCTAAATACCCTACCATCCCCTACCCCTAAATCAAAACCCTTGTTTTCTTTCTCTCAAAATTACTCCCACCCACCATATTTACTACCTATCTTTTCTATTTAACCCATCACTTTTAACTTCCAAGAAACCTATTCCTACTTTTCACCTTGCAACTCTTTAGTTTCTTTTGCTTTCTTTTGCTTTCTTTTCTTTGTTTTTACCAAACTCACAACCAAGATCATCCATGGCATCCAAAATTGAATTTTTGGTTCATCCAAGTTCCTCCAAAGAACCAAGATACAAGAAGTTTGCTACACTAGTGGTTCAAGAAAGATTTCACTCCAAGTTTGAAAGTCGGAAGATTTGCGAAGAACAAGGCTTTGAATACTCCAACTCTCATCAAGATTTCAGCCTTGAACCATTCATCTTCGAAAGGATTGCACATCAAAAGTGGCAAATCTTTTGCCATCAATCAGAACCGGGTAATATCTCATGGGTAAGAGAATTCTATGCTCACTCACCTAACCCGGATAATCCTTATGTTTTTGTTCGTGACAAGGCTATACTCATAAGCCCCAAAACATCAACACCTTTTACAGGCTCTACGTTGAGAAGGACGAGCATCAAGCATTTGTTGATCAACTCATGCCCAAGCAACTCGACAAGGTGCTTCAAGAACTCACTCTACCGGGAACTCATTGGAACGACGGTAAATACAAGGGCACGATAAATTGCCTTTGGCTTAAACCCGAGGCAAAATTATGGAATAAGTTTGTTAAAACTTCTTTAATGCCCACAACACACAATACCACCGTTGATACACCTCGTCTTTTGCTCATACATTCTATCTTGCATAATCGCATCATTAACATTGGAAAAATTATTTGTGATCAGATTTTTGTATGTAGCACAAAAGACAAGGGTTCTCTTTTCTTCCCTTGCTTAATTTCCAATCTTTGCAAGGAGATACATGTCCCAAGTGAGTCCACTAATGAAAAGGCCCTACCAAAGACCGGTTGGAATCGAGCACAAATCTGAAAGATAATAGGAGAGGCACCGGTAAAATCCCCAACGCCTTCAATTGCCGCAGCAACTCCTGCCACCTCGGTAACTCCTAATGCTCGAGCAACTAATGCCCGGGCAACTCAGCCAGCAACCCCAGGACAACTTGAAGCACTCTTACAATCGGGCAACTAATGCTCAAGCAACTAATGTTCATGCGGTACATGAAGGATCACAACAATGCCATCACCCAAGTCATCCTGGAAAAGTACCCGGACAGCCGCGTGTCGTTCCCCATCTTTCCTGCCGAAATCCTTGCCACGCCAACCAATAAAGTAGTTGCCACGGCAACCGTAACAGATGATGTCGCGGTAACCTACACTGCACCTGCCCAAGCAGTTGCCACGACAACCAACATTGAAGATGTCACGGAAACCAAAGCTAAAGACGCCCTGGCAACCACGGCAAAAGCTAAAGGTAAAGCACATATGCCCGAATCAACTCGTACTGAATCATTGTCTGATTTTTCAGATTCGGACAAGTCCTCCATTGCACCAACAAAGACCGCACCAATTGAATCCTCCAAGCCCAAGCGAAAAGCCAATGACATTGATGAAGAGGACGATGAGGACAACCCCGTACGAGGATCGATTCCACCATCGGCAACAAGGAAGCAACCATCGCATTCAAGCAAAAGAATCAAGACACGGACCAAAAGGAAACTAATCATCCACGACGATGAACTCTCAGAGTAAGTCCTCATTTGCATTTTACTTTTCTTTATTTTTATTTTTATTTGTGCATACATTGAGGATAATGCCTCACTTGAGTTTGGGGGGGATTGTTATTAGTTAGTTACCATGTTTAGTTGCATCCATCTTAAGTATTGCATTTAGGATACATAAATTGCTTGCCATACCTTTAGTTGGAACAAGAATTGTCTAGATTTGATGAATATTCGATGATGACTTTGCCAATGTACTTAATTGATATAACTTTTTATTCTAGGATAAACATGGAAACACTTAGAATCGTACTATGATGCTAAACTTAATGAAACACTGTGTAGCTTGATTGATTTAAGGAATTCTAGCGAACTTAGGTTGATAGTTAAAAAGTTGAGGGTTAGAATAAAAATTGGATGAATGCTAGAGGTGCCCAAAATTGTCTCTAGCATGTGCTAAAAAATTGATCGCTAGAGGTGCCCGAAATTGGCTCTAGTATGTGCTAAAAATTGATCGCTAGAGGTGCCCGAAACTGGCTCTAGTCGAATAAATTAATTAACTTAAGAAAACTAAAAAACAAAACACTAGAGGTGCCCAAAACCGGCTCTAGTTAAAACATGTTAAAAGAACCCAATAAAGTAATTTGAAAACCTCTTGTTTGCATAGAATCTGGAAAATCAACTTGCACACAACTCCTCACACACTCACAAGCATTATAGTTTGATTCTGAGTAACTCCTAAGTTTTCCAAAAAATGAAAAGCCAATCATACTTTGTGCCACGGTTCTGAGAATTGAAATAAAGTTCAAAGCTAAGTTTGTGAAAATTGAAGTCTTAGCGGGTAATTATTAGTTTGCATTGCTTGAGGACAAGCAATAGTTCAAGTTTGGGTGTGTGATAAGTGTTCAAAAGTACTATTTTTATTACCCTTTTTACTCATATTATTGTTAGACTTATGCTCATATTAGTTGCATAATTAGTCATTCATGCATTAATTCATGTTTCTTTCCACCGTTGAGCTTGATTACATAACTTGGTGATTTTGTGGAAAAAGATGCTGCTTTGGTGTGTTTTGTGTGTGTGTGCAGAATCACTTGCCAAAGCAAGGCTGGAACCAGTTGCCAGGGCAATGCATGAAGGAGATGTCGAGCTAGTTGTCAGGGCAATTTTTGATAAGGGATAAGATGATATGGTAATCGAAATTGACGACTATATAAGCCCAAGATGACGTGGAGCAAAGTTAAATCCCAAAGGAGTTTGATTTCCATGAAGAGGTTAAAGAGAAATTAAATCCCAAGAAGATAGGAGAAGTTCTAGAAGGAATTTAAATATAATAAAGAATTATATTCTTTAAAGATATTTAATTTCAACTTAACTTCCTCCTCAAAAAAGACTTTGACCTAGCCCTATAAATTGAGGACCAAGCCGTCAACTCCATAGGGAGAGAGGAGAGAAATTTCGACAAGAGCAAGGAAAGATTTCGACAAGGCTTCAACCATTCTTCATCTTTTTCTTTTCTTGTTCAATTAGGTTTATGTTAGGAATTCTTTGTTTTGTGTTTCTTTGGAACCTAGCCATGAACTAAATCTATTTGGCTAAGGTTATTGTGTTTTGTGGTTGTGAGAAACAATTGGATTTTGTTTAGGTAATAAGAGTTTGCACTTTCAATTCAAGGTTTACTCATTCTTGGTTCTTATTCTTGTTTGCGAGTGAATTGGGAGAGGATCTCGTAACTTCATCTATTTATCTAATATCGGGAGAGTTAGATTCAAGAAACGAATGAGTATGGTCTTTATTCAATCTATTGATGGTGAAGATTAATCCGGCTTAGGAATAAGTTAAGGATTTCAACGGCTAAGAGGAGCAAAAGATTGGTTGTTGTTCACCATTGATCCACGCAGGGATGTATTATCAAGGCATGTACAAATAGCTAGAGTTTCGACTTAGGGATAAGAAGAAACCATTGAAGAACGCTCCGCCGAACCTTGAAGTTGCTGCCCAGCCGCCCAAGTAGTTGCCCATCTAGTTGCTCAGGCAACCGTTGATTAGTTGCCAAGGCAACCCCACTGTGCAAGTTGCCACGGCAACTGAGATGCCACGGCAACTGAGTTGCCATTGCACTCTTTTACCAAGACGATCCAATCGGCTATCACACATCAACTCACGATAACCTGGCCTATTCTCTCTCATTTCATTACATATTCTTTTACTTATTTTCTTTCTAGTTTAGCTGTTAGTTAAAACTCCTACAATCTTCTACTTGTGTTATTTTACTTTTTACAGTGCAAGAGATTTGATTCTTGAAGTGGCACCAATCCCTATGGAGACGATATCTTTTGTACTATAACTTGCGACATGTACACTTGCACAATTGCAGAGCAGTTATTACACGTAACATTTTGCAAAGGTATAAATGAATTAAATTTAGAAATTTTTGTTTGTTTTTTTTAATGAAACATGAGGGAATGCATTGAATAATCACATGCCTTTACAAAAGATTCCCTTTTTTACCTTCGGTCTTAGGTAAAAAGTTGATTTCATGCATTTTTCAAAAATATTTAAGCTACAAAGATGCCCCAACAAAAAGAATTTAGACTCTGAAGGTCATTCATTCTTCTTCAGTCCTCTATTAGCTCGTCTGAAGGACCCTGTTGTTTAAGTTTAGAGTGCCGCTCTCGATCAAGTTCTACACCTTGTTCCTCAATGCCCCACAATTCTCTGTGGTGTGGCTCGAGCTTCCTATATGATAGTCGCAAATAGCGTCAACATCATATCCTTTAGGGTAAGGAGGCCCCTTCAGTTTAGACTAGACTGGGGCTATCAAGCTCTTTTTTACAAGTATCGAAAGTAGCTCTGTATACTTCATCGGGATTGGATAGATGGCTTTCTGAGAAGCTTTCAGTCGATGTAAGAACGAGTAGCTTGGCTAGCATGAGGACCAAGGTCGGCTAGTCGAATAAGATCCCACTATATAAACTTCTGACTCCTCTCTTTCTTGGCTAGGGTCAGTAATATTCCCTTCTCTTATAGCTGCTTCAAAGAGTTCGCCAAATATCACTAGGTCTTCCAAACTCTTGGTTGCATTACCCAACATGTATTTCAGGAATGGGTCTTTTAGAGTCCTCACAAAGGTATGCGTTATTTTTTTCTCGAGCAATGGTGGTTGTACTTGCACAGCAATATCTCTCCACCTTTACACGTACTACTGGAAGCTTTCATCGGGCCTCTTTTCCATACTTTGCAATGTTTGACGATCTAAATTGATGTCAGTTATATGCTTGTATTGCTCGGTGAAGGCTTTGGCCAGATCCTTCCATGATTGTATCTAGTCTCGACTTAGTTGGTTATACCACTTGGCAGCAAACCCTTTTAAGCTTTCTTGGAAGCAATGGATTAAGAGTTTCTCGTTGTCAACATGCTCTGTCATTCTTCGGCAGAACATGGTAAGGTGAGCAGACAAAGAGCTTGTTTCGTTGAACTTTTCAAATTTTGGCATTTTAAACTTCGAAGGTACCACCAGATCAGGGACTAGACTTAATTTTCTTGCATCTACCTCACAAGATGCATTTGCCCCTTCTGCAGCTTTGGATTTCTCTTCAACCCACTTGCACGAATCTTTAATTCGTTTGACCGCTTCAATCCCTGCTTGACCCATCTTGTTGATGATGCTCGGATCAGGGATGACATGATCACTAGGGTTATTTTGGGCATTAGTTCCCCTATGTGATAAAGACCCGATTTGAAGACCTTGTTGTCTTTCAACTAGAATCAACACTTGCAGCGGTGCCTTGTCGTTTGTACTTTCTGCCTTTTTTAGTGTACCGAGGGTCTATGATTTATCCTTTCTTTTCTTAAGATCTTCATCGGCCAGCATAGCAGCTATCTTAGCTAGCAAATCCACATGTGATTGCGCGATATGATCGCGAGTTACTTGTTGCGCCTTCTCGAGCTTCTCATTTATGTCATTCTTCATGTCTTTGCATGCTTGCTCTACTCTTGCTAGACGACTCTCCATTACTTTAGTTTTACTTCAAGTGAAAAGTTGATGCAGATGTAGCTGACTCGGATGCCCCAGAATGGCTGCGATCAGAATTTACAGAATCAGACCCCTTTGATTTGAAAATGATGATGCATTATGATGAAATGCAAATATGAAAATACATGAGATGTAACTGCAATGCACAAACAAAATAAACGAGTTAGTACCGATAAAAAATAGTAATTTTCAAAAACAAACAGTATAAAACCTACTGATAGGCATGCTTTATTTGAAAAAGTAATCCTACTCGTCATGTTTTTCTACCCGAATATTGTTATTTACAGAAAAACCTACCCGGCATGATATCTACCATGCATATTATTATTTACAGAAAGAAAACCTACCTGGCATACTTTTATTTGCAAAAAGAAAGATCCTACCCGGCATGGTGTCTACCCGGTACATTATTATTTACAGGAAAAAAGATCCTACCCGGCATGATATCTACCCGTTATATTATTATTTACAGAAAGAAAGATCCTACCCAGCATGTTTTTATTTATGAAAAGAAAGATCCTACCTGGCATGGTTTCTACCCGGCATATTATTCATGAAATAAATATATAGAGTAGACAAAAGGTTAGAAGCGTTTCTCCTTTGAACTTTTAACGGGTTCCATTTCTAGAGCAAGGCTCATATGGTCCATTACATGAGTTTCGGTTCTAGGGAAGGGTACCCGAATTGTCCTCGATGTCCCTTACTAAAGGTAGCAAGGCCCCTGATCCTCACCCATTATAGGCTTCAAACGACCAAGCTCAATTCAAGGGATACATCCCTTATGCCTATATGGAGGTAACCCACACGAAAGCATAAGAAATATATCCCGAAAGCGATTCACCAACCTGTACGGTGGTAACTCACACGAAGGTGGTATCACACTTCCACTTAAAATAAGACGGAGCTCGGTTAGAAAGCTCATGAAATGCAATGCAAGTGCACGGTGTGTGAGGAGAAACTCACAAACCTTTTGACACCCTATGTCTATATTCACTTATACTAAGCAGTAAAAGTAAAGCAATTATATTTACAGAAAATAAAATGCATGACTCATGGTAAAAATAAGACAATCATATTTTAAATTAAAATCGAATTCATAAATTTCCAACAACCAAGACTAAAAGATAATCGACTCATGGCTTGACTCTCTTTTTATTTTAAAAGCTCCCCAGTGGAGTCGCCAGCTGTAATAACCCATTTTTGTTCGGCGCTCACTTTTTATCGGCTTCGGTTTTAAAATTTCTTTTTGATTATTTAATTTAATCTAAAAAAATCCTTCCCGGTTTTGGAATTAAAAATGTGGAGTCGCCACCGATCATTTTAAAAATGATAGACCGAACACCAAAATAAAAACCAGAGATTAAAAAATTTGGGTCCAGGAGTCGGTTACGGATGGGGAAGGATTAGCACCCCCACACCGCCCAGAATTGGTACCTAGTCGATTATTTGATGTCTTGATGTTGGAAATTACGAATTCTATTAAAATTTAAAATACGATTCTTAAATGCTGAAAATATTGAGAGAACCACATCCCTATGCGCCCGGGGCACGATTTTTCGTTTTCTTAAAAAAAATCGAGGAAATCACATCCCTCTACGCCCGAGATACGACTTCTCGAGGCTTTAAAAATAAAGAAATGATTTTTGAATTGTAAAAAAATGTAAAAACCGTATATGAATGCATGTAAAATACTAATATTTTATATTCTTATACATCTATATTTATATAATTTGTAAAAGTAACATATGTATTTTTAGATACATTAAAACATTTTAATATATTTAATTATAATTATATGTTAGATAATAAAATATCTATATGTACATATGTAAAAACATGAAAAACATATTTATTTTAAATATAATATATTTGTTGCATATACTTAAAATATATTATAAAGTAATACACAAAACGGTATTTATATTTATACATATATACATTTATTTATAATTATGTGTATTATAAAAATAAATACATATATTTAAAAACACATAAAATAATACATAACGAAAATATATATGTAACATAATAATATTGTAAAACTTTATTATATAAACATGTAATATATTATATAATAAGTATATGATAAATATGCATATAATATATAAATAACATATATATACATGAATGTATACATACTGTATAATATACAAAAAATATAATAAATAATAAGATACCAAATATTACATAATATATACATATTATATACCATAATATATCATACATATATAATACATGTATAATAAATATATATATATAATACTAAAGGGACTGAAATAAAAAAAAGAAAATAACAAAGCTAGAAAAAACATTAAAAAGGACGAAAAAGAAAAAAAGAATAAAAGAGGAAGGACTGGAAGCATAATTAACCCCTCACAATAACTGGAAACGGTAAAGAAGCTTGAGGGCTTAAAGTGTAATTTACCCAAAACCCGAAAAACGCGGATCCTCCCCTAAGTCCGGGTCACCGCGGGTTAGGTCGCCTATACGGCGTCGTTTTGAAGCCGGGGCAAAAACATAAGAAGGGTATTATTTTTTTTGAACCCTAAAAGCATTGCTAAAGATGCTGCTATTATAGTTAATTTCTGTACAATTGTGCTTAGTTTGGGGGAAAAAAATTAAGTTTATGATTTTTAAAATATTACAGTAACGACAATATTATTCCAATTAAACCTTATTTAAATGACAAAAAATCAATTGATAAGAGTATTATCATTTTAGAATGCTTCTTAATACACCCAAAAAATGTCGTACAATTTAAGCACGTAAGCTTTTTAAAATAATATATTTGATAAATAAAATATTATCATTTAAATTTATAAATTTTAATATATTTTTTAGCTATATTTTTTTTAAACAGAGAAAGAGATTGTTATTTTTATAAAATAAAATAAAAATACTTTATCAAGTGATGGAAAAAAATATGCCCGATTTATTGATTCCTCCCCCTCTCGATACAAAGTTTGATAAATGAGGAAAAAGGTAGGATTGATGGGGATTAACGAATATGCAATACAAATATACCATCATTAGGTTAAAAGGTTGCTAGCGTAATATATAGCTCATTTTAGTATTGATGTATTAAATTAATCTTTTATCATGTTATTGTATTAATCAACCAAACGAATCACAAAGATTTAACAAACCTCTTAATTTAAAATTAGATTTTGTCACAATTATACTAATGAAAGAAAACAATTTATGTAAAAAATATATATATATTTTAAAAGTTATCTAGCAATATTCACAATTTTTTACAGTACAGGTTCATTATATGACTCATGTTCGGGATTCGTGGTTTTCTTTTCTAACAATGTTGTCTCAAAATTCGAACACGTGTTTTCTGTTATGGAGAGTAATGTGCTTGCCATTGCACCCAACCCTTGTTGGTAGCAATATTCACAAATTGTATTATAAGGATTTTATATATATAACATATGTTAGATCCGGAGGCAAAAGGTATAAGGGACTAGTGGGGCCATGACCCAAAGATTTAAAAAAAATAGAATTCGGTCCCTAAATTTTTAAAAAAATTAATTTAGTCCCCTCATAATTTTAAAAAATCATATTAAGCTTCAAAATTTTGAATAATTTTAATTAAATCCTCATAATTTTTAAAATTTCTTATTAAATATCTCCAAATTATTAAATTTTTTTGTTAAACCCTCAAAATTTTTAAAAATTTTAATTTAAACCTCTAAATCTTTTAAAAATTTAAATTTCCCCAAACTCTTATCACAAGCTCCACCTCAAATTAGATCGTTTGATAAATAATTTTTAATTCTTTTATTTAAAGATTATATAAAAAGATAGAAAAGCAATTCAAATAATAATAATAATAATATTTTTGAATAGTCTAAATGTGATTACAAGATAGTATATGTCCATACTTATTCTTAATCCTTTGACAATGTGCATACACACCTTGTAGACAGAGCGATTTGAACCCGTGATTCCTATGATAAATATCAACCATTTTTCCAATAGTTAAATATTAAATATAAAATAAGAGTAACTTAGTTATGATAATAAATTAAAAATATTGTTTATAAAATGTAAACTAGAAGCTATTCTTTCTAAGATGTCTGAATGAAGTTTAGTGTTATTTACATAAATAAATAATCGCGAGTGAATTATCATACTTGCACGTTATGGCCTGATATGCATGTACATTTTGTACAAGTATCATTCGACCAACTGCTCTCAGAAGATAGGGTTGAGAGTACAGCTAACAATCCTTTGGAATGTGTATTAGCAATGCTTATGGGTTAAGATATAAGGAGTCGTATAGGCAACAAAAACACAAAAGCATCCCCGTGGGACCAAAATTATCCAAATGCTAAACTCAGTGTCATTCTGAAGAGCGTGACTCACACTTTAACTTAAGAAAGAATACTCAAAGAAACAAAAATGAATTTAAAATGGGATATCAATTTATTTATTCCTCAACTTTCATCCCACTGGGGACCGAGCCAGAATAAAGTATACTGTTTTTGAAATTGGGGATGTGTTTATGTTTTAAGACTAAATTAATAAAATATATAAAAAAAATTAGGATTAAATGTGAATTATATTGATTTTTATTAATTATCATATCACTTCATCCGTTAATTTTAACAGTAAGTGGCTCAATTAATAGTATTTTAATAGTTAAGTGGTTTGCTTGGCAAATTTAATAGATCGGTCGTCAAACTATAACTTACCCATAGTTAAATGAGCATTCATATAGTTTACGTTTTTTAACATCTGTTCTGATCTCATGTTAGTATCTGATCATTTTTTCATAGCTCTTTAATAGCACACAAGTCATGCAGACAAATTGCTCGACCCCAAACCTCTTAGAAACAAGGGCGTAACACAATTGGGGCATGTGGGGCCACGACCCCAATTTGGAAAATTTTAATCTAGATCTTTGAATTTTGGTAAAATTTAATCTGGTCCCCATAATTTTTTTAGAAATTCATTGAAAGACAAAATTTTAAAACTTTGGCTATAATTATATTAAATATTTTAAATAATTAAGTTTTATAAAATATATATTTAAACAATTATGAGTCAAAGTTGAAAAAAAATTATAAAAAATGTAAATAAGGGATAAATTTCATGGGACAGAGTGAGTGTTAAAAATAAATTGGTTCCCTAATAACAATAATTGAAAAAATTAGGCCCCTAATAATAAATTAAATTTTAAGAGTATGTCCAATATAAAAAATATTTGTTGGAATTGGGCACTTAATAACAATTATTATAAAATAAATTAAATTAAATTATAAGAATAGACCCCTAATAATAAATATTTGAAAATAATTAGGCCCTAGTAATAAATATTAGGAAAAATTAAACTCTTAATATTAAATATTAAAAATAATTAGACTCTATATCTAATATAAAAATATATTTTATAAGTATAATATACTATAAAAATTATGGACCTGGGCGGCTGCTCTCCTGCCTACGCCTAGATACGACCATGTGATTAGTGAGAGTGATGTTGGTACTATTATGATGGATGATATTAAAGTGGAACATGTTACTGATGTCAGTACTCTAAATTAGGAGGTGGTGCGGATTGTGGAGGGGCCTTCTGTTGCGTGTATTGAATGATGCGTGATTGTGTAAGTATACACGTCGAATAAGTAATAAAGGGATGAGTAAAATTATTTTTATGAGGATTGATGGAGATTTTAATTCAAGACATTGCACTTAAAAGAATCTAAATAATCAAGAGTAACAAAACAATATAGGACTCAAGTACGGCAAATATCTCGAAGGTGGTGCACTCTACGTTGAGAATATTCCGACGAGGCGGATTGTGGCACATATTCGGAATGCTGATGAGATGAAGAATGAGGGCGTTATTTACTGTATGTTTTGACTATGTTAGTTGGTATTGTAAATACTCGTATATGTTGTACTTTTTTCTCTGATTAGGTTCAGGGAGATTTTTAATGAGACACGCATACAGGTAAAAAGCGTTATTTTAATGAAATAAAAATCTTACCGAGCAAAAAAAAAGCGTAAAGTAATGAAAATAAGTAAATAACTATAAAAAGTAAATTGAACTAAAAGAATTATGCCACAACAAAGTAAAGATCACGAGCGACGTGGGAACTTTAACCAAGATGATTAAACAGACTGGACTTAGCAAGGAAACATGGTATCTTAACTCTAGGGATGTTAGGGCAAAATAATGCTCGAGTATTCTAATCTATCATTTCACTATTCCTAGCAAAGGACCTAATGACGATATACCTCGATAATAAATTCCTGCGTCAACCTAAAATTACCATCATCGATTAAGTACACCCACTTTTAGTCATTGAAAACCTCCCTTATTCATAAGCTGGGTTAGTTTTTAGTGCATTACGGTTAAAAACCCCATTATTCTAAAGCCTAACTCTTCTGTTATTCAGCAACGAATATGTTCAATGCTAATTTTCAAAAGCTCTTGTAAACCTCAATAAGAAATGGATAAAACAAATCAAAACAACATAAACCAAAATTTCATCAAATTAAAAATATCACATCCAAAGTAAACCCAAGCCAAATAAAATAGTTCACGGCTGGACAAATCAAAACGTTCAATTTACTCAATAAAATAGTTAATCGGTGACGATGCTAATTTTGAAACTCGTAGACATCAACATCGATGTTCAGCGGTGGCGAACATGGTGACCGGTCACGATTAGTGGTGATTGGTATCTTAACAAATGGAGAGAAAAGAGTGGTTTTACTTTTTTTTTAATTAAATTATATTTGGGATTTAATATTAATCAAAAGAACATATCTTAATAAAAATAATAATATAATGCATGTCACCAAGAAGTGACAAAAAAAGTTTAACGTTTAAATTTTAGTTAGTAAATTGAATGTTTTAACGCTTCAGTTACCAGAATAGGTGTGAGAGTAAAGTTAAGTGATGATTTATATAATTTATCCTAAAATTAATCATGATCATATCCCGTTGACCCTCTACGAGTTACATGGTTCTAAATAACCTGCCCAAGACAAAACCCATGAAAAGGGAAGTAGTTCAGACACCATTTCAAAGATATTATATTAGCTCGACATGAAACTGACAATTTACATATCTTAATTTCATTTCCAGCTTGAAAAACCAAGCCAAACAACCCATACGTACAAAACATGTATGCCATCATCCCTAAAGAGCTTGAGACAACGGAACAAAGAGGAAAAAAATAAGTTAAATAGATTCTTGCATCTAAAAAATGGAATGTAGAATCTTGCTAACGTGAGACCTAAAAAGATAGGAAGCCTTGACTGAAAATTCTTTTTACTCTGGCTGTTGAATTGTGATATTGGTAGCACTAGCAATTCAGGTTTGTTCAGTAGCAGCAGAATGACAGTCATAAATATTTTTAACCAATGCATACACCTTATCGACATTGTGATTGAACCTATGTCTCTTAGAATGAAGATCATCCGTTTTTCCACTGAGACACTTGTTAGGTTCCTAACTAATAAGTTTTTGGTTTGTTCGAACGTTAGAAAATATTTACATCATTAAATCTTAATTGGATGGTGTCTAGTTGAGCTCAGTGTTTGCATACTTTGCGATTAAGTTGACCTGGTTTAAAGCTTGAACAAGATGTACGAGGATTGCTTAAATTTAACCATAAAAATAAAAAATCTTACAATGTATTTTAACAAGAAACCTTAATTACTTGCTTTCAAGATTAAGATAAACAGTTCTAAACTTTGTGCATACAGAAATCATAATAAAATCACACAGACGCCAAGACCCACGTTCTCCTCCCGACAAGACATTATATATTATTTCGAACAAATTTTTACATATACCTTACAGACATAGATTAACTTCAATCATTAGTCTACCTTTCAACGTCCATAACTGTAAAAAGCTTTTGACCCTTCTGATATTCGAAATCATCACATTCTGTTTTCGCTTTCAGCTCCACTTCCAATTCCAGGTCTTCTTCCTTCTTCAGCGTTGAGTACTCAACTTCTTCTCCATATAATTTAGCCAAAACCAAATAGAAAGCCACTGAGAAAACAGTGACGGCTATCAATGTCCAGCTGAACAGAATATTTACTAACGCTTTAGCTCGGTGCAGTGCCTCGTCGCTCGAGCAGTTAATGACCTGGTGACCATCTTCAAAGTGGAGGAAGCAGCCTTTGGAAACCAATGCTGGAGTCCAGATCATATATCCCATGACAATGAGCCACACACCTTGGTACAAAATACTGATGGACCTTATAAAACTGACCATGAAGCTCTTGGGAAGCCCAATTCCCATGAGGGTGGTGGCTAAAGAAACAACGACGACGCTCTGTAGAAGCAAGTGATATCGACCCTCGATCCCCATGTGATCAGCTGAATGGAAGTGGAAGAGGAGGAGCTGCTGGGCAAAGGCTACTGCTGCAATGAATTGTGTCAGGCTATAATTGGCTCTGGGGCTAACTTTATCGAGAAGAATTGCAGAAGCTGCATAAGTAAAGAAAGTCATTGATATGGAAGAGTGCTCGAAGTTGTGGAGATGATTTGATGGGATGGTTCCATCAGGATCGAAAGGTTGGTGCCTTGCAGGGCCAATGAAGAGCTCCATGGAGATGGAGATGGAAGTGGCTACCATGATAAGGAACAGCTCTAAGTGCCTCAATTTGGGTATGGGGAACCATGAGGTAGATGTGTAGGCATTTGGGTGGAGAGAATGGAGCTTGATGTGATTAAAGAGATGCCAAAACCCAAGAAAAAAGAAGGCTAAACCTGGAGCAACATGTCCCACTAGAGAACCCATTTCGACCTGTACGTTTATCTGAGTCTTGTTTCTTGGTGATTCTGTTTTGAGATACTTATTTAGCTTTTGCTGTACATGTAGAAATAGAGGGAAATGTTGTGGAGAGAGAAAGGGCGAGGGAGAGTTTGTGAGCCAATTGAACCAAAGGCTTAAGGGAACTAAAAGGAGTTGGATGGGATAAGTTCTAAGGACTCCGTAACATATTATATATAGGGGGATTTTGAAAATCTGATTAAGGATTAATTATCACTCCATTATTATTATTTTTATTTTTGGGTAAATATAATGCCTGCACACAAATAATACAATTAAGGTTAAATGGTTAAATTTGTCTATGTAGTAAACTCAACTTAGGAATGTTGTCTTTATTTTTTTCATTAATTTTGTCCTCGAAATCATTCAATTGCAGTAAATTTGTCCCTTGACCGACGTTGATCGTTACATTGCTGATGTGACAGTCTAGGATGTTGACGTGGGAGGGGCTGAATTGATATTTTTAACCAACTTCGTGGGCATAATTAATTTTTGGGTAAGCTACTTAAATGACCATCTAACTATCGGGTGGGTGTCGATATGACCATTATACTTTTAATTTTGTCAATATGACCACATAACTATTTAAGTGGTATTAATCAAGCCACCCACCGTTAAAACATAATTGAGATCAAAGACTGACGTAGTTATTAAATAAAATTGATATAATTTATCTTCTAGTCAGATAATAATACATGTCACCATCAAATTGGAGAGAAAAATTTTAAACTCAACTTTGGCTTCAATAGGATTCATACCCTGTGATGACATGGGTAGGGTTAGGCAGACACAACCACTAAACCAAATGTTGTTATCTATATAAGTCTTACAACTTTTTCTACTTAAAGTTATTCTTTGATGAAAGAAAAATTTATGTTAGTGAGATAGTTTGAACTCAAGATAAATTATTTGTTTAAAATAGTTTCACAATATATTGTATATAGCTTAACTATAGTTCATGAACTATTAATGTATATAACATTATATTCTTAAACTAATAATAAATAATAAATCTGAATTCAATAAGTGTCACAGTAAAAAAGCGGATGATGTTCATCCTAAGATACACGAGTTCAAATCGTTATGATTACTAATGTGATTGAAAGTGAATTGTTTTGGCTTCTATGTTTTATTATGTGAATGTTTTAAACGTTTGCTAAACAAATTATTTAAAAATTTAACCAATCGTTTCGGTGACCCAATGTGAGACTTAGATCCTCTGAATGAATTGAATCGGGATTAGGGGTTATATAATGCATGAAACTCAACAGAGATCAACAGAAACAACCAAATTTATTAAGATGTACGGGTGTTAGATTTAAGCGCTTAAATTTGTACTTGAAATCCTAAGGGTAAACACTGATGATCGATGAGTCCGTCTGGGGGACGAGATACTAAAAATTGTTTCTAAAATAAAGAGCAACCATATAAGTTTATTTGTGAAAGGATAAAATCAAATAATCAAAAATCAAATTATCAGTCGGTATAACAAGATAAGATGTTAAATCTTTTAAATTACATTCAGGGTTTTAATTTTTATATTGAGTGAAGTAAATTAGGTTAGAAGAATTATCACGTTAATAAACTCCAAATTAATCGGTCAATAAATCTAATACACGTGGATATAAAAAGAGATCATTTGTATAATATCATTGTAGGCTATGGTCGACGCCAATGACAATGATTTTAGGTAAACCATAAGATTTTGTTAATCCAATAAAGATAACACAAAGAGGGGAACATGCCAAAAGTGCTTAGCCATAGGATCATAAGTATCGGAAATCTAAAAGTTCTCAATCTCCATTCCCATGAATCGTGTTGCTCTTCTGTAATTACGAGAAAGAGACTTGGATTCTAGATTTGAATTCGAATGCTTCATTTTTTTTCCTTTTAATTTTTAATTCGATCAAACAATGAATGAAAATAAAATAAAATTGTATTTTAATTTTTCCATCATACCTACCAAACACACCAATAAAAAGAAAAAAAATATTTTTCCATCATTCCACTTTTTTACTCTTTTAATTTTTCATCCGTCCAATTCTCTTTTCATCCTACCAAGCAAAAGCAAAAGCAAAGCCAAAGCTAAAACACACCGGAACTCTGGCGCGGTGGGTTGTTATATATGTATTTATTGTATAGTGTTATATCGACTTAAATTCTAATTGGTATTTAAATTAATTTTTGTTATAATTGTAGAGGTCAAAGATTACTTGAAAATTAGATTTATTTAATAAATAAATTTAGGTAAGAAGTAGGGTCAATTTATCTATTGATTCGATCTGATTTTCATTTTTTGAATCGAATACAAATTATAATATTTTAAGTTTTGGATTATTCAAAAATCCGAAATATCTGAAAAATCAAAATTTCATGGGTATGAATTTTATTATATTTAGAAATATGATGCTTGTTATATCCGAAAATTTGAAAATTCAAATTTTCATTGATGTGAATCTTGTTATATTTGTCACTTTATTACTTGTTATATTCGAAAATCTGAAATTTTCATAGATACGACCATCAATTCCGTACTTTTCAAAAAAATACTTAAACCAAACTATATATTCGGATATCATATACCTAAATATCCAATATCTGAAAAACCAGATATCTGATTTTTTTCGAATTGAATACAGATCACTATTTTATCGATCTGAAATTTCGAATATCTGATTTTTTGGATTTGATCTAATATAAAAAAATGCACACCCCTAATAAAAAGTGCTATGTAATAAGGTATCTTAGTGACCAGGTATTTGTCTATAATATAGGTAGATAAGCTTTAGAATTATGAGAGATAATAATTTCCGAGAGATGCAACTTTTTGTGATTTCTTTGATTATTTGTCTGTAAAAAACCGATCTCGTTTTAATTATTTTTCCACCTGTAAATTCTTATTTCACAGTTAAAATACAAGATTTTTTTAGATTCATTAATTGACCGAGTGGTTAAGGGCGTTCATGTTGTCACATTTAGTATGTGTTCGATTCTTGATATTAGCCTTGGGAATGTAATTATCTCTCTATTTAATAAAAAAAATATAAAATATATTCTTGTGATATTTAGCTAACTTTGGCAGTGTGCTTCTCCATAAATCCGTATCACATGTTGAGAATAACAAATACTTACAAAAATTAGGAGGTGGAGGCCATGGAGGATGTGTAAAAAAATTTACTGCAATCGTTTCGTTGTGCAGTGAAAATTCTGATATCTGTTTTGTTCATGTACTAAGAGAAGGTCATTGTGTGGTGAATGCAGTTGCCAAAGCTGAAACGAACAAGATAAGAAGGTTCATGGCATGGTGGCATTATAACTTGTTTCTTTTTTTATCTGGTGTGTACAATACTAACTATGTTTCTGTTTTTTTTTTTTTAAGAAAAAGTGATAGATTTTTTTAACCTTTAAGTAGATGAACAAACAACCTTAAATATATAAAGGAAGCTTCAAAAGTACAAGTGTAAGTTCTTCATTAAGAGTGATATTATTATTGATTGGGATAATAATGTAATGATAAGAACGTGGGGCAGTCTCTCCAAAGTGTAACAATGAATCTCCCTACTTTTCATATTGTAAAATCAATTTCAGTGGGACAACTTGAGCTGTAATGAACATAATATATGAAATACAAATCTGATTAAGAAAGTGACATCACCACAAGTGCTCTTCACCAAATTCATATCTGTCTTTCTATTTCACGTCTCATGTAAATACTTTTTTTCTTTCTTTTCTAGGAAGAAATCAAGAGTTCATATATGTTGCAATATAACTAATGTTTTTATTTGTTATATTGAATACTAAATCCAGAAAAGAAAGAGTGAACCCTTGATTACTGGACCAATATAACTAATAGATTATTCACTTCTTTTTCGTAAAAATTTCTTCATTTCCCATAGTAAATTTTTTTTCAAATTTCGATTATTGGTTAATTCAGTTCGAACCTGATAAATTAAATGAAAGATAAATATTAGAGTAAAGTACACAAATGGTCACTAAACTATTCCAAAAAAATATAAAATGGTAACCAAACTTTTAAAAGTTACATAATGGGCATTAAACTTTAATTTTTGTTATAAAATGGTCACTGAGCTGTTAACTGTTATTAACTGCGAGACATGGCAGTTACAAAAATTTGTATAACAGTACATTTAATCCTTCATATTTACGCATTCAATCAATTTAGACATCAATAATGAGGGTTAATTAGGACTAAATTGATTGAATGTGTAAAAATGGAGGATTAAATGTGTTATTATTCAAATTATAGTAACTGTCACATCATTCACTTAACAACAGTTAACGGCTCAGTGACTCTTTTGTAACAAAAACTAAAGTTTAATGCCCATTATGTAACTTTTGAAAGTTTGGTTACCATTTTGTATTTTCGGGATAGTTTAGTGACCATTTGTGTACTTTACCCTAAATATTAATGTATATATATATATAATCTGTTGAGGGCTCGAACGATCAACCGAATGTGCCAAGAGGGGGTGAATTGAGTTTTAGCTTTGGTGGATGAAAAAGCTAAGCAATAAAAAGTGACACGATGATTTATAGTGGTTCGACTTCTAAACTAAGTCTACCTCCACTACCTTAGCCATCCACACTAAGGACTTTTCACAGATTCACTAATTTGCCTTTTATTTTTTCGGGCTCACAAAGATAACCCTTACAACCGTCAAAGCTTATACCCCAAAGCTTTGAGAAACACTCTCTTGCAAGAGAAAACAAATAAGCAACAATAAAAACCCTTACAAGGCAAATGTGTTTCAGTATGAAAAAATCCAAAATGGAAAGACTAAGCGATGTTTTTCAGTATGAAGATCGTGACAAGGTGAATAGTCACCTTGCTAGCATGTAGATCTCGAAAAGTATGTGGATTAAAAAAATCGCCTCAATAAGACACCCCGAACACAAAGTTGTCGTCTTTCAAAGTTCTGGACTCACTTTATAGTTGAAAGTCGAATGATTTAATTTAATTTTCTCTCAAAACGGTGAGTTTTATGTCAAGTTTTCAAATTTTGCATTTTACTCACTATAATTTCATATTTTAACATTTAAGTCCTGAAATGAAAAAAAAAACTACCCGAAGTCGTCGGCAGCTGTCGGCGACTTCTACCCCCACCCATGTAAGTCAGAAGCTGCTAGTGACGACTCCCTTTAGTATTGTTGATGCCAAAATAAGGAGGCAACGAACAAGGGAGGTGGAGACAGCCGACTAAGGTGATTGTGACGAATTCATATGGTTCACCCTCTGTAGACTTGGGGCGGAGAGCCGTAGACAACATGGCAATATGAGCCATGAAGTAAACGTTGAGAGATGATGGAAGGGCGGGGTACTTTCTTTAGGATTCGGTTTGCCTTCTCTATTTGCTAGCCCGAGTATTTATAGTTCTTTGGACTGTAGATGATTGGACAATATTAGGCCTAGTGACGGCCTACATATGAGTTGGCACAGATAGGTCTAACTTTCGATAATCATTATTATTATTATTATTATTATTATTATTATTATTATTATTATTATTATTTGGAAATAAGCAAGCTTTTTTTCTATTGAACTTGACTTGAAAGAGAAATCGGGGCCAAAACATCTCTCTTAAGCTAAGGATGTCTTCTTAATTTTAATTGGAAAAGGTGGGGAAAAAACAACAGAAAGAAAGAGCCAAGAAAAAGCGTGTACCATATGCTTTTCCAAACATGAGCATGCAATACTTGATATTCAATCATTACACAAAAAGCTCTAAGCTTCCTCATAATGACAAAACTTACTCCAATTGTATTATCGTTGCATGTATTAATTTGTGACAAAAACCCTTACCCACTTTTCGGTACTATTTTTTATATCTCACACTAAAAAATTAGATTTTAAATTATAACCCTAACTTTTAAATCTTAAATCCTAAACTCTAAAAAATCACCCTACCCCTAATTTTCTAAACCCTAACACTAAGCCCTAACCTTAAATCTAAACCTAATTTTTTATTGTAGGATATAAATAGGGGCAGCGAAAAGGGGCAGATAATTTTTGTTCATTAATTTGACCTTCATTTTCTTAACAACTTCATGTATACTGAAAGCAACCCTACTTTTAGGGGGATCTTCTACCTTACTTGTGTCCCTATATATGTCCTAACACTAAAAAACTAAACTCTAAATTTTAAATCGTAAATCCTAAACCTTAAAACTAAACTTTAAACCCTAATTCTAAATCCTAACATTAAACTGTAAGCATAATTTTTTTATGTTAGGGCACACATATGGGCACGAAAAAGGGTAAGAGGGTATATATTCTAATTTTAGATGATTGTAAAGTAAATGAGAAAGCAATTCCCTCGTCAATAATCTATATTATTGAGTATCAATTGCCTGCCCTCATGTACATCTATACAGTATATTGAGTATCAATGCCCCTTTCATTAGCAAATGAAAGGAACATGGGGTTTTACACCACATGCAACCCAAAACTAACTTGTTACAACACTAACACTGAGATCGATACTGCATGTTATTTTAGGTAATATTTTTTAATTTTAATTATTGGAAATTTTTGGTAGTCTATTTGAAGCAAATATAGGGATTATCCTAAGCTTTTGGCGATTAGATTATTGTAGTCCTAAGGGTATGAGTAATACTGCTTTTTATAGAGATAAAGATTGAGTTGATTTGCGGGATAGTTGCCCTGCAACTATACCCAATGCATAGGACGGTTTTGGAAACTTTACTAGCTGATAGCAGAGCCAGCCCTGAGGGTGGGTGGGAAGGGCGTCCGCCCAGGGCTCAGGGCTTACTGTCCGCCCCGGGCCTTCAAAATCTCAGGACTGAACCTAGCTGATAGTAGATATGTTTAGAAGAGGTATTCATCCTGCCAATATGGGCTACTTTAGGGTTGAGTACTCATTAGTACATAGTAAAGATGAAGGTTTGAGTTTCATTAATGATCTCATTCGATATCTAAAAAAATAGTCATCTTCTATGAATGATACAAACACTACAAATAATTTGTCATATAGCGACATATATGTTTGTCGACAATCAAAATATGCCACTACAATTAGGTCTATATTGACGGATTAGCCACTGGGATAAAGTCATAAAATTCAAAATGTGGTGTCAAAATTTTAAAAAAAGTTATATATAAAAGTTTCTTTCTTAAGTGGGTGTAAGTAAATGATTGTGTCAATTTTCTGTTAGGGGGGAATTATCTTTAAAATGATGTCAATATTTTTTTTGGAAGGGGGTTAATTGAGGTGTCAATTGACATTCCCTCTATTGGTGACCAGTCATCCGTTTGCTTATGTCAACTTTATACCAACGCATTATCATTATACGTTGTGAACAATAATATTATCGGGTAATCAGATTGAGGTGAAATAGGCTAAACGGGTTCGAAGTTGGAGACAAAAGGTCTCTGATTTTGGGTTGGCTTGGTTTGGGCCAACATAAAAATAGGGCCTTTTACGGATACGAATAAGAGGGGTTTAGGTTGTGCGGTGGCAGCCGCAGGCCAAGGGGTGTGCACGTTGGGGCTTGGGGGTGAACTGAGAGACGGTGTTGGTTAGGGTGCAGGGATTAAGGCACGCAGGAGCTAAAGGAGGGGAAGGGGATCAGGTACTGTCTGGGAGAGTGGTTCGAAGACTGAGCCCAAAGGACCACTGAGCACGAGCTTCAGGCATATAGTTGAATGAACGAGGGTTGGGGTTCTCCGAGGAGCGATGCGATTGAAGGGACGCAGAAAGTACTTATACGATGTTTATGTCATGTGGTATTTTGATTATTTTAGGATACAGATGCATTTTGGTATTTGAATTTTTTTTAAGGTTCAATTTGATACCTAAATATTTTTTGTCCACTTAATTATATGAGTTTAAGGTTTAATTCAGTACCTTTTTTTCTAATTACGTGCATAAATTTGGTTTAAGATTCAATTTGATACTTCAAGTTGTTTTCGTTAAGTACTTGAACCTGACTTTAAAGTTCAAACATGTACTTATGATGAATTATTTTTTTGAATCAATTTAAACCAAGTTTAAGTATTAATTTGAAGAGTAAATACAAGTTCATGTACATAACTGAACCAAAAACTATTAGGTGTCAAATTGAACCTTGAGGCCAAACTTAGGTATCTAATGAAACAAAAAAATAGATAACAAATTAAACCTTTTTTCTTGAACAATTTCTACCTAGAGAGAGGGGAAACGCGGATTTTGCTCCTACTGGGTCTTGAACTCACAACTTAGGAAAAGAGAAAGATGTCAACTGAGGGACTAAGTTTTAGGGTTTAGAGACTAGGATGTTAATTGACGATAGAAGAAAAGTTTTCATATGTGCTTAGTTTTTAAGGTTTAGAGACTAGGATATAGGATTAGGGTTTTAGTGTTTGCGGTTAAGTTTTAATATTTGAGAATAAATTTAATTGTTTAAAGTTTAAGTTTATGGTTTAGAATTTGGGGTTTCTAAAAGTGATACGTGACAAGTTAGAAGCTCGTTTGCGAAGAAATTTTTTTCTAATGCATCAAATAAAGCTTAAATGAAAAAATAAGTGCCCAAAGTATACATTTTTTGAACTTTAGGTGCCTAGAGTATTTTTTTTAAAATAAGTGCTCGGCCGTTAAAAAATAGTTACCCAATCAAAACGCGACACATGGTAGGAAAATTTGATTTTTTTAATTATTTTTGAAAAAAAACTTTAAAATTTATTTTTTTTTAAATCTTGAAATTCTCAAAAATATTCGGATTAGTCCCTAAATCCCTAAAAACCCCAAATCCCCAAATCTTCATCGTTGCCATCGTTGGCCACCGGTGCCAACCCCACCCTTTCGGTCGCCTAACCTAACCGGCCATTTACCCCAACACGTCGTCGCCGAAAATAGGTAAACAATGTGCCAATCGAACTATTGTTTCACATTCGACGTTCAATGTTCGGCTGGCACACCGTTCGACGATTTTTGGTAAAGGCGCATTGGAAGAGATGGTCGGTTGGGTCCGACAACAGAAAGGGTAGGGTCGACAATAGTGTCCGACGGTGGCAACGGTGAAGATTTGGGGTTTTAGGATTTAAGGATTTGGGGACTATTTTAGAAAATTTTAGAATTTCAAGATTTTTTTGAAAATTTTAAATTATTAAAAATAAAAAATAAATTATAAATTAAAATATGACACGTGTCGAATTTTTATTGGTTAATAAATTTTTTAACGGTAGTTAACTATCATGCACCTAAAATTATAATGGTTAAAATTTTAGGGACCTATATTTATAAAAAAAATACTTTAGGTACCTAAAGGTTAAAATATGTATACTTTAGGCACTTATTTTTTATTTAAGAATTTGGGGTTTTTAAAAGTGATACGTGACAAGTTTAGAAGACCGTTTGTGAAGAATTTTTTTCCTAATGCATCAAATAATTACATATAAATTTATGGAAATACTTGGATATACAAGCACTTTTAATTTTAGGGTTTAGAGATTTTGGTTGTAGTTTAGGGCTTTAGGTTATAGGATGTAGAATTTAAGGTTTATAGTTATAATTTAAAGTTTATGATTTAGGGTTTATGCTTTAAGATTTCGATTTTTAGGTGTTAAGGATAAAAATTTAAATTTTAAATTTTATAGCCTAAATATGAAGGGTTGAATAAATATAACCCTAAATTTATTAAAAAAATAATTTGAAATCTAATACTAACATTTTCGCAGTGAAACGCGGGCATGGGGCATGTGTCTATTATTATATATAAAAAAAGTTTTCATATATTTTTTACAACATTTAGTCCAGGCTTTTTGAAAGTATGTCATGTGTCGCTAATTAGAATATGACGTCACTCATTTTTTATATTCATATATAGCTGATTTTTCTCACATCAATTTGTTAATGCATTTTTAAATGGTAACTATTCATTTTTAATAATATATCTCACTATTAATCAATTAATCATACAATTAGTTTCCAATTTTTAAGGATTTTTTTATTCATTATAAAAGTTTTATTAATTGTGAGATGAATTAAATGGCTGAATGGTTAAGAATATTCATGTTTTCCTATTTGGTATGAGTTCGAATCCTGACATTTGTCATTAAAATTTAAAAACTCTCTATTTAGTTAAAAAATTATTATTAATTATGTGTAATTTATATTAGATTAATTTTAAATCTTTTCTTTATAAATAAAAATATCCAATATTGTCACTATATAATATATATCATACATATCTAAGTGTACCTAATAAAATAAAAATATCCAATATTGTCACCAAATAATTTACTCATAGCTGTTAAAAATGTCAAGGATCTAATTCCTAAATAATCTTGAATCTGTTTTTTCATTAGTTCTGTTGCAAAGTGTTCTAATTGCTGAAAAGTGTTTATAACAACAATTTTTATTTCATATTTTTTTAGGGAAAAGGGAAATCGATCTTGAGATCTACGGTCAATTAAGACTAAAACAATGTCTCTTATCAGTACACTACATGCATGCAAGCCAACAGCGATCACTTAGGCTTCGGGCGGAGCTGCTACCGAAGCACAATACTCCTTGAGCAAGGGTGGGAAGGAAGGATAAATATCAAACATTTTAGAACAATCTGCACTCATCGGCATCGTGGAAAAGGCCTTACAACAATCGTAGCTGATGTTGTCAAATTGGCCAGTAAAAATAGAGTTAAAAATGCCCCCAACACAGCCAGGAATGTTAAACAGGGTCGATAAGCATTCGAGATCTGTAGGAGTACTCGTCGGTGACTGTCCCGGAAAGTGTGGTATGATCCCCAATGGAATTGGTGGGAGCAGGCGTACCATTTCAGCTAGCCCCGGCTGGACCACAACGGCTGTGAATGTGGGCACTAGCAGTAGCAGCCACCAAATTGTTGTTTGTGAAGCCATGGTATCTACCAAGTTTTTGTGACCTGTTTCAATACAACGTTGATTGCTAGAGGTGAATTGGGTGATTGAAAATATATAGTAAGGGAAACGAAGAGAAAGCAAGTGAATATCGATTTCCACTAATTCAAATTGTCTGTTTCTTTTAGCATTTACGAGTGATGAAGTTACAAATGACAATACTAAACGCTCAACCAGTACATTAAATTCTAATTGTTAAAAAATATTAGAATAATCTGAAAATGTTAGGTTAAATATTCGATAAAGAATGGTAAAAAAATATTTTTTTAATTTTTTTAATTATTTTTAAAAAATTTAATTAAAAATTAAAGTATTCATTATTATTTTAATAAAATTTTATTATTTTTAATTAAAAAATGTGAAAAGTATCATAAAAAGTGTTTTAACATATTATATTCTCAAAAAATAATAATAAGTCCTGTTAGTTTTAAAAATAATTAATGGTGATAGGGGTAACAATTGGACGAGTTAAACATATCTGTGATGTTATAAAATTGAACTACACAGTGCACTTCTGCTGAGCATATCCAGCACATGAATAAAGAATCAGAGAAAAAGACGCCTTGAGAAAAATTTGACAGAAAGCCTATCGACATATCGTTGCGCAAATCAAGGTGTTGTTTTTCTTATTTTCCTTGGCCTTAACAAGTGAAATTTTCTAAAGGGCATTATTTTAAAAAAATACGATGGGAAGGTAATTTTAAAATGTGTTTATGGATTGTTTGGTTTAAAAATAAATGTTTGGTATCGTTGTCAAATAGTGTTTTGAAGTAGAAGAAATAATTATTTTAGATATTTTTAAAAATATAAAATATTAATAATATAAACAATAATATATGAATAATTTTACTTAAAAGTGTTTTTTAAAAAATTAAAAATTTTAATTTTGAAAAGCACTTTTAAAAAATCAAGAGCCAAAAATCAGGTTTGAAAAGTAGAACCAAGTCAGGTGGTGCAGATGAAGAATTATCTATAACCATTTCAAAAGGAAAGAGGAGGAAAAAGAAAGCAACTGGAGTAGAGCCGTGGTTGTGGTCTGAGCGGGGGGAAAGAGAGAATTAGTTGATTGAAGTTTGGTTTTTGGATATACACACGTGGACTTTTTTATTTTTAAGGCGTCATGTCAACTCCATGTTACCCAAATATCGGAGGCTAAAATTTGGGTGACTAAAACAATAACGATCGAAAATATAAGTTGTAAGAATAATCTTTTTTTTAATTAGATGATCAAAATAGAACAAGCCTTAAACATAAACAACAGTAAAGTTTACCCTTTAGTTAATATTCTACTTCAAATTTAATGAAAACCAAATTATAACGGAAACGAATACAAGGATTCGCTACTCTACTTGCATAGCCAGCCAACAACCAAACAATAAAATTACAGCATTCTAATTGTAGATTACAACTTCCTTACAAACGATTGAGCCAAAAGGATCCAATATCACAATTTATGAATGTCAGATTCACACTTCGCAGTGACTCTTTCAAGGGAACATACACAGGCATCAACACGGGAAGGTTTTCTTACTGCCTAGCTTCAATCATCAGATATTTACTTGCTGACCTTGCATGCTTTTCTCACGTGCGATCGAAGCCGAGAGAATCCCAAGATCGCAGTTTAAGGATGTCAACGCTGACTCGCACTCGGAAATAATTCTTGTTACGGGAGAAGGTTCACCAGCAACTGTTTCAGACGATCCTACTGCAAGAGCAGCATGAGAGTCTCGCAGATTCCTCAAGTTGCCCAGGAACTGCCACAGAAGCAAAGGAATCTCAACTTTACTAACAACCCAGAATTAAATGTACAACACATGAATATTATCAAATAATCTTGGACTAAAATCTGAAACTTACATGAAGCGGTAGTGGGACATATCATGACATATGCCATCATTCTGGCGATAGTGTGATATATCATATGACATCATTCTTATCTTATATTATATTTGTAGACACTATTTTGAACCTGATCTTCCCCTCCCCATTTCTTTTAGGTGCATAGAAGTTTAGGTGAAGGATCTCAATTGAGACATGCATCGGGTTTACAAATTTCCCACCAAGAGGTATACCGGCTTTGGGATTCAAACCTAATCCTTACAAGCAAAGTATTAGAACCTTACCAACTCAACCCCATTGACATCTCCTCCTCCCTGTGTATGTGCACATGCTCTCGTTTATTTATGTACATCATATTAGGATACTTTCTCTCACTATAATAAATCCAGATGATTATTCGTACATGGCATATAATAATGCATGCATTCCAGCCATTTATGCATATTAAAGATCCTATGTAAATAAGGGTTAGGGCTTATTAGCAAGCCATATACTTTAGATTTGACCGATCTAAGCTGCCTATTGTTATTGATCCCAACTTTCCTCAAAATGATTAATTTCCCCAAAAGCTATCAATCTCACCTTTCTAGTATATTAATTGGAAGTTGGAACTTGTAAAATCTAGATCTGATTACTAACTACTGAAAGCAAGAAGAGTCGTTAATACCAACTAATTGGCTCAACCAATTCAGATTGATGTGACAGGAAGAGGGGTTAGCTGAAACATATTAGGTGAAAGTACTCCTTTCAGCACGTTAGTACACATATGCCTACCTCATTCTTGCATGTCCAGACAGACGAGCACACACAAGTATATGCAATCCCATGATTGCCATGCTATTGGTAGCTAAACTGTCTTCCTAAAGAATACAGGAAACATGGAAAGAGAAGACCAGGGAAAGGAAGGCAGATGTTCAATCAAGAGACAAACATTGGAATTGTTTGTGTAGCTAAGCTTATTAAATTGGGAAAAATTTAATTTCACAAACAGTACATGAGTTAGGACGATGATAGAATCAGCATTGAGATACCTTTAAAAGCATCTTGTAAGCCTCCAACAAGCGATTGGCAGCAGGCCCAAATCCATGAAGTTGTGGTACCTCCATCATATGCGTCCATGGACGAATTTCCTATAACAGAAACTTCCAAACTTCAGATGATTCAAGAAACATGCACTGACATATATAAATACAAAAAAAAAGTCCCACAGAAATTATAGGGCAAAAGATGATCATATGAAGTGCAGAAGACATCAAATGGATGATATGTATGACTAAGTGCTAGAATTAGGTTTTGTGCAGAACCAAAGTGACAGTTCTTTGGTACAAGGAAAGGCACAGCCATCGAGTAGCGGAAGGCATTACAGATGCTGGGGTTGGAACACAACCTACGGATGCCACCTCTTAAGGGTAGCTATATAAACAATCTAAGCTAAGTTCTGGGGTCAGATCCAAAGTTCCATTGAAGTCAATCAAACTTCAACCATTTAGACATTGAAAACCATGCCAAAAGATTTTCTGAAATAACCTTCCTTATATGGACTCAAGACATTAAAACAAGGAAATCTATTAACTAAAAATCAACAAACCTACAGACCCATCCATAAGGCGTTTGGCTACATCATTCCATGTTATACCATTACACACTACCAAGAGCATAAAGAAAAAGAGCATATTGAATTATCGTACATGTTGCAAGATTTTTCAATTGACTGTTCTTAAAATAGGATATAACTGATAATACAAATATAGTAGCTTATCAACTAAAAACAACAGCTCGCAAGAACCTTGGTGTAAATCATATTGAATGATCTTGCAGTTTCAAGAAAAGACTCCAAATGTGCCCGCAGTTTCGATTCCACCTCCGTATACTCCTCGTCAGGGTTGTAAGCATGCTATAAATTGGGAAAATAATTCAAATTAAATAAATGAAACAAAAATGGGTAATTAGTAAGAGATGCCTGAGGCTTAACACAGACATTGAACTTGAAAAACATGTTGAGCCATGAGCTTTATAAGGAGCAAGGTTAACCTGTGATGCCAAGTCATCAACTTTTTGCTGAAGACTTGAGAGTATCTTGGTCTGTTCTGAAAGCTTCAATTCCAGCTCAGAAACATCAGGTCTGTAAACAAACATAATTAAGGGAGGCAGGAAGCTAGTAGCATAGGTGGACTAGCAGGAAATTAACTCTATAATCCTATAGTCCATGACATACGTCAATTCCATGTTTTAGTTTAAATAGAACCTAGAAACATGTACTAAGAGAAGCCCCACTATCCAGCACTAATCCCATGATGCGTTCACTACTATGAGTCGGTGCCAGCGAAATGCCATGATCCTATCAGAAAGTGGGGGGGTTGCAAGGCACAGCTTGAAGAGATATTCAGCAAAAGACAAGGAACATACTGACAAGTACCGAACAATCACCTTTAGACCAATCTAGGGCTTTATTGATCAAAGAATAGTTGAGAGAGAATCAAAGCTCAAAAGGAGGAAAATGAAGTTTCCTACTTTCCTTACATTTATATTAAACAGTATTGCAAACAGAAGAGAAACAGGAAAAACATAATCAGGTAAACATGTGGACTAGACACTAATAATAATAATAATAAGGTGAAAAGTCTGATTACAATGGATATATGGATTGAATCTGAACATCTGCAGGGAACAACTTGCATTCCTCAGAGAATATTAGGGCTTGTTTCTCTGCAATAGCATCTATTAATTGTATGTCCTTCGCTACCTGCTCATCCACGCTGCAAAAGAATGTGAAGCAGAAGCAGAATTCGGAAAGAAAAAATAGTGATACTATGATACCAACTAAACTTGAAAACGACGACTGAAATAAAGAATGATATAAACATAAGGAAATAAATTTCTTCCTTGAAAATTAAAGACCAAATTTAAACCCCATAACATCTGTACCTCCATTCTGGATTATCTGTACATATGCTTGCCTCCACCAGATCAACAATAAGGCGAAGCATTTCAGTTCGATCTTCGTAGCTTCCTCGTCCCTGGAAAGAAAAGTGTTATTTCTTGTGCCAAAACTTTGGAAATACAAGGCTTCAGATGTGCTACTCAAACAAGAGTAAACTATAAATGGCACAGGATTCATCCAATTACAGTCATAATCAACACTCCTTGCATTGTTCCATTGAGACAATGACTGAACAACTTAAGAGAGCCTCCATAATCTATTCTTCTCAGTGATTTCTCAAAAATGTCGAAGTCAGAACAAGGAATTTTATTTTTAATAGTTAGAGTGCAAAAGGTGCAAATGTGTATTGTTGGTTTTGTTCACCTTCAAGCCAACCATGTCCAACCAATCTCACATTCATTTAGGACATAATGTCCCAAAACATAACTATTGAACACCATTATCAACTTTGTTTCTTGGTGTCTCACTTAACAGAACAAGACGCAAACTCCCAAACTATACTATGTACACTATCACTAAGCCTGAATCCAGCACTGTACAAAAAATGCAACTACTATTTATATATTATAGCTTCAAACAAACATGAAAGTTCGGAAAAAACCAAAGAACAAAGTGGGCATTCAGATACAAAAGTACTTAATAACTTAAGTCTAAATTTCTAAATTGTGAATGATAAAACGCATGATTTGTTGCACTTCCATGTAAAACCATTATATTTGAACATGTGTTGCATTCTTTTTGGGCAACTTTCAGAGAAGCAAAGCAAAGCATCAAACAGAACCTCTAAAAATATTAACTTAGAATGAAAGCTAGCTTACTTGGATAACTTCTGTATCAACTGTAGAAGTAATCCCCAAAAATTTCGCAATCTCAGCCAAATCTGCAAATTTTAACAATTTCCCCCCAAACCAAACGAAAAAGTAAACACAACCCAAATTCAAAAAAAAAGAAGATGAATTCAAGAGATAATAAACTTTACATTGGATTCTAGAAGTTTCCTCATCGCGATCCGTAGCATCCCCCTGCAAATTCTGTTGCGAAAACGGTGACTTATCCCCTAACAGCCTGAATTGAACCCAATTTAGAATACCAATCAAAGAAAAATCTAAATTCCAAAAAAAGAAAAGACAAAGGAATTAAGTGTCGAATTTGAAATTACCGGAAAAAGAGCCATTCAAGAAGAGCGTATCGTTCCATGCCGGCAAAGAGAAGAGACTGAGCTGGAGCATTGGCTCGAGGGTAATTTAACAGTGATAGTTTTCTTTGAATTTCCTCCATTTGTTTTGCTGCCATTTTTGTTTTTCTGTCAGTCGGGGCTTCAAACTTGAAAGATCTACTAAGGAAATTGGAATACGGAAATTTTTTGACAGGATCCAGACTTGTTTGGTAACTTGGTTAAATATACCCGGCTTTTGATTGATCGTAAATCCACATCCTCAAACCAATAACGAATCAGTTTATTTTGATTTTCCAATTCCAAATATATGAAGGATTTAACTCGTTAATTTTAAAAATATATAATGTTAAAAAAAATTGCCCTGAACGGTCATTTTAACCCTTATTTTTTAAATAATTTAATTTTAAATATTTTATTTTGGGTTAAAATGACTCGTCTATACTGTGATAACAGTATCGTATAGACAAATATGTTGACTTTACTGAATGACACATTAGTTAAAAAATAATTTTATAAAATTTTATAAAATATAAAATATTTTTTCTTCTAACGTGTTATTTTGTCAAGTTATTTCAAGTTATTTATCTCAATTTACTAATAGTTTTAATCAGCAGAGGAGCTAATTTGACCTAAAACGAAATGTTGATGGTTAAATTGCTTAAAATAATAATAGAGGTTAAATTAACTATTTAATTAAACGTTAACGATATTTTTTTGACATTATACCTTTAAAAAATTTAAGTAATTAAATTTAGTCAGGGTGATATTTAGGATATTGATTTAGGAGGGGAGCGTCTGGAATTGTATGTTTAATAAAAGGTTATTTTATTAATTTTAAAAATAGAAAAACTTTGATACTCAGCCGTGTAAACTTTAGTTTACGTGTGCCATTTAGTTTTAGGGTTTTAGTTTAGGGGCTAGGGTTTTAGAATTCAAGGTTAGTGTTTAGAATTTAGGGTTTAGGGTTTAGAGTGTGGGGTTTTGTTTTTTAGAGTTAGGGTTAGAAATTTAAGATTTGGATTTTTATAGTGTAAATACACAGACTTGTGTTATACAGCCTGCGTATTAAAGTTTTACCCTTTAAAAATATAATATTGCCAAAAATTAATAAGAAAAATAGTTGGAATTTTAAAATTAAAAATTCAAATCAATTCAAATAAATCTAATTATTAAGATCAATTTGATTCGAAACGGGTTTTTCTAATTTTAAAATCATCTATTATAATCCCGTTTGGTGAGATTCGATCCCCTAATGTTTCATATTAATTTTGAGTCTTAACTTTTCCGCTTCGTTTTGACAAAATGATTATTTCATTGTCTTTTATATTGATTTGTAAAATTTCAAATTCTTTTCCATAAATATTTTTTTCAAAAAAAAAATTAACTAAACAAAAATATTATGTAACTAGTTTATAGTACTTTTAAATTATTTTCATTCTTTTTTTATGAATTATTTTCATTATTTTTGCATAAATATTTGTTTTATATTATTATAAATATAAAAATAATATTTAATTTAATTCAAATGATTACGTTATTTAATCACATGAACCATAAATTGTTCCAACATAAACTTTGAATTTTGGTTTCTCGATTTTAATCTCAGCACTAATTATTTGGACCTAGTTGATACAAGATTTTTTTTATTTCCAAAATAAAATAGCTCATCATGGATTGTTGAATCAATTTAATTAATAAATTTATATAAAAATTAGTATAAAATATAGGGAAAAACTTTAATACACAGGCCGTATAAACTTTAATTTATACGTGCTTTTTAGTTTTAGGGGTTAGGATTTTAGTTTTGGGGGTTAGGATTTACACTTTAGCTCAAAAGTGTAGCCACTATGCCGCCATTTTCACAACACTTTTGAAAAATATTTCTACATTATATTTAAGCACTTTATAATTAAATCTAAATATATTTTATTAAATGAACAATAATACAGACTGAACCAGAAACAGTACTACATAGAAAGAAATCATGTTCAGATCTAATCTCTAGTTTAGTTCAAAGGAAACAGACACTTCTTTATGATCCAATGAACCATTTATCCCCTCTGGAATTTGCTAGGGAATCCTTGCACCCTTTCAAGCACATTACAAATACGAGATCATATGAAAGGAAAATACAGGGAGGGGAGAGTGAAATTTACTTTGTAGTCTACAAAACGTCTGTTCGACTTTGATTCGATTCGTAGTCGTCATAAGCTGGCCCAGTTCTTAAAAACAACACAAAACTTGCGATGAGGCCTAACAGGGAAATGCATCCCCAGCTAATGAATGTGTGCATGTAGCAGTCCCTACCCATGCACACCATTGCTTCCTGCAATACGTTTTCGTTTATCGAACTTTTCACGTTAGAATCATATACTAAAGCTGCAAGGAGACCATACAGGAGCGATCCAATGGGAATGTTGGTGATCAGGATGTTGTGGTTGATGCCCGCACTGTTAGGACCGAACAGCTCTGATGTGATGGAAACTGCAGCTGAGAATACAAATCCGGAGCTCAATCCGATCATTGCCGTGCTAGTATGCAAGGCTGCCTCACTACCTGAAACAGCAAGCAAAAAGAAGGCTACTGGTGTAGGCACCAAGGCAACAGCTAGCCACCCAGTCCTTGCAAACTTCACCTTGCTGCATTGGCAAGACACTCGAGCTTTCAACATTTTCTGATGTTATGTATGCATGTATGTATGTTATTTGCAGTAAATACATACCCGTGCAGGAAATCTGGGGCAGCTGAAAGCAAACGACCAAAGAACGAGAAAGAGGAGTAGAGAGTCACAACGGTACTAATCTTAGAGTCGTATCCAAGCGATTGTGCAATCTGTCCTAGATTATTGCTATAAACCAGCCCTATTGTTCCTCCACAGAAATAGGCGACATAGTATAGCCAGAAATCCGACTGGCACACTAGCGATCTTGCAGAGAGTTCCTCGCCGAGCATTTTTAACCTGCCTTTCTCTATTACCTTGTCAAAAAACCCTTTTTTGTTTGTTGCAGAAAATGGCTCAATATTCAAGCTATTATTTTGATCCTTTTCTATCAATTCCTTATGGAGCTCAACGTTGTTCGGGTCATCCAAGGATGAATTAGTACGAAAACCCCAGTTTCTATCACAGGCAATGCCAGGTAAACACAAAGGTAGGAACAATAAGATTAAGGCACCCAAAAGTAGAGTGCGTGCCCTTAATGCTTCGGAAGAAAGTGAATTTAAAAGTAGAAGATATAGGCCAGTGATTACAGCTAAAACATTTAGCATAATGAAAATAAAGGAATCCCGATTAATAGTATTGGTGGAAAGAAGCTGCGAAGGCGGTTGGCGGAGGACCGGGATGAGAGCTATGCAGGATGCAAGAAGAGGCACTAGTGCATTTAAGATGAGATAGAGGGTGTCATCTTCAGGGTTTATTGCATTGGCAATTAGAGTGTACAGCGCAGCACTTACACCGTTGAAACTGATGGTAAGGGACAAAGCAAGTGCTCTGTTGGTCGGGAAATTTCTGATGCACAAAACAAAGCACACCGTGTTGAACCAAGTGATGCTACAACCAGCTACCAAACACAGAAGAAATACCTGCCATGAATTCGCAATTAAACATGGTTAGTTTGCAATGAAATGGTGTCTCAGAACTAATCAAAATGCATTACTCAAGCAAATGTTTCTCAGTTCCCTCCAAGCATGCACATAGATATATTAGCTCAGAGTATCAAGCACCCATGGATATCAGATTTACACGCCTGAGCAGAGAACTCGAATAAATACAGATAGGTCTATGTCTATCAAAAACTAAAGTAATGCATTCCGAAATGTCGGTATAAAGTTGTAAGTTTTGACTCAATTTTAAGTATCTTCCCCTAATGAAAGAACAATGGTAATTGCAGAACGGAGTCAGACCTCTTTTTTCCTCTCCAGGCTGTGTGTGCAAATAGAAGGGATATATAGACATGGCAACAACGTCTATCAACCCCTCAAGGCTCCTGAATGGTTGAATAGATGTGCACTAAATGACGGTAAACAAAGGGATTTATTATCCTTTAATTTCATTCATCCTGTTTAGTCCACTTTCGTGTCAAATATGAAGAATGTTTAAAAAACGGCACAGCAGCATTTCTAGCATATGCTGTCTGGTTTTATTTTACAGTGTGATGTTGAATAATAGAATAAATTGCATCAAGTTGAGGTTGACTCCTGGAGTGCAGGAGATAAGCCCTTGCTTCCAATGGAAACAAAGGTAGGTTGCAACTTTGCCTACAAAAGTTACAGTTGCTTTTCAATCACATCATTAGAAGACTAGCTAATCCTTAGACGCCAAACATCAGTTGATCTGATAACAAACAGAGTGGTTACCTTTACCCTAGGATCCTCCAAACTTACAGAAAAAATGAATAAATTCGAACCATACACATATTTAATGCTCACTCCGAGGCCGGATAAATAGCCTTTACCATAAACAAGTTTTGACCTAATCTTTGTCACCTTCAACTAGATATCCCAAGTAAATCTAATTCCAGCATACTCGACACGGGTTTATTCAAAATTTCCTCGACACGGGTTTATTCAAAATTTCCAAGTTTTTTTTTTCTTTTATATATTTGAAGATCATACATTATAGCCAAATATGGGACAAACATGGATACTTTAGATAAAAAATTGAAAGGTATAAACCGGTTAGAAAGTATTCCTTACTACATCAATAACCAGCCACAACCCCGCACCAAATTTCCTTCTTTTTTTGTTACTTGGATCAATTGGATTAAGTTCTTGGTTAGCTTTATATTTGATTTGCCAAACTATCTTACTTTCTCATATTGGAATCAGATTTCAGCTTTTGTGATAATGTTGAGTGAGGCTCAATCATTTATTTGTTTTTCCTGAAACCCCCCACCTACCCCTGGAAACAAGATCAGAAATAAGCTTAAAAAAGCAGGAGATCCTGAATGCAGAAGAAAAAATGAAACAAAAAAAGCTCCCAAAAAAGAGGAAAACAGATTAAAAATCCCAGAAAGTAGAGAAACCAGGCGATTCAAACAAGTACAGATTCAAGTGAAAACGAAGAAGACAAGAAGCATTTCCTGTCCCATATCAATTCATTCCACTCCTTAATCACTAAAACCATGAAAGATGGAGGACTAACCAGGAAATAATGCAGGGAGATGACTTGTTTGATGACAAGCCATTGAAGAGCATAGCCAAAAAAGCCGAAGAAAGCAGCCATGAACATGACAACCCAGAGTGGGAAATACATCAAAAACACCCCAGAACACCACCCAAACGCCTTCCCCATATACGAAGCAACGGACAAGTAGTTGAGCTGCACTTGAGATATCCCCAGGACTGATTTGAAAGTGGAAGAGTAGGACGAGAAATCGAAGTTGGTCCCCGTAAAAGCTTGTATCCATATGGTGGCGATTAGTATCATCCATTTCCTTGATTGCACCGCCATCGCCAAAAGCTTCGTTTTCCCCAGAAAGAAAAAAAAAAAAAAGGAAGAAGAAGAAGGGTAGAAACTAGAGCTGGATGCACGTATGGCAAATTTGACCCCCTTTTCTTAATAACTGGGATGGCGATTGCCTATTTTGGACAGATTTTTGTTTATATTCAATCCAAATTTATATACGTATTTGTTGGATTCCATCTGATTTTCTCTTGTTTTCTAATTTAAAAATATTAGATTTTGATATGATTTATATATAATATGTCATGAGACACAAAAAATTAAATTTAATTGCTAAATTCAACCCTAATATATTATTTTAAAAAAATTAAAATATTTATGTTAATTTTCTTTCTATAAAATATATATTTTTATAATTAAAGTTGAAGTTAAGAAAACAATATTTATTGTAAACTGACAATGGTAGATGCACCTAACCTTATCAATTATTTATCTCATATTAATTTACACATTTTGAGCATTAATTGTGTCTTGATAACCGAACAAGATTACAGTCATTTTCAAATGGTGTTTCTTTTAATTAAATCCCACATTTTAATTTTTGATTATTTTAAGTACAGATGAATAATGATGTTAGAAATAATAATATTTTTTTTTTTTTGTAAAGTAGAGTTCTAATAAAAAAATTAGCAATAAAAAAAAACAAGTTGACGTATCAGTAAAGTGGATGGCAAATCCAGAAGCAACACTGAACGAAATCATATAGGATCATGAAAAACACGTGAAAAGCTCATTCTTACCGTAATGCTCTGCTCATTCAAATTATACCCATTATTTTATGAAAAATATATTGGAAAAATATATTGGAAAAATATGATAAAGTAAAAATTTTGAAGCATATTTTTATGGGTAAAAGTAAAAATTCGAATAATAAAATTGCGTCTTCATATTTTACTTCATGAGACATTTATAATGATATTTTATACACTCAAGATGTGTGAGTGATGAATGAGAAATTGATTACAATGATATTTTATACACTCAAGATGTGTGAGTGATGAATGAGAAATTGATGACTTGTGAATTGAGTTATGAAAAAGGGAAAAAAGCTTATATCTCATATTGATGGGTTATCAAGCGTGGGATTGTTTATATACAAGACCGTACTTGGTGGTTACTGAATAATTTAAGCTGATATGATATGGGTGATGTGAATCTCCGAACTAATCGGGCCTTTCATTGTATCTTGCATATATTTTAACCTATAACAAGATAATTTTCCTAAAATATAGCATTTTTAATATATCAAATAAAAAGATAAATGATAAGATATTATCTTTAAATTTAGATATTATTTTTTGAATATTCTGAAATTAAAAGGATAAACTATTATCTTTTAATTCAGATATTATTGTGACAATGTTATTTAATAATGAATTTTATTTTAAATAAAATTCAGATAATTCACAAGTTTTATTTTCTATGAAACTCCTACCCCTATAAATAGCATGCAAACCTACTAAGTTTAACACATAAAAAATACAGAGATTTTCTACTATTTTCACTCTATGATTTTCTAAAGTGTTTTCGGTGATAGAGGAAGACAAGGTTGTTAGCGATAGTGCCCTAAGGCCTACTGTATGGACATGATATTTTGATTATTGAATTTATTATTATGATAAATTTGCATGCTTTTGTATCCTTAAATATTATTATTCTAAATATCCCTAATCAGTTATTATTGTGGGAAAAATAATAAGATAAGATTAGTATGAAGTTTGATAGATATACATAAGATGAATATGTAAATGAGATTCAAATTAAATTCATATATGTATTTGTTGAGAACAAATATTATGATCGAATCGTCTTAAGATTAATACATGGATTGAAGTTATATATTAATCTTCAAACAGTTATGACATTAAATCCTTAGACCTGAAATTGCTACGGTTCTCAACATGATAACTATTATGTTTTGACTTAGTCAAACATCGTTTTTAATCGGACGATTATAGAGGTTATGCTTGAACATAATAAGGAATCATGCAGTGACATGCGAGTGATTAAGATGAAATTTGTCCCTCTTAACATAAGAGAGATTTTCTACTATTTTCACTCTGTGATTTTCTAAAGTGTTTTCGGTGATAAAGGAAGGCAATGTTGTTAGCGATAGTGCCCTAAGGCCTATTGTATGGAAATGATATTTTGATTATTGAATTTATTATTATGATAAATTTTCATGCTTTTGTATCCTTGAATATTTTTATTCTAAATATCCCTAATCAGTTATTATTGTTGGAACAATAATAAGATAAGATTAGTATGAAGTTTGATAGATATCCATAAGATGAATATGTGAATGAGATTCAAATCAAATTCATATATGTATTTGTTGAGAACAAATATTAAGATCGACTCGTCTTAAGATTAATACATGGATTGAAGTTATATATTAATCTTCAAACAGTTATGACATTAAATCCTTAGACATGAAATTGCTACGATTCTCAACATGATAACTATTATGTTTTGACATAGTCAAACATCGTTTTTAATCGGACGATTATAAAGGTTATGCTTGAACATAGTAAGGAATCATGCAGTGAGATGTGAGTGATTAAGATGGAATTTATCCCTCTTAACATAAGAGAGATATCTTTGGACCCCTCGATGATTGAGACTGAGAAATGCATGGTCGTGCTCAAATGAGTTGATAGAGATCAATGTCATTTGTTTAATTAGTTCAATTGGGCATCGAGAAACTAAAGATAGAACGATATAAGGTTAACATTTTCCATGCCTTATATTCTATCAAGATATCGTGAGATAAAAGGATTATGACATAAACTGAATTAAGGTTGTCTCGGATTATGAGCTTTTCATTTAACTTGGGTAGTCATAATGTTTTGCTAGAGGCGTCTTATCACTTGTAGAATAAAATGTGATTTTATCTACTACCAGCATTAAGTGAACCTATAGGGTCGCATACTAAGAATGGATAAGAATGGTTGTGGTTATTACCCTCAATAATAAATTTAAGATAATTTGATTACTTTAAATTATATTATTAGAGATTATTTATTCAAATTTAAAAGGTTAAATTCGTAATAGAATATCTTATTTATTTTATTATTTTTCAAAAATAATATAAATAAATAATATTCTCAAATAATCTCATTATCTATATTTGATTGGATTTAAATTCCTTATTAGGTAAGGAATCTATTTTAGAATATATTATTTATTTTAAATAAATAATATTATTACATAAATCACTTTATCTAGATTTGGTTGGATTTGAATTCTTTATGAGATAAAAGAATTTATTTAAAGAAAGCCAAGGGTTTTGAAGGGGATCTAGGTTTTTCTAAATAGCCACCAAAACCACAAATATTAGATTTTCGAAATCTTGATTGGAACTAGCATTCTGATAGCCGTTCGTTGTATATTCGCGTGTGGACACTTGTAGAAGGTGGTCATCTTTCAGAAAGGCAACACCTCAGCACAACTGAATTCCTAAATCAGAAATCAAGGTAATTTTTGATTTCCTCTTTCGTGCATTAATATGATTGCATGAGATCTTAGAAATTCTTCATAGGATATTTTTTTGCTGTGTTTATATGCATGATTAGATCAGTTTATTTCCTATGAAACCCAACAAAGGTTACAGTTCGTGATCTCTCCAGACGTGCAACTACAGTTGATCATACGTTTTTAGGATTTATCCTGCCATTTTAATGGGTTTGCTTGATTCATTTTCAAAGTGGACAAATCTGTTTAGCAGAAATTGTCATTAGAAGTAACTTTGGTTACTGATTTTGTTTCAGAAATTTGATTCTGCTCGTTAACAAAATTGAAAATAAAAAAGAATTAATTTTATGTTTATTAGAATTATTATTAATTTTGGTTTCTTTTTGAACAGAATAATGACTATGGGACACAAGTCTTCTGATTGTAGAATTCCAAAAAAAGACATAGCTTACGAGGTCAATGTTGTGGAATAAATTACTAAAGACGTGGAGGACTTGGACCTATGTATTGTGATCTCTGAAGTCCACATGGTTGACTCTAACCCAAGAGAATGGTGGCTTGATACTAGAGCTACGCATCATATTTGCTATGACAATGTCTCTTTTTGAGTTGATACCATGCAATAATGGGGAGAAGCTTGATGCTTGCCAAATAGTGATGCACTTTAGAGCAAGTATACTCATTGAATCAAGTAATAAAGTGATAAAGTAGAGTGTCGAACCCACAAAAACTGGATCAATAACTACAAAGTTATCATTCTTAAGAGTGTTTAAGCAATAATTGGTTGGTGATGGTTTATCAAAACTAAAAATAATTAAGGTAACAAAAACTATGATTAAGACAAACAGATGTTGCGGCAAATAATAGATAATTATGGAGGCTAGGTTTATTGCCTAGGATATATGCTTGATTACTTATTTTAATGCTATAGCGACTGACAATATATGTCTGCGTAAATCATTAAGATCTTTATCTACTCGACAGAATTTTCTAATGAACTTCCGACTCTCTCGATGCCTAGAAGTTAAAAACATTGAAGCCAAGGTAATACATGTCTACGTGAACCCTAACAACTCTATTATTTGTTTAAGATCTCCCTTTTAGTCGTTGAAACCCTAAACTTATGTCTAAGCCAAATTAAAACTAAGTTAACAACTTAGCCTCATTGTTCATGTTTGTTTAACCTAACTCTCTCGATATTAAGCCAAAAATCAATAGTTAAAAGGTCTCTCTTGATAGCTCTTACAATAACTACGCATTAAGAACGATAAACAGAATAGATAAAGGGAAACAAAGTATAGCTTTAAAATAAAGTATTCAAAACATAAAAATCATGTAAAGTAATAAACCTAATTAAAGTATTTAGATGATGTCTGAGCTTAAAACATCCATAATAAAAGAATAAAAGTACGACATTTATCAAGCAAGGGATAAAATAGGGTCAAGCGTCATCGACGATCTTTCTTCGTGCTTTCCAACTATTATTGCAGGTCTCACACTCCTTCAGCCTCTCTTGATGGCGTATGTCATGTGGAGACTCCTCTAGCATTTCGAATCTGGTGGTTCTCTGATAGTTGAAGACTAAGGACTGTCATCTGTAATCGCACCCCCTAGAATTGTTGTCCAAGTTTTTCTTATATAGGCGAGGAAGCTAGGGTTTCGTAACCTTTAAGCATACGGCCTCCTTTAAGAGGATCTTTGCATTCCCGCTATCTTTATTGAGTTTCTTATATAGGAGAAAGTTCACGTGGGTCAAAGGTAGATTTATCTCCAACTTTTCTTGCCTCGTCAACTCCAACTGAGAGATTTACAACTCTTCTGCTCTAGCATTCCTCCATCTCCAATGGTATTTGTGCATGTACCACAAAACACTATATTTCCCATTAAAAGCACCAAATTATATAACATTTAAGCACATGCAATATAACTCCCTAACTATATGCAATCTATTACTAAATGCAACTAAATGAGCTTAAACACATGCAAAAGTCAAGTAAAAAGGGTATGCAAAATAGGTCATTTACACACTCGTCAAAGCTCTACATGGGCAATGCCGTGACTTCCAAGATCAAGGGGAAGGGTGTTGTGGTCTTGAAGAAGACTTCTGGCAAAGAACTCAAGCTACAAAATGTGTTTTATGTGCCTGACATACGCAAAAATCCTGTTTCTGGGGAACTTTTAAGTGTTCACGGCTTTAGAATGGTGTTTGAATCCCAAAAGCTAATTTTGTCTAAGGGATGAATGTTTGTGGGTAGAGGATATGTATTGAATGATATGTAGAAACTCAATGTCATCTCTATAAAAGCTAAGAACATTAATAAAAATATTGTTTCTTCTTTCGTTTATGTGATTGAGTCACTTAATTTATGACATGGTAGGCTCGAACATGTTAATTATGATACTCCGAGGAGATTAATTAACATGGAACACATTCCTTCGTTTCATATTAATTATAAACATAAATGTGAAACATGTGTTGAGGCAAAATTAACAAGGTCTTTGTTTCAAACTATTGAAAGAAATACCAAATCGCTTGATCTAATATATAGCGATGTTTGCGACTTGAAATTTGTTCAAACAAGAGAAAAGAATAAATATTTTATTACCTTCATCGATGATAACACAAAATATTGTTATGCATATTTTCTTAAGAGCAAAAATGAAGCTATAGAGAAATTTATACTCTATAAGCAAGAAGTTGAAAAATAACTTAATAAAAAGATTAAAACGATAAGAAGTGACCATGGTGGTGAATATGTTGAACCATTTGGTGAATATTGTTCACAACATGGTATTATTCACGAAATAACACCATCATACTCTTCTCAATCTAATGAAGTACCTGAACGAAAAAATTAGACTCTAAAAGAAATGATGAATGCTTTATTAGGAAGCTCTGCTTATCATAGAATATGTAGGAAGAAGTTATTCTTTCAGCTAATTACCTTTTAAAGAGGGTTCTCCGAAATAAAAATGACAAGACACCATATGAGTTACGAAAAAGGTCAAAAACCTTCCTACAAACACTTGAAAATGTGGGGGTGTCTTGCAAAGGTAATGGCCCCGTTACTTAAGCAAATGAAAATAAGACCCAAAACAATGTATTGTATTTTCATAGGCTATGCAAAACATAGCAACGCCTATCGATTTCTTGTGTATAAATCAAAGAACCCTGAGATTCACAAGAATACAATAATAGAATCAAAGAATGCATCATTTTTTGAGAATGTATTAGCTTGGCTCAAGTTCAACAAAACGAAATTTAGAAGCTATTAATGAAGATAGTTTAAACAATCTACAAGATGTTGAAGCGGAAATAGAGTCAAGAAGGAGTAAACGAGAAATGGTAGAAAAACCTTTTGGATAAGATTTTCTAACCTATAGCTAGAGGTTAAACATCAAACGTATAATAATACTATACGTTCGTCTGAAGGCACCTTATGGAAGGATGCTATTAAGAGTGAGATTAATTCTATCATGCAAAGCTATACGTGAGAATTAGTAGATCTTCCTCCAAGAATTAAAGCATTAAATTCTAAATAAATTTTCAAACGAAAAATGCAAGCAGATGGAACAATTGATAAGTACAAGGCCATATTGGCTATAAAAGATTACCGACAAAAGGAAGGCCTTGACTATTTTGATACATATTCTCTTGTATCAAGAATAACCTCCATAAGGATGATACTTGCAATTACTGTTTTGTGGAATCTAGAAGTACATCAAATGGATGTTAAATCAGAATTTCTAAATTAAGATCTTGATGAAGGAATGTACATGGAACAATATGAGGGCAATGTAGTTTCAGGTCAAGAGAGAAAAGTCTATAGATTGGTAAAGTCTTTGTATGGACTAAAGCAAGCACCAAAGAAATGGCATAAAAAGTACAAATGACTTCAAAATGAGTGTGACAAATGTGTATATGTCAAAATATCTGACATTTGATACATTATTCTATGTCTTTTATTGATGACATACTCATTTTTGGAAGCAACAATGAAATGGTAAAACGTACCAATAACATATTAAAATCAAGATTTGACATGAAAGATATGGGACTAGCCGATACGATTTTGGGCATCCAAATTAAACAGTCACTTGAAGGTCTCATATTGACTCAGTCATACTGTGTGGACAAATTTTTAGAAAATTTGGCAAGAATGATTCTAGTATATCCAGAACTCTAAAAGACACGAACCAAGATCTGTCCAAGAATAAAGGTTAAAATGTTGACCATGTGGAATATGCAAGGGTCATAGATAGTCTAATGTACCTCATGAGTTGTACTAGACCATATATTACTTTTACTGTGAGCAGTTTAAGTAGATTCACAAGCAATCCAGGTGAAAATCACTGGAAAGTGATTGTGAGGGTATTGAGATATCTTAGATATACTCGAGATTATAGATTGCATCATTCCAGAGATCCTACTATTTAGTAGGATACTCTGATGCTAGTTGGATATCTAATATTCAAGATATCAAAAGCATAATCGGATGGAAATCCTCAAGACAAACGGTTAAAACCATATCCATAATGGAATCTGAGTTTGTAGTTCTAGACAAGTCTATAGAAAAAACCGAATGGCTTTAGAATTCCTTAGAAAATATTCCTAAATGACCAAAGCATGTACCCACAATATATATTGTGATGACCAAACAAAAATTGGTAGAGTACAGAGCTTTGTGTATAATGGTAAGTCAAGACATATGTGTTGCTGACATAATAACATTAGAAAACTAATCTCAAATCAAGTTATCTATATTGATTTTGTAAGATCAAAGGATAACGTTACGGATCCGCTAACCAAAAGGGTTAAATTGAGATCAGGTTGAAAAAACATCGAAAGGAATGTACTAAAACCCAAGAAAGATTTAAGACGCTATGTGAAGGAAAACCCTACCTAGTTGACTAGAGATCCCAAGATCTAGGTTCAAAGGGACAACCTACTTGCATAGACCTGTGCAGTCATTGTGGGGGGTTCTTTTCCTAAGTCTTTTCATATGATGTTAACAGTGATCAAAAGTGGAATAGGCTAAGCAAAGCTTTTAATGATCATTGTGTGTTTCGTTGAGCCGAACAACATAAATCACCTATGTGAGAGTGAAGTGGGGCCGCTTCAAGGAGACTATTAGGCATAGTTCTCTCAAACTCTTACAGAACCAAGAGATGTCCACGTCTATATGGACATACCCATGAGAACTAATAATCTTGCCAGGGAAATAGTTGTGTGAAGTATATCATCATTTACACAAACGGTAGAATATTTTAAGGACATCATGTCTACTAGTCAGCTAGTAAAGTAAATATACTTTCCCAAGGGAAGAGAATGTTCAAAGGTGGACACCTACCTATCCTATACAACTATTGATCATAGAATCTATCACCACATCGAGTCAAAATGTTTTTGATTAAATCAATTTCATTCATGTGGGGGATTGTTAGAAAAATATGATAAAGTGGAAACTTTGAGGCATATTTTCTATGGGTAAATATGAAGATTCGAATAATAAAATTACATATTCATATTCTACTCCATGAGACCTTTACAATGATATCTCATACGCTCAAAACAGATGAGTGATGAATGAGAAATTGATGCTCAAAGTAGGTTTGTGAATTGAGTTAAGGAAAAGGGAAAAACTTATATCCATATTGATGAGTTACCAAGCGTGAGATATGTTTATATACAAGACCTTACTTGGTAGTTATTGAATAACTTAAGCTGCTATGATATGGGTGACGTGAATGTCAGGACTGGTGTAGCTCTCCTTGGGCTTGCAGATATTTTAACCCATCCCGAGATAATTTTCCTTAAATGTAGCATTTTTAATATCACAAATAAAAGTATATATGATAAGATATTATTTTTAAATTTAAATATTATTTTTTGAATATTCTGAAATTAAAATGATAAAATATTATCTTTTAATTTAGACATTATTGTGATAATGATATTTAATTAATGAATTTTATTTTAAATAAAATTCAGATAATTCACAAGTTTTATTTCTAATAAAATTCTACCCCTATAAATAGCATGCAAACCTACTAGGTTTAATACATAAAAAAACACATAGATTTTTTACTATTTTTACTCTTTGATTTTCTAAAGTGTTTTCGGTGATAGAGGAAAGCAATGTTACAGTTCGTGATCTCTGCAGTCATGCAACTACAATTGATCATACAATTCATGAAACTGTGTATTACACAAACTTCAACTCGTTCAAATCATTTCTCGTGTTCAAAGTTTGCCAAATTGGTACTTCCCGTGTTAATGAATTTACGTGCAGAGGTAATATTTTTTTGGTTTCAAATTACGTTTAATTTATTAGCTATTTCTTTTATTTATTTTTATTCAATTTCATTTATTTTACTTTTAATATTTTACTTCAATAAAAATTCTTGTTTATTTGTTTCAGTTTTGGATCAATATTGCTTATTGTCTAACAAAATACTTTGATATATAAGCTATTAATTTTAGGGTTCAAAGAGTTTTGTTCAGGTTTTAGGATTAAATTTATTGAATTAAATTAAAGTTAAGATTGAATTAATAAAAAATATAAATAACGAAGACAAAATGTTTAAACATACAAATTTATTTAACTATCACATCAGCATGTCTATAAAAAACTAAGGGTTAGTGACTTGATTGAGATTATTTCAATAGTTTAGTAGTTTAATTGATAAAATTTGTAGTTCAATAGGCAAAATAGAATCAAGTCAATAGTTTGGTGGCATTGGAAGTAGTTTACCCATAAATATCTAACACGCAAGCTAAACGACGAAACTAATGCAAGAATCTAACTGATAAAACATTAAAATTAAAAAAAAAAACAATTAGAAAAATTTAAAATTGAGACTAATTTAAAAGCTTTACCATAATTTAATTTTAACAAGCATCTCAATTTTAGGGTTTATGAGGTTAATTTAGTGTGTATGATTTAGGGATTTAGGGGTTTAAAATTTAGGGGTAATGGTTAGAATTTAGGGTTTAGATGTTAGGGTTTAGGTTTTAGGATAATATATTGAAGATTTAGGTTTTAACCTATAAACCTTAAATTCTAACACTAAACCCTAAATTCTATTCACAATCACTAAATTTTAAACAAACCGAGTCCCTAAACCCTAAAACTAAGGCGCTTATGGAAACTAAAAGTTTTTACTGCCAGTGTATCAAATAATTATCCATATATATAAGCTAAAACTTAATCCAGTGGAAAAGCTAATTGTGTTCATCCTAGGAGACACTACCTTGTAATCACCTTTAGACAATTCAAAAAAAAACTTAATCCCTAATCATATTACCCTAACATCATAGCCCTAAATTTTAACCATAAGCCCTAAACTATAAATCCTAAATTGATTCCCTAACCCTTAAAATTATGGAAGCAAACCACCATTTTCCGTAAAAGACTGTACACAATCTAAGAATTATGGAAGCAAAGCTTACGATTGACCTAAAACTCTAAAGTGCAAATGAAATGATACAGTGAGAGAAGGTGGTTGATGACAAACACAAACCCACGCAAAGTTAAGTTGAGAGAGAATTGAGATGCCATATCATCCAAGGTCAAGGAACCTCAAATGACATTACTTTCCTTGCCCCACAATAAACAAAAGGCAGCTTTTACAGGTGAATTTCAAATATTAACATCGGCATTCAATTAGGGGCGTTCATAATTGGTCAAATAAGTAATTAAAGGACCGTCTAATAAGTTTAATATCATTACTATAATATTATTATTTTTTTTCACCTCTTCTACTATATTCACTTGCATTATGAGCTTATTAGGCATCTGAATACCCATTGAGTCAGTTATGAATACCCCAACATTCGTTTGGTTAACTACAAGCTCATCAAAGGATAACCAGAGTCTAAACACACAGCAAAATCCAAAGTTTAGAAATCATTTTTGCAACACTTTCTTACATTCAGAAACTAATATGTACCTTGTTCAAAAAAAAAAAAACTTAATATGTACCTTCTTGTCTCATCTGACTTATAGCCACTTTTATCCTATTAATAAAACTCACCTTAAATACAAATGGAAAACACCCACTCCAACAACAACAAACAACAAAGAAAACATTTTACAGTTGCAATGCACCATCACTTTGAATCTCAGGTAACATTTGTATTACTAGAACGGCCAGTACAAATATTGTTCAACTAGTAATGATACTTTATAGCGAGTATTGGTACTCAAAAGTGTGCACAGGAAAATCTCAGGTAACATAGTCGAGTTGACGAATTTTATTTTATGACTCAATTTTTGTTTTTAATTTTTTTGAATTTGAGTTTATGAAATTCAAGTCGATTCGATTTTCTATACAAATTTAATTTTAATAATTTATAATATTATAGCAGAAACTGATTCAATTTCAACAGCTTTCTCTAATCATATAAGATATATATATTTCTTCATATTCTTTTTTACATGTGCAAGTAAGATTTGTAATGTCATTTAATAAAACAAATATCATCTAAGATATATTTATAATGTTATTTTTAAAGAAGAATTTTTGAGGATAACATATTGATTAGAGTATAAAGGAGTCAAGGAATTGATGAGAAGAAAGAATTTATAAAAAAAATCCGGTTAAAGGAGCAAATTGATTAAAATAAAAAGTTAAAAAACTAAATTACAAAAACGATAAATTTGTTAAAAATATGAATTGAATTTGGGAAGGAGGGAGAGGAACAAAGAAGAGATTTGGAGGAGACTACCGTTTCAGATTTAAAGAAATAGCGTTGTGTAAATAGAAAGCAAGAAAACAAGCCCTAGGTTAGAGAGAAACGAAAGAAAAATATAAAGAGAGATCATCGAATGAGCACAACATTGTTTACAAAACATATTAATGAACTCCCGATGTAACATTAGGATGGCTAAGAAGCTCATTATACAATAAGATATGACTTTTATATAATTATTCAACCAATCAATAATCAACTTGTGTCATAGAAGCTTATATAAGACTTATTGAAATTATAGTTTTGTTAGAAAATGAATTCATCGTAGACCACCTATTCATACTAATTTATGTGGTGGTATTAAAGCTTGGATTTATTTTATTTCAAGTATTCTCACCCACCCTAAATTATTAAACATATAAAAGGATTTAGCTTAGTCAATTTTTTTGAGTTTGGAAACTTTGGGTAATTTATCTTCTAAATCACAAAATTTCTTTTTTTAATTTTTATTTAGGTAAAAAAAACTTTAATTTAATCAAATTACACTATTTAGTTTTGGGTAATTATTTCATGCACAAGCGCTTTGTGTAAACTTTGTTTCCACAAGCGCCTCGCTTTTAGGGTTTAGAGACTCTGTTTAGGGTTTAGCATTTAGGGGTTTAGGCGTTGGGGTTTTGAATTTTGGGAGTGTACTTATAATTTAGGGTTTAGGGTTAAAATTTAGGATTTGTTAGTTAAAACCTAAATCCCTAACCATATTACCTTAAAACCTAAACCCTAACCTCTAAACCCTAAATTCTAACTCTAAACCATAAATATTAACCTTAAACCCTACACTTAAACCCCAAACACTAAACCCTAAACTCTAAAATCGAGGCTCTTGTAAAATTTTTTCGTTTCCACCGTCAGTGCATGGAATATTTTCCTATTAGTTTTTATATTAATGAATTAAATCACTTATACTAACACGGTCAAATAATTATAATGAAAAAACTGAATTGGTAATTTTACCTAATATATTTTTTACATATTATTATCAAATAATGTTTAATTTACAATTTATATAATTTTGTTAGAATTTATAGAAAACTTAGTTTTTTTCCTCTGAATTTATTTAAATGAAATATTTGAGAAAATGCTAATAGAAAGTAATTTAAATTATTAAGTGAACATTATTTGACGATGATATATGAAAATATGTCAATGTGAATTTTAATAATTTTGTTAGAATTATTTAACGGTATTAATATAAGTGACTTACTTTATTAATAATAAAAATTGAATGATACTGTTATACCTCTGGATCCAAGGACTTCAGAGCTCACCTTTTGATATGGGCCCTCTAGAGCTCACCCAGGGCATCATGTGTCATAGTTATTAAGCCCACTCAAGATGACAACTCAACCTATTATTCGATAGCCGAATCTACCCTTTTAGCCCAACAAAAGCCATCATGGCTCTAGACCTGACACGCATGTTCGTTCACCGAACTAGAATGTTGGTAAGTTATCAGAGGAGTTAATCCCAGTTAATCCTGAGTTTGGACACTAGTCGCAATCGCAACAACTAATTGCCAAGGGAGGAGATATTCTTCTTCCACCCTCGATCAGTTTTTCCTTGGTTTAATCGTCTTTCTCTCTGACCTATACGTTTTTCTTCTTCACCTCTTTTGTTCGGTGTCTATTGACTTTAGGCATCAACAATTGGTGCGGTGAACGCGAACACAATTTTGACCCAAAATAACCAACTCAATTTCTCCTATTTTCCCCAAAACTCATATAAGGCAGTTAGATCCTACGCCTAGCAACATCACCACCAGAATTTTCATGACCCAGCCTACCAAGGATCTTACCCAATCGATTATGAATCCTACATCCAACCTGATCATTACATGCAACCGCAGTATCATCCGAGTCATTTTAGCCAATATGCTCCACCACAATATCACTCAAACCAATTCACCTATGACCAAAGCAGCCAACAGGTTTACACCTTGCAAAATGAATTGTGAAGCTTGCAAACGCAATTTTAGACTGCTTAGGCCAATCAACAGCAACAACGACAATAATTTCAACAGCAACAATAGTTAATGCAAAAAGCTTTCTAGGACCTGATAGTTTTTCAACGTCCAAAAAGTCGACGACGGGAGAAGAGAAAGAATGAGTTTCCAACGCTGATGAGGGACGTCAACATGAACAAAATGATGTCACTTTATGACATTTTCCTGACCTAGATAGGATAAAGTGTTATACCTCTAGATCCAAGGCGTACAAAGCTCACCTCTAGATATGGGCTATCCGGATCTTACTCCAGGGTAGCACGTGTCACAATTATTAAGCTTATTCAAGGCGACAACTTGACTTATTATTTGATAGCCAAATCTACTATGTTAGCGTATCAAAAGTACTTGACACGTCTGTCCGTCCACTGAGCTAGAATGTTAATAAGTCATAAGATGAGTTAATTATGAGTTTTGACACCAGTCGCCATCGCAATGCTAAGAGATATATATAAGATAGAAGATAGTTAAGGAAAGAGATCTTCTTTCTCTTTTTTCCTCTCTCAATTTATTTTTTTCTTGGTTTAATCCTCTTTCTCTCTGACTCATATGCTATCTGTAGCTTTTCGCTTCAAGTTAATCAGGGTGAACTACCACCAATTGCATAGGTCTTCTTTTTTACCTCTTTTGTTTAGTGTCTTCTGACTTTAAATGTAATGAATTAGAATAAAAATTATTTGAAATTTTGTTTCATTATTTAACAATATTTTATTAATATTGATAAAGGTTTTATAATTAATCTAAATATTTATTTACTAAATAGTAAATTAAGATTTACTGTATCCAAAATATATTATTTCCAAATAAAAATTCACTTTGCCTTAAAATTAAAAAAATCACTTTTTCTAATTCACAAATCATCTCATCTCATTGTTTTTTTTCCTCTACTAGTCTCAAGTTTTTTTTTCGATTTTATTGCCGACAACATTAATTTTAGTGTTAGTCGTTAATCGTCTGCGTTTATCTTTATTATTGTTTTCTCATATTCCGTTTTAGTATGTTATTTTTTCAGTTTTTATTCTATTTTTTAATAAAAATTTCTTTTTTTTCTCGTATTTTACACATGTTCGTCTACATTTGGGGCACGATCCTTGTGGCACGACTATTGGTTACTATAGACTTCGATTATTGGCTTACTATAGATTAGAGGTGGCAAACTGATTTGAAATCCGAGATCCGAACCGATTTTACCCGATTCGAGACTCGATATCGACTCGAAAGCGATGATCCGAACTTGTTCCAAAACCCGAAACAAATTGAATCGAACTGAAATCGACCCAATTTTTAGTTGAGTTGATATAGACCCGATCCGATTTTCAACCGTATCAAACGGACCCTAACCGATTTTCAAGCGAATTGAATGGACCCGAATCGTTTTCATCCGAACCGAAAACAACCCGAATAGAAGGCAACCCGAAATAAAGAAAATATATTAAAAGAAATAAAGAAAGATTTGATGTGAATTATCGTACAACTCATTAAAAAGTCAAATATATTATATACTGACTTTATAAAGTCATATATGGGTGTAAAAAACTGATCCGGCCTGAGTACTCTTCTAAAACATATCGATCTCCTATTGAATCGATCTTGGCCCGACCCAAATTCAACCAACCCGAAAATACCTGACCTGATATCAATCGAACCAAAAAGCAACTGATCTGATACCCGACCTGAATCACTATAGACCCTAATTAAAACCGAACCAGACTATATCTGACCCAAACTGAACCAAAACCGAATACAGTCAAAACCGAACCTGACTCGAATCGAATCCGACCTGAACAACCCATTTGTGGACAATAAGAATAGAGACAAATGAATACATTTGTTTCAATAAAATTCAGTTTTAAGGTTAAAAAAAAATATCTGTTTTGATAAAAAAAAATCAGTTTTGATAAAAAAAAAATCGAAAAATCAGACTTAACCAATGGGCGCCTGAGGTAATTCTTTGTTTCCCTTATCTCTTCATATATATACAAAATTCACGCCTTCTCCTTGTTTCCTTTAAACTCGGCACTGCCTTATCACAATCAAACAACAGCCATTGCTGCTCTTCTTCAAAACCACTGTTATCAATGGGGTTTTAAAGAAGAAAACAAAGTTTCAGTGAGGAATCGGGAAGGAAAGAAGAAAGAAAGAGGATGTCCTGTTTACTGCCACAGTTCAAGTGCCAACCTGGCACTTTCTCTATCAATTTCAGGACTCACCATTGTAAGTTTTCATACTCAAAAGAATGCCTTTCTTAAAAAAAAGAATTCAGATGGTCAGATTCAATCATAACTGAACTGGGTGTGATTTCTTTATTTTTCACTAGTTCTGAATTTGGTTAAGTCTTGTTACTCGTAAATGCATTAGTTAAAATTGAGACTATTTAACCCAGAGTGAAAAGGGTGTGCTTTTGGATTTGTTTCAACCTGAATCTTAATGTGTTTGCTTTAGTTTCGGTAGTAATTTCAATGCCATAAATTTCAATCTATGCTGCTTGGACTCGGTCGAATCTCGGATATGGGTATGTGTTTGACAACGGACATCAGTATGCTCAATGTTTACTAAGTTTTGGATGATCAAACCCCCATCCCATGTCAGACTATGTCTAACCAGTGTCGGACTTGGGTACTTCAAAGAAAATGAAGAGTTTAACGTAGATCCCGATTAGGCATGTGAAAAGTTTCTAATAGGTAACCAGATGAACTTCATTCTGGTCTGGTCTCATATGCCTTTTATTTCTACCATAATTCAGACCGGATTTTGCTGGTTATGTGTATTTTCATATAATAGCACCTTTGTTTATCTCAAACAGGAGAGAGATTAATGCAGCTTTGTCGCTTTTACAACCTATGTTTCTTGGTCCGACTCTTGAATTTTCTTGAGGTACTCGTGTTTGGCGGACATAGGTATGGGATACAATCATCCAAGGATTGCCCAAAAATCTTGAAAAAAAAATTGAACATGCCCATTTTGGATATATATTTATGTTCAACTTTCACATATCCGAGTCCAAGTAACATAGTTTATAACAAATTTTAAATTATGCCAATACCAGCTTCATTTTCATTCTTAATAGGTTTCATTGAGCCTTACCTACATTTTGATGATTAATGCCTTGCATAAGAGACAAAGAGTGAACTGTCTTCCCAGCATCTGAGGAACTAATTACCTTAATTTGGCTTTAGCTTTATATATCGTTTAATCTTTCCTTTGGGGCTAGTTGTTTAATTGATTTTGCTAGAATGGATATTACTTCTCTCCTCCTAAGTAGCACAATTGTTGCAAGCTTACTGCTGCTCTTACAATTAATGGATTGATCTATATTGGCTTAGGTGTTCGCGATTCACGTATTAATAACTTCCTTAGAAGAATAAAACAATACTTTACATATTTTCGTCCTTTTTTCTGCAATTTTTCTAATGCCCCCTGCTGCAACAACCTGCTTAACTAGTCGGTTGTGTATAAAGTTTTGTAGTTTGTAATGCCTTTGATTTTGTATTCCTTCGAATGATTACTAAATGTAAAGCTTTAAAGCCTCATTGGATCTAATTGGTAACACTATAATTCTTTTCTTGTGATTTCTTGGCTGAATCTGCAGCAAGACGTAAAGAACCTATATGTTTTGAAGCACAATGTCTTTTATCTACCACTTCACTATCAACATTGACAGCAACAACCGCAATGCTGGATGCGGAGAAGCTAAGGTTGCCAATTTTTGAAGCTCATCCGAATTCAGTTGTGGCAGATAGAGACCAGACATATATAGAGGCATCTGGTTCACCCTCAGAGGTTAGTTTTGTTCTTTTAGGATATGAATTGAGAATTTCAGTGAAAAAAATCTGTATTTGCTGTTGCACTTCTCAAAATAGATGTGTTTCTTACTTCATCTAGTTCATTGCCTCTCAATAAAATTATTAATGGTTTATTGCTTATGAAGTTCATGCCAGACAATGAGCCCGAAATTTTCAAGGAACTGCATTTTGGTTTGAAGTGCATGGGTTTTGCTTTAGACCCATTTGAGTGTGTTTTTATTTCAGCAATTCTGTTTTCTCAGTGATATGTTAAAATCAAGCCAATTATGGGCAACTGAGTTTTGGCCATATTATCAGTTCCGAAGATCACTCTCTGGGGCTATTGGCTTGCTATATTGCATCATTTGGGGCCATATTTATATTTTTTAGTATATGGTTACATAAATTCGTTGTGATAGAGTCAAATTTTACGAGAAACCTTTGGACCTTTGGTGCTTGTTATGATATATGGGATACGGTTAAAATTTCACCATCTTTGGTATATCTGCAGGCATGTTTGGGAACAACTTTAGGAACCGAAAATCTTACAAGTGATGAGGCTGTAATTGCAGCTGCTGCTGCTGAAGCCATAGCTCTTGCACGAGCAGCTGTTGAGGTTTCTAAGGATGTTGCCTTGTTGTTTAAGAACTACGGTTCTTCTAAAACAGAAATTAAATCCGCAACTGATACTTCCACATCCAAGTGGGACCTGTTTACTGAAGCCGAGAGAGCTGGGATTATTGGAGATGGCCTCAAAGAGGACCGTGAACTTGAAGAAAATTATTCAGAGCGAAATTCCACAAAAGAATCTGATGAACTAGAACCAACAAATGAAGAACTTGAACTTCTTGAGGAACAATTGTCCAGAAGTATAGCAGTCAGGTCAAAGCGCCTACCTGAACGAAAAGCCAGAAGAACAAGAGCAGCAGAGAAGGCTGCTGCCAATGTTGCTTCTGTGAAGTCCAGTTCTACCAATGAAAAAAGGCATGGTGCTTTGCGAGATGTCATCTCTTCCGATCCATTGCGTAACTTGAGAGGGACCAATGGTACTTCCAGGCTTCTCACTGCTAATGAAGAACTTGAATTATCAGAAGGAATACAGGTATGATAATTTGACAAGCATTTGGTAAACTAAGACTCTTAGCGAGATAACAATCTTGTAATCACATTGTCACAGGCATATGGATAAACTAAATTTTCCCTTGTATTATCGACTTCAGGACCTATTGAAACTGGAAAGACTCCAGGAGGAGCTTGCAGATCGATCCGGAGGATTGCCAACCTTTGCAGAGTGGGCTGCCGCTGCTGGAGTTGATCAGAAAACACTGAGGAGGCGCTTAAATTATGGCAAACTTTGCAAGGAAAAAATGATTAAAAGCAACATACGACTTGTTATTTCAATTGCAAAAAATTATCAGGGAACGGGGATGAGTTTCCAAGATCTTGTTCAGGTATGCAATCTCCTACATGCGGCAGATCTTCCTGTGAGAAGGAAACCGTGAAAAAGAGAAAAGATAGAAAGAGTGGCTTTAGTTTATGTTTTAGTGTCCTATTCTTGCTGGTTCACTCGCAGGAAGGATGTCGAGGTCTTATTAGAGGCACTGAGAAGTTCGATGCTTCTAGAGGTTTCAAGTTCTCAACTTACGCTCATTGGTGGATTAAGCAAGCTGTACGGAAGTTTCTCTCTGAACAGTCAAGGACAATTCGCTTGCCGGTAAGTTCTATAGTGTTCCACTCCTAAATACATTGTCATGGAAGTCTCTAAGATAAATTAGACACTGAATTGCTCTGTAATATCAATATTTCTTGATAAATGATTATTATTGAAATTAATGCATCAAATCCGTTAACTTTGCTGACTTTCTCGGCTTTGCAGTTTCACATGGTTGAGGCAACATATAGAGTGAAGGAAGCTAGAAAGCAGTTGTACAGCGAAAATGGCCGACAACCTAACAATAAAGAAGTTGCAGAGGCAACAGGGCTCTCCATGAAGAAGCTCACCACTGTTCTACTGACGCCAAAGGCTCCTCAATCTCTTGATCAGAAGATCGGGATCTATCAAAATCTCAAACCTTCGGTCTGTCCAGTCTCTATCTTCTCCATTTTCAACCAGTGAGCATTTCAAAAACTTAGATTCCAATTTTGGTTTCTGATCGAAGTATGCTATAATATATTGTCCAGGAAGTCATTGCGGATCCTGAAGCAGATACATCGGAAGATATCCTGATCAAACAGTTGATGAAGAAGGATATTGAGAAGGTGTTGGAAAGCTTGAGTCCAAGAGAGAGACAGGTGGTTAGATGGAGGTTTGGAATGGAAGATGGAAGGATGAAAACTTTGCAAGAAATCGGCGAATCAATGGGCATAAGCCGGGAAAGAATCCGGCAAATCGAGTCATGCGCCTTTCAGAAGTTGAACAAAACAAGAGCAAGACATCTGCAGCAGTATTTGATTTCATACGGCTTATGACCCTAGGTAAGGATTTATGTGTTCTGAGTCCGAACATAGTTACAAGGATATGATCTTCCAAGAACCATTTAGATACATGAAAAAGCTTTAAAAAAAAGTTGAACAAACTCATGTTAGAAATATATTTTTATCCCGATGCTCTAACCCGAATCCGAGTAACATAGTTGAGGATTGGAAGGATTTTTTTTATCCGACCTAAACTATATTCTGAAGACAATTTATTATTTACAGTGTAATTAAAATTAAATAAAAGTATTTTCATTGTTTAACCAAGAATTCATTTTTTAACTCGTCCAAATTACAAAACTGTCTTAAAATAAAATAAAGTGAAAAGAATATAATATCCAAAGAATGAATAAAAGTAGCAAATGTTAGAGATTGAACATTAGGTTACAGAAGTAGAAAACTGATAACTATAAACTACGACAAATGTTTTATGTTTTGGAACTTAAAACAAAACAAAAAACTTAATAAGTTTATTTTTTTTATTACTTTTTTTTCATTTGTGGGAGAGTGACTTTTTAAAGCATGAAAAAACTTTGATATACGAGTTGTATAAATTTTAATTTATATTAGTATTTTTAATTTTAGGAGTTTAATTTAAGGTTTAAAGTTTAGGAGTTTAGCTTTTTAGTGTTTAGAATTTAAGTTTAGTATTTAGAATTTAAGATTTACAATTTAAAGTTTGAGATTTAATGTTAGAAATTTAGAATTTAAATTTTATAGTGTAAATAAGTAGACTTGTGTAAAATAAAATTTTACACAATATTAAAATTTACACAACCTGTATATAAAAAAATTTACCCTTAAAACAATGTTAAAATTCTGGATAAATAAATAAAATTTTACACGTTAAACATTGAAGTTATATTTCTAAACATAATGTCAAAAAATATATATCTAACATTTGTGTATCAAAATTATAATGTCAAAAAAGTATTTTCAACGAGTTATTTTATTAAGTCAATACATTTATCTATAGAATACTCTTATGTTAGTATGCACTGTAATGTAAGTTTGTCACGTTATTTTAAATAAATTATTATTAATTGACTAACAGTTTTTATCCGCGAAAGAATCAATTTGACATAAAATAAAACGTTAAAAGTTAAAATACTCAATAAACAAATTAAAATAATTATTCAAACAAATATTAAGAAAAATTTTGGCATCATGTACACATTCCAATCCGTTAAATTAGAAATTTCCACAGTACCAAGTACCAACTAGTTCCTTAATCCCAGCTAGCCACAAAACTCTCGCCGGCGGTGTTAGGGGTGAATAAAACTCGATTCGATTTAAAAAAATTAAAATTTTTGACTCGACTCGAAAAAAAAACTTTGAATTATGTTTGAGTTATAAAATAAAAATTCGAATAACTCAAAATTTTAGTAACTAGTGGATTGATTTTTAAGTTCGAGTTGAGTCCTTCAATTGTTCTTTATATTTATATACTGATATAAAAATATGAAGAAATATATCTAACATACGAAGATATATATATATATATATATATATATGCATATTTTATATGTTTAGAGAAAATCATTTAAATTGTAATCAAATTGCACTATAATATGATAAATAATTATAATTAAATTTGTATAGAAATTTGAATAACTTAAAATTTTATGAATTCGATTTAAATAAAAAAAACTTTAAATAAAATTTAAGTTATAAAATATGATGGATCAACTTGAATAATTTATATTTTTTTGACTTATTCAACTTGATTCGATCAAACGGCTAAACGCGTCGGCTTGGAAAAGCCGAGAAAGTTGTAGCATTTTTTTAGCATAAAGTTGTAGAATTTTCTAAACTTAGGAGTCCAACACGTCAGAAATATAAATCTATACAACAAATTACATATAGGCCGCTGGGTTCCAAAAAAAATCTTCACAAATTTATAAATACATCAAAACTCCATAACCCAATCGAATCCAGAAATATCGAAAACTGTAAATTCTTCTATCGCAAAGATGGCCCTAAACCCTCAGCTTTTCCCTAATGGCATGCCCGTTCCTTTCACCAACGAGATGTTTGTTCTCGTCAGAAACGGCGTTGAATTCGAAGTCGATAAGATTCCTGGGTACCCTTTTCTTCTTTTAATTTTATGGGTTTCGTTTTATCTGAGAAGATGATGCATTCCTGACTTCCCTATTTGCCTTTTTTCAGATCTCAGGGAGGTCGTGTTAAAGCATGGGGCACGGTATATTTGTCAAATATACGGATCGTCTTTGTTGCGAGTCGCCCTGTTGGGAATTTCTTTGCTTTTGATATGCCGCTGGTATATTATTTCTATTTCCTTTCTGTGTTTTGAATCATAACATTTGGATGCAAATTGAGCGTTCGACCCTTTGTTAGGGGCCTTGATATTGCTGTGGGTTCCTTTAATAGCATCGTTGAGAGGCCCATGTTGAGCCTCAAACCTAAGGCGTCTTATCATCAAGATAGAAAAAACTCTCCCATGAATGACGTTTTTCTGTTACCTTTTTATGTTTATATTTGCGTTTATTGTTGTTGTTGGCTGGGAATTTTGCTTTTCCTATCATTTTGTCAGGGTTTTAGGGTTTGATTGTCGGGTGTGGTGTACATTATCCTGAGATGAGTATGTGTCTAATATGAATAGGTGTTCTGAATGTCGGAACTGAGCATTCTTAGCGTAGTTTCTGGATACACCATTCATTTTGTTCCTTTCAAATGTCTAGATATCAAGAATAGCATATGACTTGGTTTTGCTTGTTTGTCTGACATACATGCCATCCGACGATTCTACACTAACTGCTAAAAGTATTTCCCATCGTTTTAGTGCTTAATAATAACTGAAAAAGTCATTGTCAACCATGATCATTTTTTAGCATGAGTAATTTTGATCTTGGATTTTGGCATTTTGCTTTCTGAAACTACAAATTTGTTATTTTTTGTGTTAAATTTCCAATGATATAAATTGTTACTATTGAAGTTTAGCATATGAGCTATGTTTACTCGGGTGAGTATTGGATGTATACGTCCGACACAAGTATGTTCATTTTTTCGATGTTTTTCAATATGTTTAGAGGATCATTCAAAATATTTATTTTCATACATGTGTTGGATAAGAGTAGTTTAAGAAAGTTGAAGAGTCGGAATAACATAGCATATGAGTTTTTTTGCTGGCATTTAAGATTCGTTGCTTCCCCTGCAACTACTCTTGTGTCTTTGTTGTCCATTGTTTGGATAGAGTAACCCTGATAGTTTATCATGCATTTTGAGATTGATTCAGTATGTTTATTTATGTTTTTGCAGCTTTATGTGCATGGTGAAAAGTTTAATCAACCAATATTTCACTGCAACAACATTTCTGGTCAAGTGGAGCCTGTAAGTAGATCGGAAAACTGCTTTCTTCCTGTAACACTCGACAGATCTTTTAGTAGTTCCTGAATGTGTCAGTCTTTTAAAAAATTTCTAGGTTGTTCCTGAAAATGAGCATAGGGCTCTCTACTCCACTCATTCATTCAAGATTCTGTTCAAAGAAGGTGGTTGTGGAACCTTTGTTCCACTTTTCTTGAACTTGATTTCATCTGTTAGACGATATAATCAACAAGTAAATCATGAACCACAGCCTCGCATGGATCCTTTACAAGCAGCACAAACTCCTGTTGATGAAATGATGCGACATGCGTAAGTGACCTATTTAGTATCAACATAATCTGTTATCTGGGTGCCGGGCATGGGTGTATGTCTATGCTTAATATTGTTAAGTTTCTTTGTATGTTCAAATGTTTTGGACATGGGTGATTTCGGGTTAAAGGGTGAGGAGATTCTGAAGTGGCTTGTAAGTAAACTATTGTCCCTGATTTTGCAGATATGTTGACCCTAATGATCCAACAAAGATCTTTTTACAGCAGCCAACTACAGAGTCTCAGTTAAGGCGTCGTACATACCATTCTCAACCGATTGAAGGTTCGATGTGAATTTAATCTTGGCCTTTTAAGATGACATTGCTAAGAGACTTAAGTGTTGTGTAATTAAATGCTGCAGCATCATGGCATGGTATAATGCTACTATTTCTTTTCTCTCATGTCCTGGCTTTACCAGACTTATGTAAAATTTATAAAATTTATGAGTGAATAGCAGTTGTGCGTTTATATAAGATTTATGTTGGTTCCTTGGCGCCTCACTTGTTCTTGCATTATTAGTTTTTTTGAACTTAAATCGCTTTATCGTTACAAAGCAAAACAGTACATACGGTTAAAGTCGATAACAAATGTACTAAAATATCTGAAACATGCAAAAAATGAAGGAAACAGCAGGGTGACCCGCACTTGACAATCAGTATCATAGCACCCTTACGAGGATGAAATGCGATCAGTTTCCACAGAAACAACACATTCCCGCACCCCCTGGCAGAACACTCGGTCACCATGAAGTTCGAGCCCGAGCTTAGCTAACAGATGAGAAGCCACCATCTTTGAATCTTAATTAATCAATCGCAAATCCAATCCGTCCGAAAAAGCCAATCACCGCCGTTGAGTCTCCCTCAACAATAAATATATAGAAGTCAAATCCCAATGAGAGCTGCAATGCCCTTCAGCAGGAGAGTGCATCGTTGCATCACGAGCAAGGAGTTCGGATTTCCCCGCCACCACCATAAACCCAGCGATCATTTTGCAAGCCTGGATGGCGTTAATGAGATTACCGCGTCACTCAACCTGTTATCTATTGGAAAACGAAATTGTGCATAAGTTTACTGACAAGTCTGGAACTGGAGCAAAAATGAGAACAACCTTCATTTGCCAATGGGTCAATGCACCGCTTGGTGCAGGTGAAAAAACTTCAACATTGCTGCAGAGATGCAACCAAATTTGGTTGAAAATTTGGCATGGTGCGAAAAAGCGTATTTCCCATCCACCTCAAATCAATTACTTATTTAATAATAATAAACATATTTAGAAAAAATAAATTATGATTAAAATAGAAAAGAGATTTTGTTGTTAATAAAAATTGTTATAAACAAACATTAGATGAAGAAAATATTTTTTTTTAAAAGTTCAAAATGGAAAGATAAATATATAAAATAACAACAATATTGATTAAAAATAAAAACGATAAAAAACACTACAGCATTATGGCTCCTATGTGAATGAGTTTATATTGTGGTGGTCGTTCTGGAATTTTTTTCGTAGGCACGTAAACGAACCGAACGAATACGAACGAGAGTGTGTTTATGTTCGTTCGTTTAACTTTAACCGAACAAACGAACGAACACGAACATAAACGAACAAAAAATTTCTTATTCGTGTTCGTTTATTAAGGAATGGAGTTTGTTCATGTTCGTTCATTTTCGTTCGTTAAAATGATAAACGAACACAAACGAACATATATAATGTGTTAAATATTTAATATTTTGAGTTAGTTTGATTAATTCAGTTAATTAACCAATTTTAAACCGAATTAATCGATAAGTGAAATTTGAAAAAACTCTTAATCATTAGCCAAAACCTAAAATTATCTAATAGATTAACCAATTTTGTTTTGGTTCGGTTGGTTAGTTATATTTAACCGAACAAGACATGTGTGAATAAATTTAAATGAACATAAACTAACATAAACGAACGAACATAAATGAACATAAACGAACGAACATAAACGAATTGATTACCGAATGTTCACGAACATAACCCTTTGTTCGCGTTCGTTCATTTAATTAAACGAACAAAAAATTTTGTTCATGTTCGTTCTTTTAATAAATAAACGAATATAAACAAATTTTCCGCCGAACGATTCACGAACAATTTACTGAACGTTCAATTCAATTAAAATCTTATTTTTTTCGTATTATTTGTTCTTCCCTAATATCGCTATTTTCATCTTGATCAAAATTATGTCCACATTGTCGGCACCATCCTGTGTTGATGGGCGTCTCTCATAAAAGAACTGACAAAGTTGCTGACCCACAACTAAACGTTCAAAATCTATGAGGTGACACAAATACATTGTGTGGACCTGGTTGGACATTAAAACTTTCCCTATAATCCGTATATCTTTGTTAAATGATTTTTGGAGCCACGTCAATGAGATTCGACCGCCATTAAACACAAAGTCCACCAATCATCAATACTTTACCGGCCACTACATGTACATCCACTAAAAAGACTCAACTATAGAGAAACATCTTCAAAAATGATGATGATAGAATGTATTTTTTTTTTTAATTTTCACCTCTTTATAAGTGCAGTAATAAGAAGATGATTGAGTTGATATTAGTGGCGGATACATATGATATATTGGGTGAGCACGTGCTCACTCTAAATTTTTTAAAATTTATATATTTAATTTTATTTTTTTAATTTTTATGAATTAATTCTTAAATTTTATGACGTATATTCACCTTAAAGTTTTAAATTTTTGTAAGTTGTGTTCATCTTAAAAAATATTTTAACTTATACATACTCTAAAAAAAATTCTAGATCCGCCATCAATTTTATTAAAATACAAACAACATTTAAACAATAATACATATAGAAGAAGCAACAATAACAAACACAAAAAATAAAGAAAACACAAAAGGCAACATTACACCAAGATTCAAACAACAAAAAAGAAAAGAAACAGGGAGGTAAGAACATGAACAAAAAAAAACGGACAAACAAACAATCGATAACAAATCGGAGCCACAACAGTCATCAAATCCAACAAAAACTGAAGCACAAACAAAGCCAGCATCACCATCTTTCACTGCATGTCAATTCGAGCAGCGCCGAGGATGTCTTGTGAGGAGTAATGCATCAAGAGAACCATTAGGGAATCAACGTGTCAAGATCTAAAAGTCGTCGTTGATCGATGAAAGAGCGAAAAAGGAGCCGAAGAAGAGCCAATAGTCACCGTCGACAGAAACAACAAAACCCTTTCTATCACTGGAGAAACGAAGGGACGACAAGATTGGAACTCATAAGCAAAGCCGCCCAAGAAACCATCCGAGGAGAAGGAAAATGAAGGGGAAGGCGAATCTCGCGTTTTCATCTTTATCCACACTTTCGTCTCGCCGCAGTGGTTCCTAAACCAAACCGAAGTCGCCGGAAAAAAACTCCCAACGAGTGTGACAACTGGATACCGGAGCACCAAACAAAATGAAAAAGAAAGAAAAGCCGGCACAAGAAAAGACGAAGGAAAACAGATAAAAAATAAAAAGGAACGGAAGATCAGTCGCCGAATATAGCAGCGGCTGGCCGCCAAGGTGAGTTCAAGGGTTGAGGACTTTGGAAAAGTTGGGAGCGTTTTAGGATTTTTCCAAATTTGTAAATCGAGAAAAGGGAGTTGTACAATTCTATTAATGAGCAACTGTAAAGAATAAATAAGAAACAATAACAAACCTGGAACTAAGAAACATAAAATTTTAAAGGTTCTTAACTTGGTTAAGTGGTTAAACAATTTTTTTTAAAATGTAAGGTGTTTTTAGTTTAAATTTTCATATTTTTTAGTTTAGGAGGGTGTAAGTTAAATATTAAATTGGATAAATTATAACTAAATTTTAAGCCTAGCTTAGTGGTTAGGTTGCAAGGGTTCCTAGGTTCAATTCTGGCCAAGAGCCAGCATTTTAAACATTTTTTTGATTTGTTTAAAATTACGTGTCACCTCCTCGTTGGTTCAATATAAAAAACACTATCACAATGCTGACAAAGAGAGAGGCGCTGGCGTAAAAAATAAAAAATTGTCGAATCAGCAATTTCGTTAGATTTTTAATGCAGGGGACCAAAACAGAAAAGATATCTAACTGGATGGACGATTTTGACGAAAAAATTAGTTAAGTGACCAAAACAGGAAAAGGGTGATAGTTTGGGGACCACCAGTGTAATTTTTCCTTAAATTTATATATGTAATTTAATTTTTTATATATTTTTATGTTATTTATTTTAAGAATTTATATTTATTTCTTCCAATAATAATATCTTTAAAATAGGAATTTAGATTCTCTCATTCATCACCTATCTTACCATTATACGTAGCCATAAATTATATAAACATAGTAAAACAAATACAAAGATGATCGTATCAAACATTGATGATTAATGTCACAGTGATGAACGTCATTTTCGCAAAGTATTCTACCAATTAACTCCTACCTCCATTGTTACTAAATCTTTGAAGAAATCAATTAAAAATCCCCACTTTCCCTTAATTTAGTCCCGTTGAATATACAAAGAGACAGACGAATGGATGAACTCAAACAGCATCACCCACTGTCTCAACTAACACATAAAAACCAAAGAATCGGATCATCAAACTGCTTGAAATTTCCATATCCGTCTTCAACAAAACTCACCTACTTCCACACTATAAATCAACCCCATCTTTTCATTCCAAGCAAGCAAAAAAGAAAACCAGAGAGAGAGAGAAATGAGCAGTAAAGGGCCATCTCCGTTGGTGCCATCTTTGATGGTGGGGGTGTTGGGATTGGTCATCTTTGGTCCTACGTTGCTATCGGTTATGGAGTATGTGATGCCATTGTTCGAAGCTGGGGATTCGAAGAGTAGGAGTTTTTATGCGGTGATGCTGGTTGTGCTTCTTTTGCTGTTGATCCTTGTACAGTTGTTGTCCACGTTTTACCCCACTTCACTTATTGTTTCAGTTCACCATTACCAAACGAGCAGCAGCTCGGCTGGTTTCGACGATGGGTTTGGATTTGGAACTCTTCTTTTTGTTTTCATGTTCTTGGTTTTGTATCACTTTTGGTCTGGTTGAAGCAAAATATTTCTTTCTCTTTTATGTAAATCTTCTGTTCTTAGTTTGCATGGACAAAGTTTGAGTATAGATGAATATCCCAGGTTTAATCATCACAGTGTTTCATGTAATAAATATTTTCTTTAATTACCGGTATCCAACTTATTAGTCGAATAATCCGAATAAGATTTTGCAGAGCACCATTATAGGAGTGATCCTTCCAACCTAGTTTTCTCTATTCACAACATCATAATTCGAACTATGACCTTGCTCAAAGGACCTAACGCTTTCTTCCGTTAAACTAACTGATTGTTAGTACAAGTCTTTTGGTATAACCACCAGTATCCAATTCATTGGCTGACTAATTCAGATCTGATATTCCCATTATACAACGACCCTCTCAACCCAATCTGCTTTATTCACAACATCAAGACTCGAACCCCGACCTTGTTTAAAAGACTTGGGGCTTCATTCACAATGTCATAACTCGAATCCCAACTTTATTTAAAGGATTTCATGCTTTATCCCACTGAATCGGTCAATGTATTTAGAGTTTAAATTTTAATATTCGAACATTAGATTAAGCAAAATTGATATCAAATTGATAAGCTTATATGGTGCTTATTATCAGAAATATGTTGAGAGAAATGTATGAATTAGCAGAGTTGAAAATTCTGGCAACATGTATGGCATTGGTACAAGCACAGGACAGAGGTCAAACGAATAAAATAAATAAAACTAGAATACGTCTGTTTGTTATGTTTCGCAAATTATTAATTAAAAATAACATTTATTTTAATGTATTATACGTGTAATGATTTAACTTTTATGCATTTTCTAATCTACCCTTAACTTCTAACCACTAACTAGCTAATCATACTCATATGACCAAGTCATTACACCAATCTCTAAGAGTTTACGTTTAATTCTTAAAAAATGAATTTAAATTTTTTCTTTGGAATATAAAAAGGATACAAAATTAAACTTCAGCAATCCTTGTTTGATAAACAACGTTTTGATTCAAAATTAGAGGTTTAAGCTAAAGTTAAAGGTTTGATCTGTCAAGTACGCTATATTAGATGTTTGATGAATAGAGAATTGTAATATTGGATTGAAGTGAAACCCCTCAAATTGAAAAAATGCTAATAGAAACTTTTTAAAATTAGAGGCTTTGACATAAGAGTTATAAAGACTCTTTTATCTTTAACAATTACAAATAATCTCCAAATAATATAAATTTAACATTTTCTATTTTCTTTTAAATTAATAATTAATCAAATTTGATTAAAAATAATTATATAAATAATAAGTTAATATATATATATCCTTCAAATATGCTTAGTAATTTTATATTAAAAAATTAATTTTTATAATCTCACTAATATTAATAGATACAAAATATTGATAATTAATAAACTATTCAAACAAGTATTGAATATAATCATGCCCTTATATGTCATTTAGCTTGTTCAAATAATCAAACAACTATAAGTTATTGGTTAATTTACCAAACATTTTTATATAATCAGCTAATACAACCCGCTAATCAAATCATCTAATGCTATCAGTTATCAACAGGGGCAGAGCTCCCTTGGGGCCCAAGGGTACCCGTCCCCTGTTATAAAATTTAATTATTTGAAAATTTTGGTTTAATAACAATTTAGCCCTGTAAAAATAATTATTTAAATTAAAAAATAAGAGTTTATTAAATATATAATCAAGTAGGAGTTGAACTAGCGGTGTAAAAAACTAGGAATGGCAGACAGGTACATTTTTGCAAATTTCGCACCACACTCGCCCCCCGCCCCAATTAGGGGGGAGATAGGCATGAGTTTGGTGGGTAGTGGGCAGTTGTGGATATAAAAAGTCATACCCGCTGTGGGTAGTGGGTAGGTGATGGATTTGAGACCTTATCCGCCCTCATCCACTTGCCTCATTCCACCCACTAACTACCACCATATGAATTTAAGAATAAGTTCACAACTTATTCTATAAACCCTAAGATTTTAAAGGGCGTGCCTTATAATTTAACCAAATCTTAGGCTATAAACATTTTTACCATTGTCTACGGCCATTAGTTAGTTACATGTAGTTAAGTAAAATTTATATCGGCATAAATGTGCTTTAATTAAGTTATCTATAGTTAGTTAGTTAGCTGTATTTAAATTTATACATGTGTAAATGTATTATGTATATGTATTTGATCAATCAATAAAATATCCGAAGTTTTACTCTTCTTTACACAAGTCTATGGTTTATTTTTATATATTTCGATATTAGTGGTTGCTTGCCAAGTGGGTACGGACGGGCACAGGTTGGGTGGTGGGCACCCTGTTAGGTAGCGGGTGTGGAGGTGGATTTGAGAATGTACCCACTTGGGCGGGTGTGGATTTGAAAAATGGTACCCGTGGGTAGGTGGTGGATATAGAATTTTCAAGTGGGTAAGGGTATGGGGGAGGGGGCATTCGCACCCGCCCCCGCCCAATTGCCATCCTTAAAAAGAATCAAGCTTGAACGAATAAGGTTTTGTTCGTGTTCGTTTATTTATATTTGAAGATGTTTACGTTTGGTTCGTTTAAATTTTTAATATCATGTTGTGTTCGTTTATTTATTTTTTATGGTGTTCGTGTTCATTTATTTAACGTTCACGAACATGTTCGTTTAACGTTCGTGAACATATTAATGTAATGTTTGCTAACATGTTCGTTTAACGTTAGTGAACATATCCGTGTAATGTTTGCGAACTTGTTCATTTATATGACCGCTAACATGTTCATTTATATATTCGCCAAAATGGTAGAATTACACCACTAGTCTTTAAGCTTATTAGGCTTTACAGTTTGAACTCAAAAGTTCACCACGTGTTCAAGTTAGTCCATACATTCACCAATATTTAAAATGTAAAAAATAAAAATAAAGCCTTAACAATCAAATAAGTACCCTAATTATACCTTTTTTCCATATAGGTGCCTGAACTATATTTTGGGCTAAATAAGTGCCTAACGTTTCATTCCGTCACTCATTTAAGGTTTTTTTATAACAGACGTTAATTTTTTTTCTGTTATCCAATGAAAATCGAACACATGGCATGGTATTCTCATTTTATGAAATTAAAATCCAAAAATAAAAAATAAAATATATTAATTAATCCAACAATCTTTAATTTCTCTAAAAAAAACTAAACCCAAACCCTAAATCCCTAAGTTCCTCCACTCCGACCACCGATTCAACCACCACCGACCACCCTTATCTTCATCGAACCCCCTCTACTGAAAACCCCATCATCTTATCGTCAAAAACAGACGAATAAAACACCGATTGTACCGTCAACAAACACGCAACAATGAAGAAAAAAGAGGTCGATTGGGTTCTGATCGACGACTAGAGGATGGGGAATGTCGAACGGTGAGTACTCGACCCTTGGGCGGTGAACGGTGAAACCACCGACGAGTGGAGATGCTAAATGGTGAGAGAGATGTGATTTGGGGGTTTGATTGAAAAAAATTAAAACTCTAGGATTTTTAAAGAAATTCAAAAATTAAAAATATAAAAATAGGTCAGGTGTCATGTTCTGATTGGATAACAAAAAATTTTTAACTGCCGTTGATAGAAAAACCTTAAATGGGTCATAGAATGAAATGTTAGGCACCTATTTAGCCCAAAATATAGTTCAGATACCTATCTGGAAAAGAGGGTATAGTTTGAGCAGTTATTTGATGATTAAGCCAAAAATAATAGGAAAAGGGAAACCAAGTAAACGAGCTTATAAACAAGCCAATAAACGAGCTTGTTCATGAACATAAACGAACAAAATACGCCTATGTTTGTGTTCATTCGTTTATTAAACAAACATAAAAATTTGTTCATATTCGTTTATTCAGCTTAATAAACGAATGTTATACGAACGATTTACAAACAATTCACCGAAAGCTCTGTTCGTTTACACCTCTAGGTTGAACTAAAGAAGAATGAGCATGTATCCTCAATTTTTTTGGTCCAATAACACTTTAGGTCCTTATAAATTTAAATATTAGACAAATTAGGCCTTGCCCCATGAATTTTGACTTTAAATATGTAATAAGCCTTGCATTTTTGAAATTCAATATTTTGGCCCCTGTCAATATTCGATCCTGACTCCGCCCATGGTTATCAGCTAATGTAACCCGCTACTAGCTATCAATTATCTGCTAATTGCCAAACAAGGCATTATATTAAAACTATACAATTTATGTAACAGACTGAATCATGAAACAAGAAATTCAAAGTAATCAAAATATGTCTTTATGAAAAATAAAATGATCAAATCTAAAAGTTACAAAATATCAAAATTAGTTAAAACGAATTTTAATGTGTAAAAAATTATATAAATTTATAATATTTTAAAAAACAAATCATAATATGAATACTTTATTTTATAAAAAATGAATTAATTTAAAAATTATGCTACAAAATATGTTATGAATTTAAACACAAAATAATATGAAAAAATATTTTGCCTTAATTCAAATAAAAGTATAAAAGTATTAAAAACAAGAAAAGCACTAAAATGAAATCTAAGGCTAGAAAGATACAATTTCACTACTTATGATTTAAAATGATGCTAAAACTACTTAATAAATAAGTTTAATATGAGCACATTAGAAATTAAAAATGAATAATTTTTTTATCCATCAACCAGACAATTTTATTGATGAACAAAAATAAAATAATAACATAATTTATTAGAGGTTTTAAAACATCAAAAAACATCCAAAAGAGAAAACGGTTAATCTAAAAAAGAGAAAATAAACGTTGTACTGGTCAGATCAGATATTTTCTCTTTGCAGAAAAAATAATCTCTACGGTCTATTGTAGAATTGGTCCTTAGGAATTTGTCAAAATACGAATTAGATGAAATCCTAAAATCGGCAACCACCTTTCACGCCTATTCTTAAAGGCGACGATCCGCTAAAGATAACATCGACAAACAACCAAAAAAGAGATCAAACTATTCGTGACTACCGACAAACACGAATCAGAAACAAACGTGGTGAGAATCATTGTATGAACATTAAACACCCGCGAAAGTAACTTTTGTTGGCTCATCACACCTCCACACTCACATTTTCTATTGTCCTCAAGAAAGTTGACTATAGAAATAAACATGCATCATAATAATTAAACTTATTATTTAGCGAATCAGGGGAAATGGATACTTTTATTCTCTCATCATCGGCTAACAAGGAACCACATTTAATGAGTTTCTTGAATGCTAAGAAACGTCCTTGAATGAGAAGACTTGGACGAAAAGAATCACTAGGATTCTTGAAATTCAAAGACGCGACTAATCAAAAACAATCAATACAACCAATAATCAATTTGGTCTAAAAAACAAGGCATTAGGTCTGTTAAGCAAGGTCAGAAGTTTGAATCTTGACATTGTGAATAGAGAAAATTAGGTTGAAAATATCGTCTCGTATTGGGTCTGTAAAATCAGAACCAAATAGATGCCTAAACTATATCCCTTAAAAATTATGTCATTTAACCAAAACATGGCAATGGCCTGTTTTTTTTTTTTTTTGAATTCTTTTAAAAATCTATTTTTAATTAAATTGATGTGTAATTAAGTGGTCACATGAATTTAATCCAAATAGATGGCATCCAATCCAAACCTATATATTTTATTTTTCCCAGGCAAATTGGTTTTCAGATTTGTGGAGGAGGCAGGGAGGGTGAGAAATTGGATTTGGGATCTCTTTTTTTTTCTTTTCAAAACGAACTCCAATAACAATAGAGGAGGAGGTTGAGAAATTTTAGAGATTCAAAATCACTCAGCTCTCTTCTTCTTCTTCTTAATAATTCCTTAATTTGCAACCTAATCTTTACTTAGCTTCCACGGTTTCCTCTTCATGTACATTAAGGCTTTCTCCATATTCAATCTCCCCAGGAACGCTCTTCAGGGGTCAGTTTTCTCTTTTTACTGCTGCAATGTGGTTTGTTTTTTAGTTTACTTTGTTTTGGAGGGGGTGGCGTGGCGGGGATCTAGAAATTTAGTGAAAATGGGATTTTCAATGTTTTTGGTATTTAATTGTTTTTATTAGGTTTATACAATCATTCATACGTGATTTGAACATTTCAATTAGAATTTTGTAACAAATTGGAAGTTTTTTCTTCATCAGCAAAATTCCGGTTGCTTGTTTTATTATAGCAGTTTTGTGTGTAAATTTGTCTCTACTTGGAAATTTTGATAAGAAACTTGTAGCCCGGCCTTTTCCTCCAGTGCTAATTGAATTTCTGGTGCTTGCATGTTTCATCTATTATACTAGCAGTTTGAGGATTTTATATAAAAGTTTTCCTTTTTTGTTTTATTTGTTAAATGATTTTAGAGTTTAGAAAGATTGGAAGTAAAGTCGAAGCAGTAATGTGGTTCGGTTCCTTGAGAAGGAGGCTTCATAGTGGGGATGCTGACAATGAGAATCATGAACTGTCAGGTTTAAATGATTTAAATGAACCTTTATTGAAGTCTCACAATTACGATGACAAACATTCCGAGGTGATTTCATCTTTGATTTTGCCAAGAGTACCTTTTTGCAAGTTCTTTTTGGGGGGTATTTCAAATGTTAAATATGCTTTCTTTGATGTTTTATATAGGGGCATAGCCATATGTCAAAGGAAATATCAGATGAAGAGCGAAGGAGGGCAGATCTTCAATGGGAATTTTTGTTCTCTAACTTGATTATGCAGTGGACACACTCGATAGGTGTGGTTTCTTAGTTACTGATATGGGATTTTGTTGCTTATTATGCCTGCAATTGCAGCTTCAATATATTGTTAATTGTTTCTTTTGCTTGTCGGTTGCTTACTTCGAAAGTTAAACCACTAAGATAGCCTCTGTGCTGATATATTGGCATCTAGATTGCCGTTCATACAATTTGGCTGTGCTAGAGTCCAGACATGAATATTCTTATGCTGTTGCCGTAACTTTTAGCATGGGGTTTCTACCTTTTCCAACATCTTCTGTTCATGTGACGAAGATTCCCTGTTGGGGGTGGGGTGGGGGGATCTCTGTCCATCAATGTAGTTAATAGAAATGCAAATACTCCATTACTATATCTGTTGGTCATTGGTATTGTTATGGACCTGGTTCTTCCATTGTTAGGTTCTCTATGTGGACTAGAAAAGTTCCTAATTGGTGGCATTTTTTTACGGGTTGGACTAAATGTATATTCAAAGGCATTTTAAACGTATACAACAAGGTTATAGTTTGATACTATAGACATAGAATAGAAGTTTCTCTTTTCTTTCATTATATTCTAAATTTACAGCCTTCGGATAGGCAACTTGATGTGCATAAAATTGCCTGTATTCATGATTACTTGGCTTTCCACTGCAAACATAATGTTGTATGGCCTATTCGTTGCTAAGTTCTTTGCTCTATTTGGCTTTTTCTTGTAAATGGTGGGAATTTAATAGCAGTTCAGTTACTGACAGTTCAATCTTGGCTGTTCCAGCTAACATTGTCCATGGATCTGGAACATCTATTGTACACCTTTTTCGTGTACATTTTAACATCCAAAATGGACAAAACCAGAAACATGTTGCTCCTGATCTTAGTCCTTTACAGGTACAATCAGCATTGAACTTTTCCAATGTATTTTTTTATTTGAATCGACTTTTCTAAGTGAGGATAGAGAAAGGAGGAGAGGGATGGGGGTTAACAGAGACTTATGGAAGCTTCTGCTGCTCAAAATGGCCGGTTAAGAGCATCTACTCCGTATGTTGCTAGTTCCATAAATATTCGCTCTAGTTATGGCAGAAAGAGAAACTACTAAATATAATCTGGTTATCTAGAGTATTGAAAATCTAAACCAGATTTCATGCCAGCTTGAGAGTTCACTTTTAGATGTTACAGTTTTCCAAAGTACTACTTTGTTCTGTATTGTAAAGGAGGATCCTGACAAATGCTGAATGTAAGAAAAACATCTAAAAGATAGATAGTTATTCATGTTTATCGGAAGTTGGAGGATTGAAGTTGGTTCCAAGAATGAGATTGGAGAAATAAGTGAAGTTTATGAGCAAACAAATCTTTTCTTGTAAATGAGTTGACTAGGCCGATAGCCCAAGTCTTATGTGGTTAGGGTTATCCAGTTGTTTCCCTTGAAAAGGTCAAATGACCGTTATGTTTCACTTTGTTTTGGTAATCTTTGGTTTTTTGATGATTTGAATATTGTGTTGTTGTAGAAAGAAAGGCTGAAAAAGCTACAGAAACGACTACAAGTCCCCTTTGATGGATCTCAGCCGGAGCATCAAGTAGGTTTCGTTATAATCAGTATGCTTGTCTATTTGTTAATATTTTCTTCCATTTTTAATTATTTTCCATGACCTTTAGTATGCGTAATGTAAAATGGGCCAATTCTGCAATTTTCTTCTTGAATGGAAAATGCTAATCGTCACCTTTCCTTTCTAGTATTTCCCCTGTATACAAATATATGCCTGAATAAATGATGCTTCATTATTCTATGGCGGATTATGTAGTCATTTATGTTCATTGGACGAGCAGGATGCTCTTTGGCAGTTATGGATCTTGGCTTACCCTAACAGGGAGCTTCCTTCTCTTAAATCCGAGCTTTGGAAGGACATGGGATGGCAAGGGACGGACCCTTCAACAGATTTTCGGTATGCCAGATTGTCTTGGTCGGGTTCTCTATTCCTCTTTGATGCTTATTTATGTTATTGCAACACTATTTGAAGGGGTGGAGGATTCATAACATTGGAGAATCTCATCTTTTTTGCCAAGACCTATCCGGTTTGTAATCTTTTGTAGTGAAGCATTTCTTGTGTATCTTATTTTATTAATATGATTCAAACAATTATTTTGTTCATTAGCATGGATTGCTGCCATGGTTGGTCATACTCCAAATTTGGTCTTTCCTTTTAACAGGAATCTTTCCAGAGTTTGTTGAACAAAAAGGATGGAAACAGGGCTGATTGGGAATATCCATTTGCTGTAGCTGGCATCAATATTTCCTTTATGTTGGTACAGATGTTAAATCTGCGATCGGGTAATGGATTTTCAGAACTAGTTAGGTATTGAATGGAGTTTGGCCAATGTATGTAGGATACTGGTATTACTTGCAAAAACAATAGCAACAATTTTCAGTAGAGGTAACCATAGGTTGGCCTAGACCTAAGCATGGCATTAACACCAATATCTACAACATTTCAATACATCTGATCCATTTAATGTAGGAGCCAAAGCCTGGTCCATTTTTTTTTTAAAGGGATTCATTTTGCGAATTAATTTGTAAAAACCTCTCAAGGCATGCTTCGGGTTTGGTTCATGAAGAACTTAAATATTTACTGACTTAAAAATAAGATGTTTCAATCTTATGCAGGATAAAGTTCAGTACTTAAATTATCTGCATTTTGACTCTTTGAAAACTAACACTGATGACGTTGTATCTGTAGGAAAGCCATCATCTCTGGCTGGGATCCGTTTCTTGCAACTACTCGGTGAAGACGAAACAGCATTCGACAATCTTTTTTGTGTTGCGTTTCAGATGATGGATGCACAATGGCTCATGAAACGAGCTTCATACTTGGATTTCAACGTAAATGAGTCCGGCGAATGATCCTATCCAGTGCTTCTCTTTATATCAACATTTTCTATGTTTCTTGAGCTTTGTATTTATATCAATGTTTTCCACCTTTGTTTTTTTTCTCCAGGATGTTCTGAAATCAACAAGAAAACAGTTAAAGCGTGAACTCGAACTCGAGGGTGTCTCCCGTGTGGAAGATTTACCGGCTTTTAATATGCTGAGAAGCAGCGAAGGTAACTAACCGTTGAACCCAAATAGATAGATTCTAAATATTTCAGAATTTCATTTACTATGTAAATAACAAGAAAGAAATGTATACATTAAAGAAAAATACTTAAAGATTCAATAAAATAAACAGTGAAAAGTCTAGAAATGTGGATTTATCAAATCCAAATTTATATTAGGGATTTCAAAATCACTACTAAGGCTCTGTTCGGCGCCGCTTCTGGGATCGCGTTTGGCTACCGAACGGAGAAGCTCCACCGAACGCCTTAACTTTTGTGTTGTCGCCTCCCGCTTTCCCACCAGATTGAGCTTCAAACGCAGCTGTTGGAGAAGCTGGAATTTGCAGCTTCTCCCAAAACACAGCTTCTCCACCCAACCCAGCCTTCTAACAGCGGCGCCGAACGAAGTCTAAATAGGTATCTAACAAATCTATGGATTTGAGAAATAATATCAATGTTACATATCTAGGGTGGTATGCAAGAATCCAATAAAAGATGGTGATGTGTTTGAAGAAAAAAAAAGTATAGTCAATGATTTGTTGTTTTAACAATAATAATAAAAATAAAAATAATAAAAATAATAATGATGATGATGATGCATTGAATGTACAAAATATTATAAATAAAAATCCTCTGCCCTCTTTCTATATCCAACACTAAAAAATTAGATTCTAAGCTATAACCCTAAATTATAAATCCTAAACCATAAACCCTAAAAATCTTACCCTTAATTTCCTAAACTTTAACCCTAAACCCTAATCTTAAACTCTAGTATTAAACCCCTAAACTTAATTTTTTTAGTGTGAAGGCATAGATAGGGGAACCAAAAAAAAGCAGGGGATTTCTAGTATTAACCAATTTTTAGTTGTTTTAAGGCATTTATGAAAACTATTAAGACTTAATGTCAAAATAAGTGCCTAAACTATCATATTTTTAGGTGCCTAAACTTTTTTTAGTTCTTTTTAAGTGCTCAAAATATCATGTTTTATCCTTTTAGGTGTTTGAACTTTTTTTTGCCCCTTTTAAGTGCTCAAACTATCATTTTCTGCCTCTTTTAAGGTTAAACTAAGACACTAATTTTGACCCAAAAATGATAGTTTGGACACCTAAAAAGGGCAAAAAAAAGGTTTAAACATTTAAAAGGAGAAAAAATGGGATAGTTTGAGCACTTATTTTGGTATTAAGCCAAACTATAATTAAAACATTTTTTTGTTCGAACAAACTATAATTAAAACATTACTTTTTATTTGAATGGAGTAAAAAATAATGTTCTAAATGAAGAAAAATATGGGAATTAAATATTTTAGGGAATGGTAATTTACATTTTAGGCCATTGAACTTTACTCAAATATTCATGCGTGTCACAATTTTTTAAGTTTTGTCATATTATATCTCTGAACTTCTTTTATTAATAAAATAAAACATTTATGCTAGTTTATTAAATAGTTTTAACATAAAAGCTGTCTTAGCATGCACAGGTGACTGACTTAAGAATCGTATCTGTAGGCAGCAGTTAACTAAACTCTATCCGAGCCCCAGAAGCTTGCCAGTTAGGATTGGCTGAACACTGACAAGGCAAGGAACCTTGAATGGCTTGAAACAGCCTTTCCAACGTCAACATCGGTGGTGAACACATATGAAAGTTGATGACCAAATAGTAAACACACAATCCAAAAGAATGTTCCCAATATTGTTGATGTCTCTGTTATAGTTTTTTTTAATAGAAAATCTCACTGCCTTTGCATTCCCTCTCCCCAAGTCATTTCCCACTAACTCTGAAAAATACAGGTATTAAAAATGAAAATAAGAAAGAAAAAAAACGGAGGAGCTATTGGAAGTTTATGGGAAAATTGTTTGTTTAGCACATTACATTGGTGCACTTGTGCCATTGGACTTAGGGGTGTTAGGGGCAGTCGCACATTTTGAAGATTGCAAATTCTTATATACTTTAGAAATTTTCATTGTATTTTATATTGATGATCTAATTTCACACAGTTAAAATTTTCAAGTTCTCTTATAATTTTGCTAAATATAAAATTCTGTCTCCGCCCCTGTTTAAGCAGATCATGAGTTCCTATGAATTGATATTCACACTGCAGCAATGAATTTAACAGTTTTAAATTCTTCGATTGAGATTTGTTTCACTGCCTGTCTGTTAGAAAACTTACGAGACGGAGAAAGCATCAATGGCAATGGTTGCATTTTTCATGTATCAGACTGCAGCACAAGAATGACATTATACCATAACTCTAAGCTGTTAATTATAGAACCAACGGCTATGGTTGCATTTTTCATGTACTCTTAAGAGTGGCGTTGTAATACCCCAGACCTAATAGGAAATAACCGACAGATGTAGAAGTATCATATTTGGTCACCAAAGCGTCCCACGAATGAAATCGTTCATTTTTTTCATAAATATTTCAAAGTTATCAATAGATTACAAAACTAAATATTTAATATTTAAACAATGCATAAAATGATAATGACCATTAGAGTTTTTTTTTGACATAAAAGATAGAAATTCTATTAAAAAAAAACAAGCAAAATACCCGAGGAGGTTCTCAAGTGTAACGACCCGAACTTAGGATTAACGAATCTGGTCTCAAGCTCGGGTATTGGGCATTTATATTGGAAGCTTAATTAAGAAAATTGGATATGGGCTTTGAGGTTTAGACCCATTATTTTGGGCGAGATGATTTTGATTTTTTAAATAGGTGTGGGTGGTTGAAATTTGAAAAGAAGATATTATGAGGAGAGAAAAAAAGGGGGGAAAAGGGAAAAAAGTGGTTTGGGGGAGAAAGAAGAAGAAAAGAGAGAAAGTTGAAGGAGGAGTTTTTAAATTCCGATCTACAGAGATCTAGCATTTTGTTGTCGACACCTCCACCTCCATTGTGTTCATCTCGTCGAGATGAGTTCGCCGGTACCAACGACACCACCATCAGAGTCGTCGGAGGAAGGGGTGTGAGATAGGAAGTTTTGGGTTTTCCAGTTAGAGAGGTTAGAGTTAGGGATTTAAAAAGCGTTCGCGGTCACGTTTTCGGTCGCGTCGCGTTTATCGCGGTTGCGGACATAACGGATGCTATTACGGTCACTGCGGGTGTCGCGGTCGTGAATTTTTTTAAAATTCACACAACTTGTCTAAAAACATTATAATTATAATTGTAATTATAAGGACTTATTTTTAATAATTTTTAGGGTATTTTCTAACATAAAAATTATAATTATAAACATGAAAAATTAGATTTTTGAAATTAAAGGACTAAATTTAACGAAAAATTAAGTTTACACTCTAAATTAAAAGAAAATCAAGGATTAAATTAACAAATCTAAAAGTGGCTTTTAAATGTCACAACATATTTAATGGTATATAGGTCAACCAAATCCTATGTTAATCGGTACAATAATTAACTAGTTTGCATATTTAGAATACTCTTTTTTCAAATCAATAATACATTCTTTTTTAAATTTGCACAAACTTATTGTATAAAACAATAATTACAATTGTAATTATTTAAAGTTACTTCTAATGATTTTTAGAGTACTTTTCAACACTTACAGTAACACATTACCAAAATTAAATGATTAAATTGAATAAACAGTAAACTTTACACTCTAAATTAAGGAAGAAAATCAAGTATGAAAATAATAAAACTAAAATATGTCATAGCTGAAATGAAGATTTACCCATCCCTAAATTGGGGGTTCAATTTTTTCAAAATGATTTAAGGACTTAATTGAATAAATATGAAAATTTGATGGTTTTATAGTGTAATTTTGATGTAGGAATTTAGTTGAATGCGGTAGAATATTTAAAAAGATCTGGTCAAATTATTCGTTTTCATTGTTATTATTTATAAATTTCACACAAATTATTATAAAACATAATAATTATAATTATAAAAGTTACTTGTTATGATTTTTATAGTGTTTTCCAACACTTATGAAATGATTTAATTGAAAGGAAATAAGACTTAGAGGCTCAATTGGAAGTTTCATTATGGATTTAAAGACTTAATTGGAATAAAACAAAACATCCTAATTAAACTAAAAATCTGAAATGACTAATTTGTAAGCATAGTGAAACTTTTAGGCCTCTCCAAAAAGTCACTAAAACTTGAACTCTCTCTCCGCAATTTACCCTTTTTTAAACTTCAACTTCTCCTTCCCCCTCTCCCGCGCCCGACTCTGCAATTTTTCCCCTCCCCATTTTTATCTCCGGCCATCAGGCACAACCGCGATTGTTCTGATAACGGGGATATCGTTCCATTATCGCCGTGACAACCGCAATTGCATTTTTCTCGCGTTCGCGATAGGCCGCAATAGTCGTGATTTCATTGCCCACCGCGAAATTCGCCGAATGCGGTTTCGGACAGCGGCGCGACCGCTATTTCGCGGCTGCAATCACGGTAGCGGTCTACGATTTAGAACCTTGGTTAGAGTGCTCAGAATGAAAAATCGAGGTCGTCATTGTATTCACCAGCATCGAGAGAGTCGAGAAAGGGTTTTGTCGTTGTCATTGTCATTCAGCCACCGAAAGCCGCCGCACGCGACGCCGCCTGCACGTGGGCGACGTTCGGCCGAGCTGGGCTGTTACAACCTAGCTGGATACAGCCAGTTGGGCCAAGCCGAGCTAGCCTGCCAACCTGACCCAAGCCGCAAGCCGAGCCGGTCCGCCAAGCAGGCCCTTTGAGCCGAGCTAAGCCAGTCGCCAACCGAGTCGCCGCCGTCGCCTTTGATCGGTGTTGACCATTGACCATCGTTGACTTTTTCCAGGGGACCCTACCTAAGGTTTTCTCGATGTTTTGAGTCTATTGGCGAGTCCTTTTCACCAAATTCGAACCTGGTAAGCTATTTTTACACGTTTTATCCCCTAAAGTAGTCCCATAGTGTGAAATGGCTTATGTTGTCATATTTGTTTTATTCGAGGTTTTGGTGGAATCAAATATTGGAATTAAAGAGATGTTTGGAGAAGCTTGGATGGGGATTTATCGCTTCGTCTTAAGGTTAGTACACCTTGAACTCTTCTTGCTTCATGAGCATCATAAATGTGATTGATGTGCGTGTTAGTATCTACAAAATAAGTAGATGATGAATATGCATATGTGGAGATCGATAGTATGAGATTCAATATATGTGTGAGGTATGATGATACTATGAATATGATAAGACTCATATGAGCTTTAAAGACCGTGTAGGGTCATTTGAATATTTGTATACTTATCTGATTGGTTGATGTACATGTTGTGTTGTTTGAGATATGAATTGACGTGTTTGATAGAGATTATACTAAATGAGCCAATAATTGGAAATTTTTAAATAATAGATCATAAGGTTGGGAATTGATATTAAATTATTATGAAGTCAATAATAAATATTAATTGAATGAATGCATTTGTAAACACACTCTAATGACTTTCATAAGCTTTAGGGATCAGATTGAGCGTAGTAATATCGTAATTCGAGGGAATTGTGCGAAACCATGAATAGGGTATTGGTATGAGCTTTAGCCGTACCGGTATGCGATTGGGGTAACATATCGATACTCATATTTAAGTATCGGTACCCATTGAACAAAATATTCTATAATACTATTAAAAGATAGAAATTGACGTGGGATATTAATGAGATAATATGGATTTATAAGAAGTTAATGAGGATGATTACTGTACACTTCCATAATAATTAATAACTTGCTAAACGTTAGGTAACTTGATGGTAATAGCAATCGTATGAATCTTTAGTGGATCGTGTGATAATGTGTGCTGTGTGGTAGGTGTGTCCTTACTATGTACTGAGATGGACACCTAGATAGTTATCTTTGATTGATGGGATCTGGATACCTAGTAAGAGAAAAAGCGCGTTGCAATACCATGGTTGAAGATTTTCCAATATAGGATCTCAATGCTGTGTGGATGCAAGCCTCATTCAAAGATGCTTGATGAGAGATCCCGAGCACGGGTGTAGGATCATGATGCTTTGTGAGCCTCACTCAAAGTGTATGATCTAGATGATTTGCGGATGCGAGCATCACTTTAGGTTTGTGGTATGACTTGTGTGCTTTTGCTCGGATGATCTTGTGAGATCCCGAGTATGATCCAACAGTGAAACAAAGTACATCAAAAAATCTTGAGATCAAATAAAGGCCTTTGCAAGAGCTCCATATACAGGATCCAGGCTCCCTCGTCCATAAAGATCGAAGGTATTATCATCAAAGGAATCATTCAAAGGCATCCCTAAACTTTAAAAGTGTTGAGCTCCAAACCGAGCAACTTGCAAATGGAAACAAACTCCATCAAAAGGGTAACAAGCATCCAAAGCTTTCATTGACCCTTAAACCCATATAGTGATCACCTATATGCCAACACACAGTCGTGGAACAATAGATGATCACTGGGGAAGGCAAAGAAGCAACACCCATCAGTTGTTCCTTCTTAAAAACGATGATGGTAATCTATCTGATAATTATTCTTGATGGGGATAACCTAGTAGGGCAATACTCAAAGGTCAAAGCATGATCAACCCCTCTAACTTGGTCTCTCATATTATAGAAATTAACCATATTCTTCACAACGTTCAACAAAAAATTCAACCCAGCTGCCGACCTAGAACTAAGTCTCATCTTTTCCATGAAGCAGGGAAAAATTAAACATTTCCATGATAGAACGTAAAAGATCGAAGCCATATTCTACAACCCAACACAGTGATAATATCGAAAACCCATTTGCTTACAGTCGAGAAATATCTTTTCATAAATTTTGACCTAACCACTAGCTATTTTAGGGACTTTTGAAACTAAGGACATGAAGGACCAAGCAAAGTCACAATAAAAAGATAAGTATTGTTCATGGCAAGTTCCATGATTCATCTTTGCAAACGTCTTAGATTCTACTGTAAAAACTAGACCAAGACCCTTTTTTGAACCATATTCGATGCAACAACTACATAAATATCCAAATCACATAACACTCATTCGCCTAAATCCAGGATTTGCCTCACATCCTCGCCGTAAACCAAAAATGGCCTTAACTTGGTTGTACCAGTCAATCTTTCGAGGACAACTTAAGCAGCTAGCTTTTGTAAAGATCTAGATCATTGAAATAATTTGGCCACTGCCCTACAGTTAACAGAACATAAGGAACCACGAAAGGGTAGCTTGCATCACCCTATCAAAAACCATCTGATAACATAATAGTAAAGCGTGGAAGCCCTACCTCATAGCAAATTCAAGACCAACAACACTTGTAGAGACTGACGACGTCCCTCGAGGGGAAGAGTTCACACCACCAAGACCTCTATCGAATAAGAGACCACCAAAAATTAAGAACTAAAAAGGTAAAAGGGAAAGACGAGAGAACTGGGGTTGAGGAATTTTTTAAGAGACCCTACAACACCCTTAACGTATACCCGTAGACCGAGTATACATTAAAGATGTTACGAAGTCGTTTAAAGAAATCCTGACTTATAATAATTTTTTTATACATATAAATCTTATCTTTATTAATTTAACTCTTTTCTCGATTTTCTTGAAATCATAACTTATGTGTAGTTGGCTAATTTTAACCCTGAATTAGTTTGTAAAACATATTAGTCAATTATTAAAACGATAATGCAATTCGGGGTGAAAAATAGGTTCACTACCTAGGCCCTTTCTTGATTTTAAAATCTTTATGCGATTACCGATAAATAAAATTTAAACTGATTAAACACGTTTTACTACCTTTTTAAGCTTATCGATTATTCATATTAACAAAGTAAGCTTCATTTCTACTTTAGTTTATGCTTTCATATTACTAATACCTTATCTTGCTTTATCCATATATGATTCATCTTTAGAACTGATCAATTATCTATCGTTTAATCTAATTTAATGCATCATATACTACCAGCAGATAAATAATTACATGCTCACTAGAAATTATCATAAGCTAGATTATCTTACTAATGTTGTGCAGATTGAAGCTTGATCAGCAAGCTCGACTCCTCTTCAAGTGCTCTAGCTTAGCCTACGTGTGAAACAATCACACGCTAAGTATGAAACTTGGTGAGGCAATAATTCTTAATAGAGTGCAATATTGACATAAATATCAATTTAAATGATTAATAATGCATATAACCACCTTACCATTTTTTATGTGTATAAACATAAATAATTTCATATGTAACAACATATATCAAAGTGATAAGATTATAGTTTACCGATACCGTTGTCATTTCCATATGTAAGCTTTCAAGCTTATCATCCTATTCCTTTGATTCATTTTACTCATTTAGCCCAAGAATTTTAAATAGAGAGAAACTTAAGTATACGAGATCGGTACTCCTAGAGTACTAGTCACCGAAGTGACGATAAACATATCGACACATAAAGTGTTAGTAACATATAGATCCGAAGATCGGTGTGTAGCTACACGCAGTCCTTGACTGCTAGACCTCTAATGGCATGCCACTATACTGTAACTCTCTATAATATAATTTTATATAGAGAGAAACTTAAGTATGCAAGGTTGGTACTCCTTGAGCACTAGTCACCGAAGTGACAATAACTTGTAGACACGTAAAATGCCGAAAACATATAGACACATAAAATGCCGGTAATCATATAGATTTGAAGATCGGTGTGTAGCTACACACAGTCCTTGACTGCTAAACCTCTAATGACATGCCACCATATTGTAACTCTCTATAGTAAATCTTGGGCAATAAATCAATTTTATTATCTTTCCATATAACCTTCTGTAGATGGTAAACAACTTATTTCATCAATGGCAACATATATCAATATATATATATATATCAACATTTCAACTCACCAATATAAATAATCATGTGATCAATGCATTTTATATTCCACTTCTTGACATATTTGTATATGTCAATCATATGCTCAATGACATAAATATTATAACAATAAAAATTAGGGTAGGCTCATCGCAAGCCATCCCAATCATGTATAAAATATCAATGTAGTATGACATATATGCAATTGCACTCACCTGGGCCATTTATTAGCTTGCCTCACTAAGCTCTACTCGATCCTTTCTTTCATAATACCACGAACCCTCTTTTGATTCAGATCAAACTTTATAAATATAAATAAAAATTGTTAGATTCAAATCTAACAATATTTTAAATATGCTATCAAACTTAATCCTTCGAATATACAGAATTTTCCAAAATTTCCTTCCTTCCTTGTATTGTTCGAAAACTCATTATGGTCCTTAGTGACCAATTTGAACTTCCATTAACCTCTTTCAAGCTTAGTAATTAACCTTAGATACAAAATATATCAATTCTCATTTTCTGGCAGATTGCACTACCTTCAAAGAAATATTTCTATAAAATAATATACAACTCGGAATTTGATTCCGTTTGTTCTGAAAGAAACTAGATTCGATAAGCTTTTCACCCATATATATTAATAGTCCGAATTCAACTTGTACGATTTATGGCGAATTTTCAAAGTCAATTACAGTGTTGGGATTCAGAACAGGCTGGTACTCTGTTTTCTAACCTTTTGTCACTTAAAGATTCATATCTTTTGATTCGGGACTCGAAATCAGTTTCTGTTTGTTGGAAACGAAACTAGATGAACAAATCTTTACATCGGTATAAAATTCACCATCTTGCCATTTTTGTAGAATTTATGGTGAATTTTCAAATTTACTGCCATAATCCAGTTTTCTACACAGCTTCCATAAATAAACTTCAAATTTTATACTTTTCGGGATTTAAAGTCCTTTAATTTGGCCCTTATTGCTAAAAAGTCATAGAGAATCCTCAAAAATTCTGATTCTCTTCTTTCTCGAGTTCTTAAAGGGATTTATTTCCCGAGTGACAACTTTTTTTATCCCCTAAATGAAATAACCCTTTTTAGGCTTGGACGAAGCATTCGTGATGGTCTTAGATTGATTTCGGCAAGGTCTTTTTGGCGTGTAGGCAATGGTAAAGACATCCATTTGGGAGAATTGATGGATCCCTTCTCTCCCTGGTCGAATGATCTCATCTCCTAAACCTCTCAACTGCCAAGATTTTTTGGTGTCTAATCTTATAGACGCTGAAAACAAAATTTGATGTCTTGAGAAGCTGAATATTCTTATCTCGCCTGGGAAAATTAAAGCCATCAGATCTATTCCGATTGGAGGCCCATTTGTTTAGGACGATCTAGTGTGGTTTTTTAATAAAAATAGAGATTACTCTGTCAAGTCAGGATACATCTCAAGTTTTCGGATGATGACTCGACTTTCTCTCCAAGCTCTAGTGACGATCCTACTATTGACCCTCGGTTATGGCGTTTTGTTTGAAATCTTCGAGTTTCGCCTAAAGTTAAATCTTTCATGTGGAAAGCCTGTCATAATATTATTGCAGCAAAAGGCAATCTCGTTAGGAGGTTTCATGGACACGACTTCTTTGGATGTTATTGTCCTCGTTAAGGGGATTGTTTTGAAAGCATGGAACACTTGTTCTTCTTTTGTCCTTTCGCTCAAGCCGTGTGCAGAGCTTCAAGATTTAAATGTCGAGGATTTCCAGGCTTTACAAGATGATGGAAAAAGCTTTTTGATCTTATTGCCAAAGGTAGTTTCTCGGATGGTCTTCACCTTATTGCTGTCTTATGTTGGCATCTATGGAAGTCGAGGAATTCTCTTATTTTTTTCCTCATTAACGGATTCCCCTGTTGAAGTATAGCTTAGAGCCAAGGCTGCTTTTTTGGAATTTTCTGCATATTCTTCCCCCACTTTGGAGTCTGTGTCCTCTTCCCTCTCTTCTCATCCTCCCAATTGGTCCTCTCCATGTAGAGGATTCGTTAAAATCAACTACGACGCTTCTTTTGACGCCAGAAATGGAATGGCAAGTGCAGCTTGTATCTTTCAAAATGAAGAGGGTAGTTTGCTGGGAGGTAGGTCAATGTCCTTCCATGCCCATTTTGTCTCACTCGCGAAAGCGATAATCGTTCGATTGGGTACTGTTTCCGCAATTGATGCAGGCCTTGAGAATGTGATTATTATCTCCCGTATTAACTCTAACACACTTGATGCGTGAGAGTCAGTTGTCGTGGAAGGCGATGTTATTTTTTTATTTGCTCTGTTTCTTTTCTTTTCTTTTCTTTTCTTTTGCTTTGCTTTGCTTTGCTTTAGTGAAACGTGGTTGTAATAGAGCCACTGATTGATTAGCGAAAGCCTGTCTGAAGGGTCTCTGTCCTGAAGATTGAATTTTTTGCCCCCTAACGACCTTGTTTCCCTGCCTAAAAACTCTTAGCGAATGTTGTCTCTCTGGTTCGAACAGCAATAACCTATCAATTTATGCACGAAAGAACGATTTTGAACACTAAGCTTTACGGAGTTCAGTGGTGTATAATTATTCCATTATACCACTTGAATAGATAAATTTAAGCATGTCATTCATGATTATGGAAAGTAGTTTAAGGTATACATCTTAAGGTAACACTGTAGCACGATATCATTGAGCAAGCATTGCAAAATAACAATTCATGCAAACAGTCCAACAATGTATATTTATGTATTATACCGTAATCTTTCCATAATCCAGGGGCGGAGCCATTGTAGAGTATGTGGGGCCTTGACCTCTCCTAAAATTTGGTAAACTAATTTTTAATCTTTTAAAAATTTTAATTTGCCCCTTTAAAAATTTTTAAAAATATTATTATATTTCAAAAAATTGTATTTTTTTAATTAAGTCCTTTCTTAAAATTTTTAAATTTACACTTAAATCTCAAAATTTTTGAAAATTTTAGATCAAACATCTAAGGGCCCATTTGAGTTTAGAATATATTTTCTATTTTTTTATTTTTTAGTTGCATTTTCAGTTTTCTAAAAATTAGAAAACATGTTTGGTTAATAGGATGAGAATTTGTTTTCAAAAATGAAATTAGTGAAACTGTGTTTGGTATCTAACTTTTCAAAATAGAAATAAAAAATAATTATGAACTAATTGAAATAAAATATAATTAAAAAATACTATTATAATAAGAATAAATAAAATATGAGTAAATAAACTAAAGTTTTAAAAAATAGCATTAGAAGGATTGGAGCCCGGGTTAAATTTAAAAAAAACCCTTTGTTTTCATATTTTCTACTTTCCTAAAACATTTTCAATAAAAGAATAAAAACATCTTTTTTATATTTTCAAATTTTCACTTTTTTTATTTTTATTTTCTGAAAATTATTTTCTAATTTTACAACCAAGCAAGTTTTCTTCGCCGTTTTTCATTTTTCAAGAAAATGGAAACGGACTCCATTTTTTACAACCAAACGCACCTTAATTTTTTTAAATTTTTTTTAAATAAACTCCTTCAACTTTAGTTGTCAAGATCAGCCCCTGTATAAATCTCAATCTTGACAATATTTCCATTTACTCTTTCTTAAGTATGTCACAATATCAATGTGTCTGTCACATTTCTTTATTTATCGAATATCGTGCACATGCTACTTATGAGGTGTATTGTGACACATGGTCATTCAAATAGTGTATGATCAATTGATCGCCTCTCATACCATTAATGTATGGTGTATCGCCACATAGGCCACCATGATATGGTGTATCGCCTCTCGGGCCATTATTATATACAGTCACATAGGTCACCATTATATAGTGTATCGTCTCTTAAGTCATTATATGAAATATTGAGGGCTCGTCAGTTAATTCACATCACATAGGTTATAATTTCGGGTGCTTGATGAGTCAATTTGTACCACATGGGTCGCATAATAAATTAGTGCTTATAAGGCCACATGGTAATAATATTGACGTTTAGACCAATCAATACACCAAGCCATTTCACACAATTTGTAATAATTCAAATGCATGAATAGATCATTCGGTAAGTGTATCTGGGCTTGTTGGGTTACGTTTGGACTCAATTGAAAAAGAATTGGACCCAAATAGTAGGGAAATTGGGGTTTTGAGTAGGGGAAGAAGTGGAAGGACCTATGAGAAACTGAAGATTTTTTGAAGTTTAAAATTATTTTCATGTTTTTTTTTTGGGGGGGGGGGGTTATGGGCCTAAGTGTTGGCACTAATTCATCGTTTATTGATATTGCATGAACACGAAAAGAAATTTAAAAAAAAAATTAAGGAGAGTATCGATACTAATTCAAGCAGTATCAATACTTAAGATTTCTAAATCCAAAGTATCTTTTTAATATTAATATTCGTTATGAGTATTGACACTCCTAGTTAATAGAAGCTTAATTTTTTTTCTGTTACACCTGAATCCTTTCCTAACCATCCTACAAGGTATGGGATCCTAAGAACTAAAATGATTAAAATACTCCTAAAAGTAACCATGTCTAGCATAAATGATCCATTTATATTGAGAGCATATGAATTGCACCCACAATTGATCTTTTTTACTTAGAGATTAGAAACAATTGTTATTAAAAATAGGCTAAAGGGTGCTTTAAGCCCTTGAATTTTTGAAAAAAAATCAATTAAGCTCTTAAATTTTTTTTGCACCCAATTAAACCTTAAACCAATAAATTTAATCAACCAACCCTTTTGACCATCAATTTTTGATGATCTTTTCTTGAGATATTACTGTCACGTGACTCACTACATTTCTACCATATGACGTTTACAGATTTTTTTTAGATAACTATTTGTTATAATTTTATAAGTATTTTTAGAACTTTTTAAAAAATAAATTTTTTTGGAAATGTCAAGTGATAATACTAACACGACACGTTGCACCAACTGGTCTAAAAAATTGTTATATTTAACCGTCAATATTGGTCAAAGGAGTGTGAATTGATGAAATTTTAGAGTAAGACTTAATTGGGTACAAAAAATTTAGAAGCTTAATTAATTATTTTTAAAATTTAAGGGACTTATGATACCCTTAAGCTTTAAAAATACTTATGATATACGCAAAATGCTTAAAACCAAGACCCTCAAGATTAATCCATTTAACAAGATTGAGCCCACCTTTATCTTCATCATGTCCATAAATAAACGTGCGAATCAATTTTTTTAGTTCATTATCACATCCTTTAGGAAGTAACGTAGACTGCATAGCGTAAGAGGATATAGCTAAAAGAATAACTTTAGCCACAGTATCTCTACCTGCAACGAGTGTCTTTGTCTTCCATCCTCATAACTTCTTTCGTACCAAATATTGATAGATGCCTTAGTGGCTCTCTTGTGCAATTGATGAACACCCAATGACTTACCCAAACTGTCTACTTCAGTAAAATCGAAAGAGCTACTAATAGTAGTTGCGACCGAACATTCTTCGAAAAGAAAATGTTCATTTTCTCAATACTCACTTTCTGATCTAAAATGAGAAAGAATATTTTCAGCACATTAAAATAAAATTATATTATTAACGGAAAAATAAATAAACGAAAAATCTCAAGACCCTTTTAGAAGCTGCCATCCTTAACCTCAAATTTGAGTTTCTTGTGCAAGCTTTTTTCATGCATGAAACAAATAAATAAGATGGTAATAGATCACTTTACCATAACCCTAGAGGCGGATCAATATGAGAGTCGGGGTAGACTTAACTCCTCAAAGTTTTAAAATTTTAAATATTAACTTTTTTTTGTAAATTTTAAAAATTTTAATTTAACTCTTACAAATTTTAAATTTTTTTATTATATTTCAAAGTTTTTGAATGTTTTTAATTAAGCCATCTTCTAAATTTTTAAAAATTTCTCATTATGTCTCAATTTTTTTTAAAAAAAATTAGCTAAACATGTTTTTTTTAATTTAAAATTAAACCCTTTAAAATTTTTAAAAATTTTAATTGAAGCCTTTAATTTTTTTAAATTTCAATTAAGCTCCCCAAACTCTATTATCAAACCCACTAGTGGGTTTCAAAGAAACATACATTACATCAAATCATTCCATAATTCCTATTTTCATCACATTCGGTAAATCAACTTTTCTTGTCATTTTCCCTTCTCATGATATGAAGGCTTCTTGTGCGACAATAATACTTTATAATCACTTCTTATAACACAAAAGAAAGAGTAATCGTCACTAAGAGCCACAAAAAATAGCTTTGAAATGCGTCTCATCTTAATAAACGCCGTTTTCACAAAATTCTAGGTGGTGGGTTTTCAAAAATTTTAAATGCAAAATATCTACCTAATTAAAGATTTAAAAAGGAATTATAAACAAGCATATTTGACCGATTGATCAAACTGTTCATCTTTGTTTCCATGAATTCTAAACCCACTAAAGATACATTTTCTTATAAATGTCAAAAAAACCTAAATAATTTAAAAATTATATTAAAAAAACAGTCTGAGTCGATGGTCTCACGAAATGATAAATAGAAACAACAAAAAAATATAATTCCACTAGAAGAAAAAGATGATTGGCCCCTTCAAGCACCATTTTCTTGGTTGCTGTTTGTTTCCCGGGATTCTGGTACAAACCACTTGTTAACTCGTAACCGAGCCAAGACAACCTGCAGATAATGTTACATGATATCAAAGCATGTTGGAACTTTTTTTTTTTTACTTTTGAGACAATGAAAGCTTCAAAATTTACCTGTCTGTCCCAGTCAGTCTTCCAGGTGATAATAACAAGAATAAGAGTTTGAACAAATGTTCCCACCAACATGCCAACCCAAACACCCTGAAAAAAGATAAAAGTATCTCTCTTCATGCATATGTGAAATGGGTTTAAATTGTTGATGCAAATTACTACTGTTAGATTTGCTTCTTAGCATGCAAAAGATGTGAGAAAATCACCTTTACTCCCATGCCAACTATGTATCCGAGCACAACACCGATTGGAATGCCGATTAAATAGTACGAAGCTATGTTAACCCATGCTACAATGCTTTGCCAACCAGCACCGACAGCAACTCCTGTTGAAAACATATATTCACAACGTGCAAACTAACATATTCTACTTAATGTATGTATATATTCAGTTTATGGTGTTCCGATTCTTCATTTTCCTTAAGTATCCGACACGGAGATATTTACGCTCCATGGACCCTCCAAACAAAGCTTTGGATGAAAATGAGAATATCCGCGTCAAGGCACTCGAATAACAGATTCAGTTGCATGTAATCCATTATTAAGGTACAAATGTTAACAGTTGATGAAAAAGTTACCGGAGAGGACAGGTTGAACACTGTTAAGAAGTATGGAGCAAGCCAACAATGGACTTAAATCTGCAACTGCACTGGCCACTTCTTTGCTTTCGGTGAATATGTATGCTAAACGTTCTCTAAGGAATAAGAATATCACAAATAGCACAGATCCAATGCAAAGCGATGTAAGGGTCGTGGTCACAATCGAGAACTTGGCACCTTTGGAGCTTCCTCTTCCAAGCTCATTTGACACCCTAACACTGTTAAATTTCCAGGAAAAAAACAATATTTTAACTCATGCCAAACAGAATAGACCAATCCATGCTCTGGTCCAAACTTTAAGCAGATAATAGTACCTTGCTGCAGCTAAGAAACCAAGTGATATCATCATCTCCCATCCATTAATGTTGAGACTGTAAACAAGTACATACATGTATTAGTAGCGAAACAAATAAAAAACACAAATTAAAAGTGTAATCTGATATGAAAAATATTTTCCAAATTAACTACTTACCAAATGGCAAGAGCATCGATTGCAATCTCAGCATTTTGCAAGTTTCCGGTTAGAAGAACCAAGATTGTGTTGTACCAGAGCTCAAGACTGAAAAGGACAACATTCTCAACTTAAGTATCTTCTGTAATACTATTGTCTGAACAACATAGCCAAATTCGAAACTTAAAAACAGATTTGGTTACCTACTTTTTTTACAAATTTGGATTTTCATATTTTTAGTTCATATTAATCATAAAGAGCAGTTCTTTTAAGCTGACAGTAACCTTACCAAAGCATAGCACCAGATGACAAAGATAGCTTTACAACAGGAAATAGATCCTTGAAAGCTAACATTGTGAAACCCTTCCATGTATCTTTACAGCCTCCACATGTAACAAACAAAAGTTGACCTATATTTGGTATCCAATAGGCCAAAACCGTGGATACCAAAGCCCCGGCGAGCCCATACTTGAGTTTCACAGTCAAAAGCCATGAAAGAAAGATGTGGATTCCAATACAGAATGCTGCTAAGTATGCAATAATCATATTCTTGCTCTGTGCTTGCAGGAACATTTGGCAAGTAAATGATATGATGAATGAAAGCACCACGAAGACGAAAAAACGACCAATATATCCAGCCACTGCTGCTATCTCTTCATCCTGGCCTAAAGCTATTAGAAGCGGGGCAGCGAAGATGTATAACGGAAGAAGACATAAGCTAGTTACGAACAAAACTATCCACGATCTTTGAAGGTATATCCCAAGCATATGGTATTGTTTTGCTCCATATGCTTGACCACAAAGTGTTTCCAATGCACTGGCCATACCAAGCTGCATAAACAAAAGTTTCAAACATTTAACACTAATCCAAGGGTTTCAAAGAGAAGTTTATTTCATTGCAATTTTCTAACAATATGGATATTAGGTGTGGAAAACTGGAAATAGACGTTACTGCTGAATGGGGGTTTAACCAAGTAGATTTGGGATTCGAATACCAGCACTTGCAACCCCTTCCCATGTCTATTTCAAGCATGCCGAATGCTATCAGCCAAAGCAACAATAAACAAGGCACACTGGAGACTCAAAAAGAGTTTTGAAAGTGAAGTGAAGATAGGAATTCTTCAATTTGTTCATCAAATGTCTCACAGAACTCGGGGAAAAAAATCTAGCTGGATATCTTATGGATCAAAGGTGTTCAATGAATATAACATGGATCTTCAGATTGCTAAAACCGTACAAAACTCGATTCGGAACATATGATGTGAACTTGATCGTCTTAAAAAATTCTAGAGCTTTAACAGACTAAGCCAAAGATGCTAAGTTATTAAAAGGTTTTGATAGGAACACAACTGGAAGAGTACTTAAATGGGATAGTTTTGCATTTTAGACCAGAGAAATGAAAATGATACTTTGAACCAGGAAGCACTTTTGATTGAAAAGTGTTTATTGGCAGCATAAACAATTAGTGACGAAACTCAACATTATTTATTGTGAAGCCATTTAAAAACTTCTAAGTTTAAGTGATTCATAGTATAGTAAGCATAGTGAAGTGGAAAAGCATGTACATACCAGAACGCCATTGCCGAACCTCAAAAGGACAGTTAAAGAAAGTGAATAGGCAGCAAGCTCGGTAGGACCAATGTGACCAATAAAAGCTTGGCTGATTATAGTGACACCAAAGGTTGAAAACCTGGTGAAAATTGCAGGCCCAGCCACAATCCACATCTTCTTTAACTCCCTCCATAGTCTCTCCTTAAACTTAACATCTTCCTCACCTTCTGTTAGCAGCTTCTGGTTCAGATCTCCTTCCATTCTTAGTTAACACTACCCACTTTACTCACCCCAAACGCTTCTCCTTTTCAACCTACTTTCAATGTTAAAAGAATCAATATAACTTTTGACACCTAACTTTGTTATTAATGTTCAATGCAGTGCCCTTTTCACTCATCCAATAGTTAAAACTCAACTAATTTGTGACCATTAGATGAGTGAAATTGATAGATAAAATTAAACACTGGTCTCTTATTTTTCTTAAAAATTTCCTTATTTTCAACTTATAATCTTATTCATCTATTTCACTCATCTAATAGTCACAAATTAGTGTAATTTTATATACAGTTAATGGTACAACGAACTAGACAAAAACCTTTGTCTTCTTTTCATTAATACGATAAAATATCCAATTTTGTATACTTCATATTATGAATGTATAATTTTATATAAGGGTAATGAATTAAATAAAAATACATCTTCAAAATTAAGTTTAATTTTATATATTGAAGAATTTTTTGACACACCTCAGGGGATGCAGTGAGAAACAACGAAGAAAATTTAACCTCATAGTGAGGTTGAAACCCACGTCAAAGGCTTCCTTGGGGGGTTGTCCCTCAAACCGCCGTTGGCCAAAAGTTAAAAAATTCAACAGTCACCAAACGCCTGTTTGAGCGTTAAAACAGGTGGGCAAACTCCCGTTGGAAACCAATTGGGTGATCGTTTGGAGTTGCTGTCACCAATAAACAGTTGTTGGAGATAACAACAGCAACCAAAAACACACTCAAAGTATAATATCACTTTAGTAAGAATATTATAACTTTATTAATATGCTAAATTCAAATAATATTTTTTTAACAAAAATAATAAAATTATTAATATTTTAAAATTTATAAATATATTAAAATAATGATAATTCAATTTTGACACTTGAGACATGGAACAAAAGTAGATATTGTATTCCAACCAATTCTGTCCTTACTAAATGACATTTACTTCAAAACGATGAGCTGTGGGCATAATATCCAACACCCATCACTCTCACCCTCTGTCCGTACTAAATACGCAACAAGATGAGCTGTGGGCATAATATCCAACAGAGTCCGACCCTACCATTAAACAAAATAAAAATAAGGCTTAAATGAAAGGTGCCTACAGTATGTTTTTTTAAACTTAAGGTTTTAAAATATTTTTTTAAAAAATAAATGCCTAAAGTTTCAAAACTTATAATTTTAAGTGTCTAACCGTTAATAGGTGCTAAATTTTTTTTTAAACCAATCAATGCTTGACACGTGCCATATTAATTATAGCTTTTGAAACTTTGGGCACCTATTTTTACAAAAAAAATATTTTAAGCTACTAAAATTATAACTTTTGAAACTTTAGGCGCCTATTTTCACAGAAAAATACTTCAAGCTCCTAAAGTTCAAAAAAGACACACATAGAGAACCTATTTTTCATTTAAGCCTAAAAATAATACTACATTTTTCGTAAACTACTGCATAATATCATTTATTCTACTTTTTAACATATGAAACTATTCAAATTCATATTTTTAAAGATTAAGATTTTCTTTTCTATTAAGACCGTTCTTTTTTTTATTAAAAAGAAGAAGCACACTATCATCCGTCTCATTAAAAAACTTCTTAAATATAGTCAGAGAAAAAAATAAATATGATTATATTTACAAAGATGACAAACAACACGGTACATCTCACATGAATATTCCATACACAAACTAAGCCATACCAAAACCACTAACAGAGGTATAGTGGCGGATCCAAAAGAAATTTGAGGATAGACACATATATTAAATATTAATTGTATGTATGTGGGTACAAATAAAATTTTAGATGGACACGCTCAATAAAATTTATAACAAATAAAAAAATGATATTTTTAGGGTGGGCACAAATAAAAAAATTCATATTTTTAGGTGAGTACAAATAAAACTTTAGGGTAAACACACGCAATAAAATTAATAATTAATAAAAAAATGAATAACTAATATATAAATTTAAATTTTTAAGGTGAACACGTGCCCACCTAAAGCCTCCTTACATCCGCCACGGCAGAGGTATATCCCTACACGCTACATTCCCACACGGTCTCTATTAAGACACTTGAGTTCATATAATATTAATTTTTTAGACTCTCGTTAACAACATTTATTTATTTTTGAACAATTTCTACACATGGAGATGGAGGAAGAAAATTTTGTTCCTAATTAGTCTTGAACCCCAACCTAAGAGGGGGAGGGTGTCAATTAACAACACTTGTTCTTAAATGAAACATTTAATTTGTAAAATAATTTTAGTAAAAATAAAATTAATCTAAATATTAACCTAAGGAATTATTAATTTCTTAAGATATTTATTAATACAAATAAAATTAAATTACTCTTATATACTTATATATATATTTTATTTTAATTTAAATGTACTTTCGAATTAAGATCAAGTAACACCAAATAATGGACCAAAATTATATTTTGACCAACTTAATCAAACATGAATACAGGACAGGGTAAGAGGTTTCAAACATTTATGCTTTACTTTCATTTCCAATTTTGATTGTCTCTGCATTCATGGGATAACGAAACTCACAGGAGTGACGGAAATATAGCTGTAGAGGGAGGGGATGTGGCCCCACCCCAATTTTTTTTTTTAAATTTTAAGTTATATTAAATTTAGAAAATTTATGGGAAAATTAAAAATTACCCCCACTTTGAAAAAAAGAGAGTATATTTTGGTCCTCTCGAACTGGAATCCTTGTTACGTCCCTGCTCCGAGGGACAGTTATCGAAGCTTCTTACACAAAACCAAATAAAGACTCGGATTCAATAAGAGAAAAACTTTAATACACAGTTGTTTAAAATTTAGAGTTTGGATTTAATTTTTTAGGGTTTAGGTTTAATTTTGACTTATAGTAAAAATATACAGGCTTGTGTAAAATTTACACTTGTGTATCAAATTTAAACCCTTCAATAACTAGTTTCTTATGAAAAACAAAAGTCTAAAAACACGGTTTAGTATTGCAGATTTTAACGGTTCAAGTGATATTTTCATCTGAAAATGAAAATGGATTTGCGTAATCTACAAAACTTGAGGGTACAAATGCAAAAGATGATTAAAAGGGAAAAAGAAGAGAAATGGAGAGCTTACCAAATGAAAAATACCAAAGCAGCAGCAGCAGCAGCAGCAGCAGCGGAAGAGGAAGAAGAAGAAGAAGAAGAATTGAATGGTGGATTGAAGCCAAGGCTCAGGTGTTAAAAAGAGAGATGGCAGATTATGAACCAACCATTCAACCGGGGGATGAATGAGAGGGGGATGAAATGGAGGGCAGGCGAGTGGTAAGTAGTGTGAGTGAATTTAATTGAATGGTGGTGGTTGAAACCAATGGCAGCAACCACGTCCACGTCCTCCACTTTGAGTTCCCAGACAACCGAAGCTTTAAAGGCGACTCAGAAACCTACGTGCCCTTTTACAACTGGCACCCATTGGGGCATATAATCATATCACTGCCTCTATTTCCCTATACCTCACTTTAACCAAGGCAACCTCCTAATCATGAAATTAATGTGTCCACCAGGCCGATAGGTTACGAAATATAAAATTTAAAAGGGAAAACTACATATTGAATTTTTTTTTCTGTTTTAGTACTCAGTTGTTAAAAATAAATAAAGATGATAATGTAGTTTGATATAATTATTGTTATAGTCCAAAATACTTATATATTATCAATTTAGCGTAGATCATCAATTTATAACATCGTCTTAATTTTGATTGAATTTTTTTTCTTCTCTTTCTCACCTCTCGTATTCTCGTCGGTATGCTGATCGTGGAGTTTGGGTCCTCCAATAGACCCCTGCAATAGCCCTCATTGATCCTAAAATACTAAAGTTTTGATTGTCCCTGACATGTTTTTTAAATTCCAAAACTCAAAAAAGTGTTCAACTGGAAGAATAAGAAAATCAGGGAAAATTAAAATAGTGTTCAAATTTATAGTATTTTAAACTAAATTAATAGATTGTATAAGTTTTTAGACTAAAACTATTATTAACCCAAGCTACATCACCATTTCCGTTAATTTTAACCGGAAGAGGTGCCAAAATAGAACAAAAACATAACATTAGGTACCATTTTGCCAAAAATAATAGTTGGGGTACCAAAACAGTAACACAAGCATAGTTATGGTACTAAATATGTAGTTTTTCCAATTTAAAATGTTATCCATCAACTTAAAACATTACACTTTTTGATAATATTTTAGGTTATTAGTCTTACGACAAGTATCTATACTCAGAGACAAGTTTCAATACTTAGCACCAACCTAAAATATTATTAGAAGTGACAAGTATCGATACTCGAAACAGTGGCGAATTTAGACTTCATATAAAGTGAATTCAATAAATTCAAAATCAAATTTAAATAAACTAAAAATTTTGCAATATAAATATAAAAAAATATTGAATATATTTAAATTTACTAGGAATTTAAAGTCAAAGAAAATAAAAAAATAAGAGTTTAAAATAATTTGAAATATTAAAGAATATAACTAAGTGGCCCACCACCAACTTAAAATGCTATCAGAAGTGACAATATCAATATCAAAAAAATCTTTTTGTGTGTTTGTTTGAATTTAATCACTTTAAATTATTTACGGATCAAGTGAGTTCAATTATATTTAATTTTTCCCTACCCAAAATTTTCTTCTTTTATAAGGATTTCTTAGAACCCTAGTGGGGTCAATTTACCCAAGTGCTCGTTGATAAGATTCCAATTGTATTATATTTTTCAAAAGATATTTCAAGTTTAGAACATAGAAAATTCTTTATTCTTTACTCGATAGAGAGAATTCATTTTTATGTTAGGATAAAATTACATCTAACATCTAAATTTATATCTATATTAGTTTGGTCCCTAAATATTTTTGTGGATAAACTACAACGGATGTCACTTAATTATGGGTAAGATTTGCGTCAGTCAATTATTAAAAATTACACTTGGGTCACTTAATTATGGGTAAGGTTGCATTTGGGTCACCCAATTATTAAAAGTTACATTTGGGTCATTCAATTACGGGTAAGGTTGCATTTGGGTCACCATTCATATTTAATTTTTTTTATCAAGTTAATCATTTTTTTCTTACAAATCACTTGAATACCCTCGTTAACACTAGAATATTTCATTTGAAATCATTAATTAATCTAATACACAAATTGATATATATTTTTTAAATATGAAGAGTGACCCAAATGTAACCTTACCCATAATTGAGTGACCCAAGTGTAACTTTTAAGAATTGGGTGACCAAAATGTAACCTTACCTATAATTGAGTGACCTAGATATAACTTTTAATAATTGGGTGACCCAAATACAATCTTACCCATAATTGAGTGACCTATGTTGTAGTTTATCCTATTTTTGTTCACATTAGTTCTTAAATTTAGAGCTTTATTTTTTAATGACGTGATATCCAAATGTTATGTTATGTAATATAATCTTATGATGTTATATTACTAAATAACTAAAATAAAACATTTCAAGTTCTAAATTGATATAGACAACAAATTATAGACCATATTGACAATATCAAATTTTAATAACTAAACATAACTTCATTCCTTTTACTCAAACAACAATTCTTCCTTTCTAACTTTTCTTATAATCGATCAAACACTTTTAGTCGGTTGGCCAAGTCGTTCATCTTTGTTCGTTTATATTTCGTTAGGTCATGAATTCTAGACTCAATAAGAGTATTTTTTCCTCCCCTAAAATACCTCCTTTCATTCTCCTTTCCTTTAGATAGGATTAGAATTAGAATTTGTCAAAAACTTCTCTCATAATCATCGCCATCATGTCTGTTTTTTATTTTGAGATTTTGATAACATTTTTAAGGGTAAACTACATTGGTAGTCCCTAAACTTTTAGAAAGCTTTCAATATGGTCACCAAACTTTTAAATTTTTTATTACATTTACTCAACTTTTAATTTATTTTCATTGCGATCACTACCGCCACTTGCTATTAAAAAAAGCTGGCATGACAAGTTATCTTCTTCTTTTTTTTTTTTTTTTTCCTCTCTTGTCTTTTTCTTCTATGGCTGGTCATTCCTCATCAAACTTTTTATTTCTTCCTCTTCAAACATTATGAAGAAAACATCTATTTTCCTCCATTATTTATTTATTCTCCATCAAAGTTGAAAATCATGTGTTTCTTAAAACATCCCGTATACGTAGAAACCCATTTTTTTATTTTACTTGTATGTTTCTTTTTCTAGTGCAGATGCAATGTTAGCAATATTCCTTCGTCATTTGCAAGAGATTCCACGCAACCCTCCTGCAAGCCTTGATAAGTAAGAAATTTATTGTTTTCTTCCTTCATTGTTTGTGCTTCCTAGATAAAATCTAAAGGTAGCCTTAAAAGCAACGTATTCTTTCAGTGTTGGTTATTCATTTGTGTGTTTGTTCATGTTTAGACAGAGTTACAGTAAAATGAGTTCATAGTCTTTAATAAATTTTATTGGTGTATGTGTAGTGGCTTTGCCAGATTTCCATGGTCAAACGTTGTGGAGCCACCAATTGTGTCTAACTTGAAAGTTTTACCCGATAATCCTAACCTTCTGCATCGACTTATTTCTCCATCTAACCATGAATTTCTATTTTGATGGAGAAGAAATAAAGAGTGCAGAAAAAATAGATGTTTGAAGAGGAAGAAATCAAAAGTTTGATGATGAATGACCAACTATAAAAAAAAACGAGAGAAAGAAGACGATAACGTGTCATGCCAGTATTTTTAACAGCGAGTGACCGCAATGAAAGCGAATTAAAAGTTGAGTAATTGGAATCAAAACTTTATAATTTTGGTGACCATATTAAAAGTACCCTAAAATTTCAGAGACTACCATTGTAGTTTACCTTTTTTAATACTAAAGAATCCGATGGCACGCGTCAGAAAAATTCAAAAATTATACTAATGTCAATGGCGCCTTAAATTAATAGTAATGTTGAGGATCTTCTTTCTTTCTTTCTTTTTTCTTACTCTAATTATGTGTACTTAAGTTTTTTTTTCTCTTTTTATTGTAAAAACCTAGCTCAGCTCTCCTACAATTCAAGAGCAACTTTTTTTCCTTGATTCATAGGTAATGACATTAGTATTAGTTCTGATTGTTACTGTTGGTAGTCCTTTCTCTTATTCATTTTATACTTAGTTCTTATTTTTTTATATTTTGATTTTTTTATTTATTTTATGTCTTTGTCGTTTTATGTTTTTGTAACTTGTCTTGTGAGGTTTTCTTAGTTTGCTAAATTTGTATTTTTAGGTTTTGAGTATAAACCTTAAGGGAGTTTGTAAGGTTATCTCCTTAAGCCTTTAAAGGAAAGCAAATCTAGTGGATTTGAGAAATCTTTAGTATGGATAGCTAATGTAGTGGATATAGACTTGGTTTATAAGTCGAATCACTCTAAAATCGTTGTGCAAAATTGTCTATCTTTTTCAGTTGCTTCCACAATTTTTTTATAAGCCAATTCACCCCCTCTTAACATTTCAGTTGATCATATCAAGCCTAACATAATGTTTAATAAAGACATTCTCATGAAGATACTATTTATATACGATTACAATGCATGATATTACCTAACTAATTCTCACAGCTAAGCAAATGATAACAATTATTATATTGAGCTTTTAGGATAGTGTTACGAAGAGCTTTGATGCTGATAGGCATGTGCCTTCATTTGCCAGAGTTGTTTTTCGCTAATAGTCTTCCTCTCTTCACTCATATGGTGTTCTGCTTCCATTGACACTGTTTCTTGATAGTGAAAGTCCCTTATTTGTGCTCTTCCTAGCTTCTTATGAAAGAACAAACCAATTGAGTCCGGATGTCATGAACATCTCTTCATTTGGGATCCGATTTCAATTATGCACCTTGATCTGATTATAAGGTCGCTCGTTTGGAGTCAGACATCATGAATGATTCTTTTGGTTGAAAAATGTCGTCCACGCTCACCGCACTAAATTGTTGATGTACAACAAGTGAGATGGAAGTTAGTAGTGTCAGACTACAATTCACCGATTCTGGTGTGAGCGGGAGGCCGTTGAAAAAGGATTCAAGGACGCAATCATTGGCAGTTCATTCCTTTTGGTTTGGGTAAAGAGATACTAGGGAATGATGGTGGTCATAGAAAAATCTCGAGCTAGACTTCCCTTTCAAATAAGGGGATGAGGAAAGAGAATTTAGGGGTGAGAGAAAGGAGAATTCCTCCTTTAGGAGAGATAGTCTATTTATATACTTCATGTCCTTGATGTTGCATGAAGACTTCATGCAGGGAGAACATGATTTCTAGTGATAAGTGATGTCAAGTTCATCATAATCCTATCATATTAGCATGCCAAATATCTAGTAGTGAAGTGGTTGAATTTATCACTTTTAATGAAGAATGTATCGAACATATTTGAAGACTGTTATTCCGGGGCAATTAGGTATTTAAAAATAAAACTTTTGGGGAGACTAAATATCGAGAATACAACGGACTTAAAATGATGACCACTTAAATTTTCTTATAAGACAAGTAGGAACATGCTTTTTTTAATGCATACGGTTTAGGATGCAATTATAATAAGAGGAATGACCCAATATTTTGCTAAAGTTCAACTACCACAAACTTTTTCATATTGTTTTGATGCTTTTATATAAAAAAGTGAATCTTAGATAACCAAGATTGTGGATGATATATAATGATGCATGGTTATCATATATGTCATAAATATAGAGTCCAATACTTTTCTTTTTATTAATTTATTTCTTTCTTTTATAGTTAGCATACTTTTAGCACCATTGATTTTTGACCCCAAGTATCAAGGACCTGGTGAAACAATCTTAAATTATTTTATTGATTTGTTGGTCTGTTGATTACATTATTAAATGTTCCGAGTTTAGCTAATATATATTTTTAAAAGAAAAATCTTACACGTGAAGCACCTGGTGGATTCATTTTATCTAAAAACTTCATAAGGAAATATATATATATATATATATGGGTTATGATCCACTTATATTGTGTAAAATTCATCTAGTTTTACACTAATTCATAGTCATTGGATGAGTGAAATTGATGGATGAGATTAAAAGTTAAAAATAAGGAGATTTTTAAGGAGAAAAAAATAGGAGTGTTTTATCTCATCCATCAATTACACTCATCCAATGACCATAAATTAGTGTAAAACTATATGAGTTTTACACTATGTAAAGTGGATCTCATCCCCGAATTTTTTTGATTGAATAAAGATGTATTACATTACCATGTCAGGATTCGAACCCATATAAAATGGGGTAAGATGAGTATCCTTAGTCACTAAGGCAATTAGTGAATCTCTTTCAGTTTGAATTTTTAATTTATAAATTAAAAATCACAATTTTCCAAAATAAATCAAATTCTATTTTTATTTAATTTTTAGATATATATTAAAATTAATATGGACTTTAGTTTGCTGTGTAATGTAATTTATGTATTTTGACTTTACATATTGTACATTAACAATATTAATCGATTTAAGACTCAGTTTACATATCATCTAATTTTTAAAAATCAAAATTAATTGTAATTCATCAATAAAGTTGACTAATGGACTAATATTTCATTTCTACTTGTTCCAATATCTTACTGCTAGAATTTTTATCTGGTTGTTGATGAATTTGAATTTATTTTTTAAAAATTTAAATTTCATTAAAATTTTAAATTAATTCTCAACCATATAAATTAGTTCATGTTGGAATTTTTATGAAATAAAATGTATTGAAAAACCTTTCTGGTAATGGTTAGTCAATGCGTGATAACCAAAACAAAACAAATATTAATTAATGTGGGACAATCTCTTTTTTGGAAAAGAAGGTCAACGACATAATCATATACATGCTCTACTGTTTTTTTTATTTTTTTAATATGTATGTTTATGTGTTCAGGTTGCGAAGCTGTCTTTTTTTAATTTTAATAATTTAGTTGATTGAACATTTGGTACGTTAATAAAAGCTATTATTTTAGTTTTTGTTGCTGTTAGATTTGTTTTTTAATATTTTGTATTTTTTTAAATAAATAAGTGATCTTAGTAGAAAAAATGATGTTCCTAAAAAAATTAAGTTTAAATTGTTTTATCTTTAAGATACGTTATATATTATCAAAAGATTAAGAATATGTATAATATCATCTTGTAATCACCTTAAAATAAATTAAAAAAATATTTTATATTTTTATAAAAAAATAATTTAGATAGAGGGTCGCTGACATCACATCAAAGTCACATTCAAATTATGTATTAAGATAGCAATTCATCCAAAATCGAATCTCATATACTTAACATTGATAATCGTATATAATTTTGGGTATTATCCCCAAAATAGCACTATTTAAAATTTTATTTTTTAAAATAATACTCGAAAAAGTATTTTCTAATATAGTATTTTTACAGTGAATTCGTCAGGCATGTATGACGAATTTTATTATTATTTTTTTTAATTTTTTAATATAACACATCAGACATGCATGCCGAATTTCATTTTTAATAATCTTTAATGAAACTTACTAAACGTGCATGACGAGTTTCATTAAAATCTATTTCCTTCGGCTTAAAAACCTAATTACTTATATTAAAAAATTAACAAAAATAAAACTCAGCAATGCATGTTTAGCAAGTTACCGTAAGAATATCATGTTGGGAAATGATTTTCTTGGGTGTTATTTTGAGATTTTTTTAAATAGTTTTATTTTGGTGAATATCCCTAATTTGAGAGTTGGGTAAATAATTAATACGCGGACAGGGATGGATCCGAAGAAAATTGTAAGTAATTATTGGGTGCAACCTCTTGTGGGCAATTTGTTAGATGAAGTTGAAAAAGTAATTGTATTTTAAGAAGAAAATTAAATTAGATATAATGGGCAGAGCCAGAGGGCTACTGCTCTACGTTATCTCATTGTGCACATCCCCAAAATTTATGGCTTCACACAATTAATTGAGTTTATGACTCTTTTATTTGTTTCTTCGTACGGCTGTTGAATTTCAATATTTTAATGTAGAATAGTTAGGGAGTCTAATCGACTTTGATGGTTTGTGAGGGACACGACTTCTTCATTAATAAATGTACGGGTAAACTATATTATATATCATTAAACTTTAAGCGTTATATTATTTATACTATTAAATGTTTAATTTATGTAATTATAGGATAAATTATTGCAATGATCACTTATATTTTTGTATAGTATAGTTATGGCCATCGATTTTTAAATTTGATCGATAAAGTTATTTACGTTTTCGATCTGTAAACTTTTGGTCACTCAAATGCTAGTTTTTGTTAAGTGCCGTTAAATGGGTGATGCGGAAGAAAATAAAACAAAGAGCTATTTTACCTTAGCTATGGATTGAACTTAGGTTCTCTTAGGTATAAGTAGCACGGGTTTGCCATTGAACCAAATGGCCATTTGTGATATGAAGTACCAAATACACTATAGGTTTTAGTTTGTTGTTAATGCAACGAAAAGGAAATAAATATGGATAAGGGGACTCGAAAAAAAACATTTAAACCACTGTAGATATATAATATTTAAAATAGTTAATTCATGATTTAAAATAAAATTTTTGAAATTATATTAAAAATTCATTTAACGAATTCAAACTCATGAATATAACTCTAATCATAAGATAAGTTTAGTTTCGTTAAATGAATTTTTAATATAATTTTAAAATTTTTATTTAATTAAATTAAATTTTATTAAAAATAAAAATATAATAATTAAATTAAAGTTAATACCATGAAATAGGAAATAAATAAGATTAACAATAAAATTAAAGTTTACTCGAATATAATTTTTATTTTTAATATATATATATATATAAAATGTTGTCAACTTTAATTTAATTATTATACTTCTACAGTAGTTTAGATGTTTTTATGTGTCTCAAGTATGTTATGTTCAAGTCCCCTTAATCCATATTTATTTTCTTTTCCTTGCATTAACAATAAACTAAAACAAATATTGTATTTGATACTTTATATCACAAATGACCACTTGGTTTAGTGGTAAATATATTTATTTCATTTTCCTCCAATAAAGTGATGACATGTGTCAGCGCCTAATTGAGTGATTAATTTATTTAATTAAATTAAAATTAGGATCAAATTGATATAATAGGTAACTAACAAGGACCAAACATGTAATTATATAAATTTCCTTTTAACAGCTACGTCACCCATTTAACGACACTTAACTTCGAGTGACCAAAGTTTACAAATCGAAAATGTAAGTGACCTTATCGGTCAAATTTGAAATCGGTGACCAAAACTATACTTGGCGAAAACTTAAGTGACCATTGCAGTAGTTTACCCTAAATTATATAACACTACATTTTAGTTTTGACTTTAATTATATCACTGGACCATTAACAATATAACAATATGATGACATGGACGACAATTGGACGTGACCAAAACGATGTTGTTTTAGGCAATGAACTTTCGGGGTGTATCAATTTTGCCATTAAATTTTAAAACAATTCTCTTTTTTTCACTAAACATTCCAGCTGTCATTTTCGACCAACTGTCGACCATCACGGGTCATCATTCATTGCAAGATCAGTACCAAAACATTCACATTTCAATCCATTTTCTCCCCCCAAATTGGGTTTTCCAAGAATTTCACTCAAAATCAACGTAAAACCACCAAAAAGTCCTATGTGTCAATACTTCCATCTCATATAATGATTGTCGGATGAGGCTAATTTTGAGGTATGTTCGTCTTCTCAAAATATACTTCTCACCGTTTAGATTTTTGAACAAAAACCCCAAAACCCCTAAAAATAGTATTTTTTTTTGTTTAATTTCATTGGTTTTGAGTAGATTTTTTTGGAAAACCAATCCGAGGAGAAGAAAAAAGAGTGAAATACGAACACTTTAATACTAATCTTGTCGCGAATGATGATCAGTGACATGCGATGATTGGCCATCTTTTATCTAGAATTCATTCCGTATTTTAAATGTGAAAATTAATTAAGTTTGGATTTAGAATTTGGGTTTCAAATTAAGTTTTAAGTTAGACTTGGCTCAATTACACTCTTATTATTCCAATTTACAAAAATTTTATAATTGTTAATGACAAGAATATGGTTATGGTGGTTTTAGGCAGTTCACCCTTATTGATTAGGATAATGAGCCGTATTTCATGGAAGTGTGGAGAAAATAAGAGAAAAGAAGGTTGGAGAAGATGATGAGCAGGTTCAAACCTCTCTCTTTAGTCTACCCTTTGCGGGTATTTAAATCCCATGGCTGGTGGGTGGTGCCAGGTCTAGGCTTTGATAGACAATAATATGTTTTAATAAGTTGATAATATTGTAGATTAGACTTGTCAGGTAGTAGAGTCATCTTGGATGAGATTGTTAGAATGAGATTGATATTGATTTTGAATGATCTCTTTGGCGGAGGTAGAACAATTGTCCCCATTTGGTCGAGGAAACACTATAAAGTGGTATGAACCAAGACTTTCGATTGAATTCTAATTTTGCAATCGTTGGTGCTAACTGTAGTTGGAGGTTTTTACTGTAATAATTGTGTCGCATTTGAGACTTGATGTTTTCTATTTTGGATTTGCGTGATAGGCGCATGATTTTGTGCGAAGAGTTTTCATTTGATGAGACTCTAGTTGTGTTTTCACTTGCTTTTGTTCACTTTCTAGATTGGTGTTGAATTCATGTTTTTTGTCGTTGTTCTCTTTTTGGACTTAGTTGGTTGCATGAACTTGTTGCTATGTAAGAAATGTTTAATGACTTTTCATCCTAAAATGATTTGAGCAATTTTAAGATTTGTTGATTTCCAAGGTGTGTGCATACGTCATTAGCTTAGTAATTAAGATTTCTATCATTGTTGTTTTTGTAAATTATTAAACTTGTCTTTAGTGATGAGCGGAGGAATCTCGATGACACTTCAAGGTAGGTGATCTCGACATTTTTTGTATATATTTCTTCAAGCAAAATGAAGGCATATCGATACCACTACAGAGCGTAGGATCTCAACACTCGACATGAGAATCCTTAGCTGTGACATGAAGACATCATGATACCATTTTAGGGCGAAAGATCTAGACACTCATCAAAATAGAGTGAAGACGTATGCAACACTATAATAATAATGGAGGATCTCAACACTCAACACTAGACTCCTTCGGCAGAGTAGAGGCATCTGCAACACTATGTTTATATAATGGAGGATCTCGATGCTCAACGCAAGAAATGCGAGGATCTCTACACTTTTTACATATCAACCTTGAGCATAATTCTTTCAATCGCTTAAAGATAGAGCCAAGGAGTGGCTCAGCTCTCTTCATCCAAGGTCTATATCGAATTGGACTGACCTTGCTTAGAAACTTTGCTTTAGCCCATCAACATTGAATGCAAAGCTGAGAAGTGGCATTACTTCTTTCAAGCAACAAGATGATAAGAACCACTATGACGTATAAGAATGTTACAAGGGTTTACTCAAGAATTTCCCTATGCATGGGTATCTATCATGGACTCAAATGGAGATATTTTACAATTGCATAAATATGCAATCAAGGATGATCGTAAATACATCGACTAATGGAACTTTATTAGACAAGATTTATGCTAAAGCTCTTGATATTATTAACATGATAGTTAAAAATGCTTGTAAATTTCCTACCTCGAGGATTTCTCAAGGAAGAATGGTTGGAAGCACTACACATGATGAAACTTTTTTAGCACTTGTTAAGCAAGTGTCGACATTAACTGACATGGTGAAAAAGATTTAATAACTAGGACAAGTCCAAGTAGTGCAAACATCTACAAAATCATGTATTTTCTGCGAAGCTCCACACCCATATGAAGAATGCCCCCCAAACCCAAAATTTATCTACTACATGGGGAATTTGAATTGCATATACATGAATGTATATGGAAATACATACAATCTAAGTTCGAGGACACATCCTAGCTTATCTTACAAAAGTGCTAATGTTAGAGGGTGCAATAACTACAACCAGCAGCAGTGTAATATGCAGCTTATCAGAGCTAGAATAGGTTTGCTCAACAACCTATGTACCAACAAGAGCAACTACCCATATATTATAGTAGAGACAAACATCAAATGATTCATCTAAGACAACATATTCTTTGGAGTTTTTGCTCAAAGATTATATCAACAAACAAGATGCCAAGGGTAAGAGCAAGGATGCCTCTATGATGGCTAAATTATGTTCCATCTAAATCGGTTCAAAAGACACCATATGAGATATAAATTGGAAAACGTCCTAGTATGTCTTTTATAAAAAATTAGTGATGCGAAGCTTATGTTAAACATCATGTCTACAAAGCTCAAACCCAAATCTCATAAGTGTATTTTGTAGGATATCCTAAGGAAATAAAATGATATTATTTCTTCAATCCTATCAAGAACAAAGTGTTTGTTGCTTGAACTAGAATGTTCCTTGAGAGAGAACTTATTTTTAGAAAAAAGAAGTGAGAGAAATATTAAACTCAAGGAAATTTGAGATCAACCATAAATCACTAAACCAGAGATTGAACAACAGTAAGTTCTACAAGTTGCTGAGGAACAAACGATTGTTTTGGGAACACAACCACTGCGGTGATCCTTGAGAGAATTCAATGTGCCTGATAGATATGAATTTCTTGTTACATTGTATGGTGATGTTCTACTCATAGATCAAGATGAGCCTAAGACTTATTAAGAAGCAGTGACGAGCCCATACTTTGAGAAATGGCTAGGGGCCATTAAGTCTGAGATGGATTCTATGTTAGAAAACCAAGTTTGGACCTTGGTTGACCAACCTGAAAGGGTTAATCCCATATGGTGCAAATGGGTTTTCTAAAAGAAAACCGATATGGATGGTAATATACAAACATACAAAGGACGATTAGACGCTAAGGGTTTTTCGTCAAATTTATGGTATAAACTATGATAAAACCTTTTCTCATGTTGATGTGTTTAAATCCATCTAGATCTTACTTGCGATAGTTGCATTTTATGGTTATGAAATCTGGCAAATGGATGTCAAAAACGTTTTCCTTAATGGAAAACTAGAAGATGATGTATACATGACACAAGTTGAAGGTTTTGTCAATACAAAAAGATACCGAAAAAATATGCAAGCTACAAAGATCCGTTTATATATTGAAACATGCTTCTCGAAGTTGAAATCTTCGTTTTAACGATGCAATCAAAGAGTTTAGTTTTATCAAAAATAAAGATGATCTATGTGTTTTCAAGAAAATTAATGGGAGCACTATCGTATTCTTGGTAATGTATGTGGATGAAATACTGACAATAGGAAATAACATACCTACCTTACAGTCTGTAAAAATTTGGTTAGGAAAATATTTTCCATGAAAGACCTGCGCGAGACAACATAGATATTACGAGTTAAGATCTATAGACATAGATCGAGACGACTCATAGGAGTAAGTCAAAATACATACATATTGTTATATTTTGACTCAAATTCTAATTGGTAATTAAGTTGGGTTTTATTGTAATTCTAGTGGTTGAAGTTACTTAGTAATTAGGATTTACTTTAATGAGTAAATATCTATTTTAGGTAGAGATCTTATTGAATAAGGTTTCTTTGTGACCAAGTATTTGGGTCTATAAATATAGACTAAGTTTAACCTTTTGAATTATGAGAGAACAAGAGAATGAGAGAGATGGGGAATTACTCTAGAGAGATGTAACCACTTTTATGTTCTCTACAACTATCGTGCCTACGTTGTAGAGATGGATATTGTAAGGATGTTGGGAAGAGTGTTTTGGTTCCACCGGGTCATGGGATTTATACACTAGACTTTGGGATTACATGGGTTATCATGTATTTGTACTCTTCAGATTTTCTACGTTATTAGTGGATTGTTCGTTTCTCTCGTCCATGGAGGTAGGCTATGCTGAACCACGTTAAATCGTGTCTCCTATGCATGTCTTGGTCTATTTCGTTATCATTTTGGCTATTTTGCCGTATACCAAATTCCTAAAAAATGGTATCATGAGCCATGGTTCGAGCTGCGCGATTGTGGAGGAATTTTTGCTGTGAATTTTACGGTGCGATGTTGGAGACATGCAAGAGGAGTATTACTGCAACGAGCTTTCAGTTGTAGAGGGAGTAATTCTCAAAATTCAACGGTGCTTCAATGGATACTACGTAAGAATTGGAGTTGTTCAAGACTTGGTGGCGGTGCTTCAACGGATATTTGGCTTATGTAAAACTTGAAGCTGTTGAAGACTTGAAGACCAATGCTCGAATAGAATTTGTGTCAAGGGGGAGATTTGTTATATTTTGACTCAAATTCTAATTGGTAATTAAGTTGGGTTTTATTGTAATTATAGTGGTTGAAGATTACTTGGTAATTAGGATTTACTTTAATGAGGAAATATCTATTTTAGGTAGGGATCTTATTGAGTAAGGTTTCTTGGTGACCAAGTATTTGGGTCTATAAATATAGACTAGGTTTAACCTTTTGAATTATGAGAGAACAAGAGAATGAGAGAGAGGGGGAATTACTTTGGAGAGATATAACCACTTTTATGTTCTCTACAACTATTGTGCCTACGTTGTAGAGATGGGTATTGTAGGGATGTTGGGAAGAGTGTTTTGGTTCCACCAGGTCATGGGATTTGTACACTGGGCTTTGGGATTACATGGGTTATCATGTATTTGTACTCTTCGGGTTCTCTACGTTATTAGTGGATTGTTCGTTTCTCTTGTCCGTGGAGGTAGGCTATGCTAAACAATTTAAATCTTGTCTCTTGTGCATGTCTTAGTATATGTCATTATCGCTTTGGTTATTTTGCCGCATACCAAATTCCTAACAAATGGTATCATGAGCCATGGTTCGAGCTGTGCGGTTGTGGATGAATTTTTGCTGCGAATTTTATGGTGCGATGTTGGAGACATGCAAGATGAGTATTGCTGCAATGAACTTTCAATTGTAGGGGGTAATTCTCAAAATTCAACAGTGCTTCAATGGATACTACGTAAGAATTGGAGTTGTTGAAGACTTAGCGGTGGTGCTTCAACGATATTTGGCTTATGTAAAAATTGAAGCTGTTGAAGACCAATGCTCGAATAGAATTTATGTCAAGGGGAGATTTGTTATATTTTGACTCAAATTCTAATTGGTAATTAAGTTGGGTTTTATTGTAATTCTAGTGGTTGAAGATTATTTGGTAATTAGGATTTACTTTAATGAGTAAATATCTATTTTAGGTAGAGATCTTATTGAATAAGGTTTCTTGGTGACCAAGTATTTGAGTCTATAAATATAGACTAGGTTTAACCTTTTGAATTATAAGAGAACAAGAGAATGAGAGAGAGGGGAAATTACTCTGGAGAGATGTAACCACTTTTATGTTCTCTACAACTATTGTGCCTAAGTTGTAGAGATGGGTATTGTAGGGATGTTGGGAAGAGTGTTTTGGTTCCACCGGGTCATGGGATTTGTACACCGGGTTTTAGGATTACATGGGTTATCATGTATTTGTACTTTTCGGGTTCTCTACGTTATTAGTGGATTGTTCGTTTCTCTCGTCCGTGAAGGTAGGCTATGCTGAACCATGTTAAATATTGTCTTATGTGCATGTCTTGGTCTATGTCGTTATCGCTTTGGTTATTTTTCCGCATACCAAATTCCTAACACATATATAAAGTACTGAAAAGATTCAGTATGAAAGAATCTAATAGAAGGTTCTTAACTATAAGACATGGTATATCACTATCGAAGGAAATGTGTCATTCAACAACTCAAGAAAGAGAACACATGGTATATCACTCTCGAAGAAAATGTATCATACGCTTTAAGTATGACAAATCGATACTAGGTAGATCCCGGTGAAGGTCACTAGGTCACAGCTAAAAACATCCTTAAGTACTTAAGATGAACTAATGATACATTCCTTATATATGAAGGTGAGGAAGAACTAAGTATAAAAGGTTATACTGATGCCAACTTCCAAATTGATAAGGATGATTCACGATCATAATCAGGTTTTGTGTTATACCTTAATGGAGGTGCTATGAGCTGGAAAAGTTCAAAGCAAGATACAATAGCTAATTCTAAAATAGAAGCGGAGTATATTGCAGCAAGTGATGCTAAAAAAGAGGCAATTTGAATCGATAAGTTCATAACTAAACTAGAGATTGTACCTAGCATATCGAATGCTATAGATCTAGGTTGTAACAATAACGAAGCTATCTTACAGGCAAAAGAGCTCTGATCTCACCAACGATCCAAACATATACTTAGGCATTATCATCTCGTTCAAGAAATCATTGATCCAAGAGATGTGAAAATATGTATAGTAGCAACAGATGATAACATTGCTGATCTACCGATGAAGCCTCTAACACAGTAGAAGCGTGATAGTCACACTAAGTCACTTGATATTAGATACATGAGTGAGTGGTCTTAGTGCTAGTGGGAGATTGATAGAGTATGCCCAAAGACCAATAATAAGATGAATGTAAATGACACATTTGTTTTTACCTTGTTTATTAATACAGAAGCCTTGCCATTATTATTTTCAGTTATTATTCTACATGTATAAATAAATTGAACTATAATAAAGTCCTTAGAATAGTATAGTTATTCTTAAATATCCTTAGTGAAGTATTATTGTAGGCATGAACAACAATAATTTATTAAGATTAATATGTACTTGATTGATGACAAAGTGTTGTCATTGACATGGAGATGTCAAAATCAATACATAAGTATGTGTTAGAGAACGACATACTGGACTGACCCGCTATGAGCATGTTTCTTGGATTATTATGTGACAGTTACAACATTGCTAATAGTGATAACTGCATGTATGATCCTTAAACTTGAATTCATCATTATTTCAACATCGCGAGTCATATATTTTGATACAGTCAAACGTGTGTCGTAACTGACTACACTATAAAGACTGATATTGGATATGTCACAATCTATGTAGTGGTATATGGTTGATCAAGATAGGATTTGTCCCTCCTACATAATAAGAGCAATGTCTAAGACCATTTTATTGAGTGAGACTAAAAATACATGGCCATGCTCGAATATATTGATATGATATGTCATAAATTATTCGTTCTATAATAGTCTACTCAAGATATCAAAAAATATTAGATGAACTATACAAGTGTGACTATTCCACGACTTGTGTGCAATCTAGATATAAAGGACAAAATATGTAATACATGAAAAGAGTTAATCACAAAGAGGTTTTGTCGAGTCATGACTTCTTGTAACTTAGGTGGCAATGACTCATTGCTAGATGTCACTCATTGTATGTAATATGAGAATTGTAATTATAACTATTAAAGTTATATGTGTACAAATTTATTGGACACAAATTTAGTTAAAGTAATATATATTTGATATATACAATTTAACTATTAGATAAATATTAAAAAATTATTGTAATTATAACTCTTTTAATAAATAAATAATATAATTTGATTTAAATTAATATATATATACATTGAAATCCTAATTACAATTTAATTGAGATTACATATATTAATATATATATATATATATATTGAAATCCTAAATAAGTTAAATTAGGATTATATATACTGAAATCTTAATATGAGTTGAATTAGGATTACAAAGGCTATATAAAGTCATGAGAGATCTAGCAGTTATTAATGTTTTTTTTACAAAAACCTATAAATAGTTTAGAGAGTTATATTTGCTTGTTCCAACTGGGTGAACTAAGTAGTGGTTGGGGCGTTATCGTTGCAGCTTAGGAATCGACATCATGAAATCATGATTGGATCTTTTTCTTATCCAATTTCAGAATTTCAGATTTTAAACAGGTAATTCTTTACCCTTATTCACCCCGATTTGTTCTTCGTACATGAATCTCTAGAGGTGATCGACGGATAATTTTTTCGTTACACCATGGGGTGTACCAACGTGACCCAACAGAATCACCTACTTTACAAGGGTGTAGAAGAAAATTTTCATTGTTAAAAAATTTCTCAACATACCTCCGCTAATCCAATGCTTAAAAGCTTTGTTAATTCAAAAGACGAAGAAAATTGTATCCCTCATGCATTGATAACATTAACTTTGCATATGCGTACGTTTTAGACTCTTACAACTCTCAAACTACATCAATATATAGTGCCACAACACATCAAAAAACTATTGTAATGTTGACAAAACTATACCAATATACGAAAAGATACACAACTATTAAATCGAAATACCCTAGCCCCCTAAGGCATTATTTTTGCACAACTTGAATTCCCGTGTATTCATTGCCTCCGCAAATACAGTATCTGATACGCTCTTGGATGCAGAATTACCAAGATTATTTGATGTGTCCCAATCATAACCAAGTAAGCAATCTCCTATGAAATTAGGTTTATAATGTAGGATGAATAAATAGTGAATTTAAGATAAGGTAGATGTTTGGGTGGTGGTGTAGGTGTGTAGGCTTGGTGACAAAGTAATGCAAATTGGCTTAGGAATGAAGAAGAAAAAAATAAAGGATTAAGGATAAAGAAAAAAAACAATACCAAAAGAGTGTTTACCCAAATCTTATATAGTCTTCAATAAGAGGACTGCGACCTACTAATTAGGAAATTAGGAACCAACAATATCAAAGGAATTTGGGTGACAACACAAGAACAAGTTCTTGATAAGTCGATAGACTTCTTAGAAGAAAAAAGAGAGATGAATTCTCACTTTAAATTGCACTCAAAGTTAGATGTTACAAAATGAAATGAATTGCCCTATTTATAGGCTTAAAAAATAGAATGAAAAGACACCATTTGATATTGAATAGGTGGCCAGCCGTGATGAAGAGAAATGAGACCTTTGGAAGAACCATTCTCTCTTGAAAAATTATGTTTTTGAATCTTGAGTTATGCCCCTTCGTGTTGCTGCCCATTTAATGAAGAGATGTATTTGAATGGAAACCCTTCATTATTGTTGTCTATTGTGAAGAGGTATGAAGGAAAAAATGCCCTTTTGACGCACATTTTCTTACTTTAGTCATAGGTGGAATATCATTGTATTTTTAATATCTTTGCCACGATAATAGAAAAGAAGGCTCATGCCTCGACAAGGGCAAATATGTAAGGAAGGTCCATGCCTCTTGAATGCACACCAAACCTTTCAAATATGTAACATTTATGAAATTATAACATAATATAAATATGTGGCTAATATGAACTCCCTACAAATCAATGTGACATCTTCAATGGTGGAGCCTCTTCTTTGGCGTCGAAGTGAGATCTCACATATTTGTGCTTGCCATGAACATAATTAATCAGAACCTTCAGATACACGAGTTTGTTGCAAACATCTCATATTAAGCTTGTTGGAGCTCATTGAGGCTTCTTGGTCATAGAAAACTTGCCTCGATCAAATGGATTTTTGTACTTCGCCTTAAACCTTGCAAAGCTTGTATGCAAGATTACATCATTCCCTCCCTATTTAAAATGATTCATCTTCGACGAAAAGTTTGATGGTAGAGAGAACATTGATGTCAGCCTTGTACCTCTCAAAGTGTGTCATACCCCCATTCTTTAAAGTGATTCATCTTTAAATTCCAGTCGCTTTGAAGAGAATGAACATACTTGTCAACCCAAAAAAAATTTCGGCCATGGAAGTAGTAACCCAACTGAGTCCATCACTTTGAGGAAGAGAAATCCCTAGATTGCTAATGCTATTGGGAAAATATTATTCTTCACCGAGCAAAAGAAGCTTTTGATATAAGTGGAGAAGTCCTTTTGCATCCCTTGTGGTGGTTCGAAAAAAATCTTTGGTTGGATTGAAACATCTTGCACTTACTTTAATGCCTCGAGAATGTGATTGATTAACTTACCATTAAACACAATTGAATACTTGATAAAAATTTTATAAAGCAAGTTCATTCTTTCATTTTGCCATGGCCTAAATAAAAATTGCTCTTCAACGATCAACCACTTTAATTTGAAAGGTTGAGGTTTCTTAGTTGGCTTTTCAATTTGATCTACCAAAGTCACATGTGTGGTGCAAACTATCATGGATTGATCGGACTTTGAGGAATCTTTGCTGGGATAATTGGTCTTATTTGCCTCTTTTTCTTCTGAATCTTCCTCTGATGTAATTTCACCTTCGTCTTATTGGTAGAGCAAACAATTAAAGATTGATCAGACTTACTTGTTTTTTCTAAAGCCACTTTCTCCGAATCATCATTGGTTGTAACTTTGTTCGCGTTTTTAGGTATTTCGATGCTTTAATTAGGACATTGGCTAGGATTATGTCCTTTTCCCAAACACCGATAACAACGAACGAATTTGTCTTCACTGGGAGAAATCTTTTTCTTGTGATCTTTTGGAGCTTGCTCCCTTGGTTGATAACCAACTTTCTTCATTCTCGAGATAATTATATCCATTTGCTCTTTAATTGGTTGTAGCATTTTTTTCATATCGTGGAGAAGAGCTTGTTGTGCACGTCATTGCTAAAAATAAAACTTTGGGTCATCATATACCTTAATTAACTAGCTCTGATGCCAAATGTTGCTTTCTTGGATGTGGAATTGCAAAGATTGTTTGATGTTTCCCGATCTTAACCAAGTAAGCAATCTCTTATGAAATTAGGTTGATATTGTAGGATGAATAAATAGTGAATTTAAAATAAGGTAGAAGTTTGGGTGGTGGTGTAGGCATGTAGGCTTAGTGACAAAGTGATGAAAATTGGCTTAAGAAAGAAGAAAAAAATAAATAATTAAAGACAAAAAAGAACCAATACTATAAAGAGTATTGACCATATTCTTATATAGTTTTCAATCAAAAGACTGTGACCCACTAATTAGGAAATTAAGAACCAACAGTATCAAAGGAATAGGGGTGACGCCACAAGAACAAGTTCTTGATAAGTTATTAGAGTTCTTAGAAGAACAAAAGAGATAAATTCTCAATTTAAGTTGCACTCAAAGTTAGATGTTACAAAATGAAATGAATTGCCCTATTTATAGGCTTAAAAAATAGAATGAAAAGACACCATTTGATATTGAATAGGTGGTCGGCCATGGTGAAGAGAAAGAAAACCTTTGGATGAACTTTTCTCTCTTGAAAAGTCATGTTTTTGAATCTTGAGTTATGCCCCTTCATGTAGCCACCCTTTTAATGAAGAGATATATTTGAATGGAAACCCTTCATTATTGCCATCTATTGCGAAGAGGTATGATGGAAGAACATGCCTTCTTGATGCACCTTTTTTCATGATGTAGGTGGCATATCCATGTATTTTCAATATCTTTGCCGCTGTAATGGAAATGAAAGTTCATGCCTTGGGAATGAAAAATGTGTAAAGAACGTTCATGCCTCTTGAATGCACACCAAACCTTTCAAATATGTAACTTATATGAAATTATAACGTAAAATAAATATGTGGATAATAATAACTCCCTCCAAATCAATATGACATCTTCAATGGTGGAGGCTCTTCGTTGGGGTCGAAGTAAGATCTTGCATATCCGTTCTTGCCATGACCATAATTAATCAAAACCTTCAGATACCCGAGTTTTTTGCAAACATCTCGGATTAAGCTTGTTAGAGCTCTTTGAGGCTTTTTGGTCATAGAAAAATTACCTCGATCAAATGGACTTTTTTTCTTCACCTTGAACCTTGCAAAGCTCGTATCCAGGATCACATTCCATGACTTGTGTGTAATCTAGATATAAAGGACAAAAAGATGTAGTACATGAAAAGAGTTAATCACAAAGAGGTATGTCAAATCATGATTTCTTGTAACTTAAGCGACAATGACTTATTGCTAGATGTCACTCGTTGTATATAATGTGATAATTGTTCTAATATTTACTGTTGCGTAATTTAAGTGCTACACAAACGATGCAAGTATACACGTCGCAAGTAATAGAGTGTTAGGTATCAAGAATCGTCTCTATAGGGATTGGTTTGAGCCATTTTGCTTAAGTTGTTGCACTGTAAAAGAAATAAATTGATGGCGATAGACAATGATAAGTAAAATAAACTAAGTCTAAAGGAATTTAAATAAATTAAAGAGAAAACCGATTTGAGAGAGTAGGCTGGGTTATTGAGTGTAATTGTTTAGTTGCCAGACGAATTGCCGTGGCAATTAATTGCCCTTCAATGTTGGACAGAGTGTTCTTCAATGCCTTTGAATTATCCCTAACCGAAGAACTGATGATTGTGCAAGCTTCAGTAATACATCATTGCGTTAACTTTAGGTGGACATCATCGATCAATGAACTCTTGTTAGTCGTTGAAATTCACTCCTTATCCCTAAACATCGAGTATTTCAAAAGATAAAAGAAAAAAAATAAAATCTGGAGAAGACGAGCTTCTCCAAGATCCGATCTCCCTCTTGAGTCGATCTCACTCCAGCTTCGATCCGTCTCTCTCAATCGTTTCGGCTTGACGTTTGTTGTTGAAGATGTGATGCGTTTATATAAATAAATGAAAAGAGTCTGATTGGATTTGAAACCGATGGGATTTTATCTATATCTATTGCAACATTTGAATTTGAATCTGGGTAATTATCCAAAATGATTGGATAAATTCTGGAGATAATGTATTTATCGCGACTTGCCATGGCAAATTTCGGCAAGTGTCTGGGTAACTCATCCTACACAAAAAAGAACAAACCAATAGCGATTTTTCTACAAAATAGCTAAATGCAAGGTCAAGCCCAATAAACAGAAGGACTGCGAATTTATGCATGGATTACTACAAATACAACTAAATGAGCCTAAATCTAAACAACAATCTAAGTAAAAAAAGGGTATAAATTATAGTAGTTTTTAACACTTAACATTTACTACTAACATTGCAAGAACCTACAGGGTCACACCCACAGTTGAAACGAGTAGATATTAAACGAATTATATATGTATAAATTTATTGTACACGAAATTAGTAAATTATACATATAATTTAACTATTAGATAAATATTAAAAGAAAATAATTATTGTAATTTTAATTCTTTTAATAAATAAATAATATAATTCGAATTAAATTAATATATATATATATATATATATATATATATATTGAATCCTAATTAAAGTTAAATTGAGATTACATATATTAATATATATATAATGAAATCCTTGTTAAATTGAATTAGGATTATATATATATATATTAATACATATTGAAATTCTAATTAATGTTGAATTGGGATGAAATATATATATTGAAATCGTAATTAATGTTTAATTGAGATTACATATATTAATATATATATATATATATATATTAAAATCCTAAATAAGTTAAATTAGGATTATTGTCAACTCCTCAAAAGATGTACTTTCCATGCATATATTGCCATGATTTTTCTTGACTTTAGGTATATATTAGTATAATTTGCCAGTAATTTCATGCATTTGCATCTAGGAGTCGAGGAGTTGACAATTTGTATTGCTAGAGTGAAGGGGTGTTTTCTTGTCGTGGTCTGCAAGATCGGCAGGACTATAGCAGATGAACGCAGGAAGAAAATGCTGAGTGCACTTGGAAAAAGGCACGAGAAGAATTTCAGCTTTGTTGGCAAAAGAAGAAAGGTCGATGCTTGGGAAAACAACCCCAACTCAAAACCGGGTCAGCCCTAATTTTATGAAGTGAGAAACGCGCCGTCACCGAGAATTGTGGTAACAAACTCTCAAGAGTTTTACCCTAACCATAATTAGGGTTTTGCCCTTGCCTATATAAAGGAGTTCAAGGCTGAGCTGTGAAAAGGAGACACGAGGCAAGAATAAGGGTAGAGACAGACAAAGGTTCGACTAGGCAGTTTTGCTGAGAGCTCTAGATCCATTGAAGGGCTTCATTAAAAGATCCCCTTCTTTTGTTTCGTTTCTCTTGATAGTATTTCTAGTTTTGTAAGGATGATTAAAAAAGATGATGTGATGATGGTTTCCCCAGCCATGAACTAAGCTTTTAAGTTGGTTAGGGGTGTTTGCGATGGACGCGTAGTTTTTTAGTTTTTGAGAATTGAATGCTTTGGCTTTATTGTCTATTTTGCATATGCTCAACGATCTTTTATGCCATACGATAGTTGGCATTGAATGCTCATTATCTCCTAATATTTTAACAGGCTTAGAAGATAAAGATTAATTGCCAAATACTAGGAAGAGTTACTTTGACAAAAGATATTCAAGTAGATGAGCTTACACCTGAAGTAAATCTACCCTTTAGGAGTAAAGATTGAATATTCACCAAGTTAATTACTTGAAAACTCGCTATAGACATATATGTGATAAAAGTAATCAGCTTAGAGTATTGCCATCAACAAAGACAATGCTAGCTTAAAATCAGCTCGGCTATAAAACCTAAGTTTAACATTATTAATTGCTGCTTGTGCTAGCGTGAAATCCAAACATCCCTTCCCAATCCTACTAATCATCTTTATACCGTTTGTTTGCCAAACCTACATGGATCTTTACTTCAATTTTCTTTATCATTTTAATTTTTTTTAGTTAAACCCTCAGTCAATTGTCATCATCTTTATTTTTAAACTTCACAAGTATTTATCGTGCAATTAATTCATGGACAATCCCTGTGGATATGATACTTTCTTACTGCTATATTACTTGTTGACCGTGTATACTTGCACGTAAAAAGATATATTCTTGGCATTATATATTTGAATAATTACACAGAATCATTAATCTTTTGCCAAGCAGTATATCATCAACAATTATATATATTAAAATCCTAGTATGAGTTGAATTAGGATTACAAAGGCTATATAAAGTCATAAGAGATCTAGCAGTCATTAATGTTTTTTTTTTGCAAAACCCTCTAAATAGTTTAGAGAGTTTTATTTGCTAGTTCCAACTGGTGAACTAAGTAGAGGTCGGAGCGTTATCGATGCGGCCGGGAATCAACATCGTGGAATCGTAATTGGATCTTTGTCTTCTCTAATTTCAAAATTCCAGATGTTAAACAAGTAATTCTTCACCCTTATTCACCCAAATTTGTTCCTCGTACATGAAACTCTAGAAGTGATCGCCCAGATAATTTTTCTGTTGCGCCATGGGGTATACCAACGTGACCCAACATAATTACCTACTTTACAAGGGTGTAGAAGAACATTGTCATTCTCAAAAAATCACTCAACATACCTCTGCTAATCCAATGCTTAAAAGCATTGCCAATTCAAAAAAAATGAAGAAAATTGTACCCCTCATGCATTGATAGCATTAACTTCGCATATACGTACGTTTTAGACTCTTACGACTTTCAAACTACATCAATATATAGTGCCACAACATATCAAATAACTATTGTAATGCTGACCAAACTACACCAATATAAGAAAAGATACGCAACTATTAAATTGAAATACACTAGCCCCCTAAGGCATTATTTCGGCACGACATGAATTCCCACGTATTAATTGCCTCCGTAAATACAATACCTTTAGGTGCTATCATTTTCAAGTGGTGAACTTCGTTTCTGCCTTCATGATCAAAGATAATTCGTATGAAAATAAATGGTATGAAAAACCATCATGCCGACTAAACACAAACCTAAAGAAAGAACAAGCCCAAACATACAAAGTGATCAAAACAAAGTCAACGAAGTCCTTGACAATCTCCTCCTAAGCATACAGTCCCAAGAAATGCAGTAAAAAATATAACCGCGATTATACCTCCAAAGGGTAACTTTCTAAAAATATTTTGGCTTGTACCACTTTATGGTATTCTTCTCACTATGGAGGACAAATGTTACACCTAATTTCTCTGCCCCGCATGACCACGAAAGTACACCTCAACATCTCCACATTCAGTAAACTCTGGAGATAGCCCACAACAACAACTCTTTCGGAGATAGGCTCTTCTAGAGATTAATATTACCAGAACCCTCAGGTTATCTCGGGAATAGAAGTTGTCCGGGACTTTAGCACACCGCCCGTGTGACCAGACTATAAAGGTTGGTACTTGGAAATTGGGCCTATCTTTGTCACCCCATCCATAAGCTTTCACATGGTCTGAAACCACTTAGTCACTAACAATAACAAGGGGCTATAAATACCCAGACCCTCGATGAGAGAGGATAAGTATGAGAATAGACACAACGTGCCAGGAAAATGCTATACTAAGAGGGATGTGCACCTCTCTTCCTCTTTTCATATGCTCCAATCTAAGACATCTTGTATACGGCTCTCCACCCTAAACCTACAAAGGGTGAACCAGCTAAAATCACCACAACCTCATCAGTCTACCCTCTCCACCTCCCTTGTTCGATGCCTCATCATTTTGGCATCAACAAATTCAATAATAAAAATAATGATATGATCTATGCTCTAAACTTGCATCTAATGTTCAAGAACAAGCATATCTTAAGGTTTATGGACTCAATTCTTTTGAAGCAATGACTCGGTTAACTTCTTTGGAACCTACATCTAAATGTAACCCCCTCAAGAAAACTGTTTCGATCATTAATATAGTTCAACTCTTTATAAAATAAATTGTCTTAACTATATATAAAATTCAAATGTTGTAAAACTAGTATGGAAGTTTAATAAAGCATCTGAATATAAATTCTGTAGATGCATGCTGAAAAATAATCAAAAATACAAAACCATCTCAAGTCTGAAAATTACTTCAAAGTCCCAAGTATTGTAATAAAATAAAAAAAACCTTAAGAACCAAAAGATAGTCCATAATGGTAGAAAAAATAAAAGAATAAACCGGTAGAACCTCTGAATACCAAATCTCTTAAAGTTTAAGAGTATCTGAAAGAGGAATTGAGGGGGAGTGAGATATAGATCCCTATCTGTATCTAAAGCTCAAACAAATACAATCACAACGCAATATATTCACAACATCATGCTCAAAGTCTCAAAATCACACAAACATGCATAAATATGCACATGATAAGATACATCAAGCACATTGCAATGAACTCAGATACCTCATGCCAAATGATAAGGATGGTTCCCCAGAACCTCTCACTTCCATCGTACAATCCCACCATACACACAATGATATTTTGTCATAGCTATCACAATCTCATCACAGTCCCATTACGAGATTCACAACTCATTAAGTCTGATATTTAATTAATCACATTATGATAAAGGATGCATGAAATATCATCATGCAATTAACACCATACAATTCACAAAACATATAATATACACACAAAAATATGTAACACAGAAAGAGATGCACCTCAAGCAAGAAATAACTCTAACGTCGTGAAGGACTTCTCCCATGCTCAGATCTAGCACTGACCTGAATGAATCGAAACTTACGAGGTAACACCCAGCATTAATACTAAATTACTACCACTATGCCACCTACTAAAATAAAAAATACTAATATGAATAATTACTCACGTGCATCTCTCATAGCTCATGCAGGGATAGTTTGCATTGGTGGAAGATGAGGTAAATCATCGGTTATAGAGCCGTGATCACCTAAGCATAAAAATATACACATCAGAATCTCATATTCACAACTCTTCAAAATACTACGTACAAAGTAATTGCGATTAGTAAAATTAAGCTTTTGAGTTCTAATTTAATGAAACGGGTAGTGGATTCAGAGTTAGGACATTAAAAAACTTCAAGTTAAAGTCGACCAGAAAAGTTAACGTTGGTCGAAAATGGTTAACGAGTCAGGTTGGTCAACGGTCAATGGGTCGGATTGGTCAATAACTTGAGTTTGGGTTGGCTCATGGCTCAACTCGAGTTTCGGGTCAGATCACAGTTCAACTGACAGATTTGGTTCAAGTCTAGGTCAACGGTTTGGGAGTGGGTCTCGGTCATAGACTTGGGTTTTAGTTTGGGTCACCTAAGCTTAAACGGTTTGGGCCTCTCTTGTTTGGGTTCAATGGTTTAGGGCCTGAACCTAGTCAACATCCAGGCCAATCTCTTACCTTTCTTTGGCTGAATTGAAATTAGGTTTAAGAACCGTAATCGCACGGTGGCCAAAACCCAAACGGGGTGGCATGTGCTTGATGGTAGGGATTATTCTCGGCCAAAACAACATATCAAAAAAAAGGGGAAAAGGAACACACGAAAAAAGAAGCTTGCCCACACTAAAAGTGACGGAACGAATAACGGAGCAAGGGTTTTCGATCGGTTTCCATGTCGGAGCTCGTAAATTAATGACATAGATGAAGGTGGTTGTATGGGTTTTGACCGCGAGAGCACAGAGAACACAATGAGGGTGGTTGTGTAAGCTATGGATGCCGAAGAGGTTGTCACCGGAGCTTCGTCGGAGAAACAATGTGATGGATAAAAAAAGAAGAAATTGAGAGAATATTTAGGTGCAATTTCGGCTGAAAATGTGAAGTGGAAGAGGAAAAGATTTCTAAAAGTGAGAAGATGAATTAAATACCCAGGGAAATGGGTAAATTGCACAAGAGGTCACCAACTATTTAAGGGTTTAAAGTAAGGGTGTCGAAGTTGACCTGCTTTCCAAAAACATCACTAAAGTTTTGAACTGAATTTGATCAAGCCACAAGATCTCTGATTTAACTCAATTTAGTCCCTTAATAAATTAGGGTTCCCAAATTAAAATTTCCAAGTTTTAGGGTTTTTATTTTAGGAAATTTCTGGGTTGTTACACTATTATGTTACATGTTTGCTTTTTATCTGGTTATCATGTTGCAACTGAGTATAAATAGAGCATCATGTGGAATGAAAGAAGGTTATGTTCTTATTAAAACTGAAAAAAAAAACCAATGAGATATTTGATTGGATTTCTTGTTATGATCACACCCTCTGAAATGCTTATAGTTTAGGAGAAACTGTTGACATTAAAAACTAATTTGTCTAAGGTTTGTCTGCTGACTTTATGAGATTTCTACTTCAACAGTTTGTACTTGGTTTGAGCTGTTTATTTACTCCACTGGTGCTCATGGTTTAAGTAATTATATCTTCGTTATGTCATTGAGTGATGGTCGAGGCTTGTGTGTTGTTCATTTATGTGTCTGGTAATGTCTATGTTAATTGATGCTCAAGTTTGGATAATTTATTCATTACTGCTGGAAGCTGAATTGTGGTGGTTCATTCACTCAAATGATATCAATTTGGAACTCTTCCTATGTTGTTTACTTCTTCCACTAGGTGTACCTATATTTGATGTTCAATAACCAAATGTTCATGGCAGAAAATATCCAGGGAGAGTTGAGAGTTTAAAAATCTTGCTCTCTGTTAACCATACATAAGAATGTGTCTTCTAGCTTAAAGAAGGGTTTCAAATTACACATGAGAGCACGTAGCTTGATCGTCTTGCTTCTAACAAAAAGACAGTCCAAATAAGTGAGAAGAAGGACATTGAAGACTAATAAAATATTTTATAGAAGATTGAAGAAAAGAAAGAAGAAAGCTTATTTGAAGTACACTATAAAAACAACATAAGTACATTGTCGATAAGATGTTCAAGGAAAAGGAAAATGTGAAGATATTGATTTTTTTCCTCAGTACCAGCTCACTATGTTTCTTTTGTTCTCAACCAATATCTTCAAGATCCAGACATCATCATTCAAGACGGTGGAAAAGGCAGAAACTAAGAAGGATGAGCCAGAATGGAGTCGAGACAAACTCCGAAAAAGTCGCAAAGAAAAATAGAGAAAAAAACAACTCACCACTGACCGAGCCAGACGACGACGGTCCTCTACTTCACAGCAAGACCCCGAACAAGACCCATGACCGTTTTGAGCCTGAAAGGCCAAAAAACGGATCAGTGAGCCTCATCAGAAAAACCAAAGAAGAAAGGGAAGGGACGAAAACGATGAGAACCGACAAGAGAACGAGTGGGCCAGACAAGAAAACGAAGAGGGAAGAAAGGAGGCCATCCGCCGTCAAGAAAGACGACTGGCCGCCCGAGGAGGCAAAACTTAATCTAGGGTTGTAGAGAGAAGGAGGAGAAATGGCCCGTAGAGAGTATGTTGGGCCGTTTGTTAAAGTTGTTGGGTTGCCATAATTTATTATATTTTTGGGCAATAAATATCAAACTATTGTAATCGGTTTATCAACCTAATTAAAGCATTTTGAATAAAAATAAAATATTCATCTTTTCTCTGTATTTTTCTTATTTCCCTAATCCTAGCTGCTCATCACCTTCTTCCCTCACACTTCATCGCTTTCGGTTCGGATCATTTCGAGTTTGATATTATTCGGTTCAAATTCGGTTTCGGTTCAGTTCGTGTCTATTATGATTCAGGTCATTTCAGGTCCGTTGATTTTCGGTTTGGTTGATTTCGGTTCGGGGTCAATTTCGGGTTAATGGGAAATCAGTCAGTTTTAATCGAGTTTTTAGGCTGGTCAATTTTTTACACCCTATATATAAATTTATAAAGTCAATATATTTAACTTTTTAGTGAGTTGTGCGGTTGTTCATATCCTATCTTTATTTATTTCTATTAATATATTTTCTATATTTCAGGTTGTCTTTGGTTCGGGTCTATTCGGTTCAGGTCCATTCAGTTCGGGTCTATACGGTTCGGTTGAAAATCGGTTCGGGTCCATTTCGGTTCAACTAAAATTTGGATCGGTTTCGGTTCGGTTTGGTTTGTTTCGGTTTCAGATCAAATTTCGGGTCGATTTCGGGTCTCAGTTCGAGTAAATCGATTCGGTTTCCGGATCTTGAGTCAAGTTTGCCAGGTCTAATCACGTGTAGCTTTAACCCAATATAACGATCCAATCTTTGCTAAAAATAAAATCATATTAATTGAAATTATCTTATTCTTAAACGTTTTAACTAACCAAAATGATCATACCATCGATGCACACAAAATAAGCAACACAGTGACGTATTTATCATGGAATTTGAATTTTCTCCTATTAATTATTTATTTTATTGATTGTGTTCAGCTTAAAATTTTATTTTTGCCCACTCTGAAATTTTATTTGTACCCACTCCGAAATTTTATTTGTCTCCACTCATAAGTATAATAAAAAATTATTAAAGATGTCAATATTGTCACGGGGCTAGACTTCTGAACCAACCCAACGTGCGACCTTAGTCGATGTTCTTAGACAAACGACTAAGTAAGCCTGAAATCCTTCTCCGGAAGATCGAATACTTCCAATGCTCACAAACACAAGATCGTTCCAAGAGGAACCGAACAAAAGAGAAAGGCAACGAGAACGAAAGAAAGAACGCTCAAGAACGCGAAGAACACTACATAGTGTTTTTAGAGTAAATGCCAAGTGTATTACTCAAATGATGGATGAATACAAGTGAGGTGGGGAGGCCTCTATTTATAGTTGAATCCCCATACAATGAACGGACGATATCGAATCACACTAACGGCCCAGATCGAAAGCCACCTACCAAATCTACACTAATTAAGGAAACTCTATCACTATGAAATTCTTTCCTTAAGTTTGTGTTTACATTGAGAGATATTCTTATCCCTTGGAATATTTCCCGGTAAGATGCCATCTATTAATTTACCAACCTCAATGTATTTGGGCTTTCTTTCAGTCTCCAATGATCGGACCAAGTCTAGTGGTCTTCTTGGCAAGCCTAGAACCTCTTGGGTTGCTTGTTGCGCATCTGTCTCGGACCCAAATGTGCGGGCCGTGACATTCTCCCCCACCAAATCCGGCGATGCCCTCATCGCTGTCTCAGAAAAGACTTCTCTTGGTTGATCTTAGATCTTCCATGGTACCTTGGCTTGCTCCCAACTCAGAATCGGGCAACGTTGTTCCCCCATAAGAATGGCTCCCCCCATAAGGAGCGCTCGACTCGGACTGGGTTGTCTTCCCATACAGACTGCTCGCCTTAGTTCCTTCCGCTGTGTAACTTCTCGCTCTGTATCATTGCGCATATCTCGATGAAGTTTGAGATGCGCCTCCTTCATGGCATTCACTCTAACCGGCATCAACCCTTCCCTCGTGAAGTTTGGTGCCTCGTTGCCCATTGGCAACTTTTCCCGCATTGACCCTTCTTCACACTTGAAGTTCAATGCTTCTTCCACCTTGCCCAAAGGTGCTTTTTCCACGGGCCTTATGTCGCTGGATGACTTTCTGAACTCTTGCCCCACTAAAGTAGTCCCTCCAACAGTAGCCCCCAAAACGATGTCTCCTTGGCTTGGAGCATCCTCGGCAAGCTGAATGGCAGTCAGCGTCTTGGTTCCTTTACCCTTGTCTTGATACGTGGGCACAACGCAACGTTATTTACGATCTAAAACACAGACGACGTCGACACAAGGAACGATAAGAGCATCTATACGGTCAAGGAAGCTTAGTCCCAAAACAAAATCAAAGTCATCTAAATTGATTACCTTGATGTCTTCCTTGCCCTTCCATTCACCAATCTGCAGCTCCACCTTCCGTGCCGTTCCAACAATTGGAACTTCTTTAGCATTCACAGTCTTGATCTTTCCAGTTGGACCCACAACTCTAAGACCAAGTTTGTCGGCAGCCTTCTTTGACATGAATAGATCGGTTGCTCCGGTGTCCACTAGAGCACTCCTCGATCGTCCCGCAATGTTGATGTCGACAAACATCAACCCTTTCTGCTTGCGTACTCTCGCCTTAGCAGAACTCAGTATCATCGAGCCAAGTCTCGCAACCTCGCTCTGTTCGGGCTCGTCCACCCCCTTGGATGGCTTGATTCGATGTGGGCATGCTCGCAACTTGTGTGGCCCCTTACATTGGTAGCACTTTAGTTGCATCTCTACCCTCGGCTTGATTGCTTTGACACTCGCAATCGCACCAAGTCTCGTCACGTCTTCATCCGACTCCTCGGACTCATCGCCTTTGACAGCATTAAGACGATCATTTTTGGGGCAATATTTCATCATGTGCTTCCCTCCGCAGATACAGCATACAAGACCTTCCCCATATTTGACTCCCCCACCATATCCCTTGCCTCGGGGCTTGAGGGACTCCGCCATCTCGAACTCGGCTATGGATTCAACTGCGGCCATAGCCTTGGAGAGTTCCTCGACTCCCATCCTCTTCAGCTCCATTTTGGCCCATCGCTTAAGCCCGTTCTTGAAGATAAAGAGGCCTTCGGCTTCAGTGATGTCCGTGACTTGGAGTTTGAGTTCAGTGAACCGTCTGACATACTCCAGGATGGAACCTTTATGCTTGAGTTCGTGCAGCTTCTCCCGAGCCTCCTGTTGGGCGTTCTTTGGGTAGAACTGTTCCTTGAATTCAGCTTGAAACTCTTCCCAAGTCCCGATGGGAATATCCTTGCTCTTCTCCTCAGAGCATCTGCGTCGCCACCATAAAAGTGCAACGTCAGTTAAGTAAACAGAAGCAATGTTTACCTTATTCGCATCATCCTTGAAGCCTGTAGCACGAAAGTATTGTTCCATGCTCCACACAAAGTTCTCCACGTCCTGGGCCGATCTAGTTCCGCTAAACTCCTTCGGCTTTGGCACGTCTAACTTTGGTTTGATTGTTGCCGTGTTTAACATATTAGTCACGACAGCCTTGTAAACTTGAAGCTCTCCCTTGAGCCCCTTAATTTCCTCCATCATCTCCGCCTTCAAAGCCTTTAGCTCGGCTTCGAGTGCATCACTCCGTCTATTCGCACTGTCGGCACACTGGTCAAGGTCTCGAACGTTGTTCTTTAAATCCTGCACGTTGCTTTTGAGCTCCTCTCCCGAAGAGTCCAGCTCGTCAAGACGTACTCTGACAACGTCAATCTCCTCTCGGGCATCCTTCATGGATCTTTCGAGCTTTCCCAACCTTTCCTCCAGCGTAGTCACAGTGTTCCTCGGACTGTCTCGCTTTCCATCGTCAGCCTGGGTCTCTGCACCCTTTTGTGCTGCAACATTCCCTCCTTTCTTTGCCATCTCCAATCAGTGTTTGCGCTCGAACACTCTCTCTGATACCAACTGTCACGGGGCTAGACTTCTGAACCAACCCAACGTGCGGCCTTAGTCGATGTTCTTAGACAAACGACTAAGTAAGCCTGAAATCCTTCTCCGGAAGATCGAATACTTCCAATGCTCACAAACACAAGATCGTTCCAAGAGGAACCGAACAAAAGAGAAAGGCAACGAGAACGAAAGAAAGAATGCTCAAGAACGCGAAGAACACTACAGAGTGTTTTTAGAGTAAATGCCAAGTGTATTACTCAAATGATGGATGAATACAAGTGAGGTGGGGAGGCCTCTATTTATAGTTGAATCCCCATACAATGAACGGACGAGATCGAATCACTCTAACGGCCCAGATCGAAAGCCACCTACCAAATCTACACTAACTAAGGAAACTCTATCACTATGAAATTCTTTCCTTAAGTTTGTGTTTACATTGAGAGATATTCTTATCCCTTGGAAAATTCCCCGGTAAGATGCCATATATTAATTTACCAGGCTCAATGTATTTGGGCTTTCTTTCAGTCTCCAATGATCGGACCAAGTCTGGTGGTCTTCTTGGCAAGCCTAGAACCTCTTGGGTTGCTTGTTGCGCATCTGTCTCGGACCCAAATGTGCGGGCCGTGACAATATGTAGTAACTTCTTTCTTAATAGTCCACAAACAATTCATTTGAGATGCAAACTCACTAAATTTTTTTTCTAGTCTTGATACTTTTTCTTCCTCAAACACAAAATTCACAGTCTTCAAAGTTTAAGACTCATAAATCTCTCGATACTAAATATATGTAACTTTTTATTTTTTAAATTCTTTATTTATTCAATATGTTGAAGTATATTTTATTTATTATTTAAATTTTGGTCTACAATATTTCAAGAGTTCAATATTTTTTTGGGATAATATAATTAAATATTTAGTGAATTTATGTTTACCATTCATTTTCTAACTTTTGATTTTGGGTTAGGAATTAAATTAATTGTGAGTATAAGTAGAAATATTACTTTATGAATTAATATTCTTTATACTAATTTCGTTGAATCAATTTAACAAAGACATTCATTTTTGTCATTGCTTTTTATTAATTGAATATAAATTAGTAATAGGCACAATGGGTTGTTTCGAATTTGTTGTAGCCTTATAAGTATTATGTATCACATTGACTGGTAAATTGCAATTTGAAGATTTTTTATTCACTAATGTTTTTTTATGGCCAACATGAATGATATGCTTTCCTCCCTTTTGTTATGCAAGATTTTACTCAATCCCCGCTGTTGCGTAATTTAAGTGCAAATCACAAACGACGCAAGTAAACAAGTCACAAGTAATAGTATAGATTAAGATCGTCTCCACAGAGATTGGTGAAACTTTGACTTTTAGCTTCTTGCACTGAAAGGAAATATAATTGATGGTGATAGATGGTGATAAATATCAAGTAAGAAAAACTAAGTATAAAATAATGTAAATAAATGGAAGATAAAATCGATATGAGAGACTAGGCTGGGTTATCGTGAGTAATGGTGTGATTGTTGGATGAATTGTCGTGGCGATTAATTAATGTGGCAAGTAATTGCCCTTCAATGCTCGGCAAAGTATTCTTCAATGCCTTCGAATTATCCCTAACCGAAGAACTGATGAGTGTGCAAGCCTTGGTGATACATCCATGCGTTAACCTTAGGTGGACAACATCGATCTTTTCACTCTTTTTAGCCGCTGAACTTCGTTCCTATGGTGAATTAGCTCCGACCAACGGTTGTTTAAATAGAAACCGCATCTATTCATTTCATGAATCTAACTCTGCCGAGTCTAGATAAATAGATGCATTCAAGTTTATTTCCCAAGTTTCCTTGAAGCGAAATTAAAAACCAAGAATGGATAAATATTGAATCTATAAAATTAAAAACCAAAACAAATCATTCATCCTTACACACCATAGACCCGATAATCCAAGCCAAAATAATCTATTTCATGGATGGGTTAGAAGAAAACAACAATGAATAAATCCCAACCATAGGTTGATCGCACGGTATAAGATTAAAATAAATGGAGAAGATGAACTTCTCCAATATGCGTTAAAGGCTCCAAGCGAATCCTCTTCTTTGATCCGATCTCTCACTCACGATCGACTCTCCTTGATGTGTTGGTGCGATCTCATTAAATAGGTGAGGGGAATGAGTCTAATTGAGTGGGAAACCCGTAGGATCTAATCTCTAACTAACTCAGCTTTTGAATTTGAATCGGGTAATTATCCAATGTGTTTGAATTAATCTTGGAGATAATAGATTTTATCACGACTTGCCAGGGAAACCTTCGGTAAGTGGCTCGACAACTCATCCTACACAAAATAGAGCAAAAACAACAGCGATTTCTCCATAAAAACTATCGAAACATAAGGCCAAGCCCAACGGACACAGAAACTACGAAACTATGCATGAATGACTAAGAATGCAACAAAAATGGGCTTAAGTCTAACAATAATATTAGTAAAAAAGGTTAGAAAATATAATAATTTTTCACACTTAACACACCCTCAAACTCGAACTATTGCTTGTCCTCAAGCAATGCAGAAACTAGCAATTACCTACCAAGGCATTTACCACCAAAACAAGCTTCAAACCTAACTTCAATCATCAGAACAATGACAACAAATAATTGATTACCTTTCGACCGTTGGAAAGCACAAAGAGTTACTCAAAATAAACTACAATGCTGGTGAAAAATGTGTGTGCAGAGTTGTGTACAAGTTAATCAACATGATCCAAGCAAACTATAGTTTTTATTAGCTTCCCGAGGCAATTAATTCAACCAGAACCAGTTAGGCACCTCTAGCAATTTTTCATCTTTTTCAGCTAGAGCCAGATAGGCACCTCTAGCAATTTTCAATATTCTAATACTAGAGCCAGATAGGCACCTCTAGCACAATTTTTCAATTTTTAATAACCTAAAGGTTACTAGGTTTTTCTTCTATCAACAAGTCACAACAGTGTGAATATAAACAACATCATAGAAAAATTCCAAGTAAATTTCATGTCAATCCTAAAATCTAAGGTTTTCTCATCTAAGTAATATGAGACAGACAAAATAAATGCAAATGAACATGAGAAAAACAAAAACAAACCCCCAAAATCGAGAGAAGCATTTTCCTCAATGCATGCAAAACAAAACAAAACAAGACAAATCTAAATGCAAATGAGCTAATCGGAGAGGCTGTCACCGTGAAGTCGTAGTTTTTTTTGGCCTTTTGCTTGAGGCATTTGCTTCCTCACTGTGGCTGCTTTTGTAAAGCTGGTGTAGTGTCATGTACCTTAGTTTTCTCAACCTCCTCAACTGACTCACCCTTCTTCTCGGTATCCTCTTGTATGGAAGCTTTACGCTTTGATGCTTGTTGTGATGGCACAATCGAAGGTGGGGACTTCAACGGTGCAAAAATGGTGCCTTTAGAATCTGAAAAGTCATAAAAAGATTTAGTATGTTCTGGTTCATGAACTGGTTTCTTACTTTTTCACGGGGTAGTGGTTGTCGCGGTACTTCACTTGTAGTCTGCTCAACATCATTTGCCGGGGTAAGTAACTTGGCAGGAAATACCAAAAAGGGTACACTACTATTAGAAAATTTATCCAGGATAACTCATTCCAAGGCAATATCTCAATCTTTCATATATCGCCAGACAAATAGTGTTTTGCCTCCATCTTATCCAAACGTTGCAGCAAAGGACAAAGGAAATTTGCCAGCAGCACTTTCCACAGCATGTTCACTTGTCGGGGCAGCTTCTGGAATAGGGTTTTTTTGTACCGTTGGTGCTCTTAGAGGGCTGTCATGCATCATCCTCATATATTGAGTCTTAGTCCACCTATTCTTCTTGAGCAGTCTCTTATCCGAAACATCTGACGATACCTTCTCATTGGCGCATAAGATCGAAATCAAATTATGAAAATACAATGCGCCTACATCTTTCCTACTACAAGCATATATCTCATCAACAATAATTTGTCCAACATTAATAGTCTGATTATGCAAAATAGAGTGGAGCAAAAATAAACAACAAGAAGAAACGATAGTATTATGAGTTGTGGGCATCAAACAAGTTTTGAGGAAGTTATTCCATAACTTAGCCGCGGTTTTCAGCATGACCCAATTTACAGTCCCCTTCAAATCTCCATCATTCAATGTGGTTCCTTCAACAGTGAGGTCTTTGAGGACTCGATCCATCTCTTTCGGGGTGATGTTCTTCACAAACTCGGTGTGCTCACATGTGTAAAGCACAAACCATAATAGACATTGATTGTCACGGCATCAAAGAAAATAGCCCTACCATACACAAAAACACAAGGGTTATTCAGATTGGAAACATGTGCACAAAATTCTCTTACCCATGAGACGTTAATCGATCTAGGTTGTTCGTAAAAGATTGGCCATTTGTGATCCACAACAATGGTGTATACGACATCCTCAAGACCATATTTAGGTTTGGTCAAATCATAAGAGAAACCTTGTTCCTCCCAAACCTTGCGGTGGAGAACTTCTTCTCAAATCTTTGCTTTTTTGCTGGTGTTGCTAAATGGCAAAAAGACGACACAACAATTGCTTGTGATGAACTTACTCTGGGTATGGTGTGAACGTTATTGGCCATGGTGATAAAAAAAGAAAAGATGGAAAAAAACTCAAGAGTTGCAAGAAAATGGGGGAAAATGAACATAAAAGATGAAGAAGATGGATGTTGTGCTTTAATGGTGAATGTAATGGAGGAAAAATGGTAGTGACTTGGATGAAATATGGATGACTAATGGGATTGCATGAAAGCAATCATGAGGGGGAAATGAGAGGGAAAGGAGAGGCTAGGGTTTGATAAAGAGAAGGGAAAACAAAATTTAGGTTTTCAAAATTTTCAAGATTTGATAATCCTTCTCTATTTAAACCACCGATCTTCATCTCCTTGCTTTTCCTAATCTTTTTAAACCCTTTCCCTAAAACCAAAGAAAATAAATAAAGAGATAAATATCAAACATAAATAAAAATTAATAAAGATAAAAAAAGATTAAGACTAAATCAAATTAAAAAAAAAGATAGTGACAAAATTTAAAAAAATAAAATAAACAAAAAAATAACAAGAAAAGAAAAACACTTAAAAAGAGAATTCTCATGTACCTTCTAAGGATACTGTTCTCTTATCACGCTCGATATGAGTACCAAAGTAGTGCTTCAATCTCTGTCTATTGATCTTAAACTCTCATCCATCCGTAGTTGATTTAATCGCAACAACCCATGAGAATAGGGTTTAACTACTTTGAATGGCCCAGACCATCATGACTTTAATTTGCCTGAAAAAAGTTTGAGTCTAGAATTGTAGAGAAACACTAGTTGCCTTGACAAGAGTTGTCACGAAAATAGCTTCTTGTCGTGCCATCGTTTAGTCTTCTCTTTATAGAGCTTGGCATTGTCATAAGCTGTCGCACGAAATTTTTCCATCTCATTCAAGTCTAGTAATTGCTTTTGTCCTACTTTCTCCCAGTCCATGTTTATTGTCTTAATTGCCCAATAGGCCTTATGCTTGATCTCTATCGGCAGGTGGCAAGTCTTGCCGTAGGCAAGTCTGTAAGGAGACATACCTAGGGGTGTCTTAAATGTTATTTGGTAGGCCTATAATGCATCATCAATTCTCGCAGACCAATTCTTCCGTGAAAGATTGACAACCTTCTCAAGGATAATCTTTTACTTACGGTTGGAAATCTTCTCTTGCCCATTAATTTGTGGGTGATATGTCGTGGCAATTTTGTGAGTCACTTCAAAGCGTAGAAACATCTTGGAAATTAGCTTATTTTCAAAATGTCTGCAGCATCGTTGATAATTACCCTCGGTATTCTAAACCATGTAAATATATCTTTCTGCAAGAATCATTGCACGGTCTTTGAATTATTTCTGGGAACTGCAACTGCCTCAATCTATTTGGACACATCGTCCATGGCAAGTAAGATCTATAAGTTCCCAAATGATGATGGGAAAGTCCCCATAAAATCGATGCCCCACACGTCGAACAGTTCTCCTCAAGGATATTTTATAATGGCATCTTATGCCGCCTTGAGATATTCCCCATTCGATGACATCGATAACAACTCTTATAAAATTCATGGGCATCTTTGTAAAGAGTTGGCCAGTAAAAGCCTAACTATAAGACTTTGGCCGCTATACGAGTACCTCCAAAATGGCCTTCATAGGGTGATGAATGACATTGTAGAAGCACATTTTGCTGTTCTTCCCTGGGAACATATCGTTGTATGACCTGATCTGCACATTGTTTAAACAAAAAAGGCTCGTCCTAACAATAATGCTTAGCATTATGTACCGCCTTTTCCCCTGATAAGTAAGGTCATAAGATAAAATACCCCTCGTAAGAAAATTTAATATATTAGTGTACCATGGAGTTGCCGTGGCAACTAACATTGCTCGTCCGAAATACATTATGAATCTCCAAGTAATCATCATCTTTATTGCCCCTTCGAGCCTCGACAAGTAATTAACAACCTAGTTCTCCGTTTCTTTCTTGTCTTTAATTTCGATGTCAAACTCTGGTAAAAGTAATATCCATCAAATTAAACGAGGTTTGACATCTTTTTTGGCAATTAAATACTTAACTGTCGAATGGCCAGTGTGAACAATTACCTTAGTACCAATCAAGTAAGGTCGAAACTTGTCAAATGCGAATACTACTGCTAGCAACTCTTTTCAGTAGTTGTATAATTCAATTGAACACCATTAAGTGTTTTGCTAGCGTAGTATATCACATACAAAATATTACCTTTCTACTGGCCTAAGACTGTTTCTAAAGTAAAATTGCTCACATCACACATGAGCTCAAAAGCTAGGGACCAATCAGGGGGAACGACAATAGGTGTCGTGGCAAGATGGTTCTTCAAATTGTCAAATCCTATGGCACGGGAATCATCAAAATTGAAGGCTTTCTCATGTTCAAGCAAATTATACCTTGTTCTTGTCTACTTCGATACCTTTGGATGAGATTTTGTGTCCCAGCATGATACCTTCATCCACCATGAAGTGGCATTTCTCCTAGTTTAAAACTAAGTAAGATTCTTCACAACGTGCTAACACATTCTTCAAATTACTGAGGCAGTTGTCAAAACTATCTCTGAATACAGAGAAGTCGTCTATGAAAATTTCTAGGAAATCTTCTACATATCGGAGAAGATCGCCATCATACATCTCTAGAAGGTTGCCGAAGCATTGCACTATCCGAACGAAATCTTCCTAAATGCATATGTTCCAAAAGGGCATGTGAAGATGGTTTTTCTTGTCGTCTAGCGCTATGTCAATTTGGTTATAACCTGAGTATCCATCAAGAAAATAATAAAAAGTTTTTCCTACAAGACGGTCAAGTATTTGGTCAATATAGGGTAAATGAAAATGATCTTCTAGTAGCATTATTCATTTTTTGGCAGTCCATGCAAACTCTCCAACCAGTAAGAATACTAGTTGGAATGAGTTTATTGTTTTCATGACTTACCACATTTATATCTTTCTTTTCAATACACATCATACCTGACTTACCCACGAGCTGTCAAAAATCAGGTATATGATACCAACATCAAGCCACTTGATGATCTTTTTCATCACGACTTGCTTCATGGCAGGGTTAAGTCTCCTTTGAGCCTCAATGGAATTATTGTGACTTTCTTCTAACAATATCTTGTGCATGCACACTACTGAACATATTCCCTTCAGATCAGTAATTGTTCAATCTATTGCCTTCTTATGCAGTGCTAGCATGTCAATTAGTCACTTTTCCTGTTCAGGCTGTAACTTAGAAAAAATTATCACGGGCAAGGTGTTATCCTTTCCTAAATAAACATATTTCAATTGCTTTGGCAATGGTTTTAATTCTAAAACATGAGGTTGTTCAATGGAAGGTTTATCAAGTTTGCGTTCCTGACTTGAATAGTTAAGAGATTCAAAACTTTTACTCGGTTGACTTACAATTCAATTCGCTTCCTATTATGCCTCATTGTCTGATTCTGGCTCCTCAGGTTTTTTAGGCTTGGCAATAAAATTGTAGTGGCAATACTCCTTCACATTGAAGTTAAATTTTGTGGTGGCCTGAATAGTCTGGCATTCTTTTGGATCATTAGCAACTTGAGGGTTTTAAAACGTTGAGCGTGACTTGTTGCTCATTTACCCGCATCATGAGCTATCCTCTCTCAACATCGATCAAGGTCCTTCCCGTTGCTAAGAATGGTCTCCCAAGAATAATAGGGGTAAAATCATCTGCTTCACAATCCAAAACAATAAAATCAGCAAAAAAATAAATTTATCCACTCTTACCAAAATATCTTCGATTTTTCCCTCTAGATAAACGTAAGATCTATTTACAAGATGTAGCATGACTGTAGTGGGTCTCGCCTTCCCTATGCCTAATCGTCGAAAAATAGATTTTGGCATAAGTTTTATGCTTGCTCCAAGGTCACACAGTGCTTTCCTGACGTAGTGATTGCCGATGGTACAAGGTATTGTAAAACTGCTTGGATCTTTTAGCTTGGGCGGCAACCGGTTATGTAACATTACCATACACCCTTCTAAAAAGGCAACTATCTCAAACTCACTCAACCTTGTTCGCTTGAAGACAATGTCTTTAAGGAACTTAGCATAATTAGGCAACTACTCTATTGCCTCAACCAGTGGCAGGTTGATGTGAACTTGCTTTAGGATGTTAAGAAACTTCTTGAACTAGTATTCGTGTTTCTTCCTCTTTAGCCTTTGTGGGAATAGTGGTAACAATATGATTTCTTTGCCTTTACTCACCTCATCTGGCTTGTAATCATTTGATAAACTTGCCGCGACATATGGGCTTACCGTGGCAACTACTGAAGACACATCATCTGCCATTGTCGTAACATTGTTGCAAGGTATATCTTTCTGAATAGAGGATTACTCAGTTGGCTAACTGCTATACTTAGGTTGGATAGGGTCATCGTTCGCCTTTAGTCCACTTTGGGTGGTGATCACTGTTGCACGTATTGAGTGCTACGCAAACGGTGCAAGTATACACGTCGCAAGTAATAAAGTGATCTGAGTATCGAGTATCGTCTCTACAGGGATTGGTTTGGGCCACTTTGCTTTAGTTATCTCACTATAAAAGTAAAAACACAGTTGATAATTGTAGGAGTTCTAACTAACGAATAAAATAAAAGAACAATTAAATAAAATAAAGATGTAATCAAATGAGAGAGGGAATAGGCCAGGTTATCGTGAGTTGAGGAGTGATAGCCGATTGGATCGTCTTGGTAAAAGAGTGCAATGGCAACTCGGTTGCCGTGGCAACTTGCGCAGCTGGGTTGCCTTGGCAACTAATCGAACGGTTGCCTGGGCAACTGGCTGGGCTACTGCTTGGGCGATGGGCAGCAACTTCAAGGTTCGGTAGAGCGTTCTTCAATGGTTTCTTCTTATCCCTAAGTCAAAACTCTAGCTAATTGTGCATGCATTGACAATACATCCCTGCGTGAATCAAGGGTGAACAACAACCAATCTTGTGCTCCTGTTAGCCGTTGAAATCCTTAACTTATTCCTAAGCCGGATTAATCTTCACCATCAATAGATTGAATAAAGACCATACTCATTCGTTTCTTGAATCTAACTCTCCCGATATTAGATAAATAGATAGAATTACGAGATCCTCTCCCAATTCACTCGTAAACAAGAATAAAAACCAAGAATGAGTAAACCTTGAATTGAAAGTGCAAACTCTTATTACCTAAACAAAGTCCAAAAGATTTCACAACAACAAAACACAATAACCCCAACCAATCAAGTTAGTTCATGGTTGGGTTCAAAAGATATACAAAGAATAATCTCCAAACCATGAATCTAATAGAAGCAAAGAAGAAGAAGAAACAATCGATCAGCCCCTTGCTCTCCTCTCTCAATCGAACTCCCCCCCTTTGCCCCTCTCTTGTCGAAATCTCTCATTTCTTTCTCCCACTTGTCAAAATCTCTCACTTCTTGCTCCCCCTTTCTTTGACGGCTTGGTCTCCTTTAAATAGGAGATGGCTAGGTCAAAATCCTTCTTGAGGAGGAAGTTAAGTTGGAATTAAATACTTTAAAAGAATATAATTCTTTATTATATTTAAATTCCTTCTATATCTTCTCCTATCTTTTTGGGATTTAATTTATCTTTGATCTTTTCATGGAAATCAAACTCCTTTGGGATTTAACTTTGCTCCACGTCATCTTGGGCTTATCTAGTCATCAATTTCGACTACCATATCATCTTATCCCTTATCAAAAATTACCTTGGCAACTAGCTCCGCATATCCTTCATGCATTGCCCTGGCAATTGCGTCGGCATCTCCCTCATGCACTGCCCTGGCAACTAGTTCTAGCATTGTTTAGGCAAGTGATTCTGCACATACACAAAAGCACACCAAAGCAGCATCTTTTTCCACAAAAATCACCAAGTTATGTAATCAAGCTTAATGGTGGAAAGAAACATGAATTAATGCATGAATGACTAATTATGCAACTAATATGAGCCTAAGTCTAACAATAATATGAGTAAAAAGGGTAATCAAATAGTACTTTTGAACACTTATCAATCACTTTACATTGTTCATGGCCTGCTTCTCGTACAACCTTAGTGTCGCTGGACAGATTAGCTTGTGGTCTTGAGCTTAAGATTTAGGCAAATTGCCCAACTTGCATCTCTAAAGATTTCAGCATTGCTTCTTGGCTCTGCGTCGTCATCTCAGTTCTCTTTATAAAAGAGCCAGTCTTTTTCATGAAATTACTAGTCTCAACCATATAAAATTCAGTCTTAAGCATGAAAGCATTTAAAGTGGTTTCCAAAGAACTAGCTGGTGACGACTGTTGCTGTGGCAACTGTTGCAGTGACATGTTCTATTAGAATCCTGATACTTTTATGTTCTAGCGGGTCTAATTGTTGAATTTGTTTTTGTTATTCCATAAAAATTGGGGTGTTGCCGCCATGTTGGATTGTATATGTTAGAATATGGATTGTTATTTCGGTTGTAGTTTTTAACATAAAAATTGGACTCTGGGTTCTGTGGACATTCAGAGGAATCATGGTTATCATTACAAGAATCACAAAATGAATCTACTACCTTGACCTCCTGTGTGTTACTGGGTCACTGTAAATTTTTAACCATGTTGGTTAACGCAACCAGTTGTGCTGAGATAACATCTAATGAATCAAGCTCAATTAACGTGGCATTTCTTCTCACCATTTTCTTCCTGGTGGTTGGGAACTGGTAATCATTGTGAGCAAGTCTATCCAAAATCTCTAAAGCTTCCTCAGGTGATTTGTCTAGGAGTGTGCCATTTGCTGAGGTATCTAGCTGTTGGGTTTTCATAGGAAATAAACTGATCTAATTAGGCATATAAACGCATCAGAAAAATATCCTATGAAGAATTTCCAGGATCTCATGCGATCATATTAATGTACGAAGAGGAGATCAAAAATTACCTTAATTTTGATTCAGGGATCCGGTTGTGTTGAGGTGCTGCCGTTTGTGAAAGACGATCGCCCTCTACAAGTATCCACACGCGAATGGACGACGAACGGCTATCAGAATGCTAGTTCTAATCAATATTTCAAAAATCTAGTTTTGTAGTTTTGGTGGCTATTTTGAAATCCCTAGATCCCTTAACAAAACCCTTGGCATACATACATATATATATATATATGACTTGAACAGGGTTAGGTTGAGTTCACTATTATAATTTAATTTAAACTCTTTTTAAATAAATTATAATTTAAAATGAATTCTTTTATCTTATAAAAAATTTAAATTCAACCAACTCTAGATAAAGTGATTTATTTAATAATATTATTTATTTAAAATAAATAATATATTCTAAAATAGATTCCTTATCTGATAAGGAATTTAAATTCAATCAAATCTAGATAATAAGATTATTTGATAATATTATTTACTTATTTATTTTCGAAAAATAATAAAATAAATAAGATATTCTATTATGAATTTAACCTTTTAAATTCGAATAAATAATCTCTAATAATATAATTTAAAATAATTGCATTATTTTAAATTTATTATTGAGAGTAATAACCACAACCATTCTTATCCATTATTAGTGTGCGACCCTATATGTTCATTTAACGTTGATAGTAGATAAAATCACATTTTATTCTACAAGTCATAAGTGTCCTCTAACAAGACATTATGACTACCCAAGTTAAATGAAAAGCTCATAATTCGAGACAACCTTAATTTAGTTTATGTCATAATCCTTTTATCTCACGATATCTTGATATAATATAAGGTATGGAAAATGTTAACCTTATATCGTTCTATCTTTAGTTTCTCGATGCACAATTGAACTAACTAAACAAATGACATTGATCTCTGTCAACTCATTTGAGCACGGCCATGCATTTCTCAGTCTCAATCATCGAGGGGCCCAAAGATATCTCTCTTATGTTAAGAGGGATAAATTTCATCTTAACCGCTCACATCTCACTACATGATTCTTTATTATGTTCAAGCATAACCTTTATAATCGTCCAATTAAAAACGATGTTTGACTATATCAAAACATAATAGTTATCATGTTGAGAACTGTAGCAATTTTAGGTCTAAGGATTCAATGCCACAACTATATAAGATTAATATATAACTTTAATCCATGTATTAATCTTAAGACGAGTCGATCCTAATATTTGTTCTCAACAAATACATATATGAATTTGATTTGAATCTCATTCACATATTCATCTTATGAATATCTATCAAACCTCATACTAATCTTATCTTATTATTGTTCCCACAATAATAACTGATTATGGATATTTAGAATAATAATATTCAAGGATACAAAAGCATGCAAATTTATCATAATAATAAATTCAATAATCAAAATATCATGTCCATACAATAGGCCTTATGGCACTGTCGCTAACACTAGCATCATCCTAGTCAGTGCATTGACTCCATTGTAAAACATCACTACTTGCATCCAATCTCTGAATCTGTGCATGAGACATTTGCGTAAAAGCTCTTTATACTGATTAAACCTGACAAGGAAACTCTAGTATAGATCATTCTAAAGATCCGGATGGTATAGTGTTCATCCATGTTCTTTCCCTATCCCACAGTGAATAGGGGAATAATTTTAGACTCGGGAAATCCTCATTGACTCTTTACTGTCTGAAAGAATCACAAACTTCTAATAAAAACTTCAAATGTTGTCTGGCGTCTTCAGTTGTTGAGCCGCTAAACTGGCCAATTGAATTGATCATAATTAACATTACTGGCTTCAATTCAAAGTGTGCGGCTTAAATCTCAAGAGTAATAATTCCTAGATTTCTTAGGGAATTTGGATTGCCGACTGGCTTCAATCCACTCTTACCAAAGTCTAGAAGTAAGTGATCTCGGATGGGCTTGTTTCGTACCCGAACAAGTTGCTCGGCTAGAGCTGTGTTGCCTCATGCCGCGACTTTCTGATTGCTTAGGGCATTTGGATTTCTGTTGGCATTCTGATTGCCAATAGCATTTGGATTGCCATGGGAATTCTGATTCCCGACTGGAACAACAGGATCTGCCATAGCTACTCTTATCTCATATTCAAGTAGGTAGTCTTGTGTTGTTAATCTTGCTCTAGTCATACATAGAAGAAAAACCAAATATGTTAGCCCCTTGAAACAAATAACAAAATAAATAAATAAAAAGACAAAGGTGCAAGAAATTAAAAATTAAAGTCGCTATTGTCAATCCCTGGCAACGGCGCCAAAAACTTGCTACATGATTTAAGCTCAACGCAAATGGTGCAACTGAACACAACACAAGTAATAGTATAGATTAAGATCATCTCCACAAGGATTGGTGAAACTTTGACTTTTAGCTTCTTGCACTGAAAGAAAATAGAATTGATGATGATAGATGGTGATAAATATCAAGTAAGATAAACAAAGTATAAAAGAATGTAAATAAATGGAAGAGAAAATCGATATGAGAGACTAGGCTGGGTTATCGTGAGTAACGGTGTAATTGCCGGTTGAATTGTCATGGCGAGTAATTATTGTGGCAAGTAATTGCCCTTCAATGCTCGACATAGTGTTTTTCAATGCATTCGAATTATTCTTAACTGAAGAACTGATGAGTGTACAAGCCTAAGGTGAATTAGTTCTCATCAACGGTTGTTTAAATGGAAACTGCATCCATTCATTTCATGAATCTAACTCTGCCGAGTCTAGATAAATAGATACATTCATGTTTCTTTCCCAAGTTTCCTTGAAGTGAAACTAAAAACCAAGAATGGATAAACACTGAATCTATAGAATTAAAAACCAAAATAAATTATTTGTCTTTACACACTATAAACCCGATAACCCAAGCCAAAATAATCTAGTTCATGGCTGGGTTAGAAGAAAACAACAATGAATAAATCCTAGACATGGGTGGATCACACGATATAAGATAAAAATAAATGTAGAAGATGAGCTTCTCCAATCTGCATTTTAAAGGCTCCACGCGAATCCTCCTCTTTGATCCGATCTCTCTCTCACGATCAATTCTCCTTGATGTGTTGATGCGATGTCATTAAATAGGCGAGGGGAAGGAGTTCAATTGAGTGTGAAACCCATGAGTTCTGATCTCTAACTAACCAAGCTTTTGAATTTGAATCTGGATAATTATTCAATGCGTTTAAATTAATCTTGGATATAATAGCTTTTATCCTGACTTGCTAGGCCAACCTTTGGCAAGTGGCTCGGCAACCCGTCCTGCACAAAATAGAGCAAAAAAATAGTGATTTCTCCACAAAAACTATCAAAACATAAGGCCAATCCCAACGGGCAATGAAACTACGAAACTGTGCATGAATGACAAAGAATGCAACTAAAATGGGCTTAAGTCTAACAATAATGAGTAAAAAGGTAGAAAATATAGTAGTTTTTCACACTTAACACCCACGACATGAGGGAAGAAAATGTTTGCATAAAATTCTCCACATCTTGAAGATGCTATATTTTTCTATTTCTGTAAGTTGTAACAGAAGACATTGTTCTCTGTTTTTTTTATTAAGTAGAGGTGTATTACATTCCAAGACAAATGCCGGAATCGAACCTATTGTTTTCTACTTTTTAGTTCTCATTGTTTTCTGCTTTTTAAAAACTTTAAATTATATACATATTAACCACAATGACATATCCACCATATAATCAGGGTGGGCAAGTTATTTACACAATTGTTTTTGATTCACTAATGCTTGCATTGATAACTTATTTACACTGTAAATAAGCATTGTTAACTTATTTACACCTAGCTAGGGATGTAAAAAGCTGATCCGACCTGAAAATTCGACTGAAATATGCTCGAGTCATAACCTGGTTTGACCCGAGGATGCGATGACCCAAAACCGATATGTAACTGACTGTTGTTGACCCGAACCCGAGTTGGACCTGTTATTGTAGTAACCAAACCCGACCTGCATCTGACTGAGAAAGACCCGAACCATAATTAAACATGTTACTGTAGACCCGAAACTCGACCTGTACCCGACTGAAACGAACCTGAACCCGAGACTAACCTGGCAGATAACCGATATTACCCGACTGAATCGACCCGAGATCCAATTTTACCCGACCTATTTTGAACCCGACTTGTTAATTGACCCGACATTTTTTGAACCCGACCTGTTGTTGACCTGAACTAATATTGACCTGGCTGGATTTACCTAACATGTAATCGAGGAAGCCTATGATTTGATGAATTTAAAGTGTTGATAAATGTAAACTATTAAATGTTGGTAAATGTAAGCTATTAATTTTTTTTAAATCAATTTAAAGTGTTAAATAATCTTTTTGTTATATATACATATATAATCAATTAAAAATATCAAAAAAAGAAAGATTTGATTTAGATATTCATTTGACACTACTAAGTTTGAAATTTTATTAAATAATTCAATGCTTAGTAATAATTCAATATGCTTAGTAACTCATTCAATATAAATTATTTGTCAAGTTTGAACTACTAAGTTTGAACTAAATTAAAGTTTTAACTTTATGTTGATGTTATCATGTGTACAATTACATGTTTACATTCATATCAAAATTTTGTGTATAATTATATTTAATCAAAGTTTATTATATGTTATAATAATAATAATGTCTGAATTGAATTAACTTATTAAACTTAGAATCTAATTGAACTAAACTAAAATCTAGACGCATAAATCACGGACATAATTAAAAGAATTCTAAAACTAAATGTGGAATTTCAATTAAATTAATCTAAGTTTGGACTCAATTGAATTGAACTAAAACAATTGGTAGAAAAAGAAAAAGACAATTGGTAAAAAATAGGGAAAAAGACAAAATTTTAGAGGGAAATAAACCACCCATTTTTTAGGTTTGAGATTAATTTACTTTTAGTATAAAATTTTTGGAGGGATTAAAACCACCTAAAATTTTGGAGAGAATTAGGGGAATAAGCCACCCAAAATTTTTGGAGGGAATTAGTGGAATTTTTATTTTTGATAATTTAGTTTAATAATATCTTTGTTTATTCTAGTCTATACAATTTAATTTTTAGTCAAAATTGCCATATATTTATTTATATTTTTGACAATTTAGTCCAATTTATTCTAGTCCCTAAAATTTTATTTTTACTCCAAATTAACCCTCTTTATTTTTTTATTTTATTCTAATCCTTAAAAAGTAAAAACCTACCCACCCATTTTTCAAGTTGATTTGCCGGCAGCATGCCCATATTTAAAAAGCAATTGCCAATTGCTGTAACAAATGGAGGGAATTTTGCCCACCCATTTTTTAATGGGTTATTCGTGGATTAGGCCATTACTAGTTTAGGAGCTTTACACTTAAGTCTTTTTTTATTCTTTAGTTTTAGTTTGATTCATTTTAGTCCCAATTTGAGTTTAGTTTCCTTAGACCTTTAGGTTTATGTTCTTTTTTAATTAGATTCTCCTTCATAAATTTTTTTAATAATTAAAACGTTTGACGGGCTTTTCAAGGCCCAATTTATTTCGGCAATGATAAAAAAACGACGTCGACAATTATAATGTATTAAATTATAGTTATTAGTGTTTGGGGTTATGGGATTAGTTTAGGGATTAGGGGATAAGTTTTACACTTTAATTATTAGTGATTGCAAGATTTAGAGGTTGGGGTTTAGGTGTAAATGTGTCAAGTTGAGTGTTTGGGGTTATGGAATTAGTTTAGGGATTAGGGGATTATGTTTGCATTTTAATTATTAGTGATTGTAAGATTTGTGCGTTGAGGTTTGGGGTTTAAGGGTAAATGTGTCAAGTTGAGTGTTTGGGGTTATGAGATTAGTTTAGGGATTAGGGGATTATGCTTGTACTTTAATTATTAGTGAATGTAAGATTTAGGGGTTGAGGTTTGGGGTTTATGGGTATAATATATGTTTCAAGTTGAGTGTTTTGGATTATAGGATTAGTTTAGGGATTAGGAGATTCAAGGATTAGGCTTGCACTTTAATTATTAGTGATTGTAAGATTTAGGGGTTTGGGGTTTAGGGGTAAATGTGTCAAGTTGAGTGTTTGGTAGGAGTTATGAGATTAGTTTAGGGATTCGGTTTGCACTTTAATTATTAGTGATTGTAAGATTTAGGGTTGAGGTTTGGGGTTGATGGATTCGAATTAACTCCTATTTATTTTAAAATTTTCTAAAATAGTCCAATGTTTTTAATATGATAATATTTTTGTTCATTATAGTCCCTAAAACTTTATTTTTAGCCGAAATTGACCCATATATATTTTTATTCATGGTAATTTAGTCGAATAATATTTTTGTTTATTCTAGTCCCTACAATTTAATTTTTAGTCAAAATTGCCCCATATTTATTTATATTTTTGGTAATTTAGTCCAATAATAATTTTGTTTATTCTAGTAGCTAAAATTTAAATTTTACTCCAAATTGACCCCTATTCATTTTTTATTTAGTCCAATGTTTTTAATATGATGATATTTTTGTTCATTATAGTCCCTAAAACTTTATTTTTATTCCAAATTGACCCCTATTCATTTTTTTGTAATTTAGTCCAATGTTTTTAATATGATGATATTTTTGTTCATGTTAGTCCCTAAAATTTTATTTTTCACCGAATTGACCCTTATTAATTTCTAATTTTTGTAATGTACTCCAATATTTTAAATATGATGATATTTTTGTTCATTATAGTGCCTAATATTTATTTTTAATGTGATTCGTGTTTGTGAAAGGCGTTAAATAATTCACTTGAAATGACCCTACCCAAAGTCTATCGATTATTTGTACCAAACTCAAACTTAATACGAATTCGAAACTTGAATTAACTTGACCTGAAGTGAACCCGACTTGAAATGAACTCGACCTGAAATGAACCTGAGCCCGAATTAACCCGTCAATTAACTGATTCGGACCCTAACCGTTTTGACCCGACCTGAAATGAACCTGACCTGAAATGAACTCGGCCCGAAATGAACCCGACTTAAAATGAACCTGACCTGAAACTGACCCGCACCTGACCCGAATCGAGTCAAAACATTAAATCGACCTGAAATGACCTGTATCCGATTTGACCCGACTTGAAACCCTTCCAATTACCTGTTTTTACATCCCTACACCTAGCTGCTTATGTTTGCAAACATATAAATGAACATGTTCTTGAACGTTAAATGAACATGTTCTCGAATGCTAAACGAACCAAGTCTAAACACACTAAATAATAAACAGACCGAATTCGAACATAAAATTAAAATATGTGTGTCCACCCTCAAAAGTATTTCTAGATCCACCACTGAGCCAAAATCCACATTATCAATCATAAACATCATAATTCATAAACCATTGATAACAAAAAAAATCTTAGGAGCACATATCCTCCGACTAAAGTCATTGCAATATTAAAGTTAACACGTAAAATATTAGAGGATGAGACTGGAAAAAAAGGAAGAAAAATACTATAAGGATGCTAAAGGATGAGACTGGAAACAGATTAGAGGACTTCGGGTCCATGTTTGAAGAGATTGTTAGATTCTTCAAAAATCTAATATGGCTCCAGACCCCAATGTCAAGAATTGTTCAGTGGATTAGATTCGGGAATTGTTACAATACACATTGCCGGATGGATCATCTTCTGCTTTGAGCATGGATATTTCTGACTCTAAGATCAAAGAAGTATGGCGAAGTTGGATTTTCTTGTAGCAATTAAGTATTTTTTTCAGGAATTCTTCATTGATAACAGCTTTTAATGCTACATTAATTGTGCTTATCCCTAAAGCTCTTAATTCTAGTATGGCCAAAGAATTCAGGCCAATTTCTTGTTATTCTATAATTTACAAAACAGTAACTAGGATTTAGTAAGCAGGCTTGCTTCCTATTTTCATGGTATGACATCCAATAGTCAGTCTGTATTTGTTAAGGCAAAAAGCATCATAGATAACACTTAACTAGTTCAAGTGTGTTGTTCAAGGGTTATGCCAGGAAATCCTTCTCCCCGAAATGTGCTATCGAGATAGACTTACAGAAGACCTTCGACTCTATCAGTTGGGAGTTTCTATTGAAAATACTTGAAGCAATGGGAGTACTAGAAAAATTCAGGGGTTGGATCAAAACATGTGTTGCTACTTCTAAGTTTTCAGTTTCCTTCAATGTCAGCTTGACTGGGTTTTTTAAATGAGAAAGGGGGTGAGGCAAGGTGATCCACTATCAACTTACCTCTTCGTGATGGTCATGAACGCACTTACTGCCTTCCTCAATATGTCAGCAGCTAATGGATTCTTCAAGTATCACCCCAAATGTAAGGGAATTGCCCTTACTCACTTGGCTTTTGCTGCTGTTCTTCTCATATTCTGTCATGGTACTACTGACTCAATTCTGGGAGTTATGAGTCTCTTAAAGCAGTTTTATGAAATATCAGGACTTAAGTTGAATGCTTCCAAAACTGAATTTTTTGCTTGTGGAGTGAACTCAAGCCGTCTCGAGGAGATTCAAAGAATTACTGAATTTAAGTTGGGACATCTACAAGTTCGATACCTAGGACTAGGAGCGCCTCGAGTGACGAAAAAACTCACTGAAAAAGACTATGAAGTTCTCACTGGGAAAGTCAAGACTAAACTCAATCTATTAGTGATTTTGAAGATGCAGCAATTTTGTACACGTTTTTTTTTTTGGAAAGGGAATAACTCCCCTGCTCGAGAGGCGGGTGTCAACTGGCAACATATTAGTTTACGGAATTCGGAAGGAGGATTGGGGCTGAAGAACTTACATTGCTGGAATAAGATTTGCGGTTTAATCCTATTGAGAAAAATACTAGATGGCATGGATAAAAGAGTATATTTTCAAGGGTGAAGATATTTGGCTTGTTGAATCCAGAGCTCAATACAGTTGAATTGTGAAAAAATTGCTGAAATAAAAAAATGAAGTAGCGAACATCTTTGAAGTAGTGGCAGATTGGTCTGCTATCAAAATAGTCTGGATATGGGATAACATCAGGGAGAGGCAACCAAAGGTACGATGGAAAAAGTTAATTTAGTTTCCATTTCATACTCTTAAAAACTCTATTATTGCTTGGATGACCATTTTAGATTAATTAGCTACAAAAGATATACTCGCACGAATGAGAATTGTTGCAAACGATGTGTGTAAGTTGTGTGGCGTTGAATCGGAGTCTAGAAGCCATGTATTCTTTGGGTGTCTATTTTAGGGTTTGTGTTTGGGGTAAGATTTTGCAGGAATGTAGACTGTACAGAACAACAATGAGTTTGAGAAGATTAATTGACGTGGGCTGTGATAAATTTGAAGGGAATATCGTTTATCGTTCTTATCCTCAAGGTAGCTTTGAGTGTTTATGTTCGTAGTGTTTGGGAAGAGCGGAATTCCGAACATTTTTGGGAAATTACCTGATCCATTGATGATATTTTTACTTGAATAAAGGATTAAATTTCATGGGAAAAGTATAGACAAAAATGATAGGGTAAATGAGCAATTGACTTCGGCTGCCTATGTTACAGTTTGTAATGTTCTTTGGTAACAATTTTCTGCTTCTTGGATAATATACAACATTTTATCCAAAAAAAAAAAAACAATTATGTAATGAAATTATTTGTATCCTAAACTAACGATAAACCATATGGCATTGGTTAGGACTCGTAATTAAAGGTGTTCAAAATCTACCAAATGGGTACTTAATGACCCAATAAACTCATAATGCAAGTTAAAAAAGTGGAAATGAAGATGAAACATAGTAATAATATAGTAGTGATGTTAGACTTATTGGGCCTCTAAGTACCTATTTGGCCGGTTTTAAAAGCCCGTACTTATGAGTCATCTATTAGAAGCATGAACCAACCCTCAAAAAACCAGTGAAATTACATCAGCCAAATGCTTATTATTGCTCCTCCAAATATGTGAGGACCACATGGGGAAACTGGTGAAGGGATTATATATTCAAACTATTCAATTAATTTTATAATCCAGATATGCACTTACCAAGAAGGTGTTGAAGTATAAACGGCTAATAATTTGTTCCAACTTATCAAAAAGGTGATTCTTAATCTCAATAACTTTACAGAACACTGGCTCATATATATATATATATATAAATTTTCGTAAATATTGGTTTTTGATTATTTACATGAACTGTGTCATCATATTTCCAATTTTTTTATTAAAAAAATAAAAATCCTTTGTTCTACAAGTTCTGTGATTTTAAGAACCCTTTAAAAATCAATATAAGAATCAATACCAACTATTTCCCCCCATGAAAAATTAGAAGTAATTACAATTTACAATGCCCATTAAGATTCAATAAGAGGTAGAGTTTTCCCAAATTTGAAACAAATCCTGAGCAAGAACATTCTCTCTGTTAAACACAACAGATCGGTGGTCAGCATCAGAGATATTATTAACTTCAACTTCTGGGAATTTGTTCTTCATTTGGTTCCCACAATCTGGTGGAACAGATTTGTCTCGAGTTCCCATAAAGACATGGACTTTTTTCCTTAATTTCATCAGGATCTCAAGGTTTTTGTCCATCTGTTTCACTCCCCTGTATAGCACATTGTGTGTTGTGTGCCACCCTGAATGATGGGTAATCTTTAACATGTCCATAAACATGAAATTCACATCCCTAACACATTATAAAACCAAAAAGATCTTTCTCATTAATATTTCCTGTTATATATATATCTGGAAAATAACTAAACAAACGTTGATGAAAATGAGATAATTTGGAGTGATTTACCTTGCACCAGTGAGCCGCTTAATAAGTGACTCCCAGGTCCGATGGTTTCGGCAGAGAATGAAACATACGGATCGGCTCAGATGCTCATACCATGTCATCACCGACGAAAGAAACGCTTCCGGCGGCCACAGTCTCTTGGGCGTTAGGCTGTTTATCACTGTGAACTCCACTCCATCCTTTGAAGGAAAGTATGGCTGAAACCATATTCAAAACAAATAATTTAGAATTTAACGTAGTTGGTTACTGCAAAATGAAATGTGTTTATACTTACGGGGGCAACAAGGGTAATGGATTTGACGGATTTGGAGTGTTTTGCAGCTAAGGCCAATGCAATAATGGAACCCATGGAGTGAGCAACCAAATGGAAGGAATTCAATCCAAATTCAGACACTACAGATTTCTCAATCCATTCCACATGGTCTTTTAACGTGTATAAATTGTCCCTTGGCTTTGGACTTTTTCCGTGTCCCAGTAGATCAACTGCAAACATGTTGTAATTATCACATTTTTCGGATTCGTAGAGCTTCGGGAAAAGAGTTTTTGTCCAAAACGATGAAGAACTGAGAATCCCATGTATGAATATCACGTTTTCGCTTGAATTGGTGTTTGCGTTTGCCTTCCAATCTTCTCCCATGGCTGTCAAAACAAAACAAAGTAATTGAAGTCAAAAATTCATTATAATAGCCGAAATAAAAGTGTTTGTGAGCAGGGATTTAAATTGTGGTTGCGGCCTTGTACCATTTGAAGAGGCCTCCTTCACAACAACATGAAGCTTGGGATCATCAACCTTCATCCAAGAGATGCAAGAATCACATCCACAATCAGACCATCTATTTCCCAAAGTATGAATACCAACTTTCTTTTTTTCCTTAAAATCACCATAGCCAGCTTCAAAACCCTTGTTTTTGTTCAACAATTTCTCCACAAACTGGATCAAATCAATCATTTCTTTTAACTTGTTTGGCCTCCCACGCAAAGTCTCCGAAATCCCAATTTCCTCGTCCTCATCACCAGGCTTATTCCCATAGCAGACATTGATGATGTCACTCTTGTTCTTGCTTCTGCAATAACATGGAGAGGCCTCACCTTCCATCAACAAATCAAGGTATTTGTAAACCACACAGAAAACGGAATCGAGAAAGTCCAGATATGAAAATACAAGGAAATTTGGAGCCGAAATTAGTTTTCTGGTGCATTTTCTCGTCCATTTTCTTAGTAAAATTGAGCTAGAAAGTGGAAGAGAAGTGGGGATCTTTGCAACAACCATGGTTGACATAAAAGCTAATTGCAACGTTAAGGCTTTAAAGATCTTAGTTCGGGATAGGAAGGGCTTTTATACTCGAATATTTTAACTCCTGGATTTGTAAATTATTATATTTTATAAATGATTATAGAAAATGATGGAAGAGATTGCGAAATAATAATAAAAATAATTGGCATTAAAGATCCTAGAGGAATTAAAATAATGAGAAAAAGTTTGATATACAGGTCGTGTAAATTTTAATTTATACGTACCTTTTAATTTTAAGGGTTAGGGTTTTAGTTTAGGGTTTAAAGTTTAGGGGTTTAGGTTGTATGGTTTAGAATTTAGTGTATAGGGTTTAAAGTTTGGGATTTAGTTTTTTAGGTTAGGGTTAGAAATTTAGAATTTGAGTTTTTATAGTGTAAATACATAGGCTTGTGTAAAATTAATTTTACACGGCCTGTGTATCAAAGTTTTACCCTAAAATAATTGGCATTAAAGATAAAAAAAATTAACGAAGAAGATTAGCACGTGTGTCATGCATGATATTTATGTGAATCCTACATTATTTCCTAATTGGCTAGAGTATTTTAAAATGCACGTTTAATGCATTATGTTTTTGATGAAAAAAAATTTATATTCAAACTTTAAATATTATATTATTAAAAAAATCACAAATAATATCTTTATTCAAACCTTTTAAAATCTTTAGATCTATTTCAAAGTTTTTGACGTAACCGACTCCTTTCTTTTCCCCTTAGGCATCTGTAATTTTTTTCTTTCTTTTTTGTTTTTAAATGAAAGACAACGGTATTAGTTTTAGTGCTGATTACTGATTTTCAGTGCTGATTACTGACCATCGGTAATTTTTCTTCTTCCTTTGTTTCGTTTTTTTATTTTCTTATTTTAAAATTCAATAACTCTATCTTTGTGACTCACTTTTCTTTACCTTTTGGTACGTATTTTTTTAATCTTTTTGCACGCTTTTCTTCTCTTAATCTGTCGTTTGTCACTTTTTTTATTTGTTTTTCATTAGGGTTGGATTTGACCTCACCACGACTAATTAGGATGGTGCTCTTTTGATTATCTTGTTGATCTCCTTGTTTTGGACCCTCGAACTAGATTAGATACTAGCTCACGGTCACTGTTTTTGTTCGCGATTGAGTTATGGTAATAATTGTGTTGTCAACGTGTCTTATTATTGTAATATGCATTTTTTGATATTGTTTGTTGTTGGTTTTTACCTTTCATCGTTGAACTTTGGTGATGTTTGTATCTTTTTTTGTTTTGAGCCTTTGATTTTGGGTTTTTTTACCTTTCTTTGTATGATCCTATTTATGACATGGAGACGCTAGTTTTCGTGATTTTAGTAATATGTCTTTTAGGATAAATTTGATAATCAATCTATATCTTTTGTCAAATTGCTCATCTTTAACTAGCATATTGATTAAACCGTAAAAAATTAACAGGAATGAAATAACATATACATTTAACAATATATAATGACAGAAATTGTAATCATTAAAGGTTAAAATTATTCTATGCATAATAATAATAATAAACTTTTAAATTTACCAATTTAACTAATTATGTTTTTTTTTAATTTCCATTGCATCCAAATAAAATTATGACTTATATCTAACTAAGTGTTAGAAAATACGTAATTAATGTTTAGTTTATTAACATACATTTTGGAATATTATAATTATTTGTTTGCCTTTTCATAATGAAATGCGTGGAGATCTTTTGAAACTTCAACAAAAACATGATCTGAGTAATTGCTGGCATATATCTACCAAACTAATTTTAAAATAGATGAATCTATTTTAATAATGATGTATAGGGATCTTCTGTTTAAAGGATCCCAAAAAACCCGATATTGTTACATCCACATTTTAGGTTAGTGATACATTTGTCGTTGGTTCAAGAATTTGAAATAAACTTAAACTATTTTAATTTTTTGAACTCTTTATTTGATTCATTTCAATTACATATTGTTGAAGGGATTATAAATTGTGGTGATTTCGAATAATTCACCTAGTCTAATTTAAGCGGAGAGTCGTAAACGGTGATAAGGATATGAGGTGAAAAGTTGGAAGAAGATAAGGATTATAGTTCAAAGGGTTTTTCTTCACTTTCCCCCGAAGAAGACCTAAAAGATGCAGGAAAATTATGGTCTTCCCCCTAACGCTATATCCTGTTCGCGCCGAAATTAATTAGGCTTTCAAAAGTTCATTATGGATTAGAGTTGTCATCGGTCATTTTAGTTTGGGTACGAACGACAACTTATAAGATTGGTCTGCATTAACATCGAGATTGTTATCGAGTTCAAGAGTCAGTTAAGAGTGAAGAAGGATAAAGCACCCACACTACTCCCATAAATTATTATTACCTAAGGGTTCATGTTGTCTTTAAAAAAAGATTTCCACTGTTAAATAAAAGAAAAAAATGTTGATGTCCGAAAAAATAATGTGAAATGAATACATGCTCAAGAATTAAAGAATGTAAACGCGTGAAAAAAATTAAACTAATTCAATCAATAAAAAAATTAATCAATTCACCAAATAAAATAAATTTGAACTTAATCAAATAAATCATTTCAAATTACTAATCAAGTTCAATTTAGGCACATAATTAAACTAAATAAATTTTAAATAGAATTAAATTCACAAATTAATCAAACATTAAAGCCAATTAATTTCCAAATCTCAATACAAGGACCAAACTGGATTTAAAGCCGGAAGGCCTTGTAGCACGCTCGAATCGATCTCCGATAACTGTCAATAGGGTTGTTTTTGATGCTTTGTTGAATTGGCTAAAATCGATAAAAGATTGGACAAAATGCACAATGATTTTAGAGTGGTTCGACTTTCTAACAAAAGCATACATCCACTATCTTAGCACACCACTAAGGATTTCCCAATTCACTATGAATTCTTCCCCTTTACAAGGCTTAAGAGGAAACCTTTACAACTCTATCTTTTACTGGCTAAGATAGAACCAACTCTAGTTTTTCACTAAGGCTAAACTAGAACCTCTCCTTTTACAGTGGATAAGAAGTAAACAAATTACCTCACAAAGGTGGGAGTTTACAGAGATTAAGCTCACTAGAAAGAGTACAAAAGATATACAAATAAGCACTCTCTAGAATATGTACAAGAGAAATAAAGAAATAAGAATTGGACTCAAATTCTCTTGATCAACATGCTTGGATATATTCTCTAACCATCTTCAAGTGTTCAAGGTCTTCGTTTATGGTGTGGAATGAGTTCCCAGCCGTTGGAGACCGTTGTGGATCAAATGGAGCTTTTGGGGACGTTTTCCAAGCTGAAATTTTCTTTCTGGTGTTGCTGGTATCGATACGCGGGTTACCCGTATCAGTACGCCTAGTAGCCATTGGGCGCGCTTCAGTAGACGAGTATTAATACGCTTGATAGGCTTATCGATACGCCCCCTTCTTGGTAACTAGTCGTTGGGGAGTTGAAAAACATAGGAGATCAGTACGCGTATAAGCGTATCGATACGACCCCTCACCGTATCGGTACGCCTAAGCCTGTACCGGTACGAGTTTTCGGTTCTGGAAAAATACTGTAGCTGAAACCCTAAGGTGTATCGATACGGGGTGTAACTGTATCGGTACGGGAATGCTGAAAACTTGAGTTTGGCTACTTTAAAACGTTTAAAACACTTTCAAAACCCTTTGAAAACATCTCAAACATATTTTCAAGTTGCTTGGACTTAAAGTTATTTTTGAAATCTTTTCATTTTAGTCCAAAATTAATTTTCAAATATTATATCAAAACAAATATCCTAACAATCTCCACCTTTTTGATATAATAAAATCAACTTGAAAAATTGTGTTTGAGATTCTCCCTCTTAGTAAAATAAATTTTGAATAAGAGAATAAAATTCAAAAATAATTAAAGCTCCCCCTTATTCATTTGAAAATTCAATTTTTCAAAAGATTCTTCCTATTTTTGTTATATCAAAAATGGTTCAAACCTAAGTTTGAAATCTTTTAAGTCCATAACAATGGAGAGTTTAAAAAAAATTTGACAGAAAAAGTTTTGTTAAAATATGCTATGTTAAAATAGGCTCCCCCTTACTTAAGGCATTCCAAAAAAATTTTGACACTTGGAAGATATTGAATTTCATAAATAGATCAAATCAAATTAAGAGCATATGAAATTTAATTATCCAAGTCTTCAAAACAAAAGAATAGATAACGAAATAAATAAAGAATTAGCATAGCTTCTTCATTTGTGTGACTAGAGCATTTCCATATCTTTGCTTTGCTTGCCATTGCTCCAAACACACCTACAAAAGACATTTACTTGATTTTTGGTATCCAAATTGCTTTGGATCCATTTACATTAGTCACAATGTCTTTAGTTCCCTTAGGAACCCATACTTGTTTAATCCTATAAGTTTTTCGTTTCTTTATAGGACAAGTATGCAAAGAATGACCATGATAATGGCAATGTGAGCATTTTTCCATTATGTGACAAGATGAATTATTAAAAATAATTTCTTTTTCTTTTGTTAAGCTTTCAGGCTTAACGTTCAAATCAAGATTTTCTTTTTTAAAAACTCTATTGCTTGTTTTTGAAAACTTTAAATCATTTTTCAAAATTTCATTTTGATTTTCAAAATCCAAATTTGTTTTCAAAAGAAAATCGTTTTCAAATTCAAGTTTAGAAATCATTTTCTTAAATATGGAATTTATGGTCTCAAATTCCAAAAATAATTCATCGAAAGCATCTTGTAGCTCGTCAAATGCATAAGAATTTAATTCACTTGAGTTAGAAGATACCTCAGGCTCATCGAGAGCCAAAACACCATCCATCTTTGGATTGGAGAGAAGCTTTGCACATGATTGATCATGTTGAGTTTGATTTAGCTCGAATTCCTTCAACCGAATTGTTTGCCAAGTGGTGGAGAAGTCGATTTTTGGGTGTTGGTGGTGGAAGCAAAAATATAGACAATGAACACAAGGATTTATAGTGGTTCAAGCTTCTAACAAGCTCTACATCCACTACCTTAGCTTCCCACTAAGGATTTCCCAAATCCACTAAGATTTCTTCCCCTTTTAAATAGGCTTATGAGGCAACCTTTACAACCTAGACTTAATTACCAAGTCCAACATCCAAAGCTTACAACCCAAGCTTTGGGAATCCTCTCAAACAAAAGAAATAAAGCAAACAAGAAATCGTCTCTACAAGGTAGATGTTTGCACTCTTTTAGCATTCACCCAAATCCTAAAACGTTTGAGCAAATATAACAATTAAAGATCATAAGTGTTGTGTATACAAAGATTGAGAATTAAAAGCCTAAGAAAATTTTGGCATCATAATGTTGTTGACAATAAAAGCATTAGTTGTTGCTGAAGCTTGAAGGGTCCTTAAATACTCCCAATTGAGTTTCTAGACGTTGGAGACCGTTGGGATTGAATTGGAGCCGTTGAGGCTTATTTTCCCGCAGTAAATGAAGTTCTGCTGCTTTTCGTACCGGTACGCAGGTAGGCGTATCAATAAAGGAATTAGCCATTATGCTCATCTTGTCTATGCGTACTGGTACGCCTCGGTCTGTTTCGGTACGCCATATTGGAACACCAGGGTCCGTATCGGTACGACCTGCAATTCAAATAGCCATTGGGGTGGTTGAAAATTGGATCGGTACGCGTGTATCGAAACGATCCACTCCGTATCGGTAACCTAGGGGCGTATCAGTTTGGTTACTGGAAAAATACTGTAGCTAAAACCCTTGGACCGTATCGATACGGGGTATACCGTATCGGTATGCCTGTGTTGAAAACATTAGTTTGCTTTAAAACATTTCCAAAAACCTCTCAAAAACTTCTTAAACTTATTTTCAAGTTGTTTGAACTTAATACCAATTTTGAAATATTTTCAAATTAGTCCAAAACTAATTTTCAATTATTATATCAAAACATAAATCCTAACAATCTCCCTATTTTTGATATAATAAAACCAACTTGAAAAAATCATTTTTGAGATTCTCCCCCTTTGTAAAATAAAAATTGAATAAGAGATTAAATAATGAAAATCTTATAAGCTCCCCCTTATTCATTTGGAAATTCAATTTTTCAAAATATTCTCCCCCTTTTTGTTATATCAAAAATGGTTCAAACTTTAAAGATCAATGACAATGGAGAGTAAAAAATTTTGACAAAAATAAGTTTTGTTTTAAAATTGGCTCTCCCTTACTCAAGCATCATTCAAATGTTAGTCCAACATGTATGATTGACTAGTTGAATTAAAATAAATAAATCAAATTAAAAAGAACAAAATTCAACTAATTTACCACACTTGAAACAAATGGAGGATGTGAAGCCTTCATTCTTCACGTGTTCTTCCTTGTGTGTATAGAGCTCCCCCTCAATCTTATCACTTGTTGATCAAAGCTCCATCACACCTACAAAAGACAATCATTTGATTTTTGTTATCCAAATTGCTTTGGATCCATAGACGTTAGTAGCACATAATTTAGTCCCCTTAATAATCCATTTTTCAATTTCATCATTTTTAGTTGAAGTAATTAGTCCTTTAGGGACCCAAATACTTCTAAAAACTTTTCCATTCAAAAATCTAGGGGCAATAGATTGTCTTTGATAGAAATTTGATTTTCCTAAATTGTTTTTCTTTTCAAGCTCTTTGGAAATCAAATCTTTTTCTTTCTTAAGATCATCAACTTCCTTTTGATGACCTTTTTCTAAACTTTGAAGCAAAATTTATAAATTTAAAACTTTAAGTTCAAAATCTTTTATTTTTGCTTCAAATTCGAAATTGGTTTTTAAAAGCAAATCATTTTCGATTTTCAATTTTGAAATCATCTTTTTATTTTTCGAAAATGAAGCCTTGAACTCAAAAACCAATTTGTCATAGGCTTCTTGTAACTCATCAAATGTGTATGAATTTGAATTTAAACAAGATGAGTTAAAAGTTACTTCCCCCTCTTGGAGGGCCATCAAGCTTAGGTGGGCTATCTCATCTTCATCGGTGGAGTCTTCATCATTCCATGTAGCCACATATGCTTTCTTTGATGATGATCCATTTATGTTGAAGCGAGGACAATCGTATTTGGTGTGCCTCGTTTCCTTGCATTTTGAGCACTTAGGGGGATCCACCATTTTCTTCTTCTATTCATGCTTGGATTCTTCTATATTGCTTTTTATGAATCGAGAAAGTTCTTTGAAGAGATAGACCATCTCTTCATCCCCACTTTCCTCTTCACTTGATTCTTCTTGGTGGCTTGTGGTGGGTTGTAGAGCAATGATGTTGACATCGATTCCTTGCTCTTGGATTATCTTCTCCTTCTCCCTTTTCAAGGGTAAAGACATCATCTCATGGGTGAGAAGAGATCCTACGGGCCCTTCAAGCTTGAGCTTCTTCAAGTCTTTGACTTCAATGATAGTCATCTTCTTGCTCTCCCATGATTCAGAAAGTGAATAAATCAACTTCCGAATGAGTTTGTCTTCCAGAATCTCATCACTAAGTCCTTTTAGCTTGTTGACAATCTTGGAGAACCAGTCAAACATACTCTTGATGTCTTCGTATGGGTTCATCTTGAAGTTTTCGTATTTGAGGTTGAATAGACCAATCTTTGTCTCATTCACCTCATTTGTCCCTTCATGGATTGCTTCAAGTTTACCCATAACTCCTTGGCACTCTCACAAGAAGATATTTTGGCATACTCATCCGGGCCCAATGCACAAAATAGAATATGCAAAGCCTTGCAATTTAGCTCAATCTTCTTGTGATCTTCCAAGTTCCACTCCGCCTTGCTTCGATTTAGCACGAACGGTCCGTTTTCAACTATGTCCCAAAGACGGTAGTCTTTGATCTTCATGAAAAACATCATTCTATGCTTCCAACAAGCATAGTGATCAACGCTGAAGAATGGCGGTTTGTCAATGGATAACGCCATGGAATCCGGTTGACTTGTTTGTTGGTCGAGCTTGCCGGATCGCCTCAATAGGATGTTAGTCCCTCTCGATTGAGCCTCGCTCTGATACCAATTATTGAGTTTGATTTAGCTCGAATTCCTTCAACCGAATTGCTTGCCAAGTGGTGGAGAAGTCGATTTTTGGGTATTGGTGGTGGAAGAAAAAAGATAGACAATGAACACAAGGATTTATAGTGGTTCAAGCTTCTAACAAGCTCTACATCCACTATCTTAGCTTACCACTAAGGATTTCCCAAATCCACTAAGATTTTTTCCCCTTTTAACAAGGCTTAAGAGGCAACCTTTACAACCTAGACTCAATTACCAAGTCTAGCATCCAAAGCTTACAACCCAAGCTTTGGGAATCCTCTCAAACAAAAGAAATAAAACAAACAAGAAATCCTCTCTACAAGGTAGATGTTTGCACTCTTTTAGCACTCACCCAAATCTTAAAACACTTGAGCAAATATAACAATTAAAGCTCACAAGTGTTGCCTATACAAAGAATGAGATTTAAAAGCCCTAAGACAATTTTGGCATCATAATGTTGTTAACAATAGAAGCATTAGTTGTTGCTGAAGCTTGAAGGGTCCTTAAATACTCTCAATTGAGTTTCTAGCCGTTGGAGACCGTTGGGATTGAATTGGAGCCTTTGGGGCTTATTTTTCCTACAATAAATGCAGTTCTACTGCTTTTCATATCGGTACGCAGGTAGGTGTATCGGTAAGGGAACTAGCAGCTATGATCTTCTTGGCTATGCGTATCGGTACACCTCAGTCCATTTTGGCACACCGTATCGGAACACCAGGGTCCGTATCAGTACGACCTACAATTTAAATAGCCGTTGGGGTGGTTGAAAACTGGATCGGTACGCCACGTGGTGTATCGAAACGATCTACTCCGTATCGTTATGCCTAGGGGCGTATCAGTACGGTTTTTGGTTACTAGAAAAATACTGTAGCTGAAACCCTTAGACCATATAGATACGGGGAATACCGTATCGGTACGCCTGTGTTGAAAATGTTAGTTTGGCTACTTTAAAACATTTAAAACATTTCCAAAAACTTCTCAAACTTATTTTTAAGTTGTTTGAACTTAATACCATTTTTGAAATCTTTTCAAATTAGTCCAAAACTAATTTTCAATTATTATACCAAAACATAAATCCTAACAGATCATCATCTTTATTTTCTCCCTTCTTGTTGCCATAGAGCTTCTCAAACTTCTCCCAAATTTCTTTTGCACTTTTGCATGTGGAGACTTTCTTGGAAACGTCTTCATTGAGGCCACAAAGAAGAGTGTGTATCGCCTTTGCGTTTAGCTTCACCTTCGTGTCATTTGTACTCCTTTGCTTCTTCTTTTTCTTAGGAGATTCCAAGTATCCATCTTCAATGATATCTCAAACCTCAAAATCGAGAGATTTGATGAAATACTTCATGATGCTGCTCCATTGGAAGTATGATACTCCTTCGAAGAGCGGAGGACATTAGATAGAGCGACCTTCTTCAAATCTTTCCATTTTCTTGAACGATGGACTTCATGCAAATGATCTTTACTCCTGGATGTTAGTCCTTCGATAGAGAGGAAGCTCTGATACCAATTGAAAGGCCTATAGTACTCTCAAATTGATCTTCGATAACCGTCAAGAGGGTTTTTTATGCTTGGTTGAATTGGCTAAAATCGATAAAAGATTGGACAAAATGCACAATGATTTTAGAGTGGTTCAGTTTTCTAACCAAAGCCTACATCCACTACCTTAGCACACCACTAAGGATTTCCCAATTCACTATGAATTCTTATCCTTTTCAAGGCTTAGGAGGAAACCTTTATAACCCTATCTTGTACTGGCTAAGATAGAACTAACTCTAGTTTTTCAATAAGGCTAAACTAGAACCTCTCCTTTTGCAAGGGATAAGAAGTAAAGAAATTACCTCACAAAAGTGGGTGTTTACATAGATTAAGCTCACTAGAAAGAGTACAAAAGATATACAAATAAACACTATCTAGAATATGTACAAGAGAAATGAAGAAATAAGAATTGGACTCAAATTCTCTTAATCAACATGCTTGGATATATTTTCTAACCATCTTCAAGTGTTCAAGGTATTCATTTATGGTGTGGAATGAGTTCCTAGCCGTTGGAGACTGTTGGAGATCAAATAGAGCCGTTGGGGACGTTTTTTATGCTAAAATTCTCTTTTTGGTACTGCTGGTATCGATACGCGGGTTACCCGTACTGGTACGCCTAGTAGCCGTTGGGTGCACTTCAACAGAAGAGTATCGATACGCTTGATAGGCGTATTAGTATGCCCTTCTTGGAAATTAGCCGTTGGGGTTTGAAAAAATAGGGGATATATACGCGTATAAGCATATCAGTACGATCCCTCATCGTATCGGTACGTCTAAGCCTGTATCGGTATGGGTTTTCGGTTCTGGAAAAATACTGCAGCTGGAACCCTAAGGCATATCAATACGGGGTGTAATCGTATCGGTACGGGAATGCTGAAAACTTGAGTTTGGCTACTTTAAAACATTTAAAACACTTTTAAAACCTTTTGAAAACATCTCAAACATATTTTTAAGTTGTTTGGACTTAAAGTCATATTTGAAATCTTTTCAATTTAATCCAAAACTAATTTTCAATTATTATATCAAAACAAATTTCCTAACAAAAACAAATGAAAAGGCTTAGGCTCCGTTTGTTTCATGTAATTCATTTTACGGAAAACATTTTCTTCATTTTCCTGTGTTTGGTTGACGTAAAATAGGTTGGTCAATGTAATTCATTTTCATGGTCAACATATTTTCCTTTGCATTTTATGCAAAGTGTTTTACAGTTTGATTTTCCGTAAAACAAATTCCTAACTTTTCACTTCAAGGCATGAAACCTAAACCCCAAACCTTAAACCCTAAACCATGAACTCTAAACCCTAAACCCAAACCTTAAAACATAAACCTTAAACTTTAAACCCTAAACTATAAACCCAAAAGTATAAACTCTAAACACTAAACTATAAACCCCAAACCATAAACCATAAACTCTAAACACTAAACTCTAAACCCTAAACCTTAAATTATAAAGCATAAACCCTAAACCATAAACATTAAACCCTAAATCTTAAACTTTAAACCCTAAACCCTAAACTATAAACCTTGAACCCTAAACCCTAAACATTGAAGCTTGAACACTAAACCTTAAACCATAAACCCTAAACTATAAATTCTAAACCATAAACCCTAAACTATAAACAATGAACCTTAAAACTATAAACCCTAAATCTTGAACCCTAAACCCTAAACCCTAGACTATGAACCTTAAACCCTAAACCCTAAACTATAAAGCCTAAACCCTAGACTATAAACCATAACCCTATGCAAGAGGGCCACCTTATTTATGAATTCGATAACATGTGTAGCTGCAATAGAGCATGTCCAAATAGGGTTTTGCAAAATGGAGTACGAGTGAAATTAGAAGTCTTCAAAACAGAGTATAATGTAACAATTTTAAATTTTGATTGTATTCTAAAGCTTTGTTTATTGACATTTCTTCATGTTGATCTTTAGGGTTGGGGAGTCCGGGCTAATGACCCAATTTTGAGTGGCACGTTTGTGTGTGATTACATTGGTGAGATTTTTGATGTACTTAAAAAAATAAAATATTATAGTGTAATTTAAATTTTTTTTTAAAAATGAAAGATAAAAAATCAAGAAAATTTGTAATGCGTTTGTTTTATTAAAATAGATTTCAAAAAATATTTATAGAAAAATTTACCAAACAGCAAAAAATAAATTACGCAGCATCATCCAAACACAAAAAATACTTTTCATAGTATATTTTTCAAAAAAATATAATTCACTTTCTAAAATTCATTTTCCAATAATAATTTTCAGTTAAACAACATACCCTTAATTACTAATCAATTTAGTGAAATAGGACTTCCTGTGAGACGTGAAGGGACCCCTTCTCTTCTCCCCAAAAAACCCTAGAATTTGAGTTTCAAATCTCCCCCAAATTTCTTGCTTCGATTCTATCAAGGTTTGCTCAATCTATTGTCATCGGTTCTGGGTTCCCCCTCCGAGCACTCTTCGTCGGCCTTTTTATTCTGTTGATCGATTTTTTGAGCTGGTGATTTCTACACGATTTCTTCGGGTTTTCTGGTGGGCATTAAACGGTGGTTGCTTCTGTCTTTCTTGCGAAGGTTCAATTTTCATTTCGTGCTCCTTTTCCTATTCTTTCGTTCATCCCAACATTGATGGTCGGTGCTTGTTTAAGTTGCTTTGTCTGATCGGGTTTTCAAGTCGTTGCTCTATCTTTTTTGTTTTGTCTTTTTTGTTTCTATTTGTGGTCGTGTGGTTTCTCTTGGATCCTTTGGTTTTCTTTCTTTGTCTGGTTGTCTACTTTTTCATTGTTGGTTGTGACTGTCCTGCGAGCTTTGGATATGGTTATCATCTCCTGGAACGTTCGAGGATTAGGACAAAAAGATTCCGTTCGATTTTTTGAAACTTTTGATTGCCAAGTTCAATCCCTACATTGTTTTCCTCAGTGAAACCAAGCAGAAAAAACTTTCTTGGATAAAGTTAGAAAGAAATTTAAATTTGATTCTAGCTTTTACATTGATTCGATTGGGACAACAGGAGGCTTAGCTCTATGGTGGACGAATGGCGCTAACGTCTTCATACTTAGCACAGACAAGAATTTTATTGATGCCTCTGTCTCTTGCTCGGGAGAACAAAGCTGGTTTTGTTCCTTTATCTATGGTCCCCCAATAGAGAAGACAAACAAGATTTTTGGGCTTATATGACAAATATTAGGAATAATCCAAACTGCAAATGGTGCATCATAATGGATTCTAACATAGTGGTATCTCGGAATGAAAAACTTGGAGGCCTCCCTTACGATCTTTCACAGGCTAATTGGTTTCTCAACTTCTTAGATGATTACGGTTTGATGGAACTTTCTCTTAAAGGAGGGACTTTTTCTTGGTCTAATAGAAAATGTGAAGAAAACAAAATCCTTGAAAAAATCGACAGGATTTTCTTCTCGTCTGAATGGAGTTTAAGCTTCCCAAGAGCTTCGGGCATCCTTGAAGCTGCAATCGAATCAGACAACAGCCCTATGATTCTCCTCCCTTATGGAGTTAAAAAAAGTGGAAAAGGGATTTTAAATTTGAATCTCGATAGTTAATCAAAGAGGAATGCAAGAATGTCAATAATGCTTCGGCAAATTTCTCTACAGAGCCAAACCAATCCCCCTTGCTTTGGAAGTTAAATGAAACCAAGTCCAAGCTTTTAAAATGGAGAAGAAGAAAGTATAGGCGTGAAAAAGAGTTGATTAAAGATATTTGAAACAAGATCCTAAAACTCCAAAATGTTCCCCTCACCTTGGAATCCTCTCGAGAAATCGAAAGTCTAAAGTCACAGTTGAACAAGATCCTTGAAAGTGAGGAAAGATTCTTGCATCAGCGAGCTAGAATAGATTAGCTTAAGTTTGGGGATAAGAATACTAAATTCTTTCATGCTACTACTCTTCAAAACAGACGGCGAAACAACATTAGTAAAATAAAATTTTTTGATGGAAATTGGATTGAGGAAGAGCTTGGGATCGTGAATCTAATGGAATCTCACTTCAAAACCTTGTTCTCCAGGGATAACTCAATTAATTTCTAGGAGATTGCTGATTGCATCCCTGTTTCAGTGACTGAAGTTATGAACCGTGAGTTGAGCAAGGAAGTGACCACTGAAGAAATACATACTGCGGTTTTCAACTTAGGGGCTATGAAAGCACCTGGTCCCGATGGCTTCTCTGGATTGTTTTACCACTCATGTTGGGATACGATTAAAAATGATGTGGTTGATTTGGTAAAGAACTTTTTGCGACGACCTCAACTCGTTGATTGCTAAATTCTAGTGGAATGCATCGAATGAAGAGAACAAAGGTATACATTGGATTAGCTGGAACAAGTTGTGTCTTTCTCGGGATGTGGGAGGACTTGGATTTAGAGATCTTCATACATTCAACAAAGCCCATTCTAGTCAAACAAGCCTGGAGAATTATCAAGGAACCGAGCTCTCGTGTGGCTCGCATTCTTAAAGGGAAATACTTTCCTAACGACTCTATTTTCAATACCCCAAAATATCAATATTCTTCTTGTGTATGAACTAGTATTCGAGACGGAATTGATACGATTCATAAAGGGCCGTTTTGTGGAGAGTTGGAAATGGTAGTCATATTTTGATTTGGGAGGATAAATGGATCCACTCAGCCCAAAATTTCAAGATTTCTTCCCCAATTTCAGAGCCTTGTGTTAAATTTCCGGTCCCAGTTGATTGACTCTTCATCCAGGGAAGGAAACCTTGCTTTGTTAAGAAATTTGTTTTCTGACGAGGACTGTGATCGAATCCAAGCTATTTCCATAAGAAGTGTTGAAGTTAAAGACGAGCCAGGTTTGCCAGGGGTAATTAACGGTGAGTACTCTATCAAATCGGGCTATCACTTTCTCACCTCTACTTCCTCAAGTTCTGACCCAAGGAGTAATAAAAGGTTGTGGCACTCTATCTGGAATATGCTTCCCTGTCTAAGATCAAGAATTTCTTATAAAGAGCTTGTCATAATGACTTGGCCTCAAAATGTAGCCTAAAAGCTCGTATTAAAAAGGGTTCAGAGGAGTGTTCTGGGGAGAAAGAAAGTATCGAGCACATTCTCTTCTTTTGCCCCTTTACTCAAGCAATTTGGCGTGCGTCGGGTTTAGCTAATGCCATTCTCTTATTGGCTTTCTAGGTTTTTGTAAATGGTGGACTAGATTTACGGAGCTTAACATCAGCTGGTCCTTTGAAGAGGGACTCTCTCTTATTGCCTTCTTGTACTGGTTTATTTGGAAATCTCGAAACTTTTTCATTTTTTCAGGTGTTCGAGAGTCTCCTATTGACGTTTGGCACCTTGTTGAGAAGACTTTTGCTAAGTTCTCCATTTCTTTTCAATATTATGTTTCCTCGAAAGTTCAGGTGATGACTCATTCTCAAAGCTGGAGTCCCCCTCCGTCAGGTTTTGTCAAAGTGAATTGCGACGCTTCTTTTGAAGCATCTTCAGGTATTGCAGCAGCTGCTACTATTATTCGTAACGCCGATGATGTTATTGTTGGTGGAGCAAAAAGACTTTTAAGGCTTCTTCGGCTAGTGTGGCTGAGTCTGTTGTTGTTCGACTCGGGTCTCTTGCAGCTTTTAATGTAGGATTTTGCTATGTTTATGTGGAAACGAACAATGCTGATCTGGCTTCTCGGCTTCATACTGGGAATTTTTCTTTATAGGAATCTGCTTCGATTGATAGTGATATTTTAGGCATTTCTTCTCGCTTTTCTTTTTGCTCTTTTTCCTTTGTTAATAGAGAATGTAATCGAGCGGCAGATTGGGTTGCTAACACTGTGAGGCTTCACCGCTGTCTCTCTGATTGGATGTCTTCCATCCTTGCTGAACTTGTTCCCCTGTTGTAATTTTTGCTTAATGAAGTTTGGTTATTCTGTCAAAAAAAAGTGAAATAGGACTCAATTTAATAAAAGAGATTAATCACATGGTCAACTTATTAAGAAGACATGCAAGCAACGATCTAAATGCAAAAGAAACTAAATTATAAGGCTCCATTAATAGCTAATTAATCCATTTTATGATCTAATTTAAAATAACTAATCATATAGGTTGAAATTTAATTAAACTATCTAAACTGAAACTAAATTGAATGAAATCCAAATCTATATACTGAAATCAATCAAATCAAAATTAAAATGGGACTAAATTGCATGAAATTAAACCTAAGACAAAGAATCTAGGACCTAAATGGAATGAATCTAAATATGACAAAACCCTAAGTGCAAATTTACCCTACAACTAAAAATGGGCGGGCTATCTCCCTTCAAGACGCGTAGTTTTGAGTGATTATTAAGGATTATTAATTTTTTCATTTATTATAACATGTTTTTATTTAAAACTAATTTTAATGTCTATTTAGTTCATTTTGTCTTTTAACCACAAATATAAACAAAATGCTCTCTTCTCTCTTAATGCCATGCACACCACCGGCTGTTGCTACTCACCCTCATCGGCAACGACCGAAAATCAAAACAAAGACTTTGAAACATTTCTCTCTTTCCCTCGAGTCCGAAACCCGAGTTAGTTTTAGCAAAATTAATGTGAAACGAAGCAAATCTAAAGAGCGAAGTTCAAACATTACCTTGCTTGATCTCAATAATCCACAGTTGGATCGAGTTTTTCTTTTTGCATTTCATTTCATATAGATGCATTGAGGGCAATGCTTCTCTTAAGTTTGGGGGAGGCCTTATCCATAGTATTTTTTATCTGCATTTTTATGTTGCTATGGCATTGATTTTCTGAGCATGTTGTGTACATTTTTATGACATCGAATGATGAATATATCTCTAGGCTGAATTCTTAGCAAATTGGTTGAAGCTCTTAAGAATTGAACCTAGGGTTGACGTTGTTGTAGTATCCTTTGAACAAGTTGCATGCTTTCGGTACTTAAAGGTTTTATAAAAATTCTAGGTTGGACTATATAATGTTGTGGCATAGCTGAAAAAAATGAACTGCAATGCTCAATGTCAGCATAAAGGCTTAAATTAATGAACTCCCATAAAAATTGAGAAAAACAAAGGAAAAGATAAAAATAAAATAAATGTCGAAGGCATAGCTGTTTAGGGAAACTCTGATTTGCTTTGCTAGCTCAGTACACTAGGTGAGTTGTGTTTGCTCCATTTAGCTTTCCCTAGTAGGAAAGATAACATTAGCATATGAGTGAATGAAAGCCTTCACAGGATGACTCTGCTCGATGGTCTCGGAGATGGGATATTTGCTTCACTTCATTTTCAGGTCTAGAAGGGTAGTTGTGATAAGTAGAAGCCACAATGAAACAGCTTAACAAAGAAAAAATTTAAAGGAGTGAGAAAAGAGCTAAAAGTATAAAATGCTAGGGCAGACTAGAGAGCATGCTTAGAAAGTTTCTGATGTCATTAAGTATTGACTGAATGCAACAACACACACATTCACCTGTAGTAGGATTGATTTTAGGAACAGATCTTTTGAGCTTTGGTATATTGCACTTGTACATTTGATTTTCTAAGGGTTGAAATAATGTTGCAGCATGCTTGGATTATTGAAGCCATAGTTTCTTTTTAGCTTGCATATAATTGCTTGAGGACAAGCAATAGTTTAATTTTTGGGGTGTGACAACTTCGTAGAAAACTTATATTTTATGCCATTTTTACTTGAATTATTGTATGTATTCAAGCTCATGTAGTTGCATTTAGGACCATTCTTCATAAATTTAAGGAGTTTATTTTTTTAGCTTAATTTTTTATATATTGATGCTTTTAATGGGAAAGGTAGTGCGTTTTGGTAGTGCTTGGGCAGGAATCAAGGACTGAAGGCACGCTAGAGCATGTTCGGAGTATTCTCTCGTGATAGATTACAAAAGTCACAGCATTGTTGAGAAGCTGGGGATGAAACCTCTATCCTTGGACGCCATTAAATGTGTGGCCCCCTCTCCTTTTTGAGCCATTACACATGTGGAAAGTAAATATCCTCTCTAATGGACCACATGCCATATTAGGGCAGAAAACCCTAGGAGAGCCGTCTCTATATAAAGACAAGAAGGATAACATTCAGTAGAAGCAGATATTTGAGGAAACATGCCTTTCGTCTTCAACCTTGGAGATCCAATATCGTCGAAGGTAGAGAGGAGTCTCTAAGAAACACAAGCTATCGAAAGAGTATTAAGGAGTTTGGAAACGCTGCAGCGAAACTCACAGCATAAACGAAGATTCTTATGATGTTTCGATTTTTTTTCTTTGTAGCTTTATTTTTCTGCCATGATTTCATACTTTATGTGGATGTATGTTTATTGCTCAGACATGAGCTAAATACTTTTTAGTTGGGTTTATTGTTTAAGACTTTGTTTGATTATTGCTTAATTGTAACACCCTAAGCCCAGATGTCACATTTGGGCCTTAAGCCCAAACCTTTAGTTCAAAAATTTCAACATGGTTTACCCCAAAGAGTTTCATACCATAAAACATTCAAGTTCAAAAGTTAAAACATTGTTAAACCGTTTAAAACGTTTACATAAAGAGCTCCAAATAGTTAAAACGATAAAACATTCACTTGCTTAATACAATCCCAAAATAAGAGTTACAACATTACTATAGGGTCATACGAAATACATAGCCCAATAAGACTTAAGTGTTGTACTCTGAACAAATGATATGTTGAAACCTACATTGATGGTGCTCCTCCAATGCACGTGCCAACCTAGAAACCTACGAATGAAAATAACGAATCTGAACGCCGAGATAACAAAGCTCAGTGGATATACTTTCACTCAACTATGCTTCATGCAAATCATAAACATAAGCTTATAAAAATGATGACAAAGCATTAAGGTAAATAGTGCATCCAATACACATCACATGCAAACAAGCAAAACTGGAGTAAAAGCTCGGAGACACACAACGTAGGGACTCTTCAGTCGGAGTGTGGCTTAGAGACACATCATTGGGCCTCCACACCCCATACTCAGAATTACCCCTCGAGTATCTTTGAACGAGGCCCAAGGACACAAAGCACCAGGACTCCTCCGTTCGAGACTTACCATTGTGTTGCAACACATTACCTGGGTATCCGAATCCCACCAAACACGTGCCCTAATGGCTCGCAACCTCATCAAACAATCATACAACCCTATGATTGCTGCAACATATAAGCATACAAGCCAATTTCTAAGTTTCTTACACGTTTTGATCAATTAGGGGGTTGATTTCTTAGTTTCCCAGTTTTACTACTCATTTCAGGCCATAAGTTGTCTATTGGAATGGACATTATAAATTTTCAACCTTCTAGGCGAAAATTAGCATTTTCGAGCAGAATGCCCAGTGGGTATTGATACCAACCCTTGCGTACCGATACGGTACCCTTGGTTATCAGTACTCGCTACGTACCGATATGAAATTGGCTCACTAAAATTTTCCATAGCCTTAGCGTATCGTTACAGGTCGACTCGTACCGGTAATGCATGGCATACCGGTACTGGTTGAAAACTGTACCAATACCCCCTTCAAAGTTCATCCAATGGAACAGTGTTTTTAGAACTCAGAACACTAGGGGTACCGATACGATTTCCCTGTGTACCGGTACCAAAGCCCGAAAATAGCTTTTTAGGCTCAAAAAATCGCTTCCCATGCCCCTAAACCTCACCCCTTGGCCCTTGAACTCATTTCTACATCTTATAAGAGTATTTAAGATGATTTACTAACAATTTTACATCTTAATAACCTCAAATCCGATTTTTACCATTAATAAGGTTTAAAGGAACCAAATCACCAAATAGCTTACAAGACATCATTTTTATGATATACAAGAAGACAAAGGAGTTAGATGTGTACTAACCTTACTCCTACAACTGAATGAAGCTCATAGCCCAAAACCCAAGCCTTCATTTTCTCTTGAGCCTTGGAAGCTTCTTCAACCTCTTTCACTACAAGAAAATGTTGCAAAGCAAGTTACAACATTATTGGAAGATTTAAGGATACAAATGAAGAGTTTTACAACAAGAAATGAAGCTAAATCTTAAATTCTCGTTCTTCTTCCTCAACCCCCACAAAAACCATTTTCTCCAAACTCCACCCTTTTCCTTCATCCTTACCTTGATTGATAGATCCTTGGATGTAAATTCCAACTCATTTAAACCAAAATCTAGAAATGACGCTCTAAACAACAAATGTGTGATCTTTCCTTTTTTGTGTTTAGGTAAGGAAGAAGAAGAGGGTGTAGGAAAAACATGGGGGAACAAGAGTGATATCACTCTTCCCTTTCTCTATAGGGGGTTTAATGCCAAACTAGCCTTTACTTTTAAATAAGAGGGAAATAACATCATAACTCCCCCAACTCTCTTCCTATCACACAAAACACCAAGCCCAAGCCCAAGAACAAGAAAAAAAAATCATATTTAGGTCCACAACAAACCAATTGGGCTCGACATCTCAGCCCACATACCTGGTTTATGACTAGGGTGAACCTGACCCATAGCTTTCGAAATCTGGGTCGTTACAACTCTCCTATCCTTAAAGCAATGGCTAGTGTTCAAGCATATTCATATATGAGATCGTCATCCCTGAGCCGTAGCCTGTGGACCATAGTCCGAATATATCAATGTACCATGCCAAAGTGTCTAAGGTCTTCCATTGTTTAAGCAACTTATAGCATTTTAAGCTTTGTTATTAGGAGAGGAGTCTTATGACATAAGTGAGCTTATAATTCCAAGGTGCCATAACATAGTTCATAACATTTTTTTTCATAGTGCTAGAAGCTCCAAGGCTCCATAACATAGTTTTCAAAGTGAGCATAAAGCCCCAAAGTCATAGCATAGTTCCATAACGAGATAGAATCTCTAAGATCTCATAACATGATTCTATAACGTCTTATTTCGTAGTTTCCCATATCATTCTGTCATTACCTTTCAGTATAGCACCATTCATAATTCCCATCAAAATCAAATCATTCATACTTACAAAGCAAAGTATTAAAGTTAAGCTTACTAAGCTTATCATCTTGCCACATCACGTCATCCATAATGCTCTAATTGAGCTTTCAAACAATCACACAATATGTCATATATAATTAAAAAGATTAAATATAATCGGAATGGTACCGAACTATTTTCAAAACTCGTAACTACACTCACCTCAATCCAAGCTTAGAGACCCCTTTTTCCTTGTTCTCCCAATTGTGGTCTCCTTCATGTCCATTTTCTCTAACCAAACATTAAAGAAACATATCATTTAATATACAAGGCAGGTTGTACTGTCCTTAAAGAATCATTTCTATATAATGTTCTATAACTCAAAATTTGATTCTGTTTGTTTTAAACAAAACTATACTAAATGACCTTTCTAATCATAAAAATTATAACTTCTGATTCAACTTGTACAATTTATAGTGAATTTTCAAAGTCATTGGCAGTGCTGATTTTCCAAAACAGTCTGTTGTCAAATCTTCTAACCTTTCCTTACTAAAAAATTCATATCTTTTAATTTAAAAATCAAAATCGATCACCGTTTGTTGCAAATGAAACTAGATTCACACACAATTCTTTACATATAAAATCATTCTCTAATTTTGCCTATGGTATTTTCTGTGAATTATTAAACTCACTGTCAGTGTACACATTCTTGAGCAGAATTCACTAGGCTAAAATTTTGATCCATTTATCACTTTAACAATAAGTCTAAACATGATTAATCTTTTATAAGATAAATTTCAAGGGTACTTTAATAATATATAAACCTTACTTTATCAATTTATACATTCTTAACACATAACAAACCTTAACCAAAAGACATGAAATTTCTAATCTTAAAAGGATTAGGCTTTGATGTTATGGAGCTCTAAAAATTACTTAAAAATTACCATGAAGCTTATAATTCATCCTATTTCAATTTTGGATCCTTAATTAATAAAAAATCAAATCATGAAAATTATACCTATGAACACTTATGCTTCAAAATTAATAAAAATTGGTACCCAAAGATAGAGGGGAGTAGAAGCTTACAAATTGTGATGCTAATTTAGAAAATCCATGGAAAAATTGCATAAAATTTGTGTTCCTAAACTTTTAGAGTTCTTCATGGTTCTTCAATGGTGAAAGAAAGAATTGAGGAAGATGACACATTTCATCTTTCTTATAAGAATAACCATTGTGGGGTACTCCTCATTATCTCCCTAATTTAGTATTTTCTTTTAACGAGAGAATGAATAAAAATCAAGCTTGGAAGACACTTGGTGATTCATCACCAAAGCTAAATGGGTTAATCAAGGGTTTAACCTTGAACTTCCCACCACTTGGACTTCTATCCTTCAATTTATTTTTCTTACAATTTCTTCCTTAGACTTATTTCTCCACTCTGTATGATCTAGTGCTAAATTCTTTGAACTCTCAATTTGAACTTAATAAACCAAAATTAGTCAAACCAATTTTAATTCAAAAACTAATCATGTATATCGGAAACACATGTTTTGATCAACGAAAACTTGATAAACTTTTGAGCCGGTTTTAGGAGTGTTACATGGCTGCCTTCTCAAGTGCGAGAACTGAAAGGCCTTCATGACCAATCTAGCACATCTACCGCTCCTGTCCCCACTCCAACCCCTAACCCTTCTATTCAAGAGGCCACCTCTAGCTTTCTAGAGCCTTACTTCCAATATATCCAAGAATGGGACGTGGCTGAGCGATCCCTTTTCAATGAGCTTGTTCCACCTTCGAAGGTGGAATTTCCACTATTGCCTCTGCAACTCCTCGTCATCTCTACCACGCATACTTCTGCTGCACCACCATTCCAGCAGCGAGATCATAATGCCAGTACTCTCACCACCCTGCCACACCAAAAAAGACATCCAGATACTGTTGCTGGTGCCTGAAGTCGCCCTACCAAGAAGATAGTCTTCCCGGGACAAAAGCAAGGGCATCATGATCCGGGAACCTTTCCTACCATCCTAGTAACTCCCTGGGTAATTTTTTTTCATTTTAAAATTTTTTAGTTTTCTTTTAATTTTTCATATTGCATGTTTTATTTTCTATTGTTCTTTTCTTTTTGCATTAAGGACAATGCTTTTCTTAAGTTTTGGGGAGTACAGTCCCATGTATATATTAGGTAAAATTTAAAAAAATTTAGGTATGTAAATAGCCTAGTTAGTTTTTAAGGTTTCCTTTGCTATGGTTTTTTTTTTGTTTTGAAATCGCTATTGCACTGAATATGATATTCCTAGGATGAACTTGTGCTTAAATGTGTTTTGGAAGGTGTTAAGAGCTTTAGTGTTTGAACTTAAGGTTGAAATTGTTGTAGCTTATATCTCACACGTTGCATGCTATCTAAAATCTTAAGAAGCCTTAGGGGAATTCTAGGTCGACTCTCTGATGTCTTAACATAAATTGATGATAATGAAATGAATGCTCAATGTAGCAACTAAAGGCTTAAGTTAAACTTGCAGAAAAATAAAAAAAAAGAATAAAAAGATGAAATTAAATGTTAAACTTGATGCCAAAGGAAAAATGTTGAGGGACACTCTAATATGCTTTGCTAGCTTAGTACACTAGGTAAGTTGTGTTTGCTCTATTTAACTTTCCCTGGTAGGAACAATAGTATTAGCATAAGAGTGAATGAAAGTCTTCACGGGATTACTGTGCTCGTAGGGCTCGGGGATGGGCTATTTGCTCCATTCCATCTTCAGGCCTAAAGAGTAGTTGTTATAAGCTGAAGCCCCAAGGATACTGTTTAATGAACTTAAAAAGAATTAAGGGAGTAAAACATTATACTTAAAAGAGAAAAAAACGCTAGGCAATAACAGAGAGTAATCCTTAAATTTTTCTAAGGCCATTAAGTGATGATTGCATGTAACACAACACACACTATACCTATAGTGGAATTGATATTAGTAACAAATCTGTGAGCTCTGTTATATTGCATATCTTTATTTTTCTGAGGATTGAGTTGTTGCTGCAACATCTCTTGGAACTATTGATACCATAGCTTAGTTGGAACCTTAGAAACCATAGGTATTGTTCTTAGGTTTACTTTAGTTTTTGCATTGCTTGAGGACACGTAACAGTTCAAGTTGGTGACTACGTAGATAACCTATTTTGTGTACCCTTTTTACTTAGCTTTTACATGTGTTTAAGCTCATATAGTTGCATTTAGGAGTAGTTTGCATGTAGTTAGGGAGTTATGGTGCTTGTTCTTAATTGTTTATATATTGATGCATTTAATGGGGAAGGTAGTGCATTTTAGTGGTGCTTGTGGAGGAAACAAGTGAGGTAGAGGAGCGTTAAAGCAATAGAGTGGCATTCCTCTCGTGACAACTGACAAAGTAGTAGAGTTGAAGATAAACCAGACTTTGGCACACATGGACTTTCATCTGATATGGAGACTCATTGAATGAAGCAGGAAAGCAAGATCCTCATTAAAGATGCTTTAGGGTTTACAAACCCTAGCTTTGTCGCCTATATAAAGAAGACTTGGGCCACAAACAAAGGATAGCTTGATCTTAGATGATAACCCTTAGTCTTCAACTATCGGAGAACCACCAGAGTCGAAGTCTAGAGGAGTTTCCACACAACAAGATTCATCGAGAAAGACTTGAGGAGTGCAGGACCTGCACCACAGTTAGAGAGCTTAGAGGAGAACGTCGAGGACGCTTGATTCTTTCTTTTTCCCTGCTTGATAATCTACCTTGTTCTTAACACTTTTATTATGGATGTTTTAGGCTCAAAGATGTGCTAAATACTTTTGTTGGGCTTATTGTTTTAGGATTTTATCTTTTAATACTTGATTAATGCTATAGTCTTTTCCTTTATCTATTCTGTTTTATTGTTCTTCATGCATAGTTATTGTAAGAGCTATCGAGAGAGGCCTTTTAACTATTGATTTATGGCTTAATATCGAGAGAGTTATGCTATACAAATGTGAACAGCGGAGCTTAAGTTGTTAACTTAGATTTTAATCTGGCTTAGACATAAGTTTAGGATTTCAATGACTAATAAGAGGAACTTGAATAGATAATAAAGTTGTTAGTGTTTACTGTAACGACTAAAAAATCCATAAAGTTCCCTCGCTTTAAAAAAGAAATTTTATTTTAGGGGAATTTGGAAAAATCTGGTATTTTTAAAAAAGACTTGGAGTCACCACCAATCACTTAAGTAAGGTAGATCGGACACCGAGAAACAAACTAGAGATTCATTGGGTTTGGGAATCGGTTACCTGTGGGGAAAGGGTTCGTGATAAGTGTTCAAAAGTACTATTTTTATCACCCTTTTTACTCATATTATTGTTTCTTTCCACCGTTGAGCTTGATTACATAACTTGGTGATTTTTGTGGAAAAAGATGCTGCTTTGGTGTGTTTTTGTGTGTGTGCAGAATCACTTGCCTAAACAAGGCTAGAACCAATTGCTAGGGCAGTGCTTGAAGGAGATGCCGAGCTAGTTGCCAGGGCAATGCATGAAGGAGACGCCGAGCCAGTTGCCAGGGCAATTGTCGAAAAAGAATAAGGTGATATGGTAGTCGAAATTGATGACTAGACAAGCTCAAGATGACGTGGAGCAAAGCTAAATCGCAAAGGAGTTTGATTTCCATGAAGAGGTTAAAGAAGAATTAAATTCCAAGAAGATAGGAGAAGTTCTAGAAGGAATATAATTATAATAAAGAATTATATTCTTTAAAGATAATTTAATTCCAACTTAACTTCCTCCTCAAAGAAGGACTTTGACCTAGCCCTATAAATAGATCACCAAGCCATCAACTCCAAGAGAAAAAAATGAGAGAATTTTCGACAAGCATCAAGGGCAAGGGGGATTTCGACAAGCTTCATCCTTTTCTTTCTTGTTCAATTAGGTTCATGCTAGGGATTCTTTATCTTGTGTTTCTTTGGAACCTAGCCATGAACTAAATCTATTTTGCTAAGGTTATTGTGTCTTGTGGTTGTGAGAAACTATTGGATTTTGTTTAGGTAATAAGAGTTTGCACTTTTCTATTCAAGGTTTATTCATTCTTGGTTCTTATTCTTGTTTGCGAGTGAATTGGGAGAGGATCTCATAACTTCATCTATTTTTCTAATATCGGGAGAGTTAGATTCAAGAAACGAATGAATATGATCTTTATTCAATCTATTGATGGTGAAGATTAATCCAGCTTAGGAATAAGTTAAGGATTTCAATGACTAAGAGGAGCACAAGATTGGTTGTTGTTCACCCTTGATTTACGCAGGGATGTATTATCAAGGCATGCACAAGTAGCTAGAGTTTCGACTTAGGGATAAGAAGAAACCATTGAAGAGCGCTCTGCCGAACCTTAAAGTTGCTGCCCAGACGCCCAAGTAGTTGCCCAGCTAGTCGCCCAGGCAACCATCGATTAGTTGCCAAGGCAACCCCGCTGTGCAAGTTGCCACGGCAACTGAGTTGCCCTTGCACTCTTTTACCAAGACGTTCCAATCGGCTATCACTCCACAACCCACGATAACATGGCCTATTCTATCTTATTTGATTTCATCTACTCTTTTAGTTTATTGCTCTTATTTTACTCATTAATTAGAACTCCTATTATCAATTGTGTTTTTACTTTTACAGTGCGATAACTAAAGCAAAGTGGGCCAAACCAATCCCTGTGGAGACGATACTTGATACTCGTATCACTTTATTACTTGCGACGTGTATACTTGCACAATTGAGTAGAACTTATTACGCGCAACAAGTTTTTTGCGTCGTTGCCGGGGATTGGCAATTGGTGTTAGTTGTTTTTGTTATTGCATTTTTTTCTTAGTTTTACTAAATTTTCATTTTGTTTGTTTTATCATAAAAAAATAGGTGCGCTTCAAGTTAAGGGACATCAACATGTCGGGAAATAAAAGCTGATATATTCGAGAGTTGATGTTGGAAGATATGAATCAATCCAATCAAGAGTTTCTTGCACCCTTTGAGATTACCTATACCAACCGAGAAAAGCCCAAAGAGCTTATACCGTGGAAAAATCTTGTGCTATGTGTGGAGAACATCATGTGTTTGAAAATTGCCCTCGCATTTTCGGTGCGTATAACTACATGGAGGACCATAGAGGAAACTAGCAGCAAAATTCTTCATGGTATGGTCAAAAAGCTCAAATTTTTTTTACCATAACAATTTTGCCGCAGCAACAGATATGCCATGGCAATGTAGTCATTTTCAAGAGAATTCCAATTCCTTGGAGGAAACGATGGTAGCTTCCTTGGCTAGACTTGACGGATCAATTGAAGAGATTCGAGAGCTATCAAAGTCCATGGATACGAGGATAGCTCAGTGGGATGCAACCTTGGGGGATTCAGAAGATCAATCGAGGAGATCCACGTATGTAATGGATAACATGCACCAACAATTCATTCCTAGGGATACTGAAGTCCCAAGGCAAGAGGACAAGGAACAATGCAAGGAAAGATCTTCGATGTGTGAGGAACAACTAAAACCTCAAAGTCGAGAGTATGTTGATGAGAAAGTCTGCCCAACACATGATGAGCCTGAGCAACAAATTGCCTCGGCAATGATTGAGGAACCTGAACAGAGCAATGCCACGACAACACTCAGTGAAGATGAGAACAACAATACTACAACAAATTTTGAGAAACCTGATGCCCAGAAGGTTACAACGTTGATGTTGAAGCAGAAATCTTTAGATTGCTCTCATCTACAGTTGCCACGGCAATTGCACGACCACATGCAATATCAACGAGATGATAATACTTTGCCAATGGAATATGAGCAGGTAATGGTTGAACCTTTTAAATTCTTTAAAAACATACCTCGTCTATTGCAGACATGTCTTGAGGAACCGATGTTGGTAGATTTGAAGCCATCAAAATCTCTACTGATGGAGATGTTTGAGAGGCCAAAAGAAAACGGTGTTTGGACTCGTGAAGCTTTTCAGAAAATTGGTTCTTCCCTTGACTTACAGCAAATTTTGGCAACTGATTGCCACGGCAATTGGCTAAAGCAGCAATTGCTACGACAACGAATGCTACATCCAACCATGATGGAGCCCGACAAGAATGAGGTAATTAAATGGTTGGATGTTGATATAATTTTTCCTAATAATATATCCACGCCTTCAGGAACAGTAGCAAGGTGGAAGATGTGCAAGGGAACACGAAAGAAAGCACATCCACCATGGTAACGCAAAAGGGAGTAGTGGCAAGCACATTGGCCAATCTCTTTTTGGGCAATATTGTCACTCGATGGAGGGTGCGGATGGACTATAAGAAGTATTGAAAATGACCATCCTTAAGTTTTCTCATATATGCAGTAACATTAGAAGATGCATGATGGCACTCTTTTCAGACATGGTCGAAGACTTCCTTGAGATCATCATGGATGATTTTTCCATTTTTAGTAATGACTTTGACAGTTGCCTCGACAATTTAGAGAAGATGCTGGCAAGATGTGAAGAAACTGATTAGTCCTTTATTGGGAGAAGTGCCATCTTATGGTAGATGAAGGAATAGTGCTCGGCCACAAGATTTCATCCAAGGGAATTGAAGTAGACAAAGACAAAATGGACGTGATCGAGAGATTATCCCCACCAAGTTCGATTAAAGGAATTCAAAACTTTATTGGACATGCAGGTTTTTACAGGATGTTCATTCATAATTTTTCTAAAATTACTAAACCTTGTGCAATTTGCCTGAACAGGACAAAGTCTTCAATTTTGATGATTCTTGCATCCAAGCATTCGAAACCCTAAAGGAAAAGCTTACTTCGGCACCCATTATCGTTCCACCAGATTGGATGCTACCTTTTGAGCTAATGTGTGATGCAAGTGATTTCGCGGTAGAAGCAGTCCTAGGCCAACGCACAGGGAGGAGGATGCGGATTTAGAGATATGCGATGCATTCCCGGATGAGCAACTTTTAGTTGCCTCGGCAACCATGGATACGCACGCCTCGGCAACCCTCGACGCCGCAGTAGCTCTTGACGCGCACGCCTCAGCAACCATGGATGTGCATGCCTCGGCAACCCTCGACGCCACAGTAGCTCCTGGCGAGCACGCCTCGATAACCATGGGTGCGTATGCCTCGGCAACCCTCGATGCCGAACAAACCCTTGACGCCTCGGCAACCATGGATATGCATGCCTCGGCAACCCTCAACGCCGCAGCAGCTCTTGACTCGCACGCCTCGGCAGCCATGGATGCGCATACCTTGGCAACGCTCGACGCCGCAGCAGCTCTTGACACACATGCCTCGGCAACTCCAAATACGCACTCCTCGGCAACCACTGATACGCACGCCTCAACAACCATGGACGCGTAAGACTCAGCAACTCTAGACATACATACCTCGGTAATCTTGGGAGCAGTCGCCACTACAGCACATGCCTCGGCAATACCCTAGTACACGGATTTAGTTAATTTCCTTGTTTGTGGTATTTTACCTTATGGTCTTACTCACCAAGGGAAGAAGCGGTTCCGCCATGATGCTAAGCATTGCTTTTGGGACGAGCCTCTTTTGTTTAAACAATGTGCAGATCAGGTTATACGCTGATGTGTCCCTGAAGAGGAGCAACAAAATATACTCTGACAATGCCATTCTTTACCCTATGGAGGACATTTTGGAGGAACTCGTACCGCGGCCAAAGTTTTTCAATCCGGTTTGTATTGGCCAACACTGTACAAAGATGCCCAAGAGTTTTACAAGCAATGTGATCGTTGCCAGAGGACGGGCAATATCACCCACAAACCAATGGGCAAGCAGAAATTTCCAATCAGGAATTGAAGGGTATACTCGAGAAAGTTGTAAATCCATCTAGGAAGGATTGGCCAGTAAGACTAGATGACGCACTTTGGGCATATCGCACTGCATTCAAAACACCCTTAGGTATGTCCCCCTTCCGACTTGTCTATGGCAAAACATGCCATCTATCGGTGGAAATCGAACACAAGGCATATTAAGCAATCAAGATCGTGAATATGGATTGGGAAAGTGCCGGGCAAAAGCGTTTGTTGGACCTCAACGAGATAGAAGAATTTTGTGCACTCACCTATAACAATGCACGAATCTACAAGGAGAAAACAAAGCAATGGCAGGACAAGAAACTATTGCCGTGGCAATTCATGCCAGGGCAACTAGTTCTCTTATTCAATTCTCGGCTAAAACTTTTCCCGGGAAAACTGAAATCAAGATGGTCGGGACCATTCGAAGTTGTCAAACCATTCTCCGATGGTGTCGTGATAATCAAGTCCATCACTGACAAACATGAATTCAAAGTTAATGGACAAAGATTGAAGCACTACAACGGTGCCCATGTGGAACATAACAAAGAAGTGGTCACCTTAGGAGATGCATGGGCATGCTCTCCTTTCAATATTTTCTTTTTTTTTTCATTTTTATTTTTAGGAGATATTTTATTTTATTTTTCTTCATTATCTTTAGTTTCCAGGTTTTCTTTGTTTTCTTTTCTTTTCCACAACAAGACTCACAAATACCATGCTAAGGAAATTCACTGCCGACTACTTGCCACGGCAACCGCAACAGAAGATGCCCCTGCAACTACCTCAGCAGTTGCCACGTCAACAGAAAAGGCAAGTGAACCTACCTCGGCAAACATGGATCAAATCAAAGCAATGCTATTCACACGGTACCAGCCACAAGCATTCAACCACTGACCGGAAAATGAATCAACCAAACGACATGAAGGAAACTTATCACTCGAGGTGGCGACCTCTCCGACTAACTCATTTCATTTAGTTTCTTTTAAATTTTGTTTTACTTTTACATACATTAAGGACAATGCTTGTCTCGAGTTTGAGGGTGTTGGTTTCTAGTTAGTTTCATGTTTAGTTGCATTCATCTTTAGCAACTACATATTGTAATCACTCATTTTTGATCGGGTTTTAGTGTTATTAGTATTATTTTAATAATAATATTATTAATATAAAATTAATGATTAATAAAAAAAATAATAATAATAAATATAATCATAAAAAAAGGAAAAAATGCGTGGAGCAACATGCTCCACGTCACCCCCAAATACCCCACCCCTTTGTGATTTTGCCTATAAATAGGCAATGGCAATTACAGCAAGCAGAGGAGAAATCGGCAGGGGCAGGCCAAAGGAGCTTAGGCTCCCGGCTTGTCCAGGACCGGGGCAGTGTCCTCGGTCCTAACCAGTTCGATCGGGGTTTTATTTTAGATCTGATCTAGTTAGTTTTTTGGAGAGGTCGTGGTAGATCTTGGTGGGGTTCAGTCGGGGTTCGTCATTCGAGCTCCTAGTTAGGTATATTTTCTTCCCTTTTTATTAGTGTTGTAATTTTTATAATTTAATGAAGTATTAGTTATTTTAAAATTGTAGTCTTATTTTTAGTTTGTATGTTTATGTTTTAGATTAGTATTTAATATGTTTTAAATTTGTGTTTTATATTAATATTTTAGTTATGTTAAATTTTTTTATGTGTTAGATTAATATTTATGAATGTTAGTATTTTATTTATGTTAGATTTGTTTTTATAAGTTAGATTAATATTTATGTATGTATGTCTTAGATTAGTATTTGTTTATGTTTTAAATTTATGTTTTAGATTAATATTTTATTTATGTTAGATTTGTTTTTATTTATGAGTTAGATTAATATTTATGTATGTATGTTTTAGATTAGTAATTTATTTATGTTGGATTAGTATTCTATTATGTTAATATTTATTTGTATTGTATTTAAATTATTTGCCATGTTTTATATTTTGCTCACTAAGTTTGCATAATGGAATATATAATGTCAATGCGGTGCCCTTTTATCCGAGCGTAAACGGGGCCAGTATCAGGCGTAGTGATAGTGGTTGGGCGTTTACTCTCGGATAACGGGGCCTTTAAAATTTATTCGCAATTATAACCGAATTTTAAATTAATCGTCACTTTAATCCGGAAAATCTAATATTAATAAAGTGGTAATTATTAAAGTACCAATTTTGGGCGGTGTGGGGGTGCTAATCCTTCCCCATCCGTAACTGACTCCCGAACCCAATAGTTTTCAAATCTCTGGTTTTTATGGTGTCCGACCTACCTAAGTGGCCGGTGGCGACTCCAATTTTTAAATAAAATGCGGTTTTTCTAAAAAACCACACGGAATAAATATTTTATATCCGAAAAGTCACAAACACCTCGAAAAAACCACGTTTTTAGCGAAAACAGACATCGCTACAGTTGGCGACTCCGTTGGGGACATTTTTGTTTTTTTTTTATATATAAAAAAAAAACAAATGAGAGTCAAGCTTTTAAAATAATTACCGCTTTATTAATATTAGAAATTCCGGGTTAAAGTGACTATTAAATTAACATTCGGTTATAATTGTTCGTTTATTTTAACGCATTTAAAATATGGCATATAAACCCGTTTTTTAAGTGGGGGGAAAACGCTAATGCTTTCGTGGAGATATCGTTCTCCCGTATTGGCCTAGCAAGTACTTTCGGGGCTCGAGTACCTTATGCTTTCGTAAGGATATCGTTCCTTCGTACGGGCATAAGCGAATGGGTCCCCCTGAGTTGAACCCGGTTGAAAGGAGCCTATAATGGGTGATTATCGGGGGCCTTGCTACTCTTAGTAGAGGACAGCAAGGACAATTCGGGTACCTCCTAGCACCAACACTGCATGTAGAGAACATATAGAAACCCACCCCTTTCGAGCCATGCGGATAACCTAGGTGTTTTAGACGGGATAAATAGGGTTTTTTGTTTGTTTATCTTATTTTATTTTATTTGTCCTTTTATTTATGTATTTATTATTTTTATCCGGTACTAACTCATTTTTTTGTTTTATTTTTATTTTACACATACTTTTGTTGCATTAGCATTGCATCCACATTACATAGAGGTGTTGATTCAAGTGGTTTGCCCGATTAGAAAATCTTTCATCATGGAAAAAAAGTGTCTTAGGAAGGACGACATCGATCCAGTCGCGCGACATCGGTCAGAGATTAATCAACAGATCTGAAGTAACAATTTGCCGAGCAAGCGTGTAATGCCAAAGTATACACACGAGACCCTGATGGTGGACATATGACGAGTTGCAAGGCGTAGCTATCGAAGCTGCGACTCTCCGACCTTTTGTAACCCCGGACATGGAATAAGCACCAAGGTTTATCAAGTTGCTCAGAGCTGTCGAGGAGCTAGGAGGTAGAGCTAGGGCTTATGTGTAGAATTTTATTTTGTAATTAAGACTTTTTGTAATAGAGACTCTTTTTGTAATATGGACTCCTTTTGTAATATGGACCATTTTTTGTAATTTGGACCCTTTAATTCCCATGAAAGTCGTTCGAAAGGGTGATTACCAGCGGAATCAACGCCTTTATTTGCATTCATGTTGCATATCATGACATGGTGTTGATTCAAGAACAGTTCATTAAAAGGCTTTCAAAATAGAAAAAGTCTGCTTTGCCAGAAACGATAATATTACAGTATCAAGTTAGGCCGAGCGAAGACCAATCGCGAAAGAAGACGGTACGATAGTAAGGCACGTGCGACGCAGAAGATTCAGTCAGGGCCGCAGAACCCCAATTTTAAATCTTCACATTTGACCATTTTTTATAAAAAAAAAATCTCAGATTTTAATTTAACTCATTTAAAAAAAGAAAAAATTTGAAAATATTATTATTTTGCTTTGAAACTTCTTCCCTCATAAAACTTTCAGAATAATAATAATAACAAAAAGAAACCTAAAAGTTTCATTTTTTAAGTAAGATAAAACTTTTTGATAATAAAAAGGGGGAATTTTTAAACCAAATGATCCTTGAAAATTTTAATTTAAACCCCAAAAAGTTTTAAAGTACTCCCCTAGGATCGATAGAATCCATCCTTGTTTAGACGTACCCAGATCTACAAAAGAAAATATATTGTCTGATGTCCTTTTCAGAAGCCACAAAAATAAAGATCACGACGTCACGAGTCCATAGAATAGAATAAGAGGAGAAGACAGAGTCATCCATCATCCTGAAGACGACGTCGAGACGTGGAGCACAAGTTTTGCTTCCCGAAGTCAAGGTCTCCAGAATAAATTCAACTATTGCCTGTAATTCATTATTAATTTCTTTCAAACATACATTTTCTCTATTGAAAGTTTTTCAAAGACTGTTCGAGAATCAACATCGCATTTGCATGCATTCTTGCATTTATAGGGTATTGATTCCCGAAGTGGTTCCTCAAAATTCAGAAATCGTTCATAATTGGCAAATGGACGTCTGGTCAGATATTAGAGGGCACAGATCCAGGGTTTTGTCCGAGAACAAGATCAGAGACAATAGCAGAGGCACCATCTGAAGACTTCAGGTCAGACACGGTAAGGAGACACGGTATTGGTAATGAGTAAAGTAAAGTACAAGAGTTGAAAGAAGCAGAGGGAAGACGTGATGAATCAGATGAATACTTCGACGAAAGGTAAGCGATCCATCAGACCGAAAGAAGAACCGATTAAGGATCGGAATAGAGAGCGAGATAGTCAGAATTCTACCTCTAAGTTAGCCAAATACGACAATTTGAACCTTTTTTGTGATCTGCATCAATAAACAGGCGGAAGATATGCTTGAGTCGGGCTTTCAAAAAAATAGAGCTCGGTCCAGAAGAAACTTGAGAAGCAAGTAATGAAAAGAAGTATATCTCGATTCCTGTGAGGTACACCGAACTACTCCTAATGTTCATCGACAAGAGCCTTATTACCTCAGTAAAGTCTCTAGCAAAGAGATCGTCTTGTCCGAGAGATTACGACACACGTGCTAGAGGCAATTACCGTTTAGGAAGTTTGGGTCAGGGTATTGAGGATTGTGGGGCCCTAAGGAATGAGTTCAAGATCTTATCGCGATGAGGATTTTAGGTTTCGAAGACGGAGTTCCCCAATTCTATAGTGAGCTAACGATCACCCGAGGGGCAAAGTTAAGGAGGAATCGATATCCAGGACAAAGTTCGAGTAATACCGAAGTGGGTCACTCAAGCGAGTTAAATTTGAAGATCAGAGATAGGGGCATCCCAGGAGAGGGATATTATTTCGAGTTCAGCCAGCTTAGATGAGAGAGATAACTTGGATAAAATTGAATTTGCAAAATGATCATCAGAAGCTTTCCTAAGTGTTTAAGAATATCAGATTGGGTCACCTTTAATGAATAGATGAACAGTGTCGTCCAGTTGAAAGACGACTCAGAATATTGAAAGAAGAGAAACTAGTCAAGCAAGAATCAAGTCAGGATGTTATCAGTTGGAAAGGGCAACTTCCAAGCTACGAAAGACTAAGCAGGGGATAGATGAAGACCCGAAGATCGATATTACTCGAGCAGGTAAGGCGGCTCAACAAGGTGGCATGCTTTGTCAGAACGTGGATCAAGTGTTGGACTACAGAGGCAAGCTGACCGGACTACTAGATGAAGTTAAGAAAGTAGGCACTGAAGCTTATCAGTAACTGTGAATATCTAATATCTGATATAATGAAACCTTTTGTCCTCAATGAACGTCGTTCTATGAGGATCACTTTTGGAATCAATACCTTACTGCATTCATATTTATATTTTAGGATTGCATTCCATTGCATTACATTGTACAATCATGACATATTTTACATAACATTATCACTACCTTGCATAAAATTTTTGGGGGTAATCCAAAGAACAATCGTGAATAAAAGAATTGAACACACTCAAAAATCAAGATTCGAGCAATTAGAATATGGACTCGAGAGAAAAAGAGAGAAAAAAAAAGTTTGATGCCTTTAATGCAAGAAAACTCTGTTTGAACCCCGGTTTGGTCGTTCCTCCGGATTCCAAAGATTTCCAGATTTGCGCATAATAAAGGAAAAAAGATGCCCCAAGGTTTGCGTGGCCATATTCTACAAAAAGATGGAGGGCTGAATTGAAAAATTGCCAATCCACTACTTCCCCGACAGTCTAGCAGGACCTACCCTGATATGATATGCTTTGGACCTAGCACTAAGTCGTCGGTATCTCTAGGGTACGAAGATGAAACCTGATGAAAGCTTCAAGGAATGTGCTTTGAGGTGTCTGTGTTTAGAGACCCAGGTGCAACCTCCCGTAGATGAAGAGGAAATTGACTTCTATGCCACCTTTCATATTTCTTCTTTAATAAGATGCTCGAGAAAATGAAAGCCAGCTTTGAGGACTTCATGACAGTCGGAGAGAGAATCGAACATGCACTCCGGGACCTAAGTTTAAAGACCAGACCTGTCTAGGAGCAGAAGGAAACATAGAGATAAATGGGTACCACTTTCAAAATATTGAGGCGCTGGGGCATGACACTAAGAAATTTGTGGTCGTTAATAGAAAAAATTAAGAAGCTGGTTGACGAGGGAGTCATGACGAGAGAGTTGATCCAGCGGTGGAAAAACAAGAGAAGAGGCAAGCCTACACTACATTGGAAGGGGCAGAATGAGTTAGTGCCCTGGAGATAATCCAAAGGTCCCTACGGTTTTCTCATCATTTCACAAAGAAATTCTCAACAAAAAAGAATCATTGTTTATTAGAATTAAAAATCACATTTCCATTTAGAAAAGTATTTTTACATTCTTGATTATTTAAACATTTCATTTTTATGGGGTAGTTTCCCATATGCATATACACACATTTTTGAATGGACATATGTATATATCATTTCTATACCAGGTCCTCGAATTTTGAATGCAACAGTACATTTGCTTCAGATCCAAAGATCAACTCTAACTTGCATATATTTAGAAGAGGTTAAATGTTGTGGTGATACTGTAAATGTGAGTATCTGCTAGTTTACTTAGGCCAACAGAGGAACAAAAGCGAGTGTTTAGACAATCGGCAGTTCCCATTTTAAGATTTATCTTCTCAGGCACTTGTCGTTTTAGATCCTTGAAACAAAAGTTGACCATAAACCTCTGCCCCCTGAAGGCATTCTCAGGACATCTGTGAATTTGACAACGAATGATATTCTTTTACTTTACCAGAAGACAGAGATGAGTCTAGACAGATTGGATACGAAGATAAGAAAATCATCAGAAGAAAGTGGTTGAAAACATGGATATGTCCAAATGAAAAACGAAAAAAGAAGATAAATGGTAATCAGAAGGCCGAAGCAATCCAGATCGAGTAAATATCAGAAGAGCTGCAGAGAGGCAATTAACTCCGAGCGGAAGATCGCATCAACCATTATAGATCCGTGTTGATTCAAGGATACATTCATAGACTCGAATAAGAAGAAAGAGATTCAATGCTAAAAACCCAGAATGAACAGTCTAAAAAAGAGAGAAAAGAAAAAAAGAAAAGAAAAAAGAAGAAAAAGAGAGAAAAAAAGAAAAAAAAGAAAAATACAGTCTATGCTTCACACACAGATCAAACAATACAAGAACGAAACTTCAACTATGTGCAAGAGACACAAGGAATCCACATTTCAAGTAAATATCAGTTTTGAAAATTAGTATAGAAGCTCGAATTGAAGCCAAGTCAAGACAAGTCGGCCCGAAGATTGCCAATTTTGAAAAAGGAAATGACCTCTAGGGTGAAAACCCAAAAATGGGCAGTCTAGAGTGATCCTGAAAATGAAGAAAAAGAGTAGTTTGCCTGAGCATGTTGGCATCAATATTCAGCCAAAATACATTGATCCGAAGGTACAAAAGAAGGAAGTGACCTCTAGGGTGAAAACCCAAAAATGGGCAGTCTAGAGCGATCCAAGAGAAAAAGTGAAAAAGAAGAAAAGAAAAAAGAGAAAAGAAAAAAAGAAAGAATAATATTTCATCTGGGCGTGCCAATCACAAGAATTCCCAGAAATGTATTCATAGTCCTTCATTCAAGAAATCTCAGTTTCGAGGAGTTTTGGAGGATCAAACATTATTGAATAAAAAACGAACATCAGTATATAGCCAGAATGCAAGGAACCTACAGTAAAAAGAAAGAAAATGAACTCTAGGGTGAAAACCCAAAAATGGACAGTCTAGAGTGATCCAAAAAAGGGAAGGAATAATGGGCATATCCAAGTTACACAAGTACAGAAATACTGTTTCACTTAACCATAAACCAAAGGCCTACATTACATGCCCCAAAGACCATTCTGGTCATCCATAGATATCCAAGTTGAATGAGAATGTCTTCAGATTTCATTCCGCCTATAAGGGTTAACTTTGCTTCAAGGAACGTCAAACTTCAAAGTGCTTGATCGACACCCAAATGAGGGAAGGATGGGGCATGGTGAGATAGTGAGATTAAGAGTGCCACCTTAAACGGGGTAGAAACTAGGTAGGGTTGTTTCTCTCAAAAGCCTATTAGACCAGAAGAAACTATACATTGGCATATATCTCCACAATGGTCAAGATCTTCTAAATATGTGCTTCATTAGAGTTGATCTCTGGCAACTTGAAGCAGATGCGCTATGGTGTTTGATATTTCAGGGGCAAACATGTTTTAAAAGGTTTGACATTTTCTCCCAAAGTTCTGATGTTTACCATTTCCCCCAAACATTAGTTTTTAAAAATGTTTGGCAATACACTTCGAATTTTGTTTACCATTCTCCAAGCATTATTTTATAAAAAATGTTTGGTCCTTGGAAAAAGAAGAAGAAAAGAAAAAGATGTTTACCATTTGTTCCAAACAATGTTTTCAAAATGTTTGGTATCCCGTCCAAGTTGTGATTTTCAAAATGACTATTATCTTTTCAAACAATCATTATTTTTTGAAATATACACAAGTAAATTGCCTTTTGCATTACTTTAAAAATGAATGATGATGAGATTTAAAGCATATGGACCGAAAGTTAGTTCCTGTCGAAATACTATGAGAAGCTTAAGGATGAGCTCATGGGATGAAAGCATTTTGGCTCACCCTGGTGACTAGAAATAGATCAAGGCTCTGTATGATGGGCCAGAAAATTTAAAGCAGTGGAGCCCGTGGTTGAATAGGGCCACGCCAAGCGAAGAAGATGACAAGGGTTCTTATAAGAATAATATAAGAACCAGAAGATCATTTATGAAGACGAGTGATAACCCTGAAGACAAGAAAGCCTTCCGCACAAAAGGTTTAAAAGCAGGTTCAAGTGAGGATTTAAGAGCATACAGTGAAGCAGTAAATAGATGAAGAAATCTGAGGAATGACCTTTCAGGGGTAAGACTTTAGAACAAAAAGGCTAAAAGAAAAAGAAAGAAAGAAAGAGAAAAAGTGAAAAAAGAAAAGAAAAGGAAAAAAGAAGAAAAGAAAAAGAAATGAGAAGAGAAAAAAGAAAAAGAAAAGAAAGAAACCATTACATTGCATGCATCATATAGATAGGGGCTTGTCAATTTTTGCTTATTTTGGATAGGTACCTGAAGAATTATCAAAGAACATTAAGAAGTGGATTTCATTGAAAAGTTTTGGCGGCCATTTTCGGCGTGAGTCCCTAAATTTGAAGAAGTTTTGGTAGCCATTTTCGGCGTGAGTCCCTAAATTTGAAGAAGTTTTGGCGGCCATTTTCGGCGTGAGTCCCTAAAATTTGAAGAAGTATTGGCAGCCATTTTCGGCGTGAGTCCCTAAATTCGAAGAAGTTTTGGCGGCCATTTTCGGCGCGAGTCCTTAAATTTGAAGAAGTTTTGGCAGCCATTTTCGGCGTGAGTCCCTAAATTTGAAGAAGTTTTGGCGGCCATTTTCGGCGTAAGTCCCTAAATTTGAAGAAGTTTTGGCGGCCATTTTCGGCGTGAGTCCCTAAAATTGAAGAAAGTTTTGGCAGCCACCTTCGGCGTGAGTCCCTAAAATTTGAAGAAAGTTTGGCAGCCACCTTCGGCGTGAGTCCTTAAAATTTGAAGAAAGTTTGGCGGCCATCTTCGGCGTGAGTCCCTAAACTTGAAGAAGTTTTGGCGGCCATCTTCGGCGTGAGTCCCTAAAATTTGAAGAAAGTTTGGCGGCCATCTTCGGCGTGAGTCCCTAAACTTGAAGAAGTTTTGGCGGCCATCTTCGGCGTGAGTCCCTAAAATTTGAAGAAAGTTTGGCAGCCACCTTCGGCATGAGTCCCCAAATTTAAAGAAAGTTTGGTAGCCATTTTCGGTGTGAATCCCCGAATCTGAAGAGACATCGGTAGCCATCGTGGTGTGAATCCCAAATTCGAATATAAAGGTTCTATATAGAAATGGCCTATATTTTCAAGCTCCCGTAGCAAGAGGTTCTATGTAGGAAGAATCTGCCGCTCTGAGGCTTCAGGAGCTGAAAGTTTTATATAGGAAGGGCTTGCAGCTCCAGGGTGAAGACTAGCAGTTCTATATAGGAAGAAGTTCACCCATGACACACAAGGTTATATAGGAAAACCTATTGTGTTGAAAGCGAAGAGTCTTATATAGGAAGGGCTCCGAGCTTCACTGTCTTAGAGTAAAAGATTCTATTTAGGAAGAATCCATAGCTCCAAGATTTCAGAAGCTGAAAGTTTTATATAGGAAGGACTTACAGCTCCAGGGTGAAGACTAGCAGTTATATATAGGAAGAACTCCCAGCCGACGGAATTCACCCATGATACACAAGGTTTTATATAGGGAAAACCTGTTGTGTTGAAAGCGAAGAGTCCTATATAGGAAGGGCTCCGAGCTTTACTGTCTTAGAGTGAAAGGTTCTATATAGGAAGAACCTGTAGCTCTGAGATTTCAGATGCTAAAAGTTCTATATAGGAAGGACTGACGGCTCCAGGGTTTGAAGACTAGTAGTTCTATACGGGAGGACTCCTAGTCGGAAGAATCCATTAGCGACGCAGAAGGTTTTAAATAGGAGAAACCAGCATTGAAGGCGAAGAGTTCTATATAGGAAGGACTCCAAGCTGCACCGTCTCAGAATGAAAGGTTCTATATAGGAGGGACTCATAACTCGAGGCTTCAGAGTGAAGGGTTCTATGTAGAAAGAGCCTCTAACTCCAAGATCGGAAGGTGACGAAGCTCTATATAGGAAGAACTTACGAGCCTGAAGATTCAGCTAAGGAAGAGCGGATAGTTCCAGAAGAACACGTGATTCCAAAGCCAAAGACGAGAAAGTAGGTAAAAAATGAGTGCTTTTGATCTTTGCTTTCTCCTCGTTTAACAAGAACAAGCATAGAGGGGCAACTGTAATCACTCATTTTTTATCAGGTTTTAGTGTTATTAGTATTATTTTAATAATAATATTATTAATATAAAATTAATGATTAATAAAAAATAATAATAATAATAAATATAATCATAAAAAAAGGAAAAATGCGTGGAGCAACATGCTCCACGTCACCCCCAAATACCCCACCCCTTTGTGATTTTGCCTATAAATAGGCAATGGCAATTGCAGCAAGCAGAGGAGAAATCGGTAGGGGCAGGCCAAAGGAGCTTAGGCTCCCGGCTAGTCCAGGACCGGGGCAGTGTCCTCGGTCCTAACTGGTTCGATCGGGGTCTTATTTTGGATCCAATCTAGTTAGTTTTTTGGAGAGGTCGTGGTAGATCTCGGTGGGGTTTAGTCGGGGTTCGTCATTCGAGCTCCTAGTTAGGTATATTTTCTTCCCTTTTTATTAGTGTTGTAATTTTTATAATTTAATGAAGTATTAGTTATTTTAAAATTGTAGTCTTATTTTTAGTTTGTATATTTATGTTTTAGATTAGTATTTAATATGTTTTAAATTTGTGTTTTATATTAATATTTTAGTTATGTTAAATTTGTTTTTTATGTGTTAGATTAATATTTATGAATGTTAGTATTTTATTTATGTTAGATTTATTTTTATAAGTTAGATTAATATTTATGTATGTATGTCTTAGATTAGTATTTGTTTATGTTTTAAATTTATGTTTTAGATTAATATTTTGTTTATGTTAGATTTGTTTTTATTTATGAGTTAGATTAATATTTATGTATGTATGTTTTAGATTAGTAATTTATTTATGTTAGATTAGTATTCTATTATGTTAATATTTATTTGTATTGTATTTAAATTATTTGCCATGTTTTATATTTTGCTCACTAAGTTTGCATAATGGAATATATAATGTCAATGCGGTGCCCTTTTATCCGAGTGTAAACGGGGCCAGTATCAGGCGTAGTGATAGTGGTTGGGCGTTTACTCTCGGATAACGAGGCCTTTAAAATTTATTCGCAATTATAACCGAATTTTAAATTAATCGTCACTTTAATCCGGAAAATCTAATATTAATAAAGCGGTAATTATTAAAGTACCAATTTTGGGCGGTGTGGGGGTGTTAATCCTTCCCCATCCGTAACCGACTCCCGAACCCAATAGTTTTCAAATCTCTGGTTTTTTATGGTGTCCGGCCTACCTAAGTGGCCTGTGGCGACTCAATTTTTAAATAAAATGCGGTTTTTCTAAAAAACCCCACGGAATCCGAAAAGTCACAAACACCTCGAAAAAACCACGTTTTTAGCGAAAACAGACATCGCTACAAATATAAGTTGCATATGTTACTTGACATGCCTTTAATTGGATTAATTGCTTAAGACTAGTTGAATATCCAATGTTGAATTTTTGCCACTGCACTTAATTGAAATAACCTTTAATTTTAGGATTGCATGAAAAGAACTTAGAATTTTACTATGACGCTGATTTTTTTTACACAATTGTGGCTTGTTGATTGAAAGAAACTTAGTGAACTTAGGTTGCTTAGAATTTGGGTAAATTTAAAATTGAAAATTAAAAGTTAATTTCTTGCTAGAGGTGCCTGAAACTGGCTCTAGTAGTTAATGCACATTAAAGAATCGCTAGAGGTGCCCAAAATTGGCTCTAGTCGACTAAAATAAAATGAGAAATTGCTTACTTTGCTAGAGGTGCCCGAAATTGGCCATAGTGAAAATAAAAATAAGTGCCCCGGTAATTAAATTGATAAAAGCTTATTGTTCACATAGAATCTTGAAAATCAACTTGTACACAACTACGAACACACATTGTCACAAGCATTATAGTTCGATTCCGGGTAATTTTTGTGCTATTCGAAAAATTAAAAGGTGATCATACTTTGTGCCACGTTTCCGAGGTTTGAATTCAAGTTTGAATCATGTCTTTGATGATTAAAGTCTTGGAAGGTAATTGTTAGTATGCATTGCTTGAGGACAAACAATAGTTCGAGTTTGGGGGTGTAATAAGTGTTCAAAAGTACTATTTTTATTACCCTTTTTACTCATATTATTGTTAGACTTAAGCTCATATTAGTTGCATAATTAGCCATTCATGCATTAATTCATGTTTCTTTCCACCGTTGAGCTTGATTACATAACTTGGTAATTTTTGCGGAAAAAGATGCTACTTTGGTGTGTTTTTGTGTGTGTGCAGAATCACTTGCCTAAACAAGGCTAGAACCAGTTGCCAGGGCAGTGCATGAAGGAGATGCCGAGCTAGTTGCCAGGGCAATGCATGAAGGAGACGCCAAGCCAGTTGCCAGGGCAATTGTCGACAAAGAATAAGGTGATATAGTAGTCGAAATTGATGACTAGACAAGCCCAAGATGACGTGGAGCAAAGCTAAATCGCAAAGGAGTTTGATTTCCATGAAGAGGTTAAAGAAGAATTAAATTTCAAGAAAATAGGAGAAGTTCTAGAAGGAATATAATTATAATAAAGAATTATATTCTTTAAAGATAATTTAATTCCAACTTAACTTCCTCTTCAAAGAAGGACTTTGACCTAGCCCTATAAATAGATCAACAAGCCGTCAACTCCAAGAGAAAAAATGAGAGAATTTTCGACAAGCATCAAGGGCAAGGAGGATTTCGACAAGCTTCATCCTTCATCTTTTTCTTTCTTGTTTAATTAGGTTCATGCTAGGGATTCTTTATCTTGTGTTTCTTTGGAACCTAGCCATGAACTAAATCTATTTGGATAAGGTTATTGTGTCTTGTGGTTGTGAGAAACTATTGGATTTTGTTTAGGTAATAAGAGTTTGCACATTTCTATTCAAGGTTTATTCATTCTTGGTTCTTATTCTTGTTTGCGAGTGAATTGGGAGAGGATCTCGTAACTTCATCTATTTATCTAATATCGGGAGAGTTAGATTCAAGAAACGAATGAATATGATCTTTATTCAATCTATTGATGGTGAAGATTAATCCGGCTTAGAAATAAGTTAAGGATTTCTACGGCTAAGAGGAGCGCAAGATTGGTTGTTGTTCACCCTTGATTCACGCAGGGATGTATTATCAAGGCATGCACAAGTAGCTAGAGTTTCGACTTAGGGATAAGAAGAAACCATTGAGGAACGCTCTGCCGAACCTTGAAGTTGCTGCCCAGACGCCCAAGTAGTTGCCCAGCTAGTCGCCCAGGCAACCATCGATTAGTTGCCAAGGCAACCCCGCTGTGCAAGTTGCCACGACAACTGAGTTGTCCTTGCACTCTTTTACCAAGACGATCCAATCGGCTATCACTCCACAACCCACGATAACCTGGCATATTCTCTCTTATTTGATTTCGTCTACTCTTTTAGTTTATTGCTCTTAGTTTACTCGTTAATTAGAACTCCTGTTATCAATTGTGTTTTTACTTTTACAGTGCGATAACTAAAGCAAAGTGGGCCAAACCAATCCCTGTGGAGACGATACTCGATACTCGTATCACTTTATTACTTGCGACGTGTATACTTGCACAATTGCATAGCACTTATTACGCGCAACAGTTCGCACCCCCCATCACGCTCGAAATTGGTACCTAAAGGTTCGTATTTTATTTAACAAGAACAATTTAAATTTTATTTAATTTAATAATTAACCCAAAAATGCATGAATGCATGAGCATGTGATTCGAAAGTAAAAACCTCGCAATCTACGGTACCCAAAGAAGATGACGCTTGAAGACCCAGGACTACACTCCCAATAGGATATCAAAATTTTGAGAACTAAATCTAAATGCAACAAATATATACATCAACAACAAGGACTAAATAAACGGCGGTTTAAGGAGAATACTTCCCTATTTATGGAAATCAAGAAAGATGACTCCTGAATAACTCGAGATATCACTTTCTAACCATCTCGCAAAATAATTTGAAATATCCCCTAAGTATCAAGTCAAATATTCATGATGAAGATGATATGCACATACTAATATAATGATAATGATACAAATCATAATAATATGAAAATAGTGCAAACATATGTATATTATGCATAAAAAGAAAACGATAAATAATAATAATAATAATAATAATAATAATAAGAAGAAGAAGAAGAAGAAAACGAAGAAGAAGTCAACAAAAACAAGTCATACATACAAACAAAACACCAAACAAAATTTTTTTCTTCACGTAAAATCCCGGGCACTGGCGTCTCTATCGTCGCTGCACCTTGTCGCTAGCATCACTGCTAGGTTGTCGTTGATGGTCGCCATTCGACTTCAAGTCTTACCAGCAACCTCTCCTCATCATTCTAAGCATGGATTCGAGGTCTATTTCACTGGATTCCACTTCGGATACCATGGATAAAGGCAAAAACGTTTCAATTTCTCCCCTGGGATTTTCAGCGGTTAGAACAACCACCAATACCGTTGGGATTGTTGGGTTACTACTTTGAACGCCTGGAATCGCCAAGTCCGGTGGTAGATGATCCTCTTTATGATTTTTGTGTTTTTCATCTTGTTGTTTTTTCTATATTGGTGGCTTGTTGGTTCGGTTTAACTGATATGTTGAGGGGAATGGTTGCCGAGTAAGATGGGTGTCGTTTAGGGTGTTGGTGAATGGGTGATGAAAAGTGGTCAAAAATGATGATAGGTGATGGTTTAGGGGCTGGTTTTATTGGGTTCAAAGATAAATCAGGATTGAATCCCCTGTTTGTGAAATGGTGACAACAAGTGGTGAGTTTACGTGGTTTTTTTGGAATGTGATAGTGCCTACAAATACCTACTGCCACGTGTCAAAGCCACACAGCCCACGACAAACAAATGAGGTCGTTGCGTATGTCGGCGCATACCCTCCAGCGAATACATAACAACGCATGAGACCATCCACAATCTATCTAGCATCCTTCGTGTCACATGGCAAACAAGTAAACCGCAAACAACATCGCATCCAGTGATCATGTGACGATGCACGTGATCGTTGTGGATAACAATGTAAACCTAGGATGTCACATCATAGCTATTCTAATCAACACGCCACGACTACTTGGTCATGACACTTGTCCTAGCAGTGTAAAAGGACATGCAATAAGAAAAATGGGAGAACTACGACCAGAGAGGCCATTGTCCACAAAACAAGAGCAATATATGAGCTCTAACTTGGAACAACCATCTCGACCACCGTTGGGTCAATGCTTCCGACTCTTGTTCACTTTGGCAATCAACAATTGGTGCGGCGAGTGTGGACCGAACGCGTGACCTTTAGATTCATCGGTAACCCGAAAATCTTTAAGGATAGGAAAAGATGACCAAAAGCACATGGAGGAAAAAATAGTAGAAGAGGACACCTTGGCAACTCCACCGACGACAGTGACCGGCGAGGATGATGTTTTGATAGAGCAACCAATGGCAGCTTCCACGAAATAGCTACGATGGAGAGTAGCCTCGAAAGTTGGAAGAGGATTATGAAGATTCAGAGGATATGGACTATAGTCTCACAGAGAATGGCAAACAGCAAGCATTAAAGGCAAAGATGGAGCAGTTAGAGAAGAATTTTTAGAACATACAGAGCCTTCGACATGATGATCCTTCTTAGAACCCCTGAAGGTACAAAAATGAGCCCTTATCTGAAGATATACTAGAACATCATTTATCCACGTCTTTCAAGGTTCCAAAGCTAATGTACAACAGAAGAGGCAACCCTTAAGATCACCTATCACACTTTTTAAACCACATGGATTTATTTGGTGCTTCTGACCAGGTTAAATGTCGAACATTCTCAATGACCCTTAAGGACTCAACTTAAGCCTGGTATCTCCATCTTCTAGCGAACTCAATTTCTAATTTTGATCAACTGGCAGAGCTATTCATGAGCCGCTTTTTAGCGAACAAGGTATTGAAAAAGTCGTAAGCGTACCTTATGTCAGTCATCCAGAAGCCAGGAAAATCTTTGCATGAATTTGTCCAACGATTTCACGCCGCAACAATGTAGACCAAAGAAGCCTCCAATGAGTTTGTTATTTCCACTTTCATCAACGGAACCTCCCACCAGCATCTAAAATATAATTTGCTAGATTGACCACCGGTAACGTTATCAAAGTTATATGAGAAAGCTCAGCCATACACTAAAAACGAAAAGGCAAACAACATGAGGGCCATGGCACAATGTTTGCAGCATGAGAGCTAGAAGTAAGAAGATTGCAGCCCCAGACGCGGCAGACCCCCTATTCATCAAGGAATTGGTAGAGGAGGCCAACAGTTCTACCTCAGACAACAATATGTTCAGAACAACGGCCAATTGTAGCGGTATACGCATGAAGGCCAGTAGCGTGAGATGGCCTAAGAAAGGTTGCCCACATATAGAACCTATCATGAGTTAACAGAGTTTCCTTCGTAAATACTGTACCAGATTGAACACACAAAAATCTTAAGACCACCATTGTCGATCAAAGAAGCCAACATAGGGAGCATTTCGAACGAAGATACGAGTTTCACAAAGCTCAGGGCCACTCTACAGATGATTAAGTACATTTGAAGAACGCGGTTGAATCTGCAGTGAGAAGGGGACAATTGGATAGATTTTTAGTTTCTTGTTATAAACAAGTCGATGATAATGGAGAGGCTCGGCCCGGACCACAGGACAACAGAAGAAACAACTAGGATAATAGGGGTACTATACATATGATAATCGGAGTAGACGAAAAGTGGAACCAATCAAGCTCCAAGCGCAAGGCACATATGCAGGGAATAATTTCAGTTTCAGTAGAATAATGAAAAAAAAACAAAAAATAGAGATTTGTGGCGAGTCTTATTCTCAGAGAAAGAATATGACAATATTATCAATGAAAAAGGCAATAAACCTATCGTCGTTACAACAAGGATAGCAGGATTTACTGTAAAGAGAATTCTGGTAGACACGGGTAGTGCTGTAGAAGTATTGAGCTGGAACATATTTAGCCAAATGGGAATTTTGAATCGGAATAAAGTCGACCAGCCCAGTGTGTGGGTTTAACAACCAACCCATTGAAGTATAGGGCTCTATCTGACTCCCCATAACTTTGGGAGATGGTGATAATGAAGTCACACATATGGCCAATTTTCTAGTTATTAACAATCCGTATGTGTTCAAAGCTATTTTGGAGATACCCTTGATGAGAAAAGCTAGAATAAAGGCAGCCTTTTTTTGCCTACAAGCTAATTTCCCCACACCCTCAGGGGAAGGCTTTATATAGGCTGATCAGAAGACAGTAAGGCAATGCCGCATACTTTTACTTCAATTAGCAGAGAAATAGAGGGATCACAATCATGTTAGTAAAGAGGCTTTATCTTAGCAGGAAAGACCCGTAGTTAACGTCTTAAGCAAAACCGTGATGACCCTCATTAGCCTAAACTACAGAGATGGACTGAACAACCAGAATAGAAGAGCATAAGCAAAGTTACTTTGAGACAATGGAGCAAGTAAAGAACCTTGAGGATTTGAGGATTCTTAGACCTTGCAATACATGATGCTTCCCTCAAGGTCCATTTCTCTACCTCCTACTTTTGTTTTCCCTTTTTGTTTTCTATAGTCCTTCATGTTTTGTACATAGAAAACTCAAGAAAATGTAGGTTTGTAACAAGTTTATCATCTATGAGGAACTACCATTGTAAGTCCATTATCACTACCCCTGTTTTGTACATTCCCCCTTATATAACAATAATTTACGGGCTCTCTCAGAGTAGTTAATCACTTCTTGACACAACAATTGAGAAATTGTCTTTCCCATTAAAATACTCAGTATGATTGATTGAGTCACCCTATTCTTAAGCAAGCAAGCAGAAACAAACAAGGGATCATCTGAGCATCCACTACTTTCAAGAAGTGCACATAAAGGAATCAGCTCAACGATCGCTGCTTCCTAAGCAAGCGAGCAAAAAAACAAGGGATTATCTGAGCGTCTGCCATTTCCAAGAAGTGCGCATAAAGGAATCAGCTCAATATTCACTGCTTCCTAAGCAAGCGAGCAGAAACAAACAAGGGATCATCTGAGCATCCACCACTTACAAGAAGTACGCATAAAGGAATCAGCTCAACGATCATTGCTTCCTAAGCAAGCGAGCAGAAACAAATAAAGGATCGTCTGAGCGTTCGCCACTTCCAAGAAGTTCGCATAAAAGAATCAGCTCAATGATCGCCTCTTACTAAAAAAGCGAGTAGAAATAAACAAAGGATCTTCTGAGCATCTTTCACTTCCAAGAAGTGTGCACAAAGGAATCAACTCAATGGTCATCGCTTCTAAAGCAAGCGAGCATGCAACAAGAAGTAGTTTGTCACTTATGTATAGTACAAGTTCCCAATATTGGAAGCATGAGCACACTACAAAATTCCTTATATTACCATTCAAGTCGGTCTACCACAAATCTAATTGTGAGTATATTTAAAGGAGGGACCAAATAAAATCAAGTCTCTCCACATATATTGCTTATTCAAAAATAGCAAGATTAAAATTAGTAACCCGTGAAAATTGTCAACGATAAAAACTTCCTATCGTGTAAAAAGAAAAATGCAATTACAAACCTCATACAAAGAATTACACCAAAAATAAAAAAAAGAGAGACAATACGTTTGATTATCCGAACTAGGTAGTTGGGATCGTAATCGCATTCATGGACATTACGTACAATATTTATGGATATAACTAATACTTTTGTCAAATATTCTTATTATGTTTTGGATTAGATAATCGCAAAGGTATGTCAAATGGCATTTTATAGCAAATTTAAGGCATCAACCAAGTCTACCGCTTATAAGTCATAAGTATTTTGATCCCTTGAGCCTACAGGTTGTTGTGTTAAAGAAATAGAAAAAAGAATCTACCGAAAATAAGGCTACAGAAAATGTTGACAGTGAAATTAAACTAAGTGAGGCATGAGCTATGTAGGTCATTTTAACACCTCTTTCAGTGGCTATTTCCATTTGTTGCTCTCGATGTTAGAAGTTAAACTAAATTTTTATTTGTGGATTGTAAAATTTGAGTAACTTTCAAATGATTAGTATGACTTTTCTATGCATTCGATAAAAATGAAAACTCTCCTACAGCTTCAGGTAGCGACATAAGATAAATGCTCCAAGTAACGATTACAGACCTATACCGCTCTGAGTAGCGACGTAAGACAAATGCTATAACTAGCGATCAAAGGCTTACTAAAATCCACTCTGCCAAAATGTTAGCACGAGAATTAAAAAACCACACAACTAAAATGGTAGCACATGAGTCAAAAGGAACTCTACGGGACAATGAAAAATCCGCTATAAAGGGTATACTGATACAAGGTCATGAAAGCGCCTGCTACTCTGAACAAGTACGCAAAAAGGAATCACCTTAGAGATCGCTACCCCCAGCAAATATGCCAAGACTTACAATGAAAGATTACCTTACCTGGGGGAAAGGATTCACATATCTGAAAGATGAATATACAAGTATGCATGAAAGCATAGTTCCCTACATATATGTTTCATAAGTTTGTGATATCAAAAAGCTATCTTTATGTTTCAACACTTTCAAAGTAAAAATGTTTTAAGAGTTCGCACAAAGTTAAATAATGATAAACAATAATAGTCATTCATATTAGAAAATATAAGGATCGCTAGCCACTTCCAAGCAAGTGTGCATAATAAAGCGATCGATCACCAAGATAAGGTTTGCTAGCCACTCCCAAGAAAGTGTGCAAGCGTCCTTCACCCCCAAGTGAAAAAACAAAACAAAAAAATATCTCATTACGATAAACAGATAAAATCACTCCATATATTTATATAGAAGATATCTTTTATTCGCTCCAAGCCAGCGATACGGAAAATACATATACAAAAATACATATTTTCTTACCAATGTTTCATCTCCAAACTCATGAATCTAAAATTTACCAAACAATCAACAATATGAGGGCAAGCATATATGTAATCTTCTTTGAGAGAATGATGACATTTGTAAATATGAATATGCGAACACAGAAGAAAATAGGGAGCAAATTAGTGAATGAATTAACGAACGAGCTAGCGAATAAGTTAGCAATACCGCTACAGGTTAGCGAATAAATATAAAAATTTGTTGGCAACCCCACTTCCAAAGTAAACGCGTGAATTGAAAAATGAATATTATCAATCTCGCTTCAAAGTAAGCGCGTGAATCAAAGATAAAGGTTTGCTAGCAACTTACGTAGTAAGTGCACATAGTAAAGCGACTAGAAAAGATTAGGTTCGCAAGCCACTTCCAAGTGCGCGATAAAAATATGCGAGCAATTCTATAGCAATCAAAATTATCTCACTCGAGGGGCAAGAATCCTCCCAGCTTAAGATAATTACATAATCCACTCTGAAAGAGATATGTCATTCCATGAGAAATGATATAAAAACAACAATGTAAATCCCAAAAATTATAACTCATCCCAAAAGCAAGAATAACTATGTTTGCACATGGGAAGTAAAAGTTCACTCAAACGAAATCAAGGTATACGCACACAAATTAATATAAACCAAGCTCCATAACACTCAAAACACTCATAAAGCAAACTTTCTTACATGAACAAAAACAAAAATACTACAATCATCAATTATACAAGGGGAATAGACAAACTACTTGAGAATCCTCCTAACAAGCTCAATCTGGAGAGGCCCATCAAACTCTCCAAGGTGAAAAGCGGGCTTCTTAATGTAGTAGGAAAAGTACATGGAGATGAAAAACGCCTCTCCCATTTTCAACTTCAAAAACTTATACTCTGTATCAAGAGAAAAATGGTCAAATTCCAACGCGAATCAACCGCCTCAACAATCTGCCCCTTTCTCACCTGCCTCCTCTTAATGTAGCAAAAACACCAACAGACAATAGTATTCGGAGAACCTTGCACCCAAGATCTTCCAAATACATTATCTGTTGGCAATTCTTACTATATATGGCTAATCATAGCCTTCCAAATACTATTGTCTACCAATGCAAATAATCCAAACAACAAAACTACCACTCTCTTGGGATCTATGAAATGCGGTTTCTACATACCATTCTTCTCCACAAACACATTTTCCTTTCCTCTTCTCAAAACGGAATAAGCAAAATTGTGAAAAGAAAACTGCATAAAAGGAGAGTAAACCACTCATAAATTAGGTTATGAAGATACATGCCCATATGACCCCCATTTATAGCAACCAATGGGAATACCAAGCGACGTTTCACACTCCTATCTAGAGGGCCACCGATACGAACATTTAATTCCCAGACCCCAAAATCTTGAGTAAATAACTAAAATCACGCAACTTTCAAACTTTCAATCAATAACTGCGCGAATAAGCACATGCACCTGTCACCGCCAGTCGAAAACTTTCTCTTTCATCGCGACCTACCTTGAATTGTCTAAATCACCGCAAAGAGCCAATAGATACCAAGCACAAAAAACTAAACCAATAAGGAATAAGAAAAGAAGCAACATACAATATTTTGCTTCTTAATTTGTCCTAACGCAACTTTTCACAATATCAATCCCCCAGACCTATATCAAAGCTTCCTATATACGCCAGTATTCAAAGAACACGTGAATGGATAAGAAAGCTTTATTATGATTGATCTAAAGGTATTATTACTAAACATAATATTATGGGTACGCTACTAGCTGCACTGACGTTTCCCAAGCAGCATAAACTACTTTGTTGTGTTAACACAACTAACAAAAAAAATATTGCAAGCTGCGAAAAAATTAAAAACACAAACAATTTCAAACTCTCCGAACGATTCTAATCCCTCTTATGATTCAAATCCTAACAAGAAATTTATTTGGCAAAAGAAAATTAAGCAAGGTGTTAATTGAATAGGGTGTTTTCAAAAAAGTAACAAAAAGAGAAACACCCAAGCAATCACAGCATAAGAAAGCAACACCTCCACCACCTAATGAATGCGCCCCAACTGAGTTTAACAACTAAGAGTAAAAGATGAGAACTTTCATCTTTTGTCAAAGCAAAGTCAGATCAGAGATTAGATTCTATAACAAGATAAAAGTGCTTCATGACAACATCAAAATGCATATCAAACTAAGTAGAAAATAGTAAAATAACCAAAACAACCTTCAAAACAAAGTTTTTCTTCCATACGGGAACATAAAGAGATAAAAAGCAATAGCAATTACACACCCCTACTGCAATCACCCAAAACACCACTGTCATCTACTCTATCTGCAGCACCACTGCAGTCATTCAGAGAAGAGGACACATATGGACCTAAGGTAGAAAAGGCCACGATGTCTCTATATTTTGCAGCAAAGCTTTCCCAAGATGGCCTAGAAGGATTCCTCACGTTGAAATTTGTGGCTACCTAGCAAAGAGCGTCAAAATCAATACTCCTAACATTAAAGGGATCACGCGCCAACTGGAAACTAAGAATGGTAGCATCTCAAGATTTCTCCATCCCTTCAATCATAAAAGCAAAGGTTGTTCCTATAGCTTCCTTAACCTTCTCTGCTATATCGACATCACGAGTAGCCTCCAGCACTATAATTTCATTCTTATACGATTCTTTAAGCTTAACTAATCTCCTTGTGAAATTCGTAAAACTTTTGTCTGCTGTATTTTTGGCCTGCTCCAATTCCTCCTTGAGACTTCGAATCTCATTCTTGAAACTCTTCCCCACAGTTACGAGTAGCTTATTTTTAATCCTTAGATCGCGATCAACCTCGATCGCTTTCTTAGAAATCTCCTCTGCATACTTTTTATGCAATTTCTCCACTCGCACCTAGATGTTTGCCTCGTGTTTTTGTTGCAGCTTCTTTAAATGAGCAGCATAACCTTCTACTTGCGAACGTAGCTGTTCATTTTCCTTAAGAAGACTTGTGTAGTTTTCCACTAACGTAGCCTTGAATTTTCTTCAACAAGGGCCTTCGCGTTCCTCTCTATATTAAATTGAATGCTACCAAGTTCTTGAATAAGACCCTAACCTCCCTCAACGGTCATCCTAATACTACTTCAAGGTTTCAAGGCACCAAGGCTATTCGAATACAATTTGAATAACCTCCTAGAAGCAAATTTAGGATGAAACTGATTTTTTGTCTCTGTACATCCCCTTCAAGGATAGAATGCACTACACAGAGCCAAAGGTTCATAGCCCTTGTCAAGAGAGACATCAACGTACAACAGCATCGAAAGGGGACATCGTAGAACCTGAAAACGACACAATTCTAGCAGGTGGAACCGCAAGGGATCTATCTTTAGTGGAGCAATGAACAAGAATAGAATCTATAACACTTACACTTATAAAAGGCCAATAAAAATAAAAATTTACCGCATATTAAGTAGCAAAATTATCAAACTAAAGGTAACAACGCATCACCAAAAACACCTGAGGGTACGTAAAAAGTAGGCGAGACAACAACCAAGTTGGAGGAAGCAATGGTCCCAATAGCCCCAGTCGTAATCACATCAGAGGAATTACCAAGCTCAAACAAAATAGGTGGAGCATCACAGCTCAACCCAGGTAAACCTCCAGTAACTTCAGCATCAAACGCTACCCTCTTCCCTAACATCTTCTCTGCAGCAACCAAAATGCGCCTTCTTGAACTATAAGTCCTCATTTGCCTTGCAACACTTTCCTGTACAGCCTCTATAACATCTATTGAGACTCCTTCGGAGGTATGTTGAGTATCAGGCAAAATCTCCAGAGGGGGAACAATGGGAACTACACCTATCAAAGGCAACGCTACAGTGGTTAAAGCTAACACATAGGGCACACTCATTTCTCCGCTGCTAAAAGCCTCCGAGGGCGCTATTTCAATCAACCCTTGAGAACCTAATAGATCGCTACTAGACACAGTAAGTAATATCTTCGACGCCCTAACCCAATCCCTTAATTCATCACATGCGGTTCGCAAAAGAAAAGTCATTATCCCTGTAGAGCACATAATAATAATAATAATAATAATAATAACAATAATAATAATAATAATAAACGAAAGTACACATAGAGATAGAACAAGATTGTCCTTCTCAAAGGCAATAACAAACTAATACATGCATTTATCCGCCTCTTTGACCAGCATTCCAAACACAGACAACTTCTTTCATCTTTCGAGCCAGACACGACAGACGAACTAGAGATTACACATTTTCCCCCTCACCACGACCACAACCGGGTGAGCCAACATTAACACCACTCCTCGGGGCAACAGGAATAGCTTCCTCACTAACCCCTCTTAGGGAGGCATCATTTTCATGATATCTCCAGGGGCGCATATTAACACCAATATAATCAAAAAAGGAATTTTCTGGTTCGTATTCATCACCTAGAAGAATCCTCGCTACTCGCTCATTACCCCTTCACCAAAGGGCCAAGCTTCCACACAAGTAGGTACGTTTGCCAAAGAGCCCTCTAGAAACACATTAAAATCTATTTTCCCCACCATTGGGGCTTTTCTCCTTTAGACAATGCATCCAAATATTTCTAAGGGTGCATACTTCTTCAAAGCGAGATGATGGATCACTTTCTAGCCTTCTGAGAAGCCCCATCTTAGCAATCGACATTTTCCCCACATCGGGCAGTGCAACCTTATCCTTGGCTGGCCGATGCCGTACAATAGGGAATAGAAAATTCATGATAGAACACTCTATTTTCATATACTTTGTCCTATCCAGGCGAAGATTATCAGCACGATTACTCATCACCAACCCTTTTCCTCTACGATGACTAATAGTTACAAAACCTTTGGTATTCTTGTTGTGACCAGCCATCACATTATAAAAATAACATAACACGTCGATAGAATGTTCGTCCCCATAATTTTTTTAGTTCAAGAAATATATCACCAAAGTCCACCGACTACTTCTACTCAGCTGACCTAATGCAACATCAAACCAATTTACAAAAATGGGATGCAGTGATAAATGAAATTTGGCCTCAAAAGCGAAAAGAGAAATCAAACACCAAGACTTTCCCTCATCAAAATATGCGCTCGGGCGAAAGACCCCATTTGGCAGACTGAACCGATAACAAAAATGATTAACAGCAAGAATACCCCGACACTTCAGTGTTTTCAACAAATCATCTAGCTCAGTAGTACAACAAAACTCATCACTCACTACCATAGACGAATCAGGCATCACAACAAAAATAACTGTACTTTTCCTCCCAAAACTTTCCTTTTTCTTTTCTCTTTTCTTTTTCTTGAAAGCTCCAACAAAGCATATTTATAATCAGGAACCGTGTCTTCTTTAACATACTTCGTCAACAAAGAGGTTTGTTATATGATGTTTCAAATACAACAGTTTGTCCTCAAAGAAAACTGGCGTGTTTATTACCGAGACCCATTACATGATATTTCGTATAACCTTTACAACTTGTATACAACGATTTGTTCTAAAAAAAATATTCAAAGTCGTTACCACAAAGTTCCCACCCAAACAAGGCCTCTACAGATTCATCAAGTTCGCCAAGGTCACTTTATAACCTTCCCTTACCTGGGGGGCAATTGTTAGTGCCTACAAATACCTACCATCACATGTCAAAGCCACACAGCCCACGGCAAACAAACGAGGTCGTGAACAGTATCGCACAAAGGATGTCAATTGATTACATGACAACGCACGTGATCACTGCGTATGTCAGCGCATACTCTCCAGCAAATACATAACAACGCATGCGACCATCCACGATCTATCTAGCATCCTTCATGGCACATGACGAACAAGTAAGACCGCAAACAACACTGCGCCCATTGATCAAGTGAAGATGCACGAAATCGCTGCGGATAATAATGTAAACTTAGCCTAGTCTAATCAACACGCCACGACTACCTGGTCATGACACCTGTCCTAGCAGTATAAAAAGGACATGCAATAAGAGAAACGGGAGAGCTACGACCAGAGAGGCCATTGTCTACAAAACAGGAGCAATATACGAGCTCCAACTCAGAACAACCATCACGACCACCATTGGGTCACTGCTTCCAACTCCTGTTCACTTTGGAAATCAACAGAATGGAAGGTCGGTGACGTAATAGTGGGGAAGCTTGATAGTGGCAGTATGGATATGGGAGCTCGATGGTGGGTTTCGGTGACCTTTTTGTAGTGGTGAAAAATGGTGGATGATGCTTGAAGGGTTGTGGTGAAGGATATGATTTTTTGGTCGCAGTTGAAGATCCACGATGGTAGTGATGAAGAATGGTAAGTGTATATGGTGAGCTGGTACGAGGTGAGGCATAGGGCATGGGTGGTAGCTGCAAAGATGGGTGGCGTGCCGTGTTGCAAGGAGATGACATTCAATTTGCCGTGAAGAATCAATATGCATTCAATGCATATTTGTTTTCTTTATTTTTTATCTTTGTATTTTTAAATAAAATTAATAATTAAATAATAATAATAATGGACAATAATAATAATATTAAAATAATAATAATACTAAAACCCGGACAAAAATTAGTAATTAAATTTACGCAGACATGTATTGTCATATCATCCTTGTTATGAACTTCTAGGTATCGAGATAGTCAAAAAGTTAATTAGAAAATCCTTTAGAATAGATAAAGTCATAATTGGTTAACGCAGACATGTATCACCAACCGCAATAGCATTCGAAAGAGTAATTAAGCATAATTCCTAGGCAATAAACTCAGCTTCCATAATCATCTGAATATTTGCTACAACATATTCTTGTCTTGATTATTGTTATCTTTACTTTTGTTGCATTTAGTTTTTATAAATCACCATCAAACCAATACTTGCTCATTAACTCTTAAGTACATCTGCTTCATTTTTTGTTAATCCAATTCATGTGGTTTCGATACTCTACTCTATCACTTTATTACTTGATCGACAAGTATATTTGCTCTAATTTGTATACCTATTTCGCAAGTATCACCTAGTCGGCTCCAGATCTTCTTTGTTGGCTGAGATTCTGGCCGTAAAGGCTGCTGTTAATTACTTCCTTTCATCAAGGTGGCATAGTGCATATAGACTTATTATTTAATGTGATTGCAAGGTTGTAACGGATTGGATCAAAGATCCCTCTAAATTAACTATGATCTTCTCTTCGCTAATCCGGGAAATTTTTGGTTTGATGCATCATGATCGTTGGTTTATTCGACATATATCTAGAACCCAAAATATTGATGTAGATTCTTTGGCTAAAGAAGGTATTGATGGAAATGAAGATTTTATCAGATATTGGTAGCAAGGATGCTAGTGCTTATAGGGTGCTACTAAATCGGTCTTGAGGAATCAAGGACTCTAGTGACGACCAAGTTGTGTTGCATTATGGGCAATAAGACGGTGGCTATTCAGATGTTTAGATGTGAAACTCTTGGCAGCACCTTTTCCCTTCAGACTTGGAGGCGTGTATTGAAGGATGTATATATACGAATGAGGGGGATTTTAACACGGCCCCACGAACTTTCAAAAAAAAAAGTATCATATAAAAATACAAAGTTTCCTTTATAGTCACTTCACTATCGTGTTTTTGGGATCCAACGAAGATAAAATTAACGAAAGTACGGCCTTTAGAAATTAAAGCAATGCGATCTATGACGAGTATACATACAAAAGGGAAAATATAATTAAAATTTAGGGTAAACTACTGAAATGGTCGCTTATGTTTAGTAACTGTACACTTTTAGTCACCGATTTCAAAAAATGAACGTTATGGTCACTTATATTTTCGTTATGTAAACTTATGGTAACTCGAACATTTTTGCCGTTAAAAGTTAACGGGAAGCTAATCTGACAGAGATAAAAAAAATAAGATAAACACTAAAATGATCACTTATGTTCAGTAAGTGTATACTTTTGGTCAGCAATGTAACACCCTAAATCAGTACGGATGATCTGACCCGACCAAAGGTGTCACATTCGGGTCACTCACATTCAGGTCACAAGAGTGACCCGCAAATACAAATACAATTAATTAAAAACTTCTTTGAACAAATGCAATTTAAAATCGAGTTTAGAACTAAAAACAAAATTCAGATTCACTCAGACATACTAATAATGTACAATGACCTATACGCCCACCTAGATATACAAGTATCGTACTCCGCAATTAATGCTGTTGAAACTCCCTGAACTGATGTCAATATCCCGAACAATTCTCAACCTACTAACTTGCGAAGATTAATAATTTTAATGAGCTTGAGAGTCCATTAATACGGAAATACCAAAATGAAAAAAAATATAAAGCAGGCCGGTAAGAAAGATAGAAAAATAAATGGAGCATAAATTATTGTGCAGAATAATTAAATCATCCAAACCGTAAAAGACATAAGCAAACTCGAGTCAGCCGACTCGGAAATCCTAAATATATAAATCATCAAATGTAAAAACATAATCATACCTGAATCGCAGGTATAATCACAAAATGCCTGATACGAAGGCTAACAGCAGAATGCCTGAATCGCAGGCTATATAATAAACGCTAAATGCTCATGGGCCATCATCGGTATACCGAAATAGAATATATATATATATATATAAGTCGGCGCCGTTGCGAGAGCATTGAAATGAATCGCGTGCGTACCTACATCATAAATTCAAATATGAAAATACTGAATAACAAAATTATACACTTAGAACTATCAGAAATGCAAAACTTACTGAAACGGGCATTTTGGTATTTTTAGTTAAATAAAAAGGTTTCGATTTCACAAGGAAAGTTGACTAACTCAGAGGTTTAAAGGTCAAAACAAATTATTCTAATTGTTACGGAATTCTTCGGTTTGGTTTGAAAGTCTTAACGGTCAAAATAGGTCACGACTGATAATTTCTAATATTTTAGACTTATATCAGAATATCGAATCCCCATATAGGTATCGAATCTGAACTAAACTTAAAAATCGTGAATATTAATTCCAGCAAACGAAGTGGATGGCTCGCGGATGAACAACCATGCAACGTGTTGCATGCGCATTTCTAGTTCGCCTTATTTATTTGTTTCTGTTCGCATGCGCATTATATTCTATTCGCATCGATATATATGTGTTCGCATGCATTTTATCCAAGTCATATATATATATATATATATATATGTATATGAGTATTTTTTTGTTCGCATGTTTTTCCTATTTATGTTTGTTCGCATGCATTATGTGTTTGCATGATTAACTGTTCGCAAGCATTCTGCTCACATGAATTTTCGTTCGCATTGTTTTTACTTGCATCCTTAGCTCGCATATTTCTCTGTAGGCATACGCATTAGCTGCAATAAAGAGAGCTTAAAAGCTGGGAGAGAATGACAAAGCTTTTAATGATGAAGACTGTTCGGATTCCTTTGGAGAGCAAGCAATCAATACCACATTTACAAGCTTCATCATCATGCCAATTAAAGGAAATTAAAGACGACAGTTTAGAATGATTCAAGCTTGGAACTAGGGCTGTAAATGAGACGAGACAAATCGCGAGCTACTCAAGCTCAACTCGGTCAAAGCTCGGCTCGATTGGACTCGACTCGAGCTCGAACTCGGCTCGAGTTCTTAACGAGCCGAGCCGAGCTACATGATACTCGACTCGTAAAGCTCGCGAGTTACTCGAAAACATAGTATACTAAGTTTTTTATTTTTTATAATTTAAAATCTAAATTTTTAAACTTAAAACCCTAAAATATAAACCTTAAAATCTAAATTCTAAATTCTAAACCTAACAACCTAAACCTCTAAACCCTAAACTAATACCCTAAACCCTAAAATTAACAAGCTTGAGTTTACACAACTTGTGTATCAAAGTTTTTTCTTGACATGGCTTTAAATGAGACGTGACAGATGTTGAGCTACTCGAGTCCGACACGGTCAAAGATCGGTCAATACTTGACTCAATTGAGATCGAATCAAGCTCGAACTCGATTCGAGTTCTTAACGAGCTGAGTCGAGCTCAAATTTCTTAGGCTCGTTAAAAATTACTCGAGCTCGAACTCGAACTCGACTCGAAATCTTAACGAGCCGAGTTGAGCTCAGCACTACTCGAGCTCGTTTACACCCCTACTTGGAACTCAACCGATCAAATGCGTCTAGACAAATGGATGTCCAAGTTCATTCTGCCCATTTGAGAGACCCCTCGGCTACCACCGTAAGAGAGTTTAGAGACATTGTTTTGATTTCATTAAGGGAAATAAAACTTTCAGGTAGCTTTATTCTCCTATAAATAGGATTTCTTTTCTTTATTGTAATTAGACAATTCAGATCAATTAAACTTTGTGAGTTATTCATTTTTCTTGTTTTACGATAATTCTATCGATTTATCAAGTATAGTGCTTGTGGCGTCATTTTTTTCCCATATACTGTCGGTTCCTAATTCGTTAATTAGAGGGTCACAGTATTTTGTTTAAGGTCATTATAGGATTCAAGTTTTTACTCTTTATAGTGAAGGTTCTTTCCTCGACCAACTAAACTGCTAGACTTTTTTTGACTCTAGCTGATCCAAGAAGCATTCATCAATTGTGTCACGGGCTAGATTTTTTGACTCTAGCTGATCCGCGCGGCCTTAGACGCTTTCGAAATCACCGATTCTTACGCCTAAGTCAGCCTTCAACCAGCCTTGTGAGTACTCCCGCCGACAACGGCCGACCAAAGACTCGTGTCTCGATGGATCTCGCCATCGACACCACTTGTGTCGCGGGCTATACCTTTGCTGACGAATCGCGCCGGACCTTAGTCGTCGCTCGAAACGTCGACTAAGTCACCCAAGTACCTTGTCACGGTCTTAGGTGAAGATCTCTCGACAAACACCTAACTCAACCAGATTCTCGCTCCGAAGATCGAAACACTCAAGCCCGAACGAAAGATCGTTCTAAGCTTAAAGCTAATCAAAGAACAACGGAAAGAGATTGGCAGCTAGAACAACGAAGAACACTCAAGAACAACCAAGAACAATAGAAAGAGTTTTAGAGTAAATGCTTCTTGTATTACTCAAGTGAAGTGAATCAATGAATGAAGTGAAGTGATTTACAAGTGAGGAGGAGCCTCTATTTATAGTTGAACTCCCCTACATCCAACGGCTCGCTTTAAATTACATCGACGGTCGAGATTGATCTTATCTTATCTTATCCGATCAAATCTCAAATTCAAATCTAATTATCACAAACATTATCTATACATTATATTCAAATAAATGGATAATGCTTTGACCAATTTACCCTCCCGAATCCTCCATGGATTTGGCTAAGTCTTGTGGGCTTGCGGGCTCTTTAGCATTCTTCAAGTGCGGGCGGGCCAAGTGTGATGGTCTTGGCAAGCCTGCTCCACCGCGCAAACTCTCTTTGGCTGATTCTGCGCTAACGCTCGGTCCCAAAGGTATGGTCCTCGCCATTCTCCGAGTGTTGGGCAACATTTGACACGCCTGCTGCATTGCGCACAACCTCCCTATTTGTTGTTTCGCTAATGTCTCGGTCCAAAACTTTGGTCCGTGACAATCTCCCCACTTGACTTAGCGACGCCCGCCGCTGCACTCGAACGATCCCGGGCGTGGTCAACTTGATTACTCGTCGATGCCTCGGCTTCATGCAATTCCCCCCATATGAACGCTCGTCTCGCCAAACGTGTTGTTGAACATCGCGTGCTAACACGCTCTTGATACATCTCCCTTGTAGGAGCACTCTCCCACAAACTCGATTTACCTCGACTCGGACCCACTTGGTCTCGCGGCAAAGACTTGGAAGTTGTCACAACATTGAACACAGATCGAACTCTCGATTCGCCGACAACTCGCTTGCCCTTTGAACTCAAAGGTCTCTTCCAATCTTCTTTTCCCCCGATCAAGACTAGGTCTCTCACTTGACCTACGCTCATCAACAACGGCAAATCAAAAACAAAAACACTAGGAATGTGTTTGAGATGTACCTTTTCCTCGGTCACATTTACTCTAAAATGGGTCAGCCCTTCTTTCTCCTTGAAGTCCGCCCTCTCGCATTGAACCTTCTTCATCGGTTCTTTGCATGCATCGCACTTTTGCCACAAAGTCCGCTATGTTATTACTCAGATCGGCACTTCTTCCCCAAGTCCGTTGTTTTCGTTGCATCCGCCTTCCGACTTGAAGTTTGGTGCTCTCTTGCATCGATCCTTCTTCCTTGAAGTTCGGTGCTTTCTCTTGCGCCGACACTTCCTCCTTGAAGTTCGCCGCCGCTTCCCACCTTACTATTTGGTGGTGTCTCCACGGTTACTATGTCCCTAACGGCTTGGCCCCTTCGACTCTACAATGGTCTCAAAAGCGATGCTCTTACCCCGAACATCCTCGGCAAGCTTCTCAAGAGCCTTCTCGGACATGGTCACCCCCTTTCGCCGGGTCCCCTTGGCCTTGGCGTAACTCGACGTTATATCGGATCAAGCGATGCAGCCTCGCTCTCTTCTCGCTCACCCAACTCCTTTGATGGCTTGACTCGATCCAGCAATCTCGCAATTTGTGAGGCCCCTTACACCGGGTAACACTCTAGTTGCTTCAACTTGCGTCGGCACTTCTTCCTCAAGTCCTTCGCTTCTTTCCCACCTTGCCCATAGGTGGCATCTTAACGTTGTTGTTATGTCCCTCGACGGCTCAGCCCCTTCGACATCAGATCGGGTCTCAAAAGCGATGCTCTTTCCCGAACATCCTCGGCAAGCTCTTTCCCAGCCTTCCCTGCACATCTTCAACCCATTCTCGCTCATGGTCTCCGCTACCTTGGCGTAACTAGATAACTCGGAACCAAGTTTCATGTGCTTTTTACTCTTGGCCTTGTCCCGTCCCTCGGACCACTTGGCTCAAACGGGCATCTCCGCAACTTATGAGGTCCCTCACATCGGTAACACCTCAATTGCCTCGTCTTTACCCTCGGCTTGACAGCTTCCTCACTTGCTATCGCACCAAGTCTCATCACCGGGCTGGACTACTTTGGCACTCGTAGTCGAACCACGGCTCTCTCTTGGCGGCATTGCTCACAACGGCGGCATTGACTACACACGCAATCGCCCCAAGTCTCGCTTGGCGGCATTGACACTGCAAACGCCTTTGTCTCGCCATTCCCTTTGACTCGCTCTCTGTCTTCACCATGGCAGCTAGGCGGTTCTTCTCGGGACATCCCCTTATCAAATGAGGACCATTACAAAAGTAGCACTTCAACTTCTTGCTCCCCTTCTTTTCGGGTACGGACTTAGCCTCACCATTCCCCTTGTCTCTCGAATCGGGCATGGTTGACTCAACACTCGCCCGCTTGCATTCTCGCGGGCTCGGCCGAGGTTCGCAACAATGATAGCCTCAAAGTCTCTCGGGCATCTCCTCGCTTCATCGCGAGCTTCACCCCGGCCTAAATCCTCTAAGAAGGTCTTGAGCGCATCACATTCGCCATTGCCGCCTTGCAACCGAGCAGCTCCCTCTTGAGCTCATCCACTTTTTCGCAAAGCTTCTATCTCAGCCTTCACTCGCATTACTCCCTCGAAATGTCACCAACTTGTTGAGAACTTCTCGTGTCTCGCCCTTGAACTGGTCATCTATGGACTCTACTCGTCAAGACGGGACTCAAAACACCTTGGGTCCGCTTGGCCTCCTCTCGGATTTCTCAAGTCTACAAACCCTCTTTCCCAACGACTCCAATTCCACCTTCATTGCCTCCACCGCATCTTGAAGGGAATTACCTTGTTGGTTCAACTTCTCGCATACATCGAGTTGAGAACTTCTTGGATCTCCTTCGCGGTTTCCTCCTTGGAAGAACTCTCCGCTTTTTGCAAATCCACCATCTTGGCTTCACAAGCACAACTCTCTCGAACTACCTCCAATTGTTGAGGATGCTATGCCTCGTCATTGAACTTGCCCTCCATGGACTCTCTAACTTTTCAAGACGTGACTCCACAACACTCCGGTCTTTTTGGCCTCCTCTCTTAGAGTTTCCACCGCAGCCTCTAAGGAATCGCCACGCTTAGACACCTTCACATCCAATTCATTAAGAGCCAATTGAACATCCTCCCGGATCCCTTCTACTGCACTCTAACATCTCAATATCCAACGAACCCAGCTTCTCAAGGTTTATCGCTCTAGCTCTTCAAACACCATCTCGGCCTCCTTCTTGAAGTCCAAGAGTTTATCGACCCAAGCCTCTACAAATTGTTATGAATTCAAGATTCGAGTGTACCTTTATTTTCAAGACGGTTGCTCCTCTCACAAATTCGTTCAGTGTCTTTCTTACATCGTCCATTGTCGTGTCTTCTTCTTTGGTGCCATCTCAATCACCACTTTGCCACGAACTAGTCCGATCCCCGATCACTTCGACTAACTCGAACACAAACCACCACCACGCTTTATCCGCAACTACAAGTCGGAACCCACCACACTTGATCGCACTCGCAAGCCGGAATCCACCACACTTGACGCACACCGCAAGTTGGCTTGAACACAAGTCACCACCACGCTTGATCGCAATCGCGAGCTGGCTCGAACGCAAGTCCTTCCTTGACTCGCCGGATAGCACTTATCACGGCACTTCTCCGATTCCACCTCTCGTGGGCTCTCTACTACCAACTCACGGCTCTTTTTTCGATATCAACTATCAGCAAGACTTCGCCCGATGCCTACTATCACGGAACCCGCTACCGCCTTTGATAACAACTTATCACCGCCAACTCGACACCAATCGCCGCCAGAACTTTGTCCGATGCCTACTATCACGGAACTCGCTACAGCTACCAGCTACTACCACCGCTGATACTAACTATCGATACTAACTATCGCTCTACTAACTACCACCACCGCCGCCTGCTCGATACCAACTATCCGCCACGCTTTTGGCTCGATACCAACCGCCACGGGCTAGATTTTGACTTAGCTGATCCCGGCGGCCTTAGACGCTTTCGACGCAAATCGGCCGATTCCTACGCCTAAGTCAGCCTTCAACCAGCCTTGTGAGTACTCCCCGCCGACAACGGCTTCGACCAAAGACTCGTGTCTCGATGGATCTCGCCATCGACACCACTTGTGTCGCGGGCTATACTTTGCCGATTTAATCGTGCCGGACCTTAGTCGCTTTCGATTGAAACGTCGACTAAGTCACCCAAGTACCTTGTCACGGTCTTAGGTGAAGATCTCTCGACAAACACCTAACTCAACCAGATTCTCGCCCGAAGATCGAACACTCAAGCCCTCGAACGAAAGATCGTTCTAAGCTTAAAGCTAATCAAAGAACAACGAAAAAGAGATTGGCAGCTAGAACAACGAAGAACACTCAAGAACAACCAAGAACAATAGAAAGAGTTTTAGAGTAAATGCTTCTTGTATTACTCAAGTGAAGTGAATCAATGAATGAAGTGAAGTGATTTACAAGTGAGGAGGAGCCTCTATTTATAGTTGAACTCCCCTACATCCAACGGCTCGCTTTAAATTACATCGACGGTCGAGATTGATCTTATCTTATCTTATCCGATCAAATCTCAAATTCAAATTCTAATTATCACAAACATTATCTATACATTATATTCAAATAAATGGATAATGCTTTGACCAATTTACCTCCCGAATCCTCCATGGATTTGGCTAAGTCTTGTGGGCTTGCGGGGGCTCTTTAGCATTCTTCAAGTGCCGGGCCAAGTGTGATGGTCTTGGCAAGCCTGTTCCACCGCGCAAAACTCTTTTTGATTCTTGATTAACTGCGTCCCAAACGTCCTCGGTCCCAAAGGTATGGTCCATTTCGCCATTCTCCTATTTGTTTGGGCAACATTTGACACAAGTAACTTCTAAACTAACAAAGAAATAATCTTCAACACATAAATGGTACCAAAGTTATCCCCTTTCACTTAAATTTCAAAACTCACTAAGAAATTATCATGAACATTTGTTTCGAACCACCCCTTATTTCCATCATAGCTTCGATAAACCGTTTTGACAAAAATAAGAAAAATGTCTAGCCACTGTTCTTTACCCCTCAATTCAACGAAAATGGCAACCAAATAAAATAAAATAAATAAATAAATATACAAAATGATGGTTCGATGAATCCTTATGTTGGAGCTTCGAAATGGAGAGGATCGTGAAGGAAAAACTAAAATAATAAAACATAATAAATACATAAAATGCTTTACCTTTCCATGGTTCTCTGCACCAGGAAAACTATAACCCAATCTCTCAAATTTTTTTTCTTCCCCACCGATTGCCTTCACTCTCTCACTCTCCTGTGTTGCCGTCCACCACCCTCAAGATAAGCAAATTCCTTTGGCTTTATAAAACCAAATAATGAAATAACTAAATAAATATAATAATAGAGGACAAGGCCATTTAAAATCAAATTGAAGATTGATGGGGGTATAATAATGTCAACTGGAAACCTAGTATAACGATCGCGCCATTACCCTATGGCAACCCCGGGGTGGTTGCTCAGATTTTGGAGCGTCCGACGTCGCCTACACCGTTAGAGGGACAGAGTTCTGTCAAGAAAGGCCGGAGTGATATGAGAATAGAAGGGGTTGTTGAGCGGGATGATATGGTGGCGGACGTGGGGCTTCTTTCTATGGAGGGGATGGTATTAAGCAGTCGTCAGCCGGTGTTACTGATCCAGGGAAGGGTACGTATGCGAGCGTGGTAGACAAGGGATCGTATAATCCGGATTCGAAGAGATCGGACACTAAATATGTTGAGGAGGAAGTGGTGGTTCTTGAGGAGGATGTGATTGTTGATCGATCTGCGCCGATACCTTCGATAAGGTTTTCAGATAGGGTGCATGATCAGATTGATCGAAATATGCGTAATGCCATTATTGTTCACTTGCTTGGGAGGTCGATTGGTTATGCTACTTTGTTGAATCGTGTGCGTGCGATGTGGGCACCTGTAGGGGAAATTCAGTTGATTGATATTGAGAATAATTATTTTATTGTTCGTTTTTCCAATGCGCGTGATTATACAAAGGTGCTTACGGAAGGGCCGTGGACAATCTACGAGAGTTACTTAACGGTTCAACCTTGGATTCGGCCATTCTCGCCAGAGGAGAAACATCCTTCTCAGGTCGTTGTTTGGATTCGCCTCACTGGATTGGCTTATCGGTATTACACGAAAGCTTTATTTTGCTGTATAGCGCTTTGATAAGGCGTGTGGTAAAGATTGATTATAACACCCAGGGTGGGGGACATGGAAAATTTGCAAGATTGATAGTGTTGGTAGATCTGAATAAGCCTTTATTATCCAGCATCCGAATTGATGGTAAGGTGCAACGACTTAAGTATGAGGGGTTACAGCAGATTTGTTTCGATTGTGGTATTTATGGTCATTCTAAGGAGGAATGTGAGAGTTTGCGGAAGCAGGCGGAAGGTACGGGAGTCGCTAATTCATCCGACCAGGTAGCTGATTCATCTGTAGGGTCTGGTGAGAAGGAACCAGAGCTTTTTGGGCCTTGGATGGTCGCTGAGACACGTAGGCGTCGTCCTTCGGTGCGGGCATCGGCTAGTGCGGTTACTGCAAGACCGGTGGCTGGTGGCTCAAGGTTTGCAGTGTTGGAAATTGAAGATGGGGACAATGTAGAGGGTGCGAACCAGGCTGCATCAATGGTAGCACGTGTTAAGGTTTCTACGAATGAGCTGGTACGGCAAAGGGAAGTTGTTGCGGGGAGTGGGGTGACAAAGAATGCGACCTATATGGCGTCTAATCCAGATAAGCGCTCGAAGGCCGCAACTAAGTCTTCTCGGATTACAGAAGTTATCCCTTCGATAAATGGTCAAAGTGTTTCAATAATAGCACATGATGCTGATATTCGTTCTGGTTGTCATTCTACCGTGAAAATTGTGGAGCCAGGAATTAAAGGACGTAGGGGATCGATTAGGGCTCGGGCGAGGAGCTTGAAAGCCAAGGGGGCTAAGGAACCAAAATGCTTCCGGGCAACATCATGATGCAAATGGAAAGGCAAGTCTCGATCCAGGGGACCCTCTGCGGCTTTCTGTGACGGGGAGGTACGTCTCCAATGAGGAAGAGATGTTAGATATGTATGAGGAGGATGTGATGACGGACGTGGAGGAGGAGGAGCGGCCTCTTGTGCAGTAAGGTACCGTTGCTCACTCTTGTTTGTTTTAATGATGAATGTTATATTTTGGAATTGTCAGGGTGCTGCGAGCTCTGAGTTTAGGAGATACTTTCGGACTTCCTGTTTACAACATAAACCACAGCTAGTTGCTTTGTTTGAGCCAAGGATCAGTGGTAATATGGCGGATAAAGTGATTTCATGTCTGGGTTTTGTAAACTCTATGAGAGTTGAGGCACATGGTTTTAGTGGCAGAGTGTGGTTGTTATAGGAGGATTCGGTTACTGTAGAGGTACTGCATATATGGAATCAGTTTATCAATGGAAGGGTTCGTGATTCTAATGGTGACTTTTGGGTACAATTTACCGCAGTGTATGCTAGTCCTTGCTTTATGGTATGGAAGCATGGTGGCAGCAACTCGAGAGCATTGCACCAAGTAATGATATGCCATGGATATTGGGTGGTGACTTTAATGCTATTCTATCCGGGGAAGAACAATCTGGAGGAGTATCGAGTCGCGTGGGTGGTAGTCGACTTTTTTTAGATTTTTTGTGTTGTTCGGGCTTAATTGATCTGGGTTTTTGTGGTAATCCGTTTACTTGGAGTCGTTGAAATTTGTTTCAAAGGCTTGATAGATGCTTGGTGAATTCGGCATGGTTCACTTGGTTTCCTAATAGTCACGTTTTGCATCTTGAGCGATTGGGCTCAGACTGTTGCCTACTCTTTCTTCGGATTTCTGAGGAGCTTCATGGTGGTCATGCTCGTCTGTTTCAGTTTATTTCAACTTGGCAGGCTCATCCTAATTTTCAAGACTTTCTACGATCAACAAGGAAGGGTGATGTTTCTATAGTGGAGAATGGTGAGAACTTTCGGCAGGGAGTGGGACCTTGGAATGCCGAGGTGTTCGTCCACATTGGTCGAAAAAAACGCCGATTAATGGTGGATATTGATCGTGTGCTTGCGGAGCGACACTCCAATTCTTTAGTTTGTCTTGCGACTAAATTGCGGAAGGAGCTTGATTTGGTTACGGAACAGGAAGATAGTCTATGGCGACAGAAGGCGTGTTCCCAATAGTTTTTATCAGGCGACCGCAACACGAAGTATTTTCACGCTTCAGTGCAGGCGCGTCGACGAGCGAATCATGTCAGTTGGAGAATGGTATTTGGTGTTCGGACCAAGGTAAGCTTGCGGACTTGGCGCTATAAACACTAAATTTTGTCCGAATTTAAATTAAAATGCTTGAAATAAGATCAACACATATTACCCTTTTAATACACAAAACTTTATATAGCCCATTACAATATAATTTTATATAATTAAAAAATACAAAATAAAAATCCTAACTCTTTCTTCGTTAAGGTTTTACTCTCATTGGTCGGAAAGTACTTAAGGCTTAATACCTTAATTTTTATTAATTCTCATTTTTTAAAGGATAATCCAAAATACCCTTTATCAACTTATATATTAAAATTTAAATCTCATTTTTATTCCCACTAAATACCCTTGATCACACTATATATAATAATACCCTAAAAAAACGAGTTTTTCCCACCATCCCCCCGACAATTCCCAAATCCCTTTTTTCACACGCCACCCACTCAACATTCATTTTTCCATGTTCATTTCCCAAAACCTACCCTCACGGCTATTCTTTTTTTCCCTTGAGCCGCAGCCCAATTGATTTTCCCAACCCTCATGTTTTTTTTTTCATTCCATTTTCACGCCCCACACTGCCATTTTTTTGATTCTTCAACTAGCCACCATTTCCAAAGCCTCCTGCGCCCATTCGAACCCTTAAATCAAGTTTTTTGACCTCAACGACAACAATTCGTGGATAAATTGATTAAGTTTATATTTAGATTTTGGTATTTTATTCACTTATTTATTTATGTGTAATCTATTCTTATGGTTTAATGGAAATATTGATGAGATTTGTTGATGATCTTTTTTATTTATTTTAGTTTTTCCTTATGTGTTTTATTTTGTTTAATTTTTTGTTTGTAATATATATGTTATTTTACTTGTTGGATGTAGTTTAATTTATTATTTGCTTGTATATATATTATTATAATTATTATTTCACATTATCCCTTCATATACGTATGGTTGTTACTTTTTTATATTGGCATAATATGTATATATATATATATGTGGTGCTTTATCTTATTATAAATATATATGTTTAATAAGTATTATATATTATAAGTATTATGTTTATATTATATTATTATTACTATATATTACATAGTATTACCTATCTTATAGTATATATTATATTTATATCATATATGTTATATATTATCTATATTATCACTAGTATAATATAATATTTACATATGTATATATATATAATTACACCTAACATTTAATTTTTGCACCTAACATTTATTTTCCGCCATTTAATTTCTGCATTTTTTTCATGTTAGATCCGATCCTTTTTTCGGATTACTTTGTTCGATCCGGTCCTTTTTTGTGGATTGCTTTATTCGATCCGGTCTTTTTTTTCCAAATTGTTTTTTTATCCGGTCCCTTCCCGGATTTTTTTAATTCCAGCTTTTATTTTTCTTGCAATTTAATTTTTCCGTAATTTAATTTCTCGAATTTTAATTTCCTTATTTATTTTACGCATTTCTTTTTCTGTTCGATCCGGTCCTTTTCCGGATATTTAAATTTCCGATCTTTATTTTATCTTTTGTTCGATCCGGTCCTTTTTTCGAACATTTTATTTCCGCCATTATTTATGCACTCATTTCGCATATATATATATATATATATATATATATATATATATATATATATATATATATATATATATTTGCTTTATTTTCTCACTTTCGAATATATGAACTATTAATGTGGTGCCCTCTTATTCGATAATAAATGTGGCCAGTACCAAACATAGTGGTGGTGGTTTTTCAGTTTACTCTCGAATAACGGGCTCTTAAAATTCACTCGCATGTATAACAAATTTTCAATTTAATAGTCACTTTAGTTTAGAAAGTTTAATATTAACAAAGCGGTAATTATAATTTTTTTTATTTTGATACCAATTTTTGGGCAGTGTGGAGATGCCAAAACCTTCCCCATCCGTAACCGACTCTCAAACCTGCTTTCAAACAAATCTCTGGTTTTATGGTGTCCGACCTACCCTAGTGGCAGGTGGCGACTACAAGTTTTATTATTTTCAAAATTACGAATTTTTAAAGAACTCCCTATTTCCCCCCAAAAAAACAAAGGTAACTTATTACTCATTTTTTCTAGCGATCTCATTCGGCTTTAAATTCGAATTTGAATTTCAAAACGGTCACGCTTAACTATTATAATACTTTGTTATCTTGTCTGGTTAGTCCATGTGAAGTGTATGCAATACGAGGATTTTTTCCAGTACTATCGCAGGCTGATATGGATCAGTTTAATATACCGTTGATCAATGATGAGGTGTTTCGTGCGGTGTTTGACATGGGACCTGGTAAGGCACCGGGGGTCGACGGCATGAATGCCAGGTTCTATCAGAAAAATCAGAGTTTTATTGGGTCATCGTTTTGTGCTTTTGTTCACTCTATTTTTACGTTTGGGGTGATTCCAGAGAGTATTAATCGTACTTTGTTTGTGCTCCTGCCGAAAGTTATGGTTCCAGAATCTATTAGTCAATTTTGGCCTATTAGTTTGTGCAACGTTCTGTATAAGACGGTAATCGAAGTGCTTGTGAACCTTCTTAAGCTTTTCTTGCAGCAATAGATTTTGGAGAATCAGACGAGCTTCGTCCCTGGCCCATCGATTAATGATAACATAATTATTTTACAGGATGTGATACATTCTATAAGAAGGAAGAAGGGTTCCAAGGGGTGGATGGCGCTAAAGATAGATCTGGAAAAAGCATACGATCATCTTAACTGGAGGTTTATTGAGGATACTCTTATGGACATTGGGGTCTCGTCTAAGATGATTTTGCTTATTATGAAATGTGTATCTTCTGTATCAATCCAGGTTCTCTGAAATAGATCTATGTATGAACCCTTTCAGCCGAAAAGAGGTATACGACAAGGTGATCCTTTGTCTCCTTATCTGTTTGTTCTTTGCACGGAGCGACTAGCACAGAGTATCCAGTGTGAAATCTAAAGTGGTGCTTGAAAATCGCTTCGGTCGTTGAGAGCTGGTCCTGCGATATCACATCTATGTTTTGCCGATGACATAATCATGTACGATATTCAGATGGTCTTGGATGCATTTTGTGCGGCGTCCGGGAATAAGGTAAGCCAAGCTAAAATGAATATCTTCTAATATAATAATGTTTCTGTGGAAAGTAGATAGGCTATTAGTACTGGTTGTGGATTTCAAGAGGTTTCTGATCTTGGCAAGTATCTAGGTGTGCCATTACTGCACCAACAGGTCACTTCGGCTTTGTATAAGTTTATTGTTCAATCAGTTCAGAAGAAGTTGAGTGGGTGGACTACTCGTTCACTGTCTTTAGCAGGGCGGATTACCTTAGCTAAAGCAGTGTTGGCTGCGATTCTTATCTATACTATGCAGACGGCTGTTGTTCCTAAGCATATTTGTACTGAGCTGGAGCAAATTATTTGTCGTTTTATTTGGAGAGCTTCAAGGAATGGAGGTGGTATTCATTTGGTTAAATGGAACGAGGTGTGCCGACCATTGAAGCATGGTGGCCTAGGGTTTCGCAAGCTTGCGAATCAAAATGAGTCTTTTTAATGAAGATTGCTTTCAATTTAGTTGCATGCAAATATGCTTTGTGGGTGCACTTCCTCAGAGCGAAGTACAAATGTATTGATACGGTTCCTGCAGCTTTAAGGAATCAAAATTGTTATAGACTTTGGAAAGGTTTGAGTTGTGTTTGGAGTGATGTCAGGCAAAACCTTAATTGGACCTTTGGTAATGGAGAAAAAGTTGACTTTTGGTTCAATTCATGGGTTAAGGAAGTCGGTCCGTTGGCTTCTCATATTCTATCGATAGTTGATCCGAATCTCTTGCGTATCTCGCTGGCATCCACGGCTGATGGTAGTGGGGAATGGCAGTGGTCTAGCTTTGAACATATGTTGCCAACTAATATTCTGTTATACACTGCGACAATCAAAGCTCCAAGTGTGCAACTTGGGGATAATCAAGTGGGATAGAATGGTGGGGTTCTGAACCGTTTTTCGGTTAAGGCTGCATATTTCATGCGCACAGCAAGGCTACCTAGTATGAATGACAATGCTTGGAAAGTGATTCACAAGCATCAGATGATTCAACGTGTTCGAATTTTTTTATGGCTTGTGTATCGAGATCGAATTATGACCAATGTAGAGCGAGGTAGGCGTCATCTCACTACCAATGTTGTTTGCCCAATTTGTTGAGCTGGGTCTGAAGATGTGGATCATGTTCTGCGTTCTTGTATGTCTACTACTGTGGTATGGTGCTCCATTATTAGACCAAATAAGGCAACTGAATTCTTTGGCTTAAGTATACGTGAGTAGATTGTGGTCAATCTCACTCGGCTTGATTACTTTGTGGCAAACGAACCGAAATGGGACATATTATTTGGGTCGCTTACTTGGAATTTTTGGCGTGCGCGTAATGCGGTTGTGTTTAACAATTCGATAGAGAGAGCTGGCTCTGTTCTTGATCACAGTAAGAGGATGCTAGACATTGTGATTCGGGCAATGGACATGTTGCGGTCTGGCTCGATATCAACTCTCGTGGTGCAACGAGGTCCAACTTTGTGGTCTCAGCCGGAGTTTGGATGGGTTAAATTGAACACAGATAGTGCTATGCATATTAACTCAGGAGCTGTGTCGTGTGGTGGAGTTCTTCGAGACCACGCGGGCGACTGGATCATTGGGTTTTTAAAGTTCATAAGGGTTTGTTCAGTCGTTGATGCCGAGTTGTGGGGTGTTCTCGTCGGACTAGAAAGTACCTGGAACCGGGGGTATAGACAGGTAATTCTTGAAATTGATAGCTTGGATGTTTTCCGTCTACTTAGGTGTGATCTTTCAGTTCAGCGAGGATCCTCTTTATTGTTGCATCTATAACAATTGAGCCAATGAGGGTGGACTGTATGTCTTCAACATGTGGGATGCGAATGTAATAAGGTGGCTGATGGTCTGGCCAATGATGCAAATGGTATTAGTTTGAATATATTTTATTATTCGACACTTCCCCTTGATTGCATGGGTTCTTTCTGAGGATGCAGTTGTTTGATTTTAATTATGGTTACTTGTATTGACTCTTATTATTCTCACATGCACTCTTTTTCTTCCTTTTACGTTTAGGGAGGTTTTTTAACGAGGCATGTGAGAATAATCCATTTTCACCTAAAAATGATTTATGGGGGTCGGTGGTGACTGCCAAACTACCCGTATTCACGCAATATATATTATTTATGATTTATAAAAATAATATATTTCTATTAAATATCAATAAAAAATATTTTGATTCAAATATATAAAACAAATTACTGAATCTGAAAATTAGGGTCGTTACAACCAAATTTCAAAAAATGAACATTAGGATCAGGTACATTTTTATTTTGTAAACTTATGGTCACTCGAACATTTCTTGTCGTTAAACGTTAAGCACGTCTTTATGAGCTACGTGTAACCACTATATCAGTTCTGAATTATCAAGGAAACACTCTTAAAGCCTTGGACCCCGTTTTCATGAGCCACGTCTACTGCCATAGTGTTCTGATCGCCTTCTTTGAGAAACGTCGGTCCCAAACAGACCCTTTTAGTGGGTTTAGATTTTGGCTATCAATAAGTAGTGTGGTGTGGGTTTGGAGTGTTGGGACTTTGAGTATGGTAAGGCTCAGACGCATGGACAATAGCCTGAGAATTGGTTTTGAAGCACGTGGGTGTGATCGGGAGGATTGGTGGTTGGGGCGCTATGGATGAGAGGCTATAGCTTCTTTTTTCTCATTCTTTTCTTTTAACCATAGTTTCCCCTTAATTCGTAGTCACCCCCTTGTGCTCATAGCTAACCCCTAGCCAAGAGGTCATTATTTTGGGTTTTCATCTATTAATCGTGACTTCTCCGTTAGTTTACATAACCACACTGCTCACCCTTAGACAAAACTTAAACCCACTACAACGCACAATTCATGGCTAACACATACTGTCATAGTCCTCATAACAACTGCCCAGCTCGATGCACCACCTGCTACACTAAACTGAGCACCCCCTCTATTCGAGTATCTCATCCCCTAAACCAATTTGTAGTTTACCATTCACAAACCACCATTCATGCCCACATTAAATCCGAGGTATTCTCACACCATACTATTGAGCACCTCACCGTCACATGCAATAGCTTCTAAAGCTCAACACCCATGACCCCTTTTTGCATTTACACCATAAGACCATAGTTCTCTCACACCCATTGATTATCGTAACGCCCGTTGCCGAGCCATCTCACACACGCACCTATTGCATGTCTCGGCTCATTACCACAAGGTCATCACCTATGATTTGACTAGCAGCTTCTTAAACCATCACCTGATTCAACCTAATATTGACGTTGGTATTGAGCTTTGATTCAACATCAATATTGACGCGAATGGTGACGGAAATAAAGTGGTTATACGATGGTGCAAGATCTTTAGTTCATTTGGGTAGACTCAACCCAAAGAAGAAGATGAATACGATAAAATGGTTTGTTTGGGACTGGTGTTTCTTGGAGAAGGCGACCAAAGCACTATGGTAGCAGACGCTCATGAAGACGGGGTTCAAGGCTTTAAGAGTGTTTTCTTGACGATTTTGAAGCAATACAACGGTTACACGTGGCTTATGACGACGAGGTTAATGTTTAATGACAAGAAACGTGCGAGTAACCATAAGTTTACACAACGAAAACGTAAGTGATCATAACATTCATTTTTTAAAATCAGTTACCAAAAGTGTACACTTACTAAATGTAAGTGACCATTTCAGTAGTTTGCCCTAAAATTTGTTAGATTAGTCAAATTTATTTTTTGTTTTTAGTACACATGGACGAGGTTGGCAGATGTCGATCCTTAATTATTGAGATTAATACTTTAATACGGATTACCTTTTTGGTAAAACTTTGATACACATGCACAAGCTTGTGTATTTACACTATAAAAATTCAAATCCTAAATTTCTAATCGTAACCCTAAAAACTAAACCCTAAACCTTAAACTCTATACACTAAATTCTAAACACTAACCTTAAATTTTAAACTATACAACCTAAACCCCTAAACTAAAACCCTAACCCCTAAAATTAAAAGGCACGTATAAACTAAAGTTTACACGGCCTGTGTATTAAAGTTTTTTTCTTACCTTTTTACAATTAAAAATAAAAAAGAACAATGTACCATGTTTTGTCACCTCACAGGAAAAAAGAAAGAAGATAATATATCGGTTCCATGTGTTTTGTCATTTCTGAGCTATATGGTCGTTAATAGTTCTAAAACGACAAAATAAACTGATGAGAAATTTTGTTACATATAATTATTTTTTAATAGATAAGTATTAGGTACGATAATAAAATATTATGTAGTTAAACAAATAATTTATACTTAAACTTTGAGAAAATATTATCAAAAGAGACTATTGAGAATCTTAAATAGTATGAGTTATGACGATTGATTTTTATGCAATCTTAAATAAACGTGTTATTATTAATGGAAAGAAAATGAGTTGGCCTGAAAGTGAATCTTAAATTTAATTTGGTGACATTATCATAGATACAATATATATATATATATATATATAAATAAAAGAATAAAAAATCGAGTATATCCAAGCACTTAATATTCTTTAATTTATGCATTGGAAAAATTTGTGTAGGATAAACATTTGATGTTGATATATATAACATGGGAAGACGTCCCAATATTGGTGGGAACTAATCTAAGGGATGAAAATAACTTTGATAAAGGCAATGAATTTTGTCCATGTATAAACACTTAAACTTTGACAAGAAAACAAAACAAAAAAAGAATGAATTCGAAGGTACAGTCACTCTCACCCCCCAAATAAAGAGGGTGATCTCACATGTGGCTACTCATTTAGTCATTTTGGCATTGTAAGTTGCTTTAATTCTGTGTTTGGGTTTGGATCAGTTAGCTTAGGGTAAGTTTTGTAACAATGTTTGGTAGAAATGTGGGTCCTCAGAGAATGACTGCTGCTGACGCTGGTCAAACTAATTTGGACACCAAGGCCAAAGCCAACAAGGAAATTATGAAAGGGAAGGGAATATGCTATAATATTATATACCTATTAAATTTGAACAAAGATCTGATATTTAAACCGATTTATCCTACCATCGATTTAATATGGACCTGAATATGATGCTCCAAGCTTGATTCGAACCCGAAACAAATTAAACCGAATCAAAATCAGCCTGAATTTTAGCTGCAATAAAAGCAATCAGTATCCAATTTGAATCGAACCGAAATCAATCTGAACCAAAAGTAACTCGAATAGAAAATCAACATGAAAGGAAAAATAACCCGAGTTGAAAGCAACTCATATATTGCCTATAATTGAAAATTGACCGATCCAAAATTAACTCGATCCAAAAAACAATCGATCTGATATTAACCTGAACCGAAAGCCAACCGATCAGATATTGACCCCTCCCAGTTTAAAATAACATAGACCCGAACTAATTTCCAATTAGACCTGATCCAACCCGAACATAAATAAAAATAATAATTCGATCATTAACCCAATCTAAAATAACTTGACCCAGACAACCCGAATACCACCTTTAATTATACTATATATTCACGTCTATCTAATAGACAAAGAAAACAATATTGGGAGATTTTTGTTTTCATTTAAGGACACTGTCCAACTAATTTTAAATATAATTAAGATTTATAGGACTAATAATGACAATCTCAACCGAATATATATATATATATGTATAAATTTCATTTCACCTAAACTCAAGATGTTATTTCAATAAAAATGGGAATAATATTCTTTTTAAAAAACACACGTTCAAATAATTTTATCTAGATACTGCCACAATAAAATGTTAAACATGCTAAAAGAAACATTTCGCCCGACATGTTAGTGATGCGACGATTTGTTGATCATTCCCACGTTTTATACATCTCGATCGCAGAATACTCATTTCTTCAAACTTTCCTTGTCTCGTGGTTTCCTTTCAACGGCATATCTATGATATTTTTCTTTTAATGATATGTATATATTATGATACGACTCCTACCAAATGTTAGGCTCGGCTCGAAATTATTTGCCAAACAAACAATTCTATGTATACATTATACGTAACAAATATATGATATGTTGGCAGTTACTACACTATATATAATATATGGATATATTGTTTTATACTAAATAGTTTAATATATGTCTCCACACACAAAAAAAAAAAAATATATCATCAGGCCATTAATACATATATCGAAACTGTTCCTTCGAGGACATTTGATAAAATTAAAACGATACACAGAAAATTAGTACGACTCTTGTGTAAGGATGACACACACAACTCAAGATGTTTTCTTTTTATACAAACAAATCAATAAACTAGAGCCACTCAAAAATATCAAGGAAAAACGTAAAGAACTGATTATATATATATATATATATATATATATATATATTAAAAGGAAATTTGTTTTTTATTAACAAGTGTTGGGTGTATTGGTAATGCACATTGCACTCCTAAAGAGAGGATGCGAGTTTGAACTTTAGAGAAGACATTGTTGGGAGGGGTGACCTTACACCCCGAACATGGACCGTAAGATGGATATGCATATTACCAAACAAAAATTATTTTTGGAGATTATTAATATTTAAAGTTCTATTTTTTTTTGTGGTGGTGATATATGTTGACTTGCGGGATTAATTAAGATTAGATAATCGTCCTTCAATTTATTGTAATCTTGGAATAAAGGCACATTAGAAGCACAAGGCACTGTTAGAATAAAACGGTGACGTTTACTCTGGACAGAAACTGTTAGAAAACGCCACATCAGGGAAAGTACTCTCTCTACTAAAATGTTTTTCACAAATTTTGCTGAACAAACTGTAATTTTTTTGAAGAACTGAACAAACTGTAAAACATGCTTTACTTTGATACATTAAGGCCTAAGGGAACATAAATGTTGTGCATAGTTTATCAGCACTAGAGATAATGATATATATCTGGGCCTAATTAATTGATTAAAATTAATACAGTTGCAGCCCAGGATAAAGGAGAGGGAGAGAGATCGATCCGTATGTGACTTGGTATTCGGCCACATGGTACATAGAAGCTGTTTGTTGTAAATCGACCCAAGCAAGCAATCTAGACTGGGACTGGGACTGGGACCGGGACCAGGACCCAATTCAGGGTATTCCGTCAGTCTGCGTGATTGAAAACCATGCCACATAATTACCTTGTTATCTAATTAATTATAATTCAATTCTCTACCCTTTTTTCCCTCAAATCACATACACACACGGGGTTACTTTTACAAAAGAAAGATCAGTGCGACAAATGCTAACGTTTGGCTGATTTGTTAGGACATCTTAAAATCTTAATTTTTGTTGTTCGAATATTTAAATTTTTTATTCCTTCAACATTCATCTAGTTCATTTGAATATATCTCAAATTCATTGTTTTTGGTTGAGGGAACATTTGAATGATCGTAAACAAAAATGATTCTGTTGAGGTGGTTAGTCTTTTATAGGGTAGTTATAGAGTTAGCATGCTGCATGAGATTGTATGTAAAGAATCACTGCTTGTACACAATGAGATATGAGAAAGAAAATTAACATCTCCTCATCTTCTTTTCTATTCAATACAAGAATAACTGGTGAACATGGTATCAGAGAGACAAATTATTTGTCCCTTTTTGGTGCCCCTTTATATGCCACAACACTAAAAAACACTAAAAATTAAATTTTAAGTCCTAACCCTAAATTTTAAATCCTAAACCCCACACCTTAAAAATATACCCTATCCCAAATTCCCTAAACCATAACCGTAAACCTTAACTTTAAACCCTACACTCTAACCCTAATTTTTAGTGTGAGGTATAAATAAAGGCCCAAAAAGAGTAGAAGATTCAGAGGATCGCCCAAAACTTTTTGGTCGTTTTATGGTTCTTGAGTTGTAAGCCTGTTAGTTTTACAAAAGGTTCCTGCAAATTATTTTCTTCTTTAAATTGTTTTAGTCAAGTTTATCTTGAGATCATTATATTCTGTCACTACTGGTTGAATCATGGAAACACTAATTGATTACAATCATTCTTTATATCTACATCCATCGGATACGCCAGAAACCATGTTGGTTTCACAACAGTTGACTGTGATAGAGAATTATAGTCTATGGAGTCGCACGATAAAGACAGTTCTATTGGCAAAGAAATATAGTGTTATATTTTGACATACTTTGACCGGATAAAAATAATTTAAGAACCATTAGTAGTGAAAGTTATCATCTGGTTAAGTCAAGTGACACTTGGGACTTGACCAAAATAGTTGTACCGACACTTGAATGGATGAATGTGCCGACAAGCTATGTCAAGTCACACGGTGACACTAGCCTGGGTGTATCTATTTGTGCCTTCGAAAGAGCATCACCCATCACCTATGTCGGTATCGTAACAATGCAAATATTAGTACGACTATGTTGCTTTAGATAATTTCATCTTTTAGATCACAACTACTTGATTGCTTCTTGATATATCATGATCCTCTTTTCTATATATTTGAGTATCTCTCTAGTTTCTCATTTACATTCCTGAATGCTATCAAAAATATTAAATTGTTACAAGCATTAGCATTAGACCAGTGTTCCACATTATGTTAGACAAAACGTTAATCCAAGAATTAATAGTAAACAGTAAAACACAAAATACTAAATTTATTATTAATCGAGCATATCAAATAAATACGAAATATTTAAAACCCAAACCGATTTAAAATTAAAACAATAGGAAACAATGTAAACTCAGATTCGAACGAAAACTGATGAATCGTGTTGAGGCCTGCAGCTACGCAGTTTTTTTAAGACAGATTTCGACCACTCCTTAGTGCTTGAGTTTGTCAGTCGTCAGTCTCCCAGGATACAACAACAGATGATCTTCTACAATAACATTGTTGCAGAGATCACGAACAGAACCCTTGTCTTTCACTATCACCACAATACTATGCAATTTTTCCAAGAGAAGAAAATTTTCGAGTTGTGTTTTAAAACTGAAGAGAGACATGCTATATATAGGGAACGATTAGGTTAAAACGTGCGAATAATAAATATTCTGAATTTTAATGGTCATTGATACTTTCCTATTTAATTCAGAATATATAATCAATACCATATATATAATCATATATTTTCGTGAACAGCAAGCAATGCGATTTTAAAATTCATATTTAAGGAAAGTGTATAATATTCCTTTAAATTCTGAATATTCAAAAAGGATATGCTATTTTTAAGGAAAAAAAATTATTTGAAGTGGGTAAAATATCCACATGTCTACGAAGGGCCCGACCAGTTTCGGACATTCGCGTCGCCCACATCGTGCGGGTGCACCTCAACCCGAATGAGATTGGATTCACACCCCCCGCGCGTGAGGCACAATTTCCATTCAAGTCATTCAATGACCACAAAGTGGGTAAGTGTATATAAACACTTCTCATTCCATTTATCCCATCAATGTGGGATAAGGGGGTTTCATTTTCCTTACTCAATTCATAACCACCTTACTTTGTACATTAATTTCTCATTCACCAGTCAATCATTTTGAGCATATGAGATACCGTTGTAAAGGTCTCATAGAGTAGAATATAACCCAATAAAATCATTATTCGAATCTCCACCTTTACCCTTTCGAATTATGGCTCAAAGTTGCCTATTCCTCACTGTTTTTTCCAACAATCCCCCACATGAATGAAATTGATGATTTTATCAAAAACATTTTAATTTGATGTGGTGATAGGTTCTATAATCAATTGATACATATGATAGGTAGGTTTCCTCCTTTGAACCTTCTCTTGTAAAAGAATATTTACTTTACTAGCTAACTAGTAGATGTGATGTCCTTAAATTGTTCAGCCGTTTGTGTAAACGATGATATACTTCACACAACTACCTCTCTGACAAGAGTATTTTTTTTCTCATGGTTATGTCTATATGGTCGTGGACGTCGCCTAGTTCTACAAGAGTTTGAAAAAATCATGCCTAGTAGTCTCCTTGAAGCTACCCCACTTCACTCTTACATAGGTGAGTTATGTTGCCTGGCTCACCGAAGCACACAAAGGTCATTAAAAGCTTTTAGCTTAGCCTATCTCATTTTTATCATTGCTTACATCATAGGAACGGACTTGGGGATAAGTACCCCTACAGTGACTGAATAGGTCTAGGCAATTAGGTTGTCTCTTTGAACCTAGATCTTGGGATCTTCAGTCAGCTAGGTAGGGTTTTCCTTCACATAGCACCTTTATTTTCTATGGGCTTTAGTCCTATTCCTTTAGATGTTTTCCCAATTTGATCTTAGTTTAACCATTTGGCTAAAGGATTCGCAATGTTATCCTTTTGATCTTACATAATCAATAGAGATAACTCCATTTGAGATCAGCTGTCTAACGTTATTATATCGACGAAGCATATATCTTGACTTACCGCTGTACATGTAAATTTGTTCTCTAGCAATTGTTGCTTGATTGTCACAGTATATACATACTATAGGCACATGTTTTTGCCATTCAGGAATATCCTCAAGAAATTGCCTAAGCCATTCGGCTTCCTCTCCAGATTTGTCTAGAGCAACAAACTCAGATTCCATTGTGGATCTGATTATAATCATTTGTCTTGAGGATTTCCATGACACAACTCCTCATCCCAAAAGTGAATACATATCTACTTGTGCCTTTGGTATTTGAATGTCAGATATCCAACTCCATCGAAGTATTCTTCTAAGACAACAAGGTCCCTAAAATAATGCAATTTGTATTCCTGAGTATATCTAAAATATCTCAATACCCTCACAATTGCTTTCCAGTGATTTTTCCCTAGATTGCTTGTGAATCTGCTTAGACTGATCACAGTAAAAGCGATATCTGGTCTAGTACAACTCATGAGATACATTAAGCTGCCTATGACTCTTGCATATTCCACTTGATGAATACTTTCCCCTTTGTTCTTAGATAAATGTGAACAAGGTTATAAAGGAGTTATGGCTTTTCCATAATCATCCTTGTTAAATTTCTCGAGAATATTGTCCACATAGTGTGACTGATTCAATATGAGACCTTCAATTTAACCTTTTGATTTGGATGCCCAAAATCATATCAGCCAGTCCCATATCTTTCATGTCAAATCTTGAATTTAACATGTTCTTGGTACGTTTTACCATTTTATTGTTGCTTCCAACGGGGAGTATGTCATCAACATACTAATATAGAATGATATATCCAATGTCTGTAGTTTTGACATATACACATTTGTCACACTCTTTTATTCTGAAGCCGTTTGTCATCATGACACCATTTAACTTATCATACCATTACTTTGGTGCTTGTTTAAGTCCATATAGAGACTTCACCAATCTACATACTTCCCTTTCTTGACCTGAAACTACATGACCCGAAGGTTGTTCCATGTGTATTTCCTCATCAAGTTCTCTATTTAGGAAAGTTGTTTTAACATCCATTTGATATACTTTAAGATTTTGCAGCGCGGCAATTGCGAGTATCATTCTTATGGATGTTATTCTTGATACAGGGGATAATGTATCAAAGTAATCAAGGCTTTTTTTGTCGGTATCCTTTTATTACCAATATTGCCTTGTACTTATCAATTGTTCCACCTGCTTTCATTTTCCATTTGAAAATCTATTTTGAATTTAGTGGTTTAATTCCAGAAGGAAGGTCCACTAATTCCCATGTATGGTTTTGCATGATGAAATCAATTTCACTTTTAATGGCCTCCTTCCATAAGGTGCCTTCAGCAGAGCGTATAACGTCGCTAAATGTTTGAGGTTCAGCCTCTAGCATAAAGGTTAGAAAATCTGATCCAAAGGATTTTTCCACCCTTGGTTGTTTGCTCCTTCTTGGCTCAATTTCAGCCTTTTGTTGATCATTTAGACTGATCTCGTCTAAGGTTCATTTTATTGAACTTTGATCAAGCTCCCTAGATTTATATGGAAATATAATTTCAAAGAATGATGCATTCTTTGATTCTATTATCCTGTTCTTGTGAATCTTAGGATTCTTTGATTTATACACAAGAAACCGATAAGCATTGCTATGTTCAACATAGCAAATGAAAATGCAATCCACAGTTTTAGTACCTATTTTCATTTGCTTTGGTAATGGGACCATTACTTTGGCAAGACACCCTCACATTTTCAAGTATTGGTAGGAAGGTTTTCGACCTTTCCATAGATCATATGGTGTCTTATCCTTTTTCTTTCGGGGAACCTTATTTAAAAGGTAATTGGCTGAAAAGACATTTTCCCCCTACTTGTTCTGTGATAACCCAGACTTCCTAACAAGGCATTCATCATTTCTTTTAGAGTCCGATTTTTTTGTTCGGCTACTCCATTAGATTGAGGAGAATACGGTGGTGTTACTTCGTGAATAATACCATGTTGTGAGTAATATTCTCCAAATGGATTAACATATTCACCACCACGATCACTTCTCACCATCTTAATATTTTTTATTAAGTTGGTTTTCAACTTCCTGCTTATAGAGTATAAATTTCTCTATAGCATCGTCTTTGCATTTATGCAAATACACATAGAAATATTTTGTGCCATCGTCGATAACGGTAATAAAAAATTTATTTCCTCCTCTTGTTTGAACGAATTTCAAATCACAAACATCGCTATGAATTAGATCAAGCGGTTTCGTACTTCTTTCAATAGTTTGAAATGAAGGTTCATTTTGCACCAACGCATATTTCACATTTATTATTGTAATCAATATGAAACGAAAGGATGCGTTCCAAGTTAATTAATCTCCGTAGATTATCATAATTAACATGTCCAAGTCTACCATGCCATAAATTTAAAGACTCAAACATATAAACTGAAGAAGAAACGATATTTTTATTCATGCTTTTTGATTTTACAGAGATAGTGTTAGGATTTATGTTTTGATATAATAATTGAAAAATAGTTTTGGACTAATTTGAAAAGATTTCAAAATTGGTTTTAAGTCCAAATAACTTGAAAATAAGTTTGAGAAATTTTTGAGCGGTTTTGGAAATGTTTTAAATGTTTTAAAGTAGCTAAACTAACGTTCTCAACACAGGCGTACCAATACGGTATACCCCGTATCGATACAGTCCAAGGGTTTCAGCTACAGTATTTTTCCAGTAACCAAAAACCGTACTGATATGCCCCTAGGCGTACCGATACTCATGTACGCGTACCGATCCCTATTTTAACTACCCCCAACGGTTATTTCCCAACGGCTATTCAAAATGCAGGGCGTACCGATACACCATACTGATACGATCTAGGGCGTACCAATATGCATATCCAAAGTGGGTATAACAGCTAGTACTCGTACCGATACCGCTACCCGCGTATCGATACGGACAGCACCAGAACTGCATTAATTACGAGAAATAGAGGCTCCAACGGCTCCCATTCAATCCCAACGGTCTCCAACGGCTAGAAACTCAATTGGGACTATAAAAGGACCCTTCAAGCTTCAGCAACAACTAATGATCCTTAAGTCAACAACATTATGATGAAAAATTGTCTTAGTGCTTAAATTTTCCATTCTTGTATAGACAACACTTGTGAGCTCTAAATGTTTATATTTGCTTAAGTGTTTTAGGATTTGGGTGAGTGCTTAAAGAGTGCAAACACATACCTTAAGAGAGGGATTTCAATTTACTTTGAATTTTCTCTTTGTAAAGAGGGTTTACTCAAGCTTTGGGGTAGAAGCTTTGAGTGTTGTAAAAGGTTACCTCCTAAGACTAAAAAAGGGAAGAATTCTTAGTGGATTGGTTGAAATCCTTAGTGGGGAAGCTAAGGTAGTGGATGTAGGCTTTGGTTAGAAAGCCGAACCACTCTAAATCTTGTGTCTATTTTTCTTATCTTTTGCTTCCACCACCATCACCCAATAATCAACCTCTCCACCACTTGGCAAGCAATTCGGTTGAAGGAATTCGAGCTCAACAGATAGCATTGGGTTTCCACATTCCATTCAATTCATATCCCCTGCCCACAAATATCCCTCTTTTGACAAAATCAACTTTTGGGGTTCAAATACCATCCAAAAGCCATGTACACTTAGGAGGGTCCCAGAAACAAGGTTCTTTTGTATGTCAGGTACATACAACATATTATGCAGTTTGAGTTCTTTTCCAGAAGTCATCTTCAAGACCACAGTTCTCTTCCCCTTGATCTTAGAAGTTGCATCGTTACCCATGTAGAGCTTCTCCTCGTTCTCACTAGGAACAATCTCAACGAATGAGTCCTTATCACTAAAAATGTGACGTGTGGCACCAGTATCAAGCCAACATTCTCTTGGATCTGAGTTAACCATGTTAATTTCAGAAATTACATCATATACATTCATATTGGATACTTGCTTGGAAATTTCTTCCATAGCATTGGCCTCGATCATTATGCCTCTTTTGAAGTCCTTATTGAATTTCATCATGTTGGCAATATTAGGGTTGACAGCTTTGTTGAGCCTTTTGTTGTACCTCTATTATATGGTATACATGAAATCTTAATAATGAACAATGCACCAGGTAGATTAGCATGAAAGAGAGGAGGTGCACTGAGCATGCTTAAATACCAAGTCTTTCAAGAAACCAATCCTAGACATGTACTTTCAAAAAGGATTTCTAATTACCCGTTTAAGAGAGTTTCCAAGAATTAGCAGCAATTCTGTAATAACCAAAAAATTAATTCTTAAATATTTCGATTTTGTTATCCAATAAAATTATAATTCTAAATCAAAATTAGTAATCAATGTTACTTCCAATGACAATTTCTATTTAAACAAATTTGTCCACAACAAATTTGAATAAATAAATTTATTCAAATTGTTTCTTGTTTGAAAGAAAGATCACGTAAACTCGTTGAAACGACATGAATTAAATCATGAAACGAATTATTTATGAGATCTCAGTTTCCAAAACTGATGAAGATTTTGCATAGGAATCTTGTTCGTCACTATACAATTTCTTAAAAGGAAATTATTAGTACAAGGGAAAACATTCATGCCTTATTAATAATACATACTAAAAGGCTAAAACAATAAAGTAATAAAATTTGTTACCTTAGTAATTTCGTGATTAAAGTTTTACCTTAACCAGAAACTTTCCCTTCAATGAAAAATTCCTTTTTGTCTAGGCTTCACGTAGGTAACCAAAGCTTGGAAGCATGTAACACTTTCGTTTATTTGATCAGTTCACTCTCGATTGAAACTCAAAAGAAATATGTCTTAAGATTGTTAGCAAAATGTTAATCCAAGAATAAATAATAAACAGTAAAACACAAAAATAATAAATTTATTATTAATCGAACATATCAAACAAATATGAAATATTTAAAACCCAAACTGATTTAAAATTAAAATAGTAGGAAACGATGCAAACTCAAATTTGAATGAAAACTGATGAATCTGTTGAGGCGTGCAGCTACGTAGTTTCCTTAAGACAGATTTTGACCATTCTTTGGTGCTTGAGTTCGTCGGTCTTCAGTCTCCCAGGATACAACAACATATGATGCTCTACAATATCACTGTTGCAGAGAACACGAACAGAACCGTTGCCCTTCACTATCACCAAAACACTATACAATTTTTCTAAGAGAAGAAAATTTTTTAGTTGTGTTTTAAAACTGAAGAGAGGCATTCTATATATAGGGAACGATTAGGTTAAAACATGAGAATAATAAATATTCTGAATTTTAATGGTCATTGATACTTTCCTATTTAATTCGAAATATATAATCAATACCATATATATAATTGAATATTTTCGTGAACAGTAAGCAATACCATTTTAATATTCGTATTTTACGAAGGGCCCGGACTGGTCCGAACATTCGCATCACCCACGCTGTGCGGGTTCGCCCCAACCCAAATGAGATTGGATTCGCACCCTCGCGCGCGAGGCACAATTTTCATTCAAGTCATTCAATGACCACAAAGTGGGTAAGTTTATATAAACACTTCTCATTCCATTTATCCCATCAATATGGGATAAGGGGGTTTCATTTTCCTTACTCAATTCACAACCACCTTACTTTGAGCATCAATTTCTCATTCATCAGTCAATCATTTTGAGCATATGAGATACCGTTTTAAAGGTCTCATGGAGTAGAATATGACCCAATAAAATCATTATTCGAATCTCCACATTTATCCTTTCGAATTATGGCTCAAAGTTGCCTATTACTTATTTTTTCCAACACATTATCTGTGGGATCCGACAACTTGACACACACCTTGTGTGAGTGTCCACTTTATAACTTTTTTTGATGGTGTATACTTGCACTTATTTACATGTTGATACGCAGACCACCACTTTGTTTTAAAGCAATTTCATTTCCAAATTTTAATTCTTTTCAATTAAGTCACTAATTGACATTTAAAAATCTTTATTTAACTCGAAATAAACCCAAATTTCTTTTTACTTTTAAAATTTAGCTCAATATTTTGAATATGATGATATTTTTGTTCAATTTAGTCCTAAAAACCTTTATTTAATCCAAAATTAACCTCGATTTCCTTCTAAAGTTTATAATTTAGTCTAATATTTTATATATACTTATATTTTTGTTTAATTTAGTCCTAAAAATCTTTATTTACTCTAACATTAACCCCATTTTCTTTCTATTTTTACAATTTTTTCCAATATTTTTAATATGTTGATATTTGTCAATTTAGTCATAAAAATCTTTATTTAACCTGAAATTAACCTAGACTTCTTTCTAATTTTTATAACATAGTCCAATATTCTACTAAAATGAACAAAAATATAATTATAGTAAAAATATCGGACAAAATTATAACAATTAGAAAGAAATTGAGGTTAATTTCGGGTTCAATAATTTTTTAGGACTAAATTGATAAAAAATATAAGTATATTTTAAATATTGGAATAAATTATAAAGATTAGAAAGAAATTAAGGTTTATTTCGGGTTAAATAAATATTTTTAGAACTAAATTGAGCAAAAATATAAATATATTTAAAAATATTGGACTAAATTATAAAAATTAGAAAAAAATGGAGTTAATTTTGGGTTAATTAAAGATTTTTAGGACTAAATTGAAAAATATAATTATATTAAAAATATTGGACTAAATTATAAAAAAATAGAAAGAAATAGGAGTCAACTTTGGGTTAAATAAAGATTTTTAAAACTAAAACGAACAAAAATTTCATCATATTAAAAATGTTGTACTAAATTATAAAAATTAGAAAGAAATAGGGGTGAATTCTAGGATAAATTAGGACTAGATTGAATAGAAATATAATTATATTTAAAATATTGGACTAAATTATAAAGATTAGAAAGAAATAAGGTTAAATAAATATTTTAGGACTAAATTGAAAAAAATATAAGTATATTTAAAATATTTAAGTAAATTATAAAGATTACAAAGGAATTTGTGTTAATTTCGGGTTAAATAAATATTTTTTAGGACTAAATTGAACAAAAATATGATAGTATTTAAAATATTTGACTAAATTATAAAAATTCAAAAAAGGTCAATTCTGGGTTAAATAAAGATTTTTGGGACTAAATTGAACAAAAATATAATTATACTTAAAATAATGGACTAAATTATAAAAATTAAAAAGAAATTTGGGCCAATACCAGGTCGATTAAAGATTGTTAGGATTAAATCGAGCAAAAATAAAAAATTTGCAGACTTAACGTGTAATTTACCACTTTGATTAAAGTCAGTTGATTTTTTGTTTATAAAGGGACATGGCGCATTCTAATTGGTGCATAAAAATTTTTGAATGAGAGTTAACGGTCTGGAGCAACTGAGGTCAAGATTTAAAGTTTATGAGGCAAAATGTCCAAAAAAATTATTTAGGGCCAACTCGGTACACATTGCATACTTTAGGGTGCTATTAATCCCACACACAAAGAATTTTTTATTGTTCTTACTCAGTGATTTTCGAAACTGTTTTTTGTGATAGAAGAAGTCGAGGTTATGTTTCGTTGATCACTGCAGACGGGTTACTGTTGTGCTCATTCCGTTGTATCTTAGGATATAGACGTCCAACGTTTTTAAAGCACTATAGGAGCGGACGAATCTATCTTAAGAAAACTATATTTTCAAAGGCCTCAACGAATATGTTCATCTGAACTGCTATCTAGATACAAATAAATGATTATATTTTTTGTTCTTATTTTCCATTTCAGTTTCAAACCTATTTGTATTATTTTCTATTCAATTCAATAATAAAATCATATTTATTTTTACTATTTTATTATTCGGATTAATGCGATATATAAATTAGCTTTCCCTCGATAAAATATTATATCAAAACAAAGAGGAACGAAGTAATTTCCCTTACTTTAGTTAGAGCCAGTTTCACATTAATTTTAAAAAGTTCCATGAAAATGTTTTCAAAAAAAGTATTTTTAGATTATTTTGTTTAAAATTTGAGCTTTTGAGATTGTTGTTTAAAAATGTTTTAAGTGGATAAAATGTTTGTTTTAGACATTATATTCTAAAATAAAATAAATAAATTAGTTCAATGATACTTGAATTTTTTAATATTATAATATTTGAAATAAATAAAAAAATTATAATAATAATTTTTTATAATTATTACTAACATTTTGATATAAAATATTAATTTAAAATATTTTTAAGTATTTAATATAATTTATTTGTAGTGAACACTTGATAATGAAATAATATTTAATTATTATAATTATAAGTAATAAATATATAAGTACATGTCATAAAAAGATAGAAAGCATGAAGGGAATTAGGAAAATTCTACCGCGCTCGACGAACACCGCTGAATATCGCTGAACACCATTAAATTGACTAATACAGATTAAAAATCTCAATGGCTCAATATATAATTATAAATTATTTAAAATAAAATTTAAATTAAATTATTTTCCATATATATATTATTTTTTTATTTTTTTGATCAAATACCAACCTTAGTCAATTTAAAAAATAAAAAATCTTAAACCCTAAACCATAAAACATAAACCCTAAACCATAAATCCAAAACTTGAAACCCAAAACCCTAACTCCATTGTCGTCCCAGTCCTAACACCATACCCCTTGATTGTAGATTATAACTAAGAGAGGATTGATTCCTTTTTTGGGGAGTAATCTGGTGTCATCGAGACAATTTTTCCGGTTGCTAATTCACAATGTTTTGACTTTAATCATCTTGCGTGATTGACTTTTTATTTTATTTTTTTTTACAAAGGAGGAACATATTAGCTTAATTACTGTTTAATTTCTTTAGATATTTTTCATAAACTTCATCCCACTCGACTGCACTATCACTTTCATATCTCTTCAATGGATAAATCACATACAAAATCCCTGCTTTCCATTGTTGCAGTAATCACATTCGTCTTCGTCTCAACCTCCTTCAAGCCTACAATGGAGAAATCACGTACGAAATCCTGCCATGAATGATCTTAGGGTGGGCATAAATAAGTTATCCGGAGGCCTTGAATTCCAATATTTGAATTTAGGGTTTTAGGTTTAGAGTTTAGGGTTTATAGTTTTGAGTTTAGGAGTTTAGGTTTAAGTTTTTTATTTTTTAAATTAGCTAAGGTTGGTATTTTATTCAATTATTAAAAAAATAAAAAATATAATATATATAAAAAATAATTTAATTAAAATTTTATTTTAAATAATTTATAATTATATGTTGAGTCCTTGAGATTTTTAATATTTATTAATCAATTTAATGGTGTTCAGCGATGTTCAATGTTAGTGGTGTTCAACGCTGTTCGTCGAGCGTGGTAGACTCATACAGGGAATTATGGGTAAAAATATTTTACCCCAAGCACAATTCTCAAATCGAACAAGTTGGGATGTTTTCAGTTTTTACTTTTGGCTCCAAGTGCGTTGTAAAAGCACTTTCATTATCTAAAAGTCGGGCGTTTAACAATTACTTTAAGTGTAAAAGCATTTTTTTGGTACAAAAATACATTTTTGATTAAATAGAAAAATTTTACATTTCAAAGGCAAATGTCAAGGTAAAAACCACACAAAATAAGATCATACAAGTATCATGGACCACTAAGTCAATTGATGAATCTTGCAAAAGTACATTTTTAATTGCTCTCAAACACGAAATAAACATTATTAATATTGTATATACACATTCTAATGAAACACAAGCATTATTAACATTATAGATACACATTCTAATGTATCTTAGTCACATTGTTTTATCATGTTAAATATAATTTTTTAACTATAAACCATAACTCAAGTTTATTGAGACAAAGGAAGGTACTAATGAACAATACAACCTATCAAAAGAGAAATTTGGGGACTAAGTCCACCAAAATCATATAGATTAAAGATACCTAGAGACGCATTGAGAAATTGATTCCTTCCCTTATCCTATACAGATAAAAGAAACCCAAAGGTGAATTGAAAAACTGATACATTCCCTTGAAACTAACGCCCATCATCTATAGAAACCCAACAATCATCAACAATATTCTTTGTCAATATCCAACTAAACGCTTAGAATGTGATGTAGTAGTGGTAAGCGAAAACAAACAATCTTGCAAGCTGCTACACTGAACAAGTCTGAATGCAACAACAAAACAACCACAAAAGGGGATCAAACTATTAAAGAAAGCCGACAATCACAGATCAAAGACAAGCGCCATGAGAAGCTCCACACGAACGCAAATCTAATGCAAAAGTAGGCAAAAATCGTGTCATAAGGCAGCGGAATAGCATACCACAAAGGCAGACAAACAAGCTGTTGGGAGGCTCGTATGATCAACCGAGATAGCCAAGAGGGGGTGAAATGGATTTTGAGTGTTTGTAGTGGAAGCAAAGGGAATTTAAGAATAGACACCAGAATTTATGGTGGTTCGAGCTTCTAAACAAGCTCTACATCTACTACCTTAGCTTCCTACTAAGGATTTTTCTAAATTCACTATGAATTTCCTTCCTTTTTCTAGGCTCAAGAGGAAACCTTTACAACCTCAAAGCTTATACCCCAAAGCTTTGAGAAAACCCTCTCTTACAAGAGAAATACAGCAAACTAGGAAAATCTCACAAGGCTGATTTGCTTGCAATTCTAAGCACTCACCCAAAACTTAAACACTTGAGCAAATGTGACAATTTTGGCTCACTAGTGTTTTCTACAAAGAGTATGGTAATTGTAGCTCTAAAAAAAATTCTCAATACATTGAATGTTGACAATATGTTTCTTGTTCTTCCATGGATGCTTGGAGGTGTCTTTTAAACCATCTAATAACTTCATGACCGTTACTAGCCGTTTTGGGGTTGTTAAGAGCCATTAGGGTCTTTATTTCCTGCAATAAATGCAGTTCTTCAATATCGGTACGCGGGGATTGAGATCGGTAAATGTTCTTAAGAAAAATAGCCATTGGAGCAATTTTAGCACATGGGTATCGGTACGCTATACAAGCGTATCGGTACGCACTCTTGGGTATCGATACGGTTAAGAACTTATTGGTACACCAAATGGCTACTGGAATTTTCAAAACTTGGGGACAAAGGTCGTATCGGTACTCTTAGAACCGTATCGATACGGGGTCTTCTGGGTATCGGTACGGGTCAAACCGTATCGGTACTCGAGACCAGTTTTTGACACTTTGGCTATTTGAAATCATTTGGAACTTGTCAAAAACCCTTTGAAAACATTTCAAACATATTTTTCAAGTTTATGGACTTTTGAAATATTATTGGAAATTATTTTACGTCCAAAAACATTTTTTCATTAAGTTATATCAAAATCAAATAGGTTTATCAATCTCCCCATTTTTGATATAACGAAAGCACTTGAAAATTGTTTTTGTGAAAACCCCCTTAGAAAATAATTTTAGAAAAAGAGAAATATTTTTAGAAAATATTAAAGCTCTTATTTTTTCTTTTTGAAATTGAAAATTTCAAATCTATCTTTCCTCTTTTTGTCATATCAAAAATAGTTTCAAAACCAAGTTTGAAATCACGTTTAAGTTCAAGAACACCAATTGTTAAAAAAATTAGTACCAATTGATAGGAAATATCAATTGTTGGTGTAAGATAACATTGGGGAAAAGACCAAAAAGATTTTAACAAAAAAATGGCTCCCCCTTAATCAAGCATCAAGTAAACTGTTAGTCCAATAATTCTTGAAAAAATAAAATTGAATATCAAATAAGTACACAAGGCATGACAAAAAGGAGACAAAATAGTCCCTTTTTGACTATGCATACCAGTACAGTTGAAGGCCGTATCAATACAGGTTGAAGGTCGTATCGGTATGGTATGAGCTGTACCGATACCGAAGGTGCGATTCTTGTGAAAAATATAGCAAAAAACAACTTTATAGACCTTACAACTTAATTAAAAGGTCATACAAAGGCTTTATAAGTCTTAGATATGCATTTTGACCATTTTTCTACACATGTTTCTCAAGGTAACACATTTAAACATACAAAGCATGAATTTCACCAAATTCAACCAACTATTACAAGTTTAAGGCCAAAAACATAGTGGCCAAAAAATATGCCTTATACAATTTGAGACTCCCCCTAACTATATGCAATTATGCACATCATGAAGTCATACAAACATGCTTAGATCAACATGAAAATTAGACATGGATAACATATGATCAAGCAAATTGCATGAAATTAAATATACCACTTGAACCAAGGTAGGATGTTAGCCTTCCTTCTCCAAGTGTCCTTCCTCCTTTGTATGTCATGAGCTTCCAAGGTTCTGCTTTGATCATCAACGGCTCAAGCACACCTACAAAAGACAATCAAGTAATTTTTGGTATCCAAATTGCTTTGGATCCAATGTTATTAGCCCCTAATAATTTAGTCCCCTTAGGAATTCATTTTTCAATTTCATCCTTTTTCTTTGAAACAATGAGTCCTTTTGGGACCCCAATGTTTTTAACATATTTTTCGTTCAAAAATCTAGGGGAACTAGAATGTCTTTGATAAAAATTTGTTTTAAAAAAATTTGATTTGGAGGTAACTCTAATTTCACTTCTTTGAAAATCTTTGTTAAACAAATTCTTTTTGAGCTCATCAATTTCTCTTTGATGAACCTCTTGAACTTTTAGAAGCAAGTTTTGTAAATCAAGGTTCTTTTGTTCAAAAGCTTTAAGCCTTGCTTCAAGTTCATCTTTGGTTTTAGAAAGTAATTTATTTTAAATTTTCCACTTTGAAATTAACTTTTGTTTTTAGAAAATGAAGCCTTGAACTCTAAAACCAAATCATCACAGGCTTATTATAACTCATCAAAAATATATGAATTTAAATTAGATGAGTTAGAAGCCACCCTTGAATCTTCTCCGATGGCCATAAGACATAGGTGGGCTACCTCATTTCTGGTAGAGTCCTCATCATCACTCCATGTGGCCATAAATGCATTCTTCTTATGGTTTGATCCATTCTTGTTGAAACGAGGGCAATCATACTTGGTATACCTCGACTTCTTGCACTCAAGTATATGATGGGATCCTTCCTCTTTATTCCCAATTCATGCCTTGATTCTTCTATGAGGCACTTTATGAATCGGGCAAATCTCTTGAAGAGCCTGACTATCTCTTCTTTTTCATCTTTACTCTCCTCTTCACTTGATTCTTCTTATTGTCTTGAGAAAGATTTGAGAGCAACAACATTCACATCAATGCCTTGCTCAATCATCTTCTTCTTCCATATATTCTTCTCCTCTTCTCTTTCTTTTTTCATGATTTTATGCGTGAGAAGAGACCCAAAGAAAGCATCGAGATTCAAGGTTTTAAGATCATTGGCTTTGATGATAGCGGTCTTCTTTGAGTTCTATGGCTCTAGAAGAGAATAAATAAGCTTTCGAACAAGCTTGTCTTTCGAAATGGTTTCTCTAAAGCCTTTAAGTTTATTGGAGATGACGGAGAATCTATCAAACATCTTGGTGATGTCTTCATCAGGCTCTATTTTAAAGTTCTCATACTCAAGGCTAAGAAGACCAATCTTGGTTCCTTTTACTTTGTTTTTTCCCTCATGAGTGACTTCAAGCTTGTCCCAAATATCCTTGACACTCTCACAAGAAAAGACTTTGCTATATTTTTCTGGGCCAAGGCAAAAAAGAGAATGTGCAAGGCCTTTGCGTTTAGCTCTATCTTCTTGTGATCATCCGCACTTTATTTTGTCTTACTTTTTTTTGGAACGAACGGACCATCAAGAACAATGTCCCAAAGACGGTAGTCTTTAGCTCTCATGAAGTACATCATCTTATTCTTCTAATAGGAGTAATTGGTCTCGTCGAAGTAAGGTGGCTTGTCGATGGATTTCGCTATGAACTCCAGTTGATGTAGAATGGTTAAGCTCCTCAAAGATATAATCTAGGATGTTAATCCGGTGTAAAGAAAATGTTGTGATACCAATTGTTGGGAGGCTTGTACGATCAACCGAGATAGCCAAAAAGGGGCTGAATTAGATTTTAAGTGTTTGTAGTAGGAGCAAGGGGAATTTAAGAATAGACACAAGACTTTATAGTGGGCCACGGTAATATTTATAGAACAAACAAGATAAGACTTGGCTAAAAATCAAGATAAACAACAAAAAACCATCTGAAAGAACACCATCAAGATTCAAAAAGGGCATCGACATGAAGCACGTCCACAACAAAACTCGGGGGGCTCAAGAAATCTGTGATACTCTATCGAAAGATCCTTTGCCATTTTGGCAAGACTATCAGCCACCGAATTACATTCCTGGCTCACCCACTTGAAACAAACCTCCCAATTCTTATTAAGCATAAAAGCAAGGTGCAATCGAAGAGAAGAAGCAATTCGTACTGGATTATTTGAAACCAAACAATCATAAACCTCCCTATTATCAGTTTCAACGATAATTTGAGGATAGCCCAATGAACAAGCCGTTGCAAGGCCCTCATAAATAGCCCATAATTTCGTATCGAAAATATAACAAATCCCAAGCTTCTTCGAATAACCAAAATGCCATTGTATGTTATCATCTCTGTCGACACCACACAGTAAGCAAAGCCAATGGTGGGGTTACGAGCATCATCAGTATTAATTTTAATCCAACACTGCAACGGTTTCGACCAGCAATGCGCGACAACACTCGATCAATGAGGTAGTGGTATCGAGGGCCGCATTGCAAAGGCACACGGGGAATCCTCAGCCTTAAGTACTGTTCAAGTAAGCGCTCAAAAGGACTAGCAGACGAGTCAAACATGTGATCTAAAATTCAAATCCCAATCAGCCAAGACCAAGGGAAATACGCAGGCTCATAAAGATTCTTGTAGAACCAGGATCGGATATCCAAGGTAAAAAATTCTTGCACCTTTTTTGGTTTCACAACTTGCAACCAAGTAGCCTTTATTGTCTTACATTCGTAGAATTTGATAGATATCCTCTACAAAAACACTACAAATAGAGCATCAAGGATCATCTAAAATGTGTCGACAGACTCTTTCGACATTAGTTGTTATTCGATCATTGCATGCATTCCATAAAAACATCTTGATATGCGAAAGCCCTCTATATTTTGATACAGAAATTCAAAATCAATCCTCCTCAAGATTACCAGTGCCTGCTCTTAAATGATACGTCGATCGTATTAAAAATTTACATGATGGTTCCAAAAGTCGACCCGGTAAATCATCATCCACGAAAGGAAGATGTGGCTTAATTGCCACTATTCTAAGAGCAACATGATCAGGCATCAAATCCCAACCCTCCATTTTCGATAGGAGTGCACAAAGTGTTGAACGTCAAAAATAAACTAATGGTGAAAATTGCATAGCACCATTTGGTGCAAGTTGCTTAAGCACCTTTTGGTGCATTAATTCACCAACTTGGTGCATGTGCAAAAATTGTCAAAAAGTGCTGCAAATTGGATAGCAAATTGGATTGCAAATTGGTATAGAAAATAAGCATTTTGCCCCTAAAGCTTTAAGGTAATCACAAGTTTGCCATTGAAGCTTCAAATATAAATAGGCATAGCCATTTGCCATTTCAATCCATCCCAAATCATTCTACATCCTCTCAATACTAGAGAAATTACAGATTTTTCATATAGAGTTGTTTTCTCCTTTTTATCAATAGAGAATTGTCATTGTTTTCTCCTTGTTAGATTGAGAGAAGTTGTAATTCCTATTTTCTTATAGTGAACTTCTTCTACCTTTGTCTGTAGTTTTTACCTTATATTATTTAGGGGTTTTCCACGTAAAATTTGTGTCTCCTTTATCGTCATTGTTATCTTCTCAAATTATTAATTGCGATTTTGCTCTATCTGACGATCGTAATCCGCAACAATTGCTATAAGAGCCTAATTTGGGTGTGTATATCTACTTACCATATTCTTTGTTTGTTGTCAACGAAAAGTGGATCCTCCATCATAAGAAAGTAAGTTAGATATTACTCATTCATTGAAAGTAGTGGACACTATTCATGTGAATAGTGAAATAGTATGAGCTATCTGAAATCGAAGCCATGACAACAAAATTTGATGTTGAAAAGTTCAACGGGAAATATTTCTCACTCTGGAAATTGAAGATAAAGGCTATCCTAAGGAAAAACAGATGTCTAGCGGCTATCAGCAAAATGCTGGCAGATTTTACAGATAACAAGAAATGGAACGAGATGGACGAGAATGTTATTGCAGACCTTCATTTAGCATTAGCAGATGAAGTACTGTCGAGCATTGAGGAGAAAAATACAACCAATGAGATTTTGGATCACCTCACAAAATTGTATGAGGCCAAATCGATTCACAATAAAATTTTCCTTAAGAGGAAATTGTACATTGTATGAATGTCAGAATCTACGTCAGCGACAGAGCACTTAAACACGTTGAATACTCTATTTTTTCAGCGTACATCTCTAAGCTATAAAATAGAGCCACAAGAACGTGCTGAACTTTAAAGTTTACCTGATTCGTATGATCAACTCATTATCAACTTGACAAACAACAACCTTTCCAGTAATCTAGTCTTCGATGACGTTGCAGCTATTGTTCTGGAAGAAGAAAATCAGCGCAAGAACAAGGAAGAAAGACAAGGAAATCTGCAACAAGCAGAGGCTTTAACGGTGATGAGAGGAAGATCAACAGAACGTGGCTAAAGTAGCAGTCACAATCATGGTAGATCAAAGTCAAAAAGTAAGAAGAATTTAAAGTGCTACAATTGTGAAAAGAAGGGTCACTTGAAGAAGGATTGTTGGAGTTTACCTAAAAACTCCAATCCTCAAGGAAATATGGAAAATACTTTAGATGATAGAGATGCTCTCTATTGTGAAGCATCAACATCCATGAAAGGTAGAAAAAGATTTGCAGATATATTACATGGCCTTAAGAAGAGATTGGTTTCATCATTATGAACATGTCTTAGGAGGATCTGTGTACAGCTGTAATGATCATGCCTTGGAGATTATTGGCATTGAAACCATCAAATTGAAGATGTATGACGAAACAATCAAAGTTGTTCAAGATGTGCGGCACGTGAAAGGCCTGAAGAAAAATTTATTAACTTACGAATTTTTGGAAATAATGCAAGAAAGATTGAAATACGAAAAAGAATCATGAAGGTATTCCATGGAGCGCTTGTGGTGATGAAAGGTGAGAAGATAGCTGTGAATTTGTATATGCTGAAATGAGAGAACAAGGAATGAAAGTCCTTGTAGAGCAAAAGCTACTTTCTGGTTTAACAAAGGTATCACTTCCTTTGTGTGAACATTGTATTACAAGTAAGCAATATCAATTAAAATTCAACACATCAAATTCTAGAGGGAAGGTTATTCTAGAATTGGTTCATTCTGGTGTATGGCAAGCACCAGTTATATCCCTAGGCGGAGCAAAGTATTTTGTCTCATTCATTGATGACTACTCTATGAGATGTTGGGTGTATCCTATCAAGAGGAAGGCAAATGTGTTTTCAACCTTCAATGTTTTCAAAGCACGTGTAGAACTTGATTCTGGAAATAAGATCAAGTGTTTCAGATCAGATAATGAAGGTGAATATACAAGTGATGAATTTGATGAATTTTGCAGAAAATAAGGCATCAAAAGACAGATCACAACAGTATACACTCTTCAACAAAATAGAGTGGCAGAGCAGATGAACAAAACTCTGTTAAAAAGAATGAGAGCAATGTTGAGAGCTGCAGGCCTAAAGAAAGCTTTCTGGGCAAAAGCAGTCAATACCGCCTGTTATTTGGTGAATCGAGCTTCATCAACTGCAATTGAGTTGAAGACACCGATGGAGATGCGAACTGGTAAACTGGTTGATTATTCAAACCTCCATATATTTGGAAGTATTGTGTACGTGATGTACAATGCCCAAGAAATTTCAAAGTTGGATCCGAAATCCAAAAAATGCAAATTCTTAGGGTATGCTGATGGAGTAAAGGGGTATCGCTTGTGGGATCCCACTGCCCGCAAAGTGATTATCAGCAGAGATGTTATCTTTGTAGGAGATAAGCTACAAAGAAAGGAAGAAGATGATAGCACTGAAAAAGAAAAGCCAGAGACTACACAAATACATGTTAAAAATGAGTTTGAACATGGAGATTGTTCTAAAGCAGAACCAGAGCACGGGGAACTAGAATCAGGTAATTCTGAAGCTCTAACAACTCGTCAATTAGATTGTGTGAGAAGACGTCCCAATTGGCACTCAGATTATGTTATGGAAGATAATATTGCATATTGCCTTTTAACAGAGGGCGGTGAGCCATTAACATTCCAGGAGGTAATGGACAACACAAATGCTTTACAGTGGATGACAACAATGCAAGAAGAAATCAAAGCCTTTCATAAAAATAATACATGAGACCTTGTTCCACTACCACAAGGAAGGAAGCCAATTGATAAAAAATGGGTCTTTAAAATCAAAAGAAATGGTGACGATCAAGTGGAGAGTTATCGTGCAAGACTGGTGGTCAAAGGATATGCTCAGAAAGAAGGTATTGATTTTAATGAAATCTTTTCTCCAATGGTTCGACTAACAACAATTCGGTAGTCCTGGCAATGTGTGCTACATTGAATTTACATATAGAGCAGCTATATGTTAAAACAGATTTTTTTCATAGAGGTCTTGAAGAAAAGATTTATATGCTCCAGCCTGAAAGTTTTGAAGAAAAAAAAAAGAAGAACTTGGTTTGCAGGTTGAATAAATCTATGTACGGTCTAGAGCAGGCGCCGGGGTATTGGTACAAGAGATTTGACTCCTTCATCATGAGCCTTGGATACAACAGACTTAATGCAGACCCTTGTGCTTACTTCAAGATGTTTGATGAAAACGATTTTGTTATATTGCTGTTGTATGTAGATGACATGTTGGTTGCAGGCCCAACAAAGATCATATTAAAGAATTAAAGGCACAACTGGCTAGGGAATTTAAAATGAATGACTTGGGACCAACAAACAAGATTCTAGGGATGCAAATTCACCGAGATATAAGTAATAGAAAGATTTGGCTTTCACAAAAGAATTACTTGAAGAAGATCTTGTCACGATTTAGAATGTAAGATTGTAAGCCAATTTCTACCCCTCTTCCTATTAACTTCAGATTATCCTCTAGTATGAGTCCTAGCAGTGAAAAAAGAGGATAGAGATGTCTCGAGTACTGTATGCATCAGCGGTGGGAAGCTTAATGTTCGCTATAATTTGTACAATACTAGACATTGCACAAGCAGTGGGAGTGGTTAGTCGATACATGGCGAATCTAGGCAGAGAGCATTGGAATGTTGTGAAAAGGATCTTGAGATACGTCAAAGGGACCTTAAATGTTGCATTATGTTACGGAGGATCAGACTTTCTTATCAGTGTGTATGTCGATTCTGACGATGTATGAGATTTGGATAAAAGCAAATCTACTATAGGGTATGTGTTTACAGTTGCTGGTGGAGCTGTAAGCTGGGTTTCAAAACTATAGTCGATCGTGGCTACATCAACAAGGGAGGCAGAATATGTAGCAGCTACACAAGCCAATAAAGAAGCAATATGACTGAAAATGCTATTGAAGGAGCTCGGGCACATAATGTCTCTTTGTTTTGTGACAATCAAATTACCTTGCATCTTGCAAGGAATCCCTCTTTTCACTCAAGAACAAAACACATTCAGGTCCAGTACCACTTTATTCGTGAGAAAGTGGAAGAAGGGACGGTAGATATGCAGAAGATTCATACCAATGACAACATAACAGATTTCATGACAATGGCAATCAATACTGATAAGTTTGCTTGGTGTCGATCTTCTTGTAGCCTGCTAGAAGCATAAGTAACATGAATGGTACAAGGTAGAAAGAATGGTGTGAAGATATGATTGTTTCAATCAAATCTTCAAGTGGGAGATTGTTGAAAGTCAAAAATAAACTAACGGTGCAAGTTGCTTAAGCACCTTCCGGTGCATATGCAAAAATGGTCAAAAAGTGCTGCAAATTGTAGCAAATTCAATTGCAAATTGGTATGGAAAAATAACTATTTTACCCTTGAAGCTTTAAGGTATTTACAAGTTTGCCATTGAAGCTTCAACTATAAATAGGCATAGCCATTTGCCATTTCAGTCCATCCCAAATCATTCTTCATCCTCTCAATACTAGAGAAATTAGAGATTTTTCATATAGAATTGTTTTCTCCTTTTTACCAAGAGAGAATTGTCATTGTTTTCTCCTTGTTAGATTGAGAGAAGTTGTAATTCCTATTTTCTCGTAGTGAAATTCTTCTACCTTTGTCCGTGGTTTTTACCCTATATTATTTAGGGGTTTTCCACGTAGAATCTGTCTCTTTTATCTTCATTGTTATTTTCTCAAATTATCAGTTACGATTTTGCTCTATCCGACGTTCGTATTTCGCAACACAAAGTACTCCAATTAACAAGGTGCAAGCCTTTCGAATCACTACCATATCCCCAAATGGAATTCTTAATTAAACGTTCCAACTCATTACAAATATTCTTCGAAAGCCTAGTGGACTGCATCGAATACATTGGAATAGTGGTCAGGATAGACCTTGCCAAAACAATTCTACTTGTAAAAGATAGGGACTTCATCGTCCAACCAGACAGAATATCCGATTTTTTGCAAAAGATATTGGTAAGTTGCTTTAGTCACACAACCATGTAAAATAGGAACACCCAAATACCTGCCCAAATTTGTGACACGCTGGAAGCCAGACAGAGCGCTAATATCTTTATGAAGATCAAGCGGTGTAATACCTCAAAATTTTGGTTAGTGACCAAAATGTAAGACTTGAAAAGTTGGTGAGCAAAATGTAAAAATTCAAAAGTTTGGTGCCAGAGTGTAAATTTTGAAAAGTTTAGGGACTAAGTTGTAATTTTCAAAAGTTATGTAAGTTAGTCCCATAAATGAATAGTTCACCCCCAAGAGTGGCATTTTCGTGTTACCTGAATTTTTTATACGGGGTTTGTATTAAGAGCTATAAAGTTTTAAAGTTCGGGAAAAATTCGGATAGCCGGATTTAATCGAATAAATGAGAAATCCTTTATGAGATATTTTAAGAGATATTTTATTAAAAAAAGGAAAGGATAGAATGGTCACTTCCATGTCTTATTTTAATAAAAATTAATATGAACCATTGGATCAAAGGTTACTTTTCCATGTTTTAATCTTAGCCATTAGATGAAAAATGGCAAGATGGTAATTTTTTATGATGGCAAGGGCAAAGCTGGTAATCACTAACTCCTTGGATTGTTTTGGGCCCTTGGATTGGTAGGTAGACATGTGGTTTAATATAGAGCTTTGGATTGCAAGGGTAAAAGGGTCATTAGACTTTAAAAATGAATTTTTAATTCATTTTTATATATTAAGTACAAGTGGCTAAATTGGAAGGAAAAGAAATTTCAAGATTTCTCCCTCAATTTCAGCCAAGTTTCGAACACCCCAAGGTAAGGAAGAAAACTTTTTCTTCTTGATTTTCAAGCTTATTTAGTTGGAATTTTGATGAAGGCATGAAACATGAAATTAATCTACATGAAATTCTCCATCTTTTGGTACCAATTGTTCATGCTTTCCTTTCTTAGAACCTTGGTTTTGTGACTTTGAAGGATAAATGGGATGTTGTTTTAGGATGAACTAGGGTTAGTTTTTGATGAATATGATGTTTTAGAATCATATTAAAGCTTGTATAATGATTGAATCTACATGGAAATGGCTAAACCCTAAATTGTTCAATGTTAGGGTTTTAGTAGAAAAGTTGAAGTTGGATTGATTTTGAGTTAGGAATGATTGTGAAGCTTGGAAATGATGTCTAAGTGTTAAGTGGACTAATTTGGAAACTTGGAAAAGTATAAGGGTGATTTCGGCATTTTGATAGAATTAGAGGAAATTATGGAAAATTTTCCATAAATTTGGAAATGTTGAAATTATGATTTTACAAGCTTTAAAATGTCATTTGGACTATTTTGTAAGTTTGTAAAACATATGGACCAATTCAGAAATATTAAAAAGATTGGGGATCAATTCGGCAATTTGGAAGAAATTAAGAACTTAAGTGAAAATTTATTTTTATGGAAGCATTATGCTGGAATAAATATTAGAATGAGTTATAAATCATCCTTTGAGTAAAGGTTGGAAGAAATACGAAGTATTAGGGACGGAATGACTTATGTCATGAAACTAATATTTGGAAAATATTAGGGTGTTTATAGGAAAATTATTCCTATATTGTTTATGTGTTAGTAAGATAGTAACATATAATTTGGAATGTACTTATGGTATTTTAATACACTTGTAGACTGTGAACAAAATCAAGATCGACTTAGCAATTAAGAAAAGGAACGAGATCAAAGTTGGACTTAGTGAGGCTAGTGAATATTGACAAAGCATAAAGTGTCAAGGTGAGTGCATTTTTATGCATGGATAATACTATGATTATCATTTGGAAGACTTGTGATAAGTCTACCTTATTAATAATTACTTGATAATTATATGTTTATATCATGAACTTATATTTGACATATTGAGAATTGTCAAAGGAAGAACTATGATACATTTGATCACTAAATATACCAGGTATGTATGGTTATGTTATATTTAGGGTATGAACTGTCCAGTATTTAATTATATTTGCATGGATGAATTGAATATGGAATTGGAAAGTATGCCCAAATAAGTATTTGAGGTATAGAGTATAGTTGGCATGTCATAGAGTCCAGTGGTTTAGCACTTCGGTGCGGTTTATTAACACTTTAGTGTGGTTCATTAGCACTTATGTGCGGTCTCTTAGCACTTCGGTGCGGTTTATTAGCACTTTGGTGCGGTTTTGACTCGTGTACTCCAGTCCTCAAAACTATGTTGGGCACTAATTTATTTGATAATAAATGATGAATAAATTAGAGAGTAAGTGAACTCTCAGAAAATGATAATAAATGGTGAATAAATTAGAGAGTAAGTGAACTCTTGGAAAATGATAGTAAATGCTGAATAAATTAGAGAGTAAGTGAACTCTCGGAAAATGATAATAAATGGTGAATAAATTAGAGAGTAAGTGAACTATCAGAAAATGATAATAAATGGTGAATAAGTTAGAGAGTAAGTGAACTCTCGGATAATAAATGGTCAATCATTCAGAAAGTAGGTAAATTCTCGGATAATGACAAGGATAATAATAGGATTTATGAATCTGGATTATATTATGTTAATATTTGATTAACATAAGGGAAATAAAGGAGTAGTGATCAAACTGCATGTTTATTATATTATTGATATAATTCAAGCATGTTGATTTATATTAAATAATTATAATGCCTCACTAAGTATATACTTAGCATGTGATGGTTTTTCACGTGTAGGTAGAAAACCCGGTTCGGAGTAAAGAGTTAGGCATCACTATCAAAGAGGATATATGTAGTATCGGTAATTACATATTTGATGTATTTTGATATTTCTAGTTGGCATGTATAAATAAAAAAGTAGCTCCTTTCAAACTAGTTTAGATATGGATTGCAATAATAATATATAGATAAGTGGTTAGTATATGATATTGAGTTTTATTTAAATGATACTAGTTTAAAGAAATTGCTAGTAACGAAAATCGGGTAAGATTATAATAATAAAATTTTAGAGTAATCAAAATGATTTTTATTTTAGGCAGTTTTGTTAATTGTATAGTATAGTTAAAAATTTCCAAGTTGGTGCCTGAAATCGAGGTCTATCTGATAGATTAAAAATTGGAAATAAATTTTACGCGATTAAAAAGGAAAAATTTTAAATCGTCATATTTGACTTGTTCGGGTAGCATAAAATATGTTTAAACATCATGTGAAACTCAATACTAGTATTAGGTAATAAATACTAGTAAGGGTGTTACATTTATTGGTATCAGAGCTACAAGTTTAGCCGGTTCTGGATAGTAAATGAGTCTCTGTAGAAAGTCAGAGTTATATACATGCCACTAGAATATAAAAAAATTACCGATATTGTGTAGGATTATGGTGATGCCTGATGTTGAGTAGATTACTCCTTACTTATTTTAGATAAACGTGACATGAACAAATGTCGGGTTATCGAGAATTCCGATAGGCTGTTGAGCAGGATGTGCCTGCTCTGAGCGGAAGTAATGAGGTGAATTAGAATTCACCTTAGGTTCAGCAAAATGTAGAGCAACAGGCTTAGGAACAATGAAATATGCCGGTACAATATCAAGGCTTATTTCTGCAGTCTTTGGAGGCAATCCTAAATCAGCAGGCACCAGTATCAGTCCCAAAAAAATTAAGGAAATTGGAGCACCAGAATTCTGGGGTGATATTGATGCAGATCCTATGGTTGCCGATTATTGGTTAAATGATATAAAGATAATATTAAATAGTATTCCTTATGATAATCAAGGAAAATTAGAAGGAGTAGTATCCATATTGATGGAACAACCCAGTGCATGGTGGAATGTGATAACTACATAAGTACCTCTAGAACGGATTACTTGGGAATTCTTTCTACAAGAATTCAAGGAAAAAATATATTGGAGAAAGTTGACCTTGAGGGAAAAAATGAGAAGTCGATTCAGACCAAAAAAAGGTCTAGAGGTTCATTTGCTGCGTCATCATTTAAACGCAGTAAAGGAATACCACAATAGTATGATGCTCTTCTTCAGGGACACATCGGCGTATGACCTGATCTGCATATTGTTTAAACAAAAGAGGCTCGTCCTAAAAGTAATGCTTAGCATCATGGCGGAACCACTTCTTCCCTTGGTGAGTAAGGCCATAAGGTAAAATACGACAAACAAGGAAATTAACTAAATCCGCGTACCAGGGTATTACCGAGGCATGTGCTATCGTGGCGACTGCTCCCAAGGTTGCCGAGGCGTCGAGGGTTGCCGACGCATGCGCATCCATGGTTGCTGAGGCGTCAGGGGTTACCGAGGCATGCGCGTCCATGGTTGCCGAGGCGTGCGTATCAGGAGTTGTTGCGGTGTTGAAGGTTGCCGAGGCATGCGCATCCATGGTTGCCGAGGAGTGCGTATCAGGAGCTACTGCGGTGTTGAAGGTTGCCGAGGCATGCGCATCCATGGTTGCCGAGGCGTCTAAAAGTTGCTCATCTTGAATGTATCGCATATCTCTAAATCCGCGTCCTCCTCTCTATTGCGTTCTAAACATGATAAGTGATCAGCCACTTGATTTTCTATTCCTTCCCTGTGTGTTGGCCTAGGACTGCTCCTACCGCGAAATCACTTGCATTACACATGAGCTCAAAAGGTAGCATCCAATCTGGTGGAACGACAATGGGTGCCGAGGCAAGCTTTTCCTTTAGGGTTTCGAATGCTTGGGCGGAAGAATCATCAAAATTGAAGACTTTATTTTGGTGGGGGTAATCTCTCGATCACGTCCACCTTGGCTTTGTCTACTTCAATTCCCTTGGATGAAATCTTGTGGCCGAGCACTATTCCTTCATCTACCATAAAATGGCATTTCTCCCAATTAAGGACTAAATCGGTTTCTTCACATCTTGCCAACACCTTCTCTAAATTACTGAGGTAACTGTCGAAGTCATTACCAAAAACGGAAAAATCATCTATGAAGATCTCAAGGAAGTCTTCGACCATGTCTGAAAAACAGAAAAATCATCCATAAGTTGCCAAAATTTGCTGTAAGTCAAGGGAAGAACCAATTTTCTGAAAAGCTTTACGAATCCAAACATTGTTTTCTTTTGGCCTCTCAAACATCTCCATCAGTAGAGATTTCGATGGCTTCAAATCTACCAACCTCGGTTCCTCAAGACATACCTGCAATGGATGAGGTGAGCTTTTAAAGAATTCGAAAGGTTCAACCATTACCTGCTCATATTCCATTGGCAAAGTATTATTATCTCGTTGATCTTGCACGTGGTCGTGTAATTGCCGTGGCAATTGTAGATGGGAGCAATCTACAGATTCCTGCTTCAACATCAACGTTGTAACCTTATGGGCATCAGGTACCTCAGAATTTGTTGTAGTATTGTTGTTCTCAGCTTCACTGACTGTTGTCGCGGCGTTGCTCTGTTCAGGCTCCTCAATCATTGCCGAGGCAATTTGTTGTTCAGGCTCATCATGTGTTGGGCAGTCTCTTTCATTGGCATCCTCTTGACTTTGAGGTTCTAGTTGTTCCCCACACAACGGAGAGCTTTCTTTCCATTGCTCCTTATCCTCTTGCATTGGGACGTCAGAATCCCTAGGAATGAATTGTTGGTGCATGTTATCCATGACATATATGGATCTCCCCAATTGATCTTCTGAATCCCCTAAGGTTGCATCCCACTGAGCTATCCTCGTATCCATAGATTTTGATATCTCTCGAATCTCTTCAATTGATCCGTCAAGTCTAGCCAAGGAAGCTAGTAACGTTTCCTCCAAGGAATTGGAATGCTCTTGAAAAGGACTACATTGCCAGGGCATATCTGTTGCTGCGACAAAATTGTTATGGTAAAAAAAATTGAGCTTTTTGACCGTACCATGAAGAATTTTGCTGCTGGTTCCCTCTATGGTCCTCCATGTAGTTATATGCACCGAAAATGTGAGGGCAATTTTCAAACAAATGATGTTCTCCACACATAGCACAAGATTTTTCCACGGTATAAGTTCTTTGGGCTTTTCTCGGTTGGTGTAGGAAATCATCAAAGGGTGCAAGAAACTCTTGATTGGAATGATTCATATCTTCCAACATCATCTCTCGAATAGATTGGTTTTTATTTCCCGACATGTTGATGTCCCTTAACTTGTAGCGCACCTAATTGTTTTTTATAAAACAAACAAAAAGAAAAGTTAGTAAAACTAAGAGAAAAAAATGCAATAACAAAAACAACTAACACCAATTGCCAATCCCCGACAACGGCGCCAAAAACTTGTTGCGCGTAATAAGTGCTACGCAATTGTGCAAATATACACGTCGCAGGTAATAAAGTGATATGAGTATTGATTATCGTCTCCACATGGATTGGTTTGGGCCACTTTGCTTAAGTTACTGCACTGTGAAAAGTAAAAACACAATTGATAATAGAGGTTTTAATTAACGAGAAAACTAAGAGCAATAAACTAAAAGAATAGATGAAATTAAAATAGAGTAAATAGGTCAGGTTATCGTGAGTTGAGGTGTGATAGCCGATTGGATCGTCTTGGTAAAAGAGTGCAAGGGCAACTCAGTTGCCGTGGCAACTTGCACAGTGGGGTTGCCTTGGCAATTAATCGATGGTTGCCTGGGCGACTAGCTGGGCAACTACTTGGGCGTCTGGGCAGCAACTTCAAGGTTCGGCAGAGCGTTCTTCAATGGTTTCTTCTTGTCCCTAAGTCGAAACTCTAGCTACTTGTGTATGCCTTGTTAATACATCCCTGCGTGAATCAAGGGTGGACAACAACCAATCTTGCGGTCCTCTTAGCCGTTGAAATCCTTAGCTTATTCCTAAGCCGGATTAATCTTCACCATCAATAGATTGAATAAAGACCATACTCATTCGTTTCTTGAATCTAACTCTCCTGATATTAGATAAATAGATGAAGTTACGAGATCCTCTCCCAATTCACTCGCAAACAAGAATAAGAACCAAGAATGAGTAAACCTTGAATTGAAAGTGCAAACTCTTATTACATAAACAAAATCCAATTGTTTCTCAACCACAAAAACACAATAACCCCAACCAATCAAGTTAGTTCATGGTTGGGTTCAAATGATATACAAAGAATAATCCCCAAACCATGAATCTAATGGAAGCAAAGAAGAAGAAAAAGAAATCGAACTCTCTCCCCTTGCTCTCTTGTCAAAATTTCTCTCCTCTCTCCCTTTGGAGTTGTCGAAATTTTCTCTCTTCTTGCCCACTTGGAGTTGACGGCTTGGTGATCTATTTATAGGGCTAGGTCAAAGTCATTCTTTGAGAAGGAAGTTAAGTTGGAATTAAATTATAATAAAGAATATAATTCTTTATTATAATTATATTCCTTCTAGAACTTCTCCTATCTTCTTGGAATTTAATTCTTCTTTAACCTCTTCATGGAAATCAAACTCCTTTGGGATTTAGCTTTGCTCCACGTCATCTTGGGCTTGTCCAGTCATCAATTTCGACTACCATATCACCTTATTCTTTGTCGACAATTGCCTTGGCAACTGGCTCGGCGTCTCCTTCATGCATTGCCCTGGCAACTAGCTCGGCATCTCCTTCATGCACTGCCCTGGCAACTGGTTCTAGCCTTGTTTAGGCAAGTGATTCTGCACACACACAAAAACACACCAAAGCAGCATCTTTTTCCACAGAAATCACCAAGTTATGTAATCAAGCTCAACGGTGGAAAGAAACATGAATTAATGCTTGAATGACTAATTATGCAACTAATATGAGCTTCAGTCTAACAATAATATGAGTAAAAAGGGTAATAAAAATAGTACTTTTGAACACTTATCATATTTATTGATGACATATTGGTTTATTCTAAAACCAAGGAGGAGCACGATACTCATCTTCGAGTAGTTCTCGGATCTTATGAGAAAAGAAGTTGTACACAAAGTGTCAAATGCGAATTCTTGTTATCGTAAATAAATTTCCTTGGGTATGTAGTTTCAGCCGAGGAAATTGATTTGATCCCAAAAAGTTTCAAGCAATCCTTGAGTGGAAATTCCTAAGAATATCTCGAAGTGAGAAGGTTTTGGGATTAGCTGGTTATTATTATCGGTTTATGAAAGATTTTTCAATGATTGCCTCTCCGATAACCAAGCTGTTAAGAAAAGAGGTGTCATTGACTTGGGTAGAAGAATGTCAAAAAGTTTTGATCAACTAAAGAAGGTTTTTGTGAAGCTCATATTCTAGTACAACCATAACCTAGAAAGGAATTTGTAATATATAGCGATGCCTCCCATAATGGTTTGGGATGTGTGCTGATGCAAGAAGGAAATGTGGTAGCTTATGGTTCACGGCAACTCAAAACTCATGAGAAAAACTATCCTACTCATGATTTAGAGTTGGCTGCAGTGGTGTTTGCTCTAAAAAATTGGCGACACTACTTATATGGTGAAAAATGCTATATTTTCACTGATCATAAAAGTTTGAAGTACGTTTTATCCCAAAAGGAGCTCAATTTGAGGCAGAGAACATGGATAGAATTAATTTAGGCAAGTGATTCTGCACACACACAAAAACACACCAAAGCAACATCTTTTTCCACAAAAATCACCAAGTTATATAATCAAGCTCAACGGTGGAAAGAAACATGAATTAATGCTTGAATGACTAATTATGCAACTAATATGAGCTTAAGTCTAACAATAATATGAGTAAAAAGGGTAATAAAAATAGTACTTTTGAACACTTATCACACCCCCAAACTCGAACTATTGCTTGTCCTCAAGCAATGCAAACTAACAATTACCTGCCAATACTTTAATCATCAAAGACATGCTTCAAACTTGAATTCAAACCTCGGAACTGTGGCACAAAGTATGACCACCTTTTAATTTTTCGGATAGCACAAAAATTACCCGGAACCAAATTATAATGCTCGTGACAATGTGTGTGCGTAGTTGTGTACAAGTTGATTTTCAAGATTCTATGTGAGCAATAGGCTTTTATCAATTTAATTACTGGGGCATTTATTTTTATTTTCACTAGAGCCAATTTCGGGCACCTCTAGTAAAGTAAGCAATTTCTCATTTTATTTTAGTCGACTAGAGCCAATTTTCGGGCACCTCTAGCGATTCTTTAATGTGCATTAACTACTAAAAAGTTTTTGGGCACCTCTAGCAAGAAAGTGCATTTACTACTAGAGCAGTTTGGGCACCTCTAGCAAGAATTTAACTTTTAATTTTCAAATTTACCCAAATTTTAAGCAACCTAAGTTCACTAAGTTTCTTTCAATCAACAAGCCACAACCGTGTAAAAAAATCAGCATCATAGTAAAATTCTAAGTTCTTTTCATGCAATCCTAAAATTAAAGGTTCTTTCAATTAAGTGCAGTGGCAAAAATTCATCATTGGATATTCAACAAGTCTTAAGCAATTAAATCCAATTAAAGGCATGGCAAGTAATATATGCAACCTATATGTGATTGCTAGAGATGAATGCAACTAAACATGAAACTAACTAGAAACCAATACCCCCCCAAACTCGAGAGAAGCATTGTCCTCAATGCATGTAAGAGTGAAACAAAATTTAAAAGAAACTAAATGAAATGAGTTAGTCGGAGAGGTCATCACCTCGAGTGATAAGTTTCCTTCGTGCCGTTTGCTTGATTCATTTTTCAGTCGGTGGTTGAATGCTGGTACCGCGTGAATAGCATTGATTTGATTTGATCCATGTTTGCCGATGCAGGTTCACTTGCATGGGCATCAGTAGTTGCCGAAGCCATTGTTGTTGCCTGGGCATCACCAGTTTTTGTTGTGGTTGCTGTGGCAAGTAGTCGGCAGTGAATTTCCTTAGCATGGTGGTTGTGAGTCTTGTTGTGGAAAAGAAAACCTGGAAACTAAAGATAATGAAGAAAAATAAAATCTCTCCTAAAAATTCCCAAAATAAATAAAGAGAGAAAAAAATAACCGAAAATAATAGAAAGAAAAAAAATAGTTCGAAAAAAAAAGAAAAAGAAAAAGAAAAAGAAAATATCGAAAGGAGAGCATGCTCATGCATCTCCTAAGGTGTCAACTTCTTTGTTTTGTTCTACATGGGCACCGTTGTAGTGCTTCAATATTTGTCCGTTAACTTTGAATTCATGTTCGTCAGTGATGGACTTGATTATCACGACACCATGAGAGAATGGTTTGACAACTTTGAATGGTCCCGACCATCTTGATTTCAGCTTTCCCGAGAAAAGTATTAGCCGGGAATTGAATAAGAGAACTAGTTGCCCTGGCATGAATTTTCGCGGCAATAATTTCTTGTCCTGCCATTGCTTTGTTTTCTCCTTGTAGATTCGTGCATTGTTATAGGCGGGTGCACGAAATTCTTCTATCTCGTTGAGGTCCAACAAATGCTTTTGTACGACACTTTCCCAATCTATATTCACGGTCTAGATTGCCCATTATGCCTTGTGTTCGATTTCCACCGGTAGATGGCATGTTTTGCCATAGACAAGTCGGAAGGGGGAAACACCTAAGGGTGTTTTGAATGCAGTGCGATATGCCCAAAGTGCGTCATCTAGTCTTACTAACCAATCTTTCCTAGAGGGATTTACAACTTTCTCGAGTATACCATTCAATTTCCGGTTGGAAATTTCTACTTGCCCATTGGTTTGTGGGTGATATTGCCCGTCCTATGGCAACGATCACATTGCTTGTAAAACTCTTGGGCATCTTTGTACAGTGTTGTCCAATACAAACTGGATTGCAAAACTTTGGCCGCGGTACGATTTCCTCCAAAATGTCCTTCATAAGGTGAAGAATGGCATTACCGGAGTACATTATGCTGCTCTTCTTTAGGGACACATCGACGTATGGCCTGATCTGCATAATGTTTAAACAAAAGAGGCTCATCCCAAAAGTAATGTTTAGCATCATGGTGGAACCACTTCTTCCCTTGGTGAGTAAGGCCATAAGGTAAAATACCATAAACAAGGAAATTAACTAAATCCGCGTACCAGAGTATTGTCGAGGCATGTGCTGTCGTGGCGATTGTTCCCAACGTTGTCGAGGCGTCGAGGGTTGCCGAGGCATGCGCATCCATGGTTGTCGAGGCGTCAAGGGATACCGAGGAGTGCGTGTCCATGGTTGCCGAGGCGTGCGTATCAGGAGCTGCTGCGGTGTTGAAGGTTGCCCAGGTATGCATATCCATGGTTGTCGAGGGGTCTAAAAATTGCTCATCTGGGAATGTAACGCATATCTCTAAATCCGCGTCCTCCTCCCTATTGCGTTCTAAACATGATAAATGATCGGCCACTTGATTTTCTATTCCTTCCCTGTGTGTTGGCCTAGGACTGCTCCTACCGCGAAATCACTTGCATCACACATGAGCTCAAAAGGTAGCGTCCAATCTGGTGGAACGACAATAGGTGCCGAGGCAAGCTTTTCCTTTAGGGTTTTGAATGCTTGGGGCGCAAGAATCATCAAAATTGAAGACTTTATCTTGGTGGGGGTAATCTCTCAATCACGTCCACCTTGGCTTTGTCTACTTCAATTCCCTTGGATGAAATCTTGTGGCCGAGCACTATTCCTTCATCTACCATAAAATGACACTTCTCCCAATCAAGGACTAAATCGGTTTCTTCACATCTTGCCAACACCTTCTCTAAATTGCCGAGGTAATTGTCGAAGTCATTACCAAAAACGAAAAAATCATCCATGAAGATCTCAATGAAGTCTTCGACCTTGTCTGAAAAGAGTGCCATCATGCATATTCTAATGTTACTGCATATATGAGAAAACTTGAGGAGAGTCGTTTCTGACACTTCTTATAGTCCATCCGCACCCTCCATCGGGTGACAATATTGCCCAAAAAGAGTTTGGCCAATGTGCTTGCCACTACTCCCTTTTGCGTTACCATGGTGGAGGTGTCTTTCTTTTTTGCTATCTTGTAGTCCATGTATACTCTCCACCTTGCTACTATTCCTGAAGGCACAAATATATTAATAGGAAAAATTGTATCCATTCTCAACCATTCAATTACCTCATTCTTGTTGACTTCTATCATGGTTGCATGTAACCTTTGTTGTCGTGGCAATTGCTGCTCAAGCCAATTGCCGTGGCAATCAGTTGCCAAAATTTGCTGTAAGTCAAGGGAAGAACCATTTTTTTGAAAAGCTTTACGAATCCAAACACCGTTTTCTTTTAGCCTCTCAAACATCTCCATCAGTAGAGATTTCGATGGATTCAAATCTACCAACCTCGGTTCCTCAAGACATACCTACAATGGATGAGGTGAGCTTTTAAAGAATTCGAAAGGTTCAACCATTACCTGCTCATATTCCATTGGCAAAGTATTATTATCTTGTTGATCTTGCACGTGGTCGTGTAATTGCCGTGGCAATTGTAGATGAGAGCAATCTACAGATTCCTGCTTCAACATCAACGTTGTAACCTTATGGGCATCAGGTTCCTCAGAATTTGCTGTAGTATTGTTGTTCTCAGCTTCACTGAGTGTTGTCGCGGCGTTGCTCTATTCAGGCTCCTCAATCATTGCCGAGGCAATTTGTTGTTCAGGCTCATCATGTGTTGGGCAGTCTCTTTCATTGGCATCCTCTTGACTTTGAGGTTCTAGTTGTTCCCCACACATCGGAGAGCTTTCTTTGCATTGCTCCTTATCCTCTTGCCTTGGGACGTCAGTATCCCTAGGAATTAATTGTTGGTGCATGTTATCCATGACATATGTGGATCTCCCCAATTGATCTTCTGAATCCCCTAAAGTTGCATCCCACTGAGCTATCCTCGTATCCATAGATTTTGATATCTCTCAAATCTCTTCAATTGATCCGTCAAGTCTAGCCAAGGAAGCTAGTAATGTTTCCTCCAAGGAATTGGAATGCTCTTGAAAAGGACTACATTGCCATGGCATATCTATTGCTGCGGCAAAATTGTTATGGTAAAAAAAATTTGAGCTTTTTGACCATACCATGAAGAATTTTGCTGCTGGTTCCCTCTATGGTCCTCCATGTAGTTATATGCACCGAAAATGTGAGGGCAATTTTCAAACACATGATGTTCTCCACACATAGCACAAGATTTTTCCATGGTATAAGTTCTTTGGGCTTTTCTCGGTTGGTGTAGGTAATCATAAAAGGGTGCAAGAAACTCTTGATAGGATTGTTTCATATCTTCCAACATCATCTCTCGAATAGATTGGCTTTTATTTCCCGACATGTTGATGTCCCTTAACTTGTAGCGCACCTATTTTTTTTGATAAAACAAACAAAAAGAAAAGTTAGTAAAACTAAGAGAAAAAAATGCAATAACAAAAACAACTAACACCAATTGCCAATCCCTGGCAACGGCGCCAAAAACTTGTTGCGCGTAATAAGTGCTACGCAATTGTGCAAGTATACACGTCGCAAGTAATAAAGTGATATGAGTATCGAGTATCGTCTCCACATGGATTGGTTTGGGCCACTTTGCTTAAGTTACTGCACTGTGAAAAGTAAAAACACAATTGATAATAGAGGTTTTAATTAACGAGAAAACTAAGAGCAATAAACTAAAAGAATAGATGAAATTGAAATAGAGTAAATAGGCCAGGTTATCGTGAGTTGAGGTGTGATAGCCGATTGGATCGTCTTGGTAAAAGAGTGCAAGGGCAACTCAGTTGCCGTGGCAACTTGCACAGCGGGGTTGCCTTGGCAATTAATTGATGGTTGCCTGGGCGACTAGCTGGGCAACTACTTGGGCGTCTGGGCAGCAACTTCAAGGTTCGGCAGAGCGTTCTTCAATGGTTTCTTCTTATTCTTAAGTCGAAACTCTAGCTACTTGTGCATGCCTTGATAATACATCCCTGCCTGAATCAAGGGTGGACAACAACCAATCTTGCGCTCCTCTTAGCCGTTGAAATCCTTAGCTTATTCCTAAGCCGGATTAATCTTCACCATCAATAGATTGAATAAAGACCATACTCATTCGTTTCTTGAATCTAACTCTCCCGATATTAGATAAATAGATGAAGTTACGAGATCCTCTCACAATTCACTCACAAACCTTGAATTGAAAGTGCAAACTTTTATTACCTAAACAAAATCCAATTGTTTCTCAACCACAAAAACACAATAACCCCAACCAATCAAGTTAGTTCATGGTTGGGTTCAAAAGATATACAAAGAATAATCCCCAAACCATGAATCTAATGGAAGCAAAGAAGAAGAAGAAGAAATCGAACTCTCTCCCCCTTGCTCTCTTGTCGAAATTTCTCTCATCTCTCCCTTTGGAGTTGTCGAAATTTTCCCTCTTCTTGCCCACTTGGAGTTGACGGCTTGGTGATCTATTTATACGGCTAGGTCAAAGTCCTTCTTTGAGGAGGAAGTTAAGTTGGAATTAAATTATCTTTAAAGAATATAATTCTTTATTATAATTATATTCCTTCTAGAACTTCTCCTATCTTCTTGGAATTTAATTCTTCTTTAACCTCTTCATGGAAATCAAACTCCTTTGGGATTTAGCTTTGCTCCACGTCATCTTGGGCTTGTCCAGTCATCAATTTCAACTACCATATCACCTTATTCTTTGTCGACAATTGCCCTGGCAACCGGCTCGGTGTCTCCTTCATGCATTGCCCTGGCTACTAGCTCGGCATCTCCTTCATGCACTGCCCTGGCAACTGGTTCTAGCCTTGTTTAGGCAAGTGATTCTGCACACACACAAAAACACACCAAAGCAGCATCTTTTTCCACAGAAATCACCAAGTTATGTAATCAAGCTCAACGGTGGAAAGAAACATGAATTAATGCTTGAATGACTAATTATGCAACTAATATGAGCTTAAGTCTAACAATAATATGAGTAAAAAGGGTAATAAAAATAGTAATTTTGAACACTTATCATATTTATTGATGACATATTGGTTTATTCTAAAACCAAGGAGGAGCACGATACTCATCTTCGAGTAGTTCTTCAGATCTTATGAGAAAAGAAGTTGTACACAAAGCTGTCAAATGCGAATTCTTGTTATCAGAAATAAATTTCCTTGGGTATGTAGTTTCAGCCGAGGGAATTCGATTTGATCCCAAAAAGTTTCAAGCAATCCTTGAGTGGAAATTCCTAAGAATATCTCCGAAGTGAGAAGGTTTTTGGGATTAGCTGGTTATTATCGGCGGTTTATGAAAGATTTTTCAATGATTGCCTCTCCGATAACCAAGCTGTTAAGAAAAGAGGTGTCATTGACTTGGGTAGAAGAATGTCAAAAAAGTTTTGATCAACTAAAGAGGTTTTTTGTGAAGCTCATATTCTAGTACAACCATAACCTAGAAAGGAATTTGTAATATATAGCGATGCCTCCCATAATGGTTTGGGATGTGTGCTGATGCAAGAAGGAAATGTGGTAGCTTATGGTTCACGGCAACTCAAAACTCATGAGAAAAACTATCCTACTCATGATTTAGAGTTGGCTGCAGTGGTGTTTGCTCTAAAAAATTGGCGACACTACTTATATGGTGAAAAATGCTATATTTTCACTGATCATAAAAGTTTGAAGTACGTGTTATCCCAAAAGGAGCTCAATTTGAGGCAGAGAACATGGATAGAATTAATTTAGGCAAGTGATTCTGCACACACACCAAAGCAACATCTTTTTCCACAAAAATCACCAAGTTATATAATCAAGCTCAACGGTGGAAAGAAACATGAATTAATGCTTGAATGACTAATTATGCAACTAATATGAGCTTAAGTCTAACAATAATATGAGTAAAAAGGGTAATAAAAATAGTACTTTTGAACACTTATCACACCTCCAAACTCGAACTATTGCTTGTCCTCAAGCAATGCAAACTAACAATTACCTGCCAAAACTTTAATCATCAAAGACATGCTTCAAACTTGAATTCAAACCTCGGAACCGTGGCACAAAGTATGACCACCTTTTAATTTTTCGGATAGCACAAAAATTACCCGGAACCAAATTATAATGCTCGTGACAATGTGTGTGCGTAGTTGTGTACAAGTTGATTTTCAAGATTCTATGTGAGCAATAGGCTTTTATCAATTTAATTACTGGGGCATTTATTTTTATTTTCACTAGAGCCAATTTCGGGCACCTCTAGCGATTCTTTAATGTGCATTAACTACTAAAGCCAGTTTCGGGCACCTCTAGCAAGAAAGTGCATTTACTACTAGAGCCAGTTTCGGGCACCTCTAGCAAGAATTTAACTTTTAATTTTCAAATTTACCCAAATTTTAAGCAACCTAAGTTCACTAAGTTTCTTTCAATCAACAAGCCACAACCGTGTAAAAAAATCAGCATCATAGTAAAATTCTAAGTTCTTTTCATGCAATCCTAAAATTAAAGGTTCTTTCAATTAAGTGCAGTGGCAAAAATTCATCATTGGATATTCAACAAGTCTTAAGCAATTAAATCCAATTAAAGGCATGGCAAGTAACATATGCAACCTATATGTGATTGCTAGAGATGAATGCAACTAAACATGAAACTAACTAGAAACCAATACCCCCCAAACTTGAGAGAAGCATTGTCCTCAATGCATGTAAGAGTGAAACAAAATTTAAAAGAAACTAAATGAAATGAGTTAGTCGGAGAGGTCATCACCTCGAGTGATAAGTTTCCTTCGTGCCGTTTGCTTGATTCATTTTTCAGTCGGTGGTTGAATGCTGGTACCGCGTGAATAGCATTGATTTGATTTGATCCATGTTTGCCGATGCAGGTTCACTTGCATGGGCATCAGTAGTTGCCGAAGCCATTGTTGTTGCCTGGGCATCACCAGTTTTTGTTGTGGTTGCTGTGGCAAGTAGTCGGCAGTGAATTTCCTTAGCATGGTGGTTGTGAGTCTTGTTGTGGAAAAGAAAACCTGGAAACTAAAGATAATGAAGAAAAATAAAATCTCTCCTAAAAATTCCCAAAATAAATAAAGAGAGAAAAAAATAACCGAAAATAATAGAAAGAAAAAAAATAGTTCGAAAAAAAAAGAAAAAGAAAAAGAAAATATCGAAAGGAGAGCATGCTCATGCATCTCCTAAGGTGTCAACTTCTTTGTTTTGTTCTACATGGGCACCGTTGTAGTGCTTCAATATTTGTCCGTTAACTTTGAATTCATGTTCGTCAGTGATGGACTTGATTATCACGACACCATGAGAGAATGGTTTGACAACTTTGAATGGTCCCGACCATCTTGATTTCAGCTTTCCCGAGAAAAGTATTAGCCGGGAATTGAATAAGAGAACTAGTTGCCCTGGCATGAATTTTCGCGGCAATAATTTCTTGTCCTGCCATTGCTTTGTTTTCTCCTTGTAGATTCATGCATTGTTATAGGCAGGTGCACGAAATTCTTCTATCTCGTTGAGGTCCAACAAATGCTTTTGTACGACACTTTCCCAATCCATATTCACGGTCTAGATTGCCCATTATGCCTTGTGTTCGATTTCCACCATTAGATGGCATGTTTTGCCATAGACAAGTCGGAAGGGGGAAATACCTAAGGGTGTTTTGAATGCAGTGCGATATGCCCAAAGTGCGTCATCTAGTCTTGCTAACCAATCTTTCCTAGAGGGATTTACAACTTTCTCGAGTATACCATTCAATTTTCGGTTGGAAATTTCTGCTTGCCCATTGGTTTGTGGGTGATATTGCCCGTCCTATGGCAACGATCACATTGCTTGAAAAACTCTTGGGCATCTTTGTACAGTGTTGGCCAATACAAACCGGATTGCAAAACTTTGGCCGCGGTACGAGTTCCTCCAAAATGTCCTTCATAAGGTGAAGAATGGCATTACCGGAGTACATTATGCTGCTCTTCTTTAGGGACACATCGACGTATGGCCTGATCTGCATAATGTTTAAACAAAAGAGGCTCATCCCAAAAGTAATGTTTAGCATCATGGTGGAACCACTTCTTCCCTTGGTGAGTAAGGCCATAAGGTAAAATACCATAAACAAGGAAATTAACTAAATCCGCGTACCAGAGTATTGCCGAGGCATGTGCTGTCGTGGCGATTGTTCCCAAGGTTGCCGAGGCATGCGCATCCATGGTTGTCGAGGCGTCAAGGGTTACCGAGGAGTGCGTGTCCATGGTTGCCGAGGCGTGCGTATCAGGAGCTGCTGCGGTGTTGAAGGTTGCCGAGGGATGCATATCCATGGTTGTCGAGGGGTCTAAAAATTGCTCATCTGGGAATGTAACGCATATCTCTAAATCCGCGTCATCCTCCCTATTGTGTTCTAAACATGATAAATGATCAGCCACTTGATTTTCTATTCCTTCCCTGTGTGTTGGCCTAGGACTGCTCCTACCGTGAAATCACTTGCATCACACATGAGCTCAAAAGGTAGCGTCCAATCTGGTGGAACGACAATGGGTGCCGAGGCAAGCTTTTCCTTTAGGGTTTTGAATGCTTGGGGCGCAAGAATCATCAAAATTGAAGACTTTATCTTGGTGGGGGTAATCTCTCGATCACGTCCACCTTGGCTTTGTCTACTTCAATTCCCTTGGATGAAATCTTGTGGCCGAGCACTATTCCTTCATCTACCATAAAATGGCACTTCTCCCAATCAAGGACTAAATCGGTTTCTTCACATCTTGCCAACACATTCTCTAAATTACCGAGGTAATTGTCGAAGTCATTACCAAAAACGAAAAAATCATCCATGAAGATCTCAATGAAGTCTTCGACCTTGTCTGAAAAGAGTGCCATCATGCATATTCTAATGTTACTGCATATCTGAGAAAACTTGAGGAGAGTCGTTTCCGACACTTCTTATAGTCCATCCGCACCCTCCATCGGGTGACAATATTGCCCAAAAAGAGTTTGGCCAATGTGCTTGCCACTACTCCCTTTTGCGTTACCATGGTGGATGTGTCTTTCTTCTTTGCTATCTTGTAGTCCATGTATACTCTCCACCTTACTACTATTCCTGAAGGCACAAATATATTAATAGGAAAAATTGTATCCATTCTCAACCATTCAATTACCTCATTCTTGTTGACTTCTATCATGGTTGCATGTAACCTTTGTTGTCGTGGCAATTGCTGCTCAAGCCAATTGCCGTGGCAATCAGTTGCCAAAATTTGTTGTAAGTCAAGGGAAGAACCATTTTTTTGAAAAGCTTTACGAATCCAAACACCGTTTTCTTTTAGCCTCTCAAACATCTCCATCAGTAGAGATTTCGATGGATTCAAATCTACCAACCTCGGTTCCTCAAGACATACCTACAATGGATGAGGTGAGCTTTTAAAGAATTCGAAAGGTTCAACCATTACCTGCTCATATTCCATTGGCAAAGTATTATTATCTTGTTGATCTTGCACGTGGTCGTGTAATTGCCGTGGCAATTGTAGATGAGAGCAATCTACAGATTCCTGCTTCAACATCAACGTTGTAACCTTATGGGCATCAGGTTCCTCAGAATTTGCTGTAGTATTGTTGTTCTCAGCTTCACTGAGTGTTGTCGCGGCGTTGCTCTATTCAGGCTCCTCAATCACTGCCGAGGCAATTTGTTGTTCAGGCTCATCATGTGTTGGGCAGTCTCTTTCATTAGCATCCTCTTGACTTTGAGGTTCTAGTTGTTCCCCACACATCGGAGAGCTTTCTTTGCATTGCTCCTTATCCTCTTGCCTTGGGACGTCAGTATCCCTAGGAATTAATTGTTGGTGCATGTTATCCATGACATATGTGATCTCCCAAATTGATCTTCTGAATCCCCTAAGGTTGCATCCCACTGAGCTATCCTCGTATCCATAGATTTTGATATCTCTCAAATCTCTTCAATTGATCCATCAAGTCTAGCCAAGGAAGCTAGTAACGTTTCCTCCAAGGAATTGGAATGCTCTTGAAAAGGACTACATTGCCATGGCATATCATTCTTTTGGCAAAATTGTTATGGTAAAAAAATTTGAGCTTTTTGACCATACCATGAAGAATTTTGCTCTTTGGTTCCCTCTATGGTCCTCCATGTAGTTATATGCACCGAAAATGTGAGGGCAATTTTCAAACACATGATGTTCTCCACACATAGCACAAGATTTTTCCATGGTATAAGTTCTTTGGGCTTTTCTCGGTTGGTGTAGGTAATCATAAAAGGGTGCAAGAAACTCTTGATAGGATTGTTTCATATCTTCCAACATCATCTCTCGAATAGATTGGCTTTTATTTCTGACATGTTGATGTCCCTTAACTTAGAAGCGCACACCTTTTTTTTTTTGATAAAACAAACAAAAAGAAAAGTTAGTAAAACTAAGAGAAAAAAATGCAATAACAAAAACAACTAACACCAATTGCCAATCCCTGGCAACGGCGCCAAAAACTTGTTGCGCGTAATAAGTGCTACGCAATTGTGCAAGTATACACGTCGCAAGTAATAAAGTGATATGAGTATCGAGTATCGTCTCCACATGGATTGGTTTGGGCCACTTTGCTTAAGTTACTGCACTGTGAAAAGTAAAAACACAATTGATAATAGAGGTTTTAATTAACGAGAAAACTAAGAGCAATAAACTAAAAGAATAGATGAAATTGAAATAGAGTAAATAGGCCAGGTTATCGTGAGTTGAGGTGTGATAGCCGATTGGATCGTCTTGGTAAAAGAGTGCAAGGGCAACTCAGTTGTCGTGGCAACTTGCACAGCGGGGTTGCCTTGGCAATTAATTGATGGTTGCCTGGGCGACTAGCTGGGCAACTACTTGGGCGTCTGGGCAGCAACTTCAAGGTTCGGCAGAGCGTTCTTCAATGGTTTCTTCTTATTCTTAAGTCGAAACTCTAGCTACTTGTGCATGCCTTGATAATACATCCCTGCCTGAATCAAGGGTGGACAACAACCAATCTTGCGCTCCTCTTAGCCGTTGAAATCCTTAGCTTATTCCTAAGCCGGATTAATCTTCACCATCAATAGATTGAATAAAGACTATACTCATTCGTTTCTTGAATCTAACTCTCCCGATATTAGATAAATAGATGAAGTTACGAGATCCTCTCCCAATTCACTCACAAACCTTGAATTGAAAGTGCAAACTTTTATTACCTAAACAAAATCCAATTATTTCTCAACCACAAAAACACAATAACCCTAACCAATCAAGTTAATTCATGGTTGGGTTCAAAAGATATACAAAGAATAATCCCCAAACCATGAATCTAATGGAAGCAAAGAAGAAGAAGAAGAAATCGAACTCTCTCCCCCTTGCTCTCTTGTCGAAATTTCTCTCATCTCTCCCTTTGGAGTTGTCGAAATTTTCCCTCTTCTTGCCCACTTGGAGTTGACGGCTTGGTGATCTATTTATAGGGCTAGGTCAAAGTCCTTCTTTGAGGAGGAAGTTAAGTTGGAATTAAATTATCTTTAAAGAATATAATTCTTTATTATAATTATATTCCTTCTAGAACTTCTCCTATCTTCTTGGAATTTAATTCTTCTTTAACCTCTTCATGGAAATCAAACTCCTTTGGGATTTAGCTTTGCTCCACGTCATCTTGGGCTTGTCCAGTCATCAATTTCAACTACCATATCACCTTATTCTTTGTCGACAATTGCCCTGGCAACTGGCTCGGTGTCTCCTTCATGCATTGCCCTGGCTACTAGCTCGACATCTCCTTCATGCACTGCCCTGGCAACTGGTTCTAGCCTTGTTTAGGCAAGTGATTCTGCACACACACAAAAACACACCAAAACAGCATCTTTTTCCACAGAAATCACCAAGTTATGTAATCAAGCTCAACGGTGGAAAGAAATATGAATTAATGCTTGAATGACTAATTATGCAACTAATATGAGCTTAAGTCTAACAATAATATGAGTAAAAAGGGTAATAAAAATAGTACTTTTGAACACTTATCATATTTATTGATGACATATTGGTTTATTCTAAAACCAAGGAGGAGGACGATACTCATCTTCGAGTAGTTCTCCAGATCTTATGAGAAAAGAAGTTGTACACAAAGCTGTCAAATGCGAATTCTTGTTATCAGAAATAAATTTCCTTGGGTATGTAGTTTCAGCCGAGGGAATTCGATTTGATCCCAAAAAGTTTCAAGCAATCCTTGGGTGGAAATTCCTAAGAATATCTCCGAAGTGAGAAGGTTTTTGGGATTAGCTGGTTATTATCGGCGGTTTATGAAAGATTTTTTAATGATTGCCTCTCCGATAACCAAGCTGTTAAGAAAAGAGGTGTCATTGACTTGGGCAGAAGAATGTCAAAAAAGTTTTGATCAACTAAAGAAGGTTTTGACAGAAGCTCATATTCTAGTACAACCATAACCTAGAAAGGAATTTGTAATATATAGCGATACCTCCCATAATGGTTTGGGATGTGTGCTGATGCAAGAAGGAAATGTGGTAGCTTATGGTTCACGGCAACTCAAAACTCATGAGAAAAACTATCCTACACATGATTTAGAGTTGGCTGCAGTGGTGTTTGCTCTAAAAAATTGGCGACACTACTTATATGGTGAAAAATGCTATATTTTCACTGATCATAAAAGTTTGAAGTACGTGTTATCCCAAAAGGAGCTCAATTTGAGGTAGAGAACATGGATAGAATTAATTAAGGATTATAATGTAATTATTGATTATCATCCAAGAAAGGCTAATGTGGTAGCTGATACACTTAGACAGAAAACATTTTCTACCTTGAGAGCCATGAGTGCCCAATTGAAAATGCAGGAAAATGGTGCATTAGTGGCAGAATTTCAAATCAAGCCAACTTTGATAGAGAAAATTAAATAGTTACTATGGATTTTGTAACGGGACTGTCTTTGACACTAAGTAAAAAGGATGCAATCTGGTTGATCGTGGATCGATTGACTAAATCGGCACATTTTATACCAGTTCGCATGGATTATTCCTTGAACAAGCTAGCGGAACTATATATTAAAGAGATTGTTAGATTGCATGATATTCCTATGTCTATTATATCGGATAGAGATCCTAGGTTTACATCAAGATTTTGGAGTGCCTTGCACGAGACATTGGGAACTAAATTACATTTTAGTACTGCTTTTTATCCCCAAACGGATGGGCAGTTGAAGAGAACTATCCAAGTATTGAAGGATATGCTTAGAGCGTGTGTAATAAACTTTGAGGGTTCTTGGGAAAAACATCTCCCCTTGGCAGAATTTACATATAACAATAGTTATCAATCGAGCATAAAAATGGCTCCTTACGAAGCATTATATGGGAGGAAATGCAGAACACCATTAAATTGGTTCAAGCTTGAGGATCGAAAGGTTATTGGACTGGATCTTGTTCAGAGAATGGAAGACAAGGTAAAAAATATTCAAGACAATCTCAAAGTTGCCTCCGACAGACAAAAATTTTACTCAGATCTTAAAAGAAAAGACATTGAGTTTGAAGTCGGAGATAAAGTATTTTTTTTAAAGGTATCACCCTAGAAGAAAGTGTTACGCTTGGACGAAAAGGCAAACTTAGTCCAAGATTTATCGGCCCTTATGAGATTCTAAAAAGGGTTGGTCTAGTGGCGTACCAATTAGCGTTACTACCCCAGATGAGTAAGACTCATGATGTTTTTCATGTATCCATGCTGAGGAAGTATCGATCAGATCCTTCGCATGTTATTACACCAGAAGAAATCGAGATTCAACAAGATCTAACATACAAGGAGGAACCTATGAGGATATTATCTTATGGAGAAAAACAGTTAAGAAATAAAAAGATTCCTCTAGTCAAAGTGTTATGGAGAAATCACAAAGTAGAGGAAGCTACTTGGGAACCTGAGGAATCAATGAAAAAGTAGTATCCGCATTTTTTTATCTAGTACTTAGGAAAATTTGAGGACGAATTTTCTTAAGGGGGAGAATTGTAATACCTCAAAATTTTGGTTAGTGACCAAAATGTAAAAATTCAAAATTTTAGTGCCAAAGTGTAAATTTCAAAAAGTTTAGGGACTAAGTTGTAATTTTCAAAAGTTATGTAAGTTAGTCCCGTAAATTAATAGTTCACCCCCAAGAGTGGCATCTTCGTGTTACCTGGATTTTTGATACGGGGTTTGTATTAAGAGCTATAAAGTTTTAAAGTTCGGGAAAAATCCGGATAATCAGATTTAATCGAATAAATGAGAAATCTTTTATGAGATATTTTAGGAGATATTTTATTAAAAAAAGGCAAGGATAGAATGGTCATTTCCATGTCTTATTTTAATAAAAATTAATATGAACCATTGGATCAAAGGTTACTTTTCCATGTTTAATCTTAGCAATTGGATGAAAAATGGCAAAATGGTAATTTTTGATGATGGCAAGGGCAAATTTGGTAATCACTAACTCCTTGGATTGTTTTGGGCCCTTGGATTGGTAGGTAGACATGTGGTTTAATATGGAGCTTTGGATTGCAAGGGTAAAAAGGTCATTAGACTTTAAAAATGAATTTTTAATTCATTTTTTATATATTAAGTACAAGTGGCTAAATTGGAAGGAAAAGAAATTTCTCCCCCAATTTCAGCCAAATTTCGAACACCCCAAGGTAAGGAAGAAAAAATTTTCTTCTTGATTTTCAAGCTTATTTAGTTGGAATTTTGATGAAGGCATGAAACATGAAATTAATCTACATGAAATTCTCTATCTTTTGGTACCAATTGTTCATGCTTTCCTTGCTTAGAACCTTGGTTTTGTGACTTTGAAGGATAAAGGGGATGTTGTTTTAGGATGAACTAGGGTTAGTTTTTGATGAATATGATGTTGTAGAATCATATTAAAGCTTGTATGATGATTGAATCTACATGGAAATGGCTAAACCCTAAATTGTTCAAAGTTAGGGTTTTAGTAGAAAATTTGAAGTTGGATTGATTTTGAGTTAGGAATGATTGTGAAGCTTGGAAATGATGTCTAAGTGTTAAGTGGACTAATTTGGAAACTTGGAAAAGTATAAGGGTGATTTCGGCATTTTGATAGAATTAGGGGAAATTATGGAAAATTTTCCATAAATTTGGAAATGTTGAAATTATGATTTTACAAGCTTTAAAATGTCATTTGGACTATTTTGGAAGTTTGTAAAACATAGGGACCAATTTAGAAATTTTGAAAAGATTGGGGACCAATTCGGCAATTTGGAAGAAATTAAGAGCTTAAGTGAAAATTTATTTTTATGAAAGCATTATGCTGGAATAAATATTAGAATGAGTTATAAATCATTCTTTGAGTAAAGGTTGGAAGAAATACGAAGTATTGGGGATGGAATGACTTATGTCATGAAACTAATATTTGGAAAATATTAGGGTGTTTATAGGAAAATTATTACTATATTGTTTATGTGTTAGTAAGATACTAACATATAATTTAAAATGTACTTATGGTATTTTAATACACTTGTAGACTGTGAACAAAATCAAGATCGAGTTAGCAATTGAGAAAAGGAACGGGATAAAAGTTGAACTTAATGAGGCTAGTGAATATTGACAAAGCATAAAGTGCTAAGGTGAGTGCATTTTTATGCATGGATAATACTATGATTATCATTTGGAAGACTTGTGATAAGTCTACCTTATTAATAATTACTTGATAATTATTTGTTTATATCATGAACTTATATTTGACATATTGAGAATTGTCAAAGGAAGAACTATGATGCATTATATCACTAAATATACCAGGTATGTATGGTTATGTTATATTTAGGGTATGAACTGCCCATTATTTAATTATATTGCCATGGATAAATTGAATATGGAATTGGAAAGTATGCCCAAATAAGTATTTGAGATATAGAGTATAGTTGGCATGCCATAGAGTCCAGCGGTTTAGCACTTCTGTGTGGTTTATTAAAACTTAGGTGTGGTTCTTTAGCACTTGTGTGCGGTCTTTTAGCACTTCGGTGCGGTTTATTAGCACTTTGGTGCGGTTTTGACTCGTGTACTCAAGTCCTCAAAACTATGTTGGGCAATAATTTATTTGATAATAAATGATGAATAAATTAGAGAGTAAGTGAACTCTCGAAAAATGATGATAAATGGTGAATAAATTAAAGAGTAAGTGAACTAAGTGAACTCTCGGAAAATGATAATAAATGGTGAATAAATTAGAGAGTAAGTGAACTCTCAAAAAATAATAATAAATGGTGAAGAAATTAGAGAGTAAGTGAACTCTCGGATAATAAATGGTAAATCATTCAGAAAGTAGGTAAATTCTCGGATAATGGCAAGGATAATAATAGGATTTATGAATATGGATTATATTATGTTAATATTTGATTAACATAAAGGAAATAAAGGAGTAGTGATCAAACTGCATGTTTATTATAGTATTGATATAATTCAAGCATGTTGATTTATATTAAATAATTATAATGCCTCACTAAGTATATACTTAGCGTGTGATGGTTTTTCACGTGTAGGTAGAAAACCCGGTTCGGAGTAAAGAGTTAGGCATCGCTATCAAAGGGGATATATGCAGTATCGGTAATTACATATTTGATGTATTTTGATATTTCTAGTTGGCATGTATAAATAAAAAGTAGCTCCTTTCAAACTAGTCTAGATATGGATTGTAATAATAATATCTAGATAAGTGGTTAGTATATGATATTGAGTTTTATTTAAATGATAATAGTTTAAAGAAATTGCTAGTAATGAAAATCGGGTAAGATTATAATAATGAAATTTTAGAGCAATCAAAATGATTTTTATTTTAGGCAGTTTTGTTAATTGTATAGTATAGTTAAAATTTTCCAAGTTTCTGCCTGAAATCGAGGTCTATCTGATGGATTAAAAATTGGAAATAAATTTTACGCGATTAAAAAGGAAAAATTTTAAATCATCATATTTGACTTGTTCGGATAACATAAAATATGGTTTAAACATAATGTGACACTCTATACTAGTATTAGGTAATAAATACTGGTAAGGGTGTTACAAGCGGGATATTATGCGAGAAAAAAATACTAGTCTTCACAATGCTCACACGATGCCCAGAGCTATTACAGAAATCACCAATCACACGTTGAATAACATCAAGCTGGTCAAGGGAGGCTTCCGCGAACAACACAAGGTTATCCGCGAAAAAGAGATGAGATATAAGAGAGCCCCCAGGAGTAAACTTGAAAGCCTTCCAGGTGCCTTGATCAGCCTCACGTTGAATCGCATGAGCCAGTCTCTCCATGCAAAGGACAAAAATATGTGGGGTGATGGGGTCGCCCTGGCGTATACCCCTTGAAGGCTTGAACTCGGCAGACTTGGAACCATTCCATAAAATATGCGTGGAGACAAAAGAGATAGAGAAACACGATCAATACGAACACAAATATGAACCAATCTCTAATGTGTATATTTTATTTTAAGTACTAATTAATATTGATTGACATAGAGCAACACAATCAATATGAACACAAATATGAAAATCCAAGTTATTAATGGAGTCTGTGTAAGGGTGTTTAATGATTATTTTGTATTAATTTGATAAAGTTTAATGACTATTATATTATAATAATTATTTTATAATTTTTAAAAGTTCAGGCACTAAAAATATATATGTAACGTATATAATATAATAATTTCGGTTAATTTGATTAATTAACCAGTTTAGAACCAAATTAACAAATAACTGAAGTTTGGAAAAGTCTTAACCGTTAACCAATCATATCTAAAATTATCCGATCGATTAGCCGAAAGAAATTTAAATTTAGTTCGTGAAGTTTGAATATTCCTAAGTCTGGGTATAATTAATAAACTTAAAAATTGTAAATTATTTAATATTTAAGTTATGATATAAATTCTATACGAAGTTTTAATTAATTCTCGTTGAATTGCTTCATTATTTTGTTAATAGTAATTAACATTACTGATACATTGGGTTACAATCGGTCGATAAAAGTAGGATAGTGCCTATTTTTAGCGAACGTGTAATGTGGAGTGAAGGCAGCCGTTGTTGGCGCCGACCCCACATGTTCGGTCCAAAACAAGATGAAAAACACATCCACACCAAATTAAATAGTAGTTAGACACAGACAAACTCAGCCACCGGCCACACGGGCCTTTCTTGAGATCCGGGCCAACTCCATCTTCATCCCATTATTTATAAAACAATCAGAGTATAATATAAAAAGAATTTAAAATAATATGAAATTTAAATAGGTTTAATGTTAAAATAAGTGTCTAAGTTATCATATTTTTTTTTACGTATTTAAACTTTTTTTCTTCCTTTTAAGTGTCAAACTATTTTAATTTTTTTAAGTGTCTAAATTTTTTTTGTCTCTTTTAAGTGTTAAAACTATTATTTTTTGTCCATTTTAAAGTCAAATTGAGGTACTTACTTTGACAAAAAAAATAATTGCTTATACACCTTTTTTGAACAAAGAAATAGTTTAGACACCTAAAAAAGACAAAAAAATTTAAGTATCTAAAAGGAAAATTAAAATATTTTAAATATTTATTTTAATATTTTTTTGACTTAACACTTATTTTAGTATTAAGCCGTTTAAATATATTAATATTTATTTATCATACCTAAACATTTATGTCAGGAATCTTTCGATAGACATTTATATAGCATACCTGAACATTTATGTAGGAATCTTTCGATAGACATGTTAGGATGAACATTATTCACTTTTTTATTAGGATATTTGTTGGGTTCTTAAATGTATTGTGCTTGATTGAGAAAATTAAATAAATTATTTTATATTTATCCTTTTTAATATATTTTAATTACTAACAACAAGATAGTTTAATGAGATAAGACACTAAGATCTCTTAAGCAAAGTTAATAATTTGAATTTTAGCATTGTGAATGGTGCAAATAAGGTTAGAAGAGTCTCCTATAACAAGACTTTGCAGTACCCAATTCAAATTAGTCAACCGATAAAATAAAAACCCAGGTTTAAAAATATACTTTAATTAATTTTTACATAAATGGAAATCATCATAAATGAGACGATGCCTTTAAAAATTCAAGTCACGTAACCAATCACGTTACAATTGTCCCAGGAAGGAAAAAGAACAATTGATACAATCTTTGAACTAAAGGAACATATCTAATATCTTTAAATTAGTTTGAACTCATTAATTACTTAGCTCAAGATTTGGACAGAAAGGAAATTTAGTTATCTGTCATTATTCCGATTCTTTATATTTTTCATGAAAAAAGGCATAAAATTCCACATCAGACTACGAGTAACACAAGCTCATCATCAGTTGGCATTAATAACTCTGCAATTCTTCCTGATTTCTCCCGCATTTCCAACAAGAACTTCAATGTTTCCCATCTTAACCATGGCCTGAACAAACCTGGTTCTAAACAAAGTTGAGTTTGAAGCAAAACGCGAAACGAATCCCCTCGATAATCTATCGTTAGCCAATTCTTGATCAATCTTCATCACCCCTCTCTTCAAACGAATCTGCCTGAAAAATTCATTATCAACGGTGAAAGGCGTCCCCTGGTCCAGGAATGCGGCAGGGTTAGGGTTCGAACCATTGGCTGCTCCACAAATTCCCTTTAGCTTAGCCACCAAAGCTGGATCCATTTTCCGGTCACCTCTCCCACTAATCCGATCCGAGAAGAAGTTACAATGAGCCACACCAACTGTGTGGGCACCTAAGAGTGTGACCATATCGTCCATTGTCATGCCTTTGTTCCTAAATGTTTGGAAAGCCTGTGAAACCGGCAACGATGGACCTGGCAAGTTAACCTCGCTGGGATTCGACACCCGGCCATCTCGTCTTCCCGTCGGAACAGCGTAAGACGGTCCACCGGAAAGAACAACGGCGTCACGGGTGGCTAGTGTTATAATGTCTGCACATGAAACCTTTGAAGGGCAAACAGATTCTAGGGTTTTCTTCGCTTCATCGATGAGCTCATATCCTCGTACTGTCAAGTTGGGGCCAGCAACTTTCTCTGATTGGTTTTGCCTTGTTGAATCTATGAGAATCGATGCATCACATCCCTACATTAAAATAGAATCTCATAAGCAAATATATATAAAGATGATGAAATGTTATAAAAGAGCTTACCCTAACGAAACAATCATGGAAATGCATGCGGAGCAATGCAGCAGTGATGGATTTATCGGTATTGAAACGTTTTTGAACAGCGGCTTGAACTATGGATTCAGCTTGTGGACAACTAACACTGTAAAACCCTACTTTTAGCTGCGCTAAAGTAAGAGGAAGAATCATGAGATAAAGCACTAACATAACCTTCATTTTCATCATCTTATTATCTTTTTTAGCTTTTTCTGAGTATCAATATGTGCTTGTGAGCCATACATATATATAATGGGGATGTGGTTGCCAATATTGAAACGTGAAAAAGTCAAAGTTTTCCAATTAGAACACGGTTTTCAGAACGAATCACTGCCAATCATGTGTTCACTTTTTGTTTAAAACAATCATGAACACAACTAGGAACTAGCCAGTTGATTCTTTTATATTTAAAAAAATGCGGCAGACCGGGGATTAACTTACGTGTTGATTGTTTTCTGATGATTGTTTAATATTTGTAACGGTAATCATCAGTGGCGCACAAAATTCGAGTCGACTTGAAAAATTTTTGAGTTTGAGTCAAGTTAAAATTTGTTCAACTTAAAAACGAAAAAATTAAATTTTACAGTTTTGCAATTTAATCATTGGTTTCATTTTTCTTCAATTTCTCCATTTTAAGTTCATTTTGACCAAAATTTGACCACATGTTCCTAAACTAAAGTAGAATATTTATTTAGCTTCAATTCAGTTTTTTGAAAATAATTTTCATCATTTTGCAATTATGCCCCTCAAATTTGTATGATTTCCTTATTTCTTCAATCCCTCCTTTGTTTTAAGTCTATTTTTGACCAAATTTGAACCACATGCATCTAAACCATTTAGCTTCAATTCATATTTTTAAAATAAATTCCGTATTTTTGCTATTTAGTCCCTCAACTTTGTATGATTTCCTATTTCTTCAATTCCTCTTTCGTTTTAAGTCTATTTTTGATCAAAATTAAACCTTATGATTCACTAAATTACACAATATCTATGTAACTTCAATTCATATTTTTAAAGGAATATTTTTTTTCCAATTTAGTCTTTTAACTTTGTATTTTTTTTTTCAATTTGATCATTCAACTGAAAGATTTTGTAAAGTTTTTCTCCACGTCAATTCATTGACTCCTTTATACACCCATCAATACTTTACCCTCAAAAAGTTTTTTTTTGGATAAATGAAACTTTATTCATGCAAACCTCAAAAGTTCTTTATTTAAAAATAATATTATAAATATATTTTGAAATTTTAGATAATATGTTTTTTATTAAATAACATTACAAATATTATTTATACATGTGAAAAATAATATGAAGAAAAATATATATATATATATATACATATCTTATATGATTAGAGAAAGTGGTTTAAATTGGAATCAAATTGTACTATATCATGATAAATAATTACAATTAAATTTATATAGGAACTCAACTCGAATTGAAAATTTTCAAAGAAAGTTTGAGTTGTAAAATATGACTCATCATCTCAATTAACTCAAATTTTTTGGACCCGACTTGAATCGATCAAACGCTCAGTGTTATATTTTGACTCAAATTCTAATTGGTAATTAAGTTAGATTTTATTGCAATTCTAGTGGTTGATATATTTTGACTCAAATTCTAATCGGTAATTAAGTTGGGTTTTATTGTAATTCTAGTGGTTGAAGATTACTTGGTAATTAGGATTTACTTTAATGAGTAAATATCTATTTTAGGAAGGAGATCTTATTGAATAAGGTTTCTTGGTGACCAAGTATTTGGTTCTATAAATATAGACTAGGTTTAACCTTTTCAATTATAAGAGAATGAGAGATAGAGAGAATTACTCGAGAGAGATGTAACCACTTCTAGGTTCTCTACAACTATTGTGACTACGTTGTAGAGATGGGTATTGTAGGGATGTTGGGAAGAGTTTTTTGCTTCCACCGGGTCATGGGATTTGTACATCGAGATTTGGGATTACATGGGTTATCATGTATTTGTACTCTTCGTGTTCTCTACGTTGACAGTGGATTGTTCGTTTCTCTCGTCCGTGGAGGCAGCCTATGTTGAACCGCGTTAAATCTTGTCTCTTTTGCATGTCTTGGTCTATGTTGTTATCGCCTTGGTTATTTTGCCGCATACCAAATTCCTAACAAATGGTATCATGAGCCATGGTTCGAGTTGCGCATTTTTGAAGGAATTTTTACGATGCAATATTGGAGACATGCAAAATGAGTGTTGCTGCAACGAGATTTCAGTTGTAGGGGGAGTAATTCTCAATTGATTTAACGATGCTTCAATAGATACTACGTAATGATTGGAGTTGTTAAAGACTTGGCGCCGGTGCTTCAAAGGATATTTGGCTTACGTAAAAATTGGAGCTGTTGATGACATGAAGACCAATGCTCGGATGGAATTTGTGTCAACGGGGAGATTTGTTATATTTTGACTTAAATTCTAATTGGTAATTAATTTAGGTTTTATTGTAATTCTAGTGGTTGAACATTACTTGGTAATTAGGATTTACTTTAATGAGTAAATATCTATTTTAGGTAGAAGATCTTATTGAATAATGTTTCTTGGTGACCAAGTATTTTGGTCTATAAATATAGAGTAGGTTTAACCTTTTGAATTATGAGATAATGAGAGATATAGAGAATTAATCTGGAGAGATGTAACCACTTTTAGGTTCTCTACAACTATTGTGACTACGTTGTAGAGATAGGTATTGTATGGATGTTGGGAAGAGTGTTTTGGTTCCACCGGGTCATGGGATTTGTACACCGGGTTTTGGGATTTATCATGTATTTATACTCTTCATGTTCTCTACGTTGATAGTGGATTGTTTGTTTCTCTCGTCCGTAGAGGTAGGCTATGCTGAACCACGTTAAATTTTGTATCTTTTACATGTCTTGGTCTATGTTGTTATCGCTTTTGTTATTTTGCCACATACCAAATTCCTAACAAATACCGGATTTGTTAGAGTTGTGATCCAAATTCTTTTAGTATTTAGTTTAAAGTTAAAATCCTACTTTTAGTAGATCTTGTTTACATTAATTAAAGGTAGGAAACTCAGTTTGAGTATAATTTGTTTCTATGCAAGTTTCCTTTGTAAACAAGATATTTATCCCTATAAATAGGTACTATGGATTAGGGGTTTAGACAGAACATCATAAATCAGTCGTAATCTCTTTCTCCATCACAGTGAAAGTTCTCATCCTCTGTCCGTGGTTTTTCCCTTTTTGGGTTTTCCACATAAATTTTTGGTGTTATTCTTCTTTTCCGCGTTTGTATTTATTTACTTATCTTTTCATTATCGTCCTAGTAGTATAACAAATTGGCATCAGAGCTTTTCAGGTTACTTAGGATAATGGCATTATAAAGTATAAAATTCCACTGTTGGATCAAAACGTCAGGTTTTTGCTATGGCAAGTGAAGGTTCAAGATGTTCTTGTTCATATGGATTTAGATGATGCATTGGATGGGTTTTAAATATGCCGAAAGAATGGTCGGATAAAAAAAGTGCAGCAAGGATAGGAAAGCTGCTTCCCAGATCTGTTTCCAGTTATCAAATAGTAGTTTGCAAGATGTTCACAAAGAGAAGACATCTGTCGACTTATGGGGAAAATTGGAACAAAATTGCATGAAGAAAACTTTGACCAGTAAGTTGCTCCTAAAACAATGCCTATACTCTCACAAGTTAACAGAAGGTTCATGTCTTGACGACCACTGTTAACTCCTCAAAAGATCTATTTTTCATATATCTATTGTCATGCTATTGCTTGAATTTGGGTACATATTTGTGCATTTAGCCAGTAGATTCATGCATTTGCATTTAAGAGTTAAGGAATGTATAGTTTTCATTGCCAGATGAAGGGGTATCTTCTTGTTGTGGTAGGCAAGTTAGGAGCAGGTTTGCCAGAGCGGATCAGGAATAAGATGAGAAGAAAAGAAATTTCAAGTGCTGTTGGCAAAAGAAAGAAAGAAGAATGCCAAGCTCAGTTGGCAAAAGCATGACAACTGATGCCCGATCAGTTAGCCGTTAGTTAGAGCCAAGTCAACCCTAATTCAAAAAGAGGATAATGCGCTTATAATGGTGTGTAACAAACTTTCAAAAATCAAACCCTAGCTAGGGTTTCCACGAGCGCCTATATAAAGAAGACCATTGATCAAGCAAAGGGGGAGGCTGCACCGTGAGAAAAAAGTGAGAGTGAAGGGCTAACCGTGGTTCGACCAGGCTATGACTGAGAGTTCTAGATCCATTGAAGGGTTGCATCGACGGATCTCATTCTTTAGTTCATTTCTTTAGTTTTATTTCTAATTTGATGGTGATGTTAAAAAATGATATTGTTTGATGGTTTCCCCTGCCATGAACTAATCTTTTAAAGTTGACTAAGGGTATTTTGCGATGAACGCTTAGCTTTTGGGTTTTTAAGAATTGAATTCCTTGGCATTATTGTCTATTTTGCTTGTGCTTACACTTATCAGATATTATGCCATACGACAGTTGGCATTAAATGCTCATTATCCCTTAATATCTTAACAGACTTATGAGATAAAGATTAATTGCCAAATACCAATGAGGAAGGCTTCGAAAAAAGATGTTCAAGTAGATGAGCTTACTTCGGAAGTGAATCTACCCCTTAGGATTAAAGATTAAAACTTTACCAAGTTAATTATTTGAAACATCACTATAAATATATAGGTGTTAAACGTAATTAACTTAGAGTATTGTCATCGACAGAGGCAATGCTAATTTAAAATCTGCTCGGCGATAAAACTAAGGTTGAACATTATTAATTGTTGTCTTTGCTAGCGTGAAATCCAATCATCCCTTGCCAACACCAATCCATCATCTTGATATAGTTGTTTGCCAATCTGTCTGAATTCTTACATCTTTTTCCTTTAGTTATTTTTCTTAATTAAAATCCGATCTCAATAACCAACTCAATTGTTCTAATTCACAAGCAACTATTGTGGTATTTAATTCCTGGACAATCCTTGTGGATACGATACTCAGCTTACTGTTGTATTACTTGCTGACTGTGTATACTTGCAAGCAAAAAAACCTAAACTTGGCATTATTTACTAGCATATTTGCATTATTTTATCAATCGTTTGCCAAGCATTAGCCAGTCGAAAACCACCTAACCAATTTTAAGGAGACCGTCTCAGATTTGGAAATGATTAGGATAATGTACAATGAGGAAGACTTATGTTTGATATTACTTTGCTCATTTCCCGCTTCATATTCGTCTATTAGAAGCACCCTCCTACACAACTGTGATACCCTTATTCTTGAAGAAGTATATGATAATCTTAATTCGTATGATAGGATGCAATATCTTACCGGCTCTAAGTTCCAAGCAGAAGGTTTCATGATGCATAGATTGACTAGTTTAGACCGTTGAAGAAAATGTGATCGTAAATTTGGTAGTCAAAATAGGGGGAAGATCCAATTCGTCAAATCGAGGTAAAACATGTTACTTCTGCAAAAAGAAAGGTCGCATTAAATCTGAGTGTTACAAATTACAAAATAAGATAAAGAGGGAATCTAAAGATTAGAATTCCATTGAAGATGAAGATGATATTTTAAAGGAGTACGATAATGGTGAACTTTTAATTGCTTCCGACAAAGACTATAGCAAGCGAGGAGTGGATTCTTGATCTGGTAGTAGTTTTCACATGAGTCCAAATCAAGACTAGTTTGCGATGTATAAACATGTGTCTACGGGTTCTATTTTTATGGAAAATAATGTCTCTTGTAAAGTTACAGGTATTGGCACAATTAAGATTAAGATGCTCGGTGGGATTGTTCGAACGCTTAGTAATGTAAGGCATGTTCCAGATTTGAGAAGAAATCTGATTTCGTTAGATGCTCTAGATTCAAAAGGGTACAGATACTCGAATGAAGGTGGAGCTATGAAAATTTGCAAAGGCACTCTCATTGTGATGAAAGGGCATAAAAGAGAAGCCAATTTTTATGTTCTGCAATGTTCAACTATTTTAGGTGATGCATCTATTATTTCCTCTTGCATGTCAAATGACGATGTTACTGGTGAAGGCATCTTGACTGAATCAAGTAAAAGAGGATTTTGTGTTGAACATGACAACCGTGGGCATAATGGTTCTGGTAGGCAGAAAAGAGTTCAATTTCGTGGGCATAACAAATTTGAAAAAAAATAAAGTTGAATTCCGTGGGCATAACGGATTTGAGAAGCTTAAGAGAGTTCGATTTACTACAAGGATGAATAATGAGAAAGATAGTATTTCCATTGATGATCAGGGTCGTGTTATGCATGATATTGCTCATGGTGATATAGTTGTGAGCAAAGTTGGAACTAATGTTAATCTTACCGATTTGAAGACTAAATTACCTTGTACATCCAAGCTTGGGCGAGGCTTGGATTCGGTCGGTGTTCATTGCTGAAGACTACCCCTTGAAGGGGTTTCGTGGAAGAGGTGGAGATATTGTACGACAATAACTTGTCTCAATGCGGAGATTTGTTAGAGTTGTGATCCAAATTCTTTTAGGATTTGGTTAAAGTTAGAATCCTACTTTTACTAGATCTTGTTTACTTTACATTAATTAAAGTTAGGAAACTCAGTTTGAGTAGAAATTATTTCTATGCAAGTTTCTTTTGTAAACAAGATACTTGTTCCTATAAATAGATAATAAGGATTAGGGGTTTAGACATAACATCATAAATCGGTTGTTATCTCTTTCTCCATCATAGTGAAAGTTCTCATTCTCTGCCTGTGGTTTTTCCCTTTTGGGTTCTCCACGTAAATTCTTGGTGTTATTTTTCTTTTATGCATTTGCGTTTATTTACTTATCTCGTCATTATCGTCCCGGTAGTATAACACTCACCCAAAGTAATCATATCAATCAAATTAATATATAGTCAATATTAAATTCGTTTGTTATATTTGACGTTTTCTAATTTTTGAACTGCATATTACTTGATTTTTTCCAAAAAAAAAGTTCCCATTGTCACGGACTACATATTATTCAAACTCGAAAGGTGAGTGTACAATATATGCTTAGTAAAAAAAAATAATTTATTTGGAGGATCCTTAGAGATGGTGGTAGAAATTGACATTCAATTTTTGGGGTCAATTAGAAATTATTCAGAAGGGGTCTTATATATTATAACACAAAATTTTAACGGAAATTTTGACATGGTGTTCTTGAGTATGTAATATATAAATATATATTAACGAGAAACCTTTAAAATTTTAAGAAAATGATTAAAAAGTTTCAAATATTTACGGGTCCTAATAATATTTTAAAAATTTCAAAGGGTCAAATGACAATTTTTAAAATTTTGAAGAGTTAAATAATAATTTTTTAAAATTAGGGTGTCATGACCCCGAACACCCGCTATTTTTGTCTATATTTAGAGATTTTATCTTAATATTCATGTGTAAAAAGATACGAGTTTCAAAAGGTGGACAGTTTAAGAGAAAAAATAGAAGCGGAATATTGATATATTGATATTACCATATTCGATTTATTTGAAACATAGAAAGAATCTAAATCCAGTGAAAATTTTGTTAAAATATTAACCACTTTCGATTTGAAAGCTTTAACAAGAAAGTGTGAAATTATATTACCAAATCCAATGATAAATTTATTAAAATATCACAACTTGATACTTAAAATAGACAAAAATAAAAAAACTGAAATAATATTAAAAATGCATTTTTCACACCCGAGTAATATAAATTTAAGTATAAATAAGACAGATTGTAAACAGCTGTCAGAAATCATAGAACAGAAGTACAACAATGCATAAAACCAGTCCTTGTTTTCATGCAATTTGTCTTTTTTAGTAATGAAAAAAAAGGTTAATAGATTAAAGGGTAAAGTACACAAATGGTCATTAAACTATCCCTAAAAATACAAAATTCTCACCAAACTTTCAAAAAATTATATAATGGTCATTAAACTTTAGTTTTTATTACAAAATGGTCACTGAGCCATTAACTGTCGTTAACTGGGAGACGTGGCAGTTACGGAAATTTGTATAATAACATATTTAATCCTTAATATTTATACATTCAATCAATTTCGACATCAATAATGAGGGTTACATTATTCAAATTTCTGTAACTGTAACTGTCACGTCACCTAATTAATGACAATTAATGGCTCAGTGACCATTTTGTAAAAAAAACTAAAGTTTAATGTCCATTATGTAACATTTGAAAGTTTGATGACCATTTCGTATTTTTAGAGATAGTTTAGTGACCATTTGTGTACTTTACCCTAGATTAAAAATACAACCTTTTCTTGTTCTCAATGGAAGGTTATATAATTTTTTTCACAAATTATAATTCTAATCCTAATCTTACTTAGAGAGAGGAAGGGAGACTCTAGGGAAAGTAAGATGTGCTTTTAGTGGGTCTAGAGCTCATGACCTGAGGGAATACGAGGGAACAAAGATAAGCAACCAAATGTACTTGCTCTATATACATTTTTTTTACTTTAAATGTAACACCCCTTTCCTGTATTCGTACACCGGGTACGAGTCGGAAATGTTACAACTTCTTTAATCCAAAAATCAGGGTAATTTAACATTTTCAGAAAACTTCCTGACGGTCACCCATCCTAAAATTTCTCTAGCCCAAGCATGCTTAACTTTATTTAAAATTTACTTAAATTATTTGTTCTAGTTCTAATCATAAATCAATTATATTAGCATGCTACTCATCAGTTAAGGTTATTCTTAACCTTGAATCTTTCCTATTATCATGAAACCAGAACGAACTTTAAAGGCCAATCACACTCAAATAGGTTAAACAAGTATACATGACACTATAAAAATCCAACATTAATTAGGATGTCATTACTGTGATTACCTGTTGAGCTTTCCCATATTGATGCAATGCTATTCTCACTCTCAACTTGATTTACCTACGTGTGTACAATCAAACACACGTTAAGTACGAACTTAGTGAGGCATAAGATAAGAACATATATAAAATACTTTGTAATGCATGATACTTTCAAAAACAACATAATAATCATTAAATCATATAATATGTATAGTAGGAATATATTTATATAAGATCATATAGTTGTATTGTGTAATCATAAATATCAAGTGACTAATATACGAGTCGTATACATTTTAGTACTATCCTTTCTATCGACACAATGAAGTATCGAGAACATATCAACACAATGAAGTGTTGCAATCATATCAACACAATAAAGTGTTTCCATATCAACACAATGAAGTGTTGCAAACTTTCGACGTCGTATACTGCCGACACAATGAAGTGTCAAATACAGTGTGACTCTTATGGTATACCACTATATTCTCCAACTCAATATTATACTACCAATGGCAACTTTAAAAATCAATTCCTGTTAAATGGCGAGCAACCCATATCCAATTTATATCATGTAAAACATATCATATTGGAGTAGTTCATACTCCAATATGTTCTATACAATTCACATTATGCATGCCATTTAAAAACTATATAAGTAACTTGTCATATATATCATGCTATAAACCATTTGTAAGCATAAAGATATTCCATGATCTTTAAATCAGTAAAATAATGTATCATGCAAAACATATTGTGCTATATAAAATTGTTTACCTTTTAGGTTGACTTATCACAATTCTCCCTATAAAAATGTATGTCAACAAACATACATTTAAATACATGTATGCACTAACTTGGGTCATTTGTAAGCATGCCTCACTAAATTCTACTCGATCCTTTCCTTTATAAAACCTTGAACCTTCCTTGATTCGGCCTTGACTTCATTAATCACATGAATAAGATAAAATATTTGTTAGATTCAAATCTAACAATACCTTAAACACGTTGTCTAATATAATCATTCGAATATAAAATTTCCAAATATTTTTCCTTTTTTCCTTGTATTGTTCAAAAACTCATTATGGTCCCTAGTGACCAATTTGAACTTCCAATAATTCTTCCGAGCTTGCTAACTCACATTTAAATACAAAATATTTCAAATTCCATTTTTTGACAGCTTGCGCTACCTTCAAAGATTTGCTTATACCGGGCATAATACATACCGGATCTTAATTTCCTTTATATTGAAAAAACTCGATTCGATAAAGGTTCTAAAGGTATCAACCACAAAACTTAATAAATTCTAAAAAAATTATTAAAATTCTTTCAACTCCCGTCATAGTGTTGTTTTGACGGAAACTACTCTGTAAATTTTCTGACCTTCATTCGATTAAAAATTCATATCTTCTGACTCGGAACTCGAAATCAGTTTCCGTTTGTTGGAAACGAAACTAGACGAACACGTCTTTACAACGGTATAAAATTCATCGTCTAACCATTTTTGTAGAATTTATGGTGAATTTTCAAAGTCACTGCCAAAATTCAATATTCTTCATAGCTTTCCATAATAAACTTCTAATTTTTACTAACTTCTTCTTATTTTTATACTTATCAATTTAGTCCCATCACTTGCTTCAAACTACCAATTCATCATCTTCTTCATCAAATAATTATTCAAAATAATTCCCTCTAGTTTTCTTGCTTTGCCCAAAATAGTCACTAAAATGCAAAGCTAAGGATTCAAACTTCTTAACTTTGTAATTTAGTCCTCAAATCAACACTACTACCTTAATTCAATTATTTTAACTAAAAATCAGATTTAATCCCCATCCAAGAATTCATTTCCTACATGGTCAATTGATTTTGACATTTTGTCAAAATGGTCCCCAATTCAATTCAACAGCGGTTTAGCATTCTAACATCAATTTCACATCTCCAACATCATGAATTACATAAATACACTCCAAACTCATAAAATTCAGATTCGGTCCCTTAACTTTGAAGCTTGCTGAATTGGTCCCTATAAGTTTTAACTTAGGGTTTTGCTTCCAATCAACAAATCAAGCTTACTAGATCATTAATCTGACATCACAAACCCTAAGTTAGACTTAAATCCATAAACCCTAATCTTCTCCATACAAACCAAAATATGTAGGGTTTAAATCCTAACTTAATAACATGATTTTAACATCATATAAGCTTGATTCTAACTTAAATTCAACCATGGAATCATAAAATTTCAAAAGCCCCAATTTTGTTCAAAACCCTAATTTCCTTCTCATGTAAAATTTCCATCAATCAAGCATGTATTCCATGAATTAAATACATCAAAAGATAGAGCTTGAAGAGTAGAACAACTTTGCAGTTCGAAAGGTTACCTGAAAATTGAGTTTCGGGGATTGAATTGAGCTTGGAAAATTTCTCCCTTTTCTACCCATATTTTCGAAAATATGAAAGATGAAGAAGGCTTCATCTTTTTCCTTTTAATTTTAAATCTCTTCATTTATGCCACTTGTAATATATAAATGAATTTTAAATGCATTCAAATAGGGTAATTACAAAAGTGTCCTTTTTATCCAATAGTTGAGATTGATTTTATCATCAATCAAGGGCCAAGATTTAAACTTCAAATTTCTTCTTCCAAAAATAGCCCTTGTAACTTTAAATATTTCAAAATTTCCATCCCTGCCAAATGACCAATTTGCCCTCCAACTAGTCTTTATTTACTAGTTTGCTTCAAAGTTGTCATTCTATTAAAATCTAACTAAATTAGTTTCTCTTCAACCAGCCACTATTCCATAAATATCGTTTTATGATTTTCCATGGATTATGGAATAGCCTCTAAAATTTCAATTCAATCTGTTTTCAAGATATTCACAAAATACTTCTACTACGATTTTACCTTTACCGAGCTATCGGATCAATTCCGAAAATTCTATATTTCCATAATATTCCTCATATCATCATCCTTAATTTAATGACCTAAATTTAATCTGGAATTAGTAGTTTACCAACTTTGCCCTTATGCTTTTCCAAAATTACAATCTTGCCATTTTTCATCCAACGGCTCATATTTAGCATGGAAAATCAACTTAAATCCAAGGGTTCATATTCTTCCAACACAAATAAAATATCTTAGGCATGTAAAATGACGTAATCAACCTTGTCTTATCATCCTTCAAAATATCCTAGATATTCGATTTGATCCGATTATTCGAATATTCTTCTGAACTTTATCGCTTTATAGCCAATAATACAAACTCCGTACGAAAAATCCGGGTAACATGAAAATATCATTCTTGGGGGTAAAATATTCATTTACGGGTTAAAATACACAAATTTTTAAAATTACACTTTGGTCCCTAAACTTTTCCAAAGTTTACACTTTAACCCTTAAACTTTCAAAATTTACATTTTGGTCACTAACCAAAAATTTGGGATATTACAATTCTCTCCCCTTAAGAAAATCCGTCCTCGAATTTTCAACACATACCTGGTTCAAAAAATTGATGAAATTGTTTTCTCATATCTTTTTCTCTTTCCCAAATCGTTTTTTTCGACTTCATAATTTCATTAAAGAACTTAACAAGCGAAATCATTTTATTTCTTAATCCCTTGACTCCATGTGCCAATATCTTTACCGATTCTTCCTCATAAATCAAATCCGATTAAATCTCTATTCTTTCCGAGATAATGATATGTAAAGGATCTAATTGATACTTTTTGAACATCGATACATGAAATTTATTGTGAATCTTGTTCATTTTCCTGACGTAAGGCTAGTTAATAAGCCACCGGACCAACCCTTTTCACAATCTTATGTGACCCAAAGAATCTCGGATTTAGTTTTCCATTTTGGTCCAAACCATAACACCTTCTTCCAAGGTGAAACTTTTAAGGAATATTTCATCCTTAACTTCATATAAATATTTTTTTCTTTCAAGATCAACAGATAATATCCACCATTCTAAAGAAATTCTAAATTACTGCGAACCATTGATACTTGATTCTCCACATCCTGAACTGAATCGAATCAGATTTAATCACATATTAGTTCTCTTTTCATCATCCTCGGGAATATAAATCACTTCCTTGATAACATGGACATCCTTTAGACCTAGCATCGAAATCTTTATATTTTTCCTTTTTACCTTACTGAATTCTTTCTAGGCATATCTTATCTTTTATCTATAAATCTTTGACCCAATTTTTCATAGTAGACTCGAGCTGAGGTTGTGTAATCGATACACTATTTTCCTCCATAAATAATTAAGCATTTAATGCTTATAAGGCAAAGAGTGACTTTTGGCTAAATACATCAATTGCTATTTTAGCCTTATTACATCACTACACATCCCAACCTATAATGGGACGTATTATTGAATAAGGCAGAATCCTTACTAGATTCATACTGCCCTATTTCTAGTGCTATTATCAAATCTTCCTTTATTGGTAATAATATAATCGTAATTTAACCTTAGAGGAACATTACTGCTTCTTTAATTAACATCACTGAAGTTTCCTCAAGTGATAAACCAAATCGTATAAAACCTTCGTCTAATGATTCTTTCAACTAGATGTTTAGCTTTCTCAATCTAGTAAGAGCTATTCTGTAGAGTGCAATCAATATAGGTTCAATATTGGATTAAATCCAATCATAAACTTAGCTTTTCGATTAATTATCAAGCCTGAAGGCTCCTCTTAAGAAACCTTGTTGAGATGATCAATCAATGTCGATGTTGGCCAAGAAGGGGTGAATTGGCTATTTTAAAAACTATGGAAGCAAATCTAAAAGATGGACAATGGGACACAATGATTTATAGTGGTTCAAGCTTCTAACAAGCTCTACGTCCACTATCTTAGTTTCCCCTTGATGCTATGTATCCATAACTTAAGTTAAATCATTTTCATATTGATAACAAATTCTAATAAAAACTTTGCATGCTCATACATGCCTATTATTACCACACTCATATGATTGGTTTTGTGGTTTTCTTGAATCTCTAACATTAATTATAAATGTCAGAGAGTTCCTAATTTTCCTTGTCCCAATCTCTTAACGAAACTATGTAATAAATTTAGCTTTGCATTTTTTCCAAAAATCCTCACCACTTTTTTAAAAGTGGATATCTCGATTCACTATTCCTCTTTACGAACTATGACCTCTATTTAGATATTTTCTCATTCTGAACTCTTTCCATTGCATTCAACATAATTTACTACTACATAGAATTTTGAAATACATAGGGCAGTCAGTACTTCTTTATACCTGACCTCTAGCCCTCTATGAACTGTCACAACAGGCTCTCCTTTTGTCTGTAGAAAGCAGTTTAGAAACAATTCAACTCAGTTTATTAAACTTGCACTCATACCCGTAAAATGATCCAATTGCCCTAATTAAGATGCAAGAAACTCCGTTGCATCTATAGGATAAACTTTGTTACGGAACTCTCAAAGAAAGAACTACTAGCTAACAGAATTTTGAGTATGTACCGTAACATTGCTTTATCAAATACGGATTTAATCCCTTTCAGATGGGATAATACCTTTTCTTTTTAGTCTCATCTGATCATCACTACAGATTTCTTTCAACCTAACTTTTATATCCTTAAACCATATATCAACAATCATAGGATCTCCATCAATGTCTCTCTGAAAATATAGTATGCTAGAACTCTTAATTCTTTTGCTATCGATGCCTAAGTAGGCTGAGTTATGATCACATCTAATGTCTGGAAGAAAAACTCTTAATCCAGAACATACACATCATGTTACTCTGGTGCATTTACACCATGCTAAGCTGAGGGTAAAACATTATCATTAACCTTATCATGCTCATGAATCTCTTATTGATTCACTTGCCTAAACACCTGACATGATTCTTTTACCCTCACAAATTGGAATTTAACATTATTATCATAGTAAGCAATTGCATCCATTCCAACAAGTAAAATCATCAGTATTTCTGACATCCTAGTGGCATGTATACACTTTTGACCTTTACCATACTTCATTCAATCTCCAGAACCGGCTAAAGCTTGTAGCGATGTCTTTTCCTTTTTTTTTCTAAATAAAAATGTGGATTTTTTGAAGGTGTGTTTGAAAGGTGTTTGTGACTCTTTTGGATATAAAATATTTATTTCGTGGGGTTTTAAAAACCATTTTTTTAAATGGAGTCGCCACCGACCACTTAGGTAGACCGGACACCATAAAACCAGAGATTCAAAAAGACAGGGTTCGGGAGTCGGTTACGGATGGGGAAGGATTAGCACCCCCACACCGCCCAAAAATTGGTACTTTAATAATTTCCGCTTTATTAATATTGGATTTTCCGGATTATAGTGACGATTATTTTAAAATTCGGTCCTAATTGCGAATAAATTTTAAGGGCCCCATTATCCGAGAGTAAACGCCCAACCACTATCACTACGCCTGATACTGGCCCCGTTTACGCTCGGATAAAAGAGCACCGCATTAATAATTTATATATCATATGCAACTTTAGTGACAAAAATATAAAACATGGCAAAATATTTAAATGCAATAAGTATTGACATAACATAATACTAATCTAACATAAATAAGATACTAAACTAAAACATACATATACATGGAAACTCAAAATACGAGGTACGTATGAGGGATATATAATAGGGCAAAAGACTACATCAACATACACGATTATAATACGAACATAAATATTTATATGAAAACAGGACTGAAATGAAAAGAAATAAACATCGTGATGTAAATTAAAGGATAATAATATGCAATTTAAGGACGAAAATGCAATCATGATCAAACTTGAAAGGACTGGAACTGTAATTAGACCAAGGGGCAGACCCGAAATGAAAAATTCAAAAACGCGGGATGGTTAAGGGGTAATTTTACCATTTAAAATCTGAATTCGGCTAATTTAGTGATCAAAACGAAACAAAATGGAAAAGAAAAAGGACCAGAATCGTGATTAACCCATGCGGAAAACTCGAAACGAAAATATAGGGGACAAGGGAGGATTTATGATGTAATTAGACCATTTTTATTTTATTTTAGGTCTATAAGACCCGATAATCAGACCCCATTTTCATTTTTCCTTTCATTTTTTTTTGGCAAAGAGCAAAAGCTCTCGTTTCCTCTCTATTATACCAGAAAAAACCCAAGCCCGAACCTTTTAGCCGCCATGGTTCTCGAGGCCGGTGATGGTCCGGCTACTCCGGGCACCACCCTCTACGCTCTATCGGTTCTAAGACCTAACCTCGACCCCTCTTCGAGAACAAAAACTCCATCTTTGAAACGACCGAACCCCAAAACCCTCACAAAAACTGTTACGCTTTTATTTTGAGACCACCAAGACCCTAGATCTATGATATTTCGAAGCTAAAGAACAAAGAAGAACCCCATTTTTTGTGGCTCACTCCTCAGAGCTTATCGCCGGCAAAGGAAAGGTTTTTTTTTGTAAACTCTCCATTTTTTATATGCATGTAAGTAAGAAAGAAAGACAAGAAGTCTTTTTTTTTACCACTGAACTTGCGTTCCTTTCCTTGTATTTCTGAAAACTTGTTGTGATAATACAATTTTTTTTTGATCTTTTCTGCCTGCCTTTTTCTAGCGTCTATTACATGAAATATATATCAGATCTGATTTTTTGGTACTGACAATCCATCTTTTTGGTGCTTTTGCACGTTCTCTGAGCGCGGTGGTTGAGCTGACAGTACGGCAGAGTGGTGTCGGCATGGGGAAGTCATGGTGGTGGTGTCTTCTGCCAGATCCACTCACGGCCGTTGGATCAGATCTGATCCAACGGCTGTGATTACATGGGGGATAAGCGGCCTAGATCGAGCCTTGAAATGCGTGGTACTTGCTGGAGATGACGACACGTGGTAGAGGGGTAATGAGCGGGTCGCGGCGCGCGTTGTTGCACGCGCGAGTGAGCATTCGAACGGTCCGAGAGTGACATCACACGTGCACTGGATTATCTTGGACTGATCTGGACCGTTGGATCAAGACTTGATCCAACGGTCCAAATGACGGCGGCTGCAAGATAAAAAAAGGGGTATCAGACTTAGTTTTTAGGGTTTTAATATACTGGGTCAGACCAATATGGGCCTTGTAATATATTTTTGGTTTTTGTAATAAATTGGATTAATTTGTTAATTAATATTTGGGTTTTATATTTTAGATTTTATTTTACACTAGTCCAATAATAATAATAATAATAATAATAATAATAATAATACAACGTTATATATATACGTACACTTGCACACCCATATAAGTGTAACATACGAATACACATGCAAATATTAATGTAACATACTAACATAACATCTACACACATTAAAAAAATACGCTCGTACTCTATAGATACATACGCGACACACATACACCATTAGTATGTATACATACATAGCTTATAATATACACACACACCACACCTTATATATACTAGTAACACTCATGCAAATAATAAACATATAATATAGTAAGTATACATGCAATACTAATATGTATTAGTGAAAATGAGTGATTATGATTTGTTCTCTTTGCTTGTTCTCATGGAATGAGAAACAAAGCAAAGATTCATAAGCACTCATTTTATCAGACTTCCATGTTTGGTTTGCCTCGGAAAAACGAATTCTTTTGGACATTTCCGCTCTTCCTTGGCCGAATCTTCAGGCTCGTAAGTTCTTCCTATATAGAGCTTCGTCACCTTCCGATCTTGGAGCTACAGGCTCTTTCGACATTGAACCCTTCGCTCTGATTTTTATCAGACTTCCCTGTTTGTAGCTCTGGAAAAACGAATTCTTTTGGACATTTCCGCTTTTCCTTGGCTGAATCTTCAGGCTCGTAAGTTCTTCCTATATAGAACTTCGTCACCTTCCGATCTTGGAGCTACAGCTACAGGCTCTTTTGACATAGAACCCTTCGCTCTGACATCCCGAATTATGAGTCATTCCTTTCACTTTGAGACAATAAAGCTTGGAGTCCTTCCTATATAGAACTATTTGCTTTCAACGCTGGTTTCTCCTATATAAAACCTTTTGCACCGCTTATGGATTTTTCTGACTGGGAGTTCTTTTTGAGATTTTAGATTTAGGGTTCTCTCTTTATGGGACCTTCCACTGGGGCTTGAAAATGCAGGTTTTTTTTTAGGCTGTTGCCTTTTTTGGACCTACGCTACTAAGATTGCCGCATCATGCCCGAAGGACTTACTGATGACCCGAAGGATTTAACACCATGCTCGAAAGACTTACTGATGGCCCGAAGGACTTACCGATGACCCGAAGGATTTAATATCTGGATCTGACGCCGACATGGCTGTTGTTTTATGAGGACTCACGCTGCGATATCTTTGCCACATCATGCCCGAAGGACTTACCGACGACCCGAAGGATTTAACACCATGCTCGAAAGACTTACTGATGACCCGAAGGATTTAACATCGTGCCCGAAGGACTTACCGATGACCCGAAGGATTTAATATCTGGATCTGACGCCGACATGGCTGTTGTTTTATGAGGACTCACGATGATATGCTGCCACATCATGCCCGAAGGACTTACTGATGACCCGAAGGATTTAACACCATGCTCGAAAGACTTACTGATGACCCGAAGGATTTAACATCGTGCCCGAAGGACTTACCGATGACCCGAAGGATTTAATATCTGGATCGACGCCGACATGGCTGTTGTTTTATGAGGACTCACGCTGATATGATGCCACATCATGCCCGAAGGACTTACTGATGACCCGAAGGATTTAACACCACGCTCGAAAGACTTACTGATGACCCGAAGGATTTAATATCTGGATCTGACGCCGACATGGCTGTTGTTTTATGAGGACTCACGCCGATCTTTGCCACATCATGCCCGAAGGACTTACCGACGACCGAAGGATTTAACACCATGCTCGAAAGACTTACCGATGACCGAAGGATTTAACATCGTGTGCCGAAGGACTTACCGATGACCGAAGGATTTAATATCGGATCGACGCCGACATGGGCTGTTGTTTTATGAGGACTCACGCCGATATGCTGCCACATCATGCCCGAAGGACTTCTTTGATGACCCAAGGATTTAACACCATGCTCGAAAGACTTACCGATGACCAAGGATTTAACATCGTGCCCGAAGGACTTACCGATGACCCGAAGGATTTAATATTCGGATCGACGCCGATATGGGCTGTTGTTTTATGAGGACTCACGCCGATATCTTGCCACATCATGCCCGAAGGACTTACTCGATGACCCAAGGATTTAACACCCGCTCGAAAGACTTATCGATGACCGAAGGATTTAACATCGTGCCCGAAGGACTTACCGATGACCCGAAGGATTTAATATCTGGATCTGACGCCGACATGGCTGTTGTTTTATGGACTTTGGTAAATTCTTCGATAATTCTTCAAATACCTATTTAGGAACAAGCAAAATTGACATGCCCCTATCTATATGATGCATGTAATGTTATGATTTCTTTTCCTCTTTTTTTTCTTTGTTAATCTTATGTCCTGAAAAGTCATTCTTCTGATTTCTCTATTTCCTTTCCTTTTGCGGTATGCTCAATTTTGATCTTCATTTCTGTCAAATTTTGCTCAATGGGCATCTGCTCTTGTTCGTTTGCACGAGCATCTGCCTTTCTTCTTCGGGGTTTCTGCCTGCTTCACCAACAAACGCTATATCATGTGTGTGCAAAGATTCTTACTATTCTTTCTGTTCTGTATCGCCCCACTCGTTCGTGCTCGGACATCTTCCAGTTCTTTTAACCCAACATTCTGAGTATTTGTTAATTTCGTCATCGTGGTGAGCGAAATGCTTCTTAACCTCAATCTTCTTGTTGTTTCTTGACGGACACCATTCATCGATCTCTGTGCTTTAATTCTTTGGAGACTCAATGTTTGCTTTTTTACCGTTTCCTCACTTTGTAAGCTCATTCTTGTCCTGTTTCGTCCTTCATTTTCTTGAACCAAACAAGGCATCGTGGCTGGAATTCGCTTCTTGTTCTTGAGCTGTCTGACACTTATACCTCTGTTATGCATTGTGAGGTCATTTCTGGTTAGGGGCTTCAATAGTATCTGCCTCCTTGTGTTCTGGATCTTACCCCTTGAAGTAATGCATGGAAATTTTTGTTGCTTTGACTTGTCAATTTGCTGATTAGTGTTCCACTAAAGGGTATCATTTAGATTAACATACAAGATTTTGAAAACACAGCATAGGAGCTCTGGATATCATGTGCGAGAGTGGCTTAGATTTAACCGTTTGATAATTCAAAGATGTGAAGTCTTCCCTGGTGACTCGGTTCATCCTCATAATTACCGTGTTGCTGCAGAGTGCTACTCTTTCTCAATTCTCATTATCTATTCTGCCCCCAAAAGGGTAGGCTTGTATAACCACTTGAGCGTAGAAATATTACTCTAGAAATAAAGTTCTGGTGGTGCGAGTCTTAATTTTTTTCATGATATCGCCTATTTTCTTTTTCTCTTTTTTGTTTTTATTTAATCATTATTTGAGGAAATCAATTCGTCACAGTCCTTTGTCTTGAGGACAACGATGGAGCAAACAACACTGCCCCAAGTTACTCAGCATAGTCACGATTTGAAAATATTACCATCACTCATGAAGCTAAGGTTTCTTGAATTGAATGATATATCTCCACCCTATCGCTTCAGCGGAGTGCCTCAAAATTTCCATACTCTTATCCGAACAAGCCTATTACCAGGTTTCGAACATATGAGTACTTTTTATTATTATTTTCTCATTTTCATTTCTTTTTTCTTTCTTCTCTTTTTCTTTTCCTTTTTGTTTTGTTTCTCCTTTACTACCTAGAAGATTATGCCTAGAGTTTCAATTTCAAGCGACTCTACATGGTTGACATTTAGAGCTTTTTCGTCCTTGAATATCATTGAAAGAGTAATAATCTCGCTTTGCTGACCAGATTCCGGTGTGGAAGATTACACATCATCGTTATCACGACAACTATCTAATGTCACATCTTGCAATTGATATCTAGTGCCCTACAATGACGAGAAAATATCTATGTGCTTTCAAAAACATTATATGTTTAAGCGAAATGTGTCCTTTATTGAAATAAAAACCAACAAACATGCCCCATCACAAAAGATCTTTGCCACATGGGGGCCTCATAGAGTTGATTCCTTGTATTACTTCAGGAAGGTATTTTAATGTAGAGACATTTTTGGCTTCTTCAGCACTATGTAGATTTGCTTATTATCCGTGGTCTTCCACTGCTTGATTAGTTCTTGTGTCAGGGTTCCATCATTGACCAGCTTCTTGATTTCCTCCAGTAAAGGTCTACATTTTCTGGTGGGATGCCCCGGTGCCCCCATATGGAATTCGCATGTGCTACTTGAGTCAAAACTATGGGCATACAGATCAGGTGCACTCTTCATCGGCCTAGGAACAAGATAGTGACCCTCTACCAGGTGAGGCCAAATGTCTGAGATAGATGTTCCAAACACTTCCAAATTTGCGCTTGTCCGAGGAATTTTCCTTGATGCCCCCGATTTGTCAGTCTGTCTCCTTCTCTTACGGCCACGTGAACCCTGGAGATGACACTCATTTACATCTCCATCCTTATCCATCTTATCTTCGATTGGGTCCTTAGACTTAGACCCCAATTTTCCTTCTTTGACTGCGTATTCTATTCTTTCTCCAATCGTCATGAAATCTTCGAATTTGTTTCTCGATTTTTCCAACATCATATCGAAGAAGGGAGAGGGAAGCGTTGCATGAAATAGGGGAGTCAACTCTTCTTCCGCTATAGGGGGCTGGACTTGGGTCGCCAGACATCGCCACCTTAATGCATATTCCTTGAAGCTTTCACTTGGTCTCATTTTCTCATTCTGAAGAAACTGTCGACAGGGTGCTAAATCTAAAGCATATTTGTATTGATCCAAGAAGGCATTAGCGAGGTCACCCCATGACCTAACTTGGTTTCTGTTCAAACGGTTATACCACACTGCTGCTGGTCCCGTCAGGCTATCATGGAAATGGTGGATCAACAATTCTTCGTTCTTCATGTATCCTTCCATTTTTCTACAAAACATAGTTAAGTGAATCTTCGGGCAGCTGGTTCCGTCATACTGCGCAAATCTGGGAACCTTGAAATCTGGAGGAATGACCAAATCAGGGACTAGGCAGAGTTCCCTCGTATTGAAGACATTTATCTTCTCATTCTTCTTAAGCTCTTTCTCAATTTTTTCTTCTAACTGGTCAAGCCTCGACTCTTCAATTCGTTCCATTTTCTGATTAAATCTGCCATCGAACCCCATGTATTAAATGATGAAGTGCCATGTGATGATAAAACAATAAAAAATGTGATGCCAATGCAATGCATGAATGCAATAAAGCATTGATTCCGCAAGTGATTTGTCCTTATAGAACATCTTTCATTCAGACCAAAAGGTTTCATTACATTCGGTATTAGGGTTTTACAGATATCGGTGAGCCTTGGCACCTAATGTCTTGACCTCATTCAACAGTCCTGTCAGCTTTCCTTCGCGGTCCAATGCCGGATCCATATTCTGGCTTATTGGTGCTGCTGCATCGGCTAAATCTGCTACCTGTTGAGCTACTTGTCGGGCTTGAGTCGTAACTATCGTCATGTCCCGGTCTTTCTCCCGTATTGTTTGCTCGGCCTTTTGTATCTTAATGGTCATTGCCCTAGTACGGATCTCACTGGTACGTAAAGCAATCTCGAGCCCCACTATCTGTTCTTTGAGTGCTGTGTTTTCCATTTGAAAGGCTTGTGATTCATTCCTTTCCTGGTGCAGACTTGATTTCAGGATATCTTCCATGGCCAGACTGCTTTCCAACTCATTTTGGAGAAAGTCGCGTTGGCCTTCAGCTTCTTCCAGCTTCTTTGATAATGATCTGATTTTATTCTTACTATTTTTGCATTTCTGCTTCCAGCGTTCTGAACCGTTCCTCAGCTGAATCATACCATTGACCCACTCTTCCGCGGTGTCACCCAGACCGAAACTCTTGAATTCAAAGTGCAGCTTCTGGTACTCGTCTTGTACGCTCTTTAATTTCATGCTCAGATTGTGCCTCTCATGCTCGAGCTGGTCGCGCTTGTGTGCAAGTTCATCTTCTAAGACGCTTTTATTCTTGACTCCTAACTTTATCCCGCTTGAGTGACCTATTTCTGTGTTACCTGAACCTGGGGCTGGGTATTGTTCCTTCTTCGACTTTGCCCCTCGGGCAACGGCTGGCTGGCTAAAAAATCGGGGTTGTCCATCTTCGAAACCCAAAATTACCATTCTGACAAGATCTCGAACTCCGTCCTTCAGGGCCCTACAATTTTCAGTGTGATGACTCAAATCGCCTATGTGGTAGCTGCACCAGACACGACTGTTGTAATCTTTCAGATAATGAGGTTTTCTTGGTACAGACTTCATTGGTATGATAAGGTTCCTTTCGACAAGCAACGAAAGTAACTCGGTGTATCTCATGGGTATTGGATAATGTCTTCTGATGTCATTAGATTCTCGAACTTCCCCTGGTTTTGCCTCTGTTCCTTGGGTATCTTCCCCAGATATGCTACTTGTCTGCTTCTTGAGATTGATCACAAAGGGATTCGATTTGTCATATTTAATGGTATTGTCTGTTTTGACATTCTGACTATTCTGTTCCACATTCTGCTCCCCGACCGAATCTTTTCTGAGTTCGACATGTTGCTTGCTTTTCATCATGGCATTCATCTGGTCCATCATCTCGGACATCTGCTTCTTTAGTTCTTGTATTTCGTCTTGTTTGTCACCAGGATTGACGCTGCTTACCGAATCTGTTCTGGTGTCCTCAAATGGTTCTTCTTCGGCTGTCACTGTCCTAGTCTTGGGATGGAACTCTGGAATTGGACCCCCTTCCTTCAGGTCAAAAAACCTTTGGTCCATCATGAACAATCTTCTATTAAGAGAAATCACTCGGGAATCAATGCCCTGTCTAATGCGAATGCAATAGTATGCAAAAATAAAGCAAAAGAAAACAAGTCAGTACCGGATAAAAATGATAAGTACATAATAAAAGGGCAAATTAAATGCGATAAGCAAATAAGGCAATCCTATTTACATTCCATTTAAGACACCTAGGTTATCCGCATGGCTCTAACAGGGTGGGTTTCTACGTGTTCTCTACATGCAGTTTTGGTTCTAGGAGGTACCCGAATTGTCCTCGCTGTCCTCTACTAAGAGTAGCAAGGCCCCCGGTCATCACCCATTATAGGCTCCTTTCAACCGGGTTCAATTCAGGGGGACCCATTCGCTTATGCCCGTACGAAGGAACGATATCCTTACGAAAGCATAAGGTACTCGAGCCCCGAAGGTACTTGCTAGGCCCATACGGGAGAACGATATCTCCACGAAAGCATTAGCATTTTCCCCCCACTTAGAAAGATGGGTTTATATGCCATATTTTAAATGCGTTAAAATAAACGCGCAATTATGACCGAACGTTAATTTAATAGTCACTTTAATCCGGAATTTCTAATATTAGTAAAGCGGTAATTATTTCAAAAGCTTAACTCTCATTTGTTTGTTTTTTTTTTTAAAACAAAAATTTTCCCCAGCGGAGTCGCCATCTGTAGCGATGTCTTTTCCTTTTTTTTCTAAATAAAAATGTGGATTTTTTGAAGGTGTGTTTGAAAGGTGTTTGTGACTCTTTTGGATATAAAATATTTATTTCGTGGGGTTTTAAAAACCATTTTTTTAAATGGAGTCGCCACCGGCCACTTAGGTAGACCGGACACCATAAAACCAGAGATTCAAAAAGACAGGGTTCGGGAGTCGGTTACGGATGGGGAAGGATTAGCACCCCCACACCGCCCAAAAATTGGTACTTTAATAATTTTCGCTTTATTAATATTGGATTTTCTGGATTATAGTGACGATTATTTTAAAATCCGGTCCTAATTGCGAATAAATTTTAAGGGCCCCGTTATCCGAGAGTAAACGCCCAACCACTATCACTACGCCTGATACTGGCCCCGTTTACGCTCGGATAAAAGAGCACCGCATTAATAATTTATATATCATATGCAACTTTAGTGACAAAAATATAAAACATGGCAAAATATTTAAATGCAATAAGTATTGACATAACATAATACTAATCTAACATAAATAAGATACTAAACTAAAACATACATATACATGGAAACTCAAAATACGAGGTACGTATGAGGGATATATAATAGGGCAAAAGACTACATCAACATACACGATTATAATACGAACATAAATATTTATATGAAAACAGGACTGAAATGAAAAGAAATAAACATCGTGATGAAATTAAAGGATAATAATATGCAATTTAAGGACGAAAATGCAATCATGATCAAACTTGAAAGATTTGGAACTGTAATTAGACAAAGGGCAGACCCGAAATGAAAAATTCAAAAACGCGGGATGGTTAAGGGGGTAATTTTACCATTTAAAATCTGAATTCGGCTAATTTAGTGATCAAAACGAAACAAAATGGAAAAGAAAAAGGACCAGAATCGTGATTAACCCATGCGGAAAACTCAAAACGAAAATATAGGGGACAAGGGAGGATTTATGATGTAATTAGACCATTTTTATTTTATTTTAGGTCTATAAGACCCGATAATCAGACCCCATTTTCATTTTTCCTTTCATTTTTTTTGGCAAAGAGCAAAAGCTCTCGTTTCCTCTCTATTATACCAGAAAAAACCCAAGCCCGAACTTTTTAGCCGCCATGGTTCTCGAGGCCGGTGATGGTCCGGCTACTCCGGCCACCACCCTCTACGCTCTATCGGTTCTAAGACCTAACCTCGACCCCTCTTCGAGAACAAAAACTCCATCTTTGAAACGACCGAACCCCAAAACCCTCACAAAAACTGTTACGCTTTTATTTTGAGACCACCAAGACCCTAGATCTATGATATTTCGAAGCTAAAGAACAAAGAAGAACCCCCTTTTTTGTGGCTCACTCCTCAGAGCTTATCGCCGGCAAAGGAAAGGTTTTTTTTTTGTAAACTCTCCATTTTTTATATGTATGTAAGTAAGAAAGAAAGACAAGAAGTTTTTTTTTTTTACCACTGAACTTGCGTTCCTTTCCTTGTATTTCTGAAAACTTGTTGTGATAATACAATTTTTTTTTGGATCTTTTCTGCCTGCCTTTTTCTAGCGTCTATTACATGAAATATATATCAGATCTGATTTTTTGGTACTGACAATCCATCTTTTTGGTGCTTTTGCACGTTCTCTGAGCGCGGTGGTTGAGTGTGTGATGCGGCGGAGTGGTGTCGGCATGGGGAAGTCATGGTGGTGGTGTCTTCTGCCAGATCCACTCACGGCCGTTGGATCAGATCTGATCCAACGGCTGTGATTACATGGGGGATGAGCGGCCTAGATCGAGCCTTGAAATGTGTGGTACTTGCTGGAGATGACGACACGTGGCAGAGGGGTAATTAACGGTCTCGCGCGTGCGTTGCACGCGCGAGTGAGCATTCGAACGGTCTGGAGAGTGACATCACACGCGCCAGCTGGATTATCTTGGACTGATCTGGACCGTTGGATCAAGACTTGATCCAACGGTCCAAATGACGGCGGCTGCAAGATAAAAAAGGGGTATCAGACTTAGTTTTTAGGGTTTTTAATATACTGGGTCAGACCAATATGGGCCTTGTAATATATTTTTGGGTTTTTGTAATAAATTGGATTGAACTGTTAATTAATATTTGGGTTTTATATTTTAGATTTTATTTTACACTAGTCCAATAATAATAATAATAATAATAATAATAATAATAATAATAATAATAATAATACAACGTTATATATATACGTACACTTGCACACCCATATAAGTGTAACATACGAATACACATGCAAATATTAATGTAACATACTAACATAACATCTACACACATTAAACAAATACGCTCGTACTCTATAGATACATACGCGACACACATACACCATTAGTATGTATACATACATAGCTTATAATATACACACACACCACACCTTATATATACTAGTAACACTCATGCAAATAATAAACATATAATATAGTAAGTATACATGCAATACTAATATGTATTAGTGAAAATGAGTGATTACAAAGCTGTAGCTCTGATACCAATAAATATAACACCATTTTCCGTATTCGTACACCAGGTACGAGTCAGAAATGTTACAACTTCTTTAATCCAAAAATCAGGGTAATTTAACATTTTCAAAAAACTTCCTGATGGTCACCCATCCTAAAATTTCTCTAGCCCAAGCACGGTTAACTTTATTTAAAGTTGACTTAAATTATTTGTTCGAGTTCTAATCATAAATCAATTATCTTAGCATGCTACTCATCACTTAAGGTTATTCTTAACCTTGACTCTTTCCTATTATCATGAAACCATAATGAACTTTAAAGGCCAATCACACTCAAATAGGTTAAACAAGTATACATGCCACTATAAAAATCCAACATTAATTAGGATGTCATTACTGTGATTACCTGTTAAGCTTTCCCATATTGATGCAATGCTCTTCTCACTCTCAACTTGATTTACCTACGTGTGTACAATCAAACACACGCTAAGTATGAACTTAGTGAGGTATAAGATAAGAACATATATAAAATACTTTGTAATGCACGATACTTTCAAAAACAACATGATAATCATTAAATCATATAATCTGTAATACAAGAATATATGTATATAAGATCATAAAGTTGTACTGTGTAATCATATAGCCCAAGGTAAATATCAAGTGACTGATATACGAGTCGTGTACATTTTAGTACTATCCTTTCTATCGACACAATGAAGTATCGGGAACATATCAACACAATGAAGTGTTGAGATCATATCAACACAATAAAGTGTTGCCATATCAACACAATGAAGTGTTGCAAACTTTCAACGTCGTATACTGTCGACACAATGAAGTGTCAGATACAGTGCGACTCTTATGGTATACCACTATATTGTCCAAATCAATATTATACTACCAAGGGCAACTTTAAAAATCAATTCCTGTTAAATGTCAAGCAACCCATATCCAATTTATATCATGTAAAACATATCATATTAGAGTGGTTCATACTCCAATATGTTCTATACAATTCACATTATGCATGCCATTTAAAAACTATATAAGTAGCTTGTCATATATATCATGCTATAAACCATTTGTAAGCATAAAGATATTCCATTATCTTTAAATCAGAAAAATAATGTATCACACAAAACATATTATGCTATATAAAAATATTTACCTTTTAGGTTGACTTATCACAAGTCTCTCTATAAAAATGTATGTCAACAAACATACATTTAAATACATGTATGCACTCACCTGGGTCATTTGTTAGCATGCCTCACTAAATTCTACTCGATCCTTTCCTTTATAGAACCTCAAACCTTCTTTGATTCGGCCTTGACTTCATAAATCACATGAATTAGATAAAATATTTGTTTGATTCAAATCTAACAATACCTTAAACACGCTGTCTAATATAATCATTCGAATATAAAATTTCCAAATATTTTTCCTTTCTTCCTTGTATTGTTCAAAAACTCATTATGGTCCCTAGTGACCAATTTGAACTTCTAATAATTCTTCCGAGCTTGCTAACTCACATTTAAATACAAAATATTTCAAATTCCATTTTCTGACAGCTTGCACTACCTTCAAAGATTTGCTTATACCAGGCAGAATACATACCGGGTCTTAATTTCCTTTATTCTGGAAAAACTAGATTCGATACCCGTTCTAACGGTATAAGCCACAAAAATTAATAAATTCTACAAAAATATGAAAATTCTTCCAACTCCCGTCACAGTGTTGTTTTAACATAAACTGCTTTGTAAATTTTTTAACCTTCATTCGATTAAAAATTCATATCTTCTAACTCGGAACTCGAAATCAGCTTCCGTTTATTGGAAACGAAACTAGACGAACACATCTTTACAACGGTATACAATTCATCGTCTAACCATTTTTGTGGAAATTTATGGTGAATTTTCAAAGATACTGCCAAAATTTAATCTTCTTCATAGCTTTCCATAATAAACTTCTAATTTCTACTAACTTCTTCTTATTTTTCTACTTATCAATTTAGTCCCATCTCTTGCTTCAAACTACCAATTCATCATCTTCTTTATCAAATAATTATTCAAAATAATTCCCTCTAGTTTTCTTTCTTTGCCCAAAATAGTCACTAAAATGCAAAGATAAAGATTCAAACTTCTTAACTTTGCAATTTCGTCCTCAAATCAACACTAGTACCTTAATTCAATTATTTTAACTAAAAATCAGATTTAATCCCGATCCAAGAATTTATTTCCTATTTGGTCACTTGATTTTGACAATTTGTCAAAATGGTCCCCAATTCAATTCAACATCGATTTAGCATTCTAACATCAATTTCACATCTCCAACATCATTAATTACATAAATACACTCCAAATCCATAAAATTCAGATTCGGTCCATTAACTTTGAAGCTTGCCGAATTGGTCCCTATAAGTTTTAACTTAGGGTTTTGCTTCCGAACAACAAATCAAGCTTACTAGATCATTAATCCAACATCAAAAACCCTAAGTTAGACTTAAATCCATAAACCCTAATCTTCTCCATACAAACCAAGATAGGCAAGGTTTAAATCCTAACTTAATAAAATGATTTTAACATAATATAAGCTTGATTCCAACTTAAATTCAACCATGGAATCATAAATTTTCAAAAGCCCCAATTTTGTTCATAAACCCTAATTTCCTTCTCATGTAAAATTTCCATCAATCAAGCTTGTATTCCATGAATTAAATACATCAAAAGATAGAGTTTGAAGAGTATAACAACTTTGCAGGTCGAAAGGTTACCCGAAAATCGAGTTTCGGGGCTTGAATAGAGCTTGGAAATTTTCTCCCTTTTCTACCCATATTTTCGAAAATATGAAAGATGAAGAAAGCTTCATCTTTTGCCTTTTAATTTTAAGTCTCTTCAATTATGCCACTTTTTATATATAAATAAATTTTAAATTCATTCAAATAGGGAAATTACAAAAGTGCCCTTTTATCCAACGGTTGAGATTGATTTTATCATCAATCAATGGCCAAGATTTAAACTTCAAATTTCTTCTTCCAAAAATAGCCCTTGTAACTTCAAATATTTCAGAATTGCCATCCTTGCCAAATGGCCAATTTGCCCTCCAACTAGTTTTTATTTACTAGTTCGCTTCAAAATTGACATTCCATTAAAATCTAACTAAATTAGTTTCTCTTCAACCGAACACTATTCCATAAATATCATTTTATGATTTTCCCTGAATTATGGAACAGCCTCTAAAATTTTAATTCAATCCGATTTCTCGATATTCACAAAATACTTCTACTACGATTTTACCTTTACTGAGCTATCAGATCTATTCCGAAAATCTATATTTCCATATTATTCCTCATATCATCATCCTTCATCCAATGACCAAAATTTAATCTGGAATTAGTAGTTTACCGACTTTGCCCTTATGATTTTCCAAAATTACTATCTTGCCATTTTTCATCCAACGGCTCATATTTAGCATGGAAAATCAACTTAAATCCAAGGTTCCTAGGCATGTAAAATGACATAATCAACCTTGGCTTATCATCCTTCAAAATATCCTAGATATTTGGTTCGGTTCGAATATTCTTCCGAACTTTATCGCTTTATAGCCAATAATACAAACTCCGTACGAAAAATCCGGGTAACACGAAAAAGTCATTCTTGGGGGTAAACTATTCATTTACAGGGTTAAAATACACAACTTTTGAAAATTACACTTTGGTCCATGAACTTTTCCAAAGTTTACACTTTAACCCCTAAACTTTTAAAATTTATATTTTGGTCACTAACGAAAAATTTGGGATATTACATTAAAACGATACTGGATTTTATTGAAACAAAAGAATGTACAACCGTAATAATACAACCCATCAAAGAGAGAATTTTTGGGGCTATGTCCACCAAAAAACTCAAACATAAAATAATAAATAAAAAAATCCAAAAGCTCAATAACAATCGAAGCCTTCTTTCGAATCTGACGTCCATCATTCATTGTAACCCAGAAATCGTCAATAGTACTCCTTTGTATCTATCCAACTAGATGCTTTAGATATGATGGAGTGGCCAGCGAACCAAAGCAAACTTACTGGCAGCTTCGTAAAATAGATCAGAATACATCAGCAAACAACCACAAAAAAGAATCTAACAATTGAAAGACCATCGACAATTGCAAATCAGGTATGAGCAATGTGAGAATATCTACACAATCGTAGATCTACCGCAGAGGTAGACAAACAACATGCTATAAGGCAGAGAAACATGCCACAAGAGCAGAATAAAGCGTGCCACAAAAGCATAATAAAGCGTGCCACAAAGGCATATGAACATGTACAACATATGCGAAAAGAAAAAAATCAAACAAAAGAGATTTTTTATTAAAATTAGAGTAAAAACTGAATAAAAATAACAAACCAAAATGAAATATGAAATAGCAATGATAAAGATGAACATATGCGGTCGGCGGCCAACAATTAAATCGATGCCGCCACTGAAAAAATCAAAAGAGAACAATGAGGGGCTTGCGGCTGTAGATGATACTGGTTAAAAGTATAAATTATTTATTAGTGTAGTAAGATAAGACATTAAATCTTTTAAATAAAATTATTGATTAAAATTTTGATTTATGAATGTTACAAACTGAATTAAAAGAATCTTCTTCATAATAAATTTCTATATTATAAAATCTAAATTAACAGTTAATGAATTGGATACGATTATTATAAAAAAACTATACAATCACATGATATAAGAGAGAAATTGATGCGCCAACAATTTCACGGTCAACTATATAATATTTTGGCTTAAGGGTTAAGTTTATTCTTTAAATTAATTAAAATCAACAATTTTACTCACGTTTTTAAATTGTATCAATTTACACTCAAAGTCATTTAATTACATAAATTTTACCTTTGAAGTCATTTATTTTGTTGATTTGTGTTTACTTCAAGGCAAGATTCAGGGAGGGAGAGACATGGGGCACAGAAAGGCCCATGCCCCTAAACTCAAATTTTTTTACCTTTATGATGTAGATTTTTTAAAATGGATTATTTGCATATTTTCCCCTTATTTTTTAAATAGTTAAGTTTATCCCTCAACCTCAAATCTTGACTCCGTCCCTGGAAAATTTGATCTAATTAATTGACTTTAGGATAAAATTGATGCAATTAAAAATAAGAACAACATTACAGATTTGAGTTTACTTCAAAGACAAATTTTATGTACATATTAACGGACTATCCATATAACTCAACCCTAAGAACCTAAAAACCATTTTTTTCATTATAAGTAATTGTTTTGCTCCATCCTACCAAGTGGAGTTTATGTATTGGAAAATTTGTAAGTATGCATGCATATGTATATAGTGTGTTTTCCTTTTTAAATCATATCAACCTTTTTAATACTTTACTATTTACTTGCAAAAGACATGTGTTCTCTCCGGTGGGTCCCAATCTAATTTCGAAGGCTAATTTATTGAGTAGGTTTAGGGTGTGGTATGTCTAGAGTGCAACTAAAAGACGGCAAGTTTTAAAATTTTCCCTCGAACTGAAAAGGTTAGACTTCTTGATAACAGTTTTTGTTGGTTTTTTGAGTTTTTTCTGCAAGTATAGATACTTATTTTGTAAGTATCGATACTTAATTTTTTTGATAAATTTTCAGTTTGGGACAAAGTATCGAAACTTACAAAATAAGTATCGATACTTGCAGAAAAACTCAAAAAACTAACCAAAAATTCCAACATTTTCAGATTGAGGATAAATTTTGAAACTTGTCGTTTCTTAGCCGCACTCTAGACATGCCGCACGTTAGACTCACCCTAATTTATTAGGCTGAACCTAGTGGATCTGACTATATGCTTTCAATGTTTATATTTACATAATATTTTATAGGGTAAACTCCTAGTTGGTCATCCAACTATAACCGTGTTTTTATTTTGGTCAGTTAACTTTTTTTTTTATAAAATCATCTCTAACGTTACATTTTTATTCTATTTTGGTCATCGATCATTAAAAACTAACGAAAATGGTAACATGTCCTGGTATGATAATACTTTTAGTCCCTAAAATTTATATATTATATCAATTAGGTCCTTATTAAAAATAAGTCCTCAAATATTTGGGTCAAACCCCAAATCTCCCATCCCCTTTCTTCTTCTTCTGCAACTTTTTCCCTTTATGTTCCTTCAAAGCTTAACGAAAACCATAACAGAAAAATAAATATCTTTGTATAAGATTACGTTTTTATAAAAACCTAACTATTCAAAGAACAAAGGAGATGAATGATCAAAACTCAAAATTAAAAATATATAGGTAGAAAGTCAAAAAATACTCCCAACGTTTGACTGAATAGTCACTTTGGCCCCTATTTTTTGAGCAATTTAACCCTCAACTTTTATTTTGGGTCAAAATGGCCCCTCTGTGGATGGAAAATATTAAAAAACTGACGGTAAAAATTTGAAATGACATGACAGAATGATAAGTCAGAAAAAAAAATATTTTATATAATTTTATAAAATTATTTTTGACTTATGTAACATTTTTTTACTTAACATATTTGTCTATACAATACTACCATGTTAGCGTACACTGTCATATAGGTTTGTCACGTCATTTCAAGTCATTTACCGTCAGTTGACTGACAGTTTTCATCCGTAAAGAGACCATATTAACCCTAAATAAAATGTTGAGGGTTGAATCGCTCTAAAAAAGAACAGGGCTAAAGTGACTATCTAGTCAAACAATAGGGGCATTTTTTGGCTTTATGCCAAATATATATTATTATAAGTTTTTCAAATGGGTGAAAATGAATTCTCGAATCTATAATTTTCGCTTTATGATGTGCCATGGTCAAAATTAAGCAAAAAATTATAAGTCTCAAAAGCTGCCAAGAGACCAACAGATGTAATATTTTATTCATCAATTTTTGTTTCAATAATTGAAGTTGTTAATTGCACGATCTAAAATTTCTTTGACAACAATATTTAAAGACAACGTTTTAGTTAGTCGTTTCCTTGCAGTTTTTCTGTCATTTTAAGCAAAAAGCTATTTTATAGCAAATAAGTCAAATCCTAATTTTATATACCATTCTTTATCACTAATTCTCAAATTATAATTAAAAATAATTGTTCTAAATAAATGAATAAATATACGTCATTTCAAATAAAATTTGAGATAAACTACTTAAATGACAACCTAACTATGGGTGGTTTTGATATGACCATCATACTTTTAATTTTTTTATTATGATCACTTAACTATTTAAGTAGTTTTAATTAAGCCGTCTATCATTAAAACCTAACGGAAAGGGTGAAGTGTTTAATAGAAATTTTAAAACCTTCCTATTCCTTGTCGACACACCACAGACAGTGTACAGACAACCTCAAGGTTTAAAAATTACTTGCAAAAGACTTAAAAATATGATGTATAAAAGAAAACCAATCTACCCTTATTGAAAGCAGTAAAAAGATAAAGTGTCTGATCAAAATTAGTACCTTCACCCCTTCAATGGTGGACAATACACAAGATCTCCGTTGTCAGCCTCAGCAGAATGATCGCTTCTTTACTAGAACTTAGGCGTGCAACACTTAATTCCAGATCTGCCATCACAGAGACTTGATTGGCAAATTCTCATTCTTCTTTCATGTCGATACTTGCATTGAATTCCTCCTGAATCAGAGTATCCAGGATATCATTATTGAAATACTCAAATGTATCAACATGATTGACCTTTTTGATTGCATCAGAAAAAGGCTGCTTCTTCTAATAATCATTAGGCGGCTCACAACTTCCCCCTAAATCTTGGTTGAATTGTCTTCCTGTCTCTTTTTTTTTTTCAAAGGGAACATCTTTCCCTAGGCCTACATCCTTGTTCATGTCGACACAGTGGTATAGTTTGTTGTGGACAATGCTATCCTAACTAGCCATCGCCATATAATTGCTTGTATCTACTCCCTCGGTGATGCCTACCGTGTTAAAGTTAAGCTTTTGTCTTCCATCCTCATTGTCAACTCGTCCTTCTCCACATCAAATAGAGCTCTGTCTGTCACAAGGAATGGTCATCTTAGAATGACGAGTATATCATCGTCAACTTCACAATCTAGTACTATAAAGTTAGCTAGAAATACAAATGTCTCGACACGGACTATGACATCTTTTGTCTTCCATTCAGGTCGGGCGATCAATCGATCAGCAAATTGTAGCTTAACCATGCTACGTCTGACCTCATCGATTCCTAATTTCCTAAAAAATGATAAATGTATTGTAACCCTTTTGACCCGACCTAGTCGTTAGACCCGAATTAAAGAGATCACATTTGTTTATCGAAACAAACCCGGATTCACTACCTCTAATCTAGTCCATTTTTTATTTTAACTTATCTAGATGCAATGTTAGCTTCTACGGTGTACATACAAGCAACAGTTTTAGTTACATTCGAAACAGACACCAAAAAGGCACTCAATTGTAAATACGAGCATTTTGGGGACCAAATTGTAAATATGAAAAATTAAAGGGACTTATTCAAATTTCAAATTACCAATAATTAATTAATCATATTTCAAGCCATCATGTGAATTTTTAGCTCAACCGGTTCATCCAAACAAATCCAAATTATATATAAACATTCAGTGACCATTTTGTAAAGAATATAAACTACAACATAATTCCAACTGTCAAAACTACCATGCGTACCGGTACTCAGGACCTCGTACTGATACAGTGGTGTTTTGTATCGTTACACAAGACTCCGTACTAATGCGACAATTTCAGTAGCTAAAATCGGCATCGGTACAGCCTGTTTCGTACCGATACCGAGGCTTGAAAATTGAATCTTCAAGTCATTACCAGACCCCATCTACCGATACGGGGGTATTGTACCGATACAGGCAGACCTATAATGCCCCTTTTGCCTGGTTTTTCAACTCCAAACCATATCAAACAAGCTTCTTAAACATATTAAGACATACTTCAAAGCACATGAGAACCATAAATCATGCATTATTCACTTCCAACATTCAATCTAGAGGCATGCTCCCTAATTGCATAAATCCAACATGCTCGAAATGTAAAAAAAGGCTTGAAATTAACCAAATAAATCATATAACATTCATACATGCCATTCAAGACTTCTTCAAACTTCCAAAACACAAATATAAGCATTCAACCATGATTTGTATATCAAGGCACATATCTTCCATACTTTGCTCCACTAAAACAGTTCATCAACATGCTTTAAAACTCATCAAAACAACAAGTAATAAAGGTATGAAAATCAACACAAAACATATTACAAAATCCCTAAAAGTTTAATGACACTATAATACCCGAATTCTGCTCGAGTATACACATGCATATATAATACTCTCTTTAAATAAATAAATACAGTAAATATATAATAAATCCAAAATCCATGTAAAACAGATTAAATGTTCAAAATCCTTAAACAATGGCCATTACATAATCAAAAGCCCAAGTTATATGATATAGGGCCTAAATTTGTTTTTTTACAGCTCATTTACAACCAATTTTGTGTAAAAGCCAGCCCAACAAACACAAAATTCCCTTTTTCCCGCCCGAACCAGCACATGTGTCAAGCTCCCATTGGCCAAAATAGGCTTCACTCAGATTTGTGTTTCATTGAGACCAGCTGGAGGCTGACGTCACCCATGTGACGTCAATGATGATGTCATAGTGCACTACCCCTACAAAAAGAGAAAGAGAAAGTCATCGCATTAATCATGGGCTAATAATTACAAACATTAAATAATCATAAAAAAGGGAGAGAGAAAGAGCCTTACCTCGGGAGCCGAAGAGACCGCTGGGAGTATGAACGGACGTCGAAATCTTGCCTGAGAAGATGATCAGTGCTACAAGACTGACACCAGAAGGTACATCCTTTTCCGATATTTTAATTCCTGCAAAAGAAACACAAAAAAGTTAGATTGAAGCACAAATAAAGAAAAAACAAAAATGAAAAGAAAGATCGAAAAAAGAGGTCGATCGGTGCTTATCTTAGGTCGGCCGATGCATTTTTTGAGTCTGGTAGAGTTGAAGAGGGTGGAATGGGGTAGACTACATCCTAGGTGATTGGAGATTGTAGGTTCCAATGAATCGGGGCTAATTTTAGGATTTTAGGTGGAAAAATCAAAGCTTTTTGGGGATTTTAGGTTTACGATGCAGCGGGGAACGATAGCTAGAAATCGTATTAGGGCGGGCGGCGATCGCCTGAGGCAGCCGAAAGTAGACTCTTGGTGGCCTAAAAACATAAAAAAGTGGCCGACAAACAGACAAAATGGCCAGAAATTGGTGGTTGAAGATTTGGGCGACGGAGTTTGGTTGGAGCTCAAGATGTTCTTCATGTTCTTGATGAACATGAATGAACACCATGAAGAAACATGGATTTTGATTCACTTGGGATGGGTTTTTCGTAATTATGAGTTTTAAAGAGAGAGGGGAGAGCTTATCGGAGTTAGAGAGAGCTAAAAAATAAAAGGAAAATAAAGAATTTTTGGTCGATTGGGCCTTTATATAGTAGGTGCTATACGCACCGTTTTGGAGCAGGTAGGATCCTAAGATACGCGCCTTATTTATATGGCTCCAAACTTTATAAACCCTTCAATTTGGTCCATTTCTTTAATAAAAATCATATTTAAGTTTCAATTTATTCAATTAAGTCATGTTTAATTTAATTATTTAATTTAACTATTATTTAATTAATGCATGCTTTAGTTAATTCATATAGTATAATTGTTAGATAATTAAAACATTTAGTTTAATAGCATATTAGAGCCTTAGTCTTATGTTCTTTAATTAGGCTTTAATAATTCAATTAGGTAGGTAATTGTAGAAAATTCATGGGTATTGAATGAGAAACTTTGGAGTTTCAAATTTGAATGGTGTCTCAATGTAATGGGGTGTTGCTCAACATGAGCTCTTTAGCAGAATATTCAATATTCATTAAAAACCTAAAAATGATAAATAATTTAGACTAATTAATTAGAGATTTAATTGGATTAGAAATTTAAATAATTAGAATAATTAATTAATAGGGGAATATCTATAACTTTGGAGTTTAATATGGATGCTGCTAAAAGGTTATTCAGTGTTATCTCATGCAAACTTTGGAGTTAAATAATATTCATAGATTAAATAATACAAATTTAAATTAAAGCCTTTTTTAGATTAGCACTTAAAATGAACTAGACCACAATTAATCACGCATAAAAACCTTTTATATGGGAGATATATTTTTTGAATATGAATAGAGGTGCCATGAGCACATAGGGATGTTTCTAATTTATATTCGAAGCAAAAATATATTTCATTCAAAACATAAACCCAGTTAATAATCAATGATTAAATTAAATTCAATTTTTTATTCCAAAATGCCAACATGCCACACAAAATTAAAGGTACCGATATTGGCCGCTTGTGGGGGTGCTAATCTTTCCTCACACGTAATCGACTTCCGAACCCCAATTTTTAAATGAATGAACCTCTGGTTATTTTTATGGTGTACGGTCTACCAAAGTGACTGGTGGAGACTCCAAATCTTTTTAAAATCAAATTAAAAGGAAAACCTTGATTTCAAAAATTAGTCGTCCAAGCTTTTTTATCGGTAAAAAATTGTTTCGGCAGCTTAACGACTCTGTTGGGGAACACTTCGTGAGTCATGCCTTAATTAATTTTATGTGGCATTTTGACATTTCTAGAATGATAATTTGAATTTAATTTCTTCATTAATTATTGGATGGTTTGTAGGAAGAATGAAAATATGATTTTTATTTGTGTGATATAAATGTTATTCTTGCATAAGCCTTCTACCCAGATTTTCTCCTTTATGTGGGAGCAAAACATGATCCTATGTGGGGTTCTCCACCTCCGTGCAGGAATTTTGTCTTTCTTCCTGCATACTAACCTTATACGCCATGGGGTATACACTTCCGCTATAATGGAACGTATACTCTCGAATCAATGTCTTGTTGTAGTAGTAGACAGTAACGACAATTCGGGTACCCAAAATCTAGAAAAAAATCGCATACTATAAATTTAAGAGCCCACCCCACTAGAGCTAGACAGAAAACCTTATAATTAAACAGCGTACTGTTAGAGTATCGATGTTTTAAATACGTTTCTCTGGTTATTTCTTTGCTTGATATGAATTGTTTTAATTTCCAGTAAATTAATTTCTATTTATATAATTATTCCACCACATTGACTCGTTTCTTTTGTTTTTGCTTTTTGTTTTGCATTTTTGCACTGCATCTTTATTGCATAAAGGCATTGATTCAAAAGTGGTTATCAAATTAGAAGGCGATCATAATGGATAAGGGGACTCGTAATTTGATAGAGGAAAGTGCGAATATGGGGCAATGTCCGGGAAAAATAATAGAAATAGTGAAGGGCAGTTCATCCAAGAGCCACGCATCAGATTTTATTAGTGTTGATACTAAAAAGAATGAGATGCACGAACTAAAAAGGCAAATGGCTGAGATGATAACTATGATGATGGTTATGGCCAAAGAAAAATGGCATACTGAACTAAAAGAAGAACTGAACAAAAACCAGTACATGAATAAACAGTCGGGTTCACGCACTGTTATAATTCGCATTAATAAACTAACTGGAGGTGTAAATGAGTTAAACTCCAAGAAAGTGATGACAGGTCAAGAAGAAATTCAAAAAGGAAATAATGGGGGAAGACCTTTTAATTCAATTTCGATGACAAATGCAGAATTGCTTCCAATACTGGAAAAGAAAAACTTTGTGAGCTGAATTCATTCTAATCCCAAAGGATCTTCTTATCTTGAAGGCCATGACATCAATGCAATATGTGATTACCATCAAGGAAGTTCAGACCATACTACCAGGAATTACGAGGCTGTGAAGAACAAGATTGAAAATCTTATCAAGGTAGGCATGTTGAGTTTTGAAGATGGAAAGCTCAAATTTTCTAAAACTTGACAATTAATAGAACAACTGGATATACAAAAATGAAAGAAATCTTAACTCCATCAAATTCAATTAAGTGTTTAGGACAAAGTTCAAGTTCTAGGACCCCTTTAGTTGATTGCCAAAAGACAGGAGTTAACAAATATCATTTTGATTCAATTCCTATTTCATATAAAGAACTGTATCCTCAATTTTTAAAGGCCCAATTGGTGACCCCACAATTCATTACACCTTTACAACCTCCGTATCCAAAATGGTATGACACCAATGTTCATTGTGAATTTCATGATGGAATTCAATGACATTCTATTGAGAATTGTATCGCCCTTAAACGTCAATTTCAAGTTCTTTTGGAGCATGATAAATGGGAATTTGGAACAAAAAAACATCCTGATTCAATGGATGAATATGAAATTCAAAATGAAAATACCAGAAAAAGAGCAATTAGTTCGAATATAAGGCTTAAATAAGCAAATTGAGACAAGAGCGATGATTTGAATGAGGAGTTTAAAAGTTTGCAATTAAATTATCAAGAACTTTGTTCAATGCTCAGGAACGCTGGTTTGGGTGTGACTTTGGAATAGTCAAAGAAAAGAATCAAAGAACTGAAAATGAAGTTGGGTATTGGAAAAAAGTTTTAAGGCAAGTGAAAATTGAGTCAATACGTTCTCATGTGATCTGCAGGCAATGGAAATACAATGTAATACCTTTATGGATAATATAAGGGTTAGTTGGGCTAAATGCGAGATGATGAGTAGGTACATGCAGATGTATGAGGATACTGCTATCAGGCTGAATGACAGTCAAACTGAAAATGAAACACTAAGGAAGAAGGTAGATGACTATCTCAATCTTATGCTAATGTACAAAAATCTTGCTGATGATATTAAAAAAATTGTCTAGAAAGTGAGGAAAAGTGACATACCCAATTCCAAAGATCGAGAATGAAGATACGATAAATGGACAAAGACATGAAAGTTATTGTTTCTCAAGCACGAGAAAGTGGCTCAACAAGTGGCAGACCTGGCTGACGTAGCAATGGTATTGAGTCAGAGTATCGATTCAGCATTAGAGAGGAAGTTAGGAAATTGGGAGTTAGAGGTCACCAATTTTTGTAGTATTTGATATCTAATGTATTGAATCATTTTATCTCAATGACAGTTGTTTTATGATGATCATTTTGGAATCAATACCTTGTTGTATCCATGTTTATATTGCATATTTAACAGCATGAAATCATTATTTAATAACATTACATTAACATTCATGATCTAAAGCAGTCGAAGTTTTGATGGCAGTAATATGGGAATTAGTGAAAGTTTGGTAATATGTTATCATTGATAAAGATATGGAAAGAATTGGACAAACTTATGAGTGGGTTACAAAAATGGATGACCACACCTCAACAAAATGCGAATAACCAATTTGATACACCATGTTTGACAATCTACCATAGGGCATCAAACCCGAATGTAAGAATAGATTCTATTAAACTTAACGTCTTAGGATCGTGTGACTCTATGAAAATAGAAGGATTAAGACTTGAGCATTTGGAAGATAGATATGAAAGACTTGAGAAAGAGATCAATGGAGGAAAAGGCATCGATAATCTCAAATTTGATGCAAGAGAAATATGTTTAGTCCCTGATTTGGTTATTCTGCATGGGTTCAAGGTCCCAAGTTTTGATAAATATGACGGTTCTAGTTGTCCTAAAATTCAATTGGCAATGTTCTGTAGGAAATTGGAAGGATACTTGGATGGTGATAAATTTTTGATCTATTATTTCCATGATAGCTTGGCTGGACTTGTAGTAGGGTACAACGAATTAAGTCGAGAACAGATTTGATTATGGGTTGATTTGGCCAAAGCATTTTTAGGTCAATACAAGTATGCTATAGACGTGGCTCCAGATCGTCAGCTTCTGCAGAACATGAGTATGAAAGTTAGTGAAAGCTTTAAAGATTATACATTGAGGTGGAGAGGATTAGCAGCCCAAGTACAACCTCTCATGACAAAGGAAGAAATATCTCTCATGTTTCATCAAACTCTTTCATCTTCATTCATTGAGAGAATGCATGTAAATTCAAGGGGCAATTTTAGTGACCTCATGGTGATTGGAGAAGCAATAGAAATGGGGATTCAACAAGGAAAAATTGGACCTAGATTAGAAAACCATGCTAATCAAAAAGTGAAGAAAGAAGTAAATGAATGTAATGTTCAAAGCTCCCGGAGCCACAAGAGAAAAGGTCTAACTGATTCATCAAAACTACCATGGATAATTCCTCGAGCAAGTGTAAATGTAACCCCCTTGACCCGGCCTAGTCCCAAGACCAAACCGAGCGAGCTACATTAGGTTTACTGAAGTAAACCATGAAGAAAACTCTGGAATAGCATCCATTTTTTTGTTTTATCTTATCTAGATATTGGCTATTACCCTACGTGTTCATGCATAGAACGGGAGAAAACCCAACATAATCGGGCATCGAATTGATATCCAATTGACCACAATACAATAATAGGGACCAAAATGTAAATCTAAAAATATATAAGGGTTTACATATAATTTGCTTTACCAATATTCAATTAGTCAGGTTACAAGCATACATGCCAAATTTCAACCTAAAACAATCATCCAAATCCATCCAAATGCATACATAACACCCAGGGACCAAACTATAAATTCTAGTATTTCAAAGGACCAATTTCATAATTAAAGTTACCAAACCTCAATTAAACCAATTACATGCATACTGGTGAAATTTCAGGTCAAAACAATCATTCAAACTCATTTAATTGCATGTATAACACTCAGGGACTAAAATGAGAGAAAATAGAAACCTTAAAACATACTTTTAACTAACTTAACTGCTTCTCGTATCGATACGCGGGCAAGTGTATCGATACGCCTGAGCTTTTACAAAATTTAGGATTCCAGTAGCTCAAAACCGTATCGATACATCTCCTCGAGTATCGGCATGCTATGCTTAAAACCGAAGACCAGTATCGATACGGTCGTCCGTGTACAGATACGCTAAGCCTGAAAATGTGCTTAACCATATCGATACGGTCACCCGTGTACCGATACGTTGTGCCTGGAAACGCTTACCTGTATCGATTCGAGCACACGTGTATCGATACGCCCTATCCTGTAATGTCAAAATTTGTTGTTTTAACATACATTTATGGATTCCAAACACTTAAACATGCCTCTAACACTCAAGCAACATCATCATAGATCATTTACTATCAACCACCAAAGATCAAACACCAAGAAATGATCATCATGCTTCAAAGGTAACTATAGGCATGCTTCCTACTACTCAAGCAACCAAAACATAAACCACGTGTAATCTTCAGCAAACCAAGCTTAACACAAGTCCAAAACTGCAATATAAACTTGCTCAAACATAGAATTGAACACTCAAAACCTCCCAACAGAATTTAAGCCACATTGCCTTTATTACTACTTAAAACTCAAACATACTTTGGTAATTCAAGTCTTGGAAATTCCCTCCTTGCTTGCTAGGCCACTTGCACTCAATCAATCTCCATTGATGATAAAAGAGAGCGTAAGCAAACATTGCTTAGTGAGGAATTCTCAAAACACAAAACATCATTCAATGCAATTTTAGACTATTTCAAAACCATCATGCCATTCTTTCAAAATATGCACTTACACCTTACAAAATCAACATATTAAACCATATGCAACATGTATCATGGATTCCTCGGCATAATCCCATATGCAATTCCCTCTACTTAAGCCTTCCCATGCATAACATCCCATATGCAAAGCTTAAGGAGTAAAACATGTGTTAAACACACAATTCAAACCAATCCATCAACATGATACATTTAAAACACTATATTGGCTTACAAGTGATCCATCTCAATTTACATCATTTCCATAAAATCATCGTTAACTTTGGTAACATCGAATACACGGATTTCCCAAGAGATCTCACAATCTCTTGCAGCTCAATGGCACGGAGTCGTGCAACACATACACCACCTCTACACCCCCAAGGCTAATCCTCCAACTTGGAGTAAACACATTCGACGTATCAACCTCTACAGCTCTTGGCTGGAGTAAATGCCATTTAAATGTCACCTCAACAACATTGGGGTTCACATGGTCGGAGTAAGTACCTCCCGTACCACCTCTACAACCACGAGCAACTTATTATAGTGCACTTTAAACCCTATGGCCGACCAGTTATATCCGATAACATTTCCATAACATTTTCAATACATCACTTGTCAATATAATCCACTTTTATAAACATACCTCAATGTTTTCATATGCATTATTCAAATCATTTCATTTTGCATTAAACTATACATAAACCATGTTCATAAACATTCTTTAAAATCATGCATTACTTTCCAAATGCATCTATCATCATTTCATATCAATTCTCAGCATTAAACCATGCTCATTTCATTAATAAAACAGGAGGTAAACAACCAGTTAACAAGTGCATTCATAAATCATTTGCCAATCGAAATTGAGAGAGAAATCCACTTTACTTACTTCCGAGCCTTAGAATAGTGTATCAAGCCTAGTCTAGACCCCCATTAAACCTTTTCAAATCTTTGAAAAGCCATTCTTATCCGTCTCACTCACAGACAAAGCAACGCCTCCTTTGCCGATGTTAAAACAAGCCTTCAGCTACTCCTTAGCACCAAGATTCACTTTCGGATTATCTTCCCCTGTTTCAAACACATCACAACAGAGGATCCAATGCATTACAATGCATCCAAACCCACAACAACCAATAATTAACATTTATCCAATTATAATCCTCCACAACACTCTATCTTAACAACCGAAAACATCATCGATTCACCAAAAACCTCAACCCAGCCCACAAGTACAAATGTCAACCTTCAAATAACATCAATTAACATCTAATCAACAACATAAAACAACCTTATACCTCTAGCAACCAATAATCAACCACAACATCTCAAAATTTCTTAACCATCAACTTAACAAATTAGAGATTCTCAAGATTTCGGGATTCTATCATCAAAACTCATTTCATTAACATTTTGAACATCAAAATCAAGTTATGAATCAATCCTTAACTCAGCAAAAACAGATCAACTACGAATTTCCTCAATTTCTATCATAAATCATCAATTAAACCATAAATCTTTTCAAATCAAGCCTAGTCTAGACACCCATTAAACCTTTTCAAATCTTTGAAAAGCCATTCTTATCCGTTTCACTCACAGACAAAGCAACGCCTCCTTTGCCGATGTTAAAACAAGCCTTCAGCTACTCCTTAGCACCAAGATTCACTTTCGGATTATCTTCCCCTGTTTCAAACACATCACAACAGAGGATCCAATGCATTACAATGCATCCAAACCCACAACAACCAATAATTAACATTTATCCAATTATAATCCTCCACAACACTCTATCTTAACAACCGAAAACATCATCGATTCACCAAAAACCTCAACCCAGCCTACAAGTACAAATGTCAACCTTCAAATAACATCAATTAACATCTAATCAACAACATAAAACAACCTTATACCTCTAGCAACCAATAATCAACCACAACATCTCAAAATTTCTTAACCATCAACTTAACAAATTAGAGATTCTCAAGATTTCGGGATTCTATCATCAAAACTCATTTCATTAACATTTTGAACATCAAAATCAAGTTATGAATCAATCCTTAACTCAGCAAAAACAGATCAACTACGAATTTCCTCAATTTCTATCATAAATCATCAATTAAACCATAAATCTGAGTTTAATTCATCAAAACCCAATTCAAATCATATAAAATGGATCAACAACTTAGGAATTTCAATAAAGAACCTTTCATTAGAGGAGAAGAATGAATTCTTACCTCCAATGTTGATTTATCCCCTTAATTGCTTTATAAACCATGAAAATCAAGGTAGAAATAATAAGTATTTGATGTAAAAGCATTAGAAATCAATTGAAAATCAAAAACTCTTTGAAATTCTAATTTTACCTGAAGAAATTGAAGCTGTAAATATGTTTGGCTAGAGAGAATTTGAGAGGAAGAAGTTACAAAGTTAGCTATGTGAAATTCTTTTAAAAAGCTTAATTATGTTTAATTAATTCTATCCACTATTTATACCTCTTAAAAACTTAATTAAAAATAGTTAATTAAAGGAAGAAATCTGATGAAACCCTTTTGGATTATTAGCTCCTTAAAGATTCAAAGTTTTGACCCATTTTCAAAATAGTCACTAAAAACAATTTTGCAAACTTTGCATTTTAGTCACCAACTCAAATGTCCCATTTCCGACTTTCATTTTCCAAAATTATTTTCACCAAAACCATTTATATATTTAATAATGATTTTAGACTATTTTCCTGTATTTTTATCTCCAATTAAAATATTTAATCCAATTTAAATCTCAAATCCGACTCGAACCTCTAATTTCGGTCCACCAAACCGACTCTCTCACTTAAGAAATTTCGTCCTCAAAATTTACCTGGAGGGAAAAGATGCAGAAATAGCTCTTTCATGTCCGACTTACCCTCCTATGTGGCCTCCTCAACTCCTCAATGCCGCCACAACACCTTAACAAACTTTATCATCTTCCCACGTTGAACTTCACTATTGTTATCAAGGATATCTACCGGTTCCTCGTTATACGAAAAATTCGGCCTCAACTCAACATCCTCAATCGGCATAACATGCGATGGATCCGAGCGATACCGCCGCAATATCGACACATGGAATACATCATGAATCTTTTCCAGCTCAGGAGGTAACCTCAACCGATAAGCCACAGGTCCAACACGATCCAAAATTTCATAAGGCCCAATAAATCTAGGACTCCACTTTCCTTTACGCCCAAAATGCATCACCTTCTTTCAAGGTGAAACCTTCAATAACACTTTGTCACCCACATCATACTCCACTTCTCAAGCTTCAAATCCGCGTAAGACTTCTATTGATCGAATGTCGCTCTCAAGCGATCAGACACAAACTTCACTTTCTCATTTGTGTCTTTCAAAGTATGGGGCATATAAATATACTTCTCCCAACCTCGGCCCAACACAAAGGAGTACGACACCTCCTACCATACAAGGCCTCATACGATGTCATCTGAATACTCACTTGATAGCTATTAATGTAAGCAAACTCCACCAAAGGCAACTATTTTTCCCAGGTTCCTTGGAATTCAATAATGCAACATTTCAATATATCCTCCAAGACCTGGATCACACGCTCAGACTGTTCATCCATCTGAGGATGATATAAAGTGCTAAAATGCAACCGAGTACCAAGAGCTCGATGCAAGCATTCCCAAAACCTTGCTGTAAACCTCGGATCTCTATCCGACACAATTGGCTTGGGCACCCCATGCAACCTCACAACCTCTGTAATATAAAGATCACCCAATTTATCCAATGTATATGTTGTATGCACCGGTAGAAAATGTGCACACTTCGTAAACTGATCAACAATCACCCAAATTGAATCTTTTTTAGTTGGGGTCAAAGGTAACCCCGACACAAAATCCATGGAGATTCTCTCCCATTTTCACTCTAGTATCTTCAACGGTTGCAACAACCCGGAAGGAAATTGATGTTCAGCCTTAACACGTTGATATACCACGCACTTGGCTACAAAATCAGCCATATCCTTCTTCAAACCAACCCAGAAATACTCATCCTTCAAACCCTGAGACATCTTGGTGCTACCGGGATGCATAGCAAAAGGACTCGAATGAGCCTCGGTCAAAATGTTACGTCTCAACTCCTCATCACAAGGAACCACTATTTGGTCCTTAAAACACAACACTCCATCATTATTAAAATGGAAATTCGATGGTTTCTCATCCATGATATCCTTAACATGAGGTACCAACTCATCATCATACAGTTGCTTCTCTTTTGTCATTTGCGACAACGATGGCTTCACTTGCAACTCGGCCAACAAACCCCCATCACGAGTTTCACTCAGCTGAGCAAACATAGCTCTCAACTCGACCACAGTTTTTTTATGATACTCAATGGTCAAATCGTAATCCTTAAGCAACTCCAACCATCTTCACTGCCTAAGGTTCAACTCCTTCTGCGACATCAGCTATTTCAGGCTCTTATGATCCGTATAAACCACATATTTCTCACCATAAAGGTAATGTCACCAAATCTTCAAAGTGAACACCACATCCACAAGCTCCAAATCATGAGTTAAATAATTGCGCTCATTAACTTTCAACTGCCTCGATGCATAGGCCACAACCTTCCTATCCTGCATCAGCACACAACCCAAGCCAACATACGACACATCACTATAAACCACAAAATCCTTCCCAAATTTAAGTTGAATCAACATAGGAACGTGTGTCAAAACCTCTTTCAACTTTTCAAAACCCTGTTATTGCCTTTCCGTACACACAAAAAGAAAATTCTTTTGCAACAACTTGATCAACAGTGCTGCAATACTCGAGAACCCCTCAACAAAGCGGCGGTAATAACCAACCAACCCAAGAAAACTACGCACCTCTGAAACAGACTTAGGTTGCCTCTAATTAAAAATAGCCTCAATTTTCCGTGGATCAACGCGAGTACCCTCCGCGGAAACAACATGACCAAGGAACATCACCTCCTTAAACCAAAACTCGCACTTGCTCAACTTAGCATATAACTGATTACCTTTCAGCACTTGCAATACTATCCGCAGTGTCGATCATGTCCATAAACGCAGCCGGGGCATTTGTCAAACCAAAAGCTATGACCAGAAACTCATAATTCCCATACCTCATACAGAACGCGGTCTTATGCACATCCACATCCTTAACCTTCAACTGGTAATACCCTGATCTTAAATCTATCTTGGAAAACACTGTTACTCTACGAAACTGATCGAACAAGTCATCAATTTGCGGCAACAGGCACTTGTTCTTCACCGTCAACTTATTCAACTAACGATAATCGATGCACGTCTTCATCGTGCAATCCTTTTTCTTCACAAATAACACTGGTGTACCCCAGGGTAAAATACTAGGTCTAACAAAATCTCGATCAAGCAGCTCTTGCAGCTGCATCTTCAACTCCTTCAATTCCTTAGGTGCCATGCGATATGGTGCAATGGACACCGGAGCCGTATCCACATACGTCTCGATTTTAAACTCTACCTCCCTATTCATTGGTAAACCTGGCAACTCTTCAGGAAAAATATTCAGAAAATCACAAATTGTACGGATGTCCCGCACACGCACATCCTTGGATCCAGGATTCATAACATAGGCCAAATACGCCTGACATCAACGTTCCAACATCCGACTTGTTTCCAAAGCTGAAACAATATTAGACATAATCTTTGTGTTTTCGCCAACAACCACAACTTTATAATCATCGGCAAGACGCAAGGATATCTGTTTGGTTTCAAAACCCACAACTGCCCTATGCTTGGATAACCAGTCCATCCTCAAAATCACATCAAAACCATAGAATGGCAACTCTATCAAATCCAAGGTAAACATATGATCTTGCACTGTCAAAGGATACCTTCAGCATAACTTCCTAACCACAACCGTCTCCCCCAAAGAACTAGTTACTCAAACGCCAACATTCAAAATCTCAACATGTATATCAAGTAACTATACATGCTCGCTCAAAATATATGAATGGGTGGAACCAGAATCAACCAATAAAAATAACAGCAAAGATTGCAAAGTAAAGGTACCCCTAATCACATCAATATCGTTGCGTCCCTTGCGATACGCATACACCCTCTCGGGACCTCTACCCATCGGCTGGATAGCAATAGTGTGAGCTACAGACCTACGCCTACCATCTCTCGACTGAAGATGTCCTTGTCTACGCCCTTGACCCCTCGGGGGGACCACAGTAGGTGTAGGATCCTGTGCACCTCTAGCTAACATAGGGCAACCACGCCTCACATGATCAGATGACCCACAACTCTAACAAGCACTAGCTGCTACCGGTGCAAAAATTGGACCAACTCGTCCTACCTGAGGACAATCGCATCTAACATGGTCTCGAGATCCACAACCCCAACAAACCTTATCTGACCTCTAGCAAACCCTGGGATGTCTCTTCTCACACTTAGCACACTCGGGTATCCCACCTCCGAAACTCTACCCTAACTGACCTCTCTGCCCAAGCTCGGGTTGATGTCTCCGATCATGATGCCTCTTATACCGACCACCACCAATATTAGATTCGGCGACTCTCTTATCATGGCCAGATCCTCTCGCACGAAATGTTAAGCCCAAACTCTGCTCAATATCCTTGGCTCTCTAAACCAACACATCAACCATAGCCTGAAAAAATCCTGCCATCGCCTGTATCAAAGGCATCATATCACCCAATGCTGGCCCAGCTGGCACAGGTGGTACTTGTTCCACACCCGCAGGTGGATTCGGTGGAGGAGGTGGCAGCCCCTCATTAGGCATAACGTTATCCTCATCCTCTTGCCTCCCCATATTTGCATTAAAACATAATTCTCTCCTCGGTGGCATCGTAAACAAAAAATCTATGGTATGATAATACACCAAAACAAAATTGATTAAGCCATCTTCAAGTAAGGACCCAAGACTTCTATTTCAAATCAAAAGCATTTTACATCAGTAGTAATAAGGAAATGTGTCCCAAATAGTACCCCAATATGGCATATAACACTCAATCAATCACCGTGTATAGAAAACATCATGACTCAATCAACATAAATACCAAAAAACTTCCCAACAAACATAAAATAACCATAACCCACTCCAAACAATCATAATTTGTCTTTGATACCACCAAATGTAACCCCCTTGACCCGGCCTAGCCGCAAGACCGAACCGAATAAGCTACATTAGGTTTACCAAAGTAAACTCTGAAAAAAAAACTCTGGAAACGCGTCCATTTTTTTCCTTTTATCTTATCTAGATGATGTTTATTACCCTACGTGTTCATGCATACAACAGGAGAAAACCTAACTCAATCAGGCATCGAATTGATATCCAATTGACCACAGTACAAGAATAGAGACCAAAACATAAATCTACAAATCTATAAGGGTTTACTTATAATTTGCTTTACCAATCTTCAATTAGTCAGGTTACAAGCATACATGCCAAATTTCAACTTAAAACAATCATCTGAACCCATCCAAATGCATACATAACACCTAGGGACCAAACTATAAATTCCATTATTTCGAAGCATCAATTTCATAATTAAAGTTACCAAACCTGAAATAAACCAATTACATGCATACTGGTGAAATTTTAGGTCAAAACAATCATTCAAACTCATTTAATTGCATGTATAACACTCAAGGACTAAAACGAGAGAAAATAGAAACATTAAAACATACTTTTAACTAACTTAACTTCTTCCCGTATCGATACACGAGCAAGTGTATCGATACGCCTGAGCTTTTACAAAATTTCAAATTCCAGTAGCTCAAAACCGTATCGATACACCTCTTCGAGTATCGATACGCTATGCTTAAAACCAAAGACCCGTATCGATACGGTCACCCATGTACCGATACGCTAAGCTTGGAAATGAGCTTAACCGTGTTGATACGGTCACCCGTGTATCGATACGCTATGCCTGGCAATGCTTACCTGTATCGATACGAGCACACGCGTATCGATACGCCTTGTCCTGTAATGTCAAAATTTGTTGTTTTAACATACATTTATGGATTCCAAACACTTAAACATGCCTCTAACACTCAAGCAACATCATCATAGATCATTTACCATCAACCACCATAGATCAAACACCAAGAAATGATCATCATGCTTCAAAGGTAACTATAGGCATGCTTCATACTACTCAAGCAACCAAAACATAAACCACGTGTAATCTTCAGCAAACCAAGCTTAAAACAAGTCCAAAACAGCAATATAAACTTGCTCAAACAGAGAATTGAACACTCAAACCCTCCCAACAGAATTTAAGCCACATTGTCTTTATTACTACTTAAAACTCAAACATACTTTGGTAATTCAAGTCTTAGAAATTACCTTCTTGCTTGCTAGGTCACTTGCACTCAATCAATCTACATTGATGATAAAAGATAGCGTTAACAAACATTGCTTAGTGAGGAACGCTCAAAACACAAAACATCATCCAATGCAATTTTAGACTATTTCAAAACCATCATGCTATTCTTTCAAAATATGCACTTACACCTTACAAAATCAACATATTAAACCATATGCAACATGTATCATGGATTCCTCAGCATAATCCCATATACAATTCCCTCTACTTAAGCCTTCACATGCATAACATCACATATGCAAAGCTTAAGGAGTAAAACATGTGTTAAACACACAATTCAAACCAATCCATCAACGTGATACATTTAAAACACTATATTGGCTTACAAATGATCCATCTCAATTTACATTCTTTCCATAAAATCATCGTTAACTTTGGTAACATCGGATACACAAATTTCCCAAGAGATCATGCAATCTTTTGCAGCTCAATGGCATAGAGTCGTGCAACACATACACCACCTCTACACTCCCAAGGCTAATCCTCCAACTTGGAGTAAACACATTCGACGTATCAACCTCTACAGCTCTTGGCTGGAGTAAATTCCATCTAAATGTCACTTCAACAACATTGGGGTTCACATGGTCGGAGTAAGTACCTCCCGTACCTCCTCTACAACCACGGGCGACTTATTATAGTGCACTTTAAACCCTATGACCGGCCAATTATATCCGATAAAATTTCCGACTTTCACATGGTCGGAGTAAGTAGCTCTTGGCTGGAGTAAATTCCATCTAAATGTCACTTCAAATGTCTCATTTCCGACTTTCATTTTCCAAAATTGTTTTCATTAAAACCGTTTATATATTTAATAATGATTTTATACTATTTTCCTATATTTTTATCTCCAATAAAAATATTTAATCTAATTTAAATCCCGACTGACTCGAACCTCTAATTTTGATCTACCGGACCGACTAAACCATCCCAAAACTCCTAGGCCCAAAATTGGGGTGTTACAGTAAATCTTGAGATATTTGGAGTAGTTATTCCAGACGTATTTCCTCACCTTATTGAAGGTCAATATCTCACTCATTGGCCGATGAAGATAATGCCAAACCCATCTGCCCATAGCTATGATCCTGATAATGTTTATGACTTTCACATGGGGGCACCAGGCATGCTACCAATAAGTGTAGGTCTTTAATGGAAGAAATCAATAAGCTAGTTAGTAATGGAATCTTGACACGAGAACTAGTTCAACAATGGGAGATAAAAAAATTGAGCAAGCTGTTATACTAGTCGAGGAATCAAAGAACCAGAATGAATGCTTCCAAGACTGTCTTGAACTCTGAAGAGTCTGTCTTACTCAAGTTTTTGCAGCGGGACCATTTCTAAAGTAGTGCACGAAATCAACTTTGCTACTTCTGGCCTGAAACTAATTGAGATCTTTTTCTAAGGGCATATGTCATTTTTGTTGGTTTTCATTTCAATGAAAAAATGTATCTATGAATGTATGTATATATCTTCTTACCCTTGTAGGTCCCTAGATGCCAATTGCAAGATGCGACATTGATTATGGTTCAAAGATCAATTGAATGTTGTGAAGCCGATGAAATAAAATTTATTTCTCAGTCTACCCTTGTCGGCAAATCAAGAAAAGGGCATATTAATACACCTTTGACGACGTTCAATGACAAATCTTTGAAATTCATAAATAGTAAAGTGGACTAGACAATTTTAACCAAGTGGAGTTGCTTGAAATTGAAGTTCTAAGCGTAGTCTTCTATACCCTAAAAAGAACACAATTTGTAAAAAAAGAAAAAATGAAAAGAAGAGAAAAAGAGAGAGAAAAAAAAAGAAAAAACAAAGAGAAAAAAGAAAGAAAAGAGAGAAAAGAGAAAAGAGAAATAATAATTAAAATGAACAATTAAATAAATAAATCTTAGAGCGCTCTGATGGAGCTGTGGGGGTGACAAATCTAGTAAGGAGCTATGCTCCACCTGTCCAATACCTTGGCGTCAGAGATGTATATTTGAAGATAATAATAATAGTAATAATAATATAATGGCTAGTTACAATCAGAAGCACACACGTGCACTTATAGAACTTTATTCTTAGAATGATATTTTTGCACTCTACTATTAAACAAGTCTGGGAAGCTTGAACACATTTATGAATGGAAAAGAATGAACATAACGAAAAATGGGTTATTTCTGACTGGATAGAGAAATGCGGTAATCATAAGGTGTGAATTGAGTGATCAGGAAGAAATTTCATAACTTCAAATATCACCACAACATTCACAAGTTATGCTGACCACATGTGGGTTGAATCTGAGACACTCTTGCCACTCGGTATCCAAGGCATCATATTCTGATTTTTTAAGTCTTGTAAGGTATTCTTCATTGAAATATTGATTAGAAAACTAACATTTTCGTAAACAAAAAAGATTTCCTTATATTGCTTCAGAGATAAACTTCGAAATGCATGGCTATGGATGCAAATGATCGACCTAACATGGTAACGATATGGTTAAGTATAGGGTATTCGTCTGTAGTCGGTAATCCTCTATTCAAATAAAAATAACCCATCAGGGGTCATGGTGAGAATAATGACAAGAATGCATATAATAGATAATTCGGACATGGTGTTTTGGTTGGTTTTTGAAATTAAAAAAAATGAACTTGAAGATAGTTTAGGGACTTGGAGAAAGTTTAGGGACTTGAGGCATTGGCTCACCCTAAATGATGAAAGAGGAGCAAATTCTACATGATGGGACAATAAACAAGGAATTTAGTGGGGCATCATTGTGCAGAAAAGTTTAAATCAAAATAGACAAGAGAGAATACAAAGCTAAAAAATTAATCACAGAAAAGTTCAAAAGTCTGCTCAAGAAGAAAAAGAGCAAAACAATAAATTTTGGGGGCAAATTTTGCTGGGGCATAAAGACGATAGGGATACTTAAAAGAAAAAACTCAAGAAGATTAAGCTAAGCAAGATTTGAGAAGAACAATCTAAAGAGATGAGGTACCGTTGCAACAGAAGTAGAAAACTCGACGAAGAAACAAAGAAGATCAGAGCTCATCTAAGTGGTCCTCAATTGTCACAAGCCATGCATCATATATAGTCAGACATCCATAAGATAAGAGCATGCTAACTCATACATTTAAAGCATTTTTGCATATTGTGGCAGGAATTTACAAGATTAACAAAGAAAAAACATATATTTCAATCTACGACTTTGAGATTGGAGAAGTAAATCCATCAAAGACTAGCAAAAATTTCAATTCACAATTTTGTGAAGCACAAATGTCAACCCGTGACTTACTTTTTGAAGAAGCAGATTTCAGCAAAGATTTTCTGATTATCTATACAATACAAAAGTACAGTACAATTCTAAAACCTTCGGGTCATCAGTAAATCCTTCGGGCATGATGTTAAGTCCTTCGGGCCATCATCTTCGAGAGAGATGAGAACGTTTGATTGTCTGTACAATACGAAAGTACAGAACAATTCTAAAACCTTCTGGTCATTAGTAAGTCATTTAGGCTTGATGTTAAGTCCTTCTGGCATTCATCTTCAGGAGTGATGAGAATATTTGATTGTCTGCACATGACAGAAAGTGCAGTACAATTCTAAAACCTTCGGGTCATCAGTAAGTCATTCGTGCATGATGTTAAGTCTTTCAGGCTGTCACTTTTAAGAGTGATGAGAACTTTTCGGATGTCGTCACAGTAAGATAGTGGGGGAATGGTATCGGCAAAGATTTTAACCTTTTGGTTCATCAGTTTCAAGAAAAAGAAGGAAGTTCATAGGTTGGAAAGCAAGATAGATCAACTTCGGGCTCAAATGAGAAAGATTCACAATTTAATTGGTCATATACGTTCCAAGAATAGAAGGAGATCGATCAACAGAGGAAGAGACAAGAGATCCTATGTGACTTTCAAACTAAAAGATCGAGACACTTTAGGCAAAAGGAGTAGTGACTATAAAGATCTCAATGCTTCAAGCTAGAAATCGAGTAAATCGCATATTATTTCAGGTTGAGTTTTCACTAATTGATGACATTTCTTTTTGTAGGTTCAATTTTTCTCCAGAGAATGAGGTGAGTCAACATTCCTAGCAAGAATTAAGAGCTCCAAATGATAAGAGTTTGTTGATCAAAGAATACAAAGTTCTTAATGAGAAGAATTCACTTGTTCAATACCTTGGAAGAGTGGTTGATTAACATTTCAAAAGAATGAAGAGTGAAACTATTCTGGGCTTCACCATTGTAATCACTAATTTTTGTATGAATTTTAGTATTATTATTAGTATTTAATATTATTACTATTGTTTAATATTATTACTATTATTTAACTATTATTATTATAAAAACCCAAATAAATCAAGGCATTGAATGCCATCTTTTCTTCTTCACGCTACCACCCATGCCCTATGCACACCCATCATTCCCTCAGCTTTACCACTCCTTTAAAACTCAACCTCGTCACTACCATCTGGGGACCATTGCTCAACAACCCTCAACTCCATCAACCAATGAGCCAAGCTCCATCTTCCACACACATTTCTTCATTCACCCTTCAACCAAACTACAAAAAATGACCACCATCCTTCCCCCTTTCAGACCATACCATAATTTCACAATCCCCTTCACCATTCTTCACCTCCTACGTCCACTGAAAACCAAAACCGAGCATCATTTTCAACCATTCAACATTGAGAAATTAGAGAGAGAAAAAAAAGAAAAGGCTCGCCAGTTTCGGCCATCGCTATTTTTAGTGACTGTGGCTTCCGACGGTCGATCCCAACGGTAAAGAGGATCATCGCGACAATGAAAACAACATAATTTGGTTTTGGCTCGATCCAAAGGCAGAACAAGTAGACTGATAGGGAGAATTTGAAACATTCTTACCCCTATTTATGGTATTTGAAGCATATATCAGTGAAATAGGCCTCAAATCCACGCTCAGGACGACGAGGAAAGGCTGCTGGTAAGAATTAGAGTTGAATGGCCGCCATTAACGACGACTAGTGGTTGTCTAGCAGTGACGGTGGTGACAAGGTGCAGCTGCGATGGTGAGATACCCGCACCTAGGGTTGTACGTGAAGAAGCAAAAGTTTTGTCTTTTGTATGTATGATTAATTTTGGTGGGCTTATTATTGCATGTGATGTGAATTGTGCTTTACTTTCTTTATTAATATATGTAGGTTTTTTTAATGATGGATGATTTAATTATTTTTTTAAATCTTTATTTTTACTTTTTTTGTTCATATTAAATTGTTCATGCATATATTTATCTTGTAACATTTAGATTTAGGTCTCAAGGTTTCAATATTCTTAATGGGAGTGTCGTCCCGGGTCTCCGAGCGTCATCTACTTTGGATATCGTAAATCACAAAGTTTTTTTATATATTTGAATCACGTTATCATGAATGCATGCGTTTAGGGATTAATTATTAAATTAAATCGAATTTAAATTATTCTTGGTGAATACGATACGAACCCTTAGGTACCAATTTTGGGCGTGGTAGGGTGCAAACCCTTTCCCACTCGTAACCGACTCTTAAACTTAAAAACTCTGGTTTTTGTTTTCCCGGTGTCCGGTCTACCCTTTTTAAAATGATCGGTGGCGAGTCCTTTATTTATTTTCAAATACGAGCTCTTTTCAAAATTTCCCCTCAATTACAATTTTTAAATAAAAATGGGTTTTCCAAAGAACTTGAATTTTTTAGTTGCTACAACTGTATTTCAAAAGAACAGATAGTTTGATTTTTCAGATTTCATAAACATTTCATAGGAACGAGGCTGTCACTGTTATGGTCTTCGTAGCTTTTTAGGAAAATAAACAGTGTAGCTTTTTCAGACTTTGACAACATTTCCAAAAAGATGAATAATTTGATTTTTCAAACTTCGAAAACATTTCAGAAGAATGAAAATTGGATTGTTTCAGACTTCATCAACATTACAGAAGAATTCGCAGTGCAGACAGCTAAATGATTTAGGCAAAATTCGTGTCCTTTCAGTCTTTGTCTAATTCTCGTCTCACTATAATGAGCAAAGAGGGCAGCTGTAATACATGAATTCTACCTAGGTATATACATGTATATATATAATACTTTCTCTTTAAATAAATTCAGTAAGTAAACAAATATAATAAATCCAAAATCCATGTAAAACAGCTCAAATGTCCAAAATCCTTAAACAATGTCCATCGCATAATCAAAAGCCCAAGTTATATGATATAGGGCCCAAATTTGTATTTTTACAGCTCATTTACAACCATTTCGGTTAAAAGCCAACCCAACAAACACAAAAATCCCTTTTTTCTTCCCAAACTAGCACACGTGTCAAGCTCCCATTGGCCCAAATAGCATCACTCGGATTTTTGTTTCTTTGACACCAATTGGAGGCTAACGTCACCCACGTAACACCAATTAGAATAATTAATTAATAGGGAGTTTAACAAGGATGCTACTCAAAGGTAATTGAGTGTTATCTCATGCAAACTTTGTAGTTAAATAATATTCATAGATTAAATAATACAAATTTAAATTAAAACCTTTTTAGATTAGCACTTAAAATGAACTAGACCATAGTTAATCATACATAAAAACCTTTTATATGGGAGATATATTTTTGGAATATGAATAGAGGTGCCCTGAGCATATAGGGGTGGTTCCGATTTATATTCGAAGCAAAAATATATTTCCTTATAAAAGGAATATTTCCATTTAGAACATAAACCCGATTAATAATCAATGATTAAAATAAATTTGAATTGTTATTCCAAAATGCCAACATGCCACACAAAATTAAAGGTACTAATATCGGATGCTTGTGGGGGTGTTAATCCTTCCCCACACGTAATCGACTTCCGAACCAAAATTGACAAAAACGAATCTCTGGTTGTTTTGTGGTGTTCAATCTACGAAAGTGACTGGTGGCGACTCCAAATCTTTTCAAAATCTAATTAAAATGAAAACCCTAATTTCAAAAATTAATCGTCCAAGCTATTTTATTGGTAAAAAATGGTTTCAACAGACACATTGCCTTATTAACCACAAGTTTAAACTAGTTTCCATACTCAATGTTTGCTGCCCCAAACCTCTATTTCTCTACAAAGATGAAATGGGGGCGTAAGTAATGAATTCTTAGTGAGGAAGCTCAACAAATATTCATCAATGCAATTAAAAACCATTTGTGAAAACATTCTTTCATTTTGATCTTTTTATTTTCAAGGCATTTAACAAATCATGTTTGTTCAATACATATGTATCGTGCTTTCATTCTTGCTTTCCATCATATACTCATATATTGCCAATCTATGTGACTAGCTAATAACCATCATTTATTCATAAATCTTATCGAATACTCGAATTATGGTGATGATAATCTTTCAATCGTCTTTTGCGGTGGCAATAGTCTTTCAATTGCCTTTTAATGTTGGTAATAGTCTTTCAATTACCTTTTCATGCCTCCAGCCCGGGTAATGCCTTTCGATTATCTCAAAGTTATGGAATGATCGATCGATTAGGCTCTAAGCCTCTTTACAATTTATAGTGCACTTTTAATTCTATGGCATGCCAACTATATCCGATACATTTTTAAAGTGTCACATAGCCAATATAGATCATACATGCATGGGAAACTCATTGTTTTTCAATGGAACATTTATTCATCTCAACTTCTTGGTTCAAATCACGCTCATAGCATTTTAACCAATAGTTGTGCAACATGCATTCTCATTTAAACCAATCTCATGTTTGTAAACATGGCAAATCATGATTTTCATGCATTGTAACAGCAAGTCTCATCTTCATGCATTTGATCAAAACCAATTTCAAAATGTTTATATGCATTAAATAATTAAACTTGCAAGGTATTCAAAAATAAACCATTTTAACTTACTCTTGGACTTAGAAAAGCTTTTCACATTTTGTAGTCCTCTTTAAACCATTTTCACTCACCGATACGTAATCGCCTCACTTGTCAATGTGTCTCAAGCTACTGAAAGATCCATAACTATAAAGCAACTTCTCCTAGATCTTCCCCTGATACCACAACATAAAACTAGAGGAATAATGCATCAAAATGCATCCAAACAACCAACCATCAACATTCCTCTGCATCTTCAGCAAAACACTCCTAAAACCTATCCGAAAACACTGAAAACAATCTCTAACTTCATCCAAACAACAACCAGCCACACACATATGATTCTATCAACTAAACCTCATCAATTACCATCTAGAAACACAATCAGAGCACCCTTATACCTCCAGCAAACATAAATCGCCAATAACAACCCCCAAAACTAACCAAATATCAACCTAAATATCAAGCAATTAAATAGTTTCGAGATTTAAATCAAAAACATCATTTCACATTATGATTATAAAAATAAAATATAAATCAACCCAATTGAAATCACTGGCACTCATCATCTCAATCAAGAATTTAGGCAAAACACCAAAATCACAATTTAACAACCATTTCTTGAATTAAATAGCAAAATCAAGTTGTAAAACAATAAAAAGAGCCAAATACTAGGAAACATAAATAAAGAACCTTTAGTTTAAGAGAGAAGAAGAAAATCACCTTTTAGAAGCTTTCTACCAAAATTGACGTAACTTTTCTTTTGGAAAGAAAATGAGAAATAAAAGAGATCTTTAGAAATTCTTTGTGAATTTTTGTTAAGAAAAGAAAGATGAATCAAATGAGATATTTTTCATTAAAAACAAACAAGAAATCTGGAATTTGAGAGTAAGAAAGTGGAAAGAAAGTAGAGAGAAAATATTAAGGAATTTGGTAAAACAAGAAAATGATTTGAAGAAACTCATCAACCATCAAAACCTCCAGGCAACTAAGGTGTTAAACTCAATTAAAACATTTGGAAATATAGCTCTCTAAAGATTTTTAGTATTGACCCTTTTACAATTTAGTCACTATAAAAACAGTTTTGCAAACTTTACATTTTAGTCACTAAAACTAAAATGTCAATTTAATTAACCATCAATTTAATTACCAAAATACTTAGTAAAATATTTAAACATTTTTAGAAGTCCAAAACAACTTTAATTTCATAAAATTCTATTTTTGAAATATTTATTTTACCTAAAACGTATTTAATAGATTAATCTGACTCGACCGAATCAAACTGACATGCCCTAATCCTTCTAACCCAATATTTAGGATGTTACATGCATTAAATTAATAGATGCACCTAGATCGCATAATGTTTTACCAATATATAATTCCAAATAGAGCAAGGAATAATAAAACTCTGTGGATCTTTTAGCTTTTACGGAATTTTTCCCGATTGTTTCAACAATATAGCACTGCACCCTTGTGTAAGTGCAACTGTTTCAAATTCTCTGAACCTCCTATTCTTTGACAAAAACTTCTTCATGAATTTGAGGTAGCTCAGATTTTGTTCAAAGGCTTCGACCAACGAAATGTTGATATGGAATTGTCTGAAAATATCCAGGAATTTCTAGTTTTACCGGTATGTCCTTGACTTTTTAAATCGTTAAGGAAATGGAGGCGACAATCTCTCTCCAGTGTGTTTCGACACAGCATGCTAAAAAGTTTGTGGCATATTCTTTGAGGTTCTTTCTTCTGTTAGTACAATCTTCTCTACGAGTACTACGTCCTTATTTATCTCTTCAACTTCAACTTCTTTTTCCTGGACATCTACTTCCATCTCAACATCATCAAAAAATGTCTCTTCTGCACCTTCAAATGTTTCTTTTATATTTTAAATGATTTCTAATCAACAATCTAGCAAAAGCTAGTAATCTTCATCAATTCTTCTTGGAATTTACGTTCAATGGAGGATGAGGTTTTCAACTTTTATTTTTCCTAGCAATTGGGTAAGCTTTTGATTTTTAAATATTCTCTAATTGTTTTTAATTGATTAATTATCATTTTTATTGGATTTTATGAATTAAAATGAATTTAATGTGATATATTTGATTTTTGGATGATAAAGGATAAATTGTAATTTAATAGATAAAATCTAGATGTTTTAATTGGATTGTAAGTTATTCATGTGGCTTAGATGTAATCTAATCTCAATTTTTATGAAACTTATACTTTAATTTAATTAATTGGTTAAGTTAGATTGGAATTCTTGAAGAAGGAGATTGGTAGTGTGAAAAGTTGAATTATTTGATTGTTGGAAATATAACTGTGAAATGAATCAGTTAGCACTGATTGGATGAAATAAAGCAAATAGAAAGAGATCGAACTATTTTTTGTGTTGTGGTATGACCACTGCCATAAAAGCAAATTTACCCCAATCGGTGTAATCACTGCACTAGATGATGCCCCCCGAGGTTAACACAGCGCCTTCAAAATTCGGGTGTACAAATTTTGAAGTTAGACAAAGTGGTATTGCCCTTCTCTTCTCAATAGCATGAAACACATAGGAGAGTGTTTGAGATACAATAAAAGTGAATCTGAAGCATTCTATTTATAGGCTGAAAGCTAGGAGTAAAATCGACAAATCACTCACAACAATAATGATAAACAAATTAATTTGTTTGTAACTGTCATATTAAGTATGATTTAAACCATGTAACTGTCATATTAAAAATGCGGTAAATGAGTGATTTAAATCATTTAACTGCAATCTTAAATCTACAGTAAATAAGTGAAAAACCTTCTAAATTTAATCCACCAGCATTTCTAACATTCCCCCACAAATGCGTAGATAAAATAAATTTTAAGGAGAAAAATCATGAGAAGAGCAATAGCAAAATTAGCCGCTTAAGTACTAGTGAACGTATTTGGAACTAATACATAGTGATGATAAAAGATCTTTCTCTTTGACAAGTGAATGAATCTTGAACTTGTAAAGATAAGGGTAAACTCATGACACACGACTAACCTCATTCATCCACTATGTCCACAATAAATCAACAAATATATTTATGCATATATGTATAAATATATATAGCCACACCCTAGGATTCTAATAATTATACTAGAAAGACAGGACAATTCATAGAAGTTGACAAATCCTTCTCACTTACGTAGGTAATTTCATAAGGTTTATCTCAACATAAACCACCCCAATTAGGGCTATGAAATCATTAAAAGATCTTCCGTAAAAACTCAACCTCATAGTAAAATAGGTAAATTCTTCAAGTTCATTTTAAATGAACCACCCAAACTCTAGGATAAGAATTCATTAAGATTAAAAACTCAAGTCTCTTTTATCGGTAAATTCAATGTCTTTCTCAAATAAGATCACCCAAACTCTTGAGATTGAATTCATTAATAGTATAGAACTCATACTTCTTAGCGATAAGTTCATCTAATCCTTCACGATACGACCACACACTCAACACTAGGTTATGAACTTATTAAGAGTAGATATTCATCCAAAATTGGTAAATTCATCAAGTCTTTCTCACTAAGACCACCCAAAGCCTGGGCTATGAATTTATTAAGAGCAATAAAGCTCATACTATGCATGTACATTATTCATCATAGGGATAGGTAGGTAGAAATGTACACTATGAGTCTTTTCATGGTTTCGTTTGACCGCGTTGAACTTAGATAACTAAGTTGGGTATCCACTATGAATTCTTCAACCAATGGGCTTTAGTCATCATTTTAAGACACCCCACGTTTTAATCATCATTTTAAGACACCCCACATTTTTAACATTTTTAAGATAGAAATAAATCCATAAGTGTCTTACGTGTAAACAAATACTCAATCATACTAGAGAAAAGTTTGCTATGAGTTTTAACCATAAAACTATGTTTTAACAAACTCAAATCTTGTTTACACATGAATATATTTTCAAAGTTTTGAGAAGTTACTAATCATTAAGATCAGTATGCATAATCTCAAACGATTATGAAATTCCCTATATCTCATCAGTAGTCATTCATGACTTTTTCTTATTCAAAAAGAATTTTAGTCTTCCTAATTCTTCATAAAAAGTGTTTTGGAATATTATATAAATATTTATAAGAAGTTTTCAACTTTTCCTAACAACAGTAAAATTATCTCAAGTTTATTACAAGAGAATTCAACACAACTCCTGAGATAGACCATCTATATTCTTTCCTCTACATACGAAAAGAACTCAATGAGATTTAATAGCTACAAGCATCTTTTAGTAGAACTGATGTCTATCATATTTTCATTTATATTAGTTAAAAGTATTGACTTAAATAGACCACAAAAGATTTCCATCTACTGTGACCAAATGAATTTATCTTAATAAGATTTATCAAATATCACTCTTAATTTCTGCATCAAGTTAAATAGTATCATTTAGTCATAGTATTTTATAAATTGGAATAGTGAGCATATTAATGAATAATGCACCATGTTGGTATCTAAGAAAGAGAGGTGGTGCACTAGGCACGCTTAAATACCAAGACTATCATAGAACCAATCCTAGACATGCACATTTTGTACTATCACAATACTTTCCAATAATCCATTTAGGAATTTTTCGCAAATCGTGAGAATCAAATTAACACATTGATAAGGATATTTGATTGAAGAACTTTTAATCCAACAGTATTTTTCTCATACACATTCGTAGAGCTTACCTTATCATTATTGATTACCATAATAGAATTTATGCCAACAAATCCATGAATCAATCAGCTTCTTAACATCTCACTTTATTCATATTTTTCGACAAATCTGGATAGGGTACTCAAAGGACCAACATGAGGACAACCCTCTTAATCCATTTTTTTCATTCGTAACATCAAGATTCAAAAATCATCATAAAGAAAACTCATCATGGATTTTCAAAGCCATGAAACAATTGTTTGACTTTAATCAAATGTTGTAATTTCCAAATGATTATACAACCATTCTCTTAATGATTGTCAAAACCTCGATATTTGAATAAATATGATATTTATTCGTGAGTTTTTTTCTTTTACCTCCATCGAATTTTTGTTGGACGTTGAAAAATCGTAACCGTCACAAGGAATTATAAATTTCATTAATCTCATTAAAAGAGACTATAAGCACACATAAATGCAACCGAAAATTTATTCGATAAGGCAACCCAAAATTTAACAGTCTCCACCATCTCAAAACACAATTCAATAGCAATAGAATTTTCTTTAAATTTCAACCACGTTTCAATAGCAATAGAATTTGCTTCTAAATTGTTGGAAATATAACTGCGAAATGAAATAGTTAGCACTGATTGGATGAAATAAAACAAATTGAAAGAGATTGAACCATTTGTTGCACTGGACGATGCCCCCGAGGTTAACACAACGCCTTCAAAATTCGTACACACACGAATTTTGAAGTTGGACAAAGTGGTATTGTCCCTCTCTTCTCAATAGCATGAAACACATATGAGAGCGTTTGAGATACACTAAAAGTGAATTTGAAGCATTCTATTTATAGGCTGAAAGCTAGGGTAAAATTGAAAAATCACTCACAACAATAATGACAAAGAAATTAATATGCGATAAATGAGTAATTTAAATCATGTAAATGTCATCTTAAATCTGTAGTAAATGAGTGAAAACCTTCTGAATTTAATCTACCAACATTTCTAACATTGATTACATATTAGGTTACACCATCTATATTCGATGAAACATCCAATAGAAGTTGTATCGTTAAAAGAAAGAAAGGGGAATGCACAACCCGAGTAAGGTGTCAAGGTTGTCTCTTATCATATGCCGATCCTGTCTTGGCAAGCCTACTTGGGACCGAGCAAAGGTGGACCTAGCATTACTATGAGCAATCCCTAAGGAGCTACCAAGTCAAAGATGCAAGTTAGAATGCTTTGGGAAGGCAATGAAGGCCCTGTCCAGAAAGTGTCCTCGTTTGGGACGAAGCAACGTCTACTCGCATCATACTTGGTAAGTTTACTTAGCTCTTTAGGGGGAAGTCGTCTGGTGTCTTGTCTCCACCATCCCCCTCGCCATGTGCTAGCAGTCGAGCCGCCTTAGTGTAAGTGACCTTCTCTTAAGCTCAAGTGGGGACTAAGTGTGCGGGCATTGGGGCCAAGCGGATGGCACAATGTCTCTCTAGGAGGATCTCCTAGGGACGGTTTGGGGCTAGAGGGCCCCATATGACACTCACCGCGAGAGTCAGGGGTTGGCAGCTAGCATTCGCTAGGCCCTGCGGGATACGATATTTGACTCGCATGTTGCCTGATGGATCATGAGACGACGCTTCCGAGTTAAGTCCCTTGAGAAAGGGCTTGTTGAAGGCTGACTTATTTGGGTTGAGTCCCTTTTCAAGTGTCGAACGACGTGTTGACTCGGGCCTAGACAGCATGGTCATGACAATTGGTATCAGAGCAAGGCTGGTTATGTCTGGTTGTGATTTTTTTTGTTAGAAATGTGTGATTTTGGTGACTCCGCACCAAGCGCTCCCATGTATGGGGTAGGCAGGGTGGGCTGACTCCGTACCAAGCGCTCCTAAGAATGGAGTAGGCAGGACGGGCTGACTCTACGTCAAGCGCTCTTGGGGAAGGAGTAAGTAAGGTAGGATTATGAGACTCTACGCCAAGCACTCCTGGGGAAGGAGTAGGCAGGGTAGGATTGTGAGACTCTACGCCAAGCGCTCCTAGGGAATGAGTATGCAGGGTAGGATTGTGAGGCTCTACACCAAGCGCTCCTGGGAAAGAGTAGGCAGGGTAGGGTTGTGAGGCTTTACACCAAGCGCTCATGGGGATGGAGTAGGCAGGGTAGGTAAAATAGACTCTACGCCAAGCGCCTTGGTAATTGAGGTATGATGGGTAGGATTATGGTGACTCTACACCGAGCGCTCCAAGTGATAGCGTAGGCAGGGTAGGCAAATTGGTTATGACTCACGCCAAGCGCTCTGGTAATTGGAGTAGGCACGGTGGATAATTGCAACATGGGTGGAATGTTTATATTTGCAGGTTACAATGGTGTCTTAATTAACAAAATGATTCCTTCTGTTCAGTCGATGAGGACATCGACAAGATGGTGCAGAAAAGAAGGGAGACAAGTTGTGCTTTTAGTGTTGGATAACCTTAAAAGTGGGTTGGCTTGTAGAAAAAGTGTTATTAGCCGCTGGAAATCCAAGATGCATGAGTTCATGAGAGCAAGGTTGCTCGAGAGGGCATAGATGTACATTCACTTAGCAAATGGTGAAGGGGCAAGGCAATGTGTACCAACCAGGTATCACACTAAACTTGTGTGAATATGTTATCACTGATATACTCGCTTGCATATCTTGTAGTACAGGTAATATAGAGAAAGGCAAAGAGACAAAGTACATTCTTGTATCGTGTTGGAAACCAGAGATCATTTTACAGCATTAAGCAATTAAGTGCAAGGTGAACCTGTACTTGCCCGCTTGGATAGTGGCCAGATGGTGACACATTCATTGCTTTGAATATCTCACTATACGGTGGGATACAATTAACGAATGTGCTTAGTGCCGAGGACAAGCCATTGGGTGGCGAGTCATAGTTCTCTTGCATACGAACAGGTATGATATTTGGTGTTTTGTAGCTCTATGGCTAGATCGTGGGACGCGAAGACACTACAAGGCACGTCTTGGTTGAGTCAAAGATTCGCTACTTATGTTTTGCTCGAGCCACAATCAAAGTAAAAGTGTGGGAGCATAAATCTAGCACTCGATGTTGATGGAGCAGAACTGGGTCATAATGAGTTCATATTCGGACTAGATGGTCACGTATATGCGACATGGTCATAAAGAAATTGAGGGAACCTAGGATCGAGTCTTGAATTCAAATAATAGGGCTAGAGAAACATATGAGATCAAGCATAGATCAAGGATAAGCTGCCATAGATGTCCATATCAACTCATCATGTGATGAAGAACTGGTGTCAGCATCGATGAGGACATCATTAGAAGAATGTCAAAACCATCCCTTCTTGGACTACATCAATAAGGACATTGATAAGAGGAAGTGTGGGAGAATGTCAAGGTTGTCTCTTATCATATGTCGATACTGCCTTGACAAGCCTATTTGGGACCGAGCAAAGGTGGACCAAGCATTGATATGAGCAATCCCTAAGGAGCTACCAAGTCAAAATGCTTTGGGAATGCAATGAAGGCCCTGTCCAGAAAGTGTCCTCGTTTGGGACGAAGCAACGTCTACTCACGTCATACTTGGTAAGTTTATTTAGCTCTTTAGGGGGAAGTGGTCTGGTGTCAGGTCTCCACCATCCCCCTCACCATGTGCTAGCAGCCGAGCTGCCTTGGTGTAAGTGACCTTCTCCTAGGCTCAAGTGGGGCCTAAGTGTGCGGGCATTGGGGCCAAGCGAATGGCACAATGTCTCTCTAGGAGGATCTCCTAGGGACGGTTTGGGGCCAGAGGGCCCCATATCGCGCTCATCGCGAGAGTCAGGGGTTGGCAGCTAGCATTCGCTAGGCCCTGCGAGATACGATATTCGACGCGCATGTTGCCTGATGGATCATGAGACGACGCTTCCGAGTTAAGTCCCTTGATAAATAGCTTGTTGAAGGCTGACTTGTCTGGGTTGAGTCCCTTTTCAAGTGCCGCACGGCTTGCTGACCCGGGCCTAGACGGCTTGGCCGTGACACAAGGCATCGCGCAAAACAGGGCTGGGCAGTTTGTTTCTTGTGAGGAAATAATAATAATAATAATAATAATAATAATAATAATAATAATAATAATAATAATAATAATAATAATAATAATAATAAGGGAATCAATCGGATGGTTCAAATGGAGCAGTGGGCTGCTGCCATGGTTTTTCATATTTATATATATATAATTTTAATAAAAAAATAATGGAATTGAATTGAAAACAAGCGCCTTTTGCAAGCCATTTGTTGGCGGCAGGATATAAGAATGGAGGAGTTAATTAACTTGGGATGGTTCTGAGCAGCAGTGAATTATAGGATTTATTGTGATATGGTAGTGCTACGATAAAGTGGTTATTTTTGTGTGGTACAATTTATATTAATACTTGTATTTTTTAATGGAGGTTAGCATGCGTTTGGATGATTTTCGGTTAGGCGTCGAGGCGTTAGCATCAAGATGGTGGCATGTTGGTGAATGCACAAGTGTTTTGGTACTCTAAATGAAAAACCCCTAATAGTTTAGGTTAAATAATAATAATAATGTTAAAAAAAAGTTGAAGACTGAAGTCAAGAGGGTTTGAACCCACAGCCTCCTATTCAACACACAACCTTCAATGTTTAACCATTGAGCCAAGTGCTCATGTCTATCAAGTGATGGAATGGATAATACTTGAAGTGGAAATTTTAGGGGGTTAGCCCAAATTAAATATATCAGCCTGACTCCTCACCTACCTGAATTAATGGCCCTTTAGATTTGAGTCAGATGAACCAAGCCTCTAGAGAATTCTAAACGCTCTCACCTACCCCATTTTGGTCACCATCTTCAATCTCCGTCACCGTTGCACCGTGGCCATCATCATCGTCGCTGTTGTGTTCATCGTCCCATCTCGACCTCACTTTTGACCGCCACTCGCGGAGAAACCCTACCGTTTGCCGTGAAAGTTGCCTAAAAGGTTCAGTGAAGAGAACAAATCTTTCTATTCTATTTTTTTCAACAATTTTTGTGTCGTCTGCGTCTGTTAGTTGCACCGTCACCACCAGTGAACTCGCCATGCCGAGGCGAGTGTAGCCGTGCCCTCTGATCATCGTTTGGTCGTCATTTTGGGGGCCATCAGAATAACCGTTAGTTTTTCAAAGATTTGCTGCCCTTTGCGCCGTTGGTACAGACTCTCCCAATCGTGCATCTGTTCAGCCTAGTTTTTCTCGATATGTGTGACCGCGTGATCCTATTGTGACTCGTATATATCGGTACATTGTGGTTAATCATACAAGAAAATTCCTCCCGTATTAATTTAAGATTCGTTGTGTCTTAGGTTCTAGCACAGCATCGGAGCGTAACACTGGTGCTCAGTAAGCCATCTGACTGACCAGATCTTTTGAGGTGTGTTCCTTGTGTGCTATATAAATGTTTTAAATGCTTTGTTTGAACTGGTCATGTGCACATGACTGATATTATCTTATTTTACAAAAATATAACATGTTTCATGATTTTAAGCGTGATCATTTTATCTATCTGATTTATGCCTATGTACCTGACTTGATAGCATGATCTCTGGTTACTGTTTCGTTGAAAATAATTGTCTGTTTTATATATACTACTACTACTACTACTTATTACTAAATATTGTTAATACTGCTTAAACTGTTTTACCGGGGTACTTGGGATAATATATGAAGTCTTTGTTGGTTCAGCCCTGATTCGGCTAGTAATTTCGCCTATATTTGTTTTCTACGCTTCGGCTAGGGTAATTCCACCTGGACCTAAGGTATTCCTTCAGGATGGCACCAACGCCCAATAGGCATGGGTTAACGCCTTTATAGATGCAATTCTGGGGAATTGCATGCTGAAGTTCGGTTGGAGGGTAGCTATGTTTTACATAAAAACTTTGGTTGCCTTATAACATGATTTTCTAAAATGATTTATACATGTTTGAACTATTTAAATGTTTTATTCTACACTTAATGGAACACACTAAGTTCCCCTAGCTCACTCTACAATTTTCTCCCTTTCAGGTATTTTAGAGAGGCTACCTTGTACCTGACAATCGGAGGATCGACACATTCAGTATTATGTCTAGAATGTAATGTTTCCATCCACCATTTTATACTTTCAGGGTGATACGTGCCTATATTTTGGGATGTATGGAGTTATGCTATAAGTACTTTACTGCCATACTTGATGTTACTTATTTTGCGACTATTATATGATATGTCTTATAAATATAATTTCATCGTTCTATGTCGATTTACGCAAGTATTATTTCAAATTAGGCGCTGGGATTATCGACATATTTTCTACTTGGATTTTAAATACAAGATGTGTCCTGTTAGACTTGGTCTTTTTGCATAGGCTGGTCTAGGAGGTTACACTAAAGAGGTCTGAATTATGGCTTTGGGGTTTAGTATAAGCTTAACAAACTTAGCTAAGATCGGAAGTAAGTTTTCTAATTTTACCATTGGAATATCGGATAAATATGAAATCATGTTTTACATGATTTGATTTGAAAGCATGAAGAGAAAATATTTATTGTTTTTATGCATCACTATTTGATATGCTATGATTTATCAAGCATGACGATGTCTATGTGCACTGATATAAGTTTCTTAAAGGAAATGTAATAGTTGTCGAGGGCAATGTTATTTGAATATGGAATCGATTTGTTAAATGCACAAGGATGTGACTTGCTATTACAATGTTTGATAATCATGATTTGCCATGTTTTATAAACATGAGTTTGATTTAAATGAGTATGCATGTTGCATAACCATTGATTTAGATGTTATGAGCTTGATTTGAATAAAGGAAAGTGAATGAATAAATGTGGCATTGAAAAACAGTAAGTCCCTGTGCATGTATGATATATATATTGGCTATGTGACACTCTAAAAATGTATTGGATATAATTGGCATGTCATAGGATGAAAAGTGCATTATAAATTGTAAAGGGATTTGAGCCTAATCGATTGATCTTCCGCGGCTTTGAGGTAATTGAAAGACATTATCCGAGCTGATAGTATATGTGGCCTTGAGGTAATTGAAAGACATTATCCAGGCTGTAGTCAAGAAAGAGGTGATTGAAAGATATTGCCACCATAATAACGTAGATCGGACACCAAAAATAATCAGAGAAAAACAAAATTTTCTTTGTGAAAACAATACAAATCTTTAGGTATCAATTTTGGCGTGTTGCGGGTGCAAACCCTTCCACACACGTAACCGACCCGAATTTTATTTTTCTCTGATTATTTTAAATATGATTTTTTTTATGAATTCCCCCAAAATATTTTTAAAGAAAAAGAGAGGAATTTGGATTTTTTTAGTCGCTACGGATCGAATAAATCACTTACATGACATAACCACAAAAAGACGTCATCGACAAAGTGCGCCTTTGTTGAATTTTCCGTAAGTTGAGACCAAAATGAAGACAATGAAAAGTAATGGGGAAAAAATAAAAAAAATGTAAAATTGCACAGTACACGTCAACACGAGCATGAGTTGGGTCAAACAACATTTGTGTACAAATTTTATCTCCAATCACTCAATGATTATATGCTAAATGGTTAATTGAAAAACTTGAAAAAGTCAAATATTTATTCAGTATGATATTGTGTAGTATTACATAATTAGAACGAAATTCATTTAATTCTTTTCCTTTTTCTCTAGTTACTTTTATTTTATTCCTCATTTTGTCCTTAATTGTACCAATTTGTTTGTGTTACATAAAACTTAATAAAAGCACATTTCGTTTGTGAAAGTATATCCAATCAGCTTTGTTTTTACTATGTGTTAGAAATGTCTGTCATTTCAATAAATAATATTAAGATTTTGTTAATTTAATATATAATTTTAAAAAATATATATTTTTGTAAAAGAAAAAGCTTCTGACTATTGGAAAAGAAACGTATATTTCATTTTTTATATTTGAAAAATATTAGTCGTTTTAACTTTTGTTCACTTGGCTGGTACAGAAGGCATAAGAATTTTTTAGTCCTCTAAATTTACAATTTTTATTAATTTGACTTTAAAAAGTTGTAAACATAAAATGATTGAGAAATTATATTGTTTAATTAATGATATTTTTTTAATTTATTTTTAAAGATGGTAAAATAATCCATTTTTGCTTCTTGTTTGTCAAGTTACATGAAAAACAAACATGCACGAGTATGAACTGTTTTTTTTTTTTTTATGATAGGCCGCAGATGACAAATTCCACTGAAGTCATTGTTCCTTCTACTATTTACAGAGTTTTCAAAGAAGGAATTAATACATTGCCTACCTTGTCGGAGGAAATTTCTTCATTCGATAATTTGAAGGAAAATATTATAAATGATCCTCATGTTCTCTCTTGGGATGTCCGAGAACAGGAAATGGCTGCAGGGCTTGCTTCCGAAATACGATCGTCATCCGGTACATGGTCTTTGCCTTCTGCTTTAGATTCATTGGCATTGAAATTTTTGCCTCGTAAAGGATCTTTCTGCTCGGGTTTAATACCTAATGTAGCCCATATACGACTTCTTGAAGCTTCATTCGGATCATCAATTCTTAGTGTTTTTGGAACCAGAACACACTTTTCTGGTTGCTCATCCTCGACAAAATTTGCTTCTCTGGAATGTTTGCCTAGTGTCGGTGAAACATTGCCCGAGCCGCAACTGTTGCTAGTCGAGGATGATGGTGATACGCAACCATTGGAGCCATTGAACGATACATTTCCCCCAGCAGTGGCCCATAGAGGCATACAACCCCAATAAGCAGGCACAAACTGTAAAGGAATATTTGGCGGGCAAAGTCCTGGAACGGCCACCAATGGTCTAGGGCACCATTGAGGAGCTGCATTGGGATTTTTACCATTTGGTGCACTAATATGCTCGGGAGAACACTGAACGGTTGCCACAGGAGCTACATAGTTCAGACCTTGATTCCAAGGAAAAATCCACGGTGGAACAGGACACTGTGGCGTATGCTGTGTATTCTGCTCATTAGGTCCAGTCAAACCTATTCTCTCTCGTTGCATGACATGTCCAGGTATTTCGTTCCCCCGTACGCTGCAAGGTGTCACTGAAGATCCACAGGAAGAGGGTTCCTCTCGTATTTCTCCGGAACTGACTGTACCAGTCTCAACACATCTCTTCTGGTCTCCAAGGCTAAGGGCAGTCTCCATGGATTCACAAAGAGGTTCTTCGGCACTGAATTTCAAAACCGTTCCATTCCCCATGGTGGGCCTAAAGGCAGCTGTAGATTCACGAGGAGATAGAATTTGTTGATTAGCTAAGTCGGGGGTTTCTATCTGAGTCATTGGCACTCCATTAGAAGAATCTATTATCTGACGGTATTGCGAGGCCAAATGCTTATTCTTCCTCCGACCAGCACCGATAGGAACATTTCGCATTGTTCCACCAGCAGTCCAATATCTCTGGCAATTCTTACAAAAGTGTCGGGGTTGGTTGACATTATAGTTATTGAAGTAACAGAATTTTGTGTCTAAGCTGTTGCACCGCGGACATGGAAGGATCTTGTCTGGTTTCTTGAAAACTATCTCTTGATCATTTTTACTAGTCCTCGGCTGTTCGTCTTTGGGGTTAGAGTATATTTGCATCTCAGTCGATTTCGTAGAAGTTTGGTGTTCTTCCTTATCATTCTTCACTACAATGGACTTATCTGGCTCACCAGACGTGTTTGTTTTTGAAGTTTCAGTTTCCGGGTTCGTTACCTCACTACTTGGATCCTGAAAATCAAAACCAAACCAGCATTAGAAACTTGGTGAAATGAGGGGGACAAATGCAGATACAGAACTCTAACTTACACTCCCGTCGTCTCCGGCTCGAGTATTGATAACAGAACATAACAAACCACACGTTCACAATCATCGTAAAGTATCAGTTAGTTACTAAAAACAAAGTAGCATCTATAAAACATCAGTCAAATTCTAGTTGAAGTAAAAGTTGTTCTTGACCAAATGTCCAAACTTCAAACCTCCTTCAAAGTTTGCAATAATTTGATTAGCAACATGTGAGAAATGACTGTAGTAATTACATGACTTTATGCAAAAGAATCGCCATTAACAGCTTGTAAGAAATCAAGTTGGACAAACCCTCCCCCCCCAAAGACAATGAAAAACATGTACAAATATATCTTTATAAAATGTTTTTTTAATTCAGAAATCAGAAAAACCAAATCAAAATGATCCAATATGGTTTAAGGAAAACAAAAATATCCAATGGAAATTGCTACACCATCCAACAAGATTGCACCGAACCTTAACGAACATTATTATTGTGATTGTCGAAACAAATTCAAGCAGTTCCTTCAAAAGAAAACAATGGTCACTTGCTTTTGTTACAATGGACAAACTACCTGATAGAAATGGAGTTTTTGTTTATAGAAATATGTGTAAGAAAAAGTCCAATAAAAGGAAAAGTGGCATCAAACAAGTTCCCTAAATAATCAAACTCTATACAGAAAATTGTTTCAGAAATATTGCTGATAAATTACATGATCTCCACGGCCTACACCCCAAAATCATTTAAAACTAAAGATAATTTGCAAAATGTTAGGTATGTTCAGTTCATTTAAAATTAAATGTATAAAAAACATGTGAAACAGAAGAAATGAAACAATTAATCAATTACACCATAAAAGCAAACAGATTCATTCCAAAATACAAAGTCAATAAATGCTTTCAATAACACAAGAAAATACGAAACTTGAGATACAAAAAACAAGTCTTTTAAGTCCTAAAGCTTCAACTTTGGGGGAATAGCAGAGCTTCAAAGCTTTACTATTTACCCAACAAATCATAACAAAAAAAAACCCATAAAGATTAAGCCAACAACAACAGATAAACACTGTAGAAAACTTGAGAAGAGAGCATAAAAAGAAGAAACAAATACATTAAACCAATGTTTGAAAAGAAGTAAAAGAAATGAATTTTGAATATATTTAAGCTTACCCCATAATGAATCTGAGGTTCAGGCACAGGAATCTTCCTTCCAAAGAGCTTGAAAGCTTGATCTCCACCGTTCATTTTTTTACATAAAAGTTTTGATGTTTTTACAACTATGAAGAGCATGAACCATAACTTTTAAACCAAACAATAAATAAAGTGATTTTAGAATGAGTAGAAGACTCCTTGGACAAGAAAGGAAACAACTTTTTATAGTGTTTTTAGTTTTTTCTCTGAAATCCCAGAAAACCCCTTAAAACACGAAGTAAAAATAAAGTATATAAAAGATAATTATTTTGATAAGAAAAAGTCTCTGAGATAAAAGCGTAAAGAACGTGAAGGATCAGAGTACATTTTTTAAGCTTTTTATGCTTTTGCCTTTTTCCTTTTACTATTATTATTTTTTAGTATTTTTAATGTGAATTTATGATCTTTAGGGGTATACAAAATTCAACTAGTAGTTTCATAAATTCGATTCGATTAGAAAAATATTTTAAATAAATTTAAATTATAAAATAAAATTTTGAATTTTTCAAAATTTTTAATAATTAGTGGATCAATTTTTTAAGTTCGAGTTGAGTTTCTCAATTCTTTCTAATATATATCGCATATGAAAAAAATATGAAAAAATATATACGTGTATTGTATATAGTTATAGAAAATCGTTTAAACTATAACTAATTAGTATCATCATAGTATAAATGTTTACAATTAAATTTGAACATGAACTCGAACAACTCGACCAGACTCAATATTTATAAACTCGACTCTACTCGAAAAATTTCAAATAAAGTTTGAGTTATAAAATATGACTCTTCAACCCGATTAACTCTACTTTTTTTACTCGACTAGATTCAATCGAATGCTCACCCCTAATAATAATATTTGTTCTATTCATAATAATATTTATTTTTATTTTATATTTTAATATGGAATAAATTCGCACATATCTTACGAGCAACTTTTTAATTAGACTTTTAAGCATACAGGATTGATTGACCATGACCATGGTTGGACCGTCAAGTAGCTACCATAGATAGTCTAAGCCCCTGTGTAAGAACTTTCGTATAATCCCGTTCTGCAGTAAAACGCACAATGAAATAATTGTTATCAAGATCAATGACATGAAGTTGACCCACAGGTTTCCATAGAGTATTAATATGGGACACCAAAGCCTTGTATCCAATCGACCTAAGAGCTTGACAATAATCGCATTACGCATATTATGATCAAGATCATGCACCTGATCAGAAAATTGAAAAGATAGAATAGTACAATAATTCTTCAGAATAATATTCTCAGCCATAATAATAACGTCAGCATACATAAAGCCAGCATATTTAGTCGAATCATCCATCACTCGCTTACCATCAGCCACCATACTAGCATATGAGCATTTAGCAGCATTATACGTGGACGCAACCCCTACACCCGAGACGTCCTTACTCTCCTGCACACCATGGGGCTGTGCAGAACCAACAACACTCTCATCCTCAGCCTCCATCGCAGTGGAATCCTCTAAATCTTCAATTTCATTCTCTTTACGCCCTTTCTTAAATATGCGTTGCATGTCCTGCAATTACGGCGATGCTGGCCGTTCTTTAGCTGGTGCCGCATGAATAGACGGGACAACCTCTGAGGGGCGGCCGCCGAGGTTTTCATACATTATAGGACCGACAGGAATGATAGGGTTTTGAGCAGGGAACATTAGGGTTCTTTTTTTCAATTCAAAGTTTTTTACTCTGTTAAAATTTCAATTAATTCACGCAGCTATACTTTTAGATTCCTTTTAAATGTTCAAAAAGATGACATCATTCACCTTTAATTAGAGGGATGTAATTTATATTTTTTACAATTTTTGTTGTTTTTTTTTATTTGTTCTCTTTCTTTTGCATTTAAATTTTGTGTTACTTTTAATGTTTTTAAATGAAAAATATGATTTTTTTGTTGTTGTTGTAGCACACACCTTTTCTGTTACTGTAGTACATATTTTTGTTGTCTCTCTAATTGACGCTTATTTAGTTATTTTACTTATCTATCTTTGTTTTGGATCACCAAATTAATTTTTTGTATTATAGACGCTCGCAATCACTAACGATAAATAACAATTGAGTTGCAATAAAGCTTTATTGTCAATGTGTCACCATTGTTATATGTATTTTTATGTTAGTGTTGGTGTTTATATTTTACGGTCGACAGTGGTATTTGGTTGTATGCATAATTTTTTCAAGTTGTTTGGTTGAATTTTTCTAACTCTTTCCTTATGTTATTCTATATTATTTTTTAGTGGTTAATTTGTGCACTTTAATAATTTTAGGAAGAACGACGACTAATGTCATGTACTAATCACATGAACTACGACATAGATTCAATAAAATTAAGTTTGTGCATTTTGATAATAATACTAATAGAGTTTGTGTACTTTGATAATTTTTGTAAAAGAAATAATGGTTACTTTTTTACTGTCGACAGTGATGTTTGTATGTGTAATTAATATTTTTTAAACAATTTATACATAAGGAGAGAGGACCGGGGTACCAACTGAAAACTTTTAATCATATGCTTTAGATATTATTGACGTATAATTAATAATTCTTAACTAGTGTTTATAAGCTCTGATTAAACAAATCCTGATAACAATGTTTCATCCAATCTGATGTTACTGATAGAGTGATAGTACATGACATACGCGTTAAGGTGATATAAATAAAAATGAAATTAATATAATATATTTTATTTTAATAATATAATAAACATTAGATGTAAATTTTATCAAAATAATGAATAAAAAATCTTTTTTAAAAATTGCTTAAATACAAACGTTTTCTATATTTTATTTCTTGACTTCTGCCATGGTTATAAAATCTAGGCCATGTTATCTTAATTTTACAATAAAAAATGGCCCACCAATACATTTTTTTTGCAACTGGGTACGGATAAATTATTTAATTGAAAATATAGAATCATATTACGGGAAAATGCCATGAATATGGCAGCTGAATTTGTTTGTTTAGAAATATAGTATTTTTATTTTTATTTTTATTTTTAAATTTATAATATTTGTTACAGTAAAAGTAAAATCGGTGAGAATACAATCCGACTTCTTGTTTATACTATTTTTTAATTGAAAAATATTAAAGACGGTGGGAATACAGTCCGACTTTAGTGTAAAACACTGTTCAAAGTCAGAACCTTTTTAATTCGACTTCAATTTTTTTAATAAAAATACAAACACTGTTCAAAGTCGGAATCCTTTCAACCCGACTTCACTTTTACAATAGAAAGTACAATATTTTTAAAAATAATTTAAGATGTACCATATTTCTAAAAAATATTGAATACCATATTGGGATTGGGATTGGGATCTTGGAATTAAAAAGGAAAATTTAAAGACATTTATTATGTGTTTTTTCTTGTCTTAAAAGTTTTTTTTTTTGAAATATACTTAATTATATTTAAAGTGATAGGATTACAAAGGTATCATACTGCAAACATTGAAAGTTTAATGCGTAAAAATAAATACAATAAAACTCTAAGGGTGTGAAAGACATTAGAATACAAAACATATCGCTTTTAAAGGGACTTGAATAAACTTCTGAATAAAATCCAGCAAATAACTACTTTAACTAGAGTGCTCTATGAAGAAAGCAAATCATTATGTTACTTGTTCTTGGTATATCGGAACAATTATAAAAAGAAATCATAAGTTTATATAGATCGGTCTCCTTCGCTGACAAAAACGTCCGTTGATACTCGTCACCTGAACGTTAAACTGTCAAAAGACAAATTATAACTATTATAAAAGCATACGAATGAACTGGCATAAAAACAGACGGAATAACTGCCATAAAAGCATATGTGATATGAAACTGGCAAAGTAAAAAGAAAAAACTTGAAAATAAAGTATTAATCAGCAAAGATAAATTTTATTTATATACAAAATCAGCAAAACAGTAAAGACTGTCGCCGGCGAAAAAAATACAAGAAAAAAGAACTTTAAAGAACTTAAAAAATTCTTTGTAACTGGGGCAGAGCAAATTAGAGGAGTAGGTTGTTTTTAATGTAAAAGAAAGGATGAAAAATTAAATGAGTAGAAAAATTCGTCTTAAAAGTTAAATTGCAGATTGAATCATTTATATCATGAGATTTATTTGAATTAAATTTTATAACTTTAAACACATACACCATAAATATGATTTTTTTAAATAATTAAAATATCATAGATAAAAATAATATGAATATGGTATTATATATGAATGTGTAAAATATATTGACATTTAAAAAAGAAGAAGGCGCTTTGAGTGTAATTATATTGTTACAGTGTTTTTTAACAATTATTATAATGTGTGGTCCCGTTGATCTGAATGTAACTAGAGGTATCGATTACGCTTTTCAATTTTAGGAGAACGTGAGTATTGGTGTAATTACACTCTTTAATTTCATAATTAATGTTATCTAATATTTAAATTTATAATTGTTTAATTACGATTTGTGGTAGTAAACATGACATAGAAAATTACTTTAAGGATTTCTTAATTAAAAAATAAAGGGATTTTATTAGTAATGTTTAAGATAATTATTTTGTGCAATTTCAGTGGAATGATTTTCCACAAGAAGCACTAAAATCATTACAATTGTCATTATGATTAATTTAAGAATTAAAAAAATTAGATATTTATTAACGGGTTAGTCAAAGTGGTAAGCAATTTTGTATCGCTTAAGTAAGTCTCAAGTTCGAGTCCTTGTGTACGCAGAAAAATTTCGCTAAGAGACTCACCCACCAAAGCCAAGTACGAGATGCCAAAAAGTTGAATTTGAGCCATTAACGACTATATTTTGAAGGCATACCGATACCCATACTTGATATCGGTACCACTTAAGGTAAAGGCCTAAAATTGCTCAAAAATTCATATCCAAATGACTATAATTCATTCCCAACGGCTACAAACTCATTCCTCCTTATAAATACATATCAAGAAGGTAGAGATGGTCACCAAACTTAAAGATCAAAAGAGAAGAGTTTTTCATTATTTATTTTTTATTATCTCTTGTAAATATTTAGAGTTCATTATTTGTGAGCCTCAGTTTGTAAACAACCACCTAGAGAAGTATTTTTTTCCCAAATCAACCTTGTAAAAGGGAAATGTTATAGTTTGGCCTAAGAAAAACTAAAGTGGTTCTATCTTAGCAAGTGAAAAGATAAGGGTGTAAGGTTATGCATTGTCTTTAAAGACATGCAATTCAAGTTAGTGGATTGAGAAATCATTGGCGGTGGTAAGCTAAGGTAGTAGATGTAGACTTGGTTTAGAAGTCGAACCACTATAAAATCGTTGTGCAAAATTATTTATATTTGTTTATTGCTTCCACATTTTTTTAAAAGTCAATAACCTCTTTAGACATATTTCGATTGATTTTCGAGCACAAATGATTAGTATCAAAGTAAGGCTCAATCAAATGTCTAATAACCATTAAGAAGATCCTTGAAGTGCTCGAACATTTTCTACATCAACTGTGCAAAGATCCTTCAAGAGCTCTAACAATATCGATATCAACCTCATGAATATTAATGATGAACCATCAAACCTCCTTTCAAATCCAAAGATGGAATGCTAGCATAATTAAAGGAAAATGGGTAATCTCTAAACTTAATCCATTTAATTATATATTTTGTTCTCGATTTTTAATGATTTTAATTGTTCATGCATATAAGCCTGGTAATTTTTTAAAAAATGTATGACATTATGTGGTACTTTATGCATGTGCAATTAAAAATCTAATTTCTAGTCGTTACATAAAGTCCACAAATATCTTAGATTTATTGAGTTTTATGATTCTTGAATTTTTATTATTTATATTAAAATTCAATATTTTTTTGTGTGTCAGAGTGTTTTGGGCTATAACAATTCATCGAATATTTTATTAAGGGGAAATTTTAATTTTTAGTGTTTCGTGTGTTTAAGCTCATTATTTTTACTTATTCTCTATTGTTATTTTGCACTAACAAATTTTGAATTGTTCTTTGCCGACGATCTCATACTCTACGCAAGGGCGGATATGAGTCAACTCGTAATATTCAAAACATTTTTGCGGTTTTTGGAAACTTTTCAGAACATGGGGTCAGTAAAAGGAAGACAACAGTCTATTTCTCGCCAAATAATAAAATGCGCGAGTTTAAATATTTTTCAAATAAATCATTTTTTAAAATATTATTTTTCTAAGGGGATTATTTTCAAAAAAAACAATTTTTTAAGAAATTTTGTTATATAAAAAATTGAGAGATTATTGAACTAATATTTTGATATAACAAATTAAGTGAAAAGTGTTTTGGACTTGATTGAAAACTTCAAAAACTATTCAAAGTTTAACAAACTTGAAAAATATATTTAAAAGTTTTTAAACCCGCAAAAATAAGTGTTACAATTTTTTTTATATATCAAATATTTTTTATTTGATTAAAATATGTTTGAACATCTTAAAAATATTTTTTAAAAAGTTTTTAAAACATGAAAACACTATTTAGTATTGTAACTGTTCAGGACGCTATTCATGAATAGTGAGTACCGATACACATTGTTCACGTACACGTACAGGCCGCCAAAAAGTTGAATTTGAGCCTTTAATGGTTGTATTTTGATGGGTACCGATATTCATACTTGAGTATCGGTACCACTTAGTGCAAGAGCCTAAAATGTTCAGAAACTCATCTCCATACGGCTATAATTCATTCACAACGGATATAAATAGCTACACACTCATTCCTCATTATAAAAACACTTCGAGAAGGTAGAGATGCACATCCAAGCTTAAAGATCAAGTGAGAAGAGTTTTTCATTCTTTATATTTTATTATCTTTTGTAAATCTTTAGAGTTCAAAATTTGTGTGCTTCCATTTGTAAACACCCATTTAGAAATGTATTTTTGTTTACCTAAAGTAACTTTATAAAAGGGAGAGGTTTTAATTTAGCTTAAGAAAAATTAGAGTGGTTCTATCTTATTGAGTGAAAAAAATAAGGATGTAAGATTACGCTTTGTCCTTGAAGCTAGGGGTGGTTAAAAATACCCGACCCGATGACTCGACGACCTGAACCTTAAAAAGCTGGGTAATTCATTAAAAAATTTACCCGACCAGAGATTTTTTCTAGGTAGTTGGGTCGGGTCTGGGCCAAAAATTTTTGGTAACGAGTACCCGACCTGATACTTTTAACATATTTATCTTTTAGTTTTAAATTATATTTTTATTTTATGTTCCTTAATATTTTTACCTAAAACTAAATTTAAATCTCTAAATTATTTCTATGTTTGTATTATGTACTTTTAAGTTTTAAAATTTTCAAATATATATTTTTGATTAAATAGAAATGTATTATATTCTCATACTGGGATTCGAAAGAAAAAACGAGATTATTTTTTTATTTTTTGGTGATAAACTTTAATATATATATATATTTCATCTTAAAACTGACTTCAAATTACTAATTTTTGTGTTTTGATTATGTATTATGAACATTTAAATTTTATATGTTTACTATGTCATTTTTTAAAACCTTTAAATTTAAAAAGTAAATAAATAAAAATGTGAATTCGGTACCGTTACCCAATTTTCTGGGTACTCAACTAAAGCAGGCCGGGACACGAGCTAGCATATGTAGTACTCGAGAATGAACACCCCTACTTAAAGGCATGCAATTCACTTTAGTAAATTGGGAAATATTTAGTGGTGATAAGCTAAGTTATTGGATGTACACTTAGTTTAAAAGTCGTATCACTCTAAGATTTTTGTACAAAATTATTTATATTTTTCGATAGCTTCCATGTTATTAAAAAGTCAATTCACCTCCCTCTTAACATATTTCGGTTGATTTTCGAGCCCAACAACTTTTCTCTCCTTGTTCGATCTCAACATTTGACTATCGAATCACCACGATTTTGAGATATATTATTCTTCTCATCAATATCTACCTTTTCACTGTTGGAAATCTCCATCCTACCACCGAAAGGTCTAAGGGTCGAAAATGAGTTCTATTTTTTTGTTATCGGCATATCATGGATTTGTTTGATTGAGATTTGAAGCTTCTCTATTAAAATTTTTATTTTTTAGCTCTTTTGTAACGATTTCTTATTGGTTCTTAACTATTAATATAAAATTTATAGTTTTTAAGTTGTTAATTTTGAAATCTGGGTTGATGTTGAGAACTATTGATTTCTTTTCTTTTGTTTGTAATTTGTTTGTGTACGGTAAGAGTATTTTTCGTGTGGGTGGCGGTGAATGGACGAGGGGGTATGGCAAAGATGATGGATTGAGTTTTCTTTTGGTATTTGAATGAAACGAATGACGTATATGGACATAGGGAATTGGGATAGGATGAATAAAAAAAATTTAACGTTTCAACGATGTCGATTGGCACGGTAGCTGATCGTATCAGAATTTGAATTGATATTTATGTGGCTAAAATTAATTAAATTAAGTCATGACATTGGATAGTAATTGAAAAAACAGTAGAGAAATAAAAAAATGTTTAATGTTTAAACTTTAAAATATGAATTAAATGTTTTGAAATTTTAATAATTAAAATAAATTTAAATAAAAATTCAATACTGAATTATATAATTTACCCTAAATTTATTAATGCACTTCTTTCCAGAAAAAAAAATAATAAAACGGTGAATATATTAAATTAAATAGAGGGGGGAAGTTTAAGATAAAGACCCTGGGACCACATTATGTGGGCAGGGATTGGAGATAAAGAGAGTCGATTCTCAAAGTGATGGTGAGAAATGCAAGGACAATCTGATCCAGATTTTAGGCTTTTTGTGCTGTGATTTCCCCTTTTGGCAAAAAGTGACCCCCCAAAAGCTAACCTTTTGTTGGCATCTAAGGAACTGAAAACGAATAAAGGCTTTCGTTGACCCCACAAATAACACCTTTCTTACTTTAACTTTTGACTTTTCCCTTTTTACTTTACTTCAAGAACTAGCAATTAATTGGTGTGACATTAGCCCCATTCGATTCTTCATTTGCTTTTCAAAAATATTTTCGGAGTCAAAAGTGTTTAAAGGGAGGGGAACATGTTAAGGTAAGTCATTTTAGTGTGTGGTTAAAATGTGATTAATATAAATTTTTACAAAAAATATTAAAAATTTATATAGGATTGTGTAAGTTTTATCAAAAAATTTATTACCCATGTAAGAATTTATGTAACTACATAAATTCTTATCAACTGAATAAGAATTTGTGTAGATTTTGCTTTATATAAAAATTTATGTAGTTATACAAATTTTTATATTATAACCTAAATTCTTACTAGCTGTGTAAGAATTTGTGTAGATTATAAGAATATGACTGCCTCATTTTAGCCGCACCCTAAGAATGCCTCATAACATAATCTCTTGTTTATAGGATCAAAAATAATGTAGAAGAACTAGTTTTTCGAACCAAAAGTGCTTTTCAACTTTATTTGAAAAATGTATTTCAAAAGTTGAGTCTATTTGGTTATAAAGATTGGAGACTATTTTCGTTTTCATTTTTCAAGAAAATGAAAAACAGTTAAGAAAATGCGTTTGCTTAAAAAATTAGAAGATGATTTTTAAAAAATAAAAAAATGAGTGAAAATTTGAAAACTTAAAAAAACATGTTTTCATTATTTTTATTGAAAATGTTTTAGGAGAATAGAAATTATGAAAATAGGGTTTTTTAATTTTAACACGAGTTTGCCATTTTTTTTAAACTTCAGTTTATTTTCTCATATTTTATTTATTTATTATTATACTAATATTTTTAACTATATTTTATTTTAATTATTTAATAATTATTTTTTATTTCTATTTTGAAAAGCTATATATCAAACACATTTTCAATATGTTCATTTTTGAAAACAAGCTTTCATCCTTATTAACCAAGCATATTTTCTATATTTTAAAAAATTGAAATTAAAAATTATTTTCTGAAAATAAAAATAGAAAACAAAAATAAAAAATATTTTCTAAATAGTTTTTAGTTTTTTTTTCAAAAATACTTTTGAATATAATTACTCATTTGTCCTCGTTTATACCACCAATTCTTTTATATTTGTAAAAAATGTCTAAAATAGATTTTGTATCCACTTAAAAGCACTTTTGGACGGCAATATCAATCATTATTATATTAAACTAAACAATACATAATAAGTACTTTTTAAAAGTACTTTCCCACCACACTTTTCAAAAGCAATGTCAAACTGATTATATGTTTGGAATTTAATAATTTTTTTTCTTAATTCAGGATTTATTGGATTGGTTAGTTAAACATTAAAATAAAAAAAATATTTTTTAAAATTAAAAAATTTAATCTATCTATTATAATTTATTGACATTTTATAAAATTTTAAAAGTTTCTTTAATTAAGTAATTTATTGACGTTAAATTGCTAATCTGAAAAATAACCGTTCATCAATTTATATCACGTGATTAGATGGACATGTAAAGGATTTATATGTAACAAATTAACAAAATTTAATAAGTCAAGCTTATGTATTAATAAACTAATGGATTAGCTTTTAAATTTTTATGAAATATGATGATTAAATCTTGACAAATTAAAATATAAAGACCAACTTTTTACTTTTCCCAAAATGGAAGGATATAATTCATTGCGTTGTGTTTAATTAACATGCTAATAATTATACTGAGTTATCTCGATGTTTAAGATATATCCAAGTAACAAACGAGATTGATCCAAGTGATAAGCATGTTGGTATCGTTTAAGCAGGTCTCGAGTTTGAGGCGTCATGTATATAAAAAATCTCTCCTGAGAAATTCATTTACTAAAACTAAGTGTGTAACACGAGTCAGTCTGGATTAGTCAAGGCAAAATTTTGATAACAGGAAGGACAATAAAAAATATTTTCAGGGAAGTCGACACGGAGCAAAAAGAGACCTTATCCCCTTAGAAATAGAAAACTTATTAAATCCCTGGAAAAAAATGGTAAAATTATAAGTTAATCAAATAGTAAAATTTATAATTTAGTCCTAAATATATTTTCTCTGAATACATTTGAATGTGAGATATATAGGAAAATAAATACTTTGATACACTAATTTGTGTATTTAGTTTACACAAGTCTTTCAATTTTAGAGTTTATGGTTTTAGGTTTATGGATTTAGTATATAGCGTGTAGAATTTAAGGTTTATGTTAGAATTTAGAGTTTAGGATTTAAGGTTTAATGCTTAGGTTTTAGGGTGCTAGGGTTTGTGATTTAGGTTTTAAATTTTATAGAATGATTGTGTAAAATTTTTTTGCACAGCTTGTGTATAAAAAATAACTTATATATATTACAGAAAAATATTATATGTATTGGTGTGGAAACTTTTTGTTTCCACAAGCACCCTAATTTTAGGGGGTTAAAGATTTAGTTTAGAGTTTAGGATTTATAGGTTTAGGGGTTTAGAATTTGAGGGTTGTAATTGGAATTTAAGGTTTAGATGCTAGTGTGTTAGGTTTAGGGTAATATGTTAGTGATTTAAGTTTTAACCTATAAACCCTAAATTCTAAGCACATAAACTTAAACTCCTAAATTATAAACCTAAATTAAATCTCTAACCCCTAAAATTACGATGCTCGTGAAAATAAAAGGTTAGTGTGTTAGGTTTAGGGTAATATGTTAGTATATAGTATAATTACCTATATATTATTATTATGAGGCTAAAAAATAAATTATAAAACTATTTTAAAAATATTAAAACACACCAGCTTAATCTATATAATATTAAAATAAAATAATATGTTTATTAATATGATGTTACTGACTTTCAACTTAACCGTTTGACTGGTCTAAATTTAAGGAGAACGAATAAATTTTCAAACTCAAACAGTACATAAAGTTGTAAACTTTAAAAAGAGGAAGCTGCCATCTTATAAAAACGAAAGCAACCGCTGTTACTTTTTTTTAACCTTCGCGCCATTACTTTTCCATTGACTACTAGTCATTTTTACTAGATCATATATAAATAAAATTATTTTGGAATAAATAATTTCAAAAAATAATACTAATTCAGAAATTGTTTTAAAAATATACAATTTCTTCATTGATAAAGGAAGCCTTCATCAGCGGTTGTTAAATCTGGTGGAAGTCATCGTCTAATGTTGGAGTAGGTGAGAGTTGTCGACAGCTACCGGGACTTTGGTCCTTTTTACATTTGGAGATTAAAAAGAAAAATTTTAAATAGGTTTAATATTAAAATAAGTGCTAAAATTATATAGATTTTTATGTGTTTAAACTATTTTTTTTGCCTATTTTAAGTGCTCAAATTATTATTTTTTTTGTTAAAATATGTGTTTTAGTTTGACTTTAAAAAACTAAAAAATGATAGTTTGACATATAAAAGAGACAAAAAATAGTTTAAACACTTAAAATAAAAATATAATAGTTTGAGCACTTATTTTGACAAGAATCCTTTAAAAATAACAAATAATAAACAGTGTATATGAAAAGACATTTAAATTAGTTGGTTTTTTTATGTATAAAACTTTGAGAGATTATAATTTTATGTTTAATTGTTTGATTGAGGTGATTTTTTTAATCCATATAACTTTTTAAGATATGTGTATCATCATTTTTTTTCTTCTAAAACCTCACTCCGACCTTCAAATTTTTTATTTTTTTTATTTTCAATATTTGACTTTATTTTTTTAAAATTGTTGGGCTTAATTATTTGTGAGAATTTGATCCTTGTATTTTTTTTTTTTTTGCAGTTTGGGTACTTTGGTGCAATAAACAATTGCATAAGTGATATAAAATTATGGTCTTTTAAAGTTTTCACCTCCACGGTTGTCACCAACATACATTATTTTTAGACATTATTTATTTTGAAAATTTTGAAATTTCAAACAGTTTCACTTCAAACGGTTGAACAATTTCATCTTCGGCCTGTAATTTTAATTTCCTTTTAAAGTATTGCATTACACTTATAATTCAAACTACAAAATTATTAGACTAAATGTCTTCTACACGCTATTTTGTTTAAGTGCCTCAATTTCTCAGAATTTTTATTATAATCCCTACAATTTAATTTTCTTCATTTTTCCTTTTCTAAAATTCAATTTCGTCTATCTTAATCTCTAAAATACACATTCAAACAATTTAATCATAATTCAAAAAAATTAATAAATTTAACCCTCGTTATTTATGCATTCATTCAATTTGGTTATATTTTTAATTAAAAGTAATTTAATAATTATATTAAAAATGAAAATGATATTGAAACCATTTCCCCATAATTACCAACGTAACAATGTGACAAAGAATCCCACAATTCATTCGTTCCCACTTAAATTTCATTCATTTGCCTTTTGGAACTCTAAAGAATCCCAAGTTACAAATAGGCCCGTAAATGAACCAAACGAGGGTGTGTTCATGTTCATTCGTTTAACTTTAACCGAACAAATGAACGAACATGAACATAAACGAACATAAAATTTCTTGTTCGTGTTCGTTCGTTAAGGAATGTAGCTTGTTCGTGTTCGTTCATGTTCGTTCGTTAAAATGATAAACGAACATAAACGAACATAAATGAACATAAACGAACACAAACAAATATAAACGAACATAAATGAACATAAACGAACACAAACAAATATAAACGAACATAAATAACATATATAATATGTTAAATATTTAATATTTTGGGTTAGTTTGATTAGTTTAGTTAATTAACCGATTTTAAACCGAATTAATCGATAATTAAAATTAAAAAAAAAACTCTTAATCATTAGCCGAAACCTAAAATTATCTAACAAATTAACTAATTTTGTTTTGGTTCGGTAAGTTAGTTCGGTTTAACCAAACAATGAACACCTCTAGCCGATAAGAAGGAAGTTTTTAACAAGTCATAAAATAGGACTTGTCAACTCGAATAACTCGAAATTTTTTTACTTGACTCGATCTAATGCTCACCTCTAGACATATGTTAATAAATTTAAACGAACATAAACGAACGAACATAATCGAACGGATTACCGAACGTTCACGAACATAAATGAACGAACGAGCCCTTTATTCGTATTCGTTCATTTAATTAAACGTACAAAAATCTTGTTCATGTTCGTACATTTAATAAATAAACAAACTTCCCGCCGAATTGTTTACGAACGGTTCGCTGAACTTTTGGTTCGTTTACGGTCCTAGTTGCAGAGAATCCCACAATTCATTCTTAAACAAATTGCCCATCTGGATTTTCACGTTGGATTTTAATAAATGGAGAACCAGTTTTTCCTTAATGCAGGAATCCCACCACAGGCTCCACCATTGCACTTCTGGTTGTCTTTATCATCGTCACCGATGTCGGATTGGCAATCGCTGTCTTCAGAGATGGAAATTCAGTCCCAAGATTGTTTCCGCACAGATTATGGTTTACAGAAGTGTGTAAACGAGCCGAGTCGAGCTCGAGTGGTGTTAAGCTCGACTCAGTTCGTTAAGAATTCGAGTCGAGTTCGAGCTTGAGTAGTTTTTAACGAGCATGAATAATATGAGCTCGACTCGGCTCGTTAAGAACTTGAGCCGAGTTTGAGCTTGAGTCGAGTGTTGGCGAGTCGGATTCGAGTAACTTGCGATCTTTAAAGTCCTAGGAAAAAACTTTTATACACATTTGTGTAAACTAAAGTTTACACAATATTGTTAGTTTTAAGGTTTAGAGGTTTAGGTTGTTGGGTTTAGAACTTAGGATTTAGATTTTAGGATTTAGGATTTATGTCTAGGTTTTATGTTTTAGGGTTTTACTTTTATGAATTTAGATTTTAAATTTAAAATATTAAAAAAATTAGTATATTATATTTTTGAGTAGCTCGCAAGCTTTTCGAGTCGGGTATCAAGTAGCTCGGCTCATTAAGAACTCAAGTCAAGTCCAATCGAGTGTTGATCGAGCTTTGACCAAGTCAAACTCGAGTAACTTGCGATCTGTCTCGTCTCGTTTACAACCCTAGTTTACAGTAGAGTTGGCCTTCAGTTCCATGGTATCTTCCCAGCTGCATCAAATAGCAATATGTCAGGAAATGCTAAGGTGAAGCACCTTAGAGTGAGGCTAAAATACAACCCTACATAAATTCTTACTAAAATGGTAAGAATTTATGAATATAATTTAAGTAAAACTGAAATTCTTATTAATTGGGTAAGAATTTGTTTTACTACATAAATTCTTATCAACTAGATAAGAATTTGTATAGATTTTGTTTTAGGTAAGAATTTGTGTAACTACACAAATTCTTATATTATAACTTAAATTTTTACTCAAATAGAATTTGTGTAGATTGTAAGAATTTATATAACTACACAAATTTTTACTAACTGAATAAAAATTTATATAAACATGCCTTATTTTAGTTGCGCTACCTAACCCTAAAACTACCCATGTATATCCGGTGAGAGCTTCATGATCAGGGAGTTGATAGGGAAATTGGGCAGCATTGGTAACTCCAGTGAGATCCGACAACACTCTCAGTCCACGTTGGCAGACACCGATGTGTTATATTATACGAATGAATTGTGAGAAATGGTTTTAAAATCATTTTTCATTTTTAATAAAATTGTTAAATGTTTTTAATTAAAACTATGTCTAAATTGAATAAATGTGTAAATAATAAGAGTTAAATTTATTATTTTTTTCGAATTATGATTAAATTATTTGAATGTGTAAATTTAAAGGGCTAAATATGTTATTTTATAAATTTTGTTAACTATCACGTCGCCCTTTTAACATTAGTTAACGACTCGATGATTAATTTAAAATAAAATTAAAAATTTAATAACTATTTTAATGCAATTAAATGTTTAATTGTTAAATTAAATAATTTATTAAAATTCAGTTACCATTCGTAAAATTACATTTATCCTCGCAATATTTTCACAATTTAATCTAAATTATATAAAAAAACCTAAAGCCATCTTCACTTACCGACAAATTTGTCATAATCAATAGTAATTGTTGGCGACTCTTGATATTATAGAATTCGAACATTTCCGTTAGTAAATTTTATATATACCTTTTTTTTATTTTTTTCTTAAATTAATCATATATATAATAATGATTAATATATTAAAAAATAATAACAAATGCTATCTCAATCTTTTTATTATAAAAATATATAGCTGATAGTGGATTATATTAGCGGATAGCGAATTACATTAGCTGACTTAATTAGCGGATTGTATTAAATAGTTGTATAAAAGTGTTTGGTAAAATTAATTGATAGTTGATAGATGTTTGATTATTTAAACAAGTAAAATGGTATATAAAGACATGATTATATTTGATATTTGTTTGAATAATTTATCAGTTATTAATATTTTGTATATCAATTAGATTGTGAAAAATATTTTTTTAATATAACATTACTAAGCATATTTGAAAAGGATCTCTATATTAATTTATTATTTATATAATTATTTTTAATATAGTTTAATTAATTATTAAACTTAAATACAAATATAAATATGTGAGAATAAAAAAACAAAAAGTATTAGTTTACAAATGTAACAATGTAAATAAGTGAGGGTAAAAAAATAAAATAAAAAGGTTAAATTTAGGTTATTTTGAGACTTTTTATAATTGTTAAGGGTAAAATAATCTTTATAATTTTTATGTTAAAACTTTTAACTTCTAAAAGCTCGTATTAGTAGATTTTTTAAAATTAAAAGTTTCACCTCAATTTACTATTACAATTCGTTATTCACCAAACATCTAAATTAACAAATTTGACCGATCAAATCTCTAATTTATATTTAAACTTTTAATTTTAACTCAAATTACTGTTTACAAATCAGGGCCTCTATATAAATAACGTAATTGTTTAATTGTTGATGCAGTCGGTCATTTCGCCCAAAACTGCAAAAGAAATAAATTAACCTTACTGCCACAATCTATTTATCTTTACTGTGTCTGTCACCTTACTTAAAGGTTACTGTAAAAATTATTTTGAGGGTGAAAACTATCTTTTATGGATTATAATTCTTGTTTCATTCTTAAAATATATTTTTTAATAGTCTTTATGTAATTACAAGATAATATTTATTCGTACATATTTTAATTATTTTATAATGTACACATCTTACAAATAAAGTGATCTCTTAAAATGAATATCATCCGTTTTTTAGTAAAATTAATTGTTGGGTTCTAAAATATATTTTTTCTAATTTTTTTATGTTGTTTATATATAAAATAATTGATTGAGTTAGTATCATAAATTAGCTATACAATCATTTAATTAAAAAATTATTATAATATATTTTATTTTTCTCTTTTCATCTCGTGTTCGGCCGGTCTCCTTTTTCTCGTTTTGCTGTCCTCCTCTTTTACTTTGTTGGTCACTTTTGAGAGTTTTCTTCTCGGCTCCAAGACCTTCTCTCGAGACGTCGTCAAAAATTGGTTAGGGGTTTTTCTTCCTACGATGACGATTTCGGTAAAAAAAATAATATTTTTTAAAATTGTTCTTGGGGATTTTTTTTCTTCATATTTTTACTTTTTAGCTGGCAAAACTTTGGCTTAGATCTCCAACTCTAGTTCTTCTTCTTTTAGCCTTCAATCATTGTCGATTTCCTGCATCCTGATGTGTTGTTGGCTCTTTATCTGTATTTTTTATATGCTGCTACTCTTTTGTTGTCCCCAGAAGTGACATGCAGTTGAGGACTAGAGTCTGCTAGCTTGTTTATTTTTTTTTGTCTTGGCTCCTTCGTCGGTCACGATGGCTTGTCAAGACTTCTACGTTGTGTTTCTCTACTTGTGATTTCTTCCTTCTTGTTGTTTTTCTTAATTTTTGTTTATGTTTTTGTTGTTGTGTTGTTCTTAATTTATCTCGTCTTTCAAAAAATTTATTATAATAGATTATATATAAAATCATTAATTTGGTTGGTATCATAAGTTAGCTCAACACCACAACAGTTAAAAATTCAATAAAATACTGTTATTTTGAAGGATAATTAATATTATTATAAGAATATTTCAGTTTTTATGTTTTTATATAATTCTTAAATAATATAATTAAAAAATTATTAAAACGAGAATCAAACACGAAACTAATAAATTCATATTAAATTGTCTATAACTCCACCAATAATTATTTTGTTTTAATTTTTTTATAAATATGTATTTTACATAAAATATTTTTATCCACTCATCTTATAGGTGTGATAAAATTTAATATAAATAATTTAGTTAAGAAATTCTGTTTTGGAAAACTTGTAAATCAAGCACAAATATGTATTATTTATTTTTTGATTGCCCTCCCGGTAATCAAGCACAAATTTATATTCTTTAATTGTTTTTAGTAAATAAGATATGTATTTAATAGGCTGTTCAACTATATCGAAGTATTGGATAAAGAAAAATGTTAAATTAGTAATTTTATATTAAAAATAAAATTTTAACAATAATTGAATAAAAAGCACACACAAATATATATAGAAAAGAATACCAAAGAGAAAGAGAGGCAATGAATCCGACCCATTCCCTCCTTGATTCCAGGGTTGTATATATGTATATTTGAGGGTTCTATATAATTTTTGGTTTTTTTTTTGTTTAATTAGGTACTTAGATTTGATTATTTAATTTAAATTGGTACTTAAAATTAGTTTTTTTGTTCAAATATGTATTTAATTTTTTAACTAACCAGAACTAAGAAACTAAGTCGAGATACCTATTAGAAACAAAATGTCAAGTTTGTGTATCAATTCGAACTAAAAATCCAAGTTTAAGTATATAATTGGACCTAAAAAGTTTAAATATAAAATTAAACTTTGAAGTCAAGTTCAAGTAAATCAAACAAAAAAAATAAAAGTAAACTATAAAATTAAATTCAAGCGCCAAAGTTTATATTAGCCTTTTTACTACACTAATTTCAACAAAGAAAAGTCATTTTAAAATGTGAATAAGTTAATTTATTGTTGAGTAGGATGATTTGTTATTTTCAATAGTTAATTACATATTATAAAATTTTAAACTTTATAATGTTTTTTGTCCATGATGGTCTGATTGACGAGTTTTTAGGTTGATGGTCAAAATAGGAACAACTCATAATTTGGTGGTCACCTGTGTAATTTACCCTAAAATTTATTCAAACTGGGGAAGAATTGGAGTCCAATCATTTCAAGAAAGATAGTTGGGGGTAAAAGCGAAATCATATTCCAAATTGGGCTTATTTGGATGAAGGTGTAAACAAATAATTTTATTGGGCATAGAAAAAAATATATTATAGCACAAAGGCCTTAATCATTCTATACAATTTGATACATTTTATTTAGGGAGGATTCTAAATTCGAACCCTAATTGAAGCTACAATTACAAACATATATCTATATGAATCGATTAGTACAATATACAATTTATATAACTACAACAAGAATCAATCATTACACAATACAAACATACATACTGATAATTAAAATATATGAAGAGCACCACAATAAATCTAAATAAAACTCACACATAAGCAGACTTAAATCGGAATAAGTCTAGATTAAAAGTCCACACATGATATTTATACAGATAACAATCCTCTCTCATTTTCATTTTTCTCATCATCTTCCGCTTTCCTTCATCCTTCTTGTGCTGATGCTCCACCGGATTTAAGAGAAGAAAAATAGAGATTAAGATTTTGAGCTTTTACTAACAAATTAAAGGTGAATTATCCATGCTTGAGTTTGGTTCCTTTTAGCCCAACTAAAATTTGGGTAATCAAGAGCATACCATGAATTAAGATCCCGTTTAGCATTGTTTTTAGAAAGTACTTTTGGGTCAAAAGCATTTATGAAGGCAGAAGTAATGCTAAACAAAGAAAAAAATTGTGTTTGAAAATGATTTTCAACTCAAGCGCAAAAGTTAAAATTTCTAATTTTTATGGTTGGAAAAGTACTTTTGAAAGTCAAATTACAATTTAACCTTCATTTGGTATTGTATTTATTTATAATTTGTAAACTTATAATTTTTTAAGAAGACATACTTATATGATTAATAAATTATTTTTAGTTTAAAGTTTATAAAAATATTTTTATGATAATTTAAGTTGATATATTTCATATATAATAACATTAGAGAATTTGAATATCATTTAAATATATTTTTAACTTATAATATCATCTCTAGAATGATCATTTATCTTCTCTAAAGCACTTTTCAACCGTAATAATAAACACTTAGTGTAATATGATTTAATGATAGCATAGTTGATCGTAATGATAAACATTCTTGAGTTCGGTTCCTCTACACCCAAAGTAATAAAAAGGTACGGACCTTGAGTGAATTCGGATTATGTCCAAAACGATGTCAATTTATAGTCTGTATATTCCTCCTAAAATGACATTGTTTTGCGACGTGCAATTTTGGGAGATGGTTGCCGAAATTTACGGTGTTTGACTAAGTTGGCCTTTTGGTTAGGGATGGTCATTTGGCTCAAACTCGATGATTTTTGAACCGGTTCGACCTTATAGGGTTGAATTTTTTAAAAGAAAATTTTAGGTTCGTGTTGAGTTTTTTAGGATAGTGTCAGGTCGGGTCGAGTTTGAATTTAAGGTGAAAATATCCAACCTGACTTAAAATAATAGTTTAATTTTATTCTAAATATGTAGGCATAATTGTTATAATGTCTCTCTCTTTTATATATATATATATATATATATATATATATATATATTTCAATTATTTCCTCATTTTGTCTAATAAAAATGAAATAATTATTATAATACCCCTCTCTATTTGTATTTTTTTCCCAATTAACTCTATATTTTAAGAAATAAAAAAAATTTATATATACCGGGTCGGGTTTTTACTCAAAAATCTAGGTCGGACTCGGGTTAATGAGACATCATAAAATATTGAGTCGTGTCAAATACGGATGAAAATGTTATGTTTTCAGGTTGGTGTGGATCGACCAAAATCTCGACCCATGACCATCCCTAGTTTTAGTTGGATGCGAGCAACGATTGGGTTTGGTGATTTTGGGGTTTGAGCTGTGTGGGTCAGTCTTTGGGGTTAAATTTGGTCTTGGGCCTGATTCAGACAGAAATTGGGGCAAAGAGCCGTAAAACAGGAAGAGAGAAAAATAATTTAATTAATTTTAGCCACATTTAAATGAAAGTATTAATATTTATTTAAAGGTCTTTAACAGTAATTTTTGATTTTATTAATGAATGATGTGATGTGTTGTGGTTCACCGATGGTGTATGAAGCTTATGCATTGTGCACTAAAATATAATATTCTTAAGGTACAAATCCAACCCAATGCTCGATTAAGTTGGATTAATGCACAACTCTCTTAAGACATACAATTAATTTGAATCAAAACAAATTTAAACGTTGTTATGGATAGAAACATAAACAAATCAAAAGGGCTCAAAAATTTGTCTTCATAGGTTGTTGCCTTATACATAAAACTTATAAGCTTCTAATTAATTTTCCTAAGAAGTTGGTGGAGTTTTAGGATCATTGTTCTTGTTTGCACCAGGTCCTGTATAATCTGTGCTTTCCAGTAACATCCTTTCACCATCCCCCAACACTTTCTCACTTTCACTCACTTCCATTACATCCTGCCAACAACAACAACAAAATAATTGAACTAGAAACTTTCTGTTAAATTGATATCAAAATTTGTATATTTTATTAATTTGGTCTTAATACGGAATAAATCAATAAATTTAATCTTATATATTTAAAAACTCTATCAATTTACTATTTGTTATTCTCCTAAATTATTTGTTCTTCTCCAAAAAATGTTATATTACTTTTATGATATAATAGAAGTTTAGCAGTAACTCATTGTTTTATCGTAGAATGCAGTTATCCAACTGTTGCTTTGATCTGATAGACTCGCTTGGTTTGACAGTATCGTGAAACATGAACTAAATTGATGCAATTTGTAAATATGAAGGGTTAAATTTATTGAATTGGGATCAATTTGATAGAATGTATAAGTTTTAGGGGCTAAAACTGTTAATAAAGGTACTAAAATAATGAATGAAATTAAAGTTCAAGTACCAATTTGAGAGTAAAATTTCTTTAGATATCAACTTAGGAGAAAAAACCTAGTTCAGGTATCAACTTGAGAGTGTGTGTCTTGTTCAAGTACCAAATGTATATTTAAGCCTAAAGCATATACTAATGACCAAAACCAAATAACAAAAATCGAGTTTCAGACTCAAATATACAGACAAGGTGTTGTGACTTACATGCTCACTAAATACATAAATATTGTACCCTGCAAGCAATGCTTGTAACGACCCGAATTTTCAAGTCAACAGTTTGGGCGTTGACCGAATTATGGACCTTTGTGTTGGTTGGAGTGATTGGACCCTTTGGGCCAAGTTTGGGCCTTGTTGGATTAGATTTGAGCTACATGGGCTTTGAAGGTGACCATTTTGTAAAAGAGGTAAAAATTGGGGGTTTAATGATGCTATTTAACCACCTTTTAAAGTAAAGGTTGACCTCTCCATTTATTTCCCTTGTCTCACCTTGGGAAAAATGGGAGACACCCTTGCATCATCTTTTTTTCTCCAACTTCACCATTCTATTTCTCCATCAAAGTTTCATCCTAAAAATCCAAACTTTCTTCATCTATTCTTCCATCCAAGGTCCAAGTTTTTAGTATGTTAATCTCCTCCCCATAAGATTCAAGAAAAGTATAATTCCAAAGAAAAAAAGTAAGTTCTCCATCAATGGGTTTTTGAAGGATTCGGGGTTTCAAGAGTTTTTACCCATTTTTTGTTGTAAATTCGTAGTAAAACCTTCCCTTGGATGTTATCTCAAGTCATGTTTCATTGTCCATGTGTGTATGGCAAAATGGGGGCTTCTTCCAAGCTTGATTCAAAGGGGAAATTGAAGGAGCTTTGTGTGGGAGCTTAAATTCAGGTTTGTTTTAAAGGTCGGTACATCTTTGTCTCCTTTAATTCTTGAGGATTATAAATTAATTGCCTTGCTTGATTTTATAGTTTTGCTGGGTGTTTATGTGTTAAACATGATTTGAGGATTTAAGTAATGGTTTTGATGTTAAAAGTATGATTAAATGGTCCTTGGATGCTCCAACATGACTTAGTAACTTTTGGTAATCATTATGGCCTTGTAAGGGATGTTTTGGGGCATGTTAGAGTGGTTTTCGGGGATTAAGAGTGGTTCTAGGATTTAGATTTCGAAACCATATGAACATGTTTCGATACCCTATGAATTTTTATAAAAAAATTGGATTTTGGAGCAAAGGTTTTGAAACCTTTGGAAAGGCTTTGAAACCTCTGGGCAAAGGTTTTCATACCTTTAGAAAGGTTTCCAAACCTTTGGGCAAAGGTTTCTATGCATTTAGGAAAGGTTTTCATACTTTTGGGGAAAGGTTTTTATACCTTTAGTAAGGTTTCCACACCTTATGAAGGACGATGTTGGGCATTGTTCTAAATGTTGAGAAATGTTTCGAATGGGCATAGAGGTGATGTTTCACCTATTAATGGCTAACGACATGATTAAACCCTTGAATAAAATGTGTATTCACTAAAGATGATGGTGTTGATTAATAAGCCGATGATAATTCGATAATAAGACTTGAATTGTAGAATTGACTAGATATCTTCCATATGTACTAAAGGCTTGATAGTGGGGCCTTGGGGCCCTTACCCTTTGATGGGGTGTATTAATGCTCGAGGAGCATTACTTATCTTATGAATGTTGTATAAAGGAATCTGGATGCCCTAGAGTCAGTTCTATAGTACTTACATAAGGGGATGCGTACTTTGGGCTGATTGAATAAATACATCCGACGTACCCATAAGATAACTAATCTGGGCACGGTTAGAAACCTATCCGTGGTTATGGTGATCCGAATAAGTTAATAAACTCAATAGGCTGAGTGAGGTTGAGTAACCTGATAGGCTGAGTGACCTCATGTATGATTACTTGTGGCTAATATGATCCAAGTATGTCTAGGACGTATCCGTGGCTATGGTGATCCAGATATGGTTTATTTAGCCCGACGACTATGTGAACACGGGTAATCTGATGGCTGTATAAGTATAGGTAAAGTAGGGTTTCGTTGGACATTATATAGATGATGTATGGATGCTACAAATGATGGCTTATATACTTGATGGCTGAGAGATCAGGGTATGGTATGTATTAACTTAATGGGCTGTGTGAGCTCAAGTAACTCGATAGGCTATGTGACCTCGAGTATGGTAAAGTATGTGAAACTTGTAAGACTTCTTGTATAAGTGTTGATGCCTTGAGATATGTGATCTATGAACTCTAGCTAGTGTAGGCTAGATGATATCTCATATATAGTAAAGGCTTATCTATGCTCTTTAAACTATATTTATCTCGCATGTTTATTTTATGATAATCACGAATTATGGTAGAGTAGAAATGTGCCACTGAGCCTTGTAAACTCAGCGTTTGGAATCGTTGTTTCCGTTCACAGGTTAGTAGGTGGATCGTGGTCGCAGAGCATATCAAGAAAGGACTTCCCACACTGCGTTCGCTTTAGAGTACAATACTTGTTATTTTAGTTTGGGCTAATGTATTTATAGGACCTTACCACTGTTGAGTCTGTAACTATTTAAAATATTATTTTGGTATACGGTGTTTTAAACTTGGAGATCCTATTTTATAAACTTATTTAAATACTTATTTAATTACATAAACTTATGGATGACTTTATATTTTGGTAAAAAGGCTAAACTTGTGATTTTAATAGAAATTTTGTTGGGCCAGTTTTGGTTGACCCGAATGTAGTACTTTGGATTCAAATCGAGATCAGGATGTTATATTTAATGACATTAGAGCTTAGGTTTAGCAGATTCCTTGAAACCCCAGGGTGGTATAGAGGTCGTGATAAGATGTCTAGTGAATACAAGCCCCTAAATTTAAGTTTTACTCTTCCAAGACTGAAAATCCTGATTATGCTACCTTGTTTCCTTGTGTTTGAAGAATTGTTTGATAGTGGGTTATGCGAAATACGACAAAAAAGTCGTGAGGATAACCATGTCTCTCAAGCGGAAGACTTCGATAAGGAGTTTATCCGAATATTAGGGACACGAGCCTTTCAGTATGTACCAGAAGTGGAGGGGTGAACCACCTCTAAGATCTTACCTCTGCTCTCTTGCAAGTGGTGCAAGCTATCCCGAGGTAATCTGAGATACCTCACAAGACCCCTGTTGAGAGGCTACATCGTTATGGACCTAAAAATTTTGATGGTTTGGGTAAGGATAACCCGATCAAGGCTGACCAATGGTTAAGAGACACTTAGAGGATTCTGAGACTGATAATGAAAAGTTCAGAGTATGACCTTGATTGCATTGTCTCTCTTCTTAAGGTTATGCACATGAGTGGTAGGAGACTATTGAGTTGGGTCTACAAAATGCACTTTCGACATAGGATATCTTATTAGATGACTTCAAGAAGAAGTACATCAGTGAGGTTCACATGGATGAGATGAGAGATCAGTTCCTGCATCTGGTTTAAGGGGACAGAACAACATTTGAGTATGAGTAAGAAATTCTATGGTTGAGTCGTTATGCCCCAGAGTTAGGTTATACCGAGGAGTTGAAGTGTAAGAGGTTCAGACATGGATTGAAGGTTGACCTTTAGATGCACGTGACAGTGGGTTCACTTGGGATATTCTTTGAGCTAGCCAATAGTATGAAGGCACTTGAATAACTTCAGGGTTCGACATCGAGTCAAATTGATGACTCTAAAGGCCATGTTATATGGACCCGAGACATCATAGGTCATTCTCAGGCTTCGTCTAAGAGGCTCCCCACTTTGAGGGATAAGAAGAGAGTTGATTCAAATCAGTTACTAAGAGACGACCGGGGATCCATACAGGGTACATATAGGTTCATTGATTTCTGCTCTAGAGGGGAGTGTTGATGGTTCAACCGAGCGTTGTTTCTACCAACTTGTAAGTATTATTGTCGACGTCATCTACGGGTGTGCTTTTTGCTTTGGTGGGTTTGCTATAGGTGTCGGTCCCAGGTCATATGGCAAGGGATTGTCTAGTTATGGATGATGGTACACATGTCCAGTCTCAAAGATTTAATTTTTCTCTGCATGGTCAGAGTTTTGCTAGAAGTAGTGCGAGAGCATCATTTAGATACCATGATGGAGGTATTGTGAGATCCACCGTCAGAGTCGATGATCGAGTTGTTGCTAAACGGTCTACCGTTCAAGCTAGAGATGACAGCTTAGCCATCTACGATATATCAGGTACATGTGTTTGTTTTGGTTTCAGTTGTTGCATTGACGAAAATTTGATCTCTCGTTCATATAATGGTTATTGTTCTTGTTGGATAAGTGTTGTGGTAAGATTTGGAGGTTGATGTTTGATTGATTATTCTGTCAGATTTGTAAGTGCTGGTAGGTAAGGTTTTTATCGTGGATGATGAATGAGGATTGAGAGTAATAGTCCCTAAGGACTTTGAAATGCTTGTAGCACGCTCGAATCGATCTCCCAAAACTGTCAAAAGGGTTGATTTTCGCTATTTGATGAATTGGATAAAACTGATAAAAATAGTAGACAATTTGCATAAGGATTTTAGAGTGATTCGACTACCCAACCAAGTCTACATCCACTACCTTAGCACACCACTAAGGATTTCCCAATTCATTATTAAATTCTTCCTTTTTTTAGGATCAAGAGGAAACCTTTACAACCATATCTTTTCAATGGCTACAATAGAACCATTCTATTTTTTACTTAAGCTAAACTAGAACCTCTTCCTTTTACAAGGTTAAAAGATGTAAACAAATAAACCTCACAAGGTGGTTGTTTACAAGATTGAAGCTCACAAGAGTGTAAAAAATAAAACAAATAAAACACTATTTTAAACATTATTTACAAGATAAATAATAAAATTGGATTTGAAAGTTAATTTCTCTTGAACATGATGCTTGGATGTGTTTTCTCACCATCTTCAAATGCTCCAGCCTTTCTTTTATTGATAAGAATAAGCTTGTGACTGTTACTAGCCATTAGGGGTAAATTAGAGTCGTTGGGGACATTTTTCAAGCTAAATTTCCCTTTCTGGACTCCTCGGTATCGATACGCGTGGAGCAGGTATCGATACGCCTACATTGGGAAATAGCCGTTGAAGGTTGAAATAAAGCAGGGGTATCGATACGCTTAAGGGTGTATCGGTATGACCCACTCCGTATCGGTACGGCTCAACCTATACCGATACGGGTTTTTAACACTGGAAAATCACTGTAGTTGAAACCCTCACTCATATCGGTACGACTAATACTGTATCGGTATGGGGCTTTAAAATGGCTAGTTTGGCTATTTAAAAACATTCAAAGACATTCCAAAAGCCTAAGAAAACATTTCAAACCTATTTTCAAGTTGTTTGGACTTTAAATCATTTTTGCAATCTTTTCAATTTAGTTTAAAACTATTTTTCAATTATTATATCAAAACATAAATCCTAACAGACTTGTTAGATTTACTCTCTCCCTTATTAATGGGTGTTAAGGTTGGTCGTGTGAGCATGATGTATGCCTTGGTTTGCAAGCAAGAGTCTCGAAGATTTGGTGTTTAAAATGAATCAGGTTGTTGGTAATGGGCGCGGGGAACCAGTACCTCTCTTGCGGGAGTGTCGTGTTCTTGTAATGTTAGTTCAAAGAGAACCTTGTATGTTGCACGAAGTTCTTAGCCCATTTAGTAGATACGAGGGTTGAGGGTATGAGGCTTTAGAGTTGCAAACATTTTAGAGGGTGTTGAGGTGCTCTTCGAGGGATGAGCGGGCTTACCTCTTGATCATGGATTAGAACTCATGATAAAGGTAACGCTGAGTTTAGTGTTAGTGTCCATCACCTTGTGGTATGGCACCGACTGAACTTTTAGAGTGATGACTCATTTGTGAAAGTAAGTGAATACGGGCGTAATCACCAAGTAGTTCACCTTAGGACGTGCATGTGTTAGTATGACGAAGAGTAGTGGCATTGGATGTGGTGATTTAATGTGTAACGGTAAACGATCATTACCTATTTCTCTGAGTTGACAATCTTGTAAATGGTTAAAGAGGTTGAGGTTTCCATATGATCGTTCATAATTTGAGTATTGTAAATGAAAGTTAAAGAGAAGTTGTGATAAAGACTGTGTTTGAGATGATGTTTGGACCTTAAGGACAAGATGAGAAGTGGTTTGGGATCATGAGTGCATCGATATAATCTTGAGTTCAATTATTTGAGTGTTTGCTCTACCGAGTTTTGAGATGGTTTGTCTACATATATGGTAAACCACTGTGAAGATTGTTAGAGGAGCGCAAAAAAGTGTGGTTTATTGATTATGGTTATGTGAAATCAAGATTCTTGTATTGCAGCAGATCTTGTTGGAAGAACCACTTAAAAATACTTGAGGGCTTGTTAGAATTTTAGTACAACTGTTCATTGGGATTAAGTGGTTGGTTTGGAAGGGAATGTCCGAACCTTCGAAGGTGGTTGGGTGAGTTTTGATCTCTAGTAAGAGTCTGTAAGCAGCACCGGTTTTTGTTTAGAGTCAAGTGGTTTGAATAGTGAAGTTGCATGATTGTGAGTTAGTTTTTGTTGGTGTTAGGTTTAGTTCAAGTGAAGGGTGATACTAAGATCTGTCAAAGCTAGCTGATAAGTGTTCAAAAGTACTATTTTTATTACCCTTTTTACTCATATTATTGTTAGACTTAAGCTCATATTAGTTGCATAATTAGTCATTTATGCATTAATTCATGTTTCTTTCCATCGTTGAGCTTGATTACATAACTTGGTGATTTTTGTGGAAAATGATGCTGCTTTGGTGTATTTTTGTGCGTGTGCAGAATCACTTGCCTAAACAAGGCTAGAACCAGTTGCCAGGGCAGTGCAAGAAGGAGATGCCGAGCTAGTTGCTAGGGCAATGCATGAAGGAGATGCCGAGCTAGTTGCCAAGGCAATTTTCGACAAAGAATAAGATGATATGGTAGTCAAAATTGATGACTAGATAAGCCTAAGATGACGTGGAGCAAAGTTAAATCAAAAAGGAGTTTGATTTCCATGAAGAGGTTAAAGAGAAATTAAATCCCAAGAAGATAGGAGAAGTTCTAGAAGGAATTTAAATATAATAAAGAATTATATTCTTTAAAGATATTTAATTCCAACTTAACTTCCTCCTCAAGAAGGATTTTGACCTAGCCATCTCCTATTTAAAGGATCAAGCCGTCAAAGACAGTTGAGCAAGAAGAGAGGATTTTTGACAACTATAAAGAACAAGAAGGGAGAGATTTCAACAAGAGAGCAAGAGGGAGAGAGAGTTCGATTTCTTCTTCTTCTTCTTTTCTTCTATTAGATTCATGGTTTGGGGATTATTCTTTGTATATCTTTTGAACCCAACCATGAACTAACTTGATTGGTTGGGGTTATTGTGTTTTGTTGTTGTGAAAAACAATTGGATTTTGTTTAGGTTTTTGTGTTGCAATTCAATTTTCAAAGTCATTCTTAGTTCTCAATCTTGTTTGCGAGTGAATTGGGAGAGGATCTCGTAACTTCATCTATTTTTCTAATATCGGGAGAGTTAGATTCAAGAAACGAATAAGCATGGTCTTTATTCAATCAATTGATGGTGAAGACTAATCTGGCTTAGGAATAAGTTTAGGATTTCAACGGCTAAGAGGAGCGCAAGATTGGTTGTTGTTCACCCTTGATTCACGCACGGATGTATTATCAAGGCATGCACAAATAGCTAGAGTTTCGACTTAGGGATAAGAAGAAACCGCCGAACTTTGGAAGTGAATGCTCAATTTCCCAGGCAATCGACCCATCCTTAATTGCCCAGGCAATCTGATTAGACAACGAGGGGGAATTGCCCTGGCAACCGACCAGACAACACGGCAGAATTGCCCTGGCAATCAACCAGGCAATTGCAACCAAATTGCCCTGGCAATCGACTAGGCAATCATAACATAATTGCCCTGGCAATCCGGCTACTACTCAATCACCAAGGCGATCCAATCGGCTATCACACCTCAACTCACGATAACCTGGCCTATTATCTCTTTTGATTTCATCTATTCTTTTAGTTTATTGCTCTTAGTTTACTCGTTAATTAGAACTCCTATTATCAATTGTGTTTTTACTTTTCACAGTGTAGTAACTTAAGCAAAGTGGCCCAAACCAATCCCTGTAGAGACGATACTCGATACTCATATCACTTTATTACTTGCGACGTGTATACTTGCACAATTGCGTAGCACTTATTACACGTAACAAGTTTTTGGCGTCATTGCCGGGGATTGGCAATTGGTGTTAGTTGTTTTTGTTATTACATTTTTTTCTTAGTTTTACTAACTTTTCTTTTTCTTTGTTTTATCAAAAAAAATTAATTAGGTGCGCTACAAGTTAAGGGACTTCAACATGTCGGGAAATAAAAGTCGATCTATTCGAGAAATGGTGTTGGAAGATAGGAACCAATCCAATCAAGAGTTTCTTTCACCCTTTGATGATTACCTATACCAACCGATAAAAGCCCAAAGAGCCTATACCGTGGAAAAATCTTGTGCTATGTGTGGAGAACATCATGTGTTTGAAAATTACCCTCACATTTTCGGTGCATATAACTACATGGAGGACCATAGAGGGAACCACCAGCAAAATTCTTCATGGTATGGTCAAAAAGCTTAAATTTTTTTTACCATAACAATTTTTCCGCAGCAACAGATATGCCATGGCAATGTAGTCCTTTTCAAGAGCATTTCAATTCTTTAAAGGAAACGTTGCTAGCTTCCTTGGCTAGACTTGACGGATCAATTGAAGAGATTCGAGAGCTATCAAAGTCCATAGATACGATGATAGCTCAGTGGGATGCAACCTTGGGGGATTTAGAAGATCAATCGAGGAGATTCACGTATGTAATGGATAACATGCACCAACAATTCATTCCTAGAGATACTGAAGTCCCAAGGTAAGAGGATAAGGAACAATGCAAGGAAAGATCTTCAATGTGTGAAGAACAACTAAAACCTCAAAGTCGAGAGTATGTTGATGAGAAAGTCTGCCCAACACATGATGAGCCTGAGCAACAAATTGCCTCGGCAATGATTGAAGAGCCTGAACAGAGCAATGCCGCGACAACACTCAGTGAAGCTGAGAACAACAATACTACAACAAATTTTGAGGAACTTGATGCCCAGAAGGTTACAACGTTGATGTTGAAGCATGAATCTTTAGATTGCTCTCATCTACAGTTGCCACGGCAATTACACGACCACATGCAAGATCAACGAGATGATAATAGTTTGCTAATGGAATATGAGCAGGTAATAGTTGAACCTTTTGAATTCTTTAAAAACTCACCTCATCCATTGCAGGTATGTCTTGAGGAACCGATGTTGGTAGATTTGAAGCCATCGAAATCTCTACTGATGGAGATGTTTGAGAGGCCAAAAGAAAAAAGGTGTTTGGATTCATAAAGCTTTTCAGAAAATTGGTTCTTCCCTTAACTTAAAGCAAATTTTGACAATTGATAGCCACGGCAGTTGGCTCGAGCAGCAATTGCCACGACAACGAAGGCTACATCCAACCATGATAGAGCCCGACGAGAATGAGTTAATTAAATGGTTTGGTGTTGATATAACTTTTTCTACTAATATATTCATGCCTTCAGGAATAGTAGCAAGGTGGAGAGTATACATGGACTACAAGCAAACAAAGAAGAAAGACACCTCCACTATGGTAACGCAAAAGGAAGTAGTGGCAAGCACATTGGCCAAACTCTTTTTGGGCAATATTGTCACCCGATGGAGGGTGCAGATGGACTATAAGAAGTATCGAAAACGACTATTCTCAAGTTTTCTCAGATATGCAATAACATTAGAAGATGCATGATGGCACTCTTTTCAGACATGGTCGAATACTTCCTTGAGATCATCATGGATAATTTTTCCGTTTTTGGTAATGACTTCGACAGTTGCCTCGGCAATTTAGAGAAGGTGTTGGCAAGATGTGAAGAAACTGATTTAGTCCTTAATTGGGAGAAGTGCCATCTTATGGTAGATGAAGGAATAGTGCTCGACCACAAGATTTCATCCAAGGGAATTGAAGTAGATAAAGCTAAGGTGGACGTGATCGAGAGATTACCCCCACCAAGATAAAGTCTTCAATTTTGATGATTCTTGCGCCCAAGCATTCAAAACCCTAAAGGAAAAGCTTGCACCCATTGTCATTCCACCAGATTGGACGCTACCTTTTGAGCTCATGTGTGATGCAAGTGATTTCGCGGTAGGAGCAGTCCTAGGCCAATGCACAGGTAAAACCTTTCATTTGATATACTATGCTAGTAAAACTCTTAATAGTGCTCAAGTGAATTACACAACAACGGAGAAAGAGTAACTAGCTGTAGTTTTCGCATTTGACAAGTTTCGATCCTATTTGATTGGTACAAAGGTAATTGTTCACACGGACCATTCGGAAATTAAGTATCTATTTTCTAAAAAGGATGTCAAACCTCGTTTGATTCGTTGGATATTACTTTTACAAGAATTTGATATTGAAATTAAGGACAGGAAAGGAACAGAAAATCAAGTGGCCGATCACTTATCACGTTTAGAACGCAATAGGGAGGAGGACGCGGATTTAGAGATATGCGATGCATTCCCGGATGAGAAACTTTTAGTTGCCTCGAAAACCATAGATGTGCACGCCTCGGCAACCATGGATGCACATGCCTCGGCAACCCTCGACGCCGCAGTAGCTCTTGACACGCACGCCTCGGCAACTCCAGACGTGCACGCCTCAGTAACCCTCGATGCCGCATCAACCCTTGACGCTTCGGCAACCATGGATGAGCATGCCTCGGCAACCCTCGACACCGCAGCAGCTCTTGACGCGCACGCCTCGGCAACCATGGATGTGCATGCCTCGGCAACCCTCGGCACCTCAACAGCTCTTGACGCGTACACCTAGGCAACTCCAGACGTGCATGCCTCGGTAACCACTGATACGCACGCCTCGGCAACCATGGACGCGTATGCCTCGGCAGCTCTAGACATACACGACTCGGTAATCTTGGGAGCAGTCGCCACAGCAGCACATGCCTCGGCAATACCCTGGTACGCAGATTTAGTTAATTTCCTTGTTTGTGGTATTTTACCTTATGGCCTTACTCACCAAGGGAAGAAGCGGTTCCGCCATAATGCTAAGCATTTCTTTTGGGACGAGCCTCTTTTGTTTAAACAATATGAAGATCAGGTCATACGCTGATGTGTCCCTGAAGAAGAGCAGCAGAATGTACTCCGGTAATGTTATTCTTCACCCTATGGTGGATATTTTGGAGGAACTCGTACCACAACCAAAGTTTTACAATCCGGTTTGTATTGGCCAACACTGTACAAAGATGCCCAAGAGTTTTACAAGCAATGTGATTATTGCCATAGGATAGGCAATATCACCCACAAACCAATGGGCAAGCAGAAATTTCTAACCGGGAATTGAATGGTATGCTCGAGAAAGTTGTAAATCCCTCTAGGAAAGATTGGTCAGCAAGACTAGATGATGCACTTTGGGCATATCGTACTGCATTCAAAACACCCTTAGGTATGTCCCCCTTCCGACTTGTCTATGGCAAAACATGCCATCTACCGGTGGAAATCGAACACAAGGCATATTGGGCAATCAAGACCGTGAATATGGATTGGGAAAGTGCCGGGCAAAAGCGTTTGTTGGACCTCAACGAAATAAAAGAATTTCGTGCACTCACATATAACAATGCACGAATCTACAAGGAGAAAACAAAGCAATGGCATGACAAGAAACTATTGCCGAGACAATTCATGCCAGGGCAACTAGTTCTCTTATTCAATTTTCAGCTAAAACTTTTCCCGAGAAAACTAAAATCAAAATGGTCGGGACCATTCGAAGTTGTCAAACCATTCTCCCATGGTGCCGTGATAATCAAGTCCATTACCGACGAACATGAATTCAAAGTTAACGAACAAAGATTGAAGTACTACAACGGTGCCCATGTAGAGCGTAACAAAGAAGTTGACACCTTAGGAGATGCATAAGCATCTTTCCTTTCGATATTTTCTTTTTCTTTTTCTTTTTTTCTTTTTTATTTTTTTGAACTATTTTTCTATTATTTTTGGTTATTTTTTTCTCTTTATTTATTTTTGGAATTTTTAGGAGATATTTTATTTTTCTTCATTATCTTTAGTTTCCAGGTTTTCTTTGTTTTCTTTTCTTTTCCACAACAAGACTCACAACCACCATGCTAAGAAAATTCACTACCGACTACTTGTTACAACAACCACAACAGAGATTGCCCAGGAAACAACAATGGCATCGGTAACTTCTGATGCCCAAACATGGATCAAATCAAAGCAATGCTATTCACGCGGTACCGACCACAAGCATTCAACCATCAACCGAAAAATGAATCAAGCAAACGACACAAAGGAAACTTATCACTCGAGGTGACGACCTCTCCGACTAACTTATTTCATTTAGTTTCTTTTAAAGTTTGATAAACTTTTTCATGCATTGAGGATAATGCTTCTCTCGAGTTTGGGGGGTGTTGGTTTCTAGTTAGCTTCATGTTTAGTTGCATTCATCTTTAGCAATCACATATAGGTTGCATATGTTACTTTCCATGCCTTTAATTGGATTTAATTGCTTAAGACTTGTTGAATATCCAATGATGAATTTTTGTCATTGCACTTAATTGAAAGAACGTTTAATTTTAGGATTGCATGAAAAGAACTTAAAATTTTACTATGATGCTGAATTTTGGTTACACGGTTGTGGCTTGTTGATTGAAAGAAACTTAGTGAACTTAGGTTGCTTAAAATTTGGGTAAATTTAAAATTGAAAATTAAAAGTTAATTTCTTGCTAGAGGTGCCCAAAACTGGCTCTAGTAGTAAATGCACTTTCTTGCTAGAGGTGCCCGAAACTGGTTCTAGTAGTTAATGCACATTAAAGAATCGCTAGAGGTGCCTGAAATTGGCTATAGTCGACTAAAATAAAATGAGAAATTACTTACTTCACTAGAGGTGCCCGAAATTGGCTCTAGTGAAAATAAATATAAATGCCCCGATAAGTAAATTGATAAATGCCTATTGTTCACATAGAATCTTGAAAATCAACTTGTACACAACTACGCACACACATTATCACGAGCATTATAGTTTGGTTCCGGGTAATTTTTGTGCTATCCAAAAAATTAAAAGGTGATCATACTTTGTGCCACGTTTCCGAGGTTTGAATTCAAGTTTGAAGCATGTCTTTGATGATTAAAGTCTTGGCGGGTAATTATTAGTTCGCATTGCTTGAGGACAAGCAATAGTTCGAGTTTGGGGGTGTGATAAGCGTTCAAAAATACTATTTTTATTACCCTTTTTACTCATATTATTGTTAGACTTAAGCTCATATTAGTTGCATAATTAGTCATTTATGCATTAATTCATATTTCTTTCCACCGTTGAGCTTGATTACATAACTTGGTGATTTTTGTGGAAAAGGATGCTGCTTTGGTGTGTTTTTGTGTGTGTGCAAAATCACTTGCCTAAACAAGGCTAGAACCAGTTGCCAGGGCAGTGCATGAAGGAGATGCCGAGCTAGTTGCTAGGGCAATGCATGAAGGAGATGTCGAGCTAGTTGCCAAGACACTTTTTGACAAAGAATAAGATGATATGGTAGTCGAAATTGATGACTAGATAAGCCTAAGATGACGTGGAGCAAAGTTAAATCCAAAAAGAGTTTGATTTCCATGAAGAGGTTAAAGAGAAATTAAATCCCAAGAAGATATGAGAAGTTCTAGAAGGAATTTAAATATAATAAAGAATTATATTCTTTAAAGATATTTAATTTCAACTTAACTTCCTCCTCAAGAAGGATTTTGACCTAGCCATCTCCTATTTAAATGATCAAGCCGTCAAAGAGAGTTGAGCAAGAAGAGAGGATTTTCGACAACTCCAAAGAGCAAGAAGGGAGAGATTTTGACAAGAGAACAAGGGGAGAGGGGGTTCGGTTTCTTGTTCTTCTTCTTTGCTTCCATTAGATTCATGGTTTGGGGATTATTCTTTGTATATCTTTTGAACCCAACCATGAACTAACTTGATTGGTTGGGGTTATTGTGTTTTGTTGTTGTGAAAAACAATTGGATTTTGTTTAGGTTTTTGAGTTGCAATTCAATTTTCAAAGTTTGTTCATTCTTGGTTCTCAATCTTGTTTGCAAGTGAATTGGGAGAGGATATCGTAACTTCATCTATTTATTTAAAAGCGGGAGAGTTAGGTTCAAGAAACGAATGGGCATGGTCTTTATTCAATCAATTGATGGTGAAGACTAATCCGGCTTAGGAATAAGTTTAGGATTTCAACGGCTAAGAGGAGCGCAAGATTGGTTGTTGTTCACCCTTGATTCACGCAGGGATGTATTATTAAGGCATGCACAAATAGCTAGAGTTTCGACTTAGGGATAAGAAGAAACCATTGAAGAACGCTTCGCCGAACTTTGGAAGTGAATGCTCAATTGCCCAGGTAATCGGCCCATCCTTAATTGCCCAGGCAATCTGATCAGACAACGAGGGAGAACTGCCGTGGCAACCGACCAGACAACACGGCAGAATTGCCCTGGCAATCAACCAGGCAATTGCAACCAAATTGCCCTGGCAATCGACTAGGCAATCATAACAGAATTGCCCTGACAATCCGGCTGCTACTCAATCACCAAGTCAATCCAATTGGCTATCACACCTCAACTCACGATAACCTGGCCTATTATCTCTTTTGATTTCATCTATTCTTTTAGTTTATTGCTCTTAGTTTACTCGTTAATTAGAACTCATATTATCAATTGTGTTTTTACTTTTCACAGTGCAGTAACTTAAGCAAAGTGGCCCAAACTAATTCCTGTGGAGACGATACTCGATACTCATATCACTTTATTACTTGCTACGTGTATACTTGTACAATTACGTAGCACTTATTACACGCAACACTAGACAAGTCGAGAAAGAATGTTTGTTACAAGATAGATAGATGGTAGAATCCAGTTGTTAGAGTTTCACTTGTTCTTAAAAATGTTGGTCATGGTGTATATAATAAACAAAAAAGTGTTCCCAGTAGAATACCTTTAAGGAGGTTTCGCGTTCCAAACACATGTGAGGTTTGAGTTCAAATAATTTTGAAATACGGATGATGGTAGAGAGGATTGCTAGCCGAGATAAAACTCATCTGAAGTGAGTTCCTTGGGTTGATGTCTAGACAATATTGTTTGAGGTTAACATGTTGTTCTGGTTTAGAGTTTGATGTGAGTGTAGCTTGATTGTTGGAAATGAATTACTGAGAATCGTTGAGAAGTCTAGTGTTCTGAGCTTTGGCTAAGAAAGTTGTACAAAAATTTCAAAATCAAGTTAAACATATGTGAGATGAGTAATGGTTGGATCCGAGATAGTTGCATATCCTCCCTCCGGTTAATTTCGAGAAAGAATATTTTTTAGAAGGGGAGAGTTGTAACGACCTAAATTTTTAAGTCAACGATTTGGGAGTTGACCAAGTTGTGGACCTTCATGTTGGTTGGAGTGATTGGACCCTTTGGGCTAAGTTTGAGACTTGTTGGATGAGATTTGAGCTATATGAACTTTGAAGGTGACCATTTTGTAAAAGATGTAAAAATCAGGGTTTAATGATGCTATTTAACTACCTTTTAAAGTAAAGGTTGACCTCTCCATTTATTTTCATTATCTCTCATTGGGAAAGGGGAGACACCTTTGCATCATCTTTTCCTCCATCTTTTTCTTCTCCACCTTCACCATTCTATTTCTCCATCAAAGTTTTATCTTAAAAATCCAAAATTTCTTCATTTATTCTTCCATCCAAGGTCCAAGTTTTTAGTATGTTAATCTCATCCCCATAAGCTTCAAGAAGAGTACAATTACAAGGGAAATGGTAAGTTCTCCATCAATGGGTTTTTGAAGGATTTAGGGTTTTAAGAGTTTTTACCCTTTTTTGTTGTAAATTTGTAGTAAACCTTCCCTTAGATGTTATCTCAAGTCTCCTTTCATTTTCCATGTGTGTATGGCAAAAAGGGGGCTTCTTCCAAGCTTGAGTCAAAAGGGAAGTTGAAGGAGCTTTGTGTGGGAGCTTATATTCAGGTTTGTTTTAAAGGTCAGTACATCTCTGACTCATTTAATTCTTGAGGATCATAAATTAATTGTCTTGCTTGATTTTATAGTTTTGTTGGATGTTTATGTGCTAAACATGATTTGAGGATTTAAGTAATGGTTTAGTGTTAAAAGTATGATTAAATGATCCTTGGATGCTCCGATATGACTTAGTAACTTTTGGTAATCATTATGGCCTTGTAGGGGATGTTTTGGGGCATGCTAAAGTGGTTTTCGGGGATTAAGAGTGGTTATTGGATTAAGGTTTTGAAACCATCTAAACAGGTTTCGATACCTTATGAATTTCTATGAAAAAATTGAATTCTGGAGCAAAGGTTTCCATGCCATTAGAAAAGTTTTCCAAACCTCTAGGAAAGGGTTTCTATACCTTCAGGAAAGGTTTCCATACTTTTGGGGAAAGGTTTCCATACCTTTAGGAATATTTCCACAACTTATGAAGGACGATGTTGGACATTGTTCTAAATGTTGTGAAATGATTCAAATGGGCATAGAAGCGGTGTTTTATCGATTAATGGCTAACGACATGATTAAACCCTTGAATAAAATATGTATTCACTAAAGGTGATGTTGTTGATTAATAAGCCGATGATAATTCGATAATGAGACTTGAATTGTAGAATTGACTAGATATCTTCCATAATGTACTAAAGGCTTGATAGTGGGGACTTGGGGCCTTTACCCCTTGATGGGATGTATCAATGCTCGGGGATTATCACTTATCTTATGAATGTTGTATAAAGGAATTCAGGTGTCCTAGAGTCAGTACTATGGTACTTATATAAGGGGATGTGTACTCTGGGCTGAGTGAACAAGTACATCTGACGTACCCATAGGCTGAGTGATCTGGGTGCGGTTAGAAACCTATGTGTGGCTATGGTGATCCGAATAAGGTAATAAACTCGATAGGCTGAATGAGCTCGAGTAACCTGATAGGCTGAGTGACCTTAGGTATGACTACTTGTGGCTAATGTGATCCAAGTATGTCTAGGACGTATCTGTGGCTATGGTGATCCTGATATGGTTTATTTAACCCTACGACTATGTGAACACAAGTAACCCGACGAATGTATGAGCACGGGTAATGTGGGGCTTCGTTGGACATTATGTAGATGATGTATGGATGTGTTTATATATGTTGTGTGGATGCTATAGGTAATGGCTTATGTACCCGATGGCTGAGAGTTTAGGGTACAATATGTATTAACTCGATGGGCTGTGTGAGCTCGAGTAACTCGATAGGCTATGTGACCTCGAGTATGGTAAAGTATGTGGAACTTGTAAAACTTCTTGTAGACGTGTTGATGCCTTGAGATAGGTGATCTAATAACTCTAGCTAGTGTAGGCTAGATGATATCTCATAGATAGTAAAGGCTTATCTATGCTCTCTAAACTATATTTACCTCGCATGCTTATTTTATGATAATCACAAATTGTGGTAGAGTAGAAATGTGCCACTGAGCTTTGTAAGCTCAACGTTCAGAATCGTTATTTCTGTTCGCAGGTTAGTAGGTGGATCATGGCCGAGGAGCACATCAAAAAATGACTTCCCAGCACTGCGTTCACTTCAGAGTACAATACTTGTTATTTTAGTTTGTGCAATGTATTAGGACCTTACCACTATTGAGTCTGTAACTCTATTTGAAATATTATTTTTGTATATGGTGTTTTAAACTTGGAGCTTCTGTTTTGTAAACTTATTTAAATGCTTATTTAATTACATGAACTTATGGATGATTTTATATTTTAAAAAAGGCTAAACTTGTGATTTTAATGGAAATTTTGTTGGGTCGCTTTTGGGTGACCCGAATGTAGTACTTTAGATTCGGATGGAGATCGAGGTGTTAAATACTGTTGGAATTCCCGAATATAATGTTGATGTCTCAAACTGTTCAAACTTATTAATATGCAAGGGTGAATAATCGAGGAGTGAACCTTGAGGCACAATAATACAAAATTACCATTATTCAAGATTTGGAGACACCTTATAAGTTATGTTATAGATTTGGCTTGGAATAGAGTCGTGTAAAATTGAGATGCATTCTAAATTAATGAAAATTGTTTTAACAGAAATAATTTATTGACATTTTCCTTATTCAAGATTTGAACCGTTTTCCTTTTTTATTTATAAAAAACAAATAAAGAAGCCGCCATCGGTAAATCATTCGTGAATGGCATAAAATAAGTCCACTAAAACCCATATTAGGGATGGCAAATGGTGCGGTTGTGTTCGCATATCCTTTTATATCTATTGAAATTTTTTTATATTTATCACCTACCCACTCATAGTGAATATATTTTTCAAATCCACACCTGCTTATGCAGTACATTTTCAAATGTACCCCGCACTTACTATCCAGTTAGGTACCCACCATCTAGTCTGTATCTGTATGTACTCGCATGTACTACCTTCAAAGAAATTCACTTATTTCGTAATATATAGTAACTCGAAACTTTATTCAGTTTGCTCCAAAAGAAACTAGACTCAAATGTGTTTCTAACCATATAAGGTGATACTTTTAATTCGACTTGTACAATTTTTGACGAATTTTTAAAGTTATTGCCGAACTAGTATTAGGAGCAGTTTGCAACTCTATTTTTCTTATATTTGATCACTTAAAAATTTGTATATTATAAAATACAGATCGAAATTAGTCTACGTTTGTTCTAAATGAAACTAGACTTGCTCACAGTTACAATGATGTATGGATCACTTCCTAATTATTTATATAAAATTTTTGGTGAATTTTCGAACTCGCTGCATATGCATAAAATCTTAGACAGGTTTTCATAAACTTGGTTTTTGACTCCATTAATCATTTCAAAATTTTTATAAATGCTTACAAACATATTTCACATGAATGATAACAAACTTGTTCATCCACTCACACCACCTAATATATAGTATAAATAAAATTATATTTTATTTTTATTAAAATAACCTTATTCATATAGTAGATAGTGAGGGCAGATGCGGGACAGGTAAGATCTCAAATCATCACCTACTCACTACCCACTACGAGTATGACTTTTTACATTCACACTCGTCTACTATCCATTAAACTTATACTCATACTCGCCGCAATTGAAACGAGTGCAGGGCGGAATTCTATTAAATTGTACCGATCCGCCATCCCTACCCATACATGTATGAAACTTTGTTTTAAAAATAAATAGTCTTAAAATAATTACAACGTAGTATATCTTCGTATTTTTTCTTAACATTTTGATAAAACACCTTGTAAATAAAGTTGATCGAATATAAATATTTTAAAATCAACACCATTTTATTTACTTGAAATACTCGTTGAGTTGCTGTTTTTGAATATTGAAATGGCATGAGATCCTCGCCCTTTCATACAGTAATCAAATCTTGAAATATTCAACTCGTATTTATATTATTCTATTCTCGAGTTTCACATTTTATTTGAAATCTTTCGAATATCAAACAGATTTATGAGCTTCAACATATTATATTATTCTATTATCAGCTGGAACTCTGCCCGTAAATCCAATTGAGGTTAAACCCTAGCTGCAATCAAACTTATAAAAAAAATAAAACAAAATTCAATCAGAATAAACCTAATGAGGGCCTCATTTAATTAGTGCGATAGTGTAGGCAATTTACAACCAATTTGTATACCTGTTGTGACATTAATTTAAGGATGACCGAAGGTGGTGCTTTTGCCAAGCTGTTGGTTTTGTCATCCCGTTGCAGGCAGAGTTATGAAACGTTTTTATTAGTTTTAAAGTAGCCCGGTCTCTTGGTGTTGACTGTTTGTTGGTTCAATCCGACAATTTTGCAGCCATACGGATGATCAAGGAGTCTTCGGCGGGTTCTTGCCCTCTACACTTGGGTCGAGCCATAGTCTCGATGAGTTGTCTTGATTGGACCTTGGACTTCCAATGGATTCCACGGGAGGAAAATATGGTTGCTGATTGGTTAGTTAGATACCCTTCTTCATCTCAGTTTCAGCTTTTGGTTTTGTATGATAACCTTAATTTACCTCATCCTCTGCTCTTTCGTGATCGTGATGGCCCCCCTTATCGTTGCTCAGACCGTTCGGCTAATGGTTAGTTGCAGTGTATCTTTTGAGTAGGTTTTTTCCTTTGGTTTTCTTGTCGAGTCTTATCTCGTTGCTTGTATGTTGTTACCATATGCACTCTTTTTTCCTCCATCTAAGTTAGGAAAGTTTTTTAACGAGGCATATGACGGCATCCTCTCTTTTAATTCAAAAAAGTACGACAGACGTCATTAGGGGATAGTTACACTCTCTAAAAAAATTTAAATTCTCATATATTTTTAAAAAAGTTTTATTTTGTATATTGATGATCTAATTTTTCGTCTTATGAAAATTTCAAATTTTCAAAATACCAAGGAAAATGAATGAGTTGAAAAAAAACTATGGAATGAACTAGGAAAGAGAGGGTTTGAGATTCAGTTCCAATTATCTTCTGGCATGCACGTGACCAACAGAAGAGCCAGCAGCCATCTCCGCCATGAGTCTTTGCAGCAGCAGGTGGGGGCCGGAGGCGAATTAAAAACTCCCACCGAGTGGTCACTATAAAATATTAATCATCGAAGTTGCAGCTCTTTTCCCCCCTTTGTCTTTAATATAAATCTTAAAGCAGACTGATGAATCCGATTTCCGAAGGAATACGATACAAAGCAACGTTCATTTTTGCAGCAGAGTGTAGCAGTTGAGTTTTTGCTTGCTTTCCCCCACATGCATATGCCAATGCCATAATAAACAAATTATTCAAATAACATTTCTTTTCTTAGCCACCTGCCAAATCCACTTCTGAATTTTATGAGAATCCTCATCTTTTTTTTAAAAAAAATTGCAATCGATATTCTTCTTGTTTTCAGCTATAGATCTTGGATTCTGGAGCGTAGTTAGTATAAACATTTACCCCCTCTCACTCCCACTCCCACTCCCACTCCCACTCCCAACTATTTACCTGTTAGGGGTAGACAGTCAAGTCGAGTTCGAGTAATGCTGAGAACAATTCGACTAGATTCGAAAAGATTGAAACTGAGTTCGACTCGATTCAAAAGCCCATGATTTCAAAATTTCAAGCTCAAATTGAACTCGAAATCAAAAATTAGAGTTCGGGCTTGAAAAGCTCAAACTTGAAACATTCTCAAACTTCATGATTATATATACGAGATTTCTGGTGATTTTTCAAACTCATTGCCAATGTACAAATTATAGACAGTTTTTCTAAACTTATCTTTGACTCCATTAATCATTCCAAGATTCTTCTAATTGTTTACAAACATATTTCACATGAATGATCAACAATAACATACATTATCGGTCACCAGTTGATATGAGTTTCACTTATGCAACGTAAACACATGTCCTCATATCTGTCAGACATTTGTGTTGGACATAATTATTTCAAGTAAAATGAAAAGAAGAAACTACATAGCATAACACATCCCAAATAATTAAAAAAAGATGTTCCGACCTCCTAATAGACACACTGAAATATGAAACCACATCAGTAAATACAATGCAAAAAATTTAATATATTATTTTTTGAATAACTCATAAGCTTTTCGAGTCAGGTATCGAGTAACTCACGGTCTGTCTCATATTATTTATGGTCCTATTTACCGCTAAACTTTGCAATGTCGCCGTGCTTGTAATAATGTAATCTATTTATTATTTTTATTGAATTTGAAATATAACAATTTTATTGATGGTATTAGTGATAATATTTGATTTGCTCCTTTCCTTTATTAAATATTTATGTATTTTTTAACCGAAAAATTACGTTTTTTCTGAATAGTCTAATCATCTATAGACTATTAAAAAATATGTAATTTTTTGGTTAAAAAAATACGTAAAATTTTAATGACACTTGATACCCTAAAATGTTGCTACATTTAATTTCTAAAAATTATAAAATAAAAATATTCAATGATGATTGATACGTGGTGTCGTATTGCAGTGCCAGTTTTTAATTATAAATTCATCAAGCAATTATTATAGAGTAAAATATACTAGAGGTCACTTAATTATAGATTTAGGAATAAATATGTTACTCTTTGTCTAAAAGTAACAATTCAGTCATTCAATCATAGGTTTAAAAACAATTAGATCACTTTTCTTCTAAAACTAATAAATTAGTCACTCATTTATAGGTTTAGGAACAAACATGTCACTCAATTAAAATTTTGTGACAAAAATGTCATTTTATTATTAAAATTAAAACAACGATTTGGTATAATAATAATTTTAGTCCCAAAAAATTTTGTGACAAAAATGTCATTTTATTATTAAAATTAAAACAACAGTTTGGTATAATAATAATTTTAGTCCCCAAAACTTATGCATTCTATTATATTGGCCCTAATTTCAAATAATTCAATAAACATAACCATTCATATTTAAAAATTTCGACACTACACCATTATGACACACGCTCCGACCACTTACCACACTCCATGCTTATTGTCCATCATTCTGATAATAAACGGATGTGATAACTTGACAAACACAATCACTTCACTGCTGGACAATTGACAAATTAATGGAATAGACCCATTATTACCTTAACGATGTCTGCTAGTAGACATAATCATTTCATTAATGAAAATTTTTAAATATGAAGTGTTAAATTTATTAAATTATTCTGAATTATAACCAAATTAATAGAGTGCATAAGTTTCGGGGGACTAAAAATAATATTATATCAAGCCTTTGTTTCAACTTTAATGATAGATTGACTTGTTTATCACAAAATTTTAATTAAATAACATGTTTGTTCCTAAACCTATAATTGAGCGACTAAATTATTGCTTTTAGAAGAATGGTGACATGTTTGTTCTTATATTTATAATTAAGTGATTGAATTGTTACTTTTAGAAGAAGAGTGACTTATTTGTTCCTATACCTATAATTGATTTGTGATGTAATTAAGGACTAAAATTTTCGATACAATTTTAACAAAATTTACACTATCTAGCATAAAAACTTACAACTATCCCTAAATATAATAAGTGACAGAATAATAATAATAATAAAAACAACAGCAATCATAAAAATAAAAAAATACTATTATGTTATAAGTAATTTAACAAATGTCTCTGAAAAAATAATCAATGTATCATTTATATAAACAACGTTTTGGGAAAACTTTATTCAATATTTTCAATAAAAAATTGAGTAATATAATAACCATAAAGACCTTAATGCAAAACTTTAGCTTTTGGTTGTTCCCATACATTGATAGTGAGTAGTCAGTGCCTTCACGATTCCTTGGTTTTGCCCATTAAAATTTACAAAAAAAAATGAACCTGCCTGCCGCACAAAATTCATTAAATTTCCATTGCATTCTAATAAATATCTAGAAACGCATGAATCAAATAATATACGTTACTTAAAATGTTTTATTAAACCACTGCTCTTTTAATACTTCTTTTTATGTTCTAACACTGAAATACTAAATTTTAATCATTAATTTAAAATTTCTAAACTATAAACTATAAATCTTAAAAAATTTATTCATTCTTAATTTTCTAAACTCTAACTTTAATTTTAAATTTTAAATTTATTTTTCTAATATAAAGATATAAATAAAAACACTAAAAAAACAAAAAAAAACTGTTTTTTTTAATTAAAAACAACACAAACTCATAACAAATTACGTATATTGTTATTAGGGTAAACTACGCGGGAGACCACCAATCTTTTATTTTTGTCAAAATGACCACCCAACTATTGATATAGTTCCAATATAGCCACTAGCCATTAAAACCTAACAGGGAGGCTGACATGTCACCACCTAATTGAATAATTAATTTATTTTATTAAATTGAAACTAGGACTAAATTGATTAAATGTGAAAATCGCGGGGACTAAATGTGTAATTATACAAATTTCTATTAACTGCCACGTCAGCCTATCCGTTAGATTTTAACGGCTAGTGACTATATTGGAACCATATCAATAATTGAGTAATCATTTTGACAACCAACCCAAAAAATCGGTAGTCTCCCGTGTAATTTACCCTTATTATTACCAATAATCACAGCACCAGACAAGGTGGGGAAGTTTGATCCTGTCGTCTCCACAAACAATCAAAAACCAATCACGCCCTTCAAGATCTACCACGTGTCATATGAATCATTGCCGATGTGTCCACGCTCCACTTTCTTTCAATATTTTCCCTTTTTAATCCCGTTTCCTTCACTCTGATTCACCCCAAAAGAACAGAAAAAAAAACCAGACACTCAACGTCTCTCTCTTAAAAGTTGAAAAACTCGGTTTCCTTTGCTTGATTCGCTCAATCTCTTCAAACTCAGATCTCATTTTCTCCAGATAATCCCATTGTTGTTCAAATAAAATGGCTGATAATTGCAGTAGAAAGCTGATTGTTGAAGTCTGCAACGCCAAAAACTTGATGCCCAAAGATGGGCAAGGAACAGCCAGTGCTTATGCCATTGTCGATTTCGATGGTCAAAGAAGAAGAACAAAAACCAAGCTCAGGGATCTTAATCCTGTTTGGGATGAGAAGCTCGAGTTTCTGGTTCGTGATATCGAATCCATGCCTGCCGAGATGTTGGAGATTAATCTCTACAATGATAAGAAAACAGGGAAAAGAAGCACCTTTCTGGGTAAAGTGAAGTTGGCCGGCAGTGTTTTTGTTAAAGCTGGGGAAGAAACTCTTGTTTATTACCCCTTGGAGAAACGGAGTGTCTTTTCCCAGATTAAAGGTGAGATTGGCGTTAAAGTTTTTTATGTAGATGAAGAAGCTACTCCGGCAACGGCGGAGTCAGCGGCTGAGCAGAAGTCCGAGACGTCGGAGGAGAAGACGCCTGAGAATCCAAAGCCAGAGGTGGATAAGAACGTGGAGAAGAAAGCAGAGGAGAAGCCAAAGGAAGAAGCACCCAAAGAAGAAGAGAAACCAAACCCACCTCCGACTGAGAATAGTAAGTCTGAAGAAACCGCAGCCGTTTCCACTCCAGCGACACCGACGACGACAAATCCTCCGTCAGAAGTGGTGAACCCTCCATTAGCACATAAAGAAGAGCAAACATCAACGAAGGTAGCAGCAAAAGCGAAAGCTGAAACGGGTAAAAGCACTCAACTTGTCATTAACGAGTTAGAACTCCGACCACTCTCCGGTGACCATACCCACCGTATCGCATTCGATCTCGTAGACCGTATGCCATTTTTATACGTCCGAGTTGTTAAAGCAAAATGAGCCAATAAAGAACCAGTTTGTCCCCTTCATGTAAAACTGGTTATCGGTACTCATTGTATCAAAACAAAAGGCCAAATCGACAAAGATTGGGATCAAGTTTTCGCTTTCGATAAAGAAGGATTGAATTCAAGTTCCTTAGACGTTTCAGTCTGGGCTGAAGAACAGTAAAACGAAGAGCAGAAAGCCGCCGCCGCCGTGGTGGTGGAGAATTGTCTAGGAACAGTATCGTTCGATCTGCAGGAAGTGCCCAAAAGGGTTCCTCCAGATAGTCCTTTGGCTCCTCAGTGGTATAGTCTTGAATCTGAGAAGTCACCGGGAAATGACGTGATGGTTTCTGTCTGGATCGGAACACAAGCCGATGAAGCTTTCCAAGAAGCTTGGCAGTCGGATTCGGGTGGGTTAATACCCGAGACCCGAGCAAAGGTTTATTTGTCTCCAAAGCTTTGGTATTTGAGGCTAACGGTTATCCAAACCCAAGATTTGCAGCTTGGTTCAGGATCTGAAGCTAAGGTTCGGATTCGGAGTCCTGAGCTTTTTGTTAAGGCTCAGCTCGGGGCTCAAGTTTTTAAAATTAGTAGGGTTCAAGTTGGGTCAGCTTGGAACGAGGATTTGATTTTTGTGGCGGCTGAGCCGTTTGAGCTGTTTTTGGTGGTCTCGGTTGAGGATTGGAGAGATGGACAGTCACTGGGTCAGGCTAAAATCCATGTGCCAAGTCTTGAGAGGCGGACCGATGATAAAACCGACCTGAAATCAAGATGGTTTAATTTGGTTGGTGTTGAAAATAAGCCTTACGCCGGTAGAATACACGTGAGAGCATGTTTAGAAGGCGGCTATCACGTGCTTGATGAAGCTGCTAATGTGACCAGCGATGTCCGAGCCACGGCTAATCAGCTAGCTAAATCTCCGATAGGGTTGCTCGATGTCGGGATTCGAGGTGCTACTAATTTGTTTTCGGTTAAGACCAAAGACGGTACTCGTGGCACGATCGATGCTTACGTGGTGGCTAAGTATGGGCCTAAATGGGTTAACACACGTATGATTCTCGATAGGTTTAATCCACGTTGGAACGAGCAATATACTTGGGATGTGTATGATCCATGTACGGTGCTTACCATCGGCGTATTCGACAATGGACGATACAAGCAAGATGAATTAGAGAAGCCTGGTAGAGATCTACGCATTGGTAAAATACGTGTACGGTTATCGACACTCGATACGAATAGAGTGTATCTAAATTCGTATTCTCTCATTGTATTGTTGCCTAATGGGGCCAAGAAGATGGGAGAGATTGAGATAGCCCTTCGATTTTCTTGCTCATCATGGTTGAGTCTAATCCAAGCCTATGGCACCCCAATGTTGCCAAGAATGCATTATTTTTGCCTATTGAGTCCAGCCCAACAGGACATATTGCGCCAAACGGCTGTGCGCATAGTGACGACAAGGCTAGCTAGGTCCGAACCACCTTTGGGACAAGAAGTAGTTCAGTTTATGTTGGATACTGATACACACGTGTGGAGCATGATGAAGAGCAAGGAAAATTGGTTTAGAGTTGTGGGGTGTTTGTCACATGCAGCAATTTTGGCACGATGGTTAGATGGGATCCGTACGTGGACGCATTCCCCGACGACTATATTGGTTCATGCGTTACTTATAGCCATCGTGATGTGCCCGCAATTAGTGCTCCCCACTGTGTTCATGTACGCCTTCTTGATTCTAGTGTTGAGATTTCGTTACCGTATGCGAGTTCCACACAATGTAGACTTGAGACTCTCTTATGTCGATGCCGTAAGCCCCGATGAGCTCGATGAAGAGTTCGACGGGCTTCCAACCACAAGGTCATCAGACATGATACGTTTTCGATACGACCGTTTACATGCATTGGCCAGCCGAGCTCAAACACTATTGGGAGATGCGGCAGCCCAAGGGGAACGTTTAGAGGCATTGTTTAATTGGAAGGACCCAAGAGCCACGGGCATTTTTGTGGTGGTTTGCTTGTTTGCTTCATTGGTATTTTATGTGGTACCATTCAAAGTGTTTGTGTTGGGGTCCGGGTTCTACTGCGTCCGACACCCAAGGTTCAGAGGTGACATGCCGTCGGCTCCTCTCAACTTCTTCCGACGACTACTATCGCTTTCGGATCAAGTTATGTAAACACCCGGTGGGTGCGTTATGAATACACGTTCTTGGTGAAGTTTAGCTACTAGGGGCATGCTTAGTCTGTGTAGCATAAATGGTATTGTTTTATTCGTTGGTTTTGGTTTAATGTATTAAAAAGGAATAAATGAATGGAATTCCATTAAAGTGGAGAAAATGACCGTTGGTGTGTGTGCAGGGTTTTTAAAAGAAATTAAAATGAATATTTATTAAAGGCAAGCTGACCGTTGTGAACCCATGAAACATGAAACATGTTTCCCTGTTGGCAATTTATAAATGGGAAATAATCTTCCAAGGATCTTGAGATCTCTCGATCAACGAATTATAGTCGTATGTCCTTTAAATTTTATTTTATATAAAAGGATAGGACTTAATTGAAAAATAAGTATATAAATTATTGTTTTGAGCTTTAGGCATTTAAACTTTTTTATGTGAATAATATTTTATCCTGTAATTGTTTAAGGTCGATTTGTTACACATGTTAAAGATATCAAATAAAATGCTAAACATACATTTAACAAAAAAAAAATTAAATGGGTTATTTTTCCCCCGAGTTTGACCCAAATTAGCAATGTCCACCATCGCGCTAAAACGCGTTCAATTAAGTCATCCAGTTCGCACATTGCAGCGAATTAGCCCCTTGACCAACGTTGACCGTTACATTATTGACGTGGCAGTTAACGGTGCTGACATGGCAGTCAACTATGCTGATGTGGCAGTCAACTGTGCTGATATGGCGGTCCACAATGCTGACGTAGCAGTGCATGTGTGATGATGACATGGCAGAGGGACTGGATTGATTTTTTAAACTGAATTCGTGGGCAAAATTGAATTTTTTGCCGAGTTTAGGGGAATCATTCATTTTTATTGAAAGTTCGATAACTTACTTAATCTTTAAGTTAAGAAATAATAAATTACTAAAAATTTTAAAATATTTAAATAATATTTAAATACTCATAAAATATTAGAAAAATAAAAATACTATAATGAATTTAAAATATTAAGTAAAAAGCATAAAATTAAAAATAAAAAATTTATAAATATGAAAACTCAAAATTTTAAAATATTTATAAAATCATCGGAAAAGTCTTCGACCGTTTAGCCTACTAATATTTTGTGAGCATATTTTTAATGGAATCATCTTTCTATTAAAGTAGAAAAAACAAAATTTTCCTAAGTTTTTCTACATCAAATATTAATGAGCATCAATTTGATGTAAAAAAACGAAATAAAATTTGAATTTTATTGTTACTTTAATACAAGGTTGATTCCACTGAAAAATTATTTAACGAATGGCAATACTCAGACTGACGAAGTCAAAGACTTTTTCGATGAAAGCGTTCGATTTTTAATACTTTATAAACATTTTTTAATTTTTATATTTATATTTTATCATTTTTAATCTCTAATACATTTTAATTTTATATATTAGTTTTTATTTTCAATAATTTTTTAAATATTTTATTTATTTTTATTAAGTTTATGGTTTTTTTTAAATTGAAGAATATTTTGATTTTTTGTGAGAGTTCTCACTTTGCTTATTTTAAAATTATAAGGAACTCAAAGGATATTTACATCAATTTGTTAATCGGTTTTTTATATATTCCATTTGTAAAAGTTATCTAAATAAATCGATTAAATTAAAATAAATTTTTTTAAAAAAATATTTATCCATTTTTAAAATTTTAATAATTTCTTAAATTCTTATTTTTTAGCTTAAATATTAAATAAGTTATCAAACTTTCAATTAAAATGAATTATGCCCCAGAACTCGGCAAAATATTCAATTATGCCCTCAAATTCGGTTTAAAAAATCAATTCAATCCCTCTGCCACATCATCATCACACATGCACTGCCACATCAACATAGTTGACTGCTATGTCAGCACAGTTGACTGCCACATCAGCACCATTTACTGTCATGTCAACACTGTAACGGTCAATGTTGGTCAAGGGGCTAATTTGCTACAATGTGCGAACTAGAGGAGTGCAAGGGGCGACAATGCTAATTTGGGTCGAACTCGGGGGCAAAATAACTGATAGTTGATAGTGAATTACATTAGTTGATAGTTGTAGCGGATAGCTGATAGATGATAGCGAATTACATTAGTTGATAGTTGATTGTATTAGCTGATTACATCAGCTATCCGCTACTTGTCAAAATGGATATAACTAATTTTTGACAAGTAGAGGATAGCTGATAGCGAATTACATTAGTTGATAGTTGATTGTATTAGCCGATTTAACTAGCGGATTGTATTAGCTGATTGTATAAAAATGTTTTGTAAAATTAACTGATAACTGATAGCTGTTTGATTATTTAAATAAGCAAAATGACGTATGAGGACACGATTATATTCGATAGTTGTTTGAATAGTTTATTAATTATCAATATTTTGTATATATTAATTAGATTATAGAAAATATTTTTTAATATAACATTACTAAACATATTTGAAGGATTTATACATTAATTTATTATTTATATAATGTAATATCCCAGTTTTTGGCTAGTGACCAAAATGTAAATTTTGAAAGTTTTGTGGCTAAAGTATAATCTTTGGAAAAGTTTAGGGATCAAAGTGTATTTTTAAAAAGTTATGTATTTTAACCCCTTAAATGAATAGTTTACCCCCAAGAATGATGTTTTCGTGTTACTCGGATTTTTTGTACGGAGTTTGTATTAATGGCTATAAAGCGATAAAGTTCGAAAAAAATATTCTGATAATCAGATCGAGCCAAAATTTTAGAGATAGTTCCATGGACCTTAGAAGAGTCATAAAATATCATTTTTGAATATTTGTATGTTAAAAAGATCGGGAAAAATTTAAATCGATTGAAATGACATGGAATGACAATTTTGTGAATAAGTCGATCGATAAAGGGCATTTTGGTCATTTCTCCCAAAAGGGGCATGGAATGAATTTTAAGATTTATTTTATTGATGAATAGTGGCTGATTAGAATCCAACTAAGTCTATTTGGAATGTTACAAAATGGCACATTAGAAATATAGATCTAGTTGAAAGGTATTTTTGGAAAGTGGAATTTTTTGAATTAAAAATTCATTTTTTTTCATAATACAAGTGTCTTAAATTCATGAAATATGAAGTAATTATCATCCAAATACCCTCCAAAACCGTGGTGAAGGGAAAAGAAGAGAAAAATTTTACAAGCTCGGTTTAAGCCTCGAATCTCGGTTTTTAGGTAATCTTTCGAACTACAAAATTGTTCTACTCTTTGAGCTCTAGATTTTGATGTAAATACTTCATAGAATACTTGATTGGTTGATGAGATTTGATATGAGGAAGAAATTAGGGTTTATGAACAAATTGGGGCTTTATGATTTTATGAATCCATGGTTGATTTTAAGTTAGAATCATGTTATTGAGTTGGGATTTAAACCCTACATATTTTGGTTTGTATAGAGAAGATTAGGGTTTATGATTTGAATTTTAACTTAGGGTTTGTGATGTTGGATTAATGATCTAGTAAGCTTGATTTGTTGTTTGGAAGCAAAACCCTAAGTTAAATACATATGGACCATTTCAGCAAGATTTAAAATAAAGGGCCAGATCTGATTTTTATGAATTTGATGTGTATCTATATTATTGATGATGTTAGAGACATGAAAATGAAGTTAGAATGCTAAACTGGTGATTAATCGCATTAGTGACCATTTTGACAATTTGTCAAACTTGAATGGTCTATTCGGCAAAGAGGATATGTAGAAGGAGTAAATTTGATTTTTAGTTAAAATGATGGAATTAAGGTAGTAATGTTGATTTGAGGACTAATTTGCAAAGTTAAGAAGCTTGAATCCTTATATTGGAAATTTGGTGACCATTTTGACAAATTAAGAGAAATTAGAGGAGTAAAGGTTTAAGCTTATTTTAATGAAGGATGTAAAGAGAACATATGAATACAAGCTTTACTCTAGCCATTTTAAGTAAAGTGATGAGACTAAATTGACAAGTAGAGAAATAAGGAGAAGTTGGTGTAAATTAGAAGTTATTTATGGAAAGTTATGTTAGAATTTGAATTATGACAGTAAGTTTAAAAATTCGCCGTAAATTCTAAAAAAATGGTTAGATGATGAATTTTATACCGTTGTAAAGATTTTTTAGTCTAGTTTCGTTTCCAACAAACAAAAACTGATTTCGAGTTTCGAGTTAAAAGATATGAATTTTTAATCGAATGAAGGTAAAAAAATTACAGAGCAGTTTCTTCCTGGACAGCTCTGTGACATGAATGTAAGGAATTTTCATAATTTTTGTAGATTTTATTAATTTATGTGGCTTATACCGTTAGAACCGTTATCTAATCTAGTTTCTTCTGTAGAAAGGAAATTTAGATCTAGTATGTATTCTACCATGTACAAGTAAATCTTTGAAGGTAGCACATTCTGTCAAAAAATGGAATTTGAAACATTTTGTATTTAAATGTTAGTTAGCAAGCTTGGAAGAGTTAATGGAAGTTCAAATTGGTCACTAAGGACCATAATGAGTTTTCGAACAGTATAAGGAAGAAAGGAAAATAATTGAAAATTTTATTTTCAAATGATTATGTTAAACAACATGTTTAAGGTATTGTTAGATTTGAATCTAACAAATATTTTATTGTATGTATGTGATTAATGGAGTCAAGTCCGATTCAGAGAAGGTTCGAGGTACTATAAAAGAAATGATCGAACTAGGACTTAGCGAGACATCATGTTAAGTGGCCAAGGTGAGTGCATTATATATATGTATGTCATGTTACAAATAGGACGACTTGCGACAAGTCAACCTTGATATTAATTAAAATGCATGTTAATTAATAATTGTATGAATGTTATGAATTAATAATGTGACATGTATGATACATTGTCATAGTTTATAGATTTATGTAAGATAAATCAAACTTTTAGAATTTGGGTATGAACTGCCCATTATCGAATTATGGATGATAGTATTGATGGATTGGATATTGAATGTGAAAATATTATATTGTTATGCCCAAGTACTAGTGTGAGAGTCTTTGGTATAATTGGATAACTATAGAGTCTTAGCAGCTGCATTCCAGCACTATGGTGCGTTCCAGACACTTTGGTGTTGACTTCAGACACTACGATTGTAACACCCTTAACGTATACTCGTAAATTAAATATACATTAAAAATGTTACAATGTTACTTATAGAAAACTTGATTTCAACTTGATTTTTTAAAAACTTGCCTTGTAGTTTCACCCATTCTCGGTTTCCATTTAAAATCTATATCAAACTGCAGTAGCTAGTTTTGACCTTGAATTGTTTTAGAAAATTTGTACACATGTTTTTTAAATAAAAATATTAATCAGGGTGAAAACCAGATATGCTACCTAGACCCTTTTCTTAATTTAAAAATTTCTACACGATCAGGGTTTAACGATACCTAATCGTATTCAAACTTTTTAACTATTTGTATCAAACCATTTTATCAAATCCATACATCCATAATATACATAAATACGTAATATACTTAGGTTTACAAACCCATTTACTCCTTTAACATACATACCAACATATACTTTATCAATTTGTACATGCCACTAGATATCAACTACTTAAAAGATGTACATACCGTGGTCACTTAAATAACTTGATCTTCCAAAATAACAGCTCCTCTTTATGTCTATCTTGGAGAACCTACGTGTGAAGCAACATCACGCGCTAAGTACTAACTTAGTGAGGCATTCAAAATAGTTTAGGAAAAACATAAAGTAATGAAATTCAGTATGTCATGTATATAGTGCATATTCGTTTCCCATATCTAGAAATCATGTCACCATGTCAACTTTCCATGTATCATTACTATCATGCGAAACTTCATTATCATGTATAACATGAATTATCTCTATTATGTAATATTTTAAACATGGACATGCTTTCATCGTGTAATCATAAGCACATCATGTACTCTTTCACAGTCATGCTTTCAATATGCAATCATTTGCATAACATGTATCATTTCTATCATGTATAACATGTATCATACACATATCCGTTATCTTTCATGTAATCATCTTGTTTTATTATCCTCGTGTCTGGCTAGAGGCCCATGGAAACCCCGTAGCCTATCTGCACCGTAGTGCTATGTAGAGTACGTACTCGAGAGGACGCTCTTTGCTCTTCATATAAGAACGCTCTTTGCTCCTTATATTAAAAACACCTCGTTAGTGCCAATTGCACTATGGGCTTGGATCCCCATAGTGTATCTTGTTTCATTTTAATCTTGTTATCATCCATATTCCTTGTCATGCATTGCCATTATGCGTAATAAAATTCTTACCTCGTATTTACTGAAACTTGCATTTACTGAAATATGCAACAAATCAAATTTATATAGTAATGCAATTATTTTTCAATTTAGGGTTGACTTATCACAAGTCTTCCCTTTTTAATCATTATGCAAATATAATAAAATGCACTCACCTATTTATGCCAGATAACCTCACTAAGCTTAGTCAATAATATTTTCCTTCTTTTTGTTACTCGGGTCTTCCTCAATCTCCTTTTGAGCCAAATAAACTTTACTTGAAACTAGTCTTGATTTTCTTCAAAATTGGCTTGAAAGTTGAAAAATTTTCTTTCCTCTTCTTTCTTCTAACTTTCAAACAGCAAGCTTAGTTCCATGTGTCTAATTAAATGAATTTTTAATTCATTTAAATAGTAAATTACCATCTTGCCCTTTTATTATAATGGCCAAGATTTAATCTCATCAAAAATCAATGGCCAAGATCAAATCCATGTGTTTTTCATCTTTCAAATTAACCCTTAAAGTTTCAAAATATTTCAAAAATTCCATCTATGGCAAATGTCAAATTTGCCCTACAACTAGACTTTATTTACAACAAGTCTTGAAAATGGCCATTCCATCACCATCTAACTAAATATAGTTAGAATCTAACCAAATGTAATAAAATATTCATAAAATAATACTTTATGAGTTTTCCATAATTTCTTGGACCTGTCTTTAAAATTTCAGTTCGATCTGATATACCGATAATTACCGGGAAATTTTACCAGATGGTTTTCCTCTTAGAAATCTTATCTCCACAATCCATCTCGAACATTATTAACTTAAAATAAATTCTTTTTATCAATCAAAATATTAAATATGTGACCTTCCCATATGGTCACCCATCCTTGTACTACTCTAGTTTGAGCACGCTTAACCATTTTCATTCGATCAAAAAATGCTAATAATACAAGCCTCGTACGAAAAATCCGAGTAGCACGAAAATGACACTCTTGGGGGTAAACTACTCATTTAAGGGGTTAACTTACCTAACTTTGGAAACTACACATTGGTCCTTGAACTTTCCCAAGTTCACACTTTACCCCCCCAAAGTTTCAAAAATTTCAATTTGGTCCTAGTCCAAAAATTGGGATATTACAATTCCTCCCCCTTAAGAAAATTCGTCCTCGAATTTTCAATGTATAATCTTTTTAAACAAGTTTGGATACTGCTTTTTTATTCTGTCTTTGGTTTCCCAAGTAGCTTCCTCAACTTTATAGTTCCTCCAAAGAGCTTTAACCATTGAAATTTTCTTATTTCTTAATTCTTTAACTCCATGTGCTAGGATTTTCACTGGTTCTTCTTTATAAGTCAGATCCAGTTGCAACTTGATCTTCTCAGGAGAAATCACATGTGAAGGATCCGATCTATACCCCCGTAGCATGAACACATGAAACACATCATGTATCTTACTCATATCTGGAGGTAATACCAATTGATAATCCACTGGTCCCACTCATTTCAAAATCTCGTATGGCCCAATGAATCTGGGACTAAGCTTTCATTTCTGCCCAAATCTCAGTATTTTCTTCTAAGGAGAAACCTTTAGGAATATTTTTCTCCCACTTCATATTCAATATCTTTTCTTTTCTTATCCGCATAAGCTTTTTGTCGATCTGCTGTGGCCTTGAGATTATGCTGAATAATCCTTACTTTATCTTCCATTTCTTGTGTTAAGTCAACTCCTCTAATGTTTGAATCATTTTGAACATTTCGATCTTGCAATTCGAACCAATTAAGAGGAGTTCGACATTTCCTTCCATACAATGCTTCGAAAGGTGCCATCTTTATACTCGTTTGATAACTATTATTGTAAGGAAATTCAGCCAAAGGCAAGTACTTTTCCCATGTTCCTTCAAACTCAATCACACAAGCTCCTAGCATATCTTCTAAAATCTGTATAACCCTTTCAGACTATCCATTTGTTTACGGATGAAAAGCTGTACTAAAATTCAATTTAGTACCCAACGCTTCATGTAATGTACCCCAAAATCTCGAAGTAAACCTTGGGTCTCTGTCTGATACTATTGATACTGGAACACCATGTAATCTTACTATCTCTCGAACATAAAGTTCTGCATATTTATCCAGTGAATAATACATTCGAACTAGAATAAAATGAGCAGACTTTGTTAAACGATCAACAATGGCCCAAATATAATCATTTTTACTTGGTGTAGCCGATAATCCAGATATAAAATCTATAGTTACTCGCTCCCATTTCCATTGAGGAATAGAGATAGATTGGAGCAATCCAGAAGGTACTTGATGCTCAGCTTTTACTTGTTGACATGTTAAGCACTTTGCCGTAAATTCTAAGATTGCTCTTTTCATTCCTGGCCACCAGTATCGAGTCTTCTTGATACATCTTATTACTTCATGGGTGCATAGTCAATGGACTATAATGGGCCTCTGTTAATATCTCTTTCTTCAGGTTGTCATTGTCAAGAATATACACTTTACGTCTGTAATATAGACAACCATTAGGCCTGATCTCATAATCTTGCACTTCTCTTGCTTCAACTTGTCTTCTCTTTTCAAGACATTCTTCGTCTGAAGTCTGTAAATCTTTGATTCGATCCAATAAAGTTGGCTTTAATCGAAATTTTGCTGTTAAAGAACCATCTTATCCCACCGATAATTGTGCATTCATCATGCACAGAGCAGAAAATGTCTTTCGACTAAGAGCATCTGCGACTACATTAGCCTTTTCTGGGTGGTAATCGATAACCATATCATAATCCTTTAAAAATTCAACACATCTTCGTTTTCACATATTCAACTCCTTTTGCATCATCAGGTACTTTAAACCCTTATGATCTGTGTAAATGTGACATTTCTCACCATACAGATAATGTCGCTAGATTTTCAAAGAAAAAATCATAGCTGCCATTTCCAAATCATGCGTTGGATAGTTCTTTTCATGAGTTTTGAGCTGCCTTGATGCATAGGCTACTACACGACCTTCTTGCATTAGCACGCAACCCAATCCACAATGAGATGCATCACTGTACAGAGTATATTCTTTTCCTGGTTCTGGTTGGATTAAAACTGGTGCTTCTGTCAGAACCTTCTTTAATCTTTCAAAACTTTCATGGCATTCTCTGTCTATACAAATGGATACCCTTTCGTAGCAGCTGGGTAAGAGGCATAGCAATGATAGAAAAATTCTGCACAAAGCGCCTGTAATATCCAGCTAATCCCAAGAAACTCCGAAATTCAGAGACATTTTTCGGCGCCTCCAATTCAAGTGGGATCAACTCTTATTCCTTCCGATGACACTACATGTCCAAGAAAAGTTACTTTTGACAACCAGAACTCGCATTTGGAAAACTTAGCATAAAGTTGCTTATCTCTTAAGGTTTGCGGTACCACTCGAAGATGATAATCATGCTCAACTTGTCTTCGAGTATACCAAGATATCATCTATGAAAACCACGACAAATTGATCCAGATAGGGTTAGAATACCCTATTCATCAGAACCATGAATGTTGCAGGGGCATTTGTAAGACCAAACATCATTACCAGAAACTTGTAATTCTATAACGAGTTCTGAATGATGTCTTTGGTACATCTTCTTCTTTAACTTTAAGCTGGTAATATCCAGATCGAAGATCTATCTTATAAAACTATTGAAATCTAGCTCGTACTCATAGACAATACGAGTATCTTGTTTAAGATCCAGGAACCGTTGCAGCATTTCTCTTTTAAACTGTTCCACAATATACTTAGCCTCGAATACCTCCTGGAAAAATGTCCAATTTACTTCAGCAGCAGGTACTAACACCATGACATTAAACTACCAAATACGAGCATGTCCTCTCAATAAGGAAATAGCTCCTTCCAACCTTTCTGCGTTGGTGCACCTAAGCCCTTCCATAAAAATCTTAACATCATTCAACCACAGATCGGCATCTATCGGCCCACATTCTCCGTGAAATTCTGGGGCTGCAACCTTTTTAAGTTCCTTAGCTGTTGATGCCTTATCTGGCACAGGTGCCGGAGCCTGTACTGGTGCTGGGGGCTGAAGTCTGTTTACCATAACTTCAAGAGCTAGCACTAATGCCCCATATTCTTGTGTCAGAGCTCTTTATTGCACCGGTGGGTCAGCTGGGGTAGGAGCGGTAGGTGGAGTCTGCGGTACATTATTACTTCCACTATGCACCTCCTCATGTTCCCCGCGATCCACCGCTTGTCGTGACTCAGCAGTATTCGACATTACTCAATACTGCAATAACCTATTCATACATATATACGAGGAGCAAAAATCAAGTTATACAGATAGTACATCAGTAATATGACATCCTAGGGCATGTACTTAAAAACAAATCACATTTAACTCGGTTTAGCCTCTAGAATCGGCTAAACCTGTAGCTCTAATACCAATAAAAATGTAACACCCTTAACGTATACTCGTAAATTAAATATACATTAAAGATGTTACAATGTTGCTTATAGAAAACTTGATTTCAACTTGATTTTTTTAAAAAACTTGCCTTGTAGTTTCATCATTTCTCGGTTTTCATTTAAAATCTATGCCAGACTGCAGTAGCTAGTTTTGACCCTGAATTGTTTTAGAAAATTTGTACACATGTTTTTGAAATAAAAAAATTAATCAGGGTGAAAACCAGATATGCTACCTAGACCTTTTTCTTAATTTAAAAATTTCTACACGATCAGGGTTTAACGATACCTAATCGTATTCAAACTTTTTACCTATTTGTATCAAACCATTTTATCAAATCCATACATCCATAATATACATAAATACGTAATATACTTAGGTTTACAAACCCATTTACTCCTTTAATATACATACCAACATATACTTTATCAATTTGTACATGCCACTAGATATCAACTACTTAAAAGATGTACATACCGTGGTCACTTAAATAACTTGATCTTCCAAAATGACAGCTCCTCCTTACGTCTATCTTGGAGAACCTACGTGTGAAGCAACACCACAGCTAAGTACTAAATTAGCGAGACATTCAAAACAGTTTAGGAAAAACATAAAGTAATGAAATTCAGTATGTCATGTATAGAGTGCATATTCGTTTCCCATATCTAGAAATCATGTCACCATGTCAACTTTCCATGTATCATTACTGTCATGCGAAACTTCATTATCATGTATAACATGAATCATCTCTATTATGTAATATCTTAAACATGGACATGCTTTCATCGTGTAATCATAAACACATCATGTACTCTTTCACAATCATGCTTTCAATATGCAATCATTTGCATAACATGTATCATTTCTATCATATGTAACATGTATCATACACATATCCATGATCTTTCATGTAATCATCTTGTTTTTATTATTCTCGTGTTTGGCTAGAGGCCCATGGAAACCCCGTTAGTGCCAATTGCACTATGGGCTTGGATCCCCAGGGTGTATCTTGTTTCATTTTAATCTTGTTGTCGTCCATATTCCTTGTATAGACATACATTGCCATTATGCGTAATAAAATTCTTACCTCGTATTTACTGAAACTTGCATTTACTGAAATATGCAACAAGTCAAATTTATATAGTAATGCAATATCATTTTTCAATTTCGGGTTGAGTTATCACAAGTCTTCCATTTTTCATCATAATGCAAACATAATAAAATGCACTCACCTGTTTATGCCAGATAACCTCACTAAGCTTAATCGATAATCTTTTCATTCTTTTTGTTACTCGGGTCTTCCTTAATCTCCTTTTAAGCCAAATAAACTTTACTTGAAACTAGTCTTGATTTTCTTCAAAATTGGCTTGAAAGTTGAAAAATTTTCTTTCCTCTTCTTTCTTCTAACTTTCGAACAGCAAGCTGATGGTAAAGATGATTTTTTTATCATCTTTTAGTATATTTAATCCATGTGTCTAATTAAATGAATTTTTAATTCATTTAAATAGTGAAATTACCATCTTGCCTTTTTATTATAATGGCTAGGATTTAATATCATCAAAATCAATGGCCAAGATCGAATCCATGTGTTTTTCATCTTTCAAATTTTCCCTCAAAGTTTCAAAATATTTCAAAAATGCCATCCATGGCAAATGTTCAATTTGCCCTCCAACTAGACTTTATTTACAACAAGTCTTGAAAATTGTCATTCCATCACCATCTAACTAAATATAGTTAGAATCCATCTAAATGTAATAAAATACTCATAAAATAATACTTTATGATTTTTCCATAATTTCTTGGAACTGTCTTTAAAATTTCACTTCGATCCGATATACCGATAATTATCAAGAAATTTTACCGGATGCCTTTCCTCTTAGAAATCTTATCTCCACAATCCATCTCGAACATTATTAACTTAAAATAAATTCTTTTTATCAATCAAAATATTAAATATGAGACCTTCCCATATGGTCACCCATCCTTGTACTACTTTGGTTTGAGCACGCTTAACAATTTTCATTCGATCCAAAAATGCTAATAATACAAGCCTCGTACGAAAAATTCGAGTAACACAAAAATGCCACTATTGGGGTAAACTACTTATTTACGGGGTTAACTTACCTAAATTTTGGAAATTACACATTGGTCTCTAAACTTTCCCAACTTCACACTTTTACCCCCTAAACTTTCAAAAATTTCAATTTGGTCACTAGTCCAAAAATTGGGATATTACAACGGTGTTGTTTAGACACAACACAAAAGGTACGATAATGAGGAGCAAAGGGCATCCTCGAGTACGTACTCACCATCAAACACTACAGTGTTGCAAACACTACGGTGTCGTTATGATGACTCGTATACCATAGGTTCACATGAAATTGTACTTTGGGCTATAATTCATGAAATGCTTTTATGCACGTGGATAGGCAAGTAAGTCTATCGTATTTTCTACTGATAAAGTAAGAACGATATTATGGCTTTGGATATATATATACATTCAATTATGATTTATATTGATGCTTTGAACATGGAATGTTGATTATAATGTTGATTTTGCCCAAGTACTATTGTGAAGTCATTGGTATAGTTGGATATCCATAGAGTCATAGCAGCTACGTCATAGCACTACGGTGCGAGATAGACTCTTCGGGGTCGAGATAGACTCTACGAAGTCGGTTCAAACACTACGGTGTTACATAGCACCAAATGTGCGAGTATGAGGAGCAAAGGGCGTCCTCAAGTACGTACTCATCATTAGACGCTACGGCGCGTAGACACTACGGTGTTAGTTATGACGACTCGTGTACCAAAGTATCACATTATATTGTACTTCGGGCTATAATACACGAAATACATTTATGCAGACAGTTAAGTTAAAAAGCTTAACGTATATTTGATTAGTAAAATAAAGGTATGATGATATGATATAAACTGCAATTGGGACTCGCTTGCCATTTTGCAGGAACTGTATTGCACTGTTACATGACAGAGGAATGACTTTGATAAGTCAGTTTTATACGATTCTATATTTTTATATAATATACACAGTAATTTGTTTATTTATGTTATTTCTATACATTGAAATGCTTTACTTTAAATTATAGTTGCCTCACTAAGTGAATACTTAGCGTGTGTTGTTTCATACGTAGGTTATTGGAAACTTACTATAAGAGGAGTCAATCATGTTAATCAAGCTGCAATCTGCCAAACATCAATAAGACATTCTAATTTATGATATTCTCTAGTGGGCATGTATTAATTTATTCATTAGTTGTTTTAAGGGTAAAATTTTATTTATCGTTTATAGCGTAACGATTTTAAATTCAAGAAAGGGCTTAGGTAGTGTACCTAGTTTTCACCTTGAGTTTTATACTTATTTTAATAGCTGACTAACATGTTTTATAAACCAATTCAGGGAAAAAACTAGCAATCTGCAAATAGGCTATGAATACCTCTAAAGTCGAGAAAGGGTTATTTTATCAACTAGTTTTATATCAGATATTATCGAAAAAAAATTTACAAGCCTATAATTTTGTTAAATAATATTATGACATCCTCAATGTGTATTCGTACTACGAGTATACGTTAAAAATATTACATATAATTAATTTTAATATAATTTAATTAATTATTAAATTTAAATACAAATATAAATGTGTGATAATAAAAAGAAAAAGAAAAATATTAGTTTACAAATGTCACAATGTAAATATGTGAGGGAGAATTAAAATAGAAAATGTTAAATTTAGGTTATTTGGAGATTTTTGATAATTGTTAAAGGTAAAATGATCTTTATAACTCTTATGTCAAAACCCCTAATTTTAAAAATAGAGGTTTCACCCCAATCCGCTATTCACCAAACATCCAAATGAGCGAATTTAACATGTCAAACCTCTAATACTAGCTCAAACCTCTAATTCTGGCTCAAACATCTATTTACCAAGCATGGCTATAATAAAATAGAGATTTCACCCCAATCCGATATTCACCAAACATCTAAATTAGCGAATTTGACCTGTCAAACCTCTATTTACCAAACATGGCTATAATAAAAAATAAGCATATTTGAGCAAGCATATTTGGCCGATTGATCAAGCTACTCATCTTTGTTCCCTCATATTCCCTTAGGTCATAAATTCTAGACCCACTAGGAGCACCCATTCCTTCCCCTCTCTAGGTAGGATTAAGATTAGAATTAGGATTTATAAAAAAAAGCATATGGTAAGGGAGTTTATTAGAAATTTAAGGGTGCGAAATTATAAAATTTTAAGGCGCCTGAACTTAAATTATCTATAAAAAATATAAAAAATTTCATAAACTATATGAAAATTTAAAACTTTTAGATAGTGCGACTGCCCGCTCCAACACTCCTCGGTTACAAAGGAATTCAACAGGAGTTGTCTAATGCCCTCCAATAGACTCATAAATCACAACTAAAAATAAGCCAATAATATGCTTCTAGGATATTCTGCTAGACTTCCAATCAATAAATCTTAGAATAACTAGCAACATATTTGGATATTTAAACCCAAATAAACCAGAAAATACAATACAAGTTTCACATAAGTTTCCTTGCTTTGTCTCAGTAGAAACAAGTTTTAGTTGATAAAAGTTAACATTTCATACTTCAAGCCATAAGTAATATTTATTGACAATAGGTATAGACAATCATGATTTAGACGTAAAAAAAAGACAAAAAAGAGACATATTTTAAAGTATTTTGGGAATAATGAAAACACAAATGATATTTTGATTTTTGGGAACGTTGGGACATATTTTGAGATTTATACTAAATTTTACACTGTAGAGTAAAATCGTCACCTGCAGATGGCGACTTGGAGAAAAACGTCATATTTACAGGTAACGACTTCACTCTGATTTTATCTTTAATCAATAAAAAAATATTAAACTATTACAAGTCAAAAGAAAGTCACCACCTACAGATAGCGTCTTCCCTTAAGCCACCATTTGCAGGTGACGATTTCACCCTGCACTGTAAAATTTATAGTAGATTTTATAATATCTTCAAAAATATTCTATTTTCTCAAATATTTAATTCATTTAGATTATTTGCCCAAATTTCGTTGGGAAAACGTATCGGATAAAAATAAAAGAAATTTATGTAGAAAAAAATAGAAATTCATTTACAATGACGTGGCACAATACTATTCGTCCATTTCTAAACTCACTTAAGCATGCAGTCACATAATCAGCAGTCATCACCACCTATATTTTTCTTTTATTTTCTGATACAAAATATAATAACACTAGAAAAAGAAGGAAGCTTGAACTTGACCTCTCTTTTGTGAAACACTCAAAATCCCAGAGATGGATCTTTGAAAGATTTCCTTTTGATCTCCTTTTTCTCTGTAAAAGTCAATTGGGTCTCCTTTTACCTATTTAATTTGGATTGGGTTTTAGCAAAGGAGGGGCAATGTCAACCCCAGCAAGGAAGAGGTTGATGAGAGACTTCAAGAGACTACAGCAGGATCCACCTGCTGGTATTAGTGGGGCTCCTCAGGATAATAATATCATGTCTTGGAACGCTGTCATTTTTGGGTACTTCTCCATTTTCTCTTTTATTTGCTTTGCTTTCCGTTTTAGATTTCCTTTTTCTTTTCTGACTTTCTTGGGGTTTTTTGTTCGCAGGCCTGATGATACTCCTTGGGATGGAGGTAGAATTTTGTTCTTTCCCCCCTCCTGTTGTTCAATTTTGTGAATTGATGTTATTTGTTATGCTGATGATGTTTTCTTATGGTATTTTGTTGGCGTTGTCAAATTTGAGCTGTTAATTTTGTTAGCTTTAATGGGTTTTAGGTGAAAATGAATAAAATTGTTTCATTTCCTGTTTATGTCCGTACTGATATCTTGCTTGAATCAAGTTGTATTGATACATCATTCAAATACTCATGATTGAGGTTGAAGTCTTGCGGTATCTGCTCTATTGTCGATTTACCATTTGAGGTTTATGACTCTAGAGTTTATCTTTTGTGTGTGTTTTCTGTTGATGTTCATAATGATTAATGTCAATGGATCATTGGTTTTGGCCATAATAAGAATCACAGAATTTTACTTCTTTTTGCCGCTATCTGCAGTTTAATATTTGTGTTTGAACTGTTTAGCCACTGTAAAGAATTAGCAAGTCATGTTCAATGCCTTTCCTGTTGTTCGAAACGTTACACAAAATTATCGCTACAATGTATGGAATTGCTACTAAAATCTTTGGAATATAGAACTTAGTGTTTGGTTAACAAGTTTTTAAGATATAATCAAAATTGAATTTATGGTATTTAGATATTTCATGTTTCCTTTGACTAAACAAAAGACATATTTGCATTTGAGTTTTTCATGAGCTTTGATGGAATTGAATATAAAATGAGAATTTAGTTAATAAATAAATATTGTAATTTATAAGTGTGTTATCACGTCTTAGGTTTCTGGTTTTATAATAGTCTGTTATCCTACCAACCGAAATTATCTTTTAGTTATCTTTCTTTTACTATGATAAATTTGAATTTGTATAACTTGTGGAACACAACAATTTTCTTGAAATTTCTCAGGTACGTTCAAGCTGACTTTGCAGTTTATAGAGGATTATCCAAATAAACCTCCAACTGTCCGGTTCGTCTCGCGAATGTTTCACCCGAACAGTATGTACTTGATGTTTTATATTGGTTTTATTTGTGATCTTATATGCAAATTGTTTCTGTTTTTAACCCTCTAATGGTTGGTCATCATTTGATCAGTCTATGCAGATGGAAGTATTTGTCTCGATATTTTACAAAATCAATGGAGTCCTATATATGATGTTGCTGCTATACTCACCTCTATCCAGGTGCAGCATTCTATGCTTTTTACTTTTATTTTAATAAATTTTATTTTCTTTCCAAAGAAATCTTATTGCTCATCAATGGCTTCCCCTAACTTTGTCCAATTTCAAACTTTAGACGAGTTTATATATCCGTACTTTATTACTCATGTCTTTCACAAGAGTATGTGTTCCCCTCTATGCATCAGTTTCCTGCAACGTAATAGGAAAATTCTCATTGATGCAATAACCATACCTTTCATTGACATATCCCTCCCATCCGATAAAGCTTAATAGGAAATTTTCTGCTTATTAACATTGATGTTTTATGCATAAGTCATTAGGCTATTGTCGTGTGTCTGTGACTGTGTTCGTTGTCTATGTTTCAACCTGAACGTAAATATGTAGTGTAGGTCATTTTATTTTGTCATTGTTTCCTTAAACTAAGGTTCAAGATTGTTTTATCTGGTAGTGTTCTCTGATCAAGTATGTTACTTCGATCTGGGGTTGAGCCTTGAGAGGTGAATATGTGTTAGCATAGGCCTGCTTAAATTTTTAAGTTTTCTTTTTTCATATATTTGAAGACCTATGTCCAAATGTGTGTTGGATACAGGCACTTTTGAAAAAAGATGAAGAGTTTGGGACTATGTATAATGGTATTTCTTGTTAATTATCATTACACAGTTTGATTAACTCGGTTTGCTTTGCTCTAAAGTCTCGAGGAAAAATAAATCCGAGCTTTTTAATTAAAGCAGAATAAACATGCAAATGATGTTTTGCTTTTGCCAGTCTCTACTTTGTGATCCAAACCCGAACTCGCCGGCAAACTCAGAAGCAGCTCGAATGTTTAGTGAGAATAAGCGGGAATACAACCGAAAAGTGCGTGAAATAGTGGAGCAGAGCTGGACTGCTGACTGAATTGCAGTATTAGCAATGGTAACCTGCCGTCTTTCTCTGAAGACCCTAAACTGATGGCGGTGGCGGTGGTGCTGCCAACGCTGGTGACGGCGAACTTGAAGACCCTTCTTCCTCCAACCTTTTTATTATGCATTTGTTGGGTGATGATTTTCTTTGAAATGACTCTATTTCTGCCTCTAAAACTGCATTTACTGGTTTCTTGAGTTCTAATATTATTCTTTCTTCTAAAACTGGAAGTATTTGTTTCCTTTTTTATACTATTGATATTTGTTTAATTTGATCATCGTCTCGTTTAGTTATGAAGAAATTTAAAGTATATTTAAGAAAAATTTAAAGTTATATATTATTGAAAAAATTAACTTTGCGAGATCCACTAATTGGTCTAGGGGCTAAGGATGTTCATGATATCAGTAGGGGATGGTTCTAAAGTTTGTATGGATTCGGCCATGGTTGACCAAAGAAATAGATTAAAATGAAAACAAAGTCGAATCATATTTAGATAATTAATGGTTCATAAGTTTAAAAATCGTGGTTACTTAAATTGAGTCATTTTTTTATTTCATATATTATAGAAATAAGTATTTATATTTTAGAACCAACAAGTGTCCCAGTGGAAAAACGAATGACGTTTATCTTAGTAAACTTTATATTTTAGAACCCAACATATGTATGAACAGATACTATCTTGTAATCATCTTTAGACTATTCAAAAAAATACTTAAATTTTAAGTAGTGAACATAATTTAAAATTACTATATAGAATTATTAATTATTTTTATTTACTTGAAAAATTAACTATTTTAGAATTATTTATGAAAAAAGACTTTAAACCTTATCAAATAATGCCAAAAAAATATATATACGCAAAGTCATTTTGTCAAAATCAATTCAAAATTTACATATATCCAAAACCTATATCCAAAACCTGAGCAAAATGTTAATTTATCGATCGAAATTATTTAAAATTTACATATAGCAATTTGACTTTTTTTTTCTTAGAGGTAAAATCATAAATACAGTTTTTTAATATGTTGGTGTAAATAAATAATAGTATATGTTAAGTTTTTTTAGCCATTTGATAACACGCACCGTGTACAGATGATGTTTGAATAGAATAACCTATATATAACATGTCATCCTTTATTATTGAAGTCACTCTACAGGTTCAAAAAGTATAAATACAATTATAAATATAATAATTTCTTCATATTTTCCCTTATATTTATATGTAGATTATTCAGAAAAAACTTTGATGGTTAGGATCGTAGGGCTATTCAAAAGTATCCGATCTGATCGATCCATTTCGATTATCTGTTGATATGATCTAAAAATTTGAATATCCGATCTGATTTTTATTTTTGGATGGGATATTCGATCCGATTTTTAATTTTTCAGATCGAATACGGATCGCAATATTTTAAGTTTCGGATTATCCCGAAAATCCAAAAATTCAAATTTTCATGAATATTAAATTTGTTTTTTTAACAATTTGATGCTTGTTATATCTAAAAATTAAAAAAATCAAAATTTTCATAGATGCGAATCTTGTTATATTTAGCAATTTGTTGTTTGTTATATTCAAAATTCTGAAATTTTCATAAATACGATCTTCAATTTCGAAAAAGTAATTAAATCAAAATATATTTTCAGATAATCGGATATCTGAATATCCAATCCGATTATCTGATATCCTAATATCCAGATATCTGATTTTTTTCCGGTCGAATACAGATCACTATATCGTCGATCCAAAAAATCAGATATCCAAAAAAATCGGATCGAATCGGATCCGATATCCGACAATGAACACCCCTAGTTAGGGGATTAGTTTATGATTTAAAGGTTAAGAATTTAAGTTTTAGAGTTTAGAATTTAAAGATAGTGTTTAGAATTTAGGGTATATGGTATAAAATTTAGGGTTTAGTTTTCAGGGCTTAGTGTTAGGGATTTAGAATTTTGATTTTATAGTGTAAATATGCAATTTTGTGTAAAATAAATTTTATACCGTCTGTATATAAAAAATTATCCTTTATATATATTGCATTAATAATATATAATTCTATGTATTATAAGAATGAATTTATACAGTATTAGTGCAACAAATTTTTACCTAATAAATAATGGATATACTAATTATAATTAAAATCAAATTTATAGGCTTGAAAATTAAAAATAAATCTAAACTTGAATACATTCATAGATCAAAAATATATAAAATAATTTTTTATAATAAATCTCGGACCTGCAACCTTCAAATTAACATGACATTTGACTTCCTCATTTTAGTTTGATTTCAAAGGGGTTACTCACAGAAATCACCGGCTTTTTAGTGTTTCTTTTATGTCTTCACATTAAAAAATATATATTTAGAGTTTAAATTTTATGTTTAGGGTTAGAGTTTAGGTTCAGGGTTTAAAAAATTGGAGTAGAGTGTAATTTTTAGGATTTATAATTTAAAATTTTAAAGTTAAAGCCTAAAGTTTAATTTTTTTAGTGTTAGAACATGAAAAAGGATACAAAAAAAATATTTTTATTCGCTTTTCATTAGAGAAAAATATTATATGATTCCTGCTCACTACGTTATCTATGGTCCGTCCACTAAAAATCAGCCACATAATTTCTTCTTTTTTGTCATTTTTTTTAAAAAAAAGATGAATCTTCACTTTTTATGCTATGTAAATAGGGAGTGAGTGGTTATATAAAAGTTGATTATGAATGGATGAGTGACATGAAAAAAGATAATTAGTTGGCTGATTTCTAGTGGATGAGAGCCATAGATGACATGATGAGCCAGATCCATAAAATACTTTCTCATTAGATTTATTGTTTATTTTTCTAAAACATAAAAAATAACCGATAATTAAAAATACTCCATATTTTTATTTCTCGTATTAATTGGATGCTAAAACTTTTATGATTTATTTTTTTAAGTTACAAGTAAAAACAAAAATCACGGACAAAAATCCTCTGCTTCTATGCCTCGACACTAAAAAAATAAGTTCTAAGCTCTAACCCTAAGTCTTAAACCTTAAATCCTAAAAAATATACGCTACCCTAAATTCCATAAACTCTAATATTAAACCCTAACCTTAAATATAAACCCTAAGCTCTAAACCTAATTTTTTAGTGTGAGGCATAAATAGGAGCATAAAAAAGGAACATGGGATTTCTATTCAAAAATCACATTTATAAGTAATATCATTTAAATAAGGCTAAACTACAAAATAAGTGTTCAAATTATGTCTTTTTTTGCAAGAGGTGCCTAAAGTAATTTTTAGCTGAAATATGTGCTTAAATTTTTACTTTTGGCTGAAATAGGTGCCTAAAATTTCATTTTTGACTTGTTTAAGCACTTACTTTGGCACATATTTCAACCAAAAATAAAAATTTAAGCACATATTTTCGCAAAAAATACTTTAAGCACCTATTTCAGCTAAAAAATACTTTAAGCATCTATTGCAAAAAAATGACAGTTTAAGCACTTATTTTATAATTAAGTCTTTAAATAACTACAATTAAAATTAATAGTTACAAAATACATTTCTACTAATAATTATGCATCTGAAACTAGATCAAAATAACTTTATCCATGGGCAAAAAAAATCTAAATGTTCAAGACGCTAAAACCTTAAACTAGTTTTCTCTCTAAAATAATTTTTTAATATTCCTCAAAAGCGACGTCTTAGAAGACAACTTGACGTCATTTTTTACTTATTTTCTTTCAATTTAGATCTTAATAAATATAATTTTTATTTTAATTTTATTTTTCGCATATATTTAAACGTATTTTATTTTTATTTGTACACGTCTTTTTTTGCATGACTTTTGTCTATTGTGATGATAGCTTAACATTCTCTTTTGTACTCACGACGCATCCCAGATCAAAGAAAATCGATAATCTCTTATGTTTAGATCTCCTTTTATAATAATTTCTCAATGCATTTAGAATCATTCACAAAGTAATTTATAAGATTGATTTACTCAATCTCTACTCTTACATTAATATAGGATCTAATTTGAATAGAGACATGAAGATTATTGATGTTGCTGGGGTTTTTCTATGAAAAATGAAAAATATATTGAAGAGAGTGTTTTTGGTTTAGTTTCTTCGCATCCGTTCAATTTCTATGCTAGGAATGTGTTATTTTTGTTTGTACTTTGTATTATTTTTTTAATGAAAATCTAACTTCTAATTTTGTAAAAGAAAACTAATACATTTGCCTTTGTCGACAAATATACACTAAGAAGACCTTTGCCTTTGTCAACAAATGTACTCTAAGGGAGACATTTTGTAAAAAAAACAAATATTTACAAGGAAGTAGTTTCAATGAGCTGAGGACCCAAGTACTCAATTCTATCCATCTCTGAATTCTCTGGCACTTCAATTTCTTCCAACCATCTCAAATGATCACTCTCACTCTCTTCTTCGTCCACTCCACTACTTTCTCCATCTGCACAATCCAATCAATCAAAGTTAATCCTGACTCTTCATTTCTACAAAGTAATTGCATTCTACATCTATGGTTTTGAAGTATGACCCTCTAAATATAACCGAGACTCACTTTTTGAGTGAGTCCGAGTAACATAACATACAATACTTTTCTTCAATGTATGAGAGTCTATATTGGACATAGAGAAGGTGATATCAAAAGCTTTCACTTACATGAGAGTGGCAAATCTTTGTAATATGAGCAATCGCGATCATCTTCTTTAGAGTAAGGAGGGCCGAGAACATCAAGCACCGCACATGGTGTTATGGCTCTGAATTCATGGATATTGCCTCCTGTTGTAGGATACAACACAGACGTCTCGCATGGCGCTGTCAGCACACCATCAGCTTTCAACCTTGCCAATCTCACTGAAACCAACAATGAAAAGAACACGATATGAATACAGGAACGGAGGACTGCCACATGTCCGAGTTCCCGGAAGAAAAGATGGATTCTTACGCTGGGAACTATGTGGCATTGCCGTAGGGTGTTGAGAATTGGGATGATCAACCCAATCATAGGATTTTACATGCATTCTTCCCACTAAAAGCTTGCTGAAAACAGTCATCCCTGGATGATTATGGAGAGGGATGACAGCATTTGCTGGAAGAAAGAAAATGCAAATCTGCACCAGTAACAAATCGAAATTATTATAGATCAAAAAAAGGAAAAAATATCTTTAAACCAAATATGTAAGTTCAACAGACATTTGATTTGTTATGACTTCACTTTTTCTTAAAGTATGAAGTCATATACACATATCTGTATGCGACGCCATATAGGTATAGAATGCAGTTATCGAACTACAAATATTTTCAAGACGGATGCAAAATCAGTGTAATAAAGTGTTGGTCAGAAGCCAAAAGGTAAAGCAAATCCATGGCAATGGTTTTCAGACAGAATAAGGCATCATGAAATGAATAAAATGAGACGGAATACGAACCGAGAATTCATCACATTGGTATATGGTTGTATATGCGACTCTTGGAGTTCCTTTTACCGCACTCTCAGATTTGAAGAACTGCATATTTTTGCTAAGCCCCACATGTTTTGGCCTCATCTTATCTACAAAACCAAGCAAACTTCATTTTTAGATATTTATATATATATAGTTTTACTGCTACAAATTGATGGTAATGCATGATTTAACCAATTACTTAGAGAATCGAAATCTTGTGGTCCAATGTATACATACATAATATATGGAACATAGTTTTTGATGAAGTAACGAGGTACATCACACTGTCGTGTGGGATACTGAATAGGGACAAAAACATGTGAATTAAAGCAGATTAAAAGTTATTAACTAAAAAGTTAAACACCAGTTTTTGTAGAATACTGTTTAGTTTTGAATGATTGACAGTAGCTAAGCATATATAGACCATCTGCAATTAAGATATAGTACATGATATATACATAAATGATCAAATTCATGCACCAAAAATTACATGCATCTATGAATATCCTAGGAAAACCGATCGGGTGCAACTGACAAAGCATTGAATCTATCCATTAAATTGCAGTTTCTTTGATTTGGTTAAGTGTTTCATGGTGAAAAAAACAGTACTTTTCCACCACGAATGAAGCCAAATCTAGGGTTTTTCTTTTAAACAAAGAATCAAGCAGAAAGAAGTGATGAATTCAGACAATAAACATACCAAGAATGCTGCATAGCTTGTTTACATCGGAATCAGGAGGAACAGTTCCAGGGCCCTTAAACACTTCCCTACATGAATCAAACAGCTTTCGCAGTACTTTGGGATCTTTTGTTTTCTTGTATGATCTGTAGTTCCTTTTGATTGGTTTCTTAACGTATCTCACCTTGTTGTTTGCATGGTTCATCTTGATAATATCCTTTCTTTGATCCACCAATCCACCGGCATTCACCATCATATTAGAAGTTGATACAAAACTATCAAGATCACCCAGAATTTCAAAATTCAAGAAAATGATCAAAGAAATTGAAAACAGTCCAAACCCAAACAAGAAGAGAATGTGAAGTCTTTTGATGGAAGATTGTGGAAATGGGTTCGTTTGAATCAAGAAGATAAGCCTTGATATTGGAAAAAGAAAAACAGCGTGGGAGAAGGTGGAAGAGTGTAGTGAGAGGAGGTGGTATATAAGATAGCAAAACCAGGGGCCATGAACAACTAGAAAAAAGAAAAGCATAGAAAACAATGGATAACAAGTGGGAAAATATAAAGAAAAAGGCTGTTTGGTAGAGTATGAGATATTTTTTGGGGTGAACGGCAAAAGCCTACTTCCCGCCCCAAGATTGAGGCTGAGAGTTGAATACTGCCTGTAAACCGACCCCTAGTTTTTTTTTTCCTTTTCATTCCTAACATTTTATTATTTCTCGAGTTGAGTTGAATTTTTATTAACATTATCATTTGTTTTTGTGAAATGAGAAAATCTCTATTTAAATTTTAGGGTTAAGTTTATGAAAAAATTTAGGGTTAAGTTATTCCACTGGATCAGTAAGAATCCAAATAATATTTAATAATTCAAGCCGCCTAGGTGTTTTTTAAGATGTTTTAATCCTTTTTAGTTTAAGAGGCGGATGGAATCGGCCTTTAGTCAAGTAAATGTCATATTTTATAGTAGTAATTTTGTCGTACTCTTTTTTTTATTAGTTTTTATTTTGTATATTGGAGTTTTTGTGTGATTTAGTTTAGTAAGTCTTCTAATTTTTTTAACGAAAATGATGGATATTTTTTATTCTTATGATACATTTTTTACTCTTATAACATATATTTTTTTATTTTTTCATTGAAGATGGTGTTGTCTCTCTAATTGTCAGTTTTTTATTATCATGTCGATTTATCTTTGGTTTACACTACCAGACTGGTTTTTTTGTATAGATAGGTGCTTTTAGTCACCAAATATAATTTGTGGTTAAATTGTGATAAAGTCAATTTTATCAACATATTATCATTGTTATATGCATTTTTATGTTAGTGTTGATGGTGTTTATCCTTCACTGGCGACATTGATGTTTGTTTATCTTTTTTTTTTGAATTGTTTGGTTAGGTTTTAACAATTTTCTTGTATGGTCCTATTTGTATGCTTCAGTGGCTAGTTTGTGTACTTTAATGGTTTTAAGGGATTAGTTAATGTGACTAATTTATTCTAATTCTGTAGACTCTTAAATAATTTTATTGTATTTTCTCTTTATTCAATAAAATTAGTGGTTATTATTTGTTAAAAAATATTTAATAATTTAAATTTATTTATTTAGATTTAAGTGTGATGATATTTTTATTTTAAAAGAATAATAAAGTTGAAATGTGATCTAACTCACAAACATGTATAAACTTATGGAAATTTTTTTTGATACACATGTCATGTAAATTGAAGTTTACACGTGTCTAGTTTTAGGGGTTAAGGTTTTAATTTAGGGTTTAAAGTTTAGGGGTTTAAGTTGTAGGGTTTAGAATTTAAGGTTGGTGTTTAAAATTTAGGGTACAGAGTTTAAAGTTTAATTTTGTAAGGTTAGGATTAGAAATTTAAGATTTAAGTTTTATAATGTAAATATACAAGCTTATGTTTACATAATATGTGTATAAAAAATTTACCCTAAATTTACTATATCTTTTTAACATCTTATATATTTCTTTTACTATTTATATCTAAAGATTATAATTGTTTTTTTAATAATATTGTCTATCTTCAAGATACTTATGTATTGATTGAAATCGTTCTATTTTTATTTTAAGGAACTTTTTACATTAATTACATTACTTTGTATTAGATTTGGAAAACAACTTATTAGTTATAATAATTTTTTAATATAAAACCTGAACAAAGAATAAGATAATTTACAAGTGTTGGACGCATTGGTAAAATATATTGTACTCTTAAATAGAGAAAACGAGTTCAATCATTAAAGATAATATTGTTGGAAGAAATAGTCTCGTACTCGAAACATAAATCGTAAGACAAACATCTATATTAAAAAAATGAAGATAATCTTAGACGCCGGAATGAAGGCCGAAGCACCTACATGCTCCCCCCTTCGCCGTGCTTCCCTTGTCCCATGCCAAACGCCTCGTATACATAAATTAAATACTCCATATGAAACACATTGGATTCGAACCGACTCATGAAGAAGAAACCAAGTAAGTTGTGTACAGCTTATAAATGATTTGATGCCTAAATTAATGATTACAAGGTCTGGAAGGCTAATCACCCACAAAATATCATCACTCGTAAATATAGGTATCCAAGGGTCTTTTCCTTCTTCAGATACATCAGTCCGTAATATTTGTTTGAATAATTATTTTAATTTATATTTTAATTAAAATATTTTAATTTTTAATATTTTAATTTCGAGTAAATTAACTCTTATTTAAATGACAATTATTAATTAACTAACGGTCAATACAAAAAACTAACGTTATAAATCTACATGGTCTAAAATTATAACCTTACATATGTCATGTCAATCATTTTTAAACATATTTATTTTAATTATTTATATTATCATCCAATGAGCTCATCGGATAGTAGAATATGAATAAACTAAAACAATAATCATCTCGTCCGATGGTAGAATATGAACAAACCATAATTATTCGGAACGTGGTTCCTACCAGACGGCGAATCGGGAATGTCGTCCCAAATTGTAGAACAAAATGCGTGAGGGACGCGACTTAGAAACGGAGTATCGATCAACACTGAGCTTCCCCTGCCCATTTAGCAAGCATTTCGTTTGAAACAAATCAGATCTGATCGGGAATTTCGAATCAAATTTTATGAAGAACAATAAATCGAAGATAAACAAATTGAACCTTCGCGACAAAGGACACACTTATAAACAAACTGCCAGAGTGAGTTCTAGCCGTAGCTGTAGACCATGAAGAGAGTTGGCTTCAGGAACGGACTTAGGAGGTATTCGGGATAGTCGCACCCTCTAAAAATTTTAAGTTTCTCAATATTTTATGTATTTCTTTTATATTTTTTATTAATTTAATTCCGCACTCCTAAACTCTTGTAAATTTATACTTTTTATATATTTAATATAGTTTCATGATAATTTATACCTCTTACATGAAATCTTAGGTCTGTCCCTAGTTGGCTTGTTGTCCCAGAAATGGAGGGTAGTTTTGTGGTCTACATCAACCGCGGTCGGAGAGAGATCGCATGAAAGAAAATAGTGAGATAAGATTGAATCCATAATTTTGATTATTTATTGTTTAAAAGTGAGGATGTGAAGAACAAGGTGACGGAGAAGGAAGAGAGTTGTTGAGAGAGAGAAATAGATGAGCTGCCATACTTTTTTGGATTTCATTAGTGGAAATTATTTTTGTTTTTGTGAATTTGAATTTCAGATTTATTGTATAAAAATAATTATGGTATAAAGCATGTATATTATTTTAACATACAATTTTAAAATTATGTGTATGCATCATACGTTAGAAATAGTATAGTCATAACGAATATAAATCATTTTTTTTATAAATCATACTCCGTCTGCACTACGAAGATTGTTTTTTATTGACTTTTTTGGGTCAAACTTTTTAACTTTGACTCGTGATTATTTAACATTTATTATTGATAAAAATATGAAAAAATATATTTTAAAAACTTATAATCAAGTAGATTTTAAATATATATTTTATAAAATTTAATTATTTAAAATATTTAATATAATTATAGTCAAAGTTTAAAAATCTTGACGTTCAAAAAGTCAATAGATGACAATATTTGTGGGACAGAGGGAGTATAACATAGATTAATTGTATAAAAAATAATTATTTTAACATACAATGTTAATATTATGTGTATGCTATTCAGATTTATTTTCTTTCGCAATTAAAAGTGATTAAACATTTAAGTATGCTTGATCTTACATATTTCTTTATTAAACCAATCAAATTAAATTTCAACAAAAAATTATTTTTGAAATGAAGTGTTTTGAGTGCTATGCAAATGTGCAAGCGAACATCGCAAGTAATAAGTGATAAGTATAGAGTATCGTCTCCACATTGACTGATTTGAAGGACTTGGACTCTTAACTCCTTGCACTGAAATAAGAGAATAGTTGTGATGATAGACAGTGATAGAAAAATAAAACAAATAACTAAAGATTGTAAAAGAAATAAAGTAATCAATGAGAGAATTAGTTGGATTATCAGGATTGAGAGTATGCCGGATGAATTGCTTTGGCAAGTTGAATGCCGGAGGCAAGTGAAAATGCTGAGGCAAGTAGATTGTCGTCGCATGTAATTGCCCAAGCAAGTAGTTTGCTGGAAGTAGGACTCTCCATGACTAGTGAAATGCAATTGCAAGTGGTTGAGTCGGAGTAGGACTCTTCTTGGCAAGTGGTTGCCCTGGCAAATTAATTGTTGCGGCAAGTATGATGTCGTGGCAAGCCAATTGTGTCTCCAATGTTTGACAGAGTGTTCTTCACTACCTTCACGTTATCTCTAACTTGAAGGGCTGGCACTTGCGCAAATCTTGGTGATACGTCTGTCACACGTTACTTTACTAAGAATGAACACTGTTTTTCCTTGAACTCTTGTTAGCCGCTTGAAATTCTCTCTGTCGCCAAGCTCCTTCACTTTGTCACCTTCTGAAAACTTGGTTCAAGAGGGAATTGATTTCCTTCAGCTCTCGCAATGTTAGGAAACCTAGACTCAATTCAGTCCGTCGATCTTTATCCACTCTCGTAATGTTTGGAAACTGACTCGGTTGAGGAACCTCCAATGGCTGTCACTTCATTAGAGTGATTCTTTTCCATGAATCACCATTGATATCGCTCTCCCTTGTGTTGTCACCAATTTAAGGATTTGAGTTTCAACAAATGAATTTCACTCAAGTGTTTATCTCTAAACTACTCAATTTGCAAGAATAGGAATTGAATCAACATAATGCATTTAACCTTAAACCAAAATCAAATCATCCATACAAAATCCTCTCAAAACCTAATAACCCAAACCATCTAATTTAGTTCATGGTCGGGTGAAAAGAAAATACAAAGAAATATTTCCCCAACATGAAGGGTGATGTGCGATTACAACAATGAAGGAAGAGAGAAGATGAACTCCTCAATCCGATCACTCCTCCCAAAATCAACATTTCCCTTTCGATCTCTATCACGAACCGATCCTCCCAATTTCCTCTCCATTTTCTCATGTGTTTAGATCCTTTAAATAGGCGTGGATGAGAGTTTGTTGAGTAGGAATTTGGTGGAGATAGGGCTTCCATTTTGAATTTCAAATGTGGGAGATAATGTAGCTGATAATTAAATAAAAATAGGGATTTATTCTTTACATTTGAATTTGGATTGGGCGGTTGGAAATCCCAACCGCTTTGATCCCTTCAACGCCATGGCAGACTTCGGCAATTGGTTCGAAAATTCATCTTGCATATAAACGAGCAAAAGAGCAGCATTCTTTCTACAAAAAGTAATAAAATGCATGGACAAGCACATTGAAATAGGAAACTACGAACTTATTCATGAATGACTACAAATGTAACTAAATGAGCTTAAGTGTAACAACAATGTGAGTAAAAAGGGTAGGAAAATTAGTACTTTTACGCACTCACCTGCCAAGGCATTTACCAAACACAAACAAGTTTCATACCTGACTTCAATCCTCAGAATCAGGGCAACTAGCATTAATTACCTTTGTGACTTTAGGCAAAATATAGAAATATTACTCAAAATTCAGTATGATGCAAGTGAAGTGTGTGCGTAGTCATGTACAAGTTAATCACAAGAGTTCCAAGCAAAACCTTAGTTTTATTAACTTACCGAGGCAATCGATCTAACTAGAGCCAATTTCGGGCACCTCTAGCATTTTTTCTTTTTTGTGAGTGTGTACTAGAGCTGGATAGGCACCTCTAGTATTTTAAAATCCCTAAGACTAGAGCCAGTTTCAGGTACCTCTAGCACAGGTTCATTCGTCGTTTTTCATTTTTTTGGCTAGAGCCAGTTGGGCACCTCTAGCATTGTTCTAATATTTCTTGCCTAAGGTTCACTAGGTTCTCCTATATTAACAAGTCATAACAGTGTTTATTAAAGCTGCATCATAACGAAATCCTAAGCAACTTTCCATGCTAAGCCTAGAGTCAAAAGTTCTCTTAACCTAATGCCGTGGCAAATAAATCGTCATCAAATATCACATCAGGTTATTAACAAGTTCAGTCAAGCAAACTATCATGACAAGTGACACTAACTAAAAATAAATGAATGCAAATACAACTAAACATGAAACAACCAAGACAATCCCCCCCAAACTCGAGGAAAGCATTGTCCTCAATGCATGAAAACGAAAACAACAAAAATGAGAATGCAAATGCTAGTCAGAGTGGTCATCACCTCGAGCTCGTGGTTTCTTGGTGGCCATGTGCTTAACACGCTTTCCGATGTGTACTGGTTGCTGTCTTGCTGGTCGTGTAGGGGTTGAAGCTTCAGTCTCCTCTACCTCTTACTTTGGCTCACCCATCGTGTCGGCTTCCTTAAGTGGTGAAGGTTTACGTTTCGTTGGTTTCTATGGTAGCTCATCCAATTTTGGGGACATCAACAGTGTGGAAGTGGTGTCTTTAGAATCTGCAGGATCAACAAATAGTTTAGTTCGCATAGATTCAGCCACTGATTTCTTACCTTTATCCTTGGCCTCAGTTGCCGTGGCAGTTTCCTTCTCGGTTGGGCCAGACTTGCCAGCCTCACTTGCCATGGCAAGTAACTCTTTAGGGAACACGAGGAATGGTACTTGGCAATCAGGGTATTTCTCTAAGACGATTTGTGCTAGTGCAACATCCTGATCTTTGATATACCACAAGAGCTTCATCTCTCGCTCCTCTATGTGCTTTAACTTCTCCAACAAAGGGCGTACTAGATTGACCACCCATTTTGAACTTTCCAAGGTAAACTCTTTTAGTGCAGTGTCTTTTGTCACGGCATGTGCACTTGCCGGGGCAACTGGGACAGTTGGTTTTAGTCGTGGCAAATCTTCTTGCATTACTCGCATATAGTGCGCATTTTTCCACCCACTCTACTTTTGCATTCTTTCATCGGTTGGCTCAATTGGTGCCTTTTCTTTCTCACACAAAATAGATATTAAATTGGGAAAATATAAGGCTTTTACGCCCTTTTTACTGCATACATAAATTTCATTCACAATTATTTACCCAATATTTATAACACGCTTGTAAAGAATAGAGTGCAACAATAGCAATCGAGACAACGAAACAGTGGTGTTGTGTGTGGTAGGAATTAAACGAGTCTTAATAAAATTATTCCACAACTTAGCTTTAGGTTTTAGCATAATGCGGTTTACTATTCCCTTAAGTTCTCCCTTGTTCCATTTCATTCCTTTTAAGGTAAGATCTTTCAAAACTTTATCAATCTTCTTGCGAGCCACATTCTCCACGAACTTTACATGTACATCTTCTTTGAAAAACAAACTATAATAGGCGTTGATGGTAGTAGCGTCGAGAAGAATGGCCCTGCCACGTACAAATACAACTGGGTTATCTGGACTAGAAACATGAGAGTAAAATTCTCTTACCCAGAGACATCTACTCCGGCTGGTTGTTCACAGAATATTGGCCATTTATGACTCTCGATCGTGGCATATATGGTCTCCTCAAGATCAAAACTCGGGTGTGGCATGTAATAGGCAAAGCCTTGCTCATCCTAAACTCGTCTTGTTGCAAATTTCTTTTTAATAGCTTCTGCACGGCCGCCGTGGTAAACTTATGGCATGATGGTTGTGGTGTGCATGAGGGACAAATTTCATCTATGGTTTTGAGGTTTGTAGACATTATTTCGATGAAGAAAGAAAGAAAAACTCAAAATTTAAAAAATGGAGAAAAGAAAGTGGGAAGAAGATAAAGTGAATGTGAGAGAGTAAATGAATGAGAGAGATGGAAGGTTGGTGTTATAATGGTAAAGTAAATGATGAGTGATGGAAAGGTGAAAGTTTGAATGATGTCTCACTAATGAGTGAAAAAGCATACAATGATGGAAACGGGAATAGTGGTGCGGCTAGGGTAGAAAAATAAATGAAATATTTCTAGGGTTTGAACAAAATTAGGTATTTAAACCTAGAATACCCTACCGGCCCTTTGATCTCTCTTAAAAAATTCCCAACACTTCTTCAATCTTCTCCAATTTAAACTCTTGACCTAAAAAAGAAAAAAAGACAAAGATTAAAATAAAATAAAATAAAAATAAAAATAAAAGAATGGATAAATAAAAAGAGAAAAGATTCAAATATAAAATTAAAAATAGGTAAAATAAATAATACAATTTGAAATTCAAAAACAATAAACAACCTAACTAACCGAAATTAACAAATTAAAAATTTAAAACCAAAAAGTCTAACTAACCGAAAATTTAAATTACCAAAACAAATAAGAAAAATCCCAAAAATCCAAAATAACAAGTCCAAAAATAACTAAAAAATAAAATGAAAATTCCTTAGCAAGAGCATTTTCATGCATCTCCTAAGGAGATTATGATCTTGTCTCTCTCAACATGCCTTCCAACATATTAATCTTTGCCCATTGACCTTGAACTCATATCCATTCTTGATCGATCGAATCACAACGAAAACATGAGAGTAGGGTTTAACCAACTCGAATGTTCCAGTCCATCGTGATTTAAGTTTACCTGGAAAAAGTTTAAGGCGTGAATTATGAAGAAGCACCATTTGCCCTGGCAAGAATTGCCATGGCAAAATCTTTCTGTCATGCCAATGTTTTATTTTCTCCTTGTACAACTTGGCATTTTCATACGCCGATGCGCGAAACTCTTCAATCTCATTCAGGTTGTAATATCCCAAATTTTTGGCTAGTGACCAAAATGTAAAATTTGAAAGTTTTAGGGTTAAAGTATAAACTTTGGAAAAGTTTAGGGACTAAAGTGTAAATTTCTCTAATAAGTAATTTTATTCAGTATAAGAGTGAATCGGATCGAAATAAGCACCTTGATATAGGTTTTAAGAATTAAGATGCAATAAAAGGTACCGAATTTGGATTGAATAAAATTGTTAAGCTTGCTCAGATCAGTGAAATATTAGGATGGGTGACCTCCAGGAAGGTCCCATAAAAGTGTTTTTGATTGATATTTTGGACTCAATAAGAGTAGAGAATATTCGTATGGATTATCGATAAAGGAATTCTAAGAGAAATTTTATTCTATGAAGATTTTCGATAAGTATCGGGAAAATAGAATGAGTTAAGAAAATTCAGTCTAAGATCTTAGGAAAGGAAAATTTTATGAGATGATATTGTGGATTTCCCGAATACGGAAATATAGAATTATTGGAATAAATCCGACAGCTCGATAAAGCTAAAATCACAGTAGAAGTTTTTATGAATATTGGGAAATCGGATTGAACTGAAATTTCAGAGGCTGATCCAAAAGCCTTGGAAAAGCCAAAAAATACTATTTTATGAATATTTTATTACAGTTGGTTGGATTCCAACTAGACTTAGTTGAATTTTTACAAGAATGGCAAACTAGTAAATAAAAACTAGTTGGAGGGCAAATTGGTCATTTGGCCTCAATGGCAATTTTGAAATATTTAAAAAGTTATAAGGGCAATTTTGGAAAGAGAAAATGGAAGATTAAATCTTGGCCCTTGATTGATTATAAAATCAATCTCAACCATTGAATAAAAAGGGTAAAATTGTAATTTCATTATTAAATGAATTTAATATTCATTTAATAGTTGTATGTGTAAAATAATGGTGAAAAGATGAATTCATCTTTTTCGGCCAAAAACATGAGAGCTAGGGAAAGAAAGAGAAAATTTTTCCAAGCTCAATTCAAGCTCCAAAACTCAATTTTCAGGTAATCTCTTCAACTGCAAAGTTGTTCTACTCTTCAAGCTCTATCTTTTGACATCAATAATTCATGGAATTCATGCTTGATTGATGAGAATTTACAAGTAAAAGAAATTAGGGTTTATGGATCAATTGGGGCTTTTGAGATTTTATGATTCCATGATTGAATTCAAGTTGAAATCAGGTTAGTATGATGTTAAAATCATGATATTGAGTTGGGATTTAAGTTCCACATGTTTTGATTTTTATGAAGATGATTAGGGTTTATGGATTCAAGTTTAATTTAGGGTTTGTAATGTTGAATTAATGATCTAGTAAGCTTGAATTGTTATTTGGAAGCAAAACCCTAAGTTAAAGGTATAAGGACCATTTGGCATGTTTAAAGTTAGAGGACCAAATCTGATTTTTATGATTCTGGTGCGTATTTATGTTATTAATGATGTTAGAGACATGAAATTGACGTTAGAATGTTAAATTGATGTTGAATCGAATTAGTGACCATTTTGACAAATTGTCAAAGTTAAGTGGCCAAATCGAAAATGAAGTTTTCTATGGGGGATAAATCTGATTTTTTGTTGTAATGATGGAGTTAAGGTAGTAATGTTGAATTGAGGACTAATTTGCAAAGTTAAGAAGCTTGAATCCTTATATTTGCATTTTAGTGACTATTTTGTCAAAGAATAAAAAACAAGGGAGAATTATTTTGAATAATTATTTGGTGAAGAAGGTGATGAGTTGGTGGTTTAAAGCAAGCAATTGGACTAAATTGAAAAGTAGAGAAGTAAGGAGAAGTTAGTATAAAAATTTGAAGTTTATTTATGGAAGCTTTGTAGAAAGCTGGATTATGGCAGTAAGTTTGAAAATTCACCATAAATTCTACAAAAATGGCTAGATGGTGAATTTTATACCGATGTAAAGATTTGTTCATCTAGTTTTGTTTCCAACAAACGAAAACTGATTTCGAGTTCCGAGTCAAAAGATATGAATTTTTAAGTGATAAAAGGTCAGAAAACAGAGCACTAGTCTGTTTTGAATTCTAGCTCTGTAATTGACTTTGAAAATTTGCCATAAATCATACAAGTTGAATTCGGACTATTAATTTATATGGGTGAAAAGCTTATTGAATATATTTTCTTTTAGAACAGAGTCGAATTCCAAGTTGTAAATTATTTTATAAAAATATTTCTTTGAAGGTAGTGCAATCTGCCAGAAAATGAGAATTGATATATTTTGTATCTAAGGTTAATTATAGTAAGCTTGAAAGTGGTTAATGGAAGTTCAAATTGGTCACTAAGGACCATAATGAGTTTTCGAACAATTCAAGGAAGGAAGGAAATTTTGGAAATTCTGTATATTCGAATGATTAGATTTGATAGCATGTTTGAGAAATTGTTAGATTTGAATCTACAATTTGTTGTTTACATTCATGTGATTAATGAAGTTTGATCTAAATAAAAAGAGGATTCAATATACTATGAAAGAAAGGATCGAATAGAGCTTAGTGACACATGCTAATAAATGGCTCAGGTGAGTGCATTTATATGTTTTGAAATGTATTTTAGTAGACTTTTAAGAATTTTATTTACTTGATTTTATTGAAATGATAACATAGTTTTTGTATAAGTTATATGATGTTTTACAAGCAAAGGAAAAAAGTTAGTATATGATAGAGTAGGAAATGCCCTATTATGTTCTATTATGGCAAGTTATTATTGAATAATGGTGATATATGAATCATTTAAAAAATGATAATTTACAAGTTATTGATATGGATTTATTGCCCAAGTTTATGATAGAGAGTTACAGTATAGTGGCATGCCATTAGAGGTCTAGCAGTATGGGACTGCGTGTAGCTACACACCGATCTTTGGATCTATATGTTTACTGGCACTTTATGTGTCTATATGTTTTCGGCACTTTATGTGTCTACAAGTTATTGTCACTTTGGTGACTAGTACTCAAGGAGTACCGACCTTGCATACTTAAGTTTCTCTCTATACATAAAATTATATTATAGAGAGTTACAGTATAGTGTCATGCCATTAGAGGTCTAGTAGTTTGGGATTGCGTGTAGCTACGCACCGGTCTTCAAATCTATATGTTTACCGACACTTATGTGTCTATATGATGCCGACACTCATGTGCTATATGATATCGACACTTATGTGTCTATATAATGCCGACACTTATGTGTCTATATGTTACCGACACTTTATGTGTCTATATGTTTATCGTCACTTCGGTGACTAGTACTCTGGGAGTACCGATCTCGCATACTTAAGTTTCTCTCTATATAAAATTCTTGGGCTAAAGGTATAAAGAATTGGTATAAGTAATCTTAATATGATTCAAAAGGGAAACAAGAGATTTTTTTGAGAATATTGATTGACTTACCATGCCTAACATATGTATATGAGATGTTGATTTTTACAGGTTACATGACAAAGGAATTTTTTTGATATATGTTAGTACATGTGAGGTAACGTATGTTATTAGGCATGAAAATGGTAAGATAGTTAAACTTAAAAGTTTAACATTAATGGTAAGTAGTGATATGATGTTAAATGAATAGAACAAGCACATTCATTAGCTTGTAACATGATATATATGTTCATGCATTGAGGTATAAATGACATATTATGATAAATGAACAAACAAGAAAATATTATGGTATTAGCATATAGTAATTTATCACTAATGCAACATAAAAGTTAATGCATTGGCATATATCATGCTATATAAATGTAGCCATAAAGTTTAATAAGTTTAAATTATTATTAATTTTGTTTATTGCCTCACTAAGTGAAAACTTAGCGTGTGTTTGATTCACACATAGGTTAAGATGGAGTACTTGAAGAGGAGTTGAGCATATTGATCAAGCTTCAATATGGAAAACATCAATAAGATATTCTAGCTTATGATAATATCTAGTGGGCATGTAATTATTTATCCGCTGGTAGTATATGATGCATTAAATTAAATTAAACAATAGATAATTGAACAGTTTTAATGATGAATCATATATGGATAAAGCAAGATAATGTATTAGTAATATGAAAGAATAAACTAAAGTAGAAAGGAAGCTTACTTTGTTAATATGAATAATCGGTAAGCTTAAAAAGGTAGTAATTCGTATTTAATCAGTTTAAATTTTTATTTATCGGTAAATACATAAGGATTTTAAAATCAAGAAAGGGCCTAGGCCGTGAACCTATTTTTCACCCCGAGTTGCATTATCGTTTTAATAACTGACTAATATGTTTTATAAACTAATTCAGGGTCGAAATTAGCCAACTACACACAAGTTATGATTTCAAGAAAATCGAGAAATGGGTTGGATTAAGAAAGACATGATTTCTATGTATATAAAAAAATTATTATAAGTCAGGATTTTTTAAATGACTCCGTAACATCTTTAATGTATATTCAGTCTACGAGTATACGTTAAGGGTGTTACATTTAATGGTATCAGAGTAAAGGTTTAGCCAGTTCTGGATGCTAAACCAAGATTGATATGAATTTTTCAGTAAGTACATGCCCCTAGGATATCATATTACTAATGTGCTGATTGTATGACTTGATGCTCCTCCTCATTAGTTAAGATGGAATGAGACTAGAATAAAGAAAGTAAAATGATAATGGATTTCGTCAATTGACGAATCTTGGAGGTCAAGAAATGAACCATAGCGGATATGATACAGTGAAATAAGCATGGAAGTTAGCTCATGCTAAGGATTGAAGTTATGATGAAAATAACTCAGTAGTATCTCATTATAAGATGTTTGTATTGTTAGTACATATAAGGGGAGAATTGGAAAGTTAAGTAGTGATACTACTGAGATGGTTAGAAAAGAAGCTAAGAAAGAATTGATATGTTAAGAGATTATATTTGAAGCTCTGGGGAGGAATCATAAGATTGAAAAAGTCACTTGGGAAATTGAAAGAAATTGAGGGAGCAATATTTGCAAATGTTTCAAACTGGTACGTGTTGAAAATTCGAGGACGAATTTTCTTAAAGGGGGGAAGAATTGTAATATCCCAAATTTTTGGCTAGTGACCAAATTGTAAATTTTGAAAGTTTTGGGGTTAAAGTATAAACTTTAGAAAAGTTTAGGGAATAAAGTGTAAATTTCCCCAATAAGTAATTTTATTCAGTATAAGAGTGAATCAGATCGAAATAAGTACCTTGATATCAGTTTTAAGAATTAAGATGCAGTAAAAGGTACCGAATTTGGATCGAATAAAATTGTTAAGCGTGCTCAGGCGAGGAAAATATTAGGATGGGTAACCTCCAGGAAGGTCCCATAAAACTGTTTCTGATCGACATTTTGGAATCAGTAAGAGTAGAGAATATTCGTATGGATTATCGATAAAGGAATTCCAAGAGAAATTTTATTCTATGAAGATTATCGATAAAGGAATTCCAAGAGAAATTTTATTCTATGAAGATTTTCGATAAAGGAATTCCAAGAGAAATTTTATTCTATGAAGATTTTCGAGAAAATAGAACGAGTTAAGAAAATTCAGCCTAAGATCTTAGGAAAGGAAAATTTTATGAGATGATATTTTGGATTTCCCGAATATGGAAATATAGAGTTATTGGAATAAATCTGACAGCTCAATAAAGGTAAAATCGCAGTAGAAATATTTTATGAATATCGGGAAATCGGATCAAACTGAAATTTCAGAGGCTGATCCAAAAGCTATGGAAAAGCCATAAAATACTATTTTATGAATATTTTATTACATTTGGTTGGATTCCAACTAGACTTAGTTGAATTTTTACAAGAATGGCAAAGTAGTAAATAAAAACTAGTTGAAGGGCAAATTGGTAATTTGGCCCCAATGGCAATTTTGAAATATTTAAAAAGTTATAAGGGCAATTTTGGAAAGAGGAAATGGAATATTAAATCGTGGCCCTTGATTAATGATAAAATCAATCTCAACCATTGGATAAAAAGGGTAAAATTGTAATTTCACTATTAAATGAATTTAATATTCATTTAATAGTTGTATGTGTAAAATAATGGTGAAAAGATGAACAAAATAGCAAAAAACATGAGAGCTAGGGAAAGAAAGAGAAAAATTTTCAAGCTCGATTCAAGCTCCGAAACTCGATTTTCAGGTAATCTCTTCAACTACAAAGTTGTTCTACTCTTCAAGCTCTATCTTTTGATATCAATAATTCATGAAATTCATGCTTGATTGATAAGATTTACATGAGAAAGAAATTAGGGTTTATGGATCAATTGGGGCTTTTGAGATTTTATGATTCCCTGATTGAATTCAAGTTGATATCAAGTTAGTATGATGTTAAAATCATGATATTGAGTTGGGATTTAAGTTCTACATGTTTTGATTTTTATGAAGATGATTAGGGTTTATGAATTCAAGTTTAATTTAGGGTTTGTAATGTTGAATTAATGATCTAGTAAGCTTGAATTGTTATTTGGAAGCAAAACCCTAAGTTAAAGGTATAGGGATCATTTTGGCAAGTTTAAAACTTAGAGGACCAAATCTGATTTTTATGATTCTAGTGTGTATTTATGTTATTAATAATGTTAGAGACATGAAATTGAAGTTATAATGTTAAATTGATGTTGAATCGAATTAGTGACCATTTTGACAAATTGTCAAAGTTAAGTGACCAAATCGAAAATGAAGTTTTCTATGGGGGCTAAATCTAATTTTTAGTTGTAATTATGGAGTTAGTAATGTTGAATTGAGGACTAATTTGCAAAGTTAAGAAGCTTGAATCTTTATCTTTGCATTTTAGTGACTATTTTGTCAAAGAATGAAAAACAAGGGAGAATTATTTTGAATAATTATTTGGTGAAGAAGGTGATGAGTTGGTGGTTTAAAGCAAGCAATTGGACTAAATTGAAAAGTAGAGAAGCAAGGAGAAGTTAGTGTAAAAATTTGAAGTTTATTTATGGAAGCTATGTAGAAAGCTGAATTATGGAAGTAAGTTTAAAAATTCACCATAAATTCTATAAAAATGGCTAGATGGTGAATTTTATACCAATGTAAAGATTTGTTCATTTAGTTTCATTTCCAACAAACGGAAACTGATTTCGAGTTCCGAGTTAAAAGATATGAATTTTTAAGTGACAAAAGGTCAGAAAACAGAGCACCAGTTTGTTTCGAATTCCAGCTCTGTAATTGACTTTGAAAATTCTCCCTAAATCGTACAAGTTGAATTCAGAATATTAATTTATATGGGTGAAAAGATTATTGAATCTATTTTCTTTCAGAACAAACGGAGTCAAATTCCGAGTTGTAAATTATTTTATAGAAATATTTCTTTGAAGGTAGTGCAATCTGCCAGAAAATGAGAATTGATATATTTTGTATCTAAGGTTAATTAGTAAGCTTGAAAGGGGTTAATGGAAGTTCAAATTGGTCACTAAGGACCATAATGAGTTTTCGAACAAGTCGAGGAAGAAAGGAAATTTTGGAAATTCTGTATATTCGAATGAATATATTTGTTAGCATGTTTGAGAAATTGTTAGATTTGAATCTACAATTTGTTGTTTACATTCATGTGATTAATGAAGTTTGATCCGAATCAAAAGAGGGTTCGAGGTACTATGAAAGAAATGATCGAATAGAGCTTAGTGAGGCAAGCTAATAAATGGCCCAGGTGAGTGCTTTTATATGTTTTGAAATGTATTTTAGTAGACTTTTAAGAATTTTATTTACTTGATTTCATTGAAATGATAACATGGTTTTTGTATAAGTTTATGATGTTTTACAAGCAAAGGAAAAGTGTTAGTATATGATAGAGTATGAACTGCCCTATTATGTTCTATTATGGCAAGTTATTATTGAATAATGGTGATATATGAATCATTTACAAAATGATAATTTACGAGTTATTGATATGGATTTATTGCCCAAGTTTATGATAGAGAGTTACAGTATAGTGGCATGCCATTAGAGATCTAGCAGTCTGGGACTGCGTGTAGCTACACACCGATCTTCGGATCTATATGTTTACTGGCACTTTATGTGTCTATATGTTTTCGACACTTTACGTGTCTACAAGTTATTGTCACTTCGGTGACTAGTACTCAAGGAGTACCGACCTTGCATACTTACTTTTCTCTCTATACATAAAATTATATTATCAGAGTTACAGTATAGTGACATGCCATTAGAGGTCTACCAGTCTGTGACTACGTGTAGCTACACACCGATCTTCGGATCTATATGTTTACCGACACTTATGTGTCTATATGATGACGACACTTATGTGTCTATATGATATCGACACTCATGTGTCTTTATGATGTCCACACTTATGTGTCTATATGATATCGACACTTATGTGTCTATATGATGCCGACACTTATGTGTCTATATGTTACCGGCAGTTTATGTGTCTATATGTTTATCGTCACTTCGGTGACTAGTACTCTGGGAGTACTGATCTCACATACTTAAGTTTATCTCTATATAAAATTCTTAGGCTAAAGGTATAAAGAATTGATATAAGTAATCTTAATATGATTCAAAAGGCAAACAAGAGATTTTTTGAGAATATTGAATTGATTTACCATGCCTAACATATGTATATAAGATGTTGATTTTTACAGGTTACATGACAAAGGAAAATTTTTGATATATGTTAGTACATGTGAGGTAACGTATGTTATTAGACATGAAAATGGTAAGTAAGTTAAACTTAAAAGTTTAACATTAATGGTAAGTAGTGATATGATGTTAAAGGAATAGAATAATCACATTCATTAGCTTGTAACATGATATATATGTTCATGCATTGAGGTATAAATGACATATTATGATAAATGAACAAACAAGAAAATATTATGATATTAGCATATAGTAAGTTATCACTAATGCAACATAAAAGTTAATGCATTGGCATATATCATGCTATATAAATGTAGCCATAAAGTTTAATAAGTTTAAATTATTATTAATTTTGTTTATTGTCTCACTAAGTGAAAACTTAGCGTGTGTTTGATTCACACATAGGTTAAGATGGAGTACTTGAAGAGGAGTTGAGCATAGTGATCAAGCTTCAATATGCAAAATATCAATAAGATATTCTAGCTTATGATAATCTCTAGTGGGCATGTAATTATTTATCCGCTGGTAGTATATGATGCATTAAGTTAAATTAAACGATAGATAATTAATCAGTTTTAATAATGAATCATATATGGATAGAGCAAGATAAGGTATTAGTTAATATGAAAGAATAAACTAAAGTAGAAAGGAAGTTGACTTTGTTAATATGAATAATCAGTAAGCTTAAAAAGGTAGTAAATCGTGTTTAATCAGTTTAAATTTTTATTTTTCGATAATCACATAAAGATTTTAAAATCAAGAAAGGGCCTAGGACGTGAACCTATTTTCACCCCGAATTGCATTATCGTTTTAATAACTGACTAATATGTTTTACAAACTAGTTCAGGGTTGAAATTAGCCAACTACACATATGTTATGGTTTCAAGAAAATCGAGAAAAGGGTTAGATTAATAAAGACAAGGTTTATATGTATAAAAAAATTATTATAAGTTAGGATTTTTAAACGACTCTGTAACATCTTTAATGTATACGAGTATATGTTAAGGGTGTTACACAGGTTTAACAAATGCCTTGGTCCGCCTTTCTCCCAACCCATATTCGTTGTTGACATAGCCCAATAAGCTTTATGCTCGATCTCTAAAGGAATGTGGCAAGTTTTTCCATAGACAAGTCTATATGGAGTCGTGCCTAAGGGTGTCTTATATGGGATTCAGTAAGCCCAAAGAGCATCATCTAACCTCTTAGACCAATCCTTGCGTGAAGGATTTACAACTTTCGCCAAAATAATCTTCAATTCCTGGTTAGAAATCTCAGCTTGCCTATTGTTTTGTGGGTGGTTTGTCGTGGCAATTTTATGGGTAACCCCAAAGAGTAGAAACACCTTGGCAATAAGTTTGTTATCAAAATATTTACCCCCATCACTGATAATTGCCTTCGGCACTCTAAACTGTGAGAATATTTTCTTTTGTAGAAATCTTTGAACAGTCTTTACATCATTTTTGGGGGTTGCAACTGCTTCAACCCACTTGGACACATAGTCCATAGCAAGTAGAATGTAAAGGTTGCCATATGATGATGGAAAGGGCCACGTAAAGTCAATGCCCCAAACGTCAAACAATTCTACCTCAAGGATGTTCTGCAATGGCATCTCATGCCATCTTGAAATATTCTTGGTTCTTTGACATCGACCACATTACTTGTAAAACTCATGAGCATCCTTGTAGAGAATAGGCCAATAAAAACCCGACTGTAAGACTTTTTCTTTTGTGCGAGTTCCTCCAAAATGACCTTCATAAGATGATGAGTGACATTGTTGGATTATATTTTTTTACTCATCCTCAAGAATGCATCTTCTTATAACCTGATCTGCACATTGTTTAAACAAAATAGGCTCGTCCCAACAATAATGCTTAGCATTATGTAGGAACCGCTTCTTTCCCTGATAAGAAAGATCGTGAGGTAAAATACCACTTATAAGAAAATTCACTATATCAGCATACCATGGAATTGCCTTGGCAACTAGCAGCTGCTCATCTAAGAACGTGTTATAGGTCTCCAAGTGGTCATCTGCATTATTGTTTCTTTCAGGTCTGCGTAAGCAGTCAGCAATCTGAGTTTCTGCATCGAAGTTGAAATTTTTCGTGGCTTTTATTGCTTGGCATTCTTCTGGATCATCAACATCCTTGAACGTTTTGAACACTCTAAGTGCGACTTGCTGCTCATCCACACTCATGGTGAGTTCTCCTCTTTCAACATTGATCAAAATCCTCCATGTTGCTAAGAATGGTCTCCCAAGAATGATGGGTGCAAACTAATCTGCTTCACAGTCCAAAACAATAAAATTAGCGGGAAAAATAAACTTATCAACTCTTACAAGAATATCTTTGATTTTTCCCTTGGGATGCACATATGATCTATCGGCAAGCTGCAATATGACTGTGGTGGGCCTCGCCTTGCCTATACCCAATCATTGAAACACAAATTATGGCATGAGATTTATGCTTGCTCTAAGGTCACATAGAGTTTTTTCGATATAATGCTCGCCAATGGAACATGGTATTGTGAAACTGCCTGGATCTTTAAGCTTAGATGGTAATTGGTTGTGTAACAGAGACATGCATCTTTCTGTCATGGCAACTATCTCAAACTCGCTCAATCTCTTACGCTTAAAGACTATTTCTTTAAGGAACTTGGCCTAATTCGGCATCTGCTCGATTTCCTCAACCACTGGTAAGTTGATGTGGACTTGTTTAAGTATGTGAATGAACTTCTTAAACTGGTACTCATTCTTCTGCTTCTTTAACCTCTGTGGAAATGGTGGTGGCAGTCTGTTCTCTTTGTCTTTACTCATCACGACTGGATTGGCTATAACAGATGGACTTGTTACAGCATATGGAATCACCGTGGCATTCGCTTTTGAAGAATCTTTTTTATCAGTCAACATATGCTCATCCTTCTCGGGTTGGATAAAATCTGTACCCACTTTTGCTTCGTTTCTAGTAGTGATTACTTTACACTGCTCATGGCCTGAACCTCGTGCAATCTCAGTATTGTTGGGCAAGGTTCCTTGTAGCCTCGTACTTAGGGCTTGGGCAAACTGTTCAACCTGAGTTTCTAAAGACTTAATTGCTGCTTCTTGACTATGCATTCAAATTTCTATCCTGTTCATAAAAGAGTCAGTCTTTTTTCATGAAATTGCTAGTTTCAGCAATATAAGATTCAACTTTAAGCATAAAAGCATTGAGAGTGATTTCTAAAGAACTAGTTTTTGATTGTTGTTGCAGTAATTGATTCTATTGCCATGACATGTTTTGTTGGAATCTTGATGCTTCAGTATTCTATCGAGATGTATTGTTATAGCCATTCTGCTTATTCTATGAGAAGTTTGGATACTGCTTCCATCCCGGATTATATGTGTTGGAATATGGATTGTTGTTTCTATTTTAGTTTCCAACGTAAAAACTTGTTTTTGGGGTTCTGTAGACACTCAGAAGAATCCTAGTTATCATTGCAAAAATCACAAGATGAATTTACTACCTTTACCTCATGTGCATTGCTGGGGAACTGTAGATTCTTCACCATATTGGTTAATGGTGGAAATTGTGCTGAGATGGCATCAGTTGAATCAAGCTTAATTGCTGTGGCATGTCGCCTTGCTTGTCCCCTCTTAGAGGTTGGAAATTGATAGTCATTGTTGGAAAGTCTATCAAGAATCTCAAACACTTCTTCTGGTGATTTATATAGGAGTGTTCCAGTTTTTGAGACATCTAGCATCATCCTAGTTTGTGCGTTTACTCTATTGTAGAACAATACTACTTGCGTCTATTCTCAGAATCCGTGCATGGGAAACTTGCGAAGAAGCTCTCTGTAACGATCCCAAGCCTCATACATAGATTTTTCATCTACTTAACAGAAAAAAGTGATATCATTGCGCAATTTATCTGTCATGCTAGTAGAATTATACATGACAAGGAAACTTCGGCATAGATCTGTCCAAGATTCTAGAGTGCCTGGTGACATGCTGTTGAACCATGTTCTTGCCTTATCCCTCAGTGAATAGGGAAAAAAATCTAAGTCTAAGGACATCCTCATGGACTTTATGTAATACCCCAAAATTTACAGTACTGTTTAAGGGTCATTCAGTGTTAAGATAATTGCTTAAAAGCTTACTTAGTGACTAAAATGACAAAAATGCAAAAGTTAGGATTTTCTCAATTATGGACTGTAGAAAATATATTTCTGAGGTCTTAAGGTTTCATGTGATAGAGAACGAGTAAAATAGGATACTCGCAAAAATTGGTTAAAATCCAAGGAAAATTGGAATGGGAATTCAAGGTTAAAGTTTAGTGACCAAATGATAAGTTTTCAAAACTTGTACGGTAAAAGTCGAAATATGAAAAGTTGAAGGACCAAAGTTGTAATTTTCAAAAATTTACGTGTTTTATTTCATAAATAGATAGAGCACCTATTGGTGTGGACCGAATGTGGAATTACTGGTTTGATCTGATATTTCGATTATTGGGAAATCATAGTCAAAGTTTAAGTGCAATTCGGATACCTGGATCGAACTGAAAAATTATGAAATTTTACCATATGATAGAGGAAGGTTATAAAATTAATTTCCAAGTGTTGAAAATATTTTAGTTCGAACCAGGATGAATCCTATGATTTATTTTGATTAAGGAATTTATTTAGTAACCGATAAAATTCTTGGCATTTATCGGTAAATCGGATCAAGATAAAATTTCAGAGATGATTCCATAGACTTTGTAAGAGTTATAACATATTATTTTATAGATATTTGGAGAGTTAAATTTTTGGATTAAATTTATTTGACTGAAATTGCCTAGAATGGTAATTTTGTAAAAAAAATTGATTGGTAAAGGGTATTTTGGTCTTTTCACCCAAAAGAGACATGAAAGGAATTTTGAGATTTATTTAATGGATGAATAGTGGTTGGTTGGAATCCAAATAAGTTTATTTAGAATTTTACAAAATGGTAAACTAGTAAATATGAATTCGGTTGGAGGACATTTTGGTAAATTGGAATAAAATGAACTAAAAATTCATTTTTATTTATACAAGTGGCATAAATATATGATATATGAAGATTTATCATCCAAAAATTCATTCCCAAACCGTGGAGAAAGAGGAGAAAGAAGAGGAAATCTTACAAGCTCGATTTAAGCCTCGAAACTCTGTTTTTAGGTAATCTTCCGAACTACAAAGTTTTTATTCTCTTCAATCTCTATCTATTGATGTAAATTATTCATGGATTTCATGCTTGATTGATGAGATTTGATATGAGAAAGAAATTAGGGTTTATGTTCAAATTTGGGGGTTTTATGATTTTATGAATCTATGTTCGATTTTATGTTAAAATCAAACAAGAATGATGTTGGATTCATGTTTTTGAATTAGGATTTAAAACCTAAACAATTTAGTAGCCTTGAAGAAGATTAGGGTTTAGGGATCCAACCTTGAAATAGGGCTTGTGATGATGAGTTAGTAATCTAGCAAGCTTGATTTGTTGTTTAAAATCAAAACCCTAAATTTAAACCCTAAAGGACTAATTTAGTAAAGTGTTAAAGTTAGAGGTTCAATTCTATTTTTTGGAGTTTGAAATTTATTTTTTTGTTAGTGATGTTTGAGGCATGAAAATGAAGTTAGAATACTAAACCGGTGATTATTCGAGCTAGTGACCATCTTGACAATTTGTCAAAAGTGGATAACCAATTCGGCAATGGTGTATAAGAAGAGGACAAATTATGATTTTTATGTTAAGTGATCATTATGATGTATAGTTGATGATTGGGGCCCTAATTGCAAAGTTTTAAAGCTAGAATCCTTGAATTGTAAATTGGTTACTATTTCGGCTAGAATTAAAAATATAGGGGAATTATTGTGAACTTTATTCTAGCATTAGAATTGAATTTGGGAAGTAAAGGATTGAAATGACAACAAAAGAAATGGTGAAGGACCATTTCGAAAATGGAAGTTGGTTGTAAAGGACCAATTCGGTCAGTACTTTAAATTAAAGTGAAAGTTGGTAGAATTTTAGAAATGTTGGATTGGTTGGTTAATGAATGAATTCAAGTATATTTGTGAAGTTAGTGACTAAAGTGACACTTTAGTAATGTTTGAAGATTGAGAGGATAAAATCAAAAGTGAACAAGTAGTAAAGGAATTGTTCTAATTTGAGCTTGAACAATTGTTTGATGTCCAAAATGATCACTAAGGACCTTAGAACCAAATCGGCAATAGCATGGAAGTTGGAAGAAAATTTCAGAAATATTTTATATTCGAATAATTATGTTTTGTAAATTAAGTTAGCAAAGTTAGACTTGAGTCTAACAAAAGAATAGTAATGCATGTATTCGATTGGTCTTCTACAGTTCCAAGGGAGTCTGAGGGAGACACAAGTATTAAAGGAAAAAAAGGTTACTGAATAAGCTTAGTGAGGTTACTTTTGCATTGCTACAGGTCAGTGCATTTTTACCTATTATATATATATATATGATATGAGGACGACTTGCGATAAGTCGACCTTAATATTAATGAAAATGTATGTTGATCAAAGTTATGCAAATGACATGAAATATTAAATGGCATATGTGATACATTGATATAGCATAAAAATTTATCTAAGATAAATTAGATTATAGATATTGGGAAAATGAACCGCCCAATATCGACTTATATGATCTATATTGATGCTCTGAACATGGAATATTGAAATGCCCAAGTAATATGATATGAGAGTGCATGGTATAGTTGGATATCCATAGAGTCCTTAACAGCTGCATCACACAAGATGATATGATTACATGTTTTGTGACTACTACGGTGTCACACCCACCTTGGAGACCCAAGCCCATAGTGCCAAGTGCACTAAAGAGGTGCTTTTATGAGGAGCAAAGAGCGTCCTCGAGTACGTAACATACACCTTAGGGACTCAAGCCCTTGGTGTGCACCTTGGGGATCCAAGCCCATAGTGCTAATGGCACTAACGAGGTGCTTTAATGAGGAGCAAAGAGCGTCCTCAAGCACGTACTCATTTACAAGTTCAAGTTAGACACACATGTGTCTTATATATGTGACTCAAATACCTTAATCTCATGTTATTTACTTTGGGCTACCTTTAAAAGAAGATTGTACTGTAAATGATTACATGATGATTCATAACATGAAATCTATACTTGTTTTATGATATGATAAAAACTGTTATTGGAATCGCTTGTCATATTCCAGGAATTGTTTTAAATGTTTGCCCTTGGTAGTATAATATTAAGTGTGACAATATTGTAGTATACCATAAGAGTCTAACAGTTATCTGGTACTTAATTGTGTCCACCGTTTGCACCTAAGGGAATTGGCTAGTACTTTGGGAGTACACGACTCGTTTACTCGTCTCTTGATATTTACCTTGGGCCATAAGATTTTACAGTACAGTTACATGACTTTGCAGTACATAAATATTACAGTACAAATTTCTTACATGATAATTCCTGCATTATAGACTATATGATTTTACAGAGTAATTTTGCTATATGATTTTACAGAGCAACCTTGCTATTTGATTTTTTAGTGAAGATTTATTACAGCACATATTTATTACAGTACAGGTTCATTACATGAGTATCATGCTTTACCAAATATCATGCCTAATACAGCTATTTCATACTACAAATAATTTTATATCGTATTTTACATGTTACATATTTCTATGTCTCACTGAGATATACTCATTGTGTATTTATGTTATACACGTATGTGATCGGGATTAGTAGATGACAACCTTTCCTTCATAATCATTCTGTATAAAAGATAATCGACAAGTATTTCGCTAATCATGACATCCGTCTTTTGTATGTTTAATAGTGGCATGGATTTAATAAATATGTCTATTTTGTTAAAGTAATTATTGGGGCCTATAATAGTGGCGTAAACTATTTTAAATTGATTATTATATCTACAGTTTGGTGTTAAATAGTTTGATTTGATATATTTTATATGAATTAGATATCAAATAATTTTATTAGAAACCCTTTTGTAAAATAAATTATTTTACTATTATCTGTATACTTTATGTAAAAAGTTTTATAACCGGAACTCGAATAAATATTTTATATCGGTATTAATTAAAGTTAAGTGTGCTTGGGTTATAGAAATTTTAAGATGGGTGACCACTGAGAAGTTTTTCCAAAAAAATTTAAATCACCTCAGATTTTGGTTAAAATATATGTTTTAAAAAGCTGTGACATTTCCGACTCGTGTCTGGTGTACAGTCACGGGAAGGGGGTGTTACACTCTATGCTATTTGAAAGAATCGCAAACCTCCAAGTAAGATCTTAGATGTTGCCTGGCATCTTCGTTTGCTGAGCTGCCAAATTGCACAATTGAGTTTAGCGTATTGAACATTACGGGCTTCAATTCAAAGTTTGCGGCTTGAATCTTAGGAGTAGCAATTTTTGGATTGAGATCACAAAGGTCTGGTAGTAAGCGATCTCGAATAGGTCTGTTTCGTACTCGAACTGGTTGATCTGCTACGGCTGCAGGCATTTTGTTTGCCATTGGCTACTAGATCTGCCATAACTGTGCGTAGTTCTCTTCTTCTCTTACAGAGTACACGTTCAATCTCAGGTTCAAGTGGATAGTCTTGTGCTGTTGGTCTTGCCCTGTTCATACGCAGATATAAAACCAAAGGGTGTTAGCCACTTGAATCAAATAACAAAATAAAAAGAAAAGAAAAAGAAATAATGCAAGAAATTAAAGGTAAAGTCACAATTGCCGGTCACCAGCAACAGAGCCAAAAACTTGTTGCGTGTTTTGAGTGCTACGCAAGTGTGCAAGCGAACACGTTACAAGTAATAAGTGATAAGTATAGAGTATCGTCTCCACAGGGAATGATCTGAAGGACTTGGACTCTTAACTCCTTGCACTGAAATAAGAGAATAGTTGTGATGATAGATAGTGATAGAAAAATAAAATAAAAAACTAAAGATTGTAAAGGAAATAAAGTAATCAATGAGAGAATTGGTTGGATTATTAGGATTGAGAGTATGCCGGATGAATTGCTCTGGAAAGTTAAATGCCGGAGGCAAGTGAAATACTGAGGCAAATAGATTGGCGTGGCAAATAATTGCCCAGTCAAATAGTTTGCTGGGAGTAGGACTCTCTGTGACCATTGAAATGCAATTGCAAGTGGTTGAGTCGGAGTAGGACTTTCTCGGCAAGTGGTTTCCCTAGCAAGTTAATTGCTACGGCAAGTATGATGTTGTGGAAAGCCAATTGTGTCTCCAATGTTCGGTAGAGTGTTCTTCACCACCTTCACGTTATCTCTAACTTGAAGGGCTGACGCTTGCACAAATCTTGGTGATACGTCTGTCACACGTTACTTTACCAAGAATGAACATTGTCTTTCCTTAAACTCTTGTTAGCCGCTTGAAATACTCCCCGTCGCCAAGCTCATTCACTTTATCACCTTCCGAAAATTTGGTTCAAGTCGGAATTGATTTCCTTCAACTCTCGCAATAGGAAACCTGGATTCAATTCAGTCCGTCGATCTCCATCAACTCTCGTAATGTTTGGAAATCGACTTGGTTGAGGAACCTCCAATGGCTGTCACTTCATTAGAGTGATTCCTTTCCACGAATCACCATTGATCTCACTCTCCCTTGTGTTGTCACCGATTTAGGGATTTGAGTTTCAACAAATGAATCTCACTCAAGTGTTTATCTCTAAACTACTCAATTTGCAAGAACAGGAATTGAATCTACATAGTGCATTTAAACTTAAACCAAAATCAAATCATTCATACAAAATCCTCTAAAAAACTAATGACCCAAACCATCTAATTTAGTTCATGGCCGGGTGAAAAGAAAATACAAAGAAATATTTCCCCAACATGAAGGGTGATGTGCGATTATAGCAATGAAGGAAAAGAGGAGATGAACTCCTCAATCCGACCACGCCTCCCACAATCAGCCTCTCCTTTTCGATCTCTCTCACGAACTGATCATCCCAATTTCTTCTCCCTTTTCTCATGTTTTTGGATCCTTTAAATAGGTGTGGATGAGAGTTTGTTGCGTGAGAATTTGGTGGAGATAGGGCTTCCATTTTGAATTTCAAATGTGGGATATAATGTAGCTGATAAATAAATAAAAATGGGGATTTATCCTTTGCATTTGAATTTGGATTGGGCGGTTGGAGATCCTAACCGCTTTGATCCCTTCAACGCCATGACAGACTTCAGCAATTGGTTCGACAATTCGTCCTACACACAAACGAGCAAAAGAGCATCATTATTTCTACAAAAAGTAATAAAATGTATGGCCAAGCACATTGAACTAGGAAACTACGAACTTATGCATGAATGGCTAAAAATACAACTAAAATGAGCTTAAGTGTAACAATAATGTGAGTAAAAAGGGTAGGAAAATCAGTACTTTTACACACTTATCATGAAGGTTTATATTATACCGAATGATTTTATGATATAATGAACTCAATTCAAATATAATTTAGTCTAATTTAGTATAATTACTTGCTATTTAACCCTTTCAAGTTTTATTTCATTCAATTTAATCCCCCAACATATTGTATATTTATTATTATAAAGCATCAGTATTATTTTATTATATTCATTAATATAATTATTTTCATTACCATATATATCATTTTTTATTATTACTAATATTTATTTATTGTTACATTATTATTATTATTATTTGATTTATTTATTTTTCAAAAATTAAGTTTAATTTTTTTTGCTCAATGACCTATTATTTTATTAAAATAAAATCATACAAGAGGATATTAGCATGTGCCTCATTAAAAACTGCCTAATCCTAAGTTAGGAAAAAAAGAGCACACGTAATGACATTACAACGGCTAAGAACATCAAACAAGAAGAGAAAACCACTGACCAAAATAAACATAACAATCAGGACGAACAAACATAACAAAGCGAAGGAAACATGTACCATCAATTTATATTTTTAATCAAACTTTAGTTATTTAAAATTTTTAAATAATTTTTGATGATTTTTTAACAAAGAGAATATAAACTTTAGTTAAAATAATTTTTGAGAAATTTTAAATAATTTTTGATGATTTTTTTAACAAACATAAACCACTGATCAATTTATATTTTTAACAAAGAGAATATAATTTTTGATGATTTTTTATGTATGAATATTGATTAGGCTCGTCCGCTGCAAGTTTATATTTTTAATCAAACTTTAGTTATTTAAAATTTTTGAACTATGAATAAACTTTATTCATTTATTACTCTTGACCTCTAATTCAACATATCATCAATATAACTCTAATTAAATATCATATAAAATTTATATTTTTATATCCTCAAAATAACTCTAATTGAATAAGTTTATAGTATGAAGCTATAGTTGAGCAATCAATGATACATATAATCATCTATGATGTTCAATGACGATGTACACAAACTAAACTATAAAAAAGTATAATGTGCTATATAAAACTACAACGAGTGATGAATGATATGTATAATCATCAATGGTGATCAATGATGATGTACATAAATTGAAGGCATAATGCTGAAAAAAATGCCCCTAACGTTTGACTGAATAGTCACTTTAGTCCTTATATTTTTTGAAGTAATTTAGCCCTCAATGATTCATTTTGGGTTAAAATGGCCCCTCTACGGATGAAAATTGTTAGTCAACTAATGATAAATGACAATGTGACAAACCTACATGGCAGTACACGCCGCGATAGTAGTGTCATATAGGCAAATATGATGACTTTACAGAATGACACATCAGTCAAAAAATAATTTTATAAAATTGTATAAAATATAAAATATTTTTCTTCTGATATGTCATTATGTCAAGTCATTTCAAGTTGTTTATCGTCAGTTGACTAACCGTTTTCGTTCACAGAGGGGCCATTTTGACCCTAAATGAAACGTTGAAGGCTAAATTGCTTAAAAAAGGAATAGGGTCAAAGTGACTATTCAGTCAAACGTTAGGCGTATTTTTTGACATTATGCCTAAATTGAACTATAGAAAAATATAATGTGCTATATAAAAATATGTAATTATGTATGGTAAGTTGGTGATCAATGATGTTCATAGACTCAATTATAAAAGTATATAGTTTTTATAATGCACTTAAACAAACTATGTTAAAAGAATAATTATTCAAGGGAAGAAAAAAAAAGAAGTCAAAAATGATAGTGGTACAACAAATTTGAGGGCATCTTTCTCAACAAATAATAATAAGTCATTACTTGATGAAGTAACAATCACAACATATGAGACAAGAAAAAATTTAGGAGGAATACAGAGGTAGATTTGTAAACATTGCAAAAAATCTTACAATAGCTCATATTTCAGAATCCATCAAAGTTTTTTGGTCATGGGATGGAAAAAATCAAAGATTCCTCAATGTCAAGTTCTATTAACCAACTGAATAAAACTTCAAAGAAAAAGGAAGAAGTTGAAGAAGTTGAGAAGGTTTGAATTTCATCATCCCTGTCTAAATCTACTTTCAACAACAGTCACAACAGACCAACAACTACTTGTCCCTGTAGGCGATCATGAGGGTTCTAAGGACGGTGGCTGGAGGCAGGCGTGTATGGACGCTATATGTATCTAATCTATCTGAGACCATTCATTGGAAAGGTGTGTGGCAAGTGTTTGACAGACATGGGAAGGTGATTGATGTATTTGTGCCACGAAAAATGAGTGAGGAGGGTTTAAGATTTGGTTTTGTGCGGATGGAATCGAAAAGCGATGCGATTCGTGTGCGTGACAGATTGAATGGTCTTCAGATTTATGGATCCCGAATTAGGATCTTGTGGGCAAAGCATGAATCTCGAGATCGATATTGGCGGCGCAAGAGACATCCGAGGGATGAGAATTCTGATAGTACGCGCATTAATGCCAATGGGAAAGGATCTCAGGAACAAACGGTGGAGTGTTAAGAGGCTGTGGCTGTAGTCGAGGAAGCAAATCTAGGGGTTCTGAGCCGTTGCGCAATTGCTGGCATCGAGATACGACAACTTTGGGTGAATTGGCAGAATGCTTGAAAAAAGAAGCAATCCACGGATTCTCAATGATGCGCATTGCAGGTAATAGAATTCTGCTGGTATTTACAGATTTAGACCTACGCCAAAAAATGTTAGATAGTGGTTTGCTAAGGTGTCAATCTGGTCCCCAGACAGTGATTTGAGATCGAGACGTACTTGGATATCGGTTTTTGGAGTGCCAGTTTGTAACACCCAAAAATTTCATTAAACGGTATTAAGGTAATTTGTTACTAAGTTAGTAGCTTAAAAGCTAACTTAGTGACCAAAATGACAAAAAATGCAAAAGTTAGGATTTCTTCGATTATGGGTTATGGAAAAGGAATTTCTGATATTTAAAAGCATCAGATGATAGAGGGCAAGCTAATTAGGGTACTTGCAAAGTTTTGTTGAAATCCGAGGAAAATTGGAATGGGAATTGAAGTTTAAAATTTAGTGACCAAAATAATAGCTTTTCAAAAGTTGGTGTCTAGAGTATAAAGATGGGAAAAGTATGAGCCCCTAATAAAGAATTTTACCATTAAGATTTTTTATTCCATGGATGGATAGACTGCGTATTTTGGCACTACCGAATTTCGGTACGAGAATTATGTAAAAAGTTATTCCATCAAGAATTTTACCATTAAGAATTTTTTTTCCATGGATGGATAGACCGGGTTAGACTGCGTATTTTGGCACTACCCGGATTCCGGTACGAGAATTATGTAAAAAGTTAGCGTCTAGAGTATAAAGATGGGAAAAGTATGAGCCCCTAATGAAGAATTTTACCATTAAGAATTTTTATTCCATGGATGGATAGACCGGGTTAGACTGTGTATTTTGGCACTACCCGGATTTCGGTACGAGAATTATATAAAAAGTTATTCTCAGTCGAATAATTAGGTAATGCTCGGATATATGACTCGATTAAAGAAAATTATTCGGTCATTATTTTTATTATGTATATGGATAAGACAGGATGTGATACGAAAGTTGATAAAAGTTTCAGGAAGAAAAATGCAGTCCAAGATACCAAATTTTAATTGAACCTCGTAGTTAAGCGTGCTCAGGCCTTAAGATGGATGACCATCTGGGAAGTTGCCATATCTGTATGGATGAGTGGAAATGCATGAAATTTTATTAGATAATGGAATAATATATTAATATTGGATCCTAAAATTTATAAATATGAAGTCACAGATTCAATTCGATAATTCGATTATCGAGAAATCGTAGTAAAAGTCCTAAGTAATTATCGTCAAATTGGACCGAGCTAAAATTTCAGAGATAGTTCCATGAACCTTAGAAGAGTCATAAAATATCATTTTATGGATGTTTTGATGTTAAAAAGGTTGGGAAAAACTTAAATCAATTGAAATGACATGAAATGGCAATTTTGTGAATAAGTTGATCAGTAAATGGCATTTTGGTCATTTTGCCCAAAAGGACATGGAAGAAATATTGAGATTTATTTTATTGATGAATATTGGCTGATTAGAATCCAGCTACGTCTAGTTGGAATGCTACAAAATGGTAAATTAGAAATATAAATCTAGTTTGAGGGTATTTTTGGAAAGTGGAATTTATTGAATTAAAAATTCATTTTTCATAATACAAGTGTCTTAAATACATGAAATATGAAGTAATTATCAGAAAAATACTCTCCAAAACCCTGGTGTAGAGAAGAATAAGATGGAAGAAGAAAAAAAATTTCCAAGCTCGATTTAAGCCCCGAATCTCGGTTTTTAGGTAATTTTTCGAACTACAAAGTTGTTCTACTCTTCGAGCTCTATCTTTTGATGTAAATAATTCATATAATACTTTCTTGGTTGATGATATTTTATATGAGGAAGAAATTAGGGTTTATGAACAAATTGAGGCTTTTATGATTTTATGAATCCATGGTTGATTTTAAGTTAGAATCATGCTTGTATGATGTTAGAATCATGTTATTGAGTTGATATTTAAACCCTGCATATTTTAGTTTGTATAGATAAGATTAGGGTTTATGGATTCAAGACTAACTTAGGGTTTGTGATGTTGGATTAATGATCTAGTAAGCTTGATTTGTTGTTTGGAAGCAAAACCCTAAGTTAAATACATAGGGACCATATCGACAAGCTTAAAATTAAGGGACCAGATCTTATTTTTATGAATTTGATGTGTATTTATGTTATTAATGATGTTAGAGACATGAAAATGAAGTTACAATGCTAAACTGACGATTAATCGCATTAAGTGACCATTTTGACAATTTGTCAAACTTGAATAGTTTATTTGGCAAAGAGGATATGTAGAAGGAGTAAATCCGATTTTTTAGTTAAAATGATGGAATTAAGGTATTAATGTTGATTTGAGGACTAATTTGCAAAATTAAGAAGCTTAAATCCTTATACTTGAAATTTGGTGACCATCTCGACAAATCAAGAAAAGTTAGAGAAGTAAAGGTTTAAGCCTATTTTGATGAAGGATGTAAAAAGAACATATGAATACAAGCTTTATTCTGGTCATTTGAAGTAAAGTGATGGGACTAAATTGACAAGTAGAGAAATAGGGAGAAGTTAGTGTAAATTAGAAGTTATTTATAGAAAGTTATGTTAGAATTTGAATTATGGCAGTAACTTTAAAAATTCGCCATAAATTCTACAAAAATTAGATAATGAATTTTATACCATTGTAAAGATTTGTTAGTTTAGTTTCGTTTCCAACAAATAGAAATTGATTTCGAGTTCCGAGTTAAAAGATATACTTTTTTCATCGAATGAATGTCAAAAAATTACATAGCAGTTTCTGCCTGGACAGCTCTGTGACGTGAATGTAAGGAATTTTCATGATTTTTGTAGATTTTATTAATTTATGTGGCTTATACTGTTAGAACCGTTATCAAATCTAGTTTCTACGGTATAAAGGAAATTAAGATCCAGTATGTATTCTGCTCTGTATAAGTAAATCTTTGAAGGTAGCGCAAGGTGTCAAAAAATTGAATTTGAAACATTTTGTATTTAAATGTTAGTTAGCAAGCTCGGAAGAATTATTGGAAGTTCAAATTGGTCAATAAGGACCATAATGAGTTTTTAAACAATACAAGGAAGAAAGGAAAATAATTGGAAATTTTATATTCGAATGATTACATTAAACAACATGTTTAAGGTATTGTTAGATTTGAATCTAACAAATATTTTATTGTATTCATGTGATTAATGAAGTCAAGTTCGAATCAAAGAAGGTTCGAGGTACTATGAAAGAAAAGATCGAACTAGGACTTAGTGAGGCATTGTGTTAAGTGGCCAAGGTGAGTGCATTATTTATGTATATGTTATTTTTGAAAATGGCAAGACTTGTGATAAGTCGACCCTAATATAGAAATGATTTACATTCTTTTGAAGCACATTGATTTGATGCATAAAAATAACAAAAACAAGTGACGTACATTTTATATACGAAGGAAGTTAGGGTATGAATTGCCCACTTTGATTATTGATGAATTGAAATGCCCAAGTATTATGTTGTGAGAGTCCATGGTATAGTTGGATATCCATAGAGTCCTTAGCAGCTGCATCACTCAAGTTATGATATGATTACATGTTTTTGTGACTACGATGGTGTCACATACACCTTGGGGACTCAAGCCCTTGGTGTGAACCCTGAGGATCCACTCCTATAGTGTTACTGGCACTAACGAGGTGCTTTTATGAGGAGCAAAGAGCGTCCTCGAGTACGTACTCATTTACATGTTCACGTTAGACACTCTGGTGTCTTATTCATGTGACTTGAGTACCTTGATCTCATAAAGTATACTTTGGGCAAATTTAAAAGAATAATAAAAGTGCAGGTAATCGAGCTAGTGAGCTTGGCAAATTTCGTTATGTGCTAAGTTTTCTGCAATGTTTTGGTACTAAGTACGAGAAATAATAGGTTCTCCGTACTCTCTGTATTTTCTGTAAGATCAGTATTTTCCCGATTATGTTAAGCTCAGCAATATATGTATTTCTTTGTTTGATATGTTAGGCAAATAATTAGAATTATGCTAAAGTTTACCATGAAATGCCATAGAAAGTGGTTATATTATGCTATGGGAAGCATGTTGAAGTATGTCAACTAAACATGATGAACTTAATACAAGTAATTTATCAGTTATACTTAGATAAGCTAGATATAAAAATAAGCCTTGAATTATGTCATGTCAGTTATTTGATAACCTTATATGATTTGCCTCACTAAGTGGATACTTAGCGTATGTTGTTTCACATGTAGGTTATTGGAAACTTACCAGAAGAGGAGTCAAGCATGTTAATCAAGCTGCAATTTGCCAAACATCAGTAAGACATTCTAATTTATGATATTCTCTAGTGGGCATGTATCTATTTATTCGTTATTTGTTTTAAAGGCATGAGTTTGATTAAGAGTCAGATAAATAGTCAGTTTCAAAAAATAAACCGTAAATAAATAAGAACATGATAAGGTACTAGTAATGTGATAAATTAGTTTAAGATAGTATAGAGGATTAACCATGGAAATATGAATTATTCGTATGGTTAAAGAATTATCAGTAAATATATTTAATCGGGTAAAATTTTATTTATCGTTTATAGCTTAATGATTTTAAATTCAAGAAAGAGCCTAGGCAGTGTACCTAGTTTTCACCCTGAGTTATATACTTATTTTAATAACTAACTAATATGATTTATAAACCAATTCATGGTCAAAACTAGCAATCTAAAAATAGGCTATGAATACTTCGAAAGTCGAGAAAAGGGTTATTTTATAATCTAGTTTTATGTCAAATGTTTTTTTTTAATTTACAAGTCTAGAACTCTGTTAATTAATATTGTGACATCCTTAACGTGTATTCGTACTATGAGTATACGTTAAGGGTGTTACACAGTTCATGCTTGGTCGAAAGAGACTTTTGTTAATGTGGCTTTGAACTGGGGTAAAGTGGTGAAAGTGGAGGAGGAAACAATTGAGTCGCCATCGTTTGAGAGAGGTCGAGTGCTCATTGAGACTGATAATTTGGACAGGATTGATGAATTAATTTCCCTTAATGTTCAGGGAAAAATCTTCAGACTTCGAGTGACTGAAGGGGAAGTATATTTACGGCATAATTGCGAATGCAATTGCGTGGAGTGGGGAATAAGTGTGTAAAAGTACTAAATTTTACACCCTGTTTACTCATATTATTGTTAGACTTAGACCCATTTTAGTTGCATTTGTAGTCATTCATGCATAGTTTCGTAGTTCATCTACTCATTGGGCTTGGCTTCGTGTTTTATTAGTTTTGTGGAGAAATAGATGTTGGTTGCCTTATTTTGTGCAGGACGAATTGTCGTGGCAAGTAGGGACAAAACTGAAGGAATTGTCGAAGCTGATTGCCGCGGCATAACTGGATAAATAGAACATTATCTGTAGAATTATCCAAATGCAAAGAATAAATCACATATTCAAAATTCAAATCTCCAATCAGATAGAGATCAGATCCCCATGGCTTTCACACGCATTCAAGCTCTTACCCTAATCTATTTAAGGGGATCGCATCAACAAGAAGAGTAGAGTTGATTTTGGGATAAGGATAAGAATTTTTAGCTTTATCTCTAGCATTATCCTTATCACATTGGATAAAGACTCAGATTTGAAGAGCTGCTGCAGATAAATATAAAGAGATAAATCCTTCTATGCGGAATTCAAATCAAACTTTATCCTTCCAATTCAAATCCGATTACATCAACTCTATAAATAGAGATTAAATCGCAGATCAATGGGGGGTTAAATTGGAGAGGGAAATCGCACAATAGAGGTTTCACGCACAATGGAGTTCTTCTCCATTTTTGTTTGTAATCCCACCATGTCTGGGTTATTTTCCTTGTTATTTCTTCTTTATCCAGCCATGAACTAAATTTATTTGGCTTGGGATTATTGGGTTTTTGGTGTTGAGAGACGAATTGTCCTTGTTCTTGGTTTTTAGTTTCAATATAAATTCACTGTTTATCTATTCTTGGTTTTTATTATTTTTTCAAGTGAGCTTGGGAAAGAATCTTGAACGCATCCATTTATCTAGGCTCGGGAGAGCTAGATTCACAAAACGAATTGGATACGATTTTCATTTAAACACTCGTTGGTGGGAACTAATCCGCCTTAGGGATAAGGAAATGATTTCAGTAGCTAAAAGAAGTGAATATCGATGTTGTCCACCCAAAGTTAACGGAGGGATGTATCACCAAGGCATGCACAATCATCAGTTCTTTGGTTAGGGATAATTCAAAGGCATTGAAGAATACTCCACTGAACATTGAAGAAGCAAAGATTTGCAGCCCAGTTGCCATGACAATTACTATGCATTGACTTGCCACGCAATTAACTTGCCAGGGCAACCACTTGCCAAGAAGAGTCATCTTTCAACTAAACCACTTGCCACGGTATTTCACTGGTCACGAAGAGTCCTACTTCTAGCAACTACATGCCTTAGAAAGTACTTGCTATTGCAACTACAATCAGGCAATTCTTTCGGCAATCACACCAATACTCTCGATAACCCGGCCTACTCTCTCAATTCGGTTTCCTCTTTCCTTTATTTCAATTCTGTAGATTTAGTTTACTTTATTTCAATTCATCATTACTATTTAATTCTTAAAACATTTGCAGTGACTTAAGCAAAGTGGCCCAAACCAATCCCTGAGGAGACGATACTTGATACTTATCATTTATTACTTGTGACGTGTTCACTTGCACCATTTGCGTAGCACTCAAAACACGCAACAAGTTTTTGGCGCTGGTTGTCTTGCCTTTTTTTGTCTGACTCATTATAGTTTGCATCACATGCCATGACAATTTGTCTGACTGAACTTGTTGATAACTTGCTGTGTATCTGATGATGATTTAATTACAACGACATTAGGTTAAGAGAACTTTTGACTTTAGGCTTAGCATGGAAATTTGCTTAGGATTTTGTTATGATATTGCTTTAATAAACACCGTTGTGACTTGTTAACCTAGTGAACCTTAGGCAAGAAATATTAGAACAACGTAGAGGTGACCAACTGGCTCTAGTAAAAAATGAACGATGAATGAACCTTTGGTAGAGGTGCCCAAAACTGGCTCTAGTCTTAGGGATCTTGAAAATGCTAGAAGTGTCTATCTGGCTCTCGTAAAAAAAGTTGCTAGAGGTTTCGAAACTGGCTCTAGTTAGATCGCTTGCCTCGACAAGATAATAAAACTAAGGTTTTGCTAGAAACTCCTATGATTAACTTGTACATAACTACGCGCACACTCACTTGCATTATACTGAATTTTGAGTAATTTTTTTTGTGTTTTGCCTAAAGTCACAAAGGTAATTAAATCTAGTTGCCACGGTTCTGTGGATCGAAGTCAGGTATGCAACTTGTTCATGTTTTGTAAATGCCTTGGCAGGTGCTTGTTAGTTTTGCATTGCTTGAGGACAAGTAATAGTTCGATTTGAGGGTGTGATAAGTGTGTAAAAGTACTAAATTTTACACCATGTTTACTTATATTTTTGTTAGACTTAGGCCCACTTTAATTGCATTTGTAGTCATTCATGCATAGTTTCGTAGTTCATCGGCTCATTGGGCTTGGCCTCGCATTTTATTAGTTTTTATGGAGAAATCGCTGTCGGTTTGCCTTATTTTGTGCAGGACGGATTACCGTGGCAAGTAGGGACAATCTGGAAGAATTGTCGAAGCTGATTGCCGCGGCATAACTGGATAAATAGAACATTATCTGCAAAATTATCCAAAACGCAAAGAATAAATCCCAGATTCAAAATTCAAATCTCCAATCAGATAGAGATCAGATCCCCATGGCTTTTACACGCATTCAAACTCTTTCCCTCATCTATTTAAGGGGATCACATCAACAACAAAAGTGAAGTCGATTTTTGGATAAGGATAAGAATTTCCAGCTTTATCTCCAGCATTATCCTTATCACATTGGATAAAGACTCAGATTTGAAGAGCTGCTGCAGATAAATATAAAGAGATAAATCCTTCCAAGTGGATTCAAATCAAACTCTATCCTTCCAACTCAAATCCGATCACATCAACTCTCTAAATAGAGATTAAATCACAGATCAAGGGGAGTCAAATTACAGAGGGAAATCGCACAATAGGGAATTCATGCACAAAGGAGTTCTTCTCTATTTTTGTTTGTATCCCACCATGTATGGGTTATTTTCCTTGTTATTTCTTCTTTACCCAGCCATGAACTAAATTTATTTGGCTTGGGATTATTGGGTTTTTGGTGTTGAGAGACGAATTGTTCTTGTTCTTGGTTTTTAGTTCCAATATAAATTCATTGTTCATCCCTTCTTGGTTTTTATTATTGTTTCAAGTGAGCTTGGGAAAGAATCTTGAACGCATCCATTTATCTAGGCTCGGGAGAGCTAGATTTACGAAACAAATTGGATACAATTTTTATTTAAACAACTGTTGGTGGGAACTAATCCGCCTTAGGGATAAGGAAAGGATTTCAACAGCTAAAAGGAGTGAAGATCGATGTTGTCCACCCAAGGTTGACGTAGGGATGTATCACCAAAGCATGCACAATCATTAGTTCTTCATTTAGGGATAATTCGAAGGCATTGGAGAACACTCCGTTGAACATTGAAGAAGCAACGATTTGCAGCCCAGTTGCCACGGCAATTACTCTGCATTGACTTGCCACGATAATTAACTTGTCAGGGCAACCGCTTGCCAAGAAGAGTCATCTTTCAACTAAACCACTTGCCACGACATTTCACTTGTCACGAAGAGTCCTACTTCTAGCAAACTACTTGCCTTAGCAATTACTTACCATTGCAACTACAAGCCAAGGCAATTCTTTTGGCAATCACACTAATACTTTTGATAACCCGGCCTACTCTCTCAATTCGGTTTTCTCTTTCCTTTATTTCAATTCTTTAGATTTAGTTTACTTTATCTCAATTCATCATTACTATTTAATTCTTAAAACAATTGCAATGACTTAAGCAAAGTGGCCCGAACCAATCCCTGAGGAGACGATACTCGATACTTATCATTTATTACTTACGACGTGTTCACTTGCACCATTTGTGTAGCACTCAAGACACGCAACAAGGAGCAACATCAGAACATAGCAAGAGTGATCAATATAGTGAGAGGAAGCATGTTTTTGATGAGGAGGTAAATGGATCGTACAAGTTGCAGGAGGTCACAAACAATGGTATGGAGAATCAGGTTGCTACTTCCAATAAAACAGGAAATCAGCAGGTGGAACAAAGCGATACCAGCAAAAGTATGGGGAGTCAAGCGAAGTTAGATACTGGAAAAGATCTTAGGGTGTCGGGTAATTGTGACAATGGTGAGAATCATTGTTCCGAAGTAAAACATTACGAGGGTGTGAAGGTTGCTTGGGATAAACAACAAGATTTGCATGTTATAGACTCTTTAGAGACGTTGAATGTTCGATCCATGGAGGAGCATGCGAGTTGTGTTGATCGTGATGCAAAAAAGGATCAGGGGTACCAAGTTTAAGTGAGGAAGTCATTCGTTTACATGATGCTTCCTTGGGCTTTTGGAGGTGGAAAATAGGGTTCTACTACCACAATAACTTACAAAGGGGAGGCTAGGAAAATAAGGAAAATAGCAGAGGTGGCTTTGAGTCTATTACCTCCAGAGGAACATGATGTTGCTGAGTTGAAAGCTACAAAGAAAGGCCGTGGCAGACCGAAAAAGGCGCCAGAGCCGACTGCAGATTTCGTGAATGCCTCGCTAAGTGAATCGAATTTTGTAAATCGTAGGGAGGTTATCCTTAAAGAGGAAAGGGAAATGGTGAACTTTGGAAAGATAATTGGTGCAAAAACTATTAGACAAGAGGAGAATATTGTGCGTGATATCGTGCATTTTCTTGAAAACGATCACTAAGTAACGATATGAGAGTGCTGTCATGGAACGTAAGAGGATTATGCTCGTCGACAAAGCGAAAAATAGTCCAAAAATTATTAAGACAGCAGCGTGGAGAGATGATTTTCCTGCAGGAAACGAAGGTAGAGAGTATTGATTTTCAGTTGGTGAAAAATGTATGGCATACGAATTTTTTTACTTTGTGTTTTCTCCTTCTAGGGGTTTGTCTGGTGGAGTGTTAGTTATCTGGGAAACTTTAAAGTTTGTATTGTGAGACTCTTTTATTGATTGTAATTTTGTTGGTGTGCGTGGGTATTGGGTGCTGGAGCATTGGAGTTGCGCGATGGTGTCAGTTTATGCACTATGTAATGTTAGTGAACAAGTAGAACTTTGGGAACGAATACGTGCGACTATTGCGACGTTGGGTGAGCCGAGTTGTGTGGGGGTGATTTTAATGCGGTGATTTGCAGGGATGAAAAGAGTAATTGTCAAGGGGGTAGACGTGGGATGGAGGCTTTTGTGGAATTCATGTCCGAAGCTGAATTAACAAACTTGCCAATGCAGGGTAAGATATATACATGGTTTGGAAGAGGTAATAAGTGTAATCGTCTGGATAGATTTATTGTTGCTGCCGAGTAGATTGATAGATTTAGCAATTTAGCACAAGTTGTCCTGCAAAGAACGATTTCAGATCATATACCTATTCGACTTGTTTCAGATTCTCAAGACTGGTGACCGCGTCCTTTCAAGTTTTTGAATTGTTGGTTGGAGAAGGAAAAACATGTTACAACTATGGAGATAGAGTGGAGTCGAATTTTTTCTGCTTTTGGGGAGTACACTTTGCTGGAAAAATTGAAATCCATGCGTGTGTTTCTAAAGGAGTGGAACAAGAAAGAGTTTGGCAGTGTTGACTTGCAGATAGAAGCAACAACGAATCTTCTTGAAAATTTGGATGAGAGGGTGGTTAGAGACGGGGAGGCTGGATCGTTAGAGGAGGAACGCAAAAAATTGCAGAGTGATTTATGGCATTTAATGCGATTCCAAGAATCTATTTGGAGACAAAAGTCGCGTGCGCTCTGGTTGCGAGAGGGAGACCGTAACACACATTATTTTTAACGGGCTACAAAGTTTAGAGGAATGCAAAATAGCATTGCTGGTTTGAGGTTTGAAGGATGGTAGGTATCGAATCCGATTCAGCTTAAAAGGCATGTTTTTCGTGCATTTAAGAAATACTTTTCACAAGAATCAGTCCTGGATTCTTTTACTGTAGACACAGGATTCCAAAGGTTGTCTCTGGAACAATCGGTTGAATTGGAAAAAGAAGTTTTTTGTACAAGAAGTTTGGGAGGCGATAAAAGGTTGTGATGGATCGAAAGCACCCGGACCGGATGGCTTTACTTTTGAATTCTATAAAAAGGCTGGCACTTTCTTCATAAACTTTAATGGAGATGATATAGCTGTTTCGTAGTTCGAGTTGTTTACCAAGGGGCTTGAACTCATCATTTATAGTATTAATTCCTAAAATAGAGTGCCCGGAAGAGGCAAGTGACTTTTGTTCAATTTGTTTACTTAATTCGGCCTACAAAATTATCTCCAAAGTATTGACTGGTAGATTACAAGGGGTGGTCGATTGTCTGGTTAGTGATACTCAATCGAGGTTTATAAAAGGAAGACAAATTGTAGATGGTATATTATTTGTGAATGAGGTTATACACTCTTTGCAGCAATCGAAAAATAACAACGGAGGGGTAATTTTGAAATTAGATTTTGCAAAGGCGTATAATTGCGTGAGATGGGATTTCTTAGAACACGTCCTTAAACAAATGGGATTTGGTGCATTATGGCGTAGTTGGATACGGGAGTGTGTCATAACGGCTCAACTTGCGGTGTTATTAAATGGTAGCGCGACACAAGAATTTCGTATGGAGAGAGGCTTGCGACAGGGGACCCCTTGTCGCCTCTTTTGTTTGTGCTAGTGGCGAAGGTCCTCTATGTGTTTTTACGTAATACAGAAGAATTTGGCCTGATTTGGGTGTATCCTTAATATTGAATTTTCATATTACACATTTACGATTTGCAGATGATACAATTGTATTTTTACAGGGGGATGCTGAGTTGGCGCATAATGTGAAAAAGGCTTCTTTTGTGTTTCCAACATTGTTCCGGTTTGAAGATCAATTTTGGTAAATCATGTATATATATTGTGGGAATCGAGAAGGAGATTGTGGATGAGATGGCATTGATTTTAGGTTGTTCAAAAGGAGAGTTATCGTTTGTTTGTCTTGGATTACCGGTTGGTATTAATCCTCGAAGTCAGGAAATGTGGGAACCCATTTTAAAAGATTCCGTGTGAAATTTGATGGTTGGAAGCGAAGATCTTTGTCTGTTGCTGCACGATTGCCAGTATATTATATGGGAGTATTTTTTATTCCTAAAGGAATTATCAAGAAAATTGATAGTATGCGTCGAGCTTTTCTTTGGGGGATGCAGATTTGAGGAAGAAAATGAGTAGAGTGATAATTTTAGGTGTCCGGTTGTTAACTACCGTTTTTAAACTTTAGGTGCTTAAAGTATTTTTTTGTAAAAATAGGTGCCTAAAGTTTCAAAAGTTAAAATTTTAGGTGTCCGGCTGTTAACTATCGTTAAAAAAATATTAACCAATACAAAATTAACACGCGTCATTTTTAATTTCTTTAAATTATTTTTTTAATAATTTAAAATTTTACAAAAAAATATTGAAATTCTAAAACTTTCTAAAATAATCTCTAAATCCTAAATCCTCACCACTACCGCCGCCGGCCCCACTTTTTCGGTCGCCGAACCCAACCGACTATTTTCCCTCACTCGATGTTGTCGAAAATCGGCAAATGGTGTGCCAACCGAACATTGAACGTCGAACGTGAAATAAATGTTCGATTGGCACACCGTTCGTCGATTTTTGCCGACGGCGAGTAGAGAGAAATGGCCGGCTGGGTCCGGCGATCGAACGAGTGTGGTCAGAGACGGCGGCCAGCGTCAGCAGCGATGAGGATTTGGGGATTTAGGATTTAGGGAATTTTAAGGATTTAGGGACTGATTTAAATATTTTTGTAAATTTTGGGATTTTTTTAAAAAAATTTAATTTTAATTTTTTTTCAAAAATAATTAAAAAAATTAATATTCATGCCATGTGTCGCGTTTTAAATGGATAACTATTTTTTTAACAGCCGGACACCTAAAATTATAACTTTTGAAACTTCAAGCACTTATTTTTACAAAAAAAAATTTAAACACCAAAAGTTTAAAAATTGTATACTTTAAGCACTTATTTTTTTTATTTAAGCCATTAAACAAAAAACCAATTTTCTGTGAACAAAATCCAAACATCGACATTCCATTTCATTCCAGCACCGATAATTGGACTTATGTGATTGTCAACGAAACGACCCAACCCATCTGAAACCTTACATAGCCCAGCAAAAGCAGAGTCTTTTCAGTTTTCTATTCGCCAATCCTATAAATTCCAAAACCGGCTTGCTTGCTTGCTAAACCATCTCTTTCGTTCTGCCTTTTAAGCTGCAGTCTTTAACAATGAAAGACTCCGATTTATCTTCTTTAATTCGACTCAACATCGGTATTCTCTCTTACACTTCCTATAATCTTTGCACAGAATTTTGGTTTTCGATCTCTCCCTAATACGCCTGTTGTGTGGTTTACTTATATCAATTCTATGTCACTTTGACTTTTTTACCTGAAAAATTAATTTCTTTTATTCATGGGTTCATTGCTGAACAAAAACCCCTTTCTTTCATTGGACTTTTAGCCTATGTATTGGTTTAATTCAAACACTTTGATTGATCTGATGAATTGGGTGTTTAAGTTTAACTAATCTTGTTTTCTGTTTCGTTGCTGAGAAAAATGAGGGAAGTAATGTATGTTTATGTGAACTTTCTGCGTTTCCTTCCTGGGTGTCCAAGTTTTAGTTTTTAAAATGTGTTTGTGTTTTACTCTGCAGTTTTTAAAATGTTTATGCTGTCAAATATTTTGAAGTTAAGAGTTTGTAGCTAATTTAATTCCTTTTGTTCAATACAAATTTGTGGGCAGGAGGAAAGAAATTTTTTACTACTATTGATACATTGACCCGTCGTGAGCCTGATTCTATGCTGGCTGCAATGTCTAGTGGTCGACATACAGTGTGTCAGGATGCTGAGAAGGTATATATACTGTTTTTTCCAATGGCTGAACACTTTTATTTTTGCTACAAGTAGCCTTTGTGGTCCCAAACAGGAAGTTTAGCATTTTCTATTTGTCAAGTGTTGGGATGATTTTCCAATTATGTACTCACCTTTATGAATGGAAGATGTTTTAATGATGTTTGGTTTTCTTAATTTGATTTTTTTTATAATCGTATTACGGGGGTGTGAATGATGAAATCCATTTGTTTAGTGCAATATAGATTTTCTACTTTCCAAATAAGTGTTTTTGTTTATGGAAGGATTTAATTTTCACATTTGTGTTGATTAGGTGAAGGTTTAGTTAATGTTCAATTTGCGTCGGTAAGCTGAAGATGATCAAAGCTAGATATGTTATTTTTGTTAAAAAGTGCTAAGATCCAGTAAATCATATTTTATTCACTTTATATAATAACAGTTCCTATCAGATATTATAAATTGTCTTCATATCAGAATCATTACAATTGAAGTTTATAAGTAGCCTTGAAACTCCAATGTACATTGTGATTTTTTATCGAAGTCTTGTTATCATTTTCACTTTCCAAAAGGCTTTGACCATAGATTTTGACGCGGTAATTGTAGATTTTTTTGAGCTACATCTCAGGTATTGTTTCAGGCAACTGTTTCCGTTTGTTTTGAGAGTAATGTAAATTGGTTCCATTTCCCTTATAACATCATTTATTCACACAAAACCTCAGGAGGACGAAGTAAAGTAAAGTTGTTTGCATTTTTTTAAATATTTTTTACATTGGAGTTCTCTTTGTGAAGCAACTTTGTTTTTTTACAGAATCATATTTCTCGATATTCTTGCAGGGTTATGTCTTTGTTGATAGGGATGGTAAGCATTTCCGGCATATTCTAAACTGGTTAAGAGATGGTGTTGTTCCTACATTGACAGATTCTGATTATTCAGAGCTTATACGAGAGGCAGAATATTACCGGTTACTTGTAAGCCATGCTGACATTGCTACTTCTAGTACCCATTTCTACTCTTGTATGTCATTTAGTTGCCTTTTTCTTCCCATTTCGTGTCAGGCAAGGACATTTCCTGGCAGCTATTTAAATTATCTGGTCAAGCATTATAGTGCTTTGAGGTCCTTTGATTTCTGTTACTGCTTTTAAACGTTAGCTCAAGTGATGTGTGGTTTGGGATGCGGATCTATGCACAGCATTAAGTAGTACAATCAAATTTTTATATCTTATTCTGTTATGCTATTAGTTTGAGGATTGAAATAATAAGAAAATATTTTGTGCTGAATTGTCTTTTTGATGACCTTAAATGTCAGGGTAGTCATTTGGTTAAGGGTTAATTCAATGAGGTTGAACAAATTTTGGTTCTTCTTCTTCTAGCGCGTGCATTTAGTTTGTTGTCTTTATTGTTCAAGAGGCTCTGGTTATGACATTTAAGTGTTATTTTTAAAGGAGGTTGTATTTGTTTCATTTTAGTTATATTTTGTCTACAGAAGCTATGTGTAATTTAAAAAATTGTAATTTAAAACCTGATTCCATGATGTAGATTTCAAATTTTCATGTCCTTTCTAAGTCAGCCATCTCTACTATTGCTAAGATATGCTGCATGAATCACTTTAATGAACATCATTGCATTATATTTTATGTTCTTTTCTTTTTAATGTTAACTTTTTATTTGCAGTATTTTTCAGCAAAGTAAAACACATACACAATCCACAGTAATAAATCATATACAGTGCTTGTCAAGTCTTGTGTTCACTTATCTTCGTTTCAGCAATGGCCATGTGAACCATTACTCATCCAGCTTTTTACCCTTATAGTTTGTGTCCTGGGCCTTGGATTAAGATTGATGCTTGTTTATAGCAGAATAAAACGCAAACCCTTCTTGACAGTTTTTCAATAACATTATTTTTTTGTATATAATGTCAGGGGCTGATAGAAGGAATCACTTCTGTTCTTAATAAGAGGAAGGAAGAAGAAGACTCGTGTGCGGAATTGACGCGGACTGATATCATCAAGTGCATACAGTCTGAAAGAGTTAGATTTCGAGGAGTTAATCTTTCTGGCCTTGATCTCTCTAAGTTGGTAATAGTTTCTGATCCCAATTTTTTGTGTTCTTGGTTTTCCATCAAGTAGAATCTTGTGAAGATGTTAGACAAATGCTGCTAGACATTGCACTTAAAATTTATTATCTAATATTTATATTTTTATCGTAATTATAGTTATTCTTTATTTGTGCAGGATCTTTCATTTGTGGATTTCAGCTTTGCCTGTCTTAAAAATGTGTTCTTCTCACGGGCAAATCTTCAATGTGCAAAATTTCGGGTAAGTCCTAGTTACATTTATCCTTGGTATTTTATCCTTTTTACCTGATTGATGGATTATGTTTGTCTGGCTTCATTCTCGACACAGGATGTGGATGCTGAGGGTTCCATCTTTCATAACGCAACTTTGCGTGAGTAAGATACTAACTTTTTCTTGACGGTTTTCATTTTCTTGTGAACTGTGTTCTCAATGGTTTTATTTTTGCCTAGGGAAGGTGTGAATTTACCGAGGCTAATCTTCGTGGGGCTTTATTAGCTGGGGCTAATCTTCAGAGTGCAAATCTTCAAGGCAAATACTTAACCATCATTTTACAGTTAGTAAATTTGTTACTAAATGCCACTGCATACTTCTATGGTTTGAAATATTGATATATATATTCATCAATTTCAACGATGCAGATGCTTGTTTGATAGCATGCAGTTTCTGTGGAGCAGATCTCCGTTCTGCACACTTGCAGGTGATCATTAAATTGAATAAAATGTACATATTTTTTTATCTTACTATTCATTAACCTTGTTGGAATATTTTCTTGAAATCTTTCAATTGTTTACCTGGACTCGGTATATGTATACAGATAGAAGACAAATAACTTGTTGATCCGTTGGTTTTTCTATCATGCTTAACTTTGCCTTTTTTCTCTACTAATTGTTGTTTTTTCTGCCTGGTCTATGATTAATCACTGGATTTTTAGTCTGCTGATCTTACTGATGCCAACTTAGAGGGAGCCAATCTAGAAGGAGCCAATTTGAAGGTAACTCAACCGAAAATGCCAGGGCTTGGTTAATGCATGTTCTCGTAGTAGCTTAATTCAATATGCCAGTTCATTCACTATTAATCAACTTATCCTGAATCTGGTTAACTCGAGCAGGCTTGATAATTGATAAGGAAACTTGAATAATAGTTGCTACCTCAATTCTTTTAGTTCTTTTCCAACTCCTGTTCCATTGATGATAAGTTTTTTTGTAATTACATGTTACTCAGGGTGCAAAATTAAGTAATGCGAATCTGAAGGGGGCGAACCTCCAAAGGGCTTATTTACGACATGTTAATCTTCGTGACACGGTAAGTAAAATTTTAGACAACAATGATGACATGGATCTAAGTGAAAGTGTTAGAAACTTCCAGACATAATACTTAAAATTCTTATGTCAATTTGTTTGCATTTTTTCTTTTATTCATCAGCATTTGGAAGGTGCTAAGCTTGATGGTGCTAACTTGCTTGGAGCAATCAGGTGATGGTATGGAGTTTAGCTGAGTTAACTCAGTCGTGACATTGAGATACATGTGATCAGATGCTCCGAACTTTGGGATATTTCCAAGTTAGAAACACCAAAAATCTGTGATTTCTTTATTTGATATATATATTTTTTTAATTTGGTTTTTGGGGATGCAAATGCAAATCTAAGATCTTAAAAGATGGGCAAATCCAGGAAAACTGTTGAATGCTAAAACACTGGGTGGGTTGCATTATTTGTTTTTTTTTCTTCATTATTAAATATTGAAACTTTGTAATTATTATTTTAATTAATTATGTGATTGCTGTTTAACTATGGTTTACTTATAACTTTAGATTGTTTAACCATGTTAGCTCTGTAAAACCTTTTTCTATAAAGGAATTGGTCATATCCCCTACCAGTAAAAACTATTATTATTTGATGCATGATTTCGCATGTTAATAAATATTCTTCTTAGGAATTTCATTATATTATATGTATAATTATACCATGTATTGAGAGTGGAAACTTATTTTCCACAGGCATGGTTAATTTTCACTATAAAAATTAAAACCCTAAATCCTATAACTTAATCCCTAACCCTTAAAGCTTAAATTAAAAACATAAATTTTAAATTTTTGTTTAAACTCTTAAACTCTAAATTGAACCTGCGTGTGGAAAACTTGATATTTTCCCATATTATATTAGTTTTGGTTATTACTTCCTCCGTCTCACTAAAACTGTTACATGTTGATATTTTTTTGATCAAATTTTTTCAACTTTCACTATAATTTATCTAAATATTTTAATTAATTAAATTTTATAAAAATATATATATAAATACTTGATTGAAACTTTTTAAAATATATTTTTCATATTTTTATTAATAATAAATTTTAAATTATAAGAATTTAAATTATAAAAAAAATAACTACAAAAATATCATATGACAATTTTAGTAGGACGAAAAAAATAACGACTTACTTAACAGGCCCCATAATTATTACTCCCGTGACTTAATTGACAGGCCCCATAATTATTACTCCCTATTAAAGTTTAGGACAAAATATATTTGGGTCATTTTGGGTATTTGAATTTTCAAACCGGAGTATCGGATAAAAGGATCAAATTGTTCGGGTCAAATTTTTTACATAAACTTACTTGTCACACTTTTTATTATTGCTCATCTATTCGATAATCGAAATTTGAGATAACTCAACAAACATAGGCATTTCGCTGTTAGAAATTGACAAACTTATTGAACAAACCTATTATGATCCTAACGATGCCTGCTAGTATACTTGGTCATTCCACTAATGAATTTTTTAAATATGAAGAGTTAAATTTATCTATTCCTACTATTATCAAATGGATAGAATGCATAAGTTTTAATGATTAAAATTATTATTGCATCATGTCGCATTAGATATTTGTTTTAATTTTAATGGTCTAAACTGTAACTTTTAGAAAGAAATAATATGTTTGTAACTGTACATAATTAAGTGATATAAGTTTATTGTATCATAAAATTTAAGGTTATTATTAGTAATTATAATATGGGTAATGCATTAAACATAAATTTAAGGTTAAATTTTAGTATTACTTCTGTAACGTGCGTAAGTTATAAGTTTAGTCACTCCACTTTAATTTGATTATTTTAAGTTCATGTTCTTTTTAAAATTTAAATTTTAATATTGACCCACATAGTTGTTAAACTCGTTAGGTCAAATTCCACTATTAGTTCCTATTCTTAAATTATATATTTCATCAAATTTCTTCAATTAATTTATTTTTTATTTAAGAATTTAATTGTTGCTGTTAAATTGTACAAGAACTAAATCTGAAACTTACATAATATAAATACTAAAATATAACTAGACCTAAATTTAATGGGTAATTATATCATGCACTAGCAGTAAAAACAAAAAGTTTCTACAAGCGTTCTAGTTTTAGTGTTTAGGAATTTAGTTTATGGTTTATAGTTTAGAGGTTTAGGTTTAGGAGTTGTGGTTAGAATTTAGTATTTAGGGCTATAGGTTAAAACCTAAATCCCTAACATATTAACATAAACCTAAATTATAACCACAACCCCTAAATTCTATACACCTAAACCTAAATCACTAAACAATAATCCATAAACTCTAAAATTAAAACACTTGTAGAAACTTTTTGTTTTTACCGATAATATGGGCAATATTTTCCCAAATTAATATAAAAATCCAACAGCTAAAAAAATTGACTTATTCTTTAATGAACAAACATTAATTATACTATTGAAATTGTCACTATGGTTGGCCAAGTCAATGATCCGATCCTCCCAACTATCATCTTTTGTAAGTACACACGTTATTGTACTTTATTCAACATTTTTGTATGCACAAATTGGTCACTGGGGACTCATTCGTGACAATCAAAAGTTTAACCTTTTCAATAGAATTTGAGACAGATGCTTTTCTAGCGCTTAGTTTTGGAGCAACGACATTCTTTGCCTTGAATATTCACAAAGTTAAAATAAAAGGAAACCACTAATTTTCATTTCAAAATATAAGGATTAAATGTTGACAAAATAGTGATGTATCGATAAAGAATACCGATTTAGTTGATCTGATGGTCAATGATGTTCATCCGTTTTCCTTATATTTACATTGAAATTATTTATTATTGTCCTATTGTACCAAAAAAATATCGCTTCATTCTCGATTAATATTAAATCCTAAAATTAATTCCATACAATTTCTTTCCTAGAAATTATTATATAAATTAACCTCGGCACATGATTTTGTATCAAATAATATTCAGACATATTTACGTTTTTTATATCAAATTTATTAAACCAAGGCTAATAAAAAGAAACATCTAACAATGGAGTTGTGAGTTAGATCTACTAACACATTGTAGTTTTACACTTTTTAGACCGTTGGATGATTTAAAATTAATGATTGAGATTAAAATTTTTTAATTGAGTATTGTTTATTTCTTTTTATTTTCTTACAATTTTCTTCATTTGGTAGTAATCTAGTTAATAATTTTTTTTGAATATGTTGGTGTGATTACAAGGTAATATCTGTTCAATATTTTCTTAGCCCTTTAATAACACACACCGTGCATACATGGTGCTCGAACCCGGATCACTTGGATGAAATACATCATCCTTTACCGCTGAGACCACTCTACGGTTCCTTAATTACTAATTTTTACTCATTCAACAAAATTTCAATAGATATTGTCTCTTAGTATAAAAGTTTAGTAAATTGTTTAAAAATATAATTTTTGTCGTATTTCTGTGGCATTTCACGAGTTTTTTTTTTTTTAAAAAGGGAAAAATTAAAAATAAATCAGGGATAGCTGCTTCTCATGCTTTGTGTCTCCCTTGGCAGGACATAGCTAAACAGCGGAAAATGCTTTGTTTTATTGTATTTAAATAACACGAAGATTGTAGACATCGATTAATAAACCATGCTTTAATCATACTTTTTTTTTTGAAACATTTGTACTATTTTTTTACACACCAATAAAGGCCTTTCTTTTTGAACTTCCATATGAAGACAAAATATTTTATTTTTATATTTCAATGTGAATGAAAAATAAATTGGATCCATTGGAATTGAATTTATCAAATCTTTGTCTTTGACCAAATCTGTATTGGTATTATTTTCCCACCCAAAGATTCTCATTCCAATTCTTTTCACAAGGAAAGCTGTGTGGAATTCTAATTTGATTTTTTAATTGAATGTTGTTTGCAAAGTCAAGGCTATGGCACGACCCAGGTGTAAAGGGCAGGATCTCGCCGAGGGTTCCTTGACCAACCTTATGGCCGAAGAACTGTAGGACTGAAGCATCAAGCAATCAACACAAAGAGTCCGAGCTACATTAAGACCTATGAAAATACTCCAAAGTTCAGCCTGCAACGGGGTGACAACACCAACGGCTTGACAAAATCCCCGTATCCACTCACCAGAGGGTCCCCGAAGAACACCCCCTATCGTGCCCATACCATCAACGCAAGAAACAATAACATCCGCATTAAGACAGAGCCACCCCTGAGGAGGAGGTTGCCATTGGCGAAGCGAACCGACATCAGCCATGCGCGGACATGAAAGTCGAAGGGTTTCCGCAAAATAAGAAGCCCATGCCGATCCAATCCTATAAATATCTGATAACGAAAAATATGTGCCGTTGAAGATAAAATCATTCCTGCGCTTTCATAGCTGCCACAGAAGAGAAGAGAAGAAACATTGTCATGGGATGCCATTTGGTCCAAAAGACGCTCCGCTGCTAATATTAGAAACAATCCAAGAGTCCAGCGATTCATTAAAGAAAGACGCATGCAGGTTTGCATGAATAATGGATTGCCATAAAGCACGGGTAGGAGGGCAATCACGGAGGACATGAATAACCATTTCACTAGCCCATCCACAACAAGGGCAGGACGCATCAATAGTAAGACCACGATACGCACGCTCGAAGTTAGTCATGATCTTTTGCCGAAGAACAAGCCATAAGAAAGCACGGATACGTTGCGTGACTGGTAAAGACCAAATGCGAGCCCATTTAGAGTCACAAGGATCCCATGAATATGCAGCAATGAGCTCATAACCCGAAGAGACGGTAAATTCCATGTTTGCTGTAGACTTCCAAGCCACAGAATCACACCTATCTTCAAAGACCGGAGGGAGCACGCCCACAACATGCAGTATCGCATATGGGTGTAAGAAACCAGAGAGTTTCTCGGAGTCCCAAAGCCCGTTTGCTTGAACCAAATCAACAAATTGAACATCATCCGAAATCTGAGATGATGAGCGCAACCAAGGACGCAACGGACCCAAAGACGGAACCTAAGAATCATCCCAAATATGAATAGTAGCACCGTCACCTACAACCCAGAAAATATTGCTGGTAACCATATCCCACACATTAGACAATGAGCGCCAGAGAGGAGTGCAATTCGTACGGAAAATAGAGCGAGGACAAGGAGAAACCATCATGTATTTCTGACGTAGAGCTTGAACTCAGAGGACATCCAGAGAGCTAACCAAAGAACAAGCAAGTTTGTGCATGAAGGCCAGATTACGTTCATTCATACGAGGGATACCCAAACCTCCTTGGTTCCGAGGTTGAGCGACAGCAACCCAATTAACTAAAGACATCTTACGCGTAGTAGTAGATGAGCCCCAAATAAAGCCTCAGATGACTTCGTCAATTTCATTACAAACAGTAATCGGTAACCATACGGTCTGCATGAAATACGAAGTGATAGCCGCCAACACAGAAATGGCCAAAGTGACACGGCCAGCAAAAGAGAGAGAACTAGCCGTCCAACCATTAAGTTTCGCCCGAATCCGATCAAGAAAAAAATCAAAGTCAGAAACCCGCAAGCGCTGATGAAGAATAGGCACACCCAAATAGGTACCAAGACAGTTCATTTGGCGAAAACCAAAGGCAGCACTAATAGCTCCAGCAATTACAGGATTAGTGTTAGGACTAAAGTAGATCTGAGATTTGTCGGTGCTAACACGGTGGCCTGGATACAACCCAAACTCAGTAAGAATATCAGAAATAGTACGGGCGTGGTTAAGATCTGCGCGAGCATAGAGAATAAGATCATCCGCAAAAAACAAATACAAAAGAGGGACCCACTGCTCATTGTCAACCGCCCGGCGAATTGCATGGCCAAGGCATTCCATCGTCAAAATAAATAAGTACGAGGATAAAGGATCACCTTGACGAACCCCCTTTTCAGGACAAAAAGCAGGCGACAGAACCCCATTCCATTGAATCTGGACCAGAGAGGACGAAACACAATGCGTAATAATGCGAATGAGAGCAGGAGGAAAGCCTGCATCATACATGGTATCACTCAGAAACTCCCAACTGGCACGATTGAAGGCCTTCTCTAAATCAACCTTTAGAGCCATCCACCCTTGCTGAGATTTCTTGGAACGCATAAAATGGATAATTTCTTGATTGAGGATGATATTCTCAGTAATAGACATCCCAATGATAAAGCTAGTTTGCTCGGGATGGACCAGAAGAGGCATAATATGTTTCAGACGGCGAACAATAATCTTAGTCAGGAGTTTGTATATAACACAACACATACTTATAGGGCGAAAATCCATAAAAGATTGAGGAACATTAACTTTTGGTATGAGGACAACAGTGGTGCAGTGGAACGCCTGTTCAAGACTACCACCTTCAAAAACCAAACAGATAACACGACAACTGTCAGGACCCACAGTAGACCAATTTTGTTGAAAGAACTCTACGTGAAGGCCATCCGGGCCAGGCGCCTTAAGAGGGGCCATAGACCGAAGGGCATCCCAAATCTCGTCACTGGTAGTAACATTAGCAAGGGGATCCATCAGATGCCTTGGGATAGTGGGAAAGCAACCGGATATAGAGTAAGAACCAGATGGAGAGTCGGAAGCAGAGAAAAGATCTCTATAAAAGACGGCAACCTCATTGCGTAGGACTTGTTCATCATCACACCAAGTTCCATCAGGCAGTTTAAGAGCACTAATATGATTACAGACCTTGCGTTGTTTAGCCTTGCGGTGAAAATAAGATATGTTACGATCACCCAAAGAAACCCAATCAGATCTAGACTTTTGACGCCATAACAGTTCTTCCTGATCAAGAATATTTTCGAGCTTGATCTGGAGATCATGCTCAAGCTAGACGAGGAAATGAGAGTGTCTACGTTCCAGAGCCTTCTGGGCCCCACGCAGGCGTGCCATAATTGACTTTTTCTTGGCACCAAGGTAGCCAAAGACCGATTCAGTCAAGACTTCGGCTGCAGCGGTGAAATTAGCAATAGTTTCAGATAGAGAGCTTGACGGTACCCAATTATCTCTAACCATTCTGTCAAAATTCGGATGCAAACGCCAACCTGAGAAATATTTAAAGTGCCGAGGGGAGGTCTTGCCATTGGCAGTGCCCACCTTTAAAAGAAGCGGCCGATGGTCAGAACGCATGCGAAAAACATGAGTAACAGATGATTCAGGAAAGGATTCATCCCAAAGATTATTGCATAACATGCGATCAAGGCGAGCATAAGTAGAACCACTCGACCTGGTAAACTCAGGACCTTGAAAACCCAGATCACGGAGCCTACAAAAAGAAAATTCTGAAAATCACGGTTGTAATCACTCATTTTTGTACGAATTTTTAATATTTTTAGTATTGTTGTAATAATATATATAAATAATAATAATAAAATTAAAAAAAAAGCAAAAAAAAAAAGAAAAAAAAAGGAGTGGTTTAGGGTGGTCCACGTCACCCACATGCCTCCCCCAATCCCCTATAAATAGAGGATTGCAGCGGGGAATTGAGAAGCAAAGAAGCAATTGCAGCAAGCAAATTGAATTGCAAAGGCAATTTCAATTGGAAAATTGCAAGCAGCAATTGGAATCGGCGGCAGGCCAATTCGGCTAGCCCAGGACCGGGTAATATCCTCGGTCCTAACCGGTTCGATCGAGGTCCTATTTTAGGTCCGATCTAGTTAGTATTTTTGGAGAGGTCGTGGTAGATATCGGTGGAGTCCAGTCAGGGTTCGTCGTTCGAACTCCTAATTAGGTATATTTTCTTTCCTTTTATTTATGTTGTAATTTTTATATTTTAATGAAGTAGAAGTTAATTTAAAATTGTGTTTTTAATTTGTATGTTTATCTATGTTTTATATTAGTATGTTTTAAATTTATATTTTATATTAATATTTTATTTATGTTAGATATATTTTTATTTATAAGTTAGATTAATATTTATGTATGTATATATTTAGATTAGTATTTTATTTATGTTAGATATATTTTTATTTATAAGTTAGATTAATATTTATGTATGTATATATTTAGATTAGTATTTTATTTATGTTAGATATGTTTTTATTTATAAGTTAGATTAATATTTATGTATGTATATATTTAGACTAGTATCTAATTTATGTTAGATATGTTTTTATTTATGTGTTAAATTAATAGTTATGTATGTATGTTTTAGATCAGTATTTTATTTATGTTATATTAGTATTTATTATGTTAGTATTTATTCATATTTTTATCACAGTGTATTCATTTATATTTGCCATGTTTTTTTAACTTTGCATAACGAACATATATTTTGTCAATGCGGTGTCCTTTTATTCGAGCGTAAACGGAGCCAGTATCAGGCGTAGTGATAGTGGTTGGACGTTTACTCTCGAATAACGGGGCCTTTAAAATTTACTCGCATTTATAACCGAATTTTAATATAATCGTCACTTTAATCCAGAAAGTTTAATATTAATAAAGCGGTAATTATTAAAGTACCAATTTTGGGCGGTGTGGGGGTGCTAATCCTTCCCCATCCGTAACCGACTCCCGAACCCAAAGTTTTCAAAATCTCTGGTTTTCTACGGTGTCCGGTCCACCTTGAGTGGCCGGTGGCGACTCCAATTTTAAATAAAACACGGGTTTTATAAAGTCCCACGTGGAAGAAAATATTTTCAAACCAAAATAAAAAAAATAACACACATACATTTTTAGCGAGAAAAAACATCGCTACAGATGGCGACTCCGCTGGGGACATTTTTGTTTTTCAAAAACAAATGAGAGTCGAGCTTTTTAAAAAAATCACCGCTTTACTAATATTGGAAATTCCGAATTAAAGTGACCATTAAAGTAACATTCGGTTATAATTGCGCGTTTATTTTAACGCATTTAAAATATGGCATATAAACCTTTTTTTTTTAAGTGAGGGGAAAACGCTAATGCTTTCGTGGAGATATCGTTCTCCCGTATGGGCCTAGCAAGTACCTTCGGGGCTCGAGTACCTTATACTTTCGTGAGGATATCGTTCCTTCGTATGGGTATAAGCGAATGGGTCCCCCTGAATTGAACCTGGTTGAAAGGAGCCTATAATGGGTGATGACCACAGGGGCCTTGCTACTCTTAGTAGAGGACAGCAAGGACAATTCGGGTACCTCTTAGCACCAAAACTGCATATATTGAGCCGTAGGAGCCAACCCTTTAGAGCCATGTGAAACTCTGTCCGATTAGTGGTCACCTTATTTAGGCTCTGGTGCCTTGTTTCTTGTTTATGTACAGTTTTTATTACTCTATTTTTGTTATATTTATCATTTGTTTTATTTAATCATTTTATTTGGTACTAACTCGTTTTATTCTCATCGCACTGAGTTCACCTGCATTATTGCACAACATCATCACAATCTTAATTTTGCATTGCATCGATTTAGGACACATTTTGCATGCATTCATTTTCAGAATAATAAAACTAATCCTCGGGTTGCCCCATTAAATACAACAAAGATGGTCGATCTAGCACCTTACAAAACCTCTTACAAAAGTTTGATCTTGGGGCATGTCCAAAAGCACCCCCACATCTTTTACAAATAGTGTGCCTCTAACAAGGTCCTAGTCCGGGGGCATTCTTTGCCAAGGTCCAGCCTTCATTTCCGAGTCAAACTCTTGCATCTTTGACCATAGTCTGCAAAATTGCACCCAATCAAAAAATAATAAGCTACCATGAACCAACACAATTTATAAACCCAACCTAGGGGGCAACAGAATCAACACTCAAAGTGTCAAATTCAAGAACAGTTTCAGACGATGGCATAGGGATGAATAAAATGTTGGGGCATGCACCCAGATGACTGATCGGACCCAAGTTGAGGTTGGGGCACCGTCACATACAAAAACCAAGATCCTGACGGGACCAGTGAGGAGTCAGGGGCATCCCTTTGAGGATCGAAAAAAATCATATCACATTCATGCATTTAGATTGCATTCATCTTGCATTAAACCATTGTTGCAAACGTCATACATTTAGATTAAGTGCATACACCAAAATCACCATGCATTTAGGGTAGACACATGCATTTAGACATAAAATTAGATACATTCATGCAAATCTTTCTTGTACATATAAACAGGTTCAAAAAGAGACCGAACATCTTCAGCCGTGGGGGCAACAACACGACAACCAACCTTAGTCTTAGAGGAGGCCAAACACGAAGAAGATGGAAACACCCAAAATAAAAGGTATCAGCGACAAAATCTTTGACAATTACTGACTAATGTTTGTTCTTTTGTAGGATTTGATTCCTCCGACAATGGTGTGACGGATGCCAACAAAAATTCTTTCTAGATCATGCCCTCGATCGATAGAAAAGTCGGGCAATTTTTTCAAAAAATTATCTCATTTGTCGGTGGCATGATCACCCAACATCTTGCAAATCATGCCTCTGTCAGAGGTGGTATGCCAACTTAATGAAGATCTTGCCTCCGTCGGTGGTGTTGCAAATCAAAATTTCCATCCAGATCATATCTCTCTGTTGGTGGTGTAATGGATCTCACGTTTTGCTGATCTAGTCTCTCCGGTAGTGGTGTAGCAGATCAAATCCTATTCAGGTCTTGCCTCTTCGACGGTGTTGTAGCTAGACCTAAATTTTACTCGGAGTTTACCTTTTATCTTAATGGTAGTAAAAGAAAAAAGAAAAAGAAAAAAACCAAAAAAGAAAAAAAAATCAAAAAAAAAAAAGAAAAGGAAAAAATTGAAAAAAAAAGAGAGAGAAAAGAAAAGAAAAAAATGGAAAAAAAGCAAAAAATGAAAAATGAAGAAAAAAGAAGAAGAAAACTATCCGATCCTGTCTCTTCATCGGTGTCGTAGCTGGATCAAATCTCCGGACCTTGCCTCTTCGTCGGTGTTGTAGCTTGGTCAAATTTAACTGCCGGTTCTGCCTCCTCGTCGGTGTTGTAGCTGAACCAAATTTACTAACTTCCGGTCTTGCCTCTTCGTCGGTGTTGTAGCTAGACCAAATTCACTAACTCTTGATCCTGCCTCTTCGTCGGTGTTGTGCATTTGGATTAACATTACTAACTTTAGACCATGCCTCCTCGTCGATTGTTGTAGCTTGGTCAAAATTCACTAACTTTCTAGTTGTATCAATGTTGTATTTCAAAAAAAAAAAAGAAAAAAAAAATCAAAAAAAGAAAAAGAAGGAAAAAGAAGAAAAAAGGAAAAAATCAAGAAAAAAAAGAAAAATAAGGAAAAAAGAAAAAAAAAGAAAAAAAAGAAAAAAAAAAGAAAGAAAAAAAGAAGAAAAAAATCAAAAAATGAAAAATGAGCTTTCAACCAAATTCGATCATGCCTCTTCTTCGTCGAGTCGTAGCTTGATCACAAAAAAAAGAACAACTATCGATCCTCGCCTCTTCGTCGGTGTCGATTTGGATCAAATCTTTGGACCTTGCCTCTTCTTCGGTGTTGTAGCTGGGTCAAATCTAACTTTCGGTTTTGCCTCTTCGTCGGTGTTGTAGCTGAACCAAATTCACTAACTCCCGGTCTTGCCTCTTCGTCGGTGTTGTAGCTAGACCAAATTCACTAACTCTTGATCTTGCCTCTTCGTCGGTGTTGTAGCTGGATCAACATTACTAACTCTAGACCATGCCTCTTCGTCGGTGTTGTAGCTTGGTCAAAATTCACCAACTTTCAAGTTTTAAGAAAAAAAAAAGAAGAAGAAAAAAAAGAGAAAAAAGAGAAAAAGAAAAAAATAAAAAAGAAAAAAGAAAAAGAATGAAAAAAAAGGAAACAAAAAAAGAGAGAGAAAAAAAGAGAGAACAATTGTCAGTTTTCTGATCTTGCCTCTTCGTCAGAGTTGTAGCTGGATCAGACATCAGAACTTTTACCTATCGATCTTGCCTCCTCGTCAGTGTTGCATTTGGATCAAATTTTGTAGACCCTGTCTCTTCTTCGTTGTTGTTGCAACTGGTCGAACTCTCTTTAGGTATTAGCTTATTACCAATAATGTAGCAAGAAGAACTCGGTTTGGCTTCCCCAACAAACAACCCCCATTTTGAAGGCTTTGCTTCCCAAGAGTGACAAGGTGGATCAACCAAAACAAGAAAGAAGACATCATTACAAGAGAATAAAGATCTACCAAAGAACGAAGACGCATCAAAAGGAGAGAAGTTTAGTTAGAGATAAGACAAAAATGAGTGCTTTTGATCTTTACTTTGTTCTCGTTTCACAAGAACAAGCAAAGAGGGCAATCTGTAATCACTCATTTTTGTACGGTTTTTAATATTTTTAGTATTGTTGTAATAATATATATAAATAATAATAATAAAATTAAAAAAAAGCAAAAAAAAAGAAGAAAAAAAAAGGAGTGGTTTAGGGTGGTCCATGTCACCCACATGCCTCCCCCAATCCCCTATAAATAGAGGATTGCAGCGGGGAATTGAGAAGCAAAGAAGCAATTGCAGCAAGCAAATTGAATTGCAAAGGCAATTTCAATTGGAAAATTGCAAGCAAACAATTGGAATCGGCGGCGAGCCAATTGGCTAGCCAGACCGGGTAATATCCTCGGTCCTAACCGGTTCGATCGGGGTCCTATTTTAGGTCCGATCTAGTTAGTATTTTTGGAGAGGTCGTGGTAGATCTCGGTGGAGTCCAGTCAGGGTTCGTCGCTCGAACTCCTAATTAGGTATATTTTCTTTCCTTTTATTTATGTTGTAATTTTTATATTTTAATGAAGTAGAAGTTAATTTAAAATTGTGTTTTTAATTTGTATGTTTATCTATATTTTATATTAGTATGTTTTAAATTTATATTTTATATTAATATTTTATTTATGTTAGATATATTTTTATTTATAAGTTAGATTAATATTTATGTATGTATATATTTAGATTAGTATTTTATTTATGTTACATATATTTTTATTTATAAGTTAGATTGATATTTATGTATGTATATATTTAGATTAGTATTTTATTTATGTTAGATATGTTTTTATTTATAAGTTAGATTAATATTTATGTATGTATATATTTAGACTAGTATCTAATTTATGTTAGATATGTTTTTATTTATGTGTTAAATTAATAGTTATGTATGTATGTTTTAGATCAGTATTTTATTTATGTTATATTAGTATTTATTATGTTAGTATTTATTCATATTTTTATCACAGTGTATTCATTTATATTTGCCATGTTTTTTTAACTTTGCATAACGAACATATATTTTGTCAATGCGGTGTCCTTTTATTCGAGCGTAAACGGGGCCAGTATCAGACGTAGTGATAGTGGTTGGACGTTTACTCTCGAATAACGGGGCCTTTAAAATTTACTCGCATTTATAACCGAATTTTAATATAATCGTCACTTTAATCCAGAAAGTTTAATATTAATAAAGCGGTAATTATTAAAGTACCAATTTTGGGCGGTGTGGGGTGCTAATCCTTCCCCATCCGTAACCGACTCCCGAACCCAAAGTTTTCAAAATCTCTGGTTTTCTACGGTGTCCGGTCCACCTTGAGTGGCCGGTGGCGACTCCAATTTTAAATAAAACACGTGTTTTATAAAGTCCCACGTGGAAGAAAATATTTTCAAACCAAAATAAAAAAAAATAACACACATACATTTTTAGCGAGAAAAAACATCGCTACAACGGTTAGCACGGACCAAGTCAGCACCACCTTTCTTTTTCGATGCATCAACCGTCGCATTAAAGTCTCCCATAAGAAGCCACGGTTTATTAATAGAGGATGCAAGAGAATGAAGATGCGGCCAAAGAGCCCTACACCTGCTAGAAGAAGGACTAGCATAAATAAGAGTAACCAAAGCTGACGAACCAGTTTTTTTGCAAGTGATACGACAATGAAGAAACTGAAAGTGTTGAAGAAGGATCTCAATATCAACAGAATCTTGCCAGCAAAGCCAAATAACCCCCGAGAACCCGGAGGCTTCAATGCGGTGAGAAAAAAGAAACCCCAAAGCCATAACAACAGAATCAGCACGGATGCCACTGATACGTGGCTCCACAATACCAAACAAAGTTGGCTTGCAATCTCTGATATATTGTCTAGCAGCAGTTAAGAATTTTGGATGTCCACAACCCTGTGCATTCCAACAGACAATATTGACATTTATCATTAATAAAAGGAAGAAAATGAAAACTTACAAAGCCTGCCCTTCGGGCGCAGGCGATTGCTCAACAGAAGTAGATATCCCAGAATCAATGTGAGAACTCGATGCACTGCCCATACTTGGGAGAGTATGATTACCCGCAGTCATTGGGTCATTCAGGGGATCCCGACCCGGTTTCAATAAAAGCTCGCGTGTCAGAGATGGAGAAGGAACATTTGGATTATCATTCTCTGACATAACCACAGCAGTGTGTCTGGTGTTATTAAGCCTAGATGAGGGCCGAGGAAAAGGAGTGAACCGGGCAGAGCTTAAAGATGGACTGCGACGAGAAGTCAAACTAGATGCCTTGTGCGTTGAAGCAGCGGCAGGACGCTGGACATTAAGAGGCTTGCGGATAGGAACAGACGCAGGAGGCTTGACTGGCCGAGGCGTACTCGGCAATTTACCCTTCCCCTTTAGGGATACAGTAGATGGAGCTGGTAGAATGGAATGACCTAATGGGACTTGAGGAGGCGGAAGAGTAGCATGCTCAGAGGCGGTAGTGACAGAAACATCGGTCAAAGCCGTGGGCACTGGGGCGGCAATGTCAGAATGGCTCGGATGCACAACAGGATCGGGAGAGGCATCATCACCATCCGCATTAACTTCGAAGATGGGGTTAAACCGAAATTCCTGAATTACAAGAGGGGGCTGCGGGCCTTGAAACTAGTGTCACCACGCGCACCACGCCGTTGCCGGCGATTAACCATCATCCATGAACCATACGGCTCATTTGCTGGAGGTAAACCCAAAGAGATAGGGGAGGTTGTAGACTGATTCTGAACATCTGCATGATTAGTAAGAGAAGGGCAGATATCTTTAACATGACGATACTTACCGCATTCAAAGCATATGGTAGGCAGTGACCCATACTCCACGATCTGCACGCGACCATTAATAAGAATTTTTGACACCAAAGGTTTTTACAGATCCAGGCTGATCGCCATCCATGCAAAACACCTTCTGTGGCCTGTTTCCGTCTGATAATCCAGTTTTAAAACGGGTCCGATGCATTCGCCAATTGCGGTAACCATGCTCTTTTGGTATAAGGTAACCGGTAAGCCTAGAAGACGAATCCAGGCAACAACGCGGCTCGGATATTTTTGCACCGTGGAAAAATCCACCGTCCATGGCTCAACAACAAGATAGTGACCAAAAATAACCCAAGGTCCACCAGAAACCACTTTCGTATAGTCCGAACGGGACCGAAAAGGTAATCAAGAAGTAATCATTTTTAATACCCATTAGCCGAAAAGATTGAGAAGGTTTCCAAAGATCATACAATTTTGAACGGAGCGTGTTGTAGCCAATGCGTCGGCTGAGGAGCTTAACAACCACCGTACGGTCCAAATTTTTCACGGCCAACGTTTGAACGCGCTCAGAAAATTCAATAGAGATCATGCCATCAACAGTGGATCGGGTAATATCGCTGTCAAGAAGAACAACCTCCTCCTCATCAATGATTTCATCGATCGCAGGGCATTGGGGATCCGCGGCAGCCATCAACGTATCTTTATACGAATGGGGGTAGCCGGACCAGAAGTCAGCATGGCTGAGGGCGGCAAAGAGCCAGAATTCACCACGACAGTGGCCTGTGCACCAGAAGCTTGGGGGGCTGGCAATGGAACAGTGGCGATATCCATGGCTGTCGAAGTATCGTTCAAGTCAAAGGCAGGGAAACTCTGATCCGAAAGCACGGTAGAAATCTGATGCACACCAACGGTGGTCGGAGGAGAGGACTGGGCAGCGGCCTGCGAACCAGAGACCTGTTGAGCCGGCAGTAGAACAGAGGCGATCGGGGGGACGAAGTGAGAGCCATCAGACTCAACAATTTCCATTGCAGCCAAGTCATGGCCCGAGACAGGAACCGGGGAACGACCTCTATCCCGGGGATCAGCGTCAGGCCGAGGGATACCGACGGCGGCCAGAGGAGGAGACCTGTCAACGGAAACAGAGTCGGCTGGAAGGTGACGAACCATTAGGGTTTTTTTGTTTTTTTGTTTTTGTATATAAGGTAACTTTGTTCAGCAGATTTATTTTAGGACCAATTCAATTTTAACTATATATTATGTTGTACTACCCCTGTATACGGAAATCGACGGTCCCAATTGAAAGCGATATTTAATCAATATTAATCCAAGGATTAATGAGATAAATACCAAAATTACGCATAGATTTTGATATAATCTACCATGGATTATTATCTTATAAATGACAATGGAAAATAAAATTTTCATAAGCGAGGTTATTTAAGGGTTTAGAGTTTAGAGATTTAAAGGGATAATGGTTAGAATTTAAGGTCTAAGATTTAAGTTTTGGGTTATAGTTTTAGGGTTAGAATTTAGATTTTAAATTTTGGGTTTAAAATAGACATGTTTGTGTAATTTTTTTTACACTAACAGTGTATCAAATATTCAGACATCTATAATACGATATATAAATTTTAATTTTGTACAATAATATATATTAAATTTTGATTTGATTTCATTTTCATAACCATTAATAATAATATCGACACAACATCATTTCATGTTGATAGTACGCTTTTCGATGCTGCACAGTTTTGGGTTTTAGATACTGGTGCATCTAGACATATTTGTTGTTGTAAATCTCTTTTCAGTTCTCGTAAACCAGTTGTCAATACCACCATTACTCTTCCAGATAAGTCTATTTTTCCAGTTAGATATTTTGGCAATGTTCGAGTATCTGCTGGCATCTTTTTGCCCAATGTGCTCTATGTTCCTTATTTTCAGTTCAACTTGATCTCGGTTAGTTGTTTGGTGCATAACTCTAATTTGAGTTTGACATTTTCAAAAACTCAATGCCTTATTCAGGACCAGCAGCATCTGATTGGGAAGGGTGACATTCGACATGGATTAAATGTTTTGCAATATTCGCCTTTGTCGAAAAATATTTTAGAATGTATGGCTGCCAATGTGACTGCTAGTTTTCATTCTTGGCACAATAAACTCAGGCATCCTAGTGAGTCTATAATAAAAATGTTGTTTCTTTGCAAATTCCAAGTAAGATAGTTCCTTGTGATGTATGTCCTCTTGCAAAACAAAAGCGATTATCTTTTCTACATTGAGCATTATGCATCAATTCTTGTGTGTTGAGACGCCTCAATAAAATTCAGTGGTCGAAAGAAAGCATGAACATTTGCTTAACGTTTCTAGGGCTCTATATTTTCAATAAGAATTCTTATTCGATATTAGGGAGACTGGTGTTGACAACCACCCATCTCGTTAATTTGTTGCCTTCGCCTTTGTTGGAAAATAAATCTTCTCATGAACTTTTATATGGAGTTGCACCTGATTATAGTCACTTGAAGTTCTTTGGTTGTTTATGTTTTGTTTTGACATTGAAGTCACAACGAGATAAATTTTCCGCTCGTTCAAATCCTGCGATGTTCATTGCCTATCCATGTGGTGTTAAAGGTTACGAAGTTTATGATTTGCAACGCAAGAGCATTATTGTTTCTCGGGATATTGTTTTTCATGAAGATGTTTTTTCGTTCCACAAGTTGACAGCTCTTGATAATCTTATTGATCCTTTTCCAGATCTTTTATTCTACCATTACCATAATTTGAGACTACACAACCTCAGCTCTGACCAATTGAGACAGACCCCATCATCACACTTGAATATGTACATACAATTGAGCATGAACCTGCACATCTTCAGATCAAACCCATTCGCAAGTCATCTCGCTCTTCGAACAGAAGGTCTTATCTCAAGGATTTTTACTGCAATATTACTAAAGCTATTTCTACAACATACACGTATCCTACAGCAAATTCTTTGTCTGGCCAGAAATTGTCTCCATCATATCACAACTTTATTGTAAATATTTTGACCCATTATGAGCCTACATTCTATCATCAAGCTGTTAAGTATCCTTAGTGGCGTCAAGCGATGAATGAAGAACTACAAGTCATGAAAGCTTTGAAGACTTGGTCAGTTGTGCCCTTACCTGAAGGCAAACAACCTACAGCTTGCAAATGGGTGTATAAAATTAAACATAAGTCTGATGGAAGTGTCGATCGATACAAAGCTCGATTAGTGGCAAAAGGTTTTACTCAACTTGAGAGAGTTGATTATACTGGCAAAGATGACTACATTCAAAATTTTGTTAGCTTTAGCAGCAGTTAATGATTGGCATTTGTTGCAGTTGGACATCAATAATGTTTTTCTTAATGACATTCTTGATGAAGAGGTATACATGAAGTTGCCACTTGGTTATAGTTCGCAGCAACAAGGGATGGTGTGTAAACTTCACAAATCGGTATATGGGTTGAAGCAAGCGTCAGAGACAATGGTATAATGCGTTTTATGCCGTGATTCTGAGGTATGGCTTTCATCAATCTCCCCATAACAACTCATTGTTCACCAAAGGAAAGGGTGATGATTTTGTTGCATTATTAGTTTATGTGGATGATATAGTAGTTGCTGGAAAAGTCCAAAAATTTACAAGGTGTGAAACTATTTTTACAGGCACATTTTAAGCTTAAAGATTTGGGTGATTTGCGCTACTTTCTTGGGTTCGAAGTTGCACGTAACTCTACAGGTATATCATTATCCAAAGGCGTTACGTTCTACAACTATTGGAAGATAGCGATATACTTGGGGTTAAACCTGCTGATCTGCCTATGATACCATCTTTGAAACTCACTTTAAGTGAAAGAGAATTGTTACCTGATCCTATGGTATATATGCGCCTTGTGGGAAGATTGCTTTATCTTGCCAACACTCGACCCGATATCACTCATAGTGTGCATTGCCTCAGTCAATATGTTTTAGCACCTCGACAACCTCATTTACAAGTTGCACGACATTTGTTGGCTTATTTAAAGAAAGCACTTACTTTGGGTTTGTTCTTCTCCAAATCTTCTACTCTTAAACTCAGTGGCTTTGTTGATTCTGACTATACAGCTTGCCCTGACACTTAAAGATCAGTCAGTGGTTTTTGCGTCTATCTTAGGGATTTGTTAATTTCTTGGAGGTCTAAGAAGCAAGTCACAGTTAGTAGGCCTTCACCTAAAGCAGAGTATCGGGCAATGGCTCTAGTTACATGTGAGCTGACTTGGATAGCTGTGATAATCAAGATGCTTTGCATATTGCAAGTAATCTGATTTTTCATGAACGCACAAAACACATAGAGGTGGACTGCCATTTTGTCCTAGACAAGGTGAAAGATGGCTTTCTCAAGTTACTTCACATTCGGACTGCCCATCAATTGGCAGATGTTTTGACTAAGTCTCTTTATGCATCAGCCTTTTACAAATTTATTGACAAGATGGGACTCATAGATATTCATAAAGCACTATCTTGAGGGGGAGGCTATTACGTATATGGCAGTTGTGATAATAATAATATTCAAATTATTATGTTAGCAGATAATTAGGAGTTGTTAAATGTATATAATTAGGAGCAGATAATTAGGAACTGTTATTTAGGTTATTATGTTAGCAGATAATGATGAGTTGTTAACTGAATATAATTAGGAGCTGATTCTTGCAGGTAATTAGGAGATGTTTGCTCTTTAAATATCTTGTAAACTTCCAGTATTGAGTAACAAGAATGAGTTAATTCTTTCTCATCTAATATATAATTTTAGTATTTATCTCATGATCAAGCGATTAATTGAAAATTAATTTAGTCTGATAATTTATTTATTTTTTAATAAAATTTATCAAAACAAAATTTTAAATTTATTAGATATCGTTCGTTAGAAGTTCTAAAAATTAACTCTGAATTCGATTTTGTTACATCATCTCCTTATAAAATTTAATCATTTTGACACTTATGTTGAATACTTCTTACGAAGACAATGCAATATTATGATATTGCTTTGTTTTCTATATAATTAAATACATTTAATAGTTACTTCAAAAAAAAAATATTTAATAGAGCAAGCACATTTGGTCGGTTGACCAATATGCTCATCTTTATTCTCCACATTCTCTTAGATAATGGGTTTTAACTCGGTAGGAGCACTCATTCTTTCCTCTAGAGTTTCTCCCTTTTCCTCCCGTCTAGGTAAGATTTGGATTAGAATTTGTCAAAAAATATATTTAATAGTTAATTACAAGGTTTACTTTTTGTTTGATAACTAGCAGATAATTGATAGCAGATTAAATTAGTTGACGTTGATAATAAATTACATTAGTTGATTGCTAACTGATAGTTTGTTTATTAGAACAAACAAAATGACATATAACGATATGATTATATTTAATACTTGTTTGAACAATTTATTGGTTATTAATATTTGATATCTATATATGTATTAAATTATAAAAATAATTAATTTTTAATATAACATTACCAAGCATAGTTGAATGATATATATTAATTTTTTATTTATGAAATTATCTTTTTAATATAAATTTAATAATTATTAAATTTAAATGAGATTTAAAATATATGTATTAAACACATATATATATTTGAAAGGAAAATAATTATTTAAATTATATATGATAATATAATTTACTTCGGAAACATACTTGAGTTATTCAAACTTAGGTTATTTGAGAACACTCTTTGTAATTGTCAAGGATAAAAGGCTCTTTACAACTCTTATATCAAATCCTCTAAATCCAAAAAGCTTCTTCTAGCATCTTTTCATTTTAAAGAATTCCCCAATCAGCTGTTACAATCCTCTATTTACTAAATAACCAAATTAGAGAATTTGACTAGTCAATATTCTAACTTTGGCTCAAAATATTGTTCACCAAATATAACCTTAGTCTATTTTAATTTAATTTGTGGTTGGGGATTTGATCTTCATCCTAAACATTGAACAATTTTTATTGTTTAATCACTGATATCTGACTCATTGGTCGACTAACCCAAATAGAGTTTTGCAGAGGCTTAATATATGGGCGACTCTCCTATCTCAGCCTTCTCTATTCACAGCGCCAAAACTTGAACCCGCTAGACCAACATGTTATTTGTTAACATAAAATAAATTTAAAATTTATGATGAGCCCCTATATCTTATATAGACTAATAAAACATAATAAATTAGTAACTCAGAAAAAAAATACATTTAATCGTTACTCTCTCGGCAGATGCTCATTCCATGACTCCAGCCTTTGTCACTTTGCATATAGCATCAATAAAATGAACCTAAATCGAAAATTAATAAAAAAAAGAAAAAAAAGAGAAAGGCTAACAGCCAAAATTAATAATAATTAAATTATTAAGATTTGTAACAATATGAAATTGGTAAAAATACAAATGACACGGAATGTTGCTTTAATTAATTCAAACTAAGTAGAAAATTATGAAAATACGAAATATTATAAAATAGGGTTAGATCTTTTTATATAATATAAAATTTAAAAGTTTTACGTGTTTTTATATCGTTAGATTAACTGATTTTAATGGTTTAGATTAAAACATTTAAATTAAGGATAATTTACTTATATCTTTTTCTTGTAAAAAACTTCTCATTACTCACGGTTAATCTCAACCGTCAATTTACTAAGTAACTTTAGCCCATTCATTATCTGATTATTGCCCGATTATGTTATTGAATGATGAACATGACTAGGGACCGAAGCCGTTCCGCTTCTTGAATTGTTGGTTCGACGATAGGAGGAACGTTTCTAGGGTTGCAAGGGAACGGGCAAGGCTGTCTGAGGTCGGTATTGTGAAGGATAATGTGATGGTCACGTTGAGATCGTTGAAACAGTTCTTGAAGGAATGGAACCAGTCTGAGTTTGGCGATATTGAAAAATGTATTGCGGATATCCAATTTAATATTGATAAGATGGATTTCGCAGTGGCTGATGGGGGCGTGGGAGTTGAGGATTTGGAGTTAAGGCATCAATGGGTTCAAGCCCTTTGGAGGGCAATACATAGAAATGAGGCTGCATGGCGTCAAAAATCAAGAGCGACGTGGTTAAGAAAGGGGGATAAGAATACTACTTTTTTCATAGATCAGCAAAGTTGCAAGCTGCACGGAATTTGATATCTGGTTTGTCCACAAATGGCCGGTGGGAGACGGATCCATGTCGGCTGCGTAGGCATGTAGGCATTTTGCCGAAATTCCACGTTTTTGTATCTGGGAACTTGAAGCTAATTTTATGTCTTCGTGGGTTGGGGAGTCTGAAGCGTTGACGGTTTCGTTCACGATTGAGGAGATAAAATCAACATTATGGAGTTGTAATGGGTCCAAGGCCCCGGGGCCGGATGGATTCAATTTCGAATTCTTACGAAAGCGGTGAGATTTAATGAAGGGGGATGTGATAAGGTTTATGAGACATTTTTATGAATCTGATTGCTTGCCTCCAGGTTCGAATTCTACATTTCTTGTGTTAATTCCGAAGAATGATCCTTAGGTGCTCGAAGATTTTAAGCCTTTAAGTCTGATTAATTCTGTCTATAAAATTTTGGCAAAAACACTGGCACGTCGCATGTACGGGGCCTTGATAGTATGATCAGTGATACTCAGTCAGCTTTTATTCGGGGTCATCAAATTGTGGATGGGGTTCTTTTGGAAAATGAGGTTATTCATTTGTTGCGTCAGTCGGCTTCCGCGGTGGGTGGTTTTGTTCTAAAATTGGATCTTGAGAAGGCTTACTATTGTGTGTGCTGGGAGTTTCTAGAGCGTGTGATGGTTAGAATGGGGTTTGGCCGTCAATGGTGTAGATGGATGAGGGCGTGCTATAGTTCAGCAAGGTTGTCAGTATTGTTGAATGGGAATGCAACGAAAGAATTCGAGATAGAGCGAAGTCTCAGGCAGGGAGATCAGTTGTCTCCTTTGCTTTTTGTCATTATCGCAGAAGCACTGCATCAGTTGATTGAGAATACGATAGAAAAAGGAGTTTTTAAGGGAATTGCAGTGACAGTGTGTTTTTATGTGTCTCATTTACAGTTCATGGATGACACCATTCTATTTTTCGAAGCTTCCTTGGAGTATGATCGCCAGCTTCGGGACTTGTTGAATGTTTTTTAGTATGTCTCAGACTTAAAATTAATTTCCATAAGTCTTTGTTGTTTGCTTTTGGCGTGGGTGACTCGGAATTGGTGGAGGCGGATGACATTTTGGGTTGTCAATAGGGCGAGCTGCCTATCCGTTATCTTGGTTTTTAATTGGGAGTTAACCCACGACGCAAGGAAATATGGGAGCTTGTGATTTTAAAGTTTCGATCTAAGTTGGCAGGATGGAAGCGATCTTCTATGACGTTTGTGGCAAGGGTGATTTTGGTTAACTCGGTTTTATCATCACTTCTTATTTATTATTTGCGCCTTTTGTGGTTTCGAAGAGGGTGATAGCAAAAATTGACCGGATACATAGAGCTTTTCTTTGGGGTGGAGTGGAGATGAGGCATAAGATGAGTTATGTGTGTTGGCAGAAGGTTTGTCGGCCTAAACACCTTGGTGATTTGGGAATAGTTGATCTTCGGGTTTGAAGCATTGCGATGTTATCAAAGTGGTATTGGCGGTATATTCAAAATGATAAATCTTTATGGCGAGCTTTGATTGTGGAAAAATATGGAGAGGCAACCCCTTGGTGGCTTTTTAATACGTCATGGACTAATGCGATGTCCACTGTATGAAAGCAAATTGTGCAATCGGCTACAAGTCTTGAGCTTGGTTCGAAGATAGATGTTACGAGTTTTTTGTGGAAGGTTGGTGAGGGATCAAAGGTGATGTTTTGGTGGGATCCATGGTGTGTAGAAGAGCCTTTAAAAAATGTGTTTCCATGTCGTTCTCTTTGGCTAGCGATAAGCTGGCGTTGGTTTAAGATTATGCAATTGATGGTTCGTTTGAGCATAGTGGTTGGGATTCTTTTTTTCTTAGGGTGTTTCGGGTGTTTGAGAGTCAAATGCTTCGTAATTTAGTTGAGTTGGTCTGTCCGATTGTTCTGCACCGGGGAGTTCAAGATATGTTTGATTTGGAAACCGAATGAGCAAGGGAAGTTCTCGGTTCGGGCATTGACGCGACTGGTGTTGGTTGATCGGATTGGTGATGGTGATATTGGGGTTGGTTTCGTTTGGAAGGTTATGGTACCACCTAAGATTCAAGCTTTCCTTTGGTTGGAACGTTTGCCTACTATTTTTTTTCTATGCAGCCGTGGGATGGCTTTTGCCTAGAAATAAGGGCAGTGTGTTTGGTGTGAGGCTTGCATATGCAGGTTATTTGGGGGATGTTTTTTGCGTTGGTGGCAGGTGAGTTTAGCTCTACCTTGAACGTTAAAAGACTTTTCGGTGCCGAGCTTTCATTGTTCATTTGGGGGGACAACTTTGACAGTGGTGGTTCGCTTTAATTTTATGGTCTGATATGGTTGTCACGGAATGAGACAGTTTTTAATAGTAAAAATTGACTTTAGAGGAGGTGTTTTTCTGTTTAAGCTCCGTTTGTTTTATTGGGTTGAAGTGTTATCGGTGGATTTGAGTTGTTGTGACGAACAATGGTGGGATTGTCCACGCTGGTGTATTTTAGTCGTTGGCCCGCGTGATGCACTGAAGGGGACTGTTTGGGCTCCGCCTCCAACGGGACATTGAAAATTAATGTCGATAGGGCTGCAAGGGGTAAGCCTAGTTTAGCTGGATGTGGAGGGGTGCTTAGGGATCCGTTGGGCACTATTAGGGTGGTGTTTTTCGGACCACTTGGCATCATGGATTCGAATGAAGCAGAGGTACAGGCAATCGAGTGTGCACTTAGTTTGTTTGTCGCTTCAGAATGGAAATGTAGGGGAAATTTGATCATTGAATCAGATTCGATTGTGGCACTTAGTTGGGTGTGTTATAAAGATCGAAGGCCATGAAAATATTGGGACATTTTAAGGCTGATTAATTCTCATTGTGAGATTTTTCCTTGCATTTGCTTTTCTCATATTTTCATGAGGCGAATTGCATCGCGGATGTGCTAGTGAAAGGAGTGGACAGGGCTTCGTTGTTTCAGGAGGGTTGGTGATTCGGTCTTATGCTTTGGTTGCTTGTGGATGATCGGTCATGGTGTACCGCGTCTGGGGTGGCTGGAGCTAGGTGCTAGTGTCGAGACATAGAGTGCTGCGTGTGGGAAGATAGGGTCGTGGCTGGGAGTGTTGTCCGTGGGAGGCTAGGGTCAAGGCATGGAGCGACGAGTGTCAGTTGGTGGATTTTGGTTGTTGGGTGGCTTTTTGCTTGTCCATTTGTTTTGGTCCTTGTGGTCTTTTTGTTTTTCGGTTCTTGTTTTGTATTGTCGTGTTTGTATTTTTTTATTCCGTTTAAGGTTAATTTTTTTAATGAGGCACACAATAATACGTGTATGGTTTTCCCGTGATAAAATTATGCGTTGTTGAGCAAAAAAAGTCAATGAATACTAACCCTAAAAATATGAACATATTAAATTTTGTACAATCATTCCTTAATACGTAATTTTTTATAAATAAATGTATACAACACTTTAATAAACAACAAAAAAATTATTAAAATTCCGTTCAAAGCAAATAAGTAAAAAGATTTTTTCCCTTTAAATGAAGTATTTTATTATGGAAAAAACTTTCATACACATGCTGTGTGAATTTTAGTTTACATGTGCCTTTTAAGTTTAGGGGTTAGGATTTTAGTTTCGGGTTTAAAATTTAGGATTTTAGGTTATAGGGTTTAGAATTTAAGGCTAGTGTTTAAAATTTAGGGTACAAGTTTAAGGTTTAGGGTTTAATTTTTTAAGGTTAGGGCTAAAAATTTAAGATTTGAGTTTTATAATATAAATATGCAAACTTGTGTAGAATTAGTTTTACACAACATGTGTATCAAAATTTTACCCTTTTATTAATATTATTGGTTAGGAGCTTTCAAAGTTTCACAAATTAAAAAGAATGAACTTAAAACCATAGTTTGGTAGTCTACCAGCTTCCCTATATTAAATCCTTGTTTCTAATATAATTAAAAAATGACTTGTTTTTGCTACTATAGTTTAGCCGAATATAGCGGTAATTGTTTTTTAAAAGGACAGTTAATTTTTTTAAGCAATATTAAAAGTTTGAATTTTAATATGATTAATGTAGTAAATTGAATTAAAAAATTATATATATAATTAATCTTTATAATATTTAGTCTAAATTAATTAACTAATAAATCGAATACTAATAATTATAAAAATATACTTTTTTTCAAACAATGCTACTATGTTCCTGTAATAATTAAATGACAATGTTGATTAAAGTTCAGTGGCATTATAATAATCCAAATCACTGGAGATTTCATACATCCTGATTTTTAGTAATTTTTTAATAAAAAATAAAATTCGAGATATAGCAAATTGATATTGTATGTTTTAACGTCATAAAATGATTGCATGAGAGTATATTATTAAATAATAATACTCTCGTTTAAATAAAAAGAATTTCAATTTACTACTTGACTAAGTATAATTATATTTTAATTTTTAATAGAGATATTATATTTTTACGGCCAGATTTAAACTCATACAAAATGAATTCTCAACAATTAGCAGATTTCTACATTTTAATTCTTTAAATCATGTTTAGTACTAAAAATTATATAAAAGAAATATACATTATTACATACCTATATAATTGCAAATTCAATTAAACAAAAACCGAACATAATATTCTTGTATTGTATAGAGAAAATGAAAATGACATAATAAAATTAGAAGTTATACAACTGTGGCACAAGAATAGAACAAGTCTCCCATTGTTTTTAACTCCGCCATTTGGCAATCTCTCATTCCATTTCCCTATCCCTTTAAGTACTCCATCGCGCTTTCTTCTCCACTTCACTTCCTTTCGCCTTCTTCTTCTTCTTCTTCATTGGATTATTATGATCTCTGGGTTTTGTTTTTCACTCAAAACTCACCAGAAATAAAAACAGTTTAACCTACCTTAGTTTGCAAGCAAAGATATGGGTAGGCTTATTTCTCTGGAGCCTTTAAACCTTGTTGTTATTGGGGTTGAGCCAGGGGAGAAATGTTACGGCCAGCTTACGCTTCGTAATGTTATGTTCACAATGCCAGTCGCTTTTAGGCTCCAACCAGCGGACAAGGGCAGGTACACGGTGAAGCCACACTCGGGACAGTAACCGTGGAGATTGTGTATCATCTCCCTCCTGAATTGTTTCTTCCGGATTCGTTCCCACGCAGCAATGATTCTTTCCTTCTACATAGTGTGGTGGTTCCGGGAGCTGCGATCAAGGGTTCAATGTTGAGTTTCGATACGGTACCGAATAATTGGTTTACGACAAAGAAGAAACAGGTGTTTATTGACAGTGGTATCAAGATCATGTTTGTTGGTTCACCCGTTTTGGTTCAACTAGTGATGGATGGTTCCATGGATGATATAAGAGAAGTACTGGAGCGGAGTGATCCGGCACTAAATCCTGCCGATTCGGTTGATTCACATGGAGAAACCCTGCTTCATATTGCAATATCTCAAAGCAGACCTGATATTGTCCAATTATTGCTTGAATTTGAGCCAAATGTTGAGTTTCAAAGTCGGTCAGGTTCGACTCCGCTTGAGACCGCTGCAGGGTTCGGTGAAGAGCTGATTGCTGAACTTCTGTTGGCGCATAAGGCTAGCACTGAGTGGTCCAAGTCATCTAGTTGGGGTCCAATTCACCGAGCTGCAGTCGGTGACCATATTGAGGTACTCCGGCTGCTTTTGCTTAAAGGGGCAAATGTTGATGCCCTTGCAAAGGATGGCAATACTGCCTTACATCTAGCAGTTGAGGAAAGAAGAAAAGATTGTATGCGTCTGCTCCTAGACAATGGCTCAAAACCAGATGTTCGCAATTCGAAAGACAGTGACACACCATTACACATTGCGGCTGGATTAGGCGACGAGCAGATGGTGAAGTTGTTACTTCAAAAGGGAGCGAACAAAGATGTCCGGAATAAGGCAGGCAAAACTGCATACGACGTTGCCGCCGAACAAGGTCACATACGTCTTTTCGATGCCCTCAAGCTTGGAGACAGGTTGTGTGTTGCTGCTCGAAAAGGTGAAGTGAGATCCATCCAAAGGCTGATCGAAAACGGTGCGGTGATCAATGGAAGAGATCAATACGGATGGACAGCCTTACATAGAGCCTCATTCAAAGGAAGAACCGATACCGTAAGGATGCTGATCGATAAGGGGATCGAAGTCAATTCAAAAGATGAAGACGGATACACGCCATTGCATTGTGCCGTCGAATCTGGCCATACTGAAGTGGTAGAATTGTTGGTAAAAAAGGGAGCAGTTGTTGAAGCAAGGACTAACAAAGGTGTTACCGCCCTGCAAATTGCAGATTCATTACACTATACAGGCATTAGCAGGATACTAATTCATGGTGCTGCAACAAAAGATGGTATACCAGTGCCACAAGTCACAGTTATGCCCGTTCCGATACCACTTGGAAACGGAAAGTCAGGAAAAGAAATCAAAACTAAGGCAGCACCATTGAAGAGGAGACCTTCGAGAGCAAGAGGATTGCACGGTAACTTCGATAGACCCCTCCCATTGGCAGTGATATAGGAAGCACGATGGTTGAACATATTATTTTTCTTTGCTTTCCTCACAAAACTTTGAGTTGTTAAATCGATTCTTTCGGTTTGGGATATATACATATATGTATATCAGAAACATTGATTCCATAACCTGAATCTATATATAAACTACATTATCATTGTGCTTGTTTAAGCAAATAAACAAAGTTGTGCTTATATTAGCTAATAAGCATCGTTGTGCTTCAAAATAATGAAAAAGCAACGTTGTGCTATAATTTATTAGTGACGTTGTATTGAAATAATCATGGTGGTTAACGACTGATACCTCTATGTACTGATTCTACTATAATCATCAAACAAGCACCACTAAGCTATAAGTAACAAATGCGTATCTTTGTGTCTTAACAAATAAGCATTGTTGTGCTCTGATTAACAAATGGACATTGTTATGCTTTAATTAATAGATACACATCTCTGTGCTAAAGTAACAACCAAGTACCTTTGTGCTGAACGCAACAATCAAACACCACAAGAGACATTTTCCCGCCAAATCAGCCTTATTCTCGATTGATCTGCTCAAAATAAGCAATCAACACTTTAATTTTCAAGTCACGACATAACTCTTCAAACAAAAAGGCCAAACCTTAAAACATAGAGGATGTACACAATCGACTCTCACCTTGCCCAGAGCAAAAACTGAGTTTAATTTTATAAAAAGAAAGCTTTGGGTTACAAAAGAAAACTCATTCACTCCCCGGATGGCAGTTGTAGCCTGTAGGGACAGCTCTCGATGGTGTGCCTAAAGCACGAGAAATTATTACATGGTCCCGGCTCATTACGTCATCTATGGTCCCATCCAATGAGATTTATTCGTTTAATGACATGTAGGAAAGAGGTGAAGATTTACCTTGAAAAAAAATGAGATGAAAAATTATTATTGGATGAGACAATAGATGACATGGTGAACCAGACCCATCTAATAATTTTTCCTAAAGCACATACTTTTATTAGTGAATCATATCAACAATCTGCCAACTGTCCATCTCTACATATATGTGAATAGGGGTCTAAACGAGCCGAGTCGAGCTCGAGTAGTGCTGAGCTCGACTCGGCTCATTAAGATTTCGAGTCGAGTTCGAGCTTGAGTAATTTTTAACGAGCCTGAGAAATCTGAGCTCGACTCGGCTCGTTAAGATCTCGAGTCGAGTTCGAGCTTGATTCGAGCCCAATCGAGTCAAGTGTTGACCGATCTTTGACTGTGCCGGACTCGAGTATCTCGCCATCTGTCAAGTTTCATTTAAAGCCCTATCAAGAAAAAACTTTGATACACAAGTTGTGTAAACTCAAGCTTGTTAATTTTAGGGTTTGGGTGTTAGTTTAGGGTTTAGAGGTTTAGATTGTTGGGTTTAGAATTTAGGATTTAAATTTTAGGGTTCAAGACTTATGTTTAGGGTTTTAAGTTTAGGAATTTAGATTTTAAATTATAAAAAAATAGTATATTATATTTTCGAGTAGCTCGAGAGCTTTTCGAGTCGGGTATCAAGTAGCTCGGCTCGACTCGTTAAGAACTCGAGCTGAATTCAAGCTCGAGTCGAGTCCAATCGAGTTGAGCTTTGACCGAATCGAGCTCGAGTAGCTCGCGATCTGTCTCGTCTTATTTACAGCCCTATATGTGAACCCAAAAAAATGATAAGGGTAAATGTTACAATGTATGAAATGAAGACGTATTTTTATTCTCACGTTTCCTTTACCTAATTATATAATGGTGGTCTATGGTATCCTATACAAAAGATGACCCTGACACAATGCATATGATGAAAGAAACTATTATAAGATTTTTTTTGATAAGGAAACTATTATAAGATTAAAATAACAACTTTTAAGAGATAAAATTCTTTTAATTTTACACTGAAATAACTAAATGGTTAGAAATAAAACCAATTCTTAGATTTTTAATTATACATTTAATATATTTTTTATTATGTTATTATACATTCAATAATCTGAAAATAGTTCTATATACTCAATTAATACATGTAGTTTGCTCTTATGTGTCTATTGTCCATAATCTGAGTTGCTCGATCCATTTGGGGGAATTGAGCCAACGTACAGCGTGCTAGAGATCTAGAAGTGCAATTGGGTCGTTCGGATCGGGTTCGGGTCTGGTTGGTTTTTAGTTCGGGCTATTTTTGTTTTAGGCTCGACTCGGGTCGGATCGAGTCTAATTCGAATTTAGTTCGGATTTATATTATTTTGGATCGGGCCGGATATCGGGTCAGTTAATTTTCGAATCGGGACAATATCGGATCGGCTGACTTTTAGTGTTGGGTCTATATCGGATCGATTGACTTTCGAGTCAGGTCAATATCGGGTCGGTCGGCTTACAATTTGATTCAATATATGAAGATGATGTTTTAAAGGAGAAAAAAAAACAATATTAAACTATTACTAAAGGTGGTGGTTAATTAGTAATATAATACAAAATGAGAATAAAACATACATATTTTAGGAAATAAAATTCAGGTTACTTTCGGTTCGGTTTATTTTCGTTTCGGTTTCAGTTAATTTCGATTCAGGTTGATTTTCGGTTTAACTAAATTCGGGTCGATTTTGGTTTAGTTCGATTTCGGTTCGAATTCGGGTCAAGTTTAGACTATCATATTCGGGTCTATATTGAGTCTCGAGTCGAATAAATCGATTCGGGTCTCAGATCAAATTTGCCATGTCTATAGAGAGCTAGATTTTTGGGAATTTTGTTTACATAGTCGTCTTCAAAAAAAATTCCCAAATAGAGTGAATGAAAATTTATTTTATCAAATAGAGAAGCTGTTACAGTGAATAGGAGTAATTGACAGAAAAATTAAACGACTTTAAGATGGAAAAAAACGAGTTTAAAAAACAATATTTTTAATTAAAAGACTATTTGACTATACATGGAAAGAGAAACACGTTCCTTCTCAACATCTTCTCCTTCATTTTCTTTCCATTAAAGTTTTTTTTCCCTAAACTCATCATATTTTTTCGACGATTTTTAAAACTCATGTAATATTCTGGTTGACTTCTTCATTTACTGTAGCAGAATATCTATTTTGTAACATAAATTTTCGCACACCACATTTCACGATTTTTTTTCAAACACGATATATAAGCAAATTTCCCTGATTTTCCCTCTCCACTTTATATGTGAAATATTTTTAATAACCAGAATTAACCAACATAGGCCTTGGCATTATTTGTAATTTTAAAAATCCATCACAAATTCAAACCCGATATCGAAGTTACGCAAGGAGGGATCTCAAACTCGATATTTAATTAATTGATTAAGGCTTTATAGCTTTGAAAGTCGTCTCTTTTACAATTTTTTGTTGCTCTTTCTGTTTTTAGGCCTTCGCTTTAACTAATCCGGACCGACCTGCATCTCGCACTAAACTTTGGTGGGTAAGTCTCCCGGCGGGAATTTTCTGCATACACATCGCCTCGAACTCAAGACTTGCTTAAACGATACCAAGCTGCTTATCACTTGGACTAATTCCATTGGTCTTCTACAAACTTCTTTGATATTATATAATATTCTTAAAAACTAAGAATGATTTACTAATTTTTTAATGATTTAGTAAATTCTTTAACGATTTACTAGTTTTTCTATCATGATTAAAAGGGTAAACTACACTGGCAGTCCCTTAACTTTTATGGTACTTGTATTATAACCATGAAACTTTTAAAACTTGTATTACAATAATTAAATTTTTGAGAACTGTGATAGTTCGATGACCAACAGTGTTAGCAATTGTCGGAGTCACCGATTTATTAAACAAAACTACTTTCTAAGCAATGAAACGGGGTTGCAATCTCCATATCAGAACACCAATATGCCACGAATCACGATGTATTACGAGGCAACATATTAGCATAATGTCACGGACCGCCAGTTCGAGTCCGAGTCACATGCACACATGGTTGCCCAAGAGGTTCTAATGGAGATTTTGGGCCTAAAGAGACCACCAGACTTAGCCCGATCCGTGGAGGATTATAGAAGACAACTACTTTGACCTATGTAAACTTTCTATATAAACATAGGGTTTGTCTAAGTAATATCGACTAAGGCCGCAAGATTCGCTAGGTCGAAATGCTAAACCTGTAACAAGTGGTATCAGAGCGAAGGTTCGAGTGAAAGCACTAATCAAGATGACACCACCAAAGGAAGATGTTATAGCAAAGAAGGGTGAGGAGACCCAGTTGGCAAATCCAAGAGTGCGAGTTCAAAGGATATCCTCGAGTCATTGGAGGAAAAGGTAACCAGACTTAAGGAAATCGAGAAGGACTCGGGGGAGCGACTTGATGTTGTTGATACACGTTTCAAGTTCAAAGGAACTTCTGAATGATCCATTCGAGAATTTGGGTAACAGAGGCAATGCGCTTGAGGCCGAGTTAAAGGCTATGAAGATAGATGGGACTTTGCATGGCAAGAAAAGCAATCGAGGTGGGATGACCAGCCCAGGATGTTATTCTGACCATGGGAAATAAAACCGTCAAAGTTCTTCTATCGTAAGGGTCTGCATCTATCGAGGGACTATTCGAGAAAGCTAACCTTATAGCCATCAAGGTAAACGATCAGTCTGTGGGAAGGGGAGCTAGACCTGGCGCGATTATTTTGTTCAAGACAATCAAGCCATTGGTTGAAAAAGTACAACATAAGTGTTTTCATTGCAATGGGCAATATAGCTGGTTTGATTGCCCGCATAAGTAGTCCAAGGAACAAGATAAGCCAAGGGAAAGAGAGGCTTTGAAGCTTGGTTCGATGTGCGAAGGGCCACCAATGGGCAAGGTGGGTGAGGCATCGAACTTCAAGGAAGAAGTGTCGATGTGGGAGGAGCTGCCAGAAGGCATGCCACAAGTGTACAAGGTAGATGGTGCATTGAACTTCGTGGACAAAGAAGTGCCAATGCGAGACGAAGTGTCGGACTTCCACTTTGAAGAAGTGCCGATGAGTGAAGAATTGCTGATGGGCGATGGTGCATCAAACTTCGCGAGGAAGGAAGTGTTGATGCAAGTTAGAGTGAATGCTAACCTGAGTAGTCATGAGGTATATCTCGAACACAATTATAGTGTTATAAAGTTTGATTTGTCTGGTTTGTTGGGCATAGGAAGCGAAAAACCTAACACATCAGATGGAGTTGCCAAGACTTGGCGAGGATACAAGCAACCTTTTGGAGTTCTGAGAGTTCGTTCTGTGTTCAATGTGATGGCGTCTAAGCATTTGTGCAAGGATCCAGAGGATCGGAGTAGGGGCAAGTCGCAACTGGTAGGAAGGAGTTTCTACGATCGAGATGTACATGGTGGGGCGACGAATGATGTTACATGGTGGATGGTGCAAAGCGAGCAGTCTTTATGGGGGGACAATCGAGTTAGAGTCGAGTGCTCTTTATGGGGAGAAAGTCCTTATGGGGGGACAACCAATCCCGATTCTGACTTGGAGACAAGCCAATGTGAGGAAGCGAATCCAGGATCACCTAGTTTAGCTTCATTTTGAAGGCACAACGAGGGCGTCGCTAATTTTGGTGGGGGAGAATGTCACCGATGGCTAGTTCGAGTCTGAGTCACATGCACACATGGTTGCCCAAGAGGTTCTAATGTAAATTTTGGGCCTAAAGAGACCATCAGACTTAGCCCGGTCAATGGAAGATTATAGAAGACAACCACTTTGATCTATGTAAACTTTCCATGTAAACATAGGATTTGTTTCCTTAGATAGCGAATTTATTCTAAGGAATATTATGTTATTATGCCATTGTGGTTTGTGGGCTTCGATCATAGCCATTGATGTAAATTATTAGGGATCGTCGGATGTAGGGGACTCAACTATAAATAAAGGCATTCCCCACCTCATTTTGTATTATCTATCTTCTGAGTAATCAAAGCATTTACTCTAAAATCCTTTGCGTTGTTTTTTAGTGTTCTTGGTTTTCTTCTTTTGTTCTTGAGTGACCATTCTCTATAGTTTGCTTCCGCTTAGATCGATTTAGCGTTCTTAGTGCCTTGGAAGAATTTGATCTTCCGGAGCGAGAATTCAGACTGACTTAGTCATTTGTCTAAGTAACATCGACTACTGCACGGCTTGCTAGGTCAAAATGCTAGCCCCGTGACAATATGCTTAAGCTATGCTTGACGTAAATAAATGCTTAGTATGTAGCCATTTTCATATTTTTTAGAAGGGTATGCAACAACGGTAGAAAGGCAAGCAACAGAGGTGGGAAGATGGTGGAGGGGAGAAAAAATAAAAAAATGTAAATATGGAGGATTAAATGTGTAATTATACAAATTATTTTTATTTCGATGGTCACAATCTGAGAGAAGTAATAGTTTAAGGACTATCTAGGTAATTTATTTTTACTGTGCCAACTCGGCACGCCGTCAGTGTCTAACGACAATTAACACCCGAACGACCAAATGTTTAAAAACGAAAACATAAATAACAATAACAACCAATTTTCAAAATCAGTGAGCAAAAATGTGTACTTACTAAACATAAGTAACCATTTCCAGTAGTAGTGTCCTTGATAATGCTCATTCGTTGATCAATGATTTTCTCTGGTCGAAACATTACATCAAGAAACTTCAACACATAGTACTGCTGATACCGACGCTTTATACTCGTGTGAACAAGAAAAATAAGATTCCTATACTTGCAAGCCAGTCAAATGTTTATGCTTCAAGCATATAGTGACAGATTTTGATTTATTTTTCTAGTACATGTATTTGGCAGGTTTCTAGAAAGCCTCCAATGTTGACTGCTTTGCTTTTGCCTCCTATAGAACGGGGATCGACCATTGTTGTGAGAGATAGAGTTGTTTTGAGTATTTGGTTATCAAACTTCATCTTCTCCAAGTTACTAAAAATCACCATGGATTCACTGCAATACTTCATCAAATCACGATGAAGCTGACATCTTGAAAGCCATGCATTTGGCTACCATTTCAGCACTCCCTTTCACTTTGAAAGTAGCCGTCGATCTCGGCTTGTTAGAGATCATATCCAAAGCCCAAAATCCTTCTCATATGCTGTCCGCAGCTGAGATTGTCTCTCAGCTTCCCGCCAATAACCCAGACGCTCCTTCCATTGTTGATCGAATCCTCAGGCTTTTAGCCACCCACTCGATCTTAACCTGCAATCAAATCACCGGCCAAGATGGACAAACCCAAAGAGCATATGGCCTGTCATCTGTCGGCAAATACTTCCTTCAAAACGAGGATGGAGTCTCCTTTGCACCGTTGCAGCGTATCAACCTCGAAAAACACATCGTCGAATGCTGGTGATTAGTCTTCTGTATCCATTCTCAGACTATATATATGTACGTGTGTGTTCTCATTCATTTTGGTGGTTGATTATGATAGGAAATTCTGGAAAGATGTGGTGTTGGAGGGAGGGTTCTCATGTGAGAGAGCATTTGGGAAGCACTTGTTCGAGCTGCTGGCAACCGATGATGAAATGTCGAAAAATTTCAATCGAGCAATGTCGGTTTACACGGACCTGGTGATGAACAAAGTTCTGGAAACTTACAAGGGGTTTGAGGGTGTAAGGCAAGTGGTGGATGTGGGAGGTGGAGTGGGTACAAATCTGAAGCTCATTGTTTCAAAGTATCCACAGATTAAGGGAATTAACTATGACCTGCCCCAAGTCATTAAAGATGCACTCCCCTTCCCAGGTAATATATATATTCTTAATCTACTTTTTCTCTAGTTGGTGCATATCATATGGTTGAGTTGATCGTTTTCTATCATTTTCTTCTGTAGGAGTGGAGCACTTAGCAGGAGATATGTTTACAGAAATTCCTAAAGCCCAAGTTATTTTCATGAAGGTTAGTTTTTAAAAATGTTTCAGTTTAAAAATGATAGAAATCGTATCACAGAAGACCATAATAGCAAAACAGGGACTGAAGCATAACAAAGCAGAGCAGCTTGATGGATGCTTATATACATATCAATATATTAAAGGGTAAATTACGTAAAGCATATCTTATATGATTAGAGAAAGTCGTTTAAATTTGAATCAAATCATACTATATTATGATAAATAATTACAATTAAATTTGTATAGAAAATCAAAAACTCTATTCGAGTTTTATAAACTCAAATCGAATCAAAAAAATTTAAATAAAATTTAAGTTGTAAAATATAATGCATTAACTCGAATAACTAGAAATTTTTTTACTCACCCAGCTATAAAACTACAATTCTAAGATATCGTATAAATAAAATAAGATATGTTTCTTCATCCCAAGAAAAATAAAAATATAAACACTGTAGTAAGAAACCAGAGTCCACAGAAATTTTCTTTTCATATCGAGAACATAGTGGCGGATCTAGAATTTTTATATAATATGGTCAAAAGTGAAGAATGAAGTATTGTGAATTTTTATACTACTATAATAAGTATTGTTGACCTCATATCCCAACAAATTAAGTGGAGTAAAATCTAATATTTCCTATGAAAATTCTATATTACCTCCTCAAAAATCTCTTATCCAATAAATCAAGTGGTATCAATTCTACCCCTAATTTATATACTACACCTGCCCATGACCGAGCACGTGGTTGTTGGTAGGGGTGTGCAAAAATATCTGATCCAAACGATTCAATCAGCTTATCTAACGGTATGATCCGATTTTTATTTTTGAATGGATATCTGATAAAAAATTATATAATCATATCGGATATGAATCGGACAAATCATGATTTCGGATTATTGAAAATCTGGAAAAAAAAAAAGGTCTTTAGCCCCGGGCCCTAAACCTGTAGCCCTATCTTCCACGGGAGGCTTAAAGACATATCTAAGACCAATAGGTCCTATTTTTATCAAAGTAGGGCCCAAAATTTTATATTTCTCGGACTAGCACTATTATAGTGAACTCGCCGTAGAAGCATGGCAAGTTTGAATAAAAAAATTATTTTTTAATTTTTTTGAAACTCGACGTAGAAACAAGAAAGTTTCAAAAAATTTCAAATTTTTTTCGTATTTTAACTTAATTAATCATATTAACGGATGATTAGCAAGTAGGGGTGAGCAAAACTCGACTCGACTCTAAAAACCGAATAACTCGACTCGAGGCGAAAATACTCGACTCGTCTTGACTCGACTCGAAATTTCAAAAACTCGACTCGACTCAGAAAAATTTCAAATAAAGTTTGAGTTGTAAAATAGAAACTCGAATAACTCGAAATTTTTAATAATTAATGAATTTATTTTTAAGTTTGAGACGAGCCCTTTAATTTTTTATTATGTATATAATGATATATAAAATTATGAAGAAATATTGCAACATATGAAAAAATATGAAGAAATATATATATATATATATGCATATCTTAAATGATTAGATAAAGTTATTTAAATTAGAATCAAACCGTATTATAACATGATAAATAATTACAATTAATTTTTTTTATAGGAACTCAAAAACTCAACTTGAATCGAAAAAATTTCAATAAAGTTTGAGTTGTAAAATATGACGCTTAAACTTGAATAACTCGAAATTTTTTGACTCGACTCGATCGAACGCCCACTCCTATTAGCAAGTCATAATTGGAACTCGTTATGCATGCTAGGCAAGTTTAATTTTTTTCATTTTCGTCCTTTAGTAAAAACGTTTGATTTTAAAAAATTTAATTGAAACTCGCCCTGCCTACACGACAAGTTCCAATTAGGATTTGATAATCATCCGTTAATGCGATTAATTAAGTTAAAATACGAAAAAAATAATTTTGAAAATTTTTAGAATTTGTCATGATTCTACGGCGAGTTTTAAAAAATGAAAAAACAATGTTTTATTTAAACTCACATTATTTTTACGGTGAGTTCACTGTAATAGTGTTAGTCTGAAAAATATAGAATTTTGGGTGTTAATTTCGTAATATTAAAATGTAATGGTGTTAGTTTTGTCTTTATGTCTCCACGGGAAGCTTTCCCCAAATCGCAGACTCTCACTTGGGCTCTCTCACCTCTATGGCTCTGTCCAAATGTGTAAAAACTGAGCTCTAACAACATCCCCACATGCTTCCTCTAAATTTTCAGACTTTTTCCCACCGCTTTACAATTGTGTTGATTAGCAACTCAAGCAAAGCTCATGCACTTTGTCAAATCTTTTTATGAAGGAAATAGGCTTCAGGTTTTTTTTTTTTTAAATCTTTAGATTGGTATATGTAGTGACCATTTTTAAATCAGGTAAAATTAACTTGACGATTGATTTTAGAAATGAAGGTTTTGACTTTTTAATTTAATTTTGAAAATTATTTTAGAGTGGCCACCAATCACTTCGAGGTAGACTGAACACCATAAAAATAACTAGAGATTCATTCTTTAAAAAATTGGGTTCGGGAGTCGGTTACGTATGGGGAATGATTAGCACCCCACAAACGTCCGGTATCGGTACCTTTAATTTTTAGTGGCATTTTGCCATTTCGAATAATATTTTAAATTTAATTTATCCCTTAATTATTAGCTGGATTTAAATTCCAAATTGAGATATTCCTTTTATAAGGAAATATATTTTTTATTCAAATATGAGATTAGAAGCACCCATTTACATTAGGACACCCCAATTCATATTCAAAAAATTTATTTCCAACATAAAAGATTTTAATGTATGACCAATTATTGTCTTGCTTATTTTAAGTTCTAACTTAAAAGGTTCTAATTAATTGTGTGTTATTTAATTATATGAATATTATTTAATTTAAAGGCTTATATGAGATAAGACTCAATTGCTTGAGCACCATCCATATTTAAACCCCAAAATTACATATAGTATTCCTAATCCAATTAATTTATCTAATTGTTTAAATTATAGTCCTAATTAAAGCTCTAATTTAATTAACTAAGTCAATTGTCAATTTTAAGGTTCTAACAAATATTATTTGTTCTATTTTAAAAGTTTATGTTGAATAGCACCCAATTACTTTAGGGCACCATTCAAATTAAAACTTCTAAATTTTCCAAATAATACTTATTAATTTGCTACAATGATCTATCCTATTTAAATTATTGAATCCTAATTAAAGAACCTAAAGACTAAGGCTTTAAACAATTGATTAAATATAAGTGATTAAATTTTCTAACATACAATCCTATATGCATTATTTAAAAGCATGCATCAATAATATAATTAGACCTTTAAAATTTAATTAAGCAATTAAATTAAGGATTAAATTGAAGGAATACAAACTTAATTCAGATTTATTTCAATTAAGGACCATATTGCATTACATTACAAACTTGCAAGGATTAAACATGAAATAACCTAAATATTAAAAAATACGCAGATCTTTGAGCCCAACCTGAATATTTCTCTCGGATACTCCCAACCCGGTGCTCAAAACGACACCGTTTCAACTCAAATATAAAAGAGCCAAAACTGAGTTAAAACGGTCAATTGTACCGAGCCTTTCTCTCTCTACCCTCTCCCATCTACCCAAATCCTCTCAACTCCAACACCTTATTCCCAGAAAACCTATGTTCAAAACGATCACACCTCTTGTTCTTCACTAAAATCAACCCAAATTCTTTCGTTTTTTCTCGTTTTGATTCACCATAAACACCAAAACTCTCATATTTCTTATTTCCCAAGATCTAAACACATTATTCATCATAAAATCATCCCATATTCTTCCACTTTTCAGCGTTTAATCCACATGAACACATATTTTTTCCCTTTCGATGTTTTTAGGATCAAATACCAAGGTTTCACCTTGGTGTTCATATCAATTCATCCAAAACGAGATAAACCCTCAAGCTCCAGCATCACTTCGCCACACCGGCCGCCCTCCAATCCATCGCCACCATTACAGGTCAACTCTGACCAGTTTGTCAGCAGCTGTAGGCAATGTCGGCCACCACCGGCCACTTTCTGATCATCCCCTACCTTGTACCGACCACCGTGCTCTACCGCGCCAAAACCCTAAAAGCCTAGAAAACTCAATTTTTCACATTTGATCTTCCTAAAACTACATGGCTCAACAGAGTCGCCCTCTTCGTCCCTAGATCTATCCAATCTCGGTCTGTTTTCAACTTCACCGGTAGCCTAAACTCACCGAAAACCGAATATAAGCTCTAGCCGCCCTATATTTAACTTTATGGCTTCCTTTTTATGATTTTTTATCCTAGATCTAATGTATTTTTGTGTTTTAACGTAGGAAAATAAAAGAGGAAGCAATGATGTACCTTTCGGCGAGCTCTGGTGACGGTACAACAACTCCAATTATCTTCTTTGGCGACCTCTGCAATTTTGGCATCCCTTGGTCTTTAGCAGGTATAATTCTCTCTGATTAATTTTTTTCTCTTTTTTAATTGTTGTTTTAATTGCCCAATGATTAATTTGTTTCTCTCCTCACTATTTATAGTGATAGGGGAGTGTGACCTCATGAATGACATCACATGAGTGACATCATCACCAGCTATTGCCAGATAAAGAAGAAGAAAACCATAATCTATATATCCTTATTTGAGCGAATCAAAGACTGCCACGTGGACCAAAACAGGAGGGGAAGCTTAAAAATCTGTTGGGTTTTGTGTTTCTTTGGGCTTGTACATTGAATTTAGGCGGGAAATCAGATATAATATGAATTTGGGCTTTTACATTGAATTTGGCTCTATATTTTGCAATATAGGACTACATTGGACTATTATATATATTATTAATTTTGGGCTATTTATATCATTACATTATTTATTTATTTTATTTACTAAAGAAATTATATTATATACATAGTACCCCGGGTGGAATTCAGGTATTACAAATGCCCCTCATTGCTCATTATTGTGGAACAATAATAGAGAAAAGACTGAAAATACACGAATTTGGCCCAAAGCATCCGATCTGTTGTTCTGGGCTTCAAGTTCTTCTTATTGTGAACTTTCGTTCATTCTTTTAAGATTAACCATGAAGTCTAAACTAATTCTTCTTTTTAGGAACCCATTCATTCTTCTTGGTAATGTTGATCTTCCTCTTTGCACTTGTGACAAACTGGCGAGCTCTTCTTATTTGGAACTCTATTTTCTTTTCTTCCTTCTTCCAAAAGGAAAGCTTTTCATTGTGAATTCTTCATCCTTTGCTAGGCGAGTTCTTCTTATCAAGAACTCTGTACTCTTTGCTGGTGAACTATTCTCATTAGGGGCTCTGTATTTTTTGCTTGACGAAATCTGCTTATTTGGAGCTCTAGATTCTTTGCTTGACGAACTCTTCTTATTAAGAGCTCTAAATTCTTTTGTTGGACGAACTCTTTTTATTAAGAGCTCTAAATTATTTGCTTGGTGAACTCTTCTTATTAGGGGCTCCGTTTTCTTTGCTTGATTCTTGACAAAATAATTTAAAAAGCTTGAATGAGGGTTATTCTGACCCTAGTTTCTATATATGATGCATGAACAGTAGCACATTGGAATCAATCAAATAGCTCTTGCTTCTTAGAAGATCAATCTGGTTTTTCTTTGCTATGTTTTTTCACTAATTTTCGTTTTGCCTTGATACTTCATCTCACACTCGGGACTAACCTTTAAAACCCACTTATGCGTTTCTGACCTTTGTTCTAAAGCATCCTTTCAGGTTTTCACTTTGTTTTTTAAGGCGCCCTTTTGGGGTTTCACCTATGTTTTTATTTTCTTCTATTTTTCTTTTTCTTCTTTTCTCTTTGAAGTTCTCTTGCTGGTTTTTACCTCTTTTTCAAATCACTTTCCCTTTTTTATTCTTTTCTTTGTCTTTTCAACTTGTTCGAGCACTATTTAACTCAAATACCTTACTATTCCTTTGTTGCTGTATTTCTGCTAGCACAATGTTTAACTCTGTCTTCTCTTTATACACTCTTCATCAATAATCATGAGTGTTAAAGCTCACTTGCATCTTTCAAAAACATAGTAATACCAAGGAATCATCTATTTTTAATAAATTATACTAGTTTACTTGCGTGATGCTTGGAAATAAATGCTTGGAAATAAAAGAAGGTTCAGAAGAGAAATCATGAATTTTATTTAAGCTTATGAACAAAGATACAATGGAATTTAAAAAGATTCTTGGCAAACTGAAACAACAAAATCAAGAAACAAGGTCAGATATTCAGGCATCCATAGCATGAAGGATTCAATAACCCCATCAGCCGAATATAATTTTGAGCTTGAACCTTTGTCCAATAGACTTCAACGTTGTCAAGATGTTTACAGATGTGAAATCTCTCCTAAAATTTCAGGTGTCCGAGAGGTTTTAATTGTTAGATGCCTATTCTTAACACATCCGAGCCGCCCTTTGCGGGTTTTCAACCCATATCCTCTTTTGGTTTCAAGATGATTTTTGCGAGTTTTTATCTTGAACCCTTTTTCTTTTTCATTTCTCTTTTTTTCCTTTTTTGATACTTATGGCGCCCTTTTGGTTTTTCACCAAGGATATTTTCATTTTGTGAAGTGCCCTTTTCGAGTTTTCACTATGTTTTTTTCTTTTCTTGTTTCAATATCGTTTTTTATTCTTCAAACGTAATATTTTTAACTGAAACAGAGTTCACTGGCTTGTGCAACTCTTCACCATCCATTTTAGTTAAAATCAACGCTCCTCTAGAGAAAGCCTTTTTGACAACATAAGGCCCCTCCCAATTAGGCATCCATTTCCCACGAAAGTCTTGGTATATCGACAAGATCTTTTTCAGTACTAGATTACCCTCTCAGAATTCTCTGGGTTAAAGCTTCTTATCATAAGCCCGCATCATTCTTTTCTGGTATATTTGACCGTGACAAATAGCTTTCAGCCTCTTCTCCTCAATGAGATTCAGCTGACCGAAATAGGCATGTACCCACTCTAATTCATCCAGCTTCACCTCAGATAAAACTTGTAAAAACAAAATTTCAACTTCAAACAAAAGTACTGCCTCCACTGCCCATTCTCTGGGTCAAACTTTCTTATCATAAGCCTATAGACCAAAGAATATGGTGTTTCCCCACTAGAAGTTTGCACCGAAGTTCGATACGCGAACAAAGTAAAGGGAATTTCTCATGCCAATCCTTGTAAGTATCTGTCATTTTTGATATGATTTTCTTGATGTTCTTGTTCACTGCCTCCACTGCCCGTGCATCTTAGGGCGGTATGTCACAGAATTGTGGTGCATAATTTTGAATTGCTCACACACTTCTGCTATTACGTTGTTGTTGAAGTTAGTGGCATTATCAGGGATAATTCTTTTTGACATTCTATATCGACAAATAATCTCTTTCTTCAAGAATTTGCAAACTGTTGATCTTGTGATATTGGCATATGAAGTTGCTTCCACCAATTTCAGTGAAATAATCAATGACCACAAGGATGAAGCAATGTCCATTAGAAACTTTGGGATGAATCTGTCTGATAACATCCATGCCCCATACAACAAAAGGCCATGGTGAATTCATTGTATGAAGAGGTTTCGACGGGGAATTAATCTTGTCAGCAAATATCTAGCACTTGTAGCATGTTTTAGCATATTCAATATAGTCTCCTTCCATAGTTGACCAATAATATCCATGTCTCATAATCTTCCTGCCATTGCGAAGCCATTAGCATGTGTTCCACATATTCCATCATGCACTTTTGCGAAAATATTTTTAGCTTCTCAAGCATTAACACATCACAACAATAGCTGATCTTTGCCCCTTTTATACAAGACTTCACCATCAAGTACATATATTGCTGTCATCCTTCTAATAATCCTCTTGTCATTATCATTTTCCACCCTAGGATAAGTCTAAAATTTGATGTATTATAGGATATCAAAATACCATGGGTTTCCATCAGCCTCATATTCTATGTTGTAACAATGAGGATAGGTTTCATAACTCTGCATCCGAATCGACATTATATCCTCTGATTTATTTGCTTGAAATACTGAAGTAGTGTAGCTAAGGCATTAGCCATTTGATTATATTTTATGGGGAGATAAGTGAAAGTGACTTCTTCGAACTCTTTCATCAATTCCAAGATCAATTTCTGATACTTGATCAACTTTACATCCTTTTTTCCCATTCTCTACGGAGCTGGTAAATGTCTAATGCTGAATCCTAGTATACTTTCAAAACTTCTATCTTTCTTTCAATAGTAGCTCGTAAACCCATGGCACAAGTTTCATATTCCGCCATATTATTGGTACAAATAAATTCCAATTTGCTTGTGAAAGGATAATGCACATTGTCTGAAAAGATCAACACTGCTCCAATTCTGCGTTACAGGGTATTGGCTGCCCCATCAAAGTACAATTTCCAAGTCTCATTCTATAAAGTTCTATTTTCTTCCGTGGAGATATTCGTTATATCCTCATCTAAGAAATCAATTTTCAGAGACTCGTAATCTTCTGAAGCACTGTAACACCCTAAACTAGGCCTAGTAAAATGTTAACATTAATACATTGTAAATACAATAATTTAATTTGTAAATTTAGGATAAATAAGAATAAAGGACTAAAGTGAAATGAAAGAAAGATGGAGTGTCTAATTATGGTGGAGTAAACCGTGAGTTTGCAATATTTGAGGATTGCATGCTAAAGAAATAGTAGCCAAGGGTATGAACACATGTCATCTAATTAATTAAACATATGAAAAAAAAAGGAGGAACCAACCGACCAGGTTGGTGAAAGAGAGAAGGAATCAAAGTTTCTCCATTATCATCTTCTTCAATCGAAGACAAATATGGTAGTGAGAGAATTGAGAGAAAAGCTTGCTAGAAGCTTAATTTATTACATCCTTGCTTGAATATTGTTTGAACTAGCTGGAAGAAGGGTAATTACTTTATTCTCTCTTTGTAATCAAGTGGAAATGTTGTAATTGATTGTACTTATGTTGTTAAATTATGAGAATTGTTATTATGTTAGGAAGTTCCTTGAGTTTTCAAATGATATACATGTTGAACTATCATGTTTCTCTTGTGAATTGTATGATAGCTTGAGTTGTTAAGTTGGATAGAAAGTTCGAATCATGTAATTGTTGAATGAATAATTCATGCTTGAATTGGAATTGTGGTCACATGGGTTGGTATAAACAATTAAGGGCTGTTATGTGGTTAAATGAATTGCTGGAATTTTCTGGGAGATTGCTAGAAAATTAAGTACTAAATTGGTATAAATTAAATGTCACAGAGAATGGAATTGTTTTGATCACATTGCTAGTTGAAATGTGTAAACATGCTTGGTTTTGTGTTATGACCTATTTTGATTACATTTTTAGGAGGATTAAACTGACCTAGACATGTAAGAACATGTATATAAGTTGAATTGGCATGTTAGAAGTGTTATCTAAGTGATTAAAGAAGTTAAAAATCTAAACTAGTGTAATCTGCCAGAATACCCTGTTCTAGGCATTAACTTTGAAAAATCTCTATAAATTGTACAAATGGAATTTAAGGATGAAAATTCAATGTATAATACCTTAATATGTCTAAATTCATTAGGAGAAAACGAAATTGAATTTGGGTTTGTAGAATGGATTGTAGAAGTGAAACAATAGGTACAGTGCAAACTGTCCAGTGTTGTAATTACCCTGTCTTTAAGCAAAAATCTGTATTAATTGGTAAAGAACTGAAATGCAAAGATTATATATTTAGAAGGACAATAAATTTATATTTTCAACGGTGTAAACCAATTGAAATTCCGACGTACGGAATGAAAGGTATGCATGTTTATGTAAACTGTGCACATGTTGCCTGGCAGTAGTAGCAGCCTTGATGTCTTGGAATAAATGTTAAATGAATTACTTGTATTGTTGCCTTGTTTTAAATAAATGAATGTGCTTGTCTTGACCATGATTCACTTCTCTGAAATGTTATAACGAGAAGGGAACATTGGAGAAGGGTCTAAGGAGAAGCATTCGAAAGATAGACACAAAGGAATTTGGATCCAAGATTAGCTAAGCTTGGAGTATTGTTTTAAATATGCATGAATTACTTTCTTGCTTGAATATTTCATGATAATGAACTCAATTTAACTTGAATATAATTAATAAGGGAAGTATGAAATAAGATAAAATATGATCATGTCTATATTCTTGACTTGTTGAACAATTAGAATTGTTTGATTCTTAATGCCTTGGGTGTAATTTATCGAATACTACTTGAGTGTACTGTCTTGAACATGAAATGGATTGCTTGAAATATGAAAGGTACTGCCATGAACATGAATGAATTGTCTTGAACATGAAATACATGAAACGTGAAATGAAATTTAAGAGCTAAGGCTCAATTGGTCTAAGGGCTAAAGCATATTATTGCTATACTTGCTTGAAATGATTCTTGACTACATGATCTTGATCTTTTATAAGCTTGATAATTCTTGAATAAATAAAGTGTAATCAAACAACCTTGGTTGCTAGTTGAATAGGTAGAAGGGCATGCCTTAGAATCTAGAGCTCATTGTGTAAGGCTGGACTACGGTCCAAGGCTAAGGCCCCTATTTGGCGACAAACATAGGGTACGTTTGTGTGGTCTTTGGCGACAGTAGGAGGATTGACCAATACTACAGTACACTACTACGATACATCTTGCGTACTATGTTACATCTTGTGGCGACAGTTGGTTGGAGACTTGATTACCTATTCAAACTATAAACCAATGAATTGTTTTAAAGGAATATAAATGAGCCAATAAATATGAATTGATTAATTACTTGTCTTGAATCCGTGTTACTTGAATTACTTGTCTTGAAGACATGTTACTTGAATTACTTGTCTTGAAACCATGTTACTTGAATTTCTTGTCTTGAATCCATATTACTTGAATTACTTTTCTTGAAGACATGTTACTTGAATTACTTGTCTTGAAACCATGTTACTTGAATTACTTGTCTTGAATCCATGTTACTTGAATTACTTGTCTTGGAAGCTTGCTACTCGAAATACTTATCTTGATTTGAAATAGATAAAGTACGAATTGTGATTCATTGCCTCTTACATCTTGTACTATTCGAATTGCCTTGAAATCCTTAGTTAGGATCATTCTTGATTAATTAATACTTAACTGGATATAACAATTGGATAGATCTAGATACTACCTCACTAAGTACAATGTTGTACTTATCACTCTCGTTTTCATCCTTCCCAACCACAGGTTAAAGGATTTGATCGTAGCTTGATCCTGAAGCCTGAATTCTTGAGCTGGAAGCAAGACACAAGCATAGCTAAAGTATGGACATACTTGTTTTGTACTCCCCTAGTTGGTGGCACATAGTTGTATATATTGTCTAGTGCATGCATTTTGGATATTTGGAAACTTGTATATGTATATATGTCTTGAATGGTCTTCCATGCTATGATTTTGGTTGATAATGCAAATGAAGTAATGAACTTAAGTTCTATGTATTGAAGTTTGATGCTGCGCATATTGTTATGTTTATAATGAATGTTCAAGTGATCACCTTGCCTTGCACCATTTGAATAGCTTGTGATAAATGATAGTCTTATATGATTATACTATGTGTATAAGTATTTTTACGTCTTGAATGGTAAATGCCACAAGGTAAGGCATGTCATTTGGCTTGCTTGGAATCAAGGTACGTTCCAATGATTCATGATTAATAAATTAAGTATGTAATGTCACCTATATCAAGATAAAGAGCAAAGAAATGAAATGAAGCATGCTTGCTTGCTTGCTTGCTTGTTTAGGTTTCGAATAATGATGATGTTAAGAGAAATTTTGGTAACCTATAATGTATGTAAAGATGATTGATTGCGTGATAAGAAATGATTGTTTGGTTGCTTGTTAGTTAAGTAGCTCATCTAATAGGGATGAGTTAGCACTTTCCTTGCTCGTTCTTGCTTTTATTGCTTCTTGGAAACGCTCCCGAACCGGTTTTCTGCCAACCCGAGTAGGGGGTGTTACATTTTATTGGTATCAGAGCTTTTTTTAGTCTGTTCTAGGACTGAACCGTGCTCTCTTGCATCATATAGGATACTTGTGCCACCTAGGAGACTTGTAGTGTATAGCTTGTGTCTTTGCTTAACTAAACCGAACCCCTAATTGTTTTCTTTAAACGTAGAATGTCTGAAACAAGGCTCGCTCGGGATGATGAAAGTCCCGTAGGCTCCTCGAATGAAGAGGATAGTGTGAGGATGGAGCAGAATCTACCACATCAACAAACGAGACCATCTTGTGCATGAAGGATATGTTCGATCATTTTGTAACTACCTTGAAACGAGACCATCCTATTCCTCCTCCTGTTTCTACTCCAACTAGAGCCCCTATTGACAAATTGGCTCAATATCGAGCTTATACTTTCACTGGTACTGATAAATCCAATCCTGAAGTAGCTGAGTATTGGTTAGAGGCCACTACTCGAATCCTGACCAAACAATTGCCATGTTCTGATGAACACAAACTCGAATGTGCTATAGCCCTGTTGGCAGACAAAGCTCTGAGCTGGTGGGAAACCACTACCCTGACTGCTCCTGTTGAAGCTGTAACCTGGAAATTCTTTCTCGATGAATTCAAGAAGAAATACATTAGTGAACAATACCTAGCCGAGTGCCGAAAACGTTTCTTGTACCTCAAGCAAGGTGGCCGACCTATCGAACAGTACGTGAGTAACTTCTGTAAGTATTGCAAATACGGGTTGGAATACATCAAGACTGATGCTGAAAAGTGTAGGATGTTTATTGATGGATTGAATGATGAGCTAAGTCCAATATTCACTGCCCTGGGTATACTGACTTCCAGAATTTGGTGAACCGGGCCATTGCAACTGAGGTGAAGATGAAAGCCTTTTAGAAAAGTAAAAGTGGAAACTCCGGGAAAGACAAACGATCCAGGAATGATGACAAGCCCCACTGGCAGTCAAAGAAGTTCAAAAATTCTAAGGGTCACTATTCGAATTATACTCATGCTGAGAAAAGCAACTTCATATCGAGGCCCCAATCGGTAACTAAGCCTTCAGCCCCTATCATCTCTGTTGATAGTTCGGGGAATTTCGGTAAAGCTGTTCAGTATCCTACTTGCAAGTTTTGCCAGAAACACCACACTGGTCAGTGTAGAACTCAACAGAATCTATGTTTCCTATGTGGAGCCTCCTATCACTATATCATGGATTATCCTCAGATCCTAGCAAGGTTCCGAATCGAACTCCTGCAAATGCTAGCTCAACTCCTTCCAATCGAAATAAGGGTCCTAGACAAGTTTAGTCTGAAAATCAAGGGATAGGCAAAGGCCAACATTTGAATGCCCTACTCACCAAGAATCTCGAGCTCCTGCTCGAATCTATCAAACCCGGGGAAAAGAATATGAAGAATCACCCGATGTTATAGCAGGTACCCATTTAATTAAATTCGACTCCTATTTATACTTCAATAGACTCGAGATCCACTCATTTTTTTGTATGCTCAACCTTGATTGAAAAATTGAACTTAAAGCCTAAAATTGTAAAACAAAGCCTTGTAGTATCGAACCCTACAAGGGGAATTACAAACATAAGCCTTATCTGTAGAAATTGTCCCCTATTCATTCGAAATATACCATTTCTTGTTGATCTATATGTATTACCAACTTGTTAGTTCGATCTAGTACTGGGACTAGATTGGTTAAGCAAGCATGAAGCTTGGGTAGATTGCCTAAATAGGAGACTTTACCTTTGGGGTTTAGGAAAGGAATCAATCCTCCTAATTGACAAGAAACCGACCTCAATCTTTGCTACTATAGTCTTACAAGATGAACTTGAATTCGGCTTACCTAGTGTGCATATTGTATCTGAATATCTCGATATTTTTTCTGAGGAACTCCCTGGTCTCCCTCCAACCAGAGAAGTGGAGTTCGGGATTGATGTCCAACCTGGAACAACTCCGGTGTCAATCACACCTTATCGAATGGCACTTGTTGAGTTGAAAGAACTCAAGAAGCAACTTCAAGAGCTACAAGACAAGGGTTTCATTAGGCCTAGCTCGTCTCCCTGGGGTGCTCAAGTCTTGTTCATGAAGAAGAAGGACGAGACTATGAGACTCTGTATTGACTACAGACAATTGAACAAGCTTACTATCAAGAATCGATATCCTCTCCCAAGGATTGAAGATCTTTTCGATCAACTCAAAGATGTTGCAGTATTCTCAAAGATCAATCTACGATCGGGATACTGCCAAATGAGGGTAAAAGAAGAATATGTACCCAAGCCAGCCTTTCGTACTCTATATGGCCATTTTGAATTCCTTGTAATGCCATTCGGATTAACGAATGCTCTGGCTGCATTCATGGATCTCATGAACCGCGTATTCAAGCCCTATCTTGACAAGTTCATAGTCATTTTCATTGATGACATTCTAGTGAATTCTCGAAATAAGAAAGAACATTTTAAACACCTTCGAATCGTATTGCAAACCCTCCGAGAACGTCAATTGTTTGATAAGTTCTCTAAATGCAAATTTTGGCTATCTGAAGTGTCGTTCCTTGGCCATGTCATCTTGGCAGAAGGGATTAAAGTAGATCCAAGAAAAATTCAATCTATCCTGGATTGGAGACCTCCAAGGAATGTTGGTGAGGTCAGAAGTTTTCTCAATTTAGTTGGATATTATTGATGTTTTGTCAAGGGATTCTCATCCATTGCCGCAAGTTTGACTATGCTAACTCGTACAGATACACCCTTTGTTTGGTCGGAGAACCAACAACGAAGCTTCGATCAACTTAAACAAGCCCTGACTCATGTTTCGGTTCTCATCCAACCAGTATCGGGCAATGAGTACACTGTTTACAGTGATGCATCTCATTTGGGACTAGGATGTGTCCTAATGCATGATGGAAACGTGTCAAACTACCCTACACACGGTTTAGAATTGGCAACTGTCATGTTTGCACTCAAAGTCTAGAGACATTACTTGTACGGGGAGAAATGCAACTTGTTCATAGACCACAAGAGCCTCAAAAACCTCCTAACTCAGAAAGACTTGAACTTAAGGCAAATGAGATGGCTAGAATTACTTACAACTTACGATTTGGTTATCAACTACCATCTGGGGAAAGCAAACATGGTCGCTGATGCCCTTAGTCGTAGACCATACTCGGGTAAACCCTTAAACCTAAATCCTAGAGTAATTCATTCAAAATGTTTATTTCTTGGCTTGCAAGTAACCATTCGAATTATACTTTTCTTGACTTACAAGTAACTATTCGAAAATCACCCTTAATGATCTTTTTCATTCGTTTATAGCTTCCTTGGCTATCAATGCTCATTTTAGTTTATCCAAAGGACAAAAATTCTTGTTTGAAATTCAAGTTCAATCTATTCTAATCTCAAGAATCAAAGAACTCCAACAAATTGATCTAGATCTTCAGAAGATCAAGTCCAAGCTAGACTCTGAGTCTAATTCTGCCTTTTCCCTTAAGTCGAATGGATTCCTCTATTTCAAGGATAGAGTATGTGTTCCTAACAATGAAGATCTAAGACACGAGATGTTGCAAGAAGCTCACCAAAGCTCTTTCTCGATTCACCCTAGATTGGTTAAGATGTATAAGGACCTACATAAGAACAAGAAGAGTTAAAAAAAACTCAGTCTCATTGTCACTTCGGAAAAATTTAACGGTGGTAGAAAAATGACTTTTTATATAAGCAAAGAAATGTTTGAGAAACAAGAGAGTATCAGTTTTGAGTTTCAACAAGTAATTCCAAGTCATTCTAGTGTAATCATCTACTATGGTTAAGAAAAACCTTTGACCACTATGACTAGACACCCTATAGGGACCCCAAAGATCAAATATGAATAAGCTCAAAAGGAACAACAGAACGAGAACTTAAAGGAAAAGACAACCTAGTTTGTTTTGCCTTAGGACAGACTACACATTGTTTAACACATTGAGCATTCAATTGTGCATTATGAAATTCAGGTAAGTGATGCAATTTAAGAAGAGTAGCATGTCCTAAACGAGCATGCCAAAGTTGAGTTTTATTAATAACAACATTTGAACCAGAAGTCATACAGGCAGATTTTTCAGAAACAGATAAAACTGAACTAGGAGATGAAAAAGACAAACCAGAAAAGCAAGCAGAAGAGTCAAACAAATATAATCCTCCAGACAATTTATCAATCCCTTTTATCTTGCCATTTGAGAGATCCTGCAGAATGCAGAAATCAGGAAAGAAAATAACAGTACAATTATAATTAGAAGACAATTTTGAAACTGATAAAAGATTGTGTTGAAAATGAGGAACAAACAAAACATTTTTCAAGACACAATCAGAAGTTAAAAAAAAGACCCAGTATGAGTGATGGGAACAGATTTACCATGTGGAAGATGAAGAAATCGAGTGTTAGGCAAACATGAAACAGGATCAATCAAACAATTAAAATCTGACAGTATATGGTCAGTAGCTCCAGTATCCAAAATCCAAGATCAATGGCAAAAGTAACAGCAGAATTGGCAGAAGGCTTGCTTAAGATTTGCAAGATTTGGTTGTACTAATCCGTTGTAAATACAGGTGCAAGAGTAACAGGATGTCCAGAAGATGCAACCATTTTAGGTGCACTACAATTAACTGACAAAGCAGTTTGGACACCTTTCTTTTTACCAAACTTAAACTTAACAGGAAAACCAATGAGACGATAGCAACTATCACGTTTATGACCCTTAATACCACAGTGGTCACAATTACCAGAGAATCGGCGACTATTTGAAGAATTAGAAAATATAGTAGAGGATTCCAAGAGAAGGGAAATACCAGATAAATGAATCCTCTATTTCTTGCACTAACATGGAATAGGCACGATTGGTGGATAGAAGAGGCTGCATCAGAAGAATTTGGCTACGAACCACTGAGTACGTCTCATTCAAGCCCATTAAGAATTGGAACAATCTTTGCTGAGTAATGTGCAAAGAATTCTGCTAAGAGTTTTCACAATTACAGGTCGCAAACGGCACGAGAGTAGAATACTCATCCCAGAGAAGTTTAAGGCGAGTAAAGTAGGCAGAAATGGTAGAATCACCTTGATTGAGCATGAAGATCTCCCGATGAAGGAAGAAAATGCGCGAGCCATCCACTTTATGAAACCTCTCCTTCAAATCCTTCCAAACGAGCGCAGCACTGGAAGCGAACACGATCTTGACCGAAAGATCTCGACTTACGGAGTTTAGAATCCAGGATAAGGCAATCGCATTGCACCTATCCCCTTGAGCATGAAGAGATTCCTAGAAATTTTTCTTTCGACATTCACCATCGAGGAACCCTAGCTTATTCTTTGCCAAGAAAGCTATCCTCATCGAACGACTCCAAACAGTGTAATTCTCAACACCAAGCAATTTTTTTTTTCTTTCAACAAAAAACTCAACACCAAGCAACTGATGCGACACCAAGACGGTTCCCGGCGCATCCAATGGGTGGAGATTAAGTTGGTGATTGTAATCGTGCGCGGCGGTTTCAGCCATCAAAGAGAAACCAAAAACGGCTAACCAAGAAAAGAGGTAAAAAAGCAAAAATAATAAATATAAATAGACATACGAGAATAAATTTAAACGAACGGGTTACCGATCGTTCACAAACGTAAATGAACGAATAAGTTTTTATTCATGTTTTTTCATTTGATTAAACGAACAGAAAACTTCGTTCATGTTCGTTCGTTTAATTAATAAACGAACTTCCCATCGAAACTTTAATTTATATTATATGTTTCAGGGTTCTAAGATTTGAGATTTGAGTTATAGAATTTATATTAATAAACGAACTTCCCATCGAAACATATATGTAATTAACAACTACATGTATCAAAACCTTATTTGTCATTTTACCCATATCAGCTATCAACTATCAGCTAAATTTTACCAAACACTTTTAAGAGTTTTGGGGTTTCTCAAATCAACTAATAAAATTAGTTAGTCAAACCTTACTCGCAATCCATTTATGACTACTAGTTATTAGTCGTTTGTCAAACACCCCCATTATTGTGAAGGAGAGCAAAATTGATGATTTGAGTTTACTTCAGGGAAAATTTTGATGTAATTAAATTACTTTGATGACAAAATTATTGCAATTAATTGACTTCGAGAGTAAAACTGATATAGTTAAAAAATAGGTACAATATTATCGATTTGAGTTTAGCTCAGGAAAAACTTAACCCTTAAACTTTATTTTTTTTGACAAATCCTAATCCTACCTAGAGGAGAGGGAAAGAAGGATTCTAGAGGAAGGAAGATGAGTGCTCCTAGTGGGTCTAGAACCCATGACCTAAAGAAAATGAGGGAACAAACATCAACATGACACTTGCTAGCTATGTCCCTACCCAATATATTAATTTAAAAAGGATCAAATATAAGTTTACCTCAGCCTAAAAATATCCATGCATTTATAGAAACTTTAAAATAAATATAAGAGCCAAACATAAATATTCGGTTTTTTGGGGTGTGGGGAGGGGGATAGAGAGATGAGTTTGACCATGGCACTTGCTAGCTATGTCCCTACCCAATATATTAATATAACATATAGTGGTGTACAAATTCGGATATCAGATCCGATCCGTTTTGAAATTTTGAATATTTAAAAATTCAAATAACTAAAATAACTATCCGTATTCGATTCGAAAAAATAGATATTCAATTTTTCGAATCTAAATTTTCGGATCGGATATTTGAATATCCGATCCGAACATACCACTTAATTTGCCTAAAATTCTGATGTTCGCCACTGTTACCTCACCTCTGCCCTCACACGGCGCAGGACATCAACCAATACAACAGTTTTCATTTCCTTAGTACCAAATCCTATCTTTCATGGGAAGCTAACTTGGAAATGGATCATCTCTATTAGGCTATGGGAAATCTTAAAACATATAATCTTTGCGAGTTGATTGTAATTTCGTGGAGTTATAAGAACAGATTTTCTACACCCCACCTACTGAATTCGTCACCTCAAAAACAACCGGGTTATAGCGTGATAGCTGCTACCAGCCACGATGCCACTAACGCCGGCTCCGATGATGGCTTCAATTATTTTTGTCTGGAAATTATAACATGCTTGAAGACCCCGTTCATATACTCGAATTCCACCCGAGGTACTACGTATATAATATAATTTCTTTAGTAAATAAAATAAATAAACAATGTAATGATATAAACAACCCAATAATAATAATAATAATAATAATAATAATAATAATAATAATAATAATAATATATAACAGTTTAATATAGTCCAATATTACAAATATAGAGCCCAAATTCAATTTAAAAGCCCAAATTTGTATTATATCTGATTTTTCTGCCCAAATTTAATGTACAAGCCCAAAAAAACACAACTCAACATATTTTTAAGCTTTCCCCCATTTTGGTCCACATGGCAGTCTCTGATTCGCTCAAACAAGGATACACAGATTGTGGCTTTCTTTTTCATTATCTGGCAACAGCTGGCGATGATGTCACTCATGTGACGTCATCCATGAGGTCACACTCCACTATCACTATAAATAGTGATGAGAGAGAAACAAATTGATCATTGGGCAATTAATGCATCAATTAAAAAAGAGAAATAAATTAATTTGAGAGAGCCGAAAAAGATCGCCAGAGTTGTTGTACCGTCACGAAGCTCGCCGAAAGGTACAACATTGCTTCTTCTTTTATTTCCTTGCGTTAAAACACAAAAATACATTAGATCTAGGATAAAAAAATCATAAAAAAAAGGAAGCCATAAAGTTAAATATAGGGCGGATAGAGCTTATCATCGGTTGTTGGTGAGTTTAGATTGTCGGTGGAGTTGAAAATGGACCAAAATTGAGTAGATCTAAGGGCGAAGAGGGCGGCTCTATTGAGCTAGTTAATTTTAGGAAGATCGGATATGAAAATTTGAGTTTTCTAGGCTTTTAGGATTCTGGCTCGGCAAACCATAGTGGTCGGAACAAAGTAAAGGAATGATTGGAATGTAGTTTGTGGTGGCTGGCATCGCCTATGACTATCGACGAACTAGTCGGAGTTGACTAGTAACGATGGTGATAGATTGAAGGGCGGTCGGTGTGGCAAAGTGATGCCAGAGTTTGAGGGTTTATTAAGTTTTGGATGAAGTGATGTGAATGTAACCCCATCGACCCGGCCTAGTCGCAAGACCTAACCGAGCAAGCTACATTAGGTTTACCAAAGAAAACCGGGGAAATAAAACCTAAAACACATCCATTTTTTCTTTTATCTTGTCTAGATGCATTAAGTCTTTCCTACATGTTCGTACTGTCCGTAAGTGAGTACTCATTTCCATCGGCATGATAACGATATCCAATTGGCCACCAAAATGAATTAGGGACCAAAACATAATTTCATCATTCTGGAAGGACTTTTCTAATTTTAAAGTTACCAGTATTTAATTAAGTATATTTCAAGCTTACATGACAAAAATCAGCTCAAATAGACAATCCAAACTCACACAATTGAGCCCACATCAATCAAGGACCAAAATGAAAGAAAACAAAACTTCACTAAAGCCATTATCTAACTTAACTGCCTCGGGTATTGGTACACACACTTGAGTTTCGGTACGCCCTTTCCATTTTGAATTCTAAAAATTTCAGTAGCCAACTCTTGTACCGGTACGACCCTGCGTACCGATACGCCTTACCAAAACCAAAGGCTCATACCGATCTTCAAATCCGTGTACCAAAACCCTATGCTAAACTCAGCCTTCCCGTACCGATACTCAAACTCGAGTATCGGTACGCTACTCTTTAAAAGCATTTCCGTATCACAACGCCTAGCTCGCGTACCGAAACCACAAGCTTGAAATGGTTTTCCGTACCGATACGTGAACACGCGTACTAGTACGCCTAGACCTGAATGGTCACAAATGACTGGTTTAACATGCTTATTTCAAAACTAAACCATTTCATCATGCCACAAACTCTCATACAACACTACCTAGATGCAATAACAACCTAAACATCATAAGTTCAGCAACCAATTGGCATTAATACATCCCATGATATTCTAAAGGCATGCTTCCTAAAATCACTTTGCCAAACATCCCAAAATACACAAATAGGCCAATCTCAGCATATGCATTATAACAACACAAACAACACAACATAATAACTTACTCAAACCATCACAACAAGGCAATCATCAAGGAGGCTCTAGATGCATACCTAAGTAACCATTCATCCACAACTACAAGCAAGTTTTAACATCAAGCTTAGCAATATCAAACCATCCTCAAAACCCAGTATAGAAACATACTTAAAATCCATAAGAACTCAGGATTACAACTCCCAAAAACCATGGCGAACACATTGCCTTATTAACAGAAAACGTAAATCGAGTTCATATTCAAAAGTAGTTTATCTTTTGGATCCTTACAAACCTTGCCTTTGTTGCCCCAAACTTTAATGCTCTGCATCATTAAAAAAAAGAGAGCGTAAGGACACATGCTTAGTGAGGATGCTTATAAAACAATGATTGATTAAAACCATTTGAAAACCACATGCTTGTTTTCCCCAAAAACATGCTTACAACCTAAGCATTTTCCATTATTCCAACCAAATCAAAACATAATAACCTTTATATAACTTTTTATACAATCCACACTTAAATCCCAAAGCATTTTAATCAAACCATGCTTAAATCCTAAAGCATTATAAGCAAACCATGCTTAAATCCCAAAGTATTATAAACAAGGTTCAACACATGAACTTTCACATATATTGGCATTTATAATGACCCGGATAGACTACCTCTATCCTATACACATATCGGATACACGGGTCTCTCATACCATGCCTAGTTAAGTCGCATGATATCCCAAACCTTGTCTAGTTAGACCGCAAGATTTGACACCCTTGCCTAGTTATACCGCGAGCTTAAGACCCTTACCTAGTTACACCGCAAGTTTTTCCATCTTTGCCTTGCTAAACCGCAAGATTTGACAATCCTTGCCTAGTTAAACTGTGAGATGTTATTTCCTCGCCTAGTTAAACCACAAGGTGTTATTTCCTCGCCTAGTTAAATCGCGAGTTGTACTTCCTTGCCTAGTTAAACCGCAAGATTACCATTAATTTAGGTTGCCTAGCTAAACCGCATACCCCAAATGATGTCCCAACAGTCCGAGTGGCCTTGTTAAACCGACATACCTCAAGGACCCATGGCCACGATGGATTTTGCTCATATTTTATAGTGCACTTTTAATCCTATGGCATGCCAACTACATCCAACTGTTTTCTCACCTTGTCACATAGCCAATATATCATTTACAAAACCATTTACTTACTGTTTTACAATGCATTTAATAAACACCACATATGCAAATCTCATTGCTAATGCAATAATACTATTCCCAACCGGAATAAAAAACCAATGCTCAATAGCATTTAATATACTTTCAAACCCCTGCATATATACTCAAAATCATGCATTAGCAGTAAGTAAATCTTACCATCTTTATCACCAAAACATGCAAATAACATGCTCATATCTAAGCCGATAGTCAAGAGCAAAATAAGGGAAACTTACTTTCGAGCTTAGGTAAGTATCTCACGCTTACCCTAAACTCCTAACAACCTTACAAACCTTTGTAAAACATCTGAAACCAATTTCCACTCACCGATACGCCTCGTCTTCCTTGCCAATGCGAAACAAGCTCCCGGAAAGCAACAAAACAACGTCAAGCTTCGTCACCTTGATTGTCCCCTATTTTAAACACATAAAACCAGAGGATAAATGCATTCAAACCATTTCCTAACAGCAATCTCCCGTAACTCTCAAGTTGCCCTCTCGAAAACCATCCGAAACATACCGAAAACACCATCAAACATTTCTGAAACTTAACCAGCCATAAAACAACATTTCAATCCATCAACCAACATCCAATAACATCCAAAAACCCTTTCCTAACACCCTTTTACCTCTAGCTAAGATTAAACTTGATTATTTCCATAATAACTCAAAACTAGCAACCTAAATAATTAGAGATTCAAGAGTTTCATGATTCCATTGATAAAAACAACTTATCAACATCAAAACATATAGTAAATCAATCTCAAATACTGGAAATTAGATCCACTTCAAAAATCACCATGTTTCATCAATATTTCCAAAATAACTCAATTAAACATTGATAAAACATTAAAATCACATTATAACTTACAAATCAATGATCAAATACTTGGGAATATCAATAAAGAACCATTTAACAGAGGAGATCACAAACCTTACCCCCTGTTATGTGATTTCTCCCTCAATTGGCTTGTTTAAAGCTAAGAAAACATAAAATTTCAATGAGATTTTGCAAAACAAAGTTAAATAATCAAATTAAAATCAATAATCTGAGTGAAAAAGTCCATCACCTCTAGATTTTGATGACATTTTGAGTGTTTGGAAGAAAAGAAGTTGAGAGAAATGGTTTAGAAAAAAGTTACGTGAATTTCTTTTAAAAGCTAATAACTAACTTTAGATATTTAATCCTTATTAACACTCATTTAAAACACATGTTTAAAATGATTTAATTGAAGGGAGAAACCACCAGTAAACACTTGGTATATTAGCTCCTTAAGGATTCTAAGGATTTGACTCTTTTGATTTTAGTCACTTTAAAACGGTTTTCAAGAAAATCGCATTTTGGTCACTAACCCAAAATGTCATATTTCCAAACTCCCTTTTCTAAAATTGATTCCACCAAAAATCAATATATATTAAAAGATGATTTTTAACTATTTTTCCATATTTTTATCCTACCGAAAATTATACGGTCCCGAATCTGACTCGAATCTCTAACCTTGTCCACCGGACCATCTAATAAACCTCAAATCCGCTAGGCCCAAAACTGGGGTGTTATAATGGATACCAAGGTGAAAACTTGGTGTTCTATCCTAAAAAACATGGAAAAGGAGAGAAATTTGTGTTCATGTGGATTGAATGAGGAAAAATGGAAGAACAAGGGATGATTTTGTGATGAATAATGTGTTTAGATCTTGGGAAACAAGAAATATGGGAGTTTTGATGTTTATGGTGAATCAAAATGATAAAAAAAAAACTTGGGTTAAGTTTAGTGAAGAACAAGAGGTTTGATCGTTTTGAACATGGGTTTTCTGGGAATAAGGTGTTGGAGTTGAGTGGATTTAGATGAGAGGGTAGAGAGAGGTTCAGTGCAAATGGTCGCTTTAACTCAGCTTTTGCTATTTTATATTCGAGTTGAAATGGTGCCATTTTGGGCACTGGGTTGGGAGGATCCGTAAGAAATATTAGGGTCGGGCTCAAAGATTCACGTGTTTTTTAATGTTTTAGGTTATTTTAGGTTTTAATCCTTGCAAGTTTGTAATATAATGCAATATGGTCCTTAATTGAAATAAATCTAGTTAATAATTAAGGGATAAATTAAATTTAAAATATTATTATTCAAAATGCCACATAAAATTAAAGGTACCGATAATGGGCGTTTGTGGGCTAATCCTTCCTACACGTAAATCGACTCCCAAACTCAATTTTTGAAAGAATAAATCTTTAGTTGTTTTTATAGTGTCTGGTCTACCTTGAAGTGATCGGTGGCAACTCCAAATTGATTTTCAAAATCAGATTAAAAAGGAAAAACCCTAATTTCATAAATTAATTGTCAAGCTATTTTTACCCAGTTTAAAAATGGTCATGACAGCTTGGTAACTCTGCTCGGACCATTCGTGAGTAGGCCTAAAAAATTTACGTGGTATATTGTTATTTTAAAATGGTAATTTGAGTTTAATTTTTCCAATAATTATTGGATAGATTTTTAGAAACAATGTAGATATGCTTTTTATTTGTGTGATATAAACTTTCATTCATACATAAGCCTTCTACATGGGATTTCTCCTTTAAGTGGGAGCGAGACATGATCCTACGTGAGGCATTTATCTTTGTGATCGAAATTTTGTCTTTCTTCTTGTATACCAGCCTTATACATCTTGAGGTTACGCCCCCACTATAAGGGGTCGTATACTCCCGAATTGATGTCTTGCTATCTCTGTAGACAATAATGATAGTTCAGGTACTTAGAGTCTAGAACAAAAACCACATGCTGTAATCTAGAAGCTTACCCCACTAGAGCTAGACAGAGACCTAGGGGACGGGATGTCGATTTAAATACGCTTCTCTGGTTATTCTCTCTACTATATATAACCTTCTTTATTGTATCAATTTATTAAATTTTTGCCTTTAATACTATTACACAATACCAACACAATTTTTTGTGTTGTTTCTTTTCTTATTTTGTTGTTTTAATATGCATCATCATGTTGCATTAATTTGGTATCGATTCAAGAATTAGTTGATTAGGAATCGTTCATTATGGCGAAGGGTCTGATAGACGAGGAGAGGGCAATACCATAATTTGGACATGGGCAGAAGAAACACAATATACAAAAGGGGATAGTATCCGGGGGGATTACGTGTCACGGACAAAAAGTATCGCTAGGATTATTTTCGGTCAAAATGAGTGTTTGTCGGAGCTCAAGATAATATGGGAACAATGGGATAAAGGCATGAAGAAAGATTTTTAGTATAAATTTGGGAATATAGTGATGCTATCAGACGTCCTAGTAGACAGGGAGCTAATTAGGGCTATGACGCAATACTAGAATCTGTCATACAACTATTTCACGTTTGGAGACATAGACATGACACCTACCCTAGAGGAGTATGAAGCCTTATTACGCTATCCAAGAGTTCAGAAAGATAAGGTCTATACGAGACCCAACAATAATTCGAGCTTAAAAAAAGTTGAAGGTAGTTACAAGAGAGGGTGAAGCCTAGTTTTAGGGAAAGTTAAAACAGAAAGGGAATGATGAGCTGATCGAAGATAACGAGCGCATAGATTGGAAAATTATTTGAGACCTGATCCTGACAAGTGATGAACTGAAGAAGAAGAGAAATTTGTACGCTTTTTTATTTACGGGTTGGTGTTATTTCCAAGGACTGTGGATTGTATAAACCCGTCAACTTTAGGGTTATTTGAGCATCTAGAAATGAAGGTTAACCCAGTACTAGCTATTCTGGAAAACCTATAGATCGTTGACTGCCTATAGGAAGGTGGGAGAATAAAGATTTTGGGGTTGTGCTGTTAGAGGTCTGGTTTTAGGGACACAAATGGGTCACGTCTTATAGGACTTGTAGGTTTTTTTATTATTACTCACCGTTAGAAGAACACGTTGTTGAGTGCCCGATTGAGAAAATGTCAGAGGAGCAGTAAAATTAGTACTTTTTGAAAATAAAAGATTCAGATATTGTATGGAAAGCTCCTTTGTTGAATTTGAACAATTATCTGTACCGACGTGGAAATTTTGATTGGGTATCATTGCCAGGAGTTTAGGGAGGAACAACGCACTGCTCGTTATTAATGTCCATACAATTTAGATCAAGACAGTTTATGCCCGTTAGCGTAGGTATGACGCTGTTTGAGTACGCAAACAAGACGAATGATTACAAGTCAAAGGTAAGTGATACTACAGAGGCATGGAAGACACCGAAAAAGGTAGAGCTTTATGACAGAATAGAAGTTATAACGAATTAGAGAATGGAAAGCTCGAAGAGTCAATGACAATATTCCTCAAAAAAATTTGGGTAATGCTTGTTCTATTGATGAACATATAAGGAGTGCACTGTCGGCTCTGGAAAAATTAAAGAGTGATCATGAGAAGGATATGAAGGGGTACGAGAAGAGAATTAATGATCTGAATCATAAGCTCACCATGACAAAGTTAGATGAAGACGTTTAAAAGAGGAACGAAAAGGATCTTCATGAGAAAAATCGAAAAATTAGGCAAGAATTCAAAGATCTGAAGGAAACACATTCTAATTGCAAGAAACCACAAAAGAGAGGCTCGAGCAAAGTAGTTGAGAATCTGTCTAAACAGTTGGATAAGGTTGTGAAGGAAAAGAACGACTATAAGAAGATGTATGAAGATAATATGATTGCATCAAAGAAAAAGATTTGGGTCCTAAAAGACTCAAACAGTCGATTCAAAAAAAAATTGGAAGAGGAACAAAAGAAGCTAGAGGAAGAAAATGCTATAAACTCTGAGTTGTCATCTTAGGTGTCACAGATAGAGAATATGATTACAGGATACTATAATAAAGGGAAGGATAATATGGAACAGGAAAACAAAGAGATAAAAAATAAGGTATCAGAACTGGAAAACACTGTACAAGGTTTGAAAGATCAGCTTGCAAACTACGAGGGAACACTACACCAAGAGGACAAAGTATTGAAAGGCAGGCTTGAAGCAGCCAATCGCACCATCCAAAGTTAGAATCATGAGCTGATTAACTTCAAGGGTCAAGTAAGGGGAATTGCTCAGTACATACAAATATTGTCTAAAGCTGCCACGAGCTTGTTGTAACTCCCCGATATTGATGTTAAGCTTGGATATTTGTTACCCGATTGCTACTTGAGATAGTTAATCTAGGAGTTAGGGCTAATTTTTATATAATTGAAATTACCTTTTTCTTGTACTCGACTTTTTTGGTTAATGAATATTTCACTAAAGACTAATTTCTGAACTCGATACCTTTTGCATTTTTTTGTATTCATGCATTCATACTTCCATATACTTGCATATTGAATTTTAACTTGGCAAAATATAATGGAATTAATAAAGAAAGGTTCTATGGCATTTTGTTTTTGAACCAAAATCATTTCACATTCATACGAAACACGTCTATGCTCTAGGACCATGGTTGTGAAGGATAGGAACTTGAAAATGACCACGTTAAAGTACATAATAGATTTGATAGAATTAAACAGTCAATGAAGCACCACTTTACTCAGGCATATAAGGAGATTATCTGTCAGTTGACTACTTTACTAGGACCAAAGGAATCTGGAAAGAGCAAGGTATAAGAAGGTGCTTCAGATGATGTAAACGACCAAGCGGATACTAAATCTCATGTTAGGGAACAGCTGAGGGACCACCTCCTGTGAAGAAAGTCCAAATTAATCTAGCTAGAGCTACTGCCGATCACCCAGTCCATATTGGAGCAAACTTTGAAAGTGGTGATGAAGTTCCAAACTTAAACACCTTAAACGAGATCGAGATGATTCGTGCTAAAATTGAGAGGAAATATGAAGAGCATTGCAAGGCTCTGGAAGACCGGTTGCTAAAGATGTAGAAAATGAATGAGCAAGGGTCTTGTGCTACTGATATGAGTTTGGTTGCTGATCTGGTTCTTCCACCTAAATTAAGGTACTAGACTTTGAGAAATATGATAGGACGACTTGTCCGACGACACATCTCACTATGTACTTCCGTAAAATGTCCGCTTATCTAAAGGAAGAGAAATGTTTGATTTACTATTTTTAAGATAGCTTTATGGGCTCAGCGACATGCTGGTACACTTAGTTAAGTCGAGTGAATATTTGGTTATGGAAGGATCTCTCTAGAGATTTCGTGGAGCATTATAAGCATGTGACAGAAATGGTCCCTAGTCGAGTTATGTGCAAACTATGGAGCAAAAATCTAATGAAACCCTCCGTTAATATGCTCAAAGGTAGAAAGATATGGTGACACATGTACAACCACCATTGATGAAAAATGAGATTACGCATATGTTTGTGCAAACTCCAAGGAGTCAACTCTTTGAAAGATTAATTAGTAACGCTACATAGAACTTTGCTGATATAATGATGACGGGCAAGCTGATAAAGGTAGCAATCAAGAGTGGATTGATTGAAAGCGGAGATGGCTCTCGTAAAAATTACAAAAGGAAAGATAGCGAGGTAAATAATATAAGTCCTTATAAGGCTCCAAAGAATGTTACAATCACACCACCTGGTACCACATCAGGAGGTTCTTAGAATTCAAACAAGAAGATTCTCGAGGCTTAAGAAATGAGAGAATGTATTTCACACCCATATCGGTGTCGTATGCTGAATTATACCAACAGTTGTTTGAAGCAGATTTGGTGAGGCCATATTATCTTATCCATCTTCAACCTCTATACCCTATGTACTATGATCTAAAAGCTTATTGTGAACATCACGCTAGGATCTCGGTATATACTATTGAGAGTTGTACAACATTTAAGAAGGTGGTTTAGAATTTGATCAAAACTGGGGTGTTAAAATTTGACGAGCCTAATATAGCGGCTAACCTATTTTGAACCATGGAGGTCGAGGAATAAATGCTATTGAGGAAGATGATGAGGCTAAATGGGTAAAGGATGACGTATCTGAGATCAGATCTCCCTTGAAGTGGGTATTTGAACAATTGTACAATGCTGAAATGATACAAGTGGGCATGAAGGTTGAGAAAGAAGTGGAGTCAGGCATATATTACGAGTATCATCAAAAGGATGGGCTTGAGATTCAGTAGTGTTCTGAATTTAGATGTTTGATCCAAAGAATAATGAATAACAAAGAAATTGAATTCTTTGGAAAAACGAGAGAAAGAAAAGAAGTAGAGGTGTGCACCTCTGAAAACTCTAGAGCTAGATATGGGGTGAATAAGCCATTGATTATTTTGCTAGGTCAAAGGTTGGAAGCTCATCCAATGAGGGAAAGTAGGTAGTGACTCCCAAGGTTGTGATTTTTCCTCCAGCATTGTTCTATTTCAAGGATACTCGCAAGGTTCTTTGGAACTATGCTGCCAGTGTTACTGTGCCCGAGAAAATAAAGCCACAAGAAGAGGTAAAGCCTTTTAATGAAGTAAAGACTGTACTAGAAGGAAAGATGGATGAGAAGCTTGACGATGAGCCAGTAAATGAAGTTGGACACTTTACCAGGGGTGGTAGAAGTTACTCACCTGAAACATCTAAAGAGGTTGAGAAAGTAAAAGAAAGCGGTTGTTGTGCCATAAAGAATCTTTGGAGAAGAGCACGTTCCCAAGAAAAATAAGCCTGTCACTGGGGAATAGGCCCAGAATTTCTTGAAGTTTTTAATGGATAGTGAATATAATATAGTTGAACAGTTAAAGAGACAAGCCAGGATTTTTTTCCTCAAACTACTGTTGAGTTTGGAAGGGCACTAGAATGCTTTGATCAATGTGCTCAATCAAATATTTGTCCCAAGAACTACCTATTACTTTTTCCTGTAAGTATAAAGGATTTTTTTGTAAAAGTCTATTATACAAGTTTACTTCAATAAAGATACTTTTATTCTGATTCTCAAATGGAAAACATGTTTTTTTCACATTCCATTCTAAATATATATTATTTTCTTTGCATGTCCCCAATTATTAATTGCATGAATGATTCTGAACCTAATCCCGAAATAGATTTCGAGTGGCCTGTGTGCCCAATAGAAGTCAATGAGTGTGAAGATGAGGCAAAATATGAAATCCTTAAGAAATTATTGAGGTAGGTAGAAAAAGAAGACAAACAGATCTTACCTCACAAAGAAGAGAGAAATTTTAAACTTAGGTACAAAGGAAGTTAAAAGATAGGTGAAGATCTGTACAACTTTCTTGTCAAAAACAAAACAAGAGCTGATTGATCTATTGCAAAAGTTTAGAGATGTCTTCATCTGGTATTATCAAGATATGTCACGACTGGATACAGTATAGTGGTACATAAGCTATCTATAAGGCCAGATTACAAACTGGTCCAACAGAAGCTTAGAAGATTGAGGCTGGAAATGGTACTAAAGATCAAAGATGAGGTACAAAATAGATTGAGGCAGGGTTTCTCAAATTTGCTAAGTATCCATAATGGGTAGCCAATATTGTCTCGGTAAAGAAGGATGGAAAAGTATGAATGCGTGTGGATTATAGAGGTTTGAACAGAGTAAGTCTGAAGGATAATTTTCCATTACCCTAGATATTCTGGTCGAGAATACATCGGGACATTTATGGTTCTCTTTTATGGATGGCTTCTCGGGATACAATCAAATAAAAATAAATCCAGAAGATATGGAAAAGAAAACATTTATAACCTTGTGGGGCACGTATTGCTACAAGGTGATGCCCTTTGGGCTGAAGAATGCATGGGCAACATACCAGCGAGCCATGGTAACTCTTTTCGATGACATGATACATAAAAAGATCGAGGTGTACATGGATGACTTGATCGACAAGTCCTTGATCGAGGAGGAACTTATTCAGAACCTGAGAAAGTTGTTCCAAAGATTGAGGAAATATCAATTAAAGCCCAATCTGAGTAAATATACTTTTGGGGTTACACTGGGGAAACTCCAAGGCTTTGTGGTTAGCAAAATAGGAATTGAGATTGATCCAGAAAAGGTGAAGGAAATCCATAATCTTCCACTATCAAGTTCACAAAAAGAAGTTCAAGACTTCCAATGAAGGTTGAATTATATTTCTCGTTTCATTTCTCAATTGATCAATAAGTGTGATCCAATCTTTAGATTGCTCTAAAAGAATAATCTAGGGGAATGGGACAAAGAATGCCAAGAGACACTCGATAAGATAAAAAAATTCAAGCAGACCATGCATTCTTTACTTGACGGTCTTTAAAAATTTAATGGGAGTGTTTACTGGGGCAGCGTGATGATACAGGGAAGATGCAAGAGGCAATGAATCACAATTCATATCGAGTGGTTGGGAAGGATGAAAATGAGAGTGATAAGTATAAAATTGTACTTAGTGAGGTAGTATCTAGATCTCTCCAATTGTTATATCGAGTTAAGTACTAATTAATCAAGAATGATCCTAACTAAGGATTTCAAGGCAATTTGAATAGTACAAGATGCAAGAGGCAATGAATCACAATTCATACTTTATCCATTTCAAATCAAGATAAGTATTTCGAGTAGCAAGCTTCCAAGACAAGAAATTCAAGTAACATGTCTTCAAGACAAGTAATTCAAGTAACATGGATTCAAATAAGTAATTCTGGTAACATGGTTTCAAGACCAGTAATTCAAGTAACATGTCTTCAATACAAGTAATTCAAGTAACATGGATTTAAGACAAGAAATTCAAGTAACATGGTTTCAAGACAAGTAATTCAAGTAACATGTCTTCAAGACAAGTAATTCAAGTAACATGGATTCAAGACAAGTAATTAATCAATTCATATTTATTAGCTCATTTATATTCCTTTAAAACAATTCCTTGGTTTATAGTTTGACTAGGTAATCAAGTCTCCAACCAACTGTTGCCACAAGATGTAACGTAGTACGCAAGATGTACCGTAGTACTGTACTGTAGTAATGGTCAACCCTCATATTGTCACCAAAGACCACACGAACATACCCTCCGTCTGTCGCCAAATAGGGGCCTTAGCCCTGGACCGTAGTCCACCCTTACACAATAAGCTCTAGACTCTAAGGCATGCCCTTCTACCTAGTCAACTAGCAACCAAGGTTGTTTGATTACACTTTATTTATTCAAGAATTATCAAGCTTATACAAGATCAAGATCATGTAGTCAAGAATCATTTCAAGCAAGTGTAGCGATAATATGCTTTAGCCCTTAGACCAATTGAGCCTTAGCTCTTAAATTTCATTTCACGTTTCATGTATTTCATGTTCAAGACAATTCATTCATGTTCATGGCAGTACCTTTCATATTTCAAGCAATGCATTTCATGTTCAAGACAGTACACTCAAGTTGTATTCGATAAATCACACCCAAGGCATTAATAATCAAGCAATTCTAATTGTACAACAAGTCAAGAATATAGACATTATCATATTTTATCATATTTCATACTTCCCTTATTAATTATATTCAAGTTAAATTGAGTTCATTATCATGACATAATCAAGCAAGAAATTAATTCATGCACATTTGGTTAGGAATTAGGTCCTAACCCTACTTGTAAACTACACTCACAATACTCCAAGCTTAGCTAATCTTGGATCCAAATTCCTTTGTGTCTAGCTTTCGAATGCTCCTCCTTAGACCCTTCTCCAATGCTCCCTTCTCGTTCTAACATTTCATACAAGTGAATCATGGTCAAGACAAGCACATTCATTTATTTGAAACAAGGCAACAATGCAAGTAATTCATTTAACATTCATTCCAAGACATCAAGGCTGCTACTACTGCTAGGCAGCATGTGCACAGTTTACTTAAAGACAGGGTAATTACAACACTGGACAATTTGCACTGTCCCTATTGTTTCACTTCTACAATCCATTCTACAATCCCAAATTCAATTCTGTTTTCTCCTAATGAATTTAGATATATTAAGGTATTATCCATTAAATTTTCAGCCATAAATTCCATTTGTACAATTTATAGAGATTTTTCTAAGTTACACTACTTTAGATTTTTAACTTCTTTAATCGCTTAGATAACACTTCTAACATGCCAATTCAACTTATATACATGTTCTTACATGTCTATGTCAGTTTCATCCTCCTAACAATGTAATCAAAACAGGGCATAATACAAAACCAAGCATGTTTACACATTTCAACTAGCAATGTGATCAAAACAATTCCATTCTCTGTGACATTTAATTCATACCAATTTAGTACTTAATTTTCCAGCAATCTCCCAGCAAATTCCAGCAATTCATTTAACCACATAACAACCCTTAATTGTTTAAACCAACCTATGTGACCACAATTCCAATTCAAGCATGAATTATTCATTCAACAATTACATGATTCGAACTTTCTATCCAACTTAACAACTCAAGCTATCATACAATTCACAAGAGAATCATGATAGTTCAACATGCATATCATTTGAAAACTCAAGGAACTTCCTAACATAATAACAATTCTCATAATTTAACAACATAAGTACAATCAATTACAACATTTCCACTTGACTACAAAGAGAGAATAAAGTAGTTACCATTCTTCCAGCTAGTTCGAACAATATTCAAGCAAGGATGTAATAAATTAAGCTTCTAGTAAGCTTTTCTCTCAATTCTCTCACTACCATATTTGTCTTTGATTGAAGAAGATGATAATGGAGAAACTTTGATTCCTTCTCTCTTTCACCAAAATGGCCGGTTGGTTCCTCCTTTTTTCCATATGTTTAATTAATTAGATAACATGTGTTCATACCCTTGGCTACTATTTCTTTAGCATGCAATCCTCAAATATTGCAAACTCACGGATTACTCCACCATAATTAGGCACTCCATCTTTCTTTCATTTCACTTTAGTCACTCCATCTTTCTTTCATTTCACTTTAGTCATTTTATTCTTATTTATCCTAAATTTACAAATTAAATTATGGTATTTACAATGTATTAATGTTAACATTTTACTAGGCTCGGTTTAGGGTGTTACAATTTTTCCCCCTTAAAAATAAATTTGCCCTCGAATTTACCTGAATTGAGTAGGTGATGATATTGCTTTTTCATGATTCTTTTAGATTCCCCAGTTGCCTCTTCTATCTTGTGGTTTCTCCACAATACTTTGACAAGAGGAACGATTTTGTTCTTGAGCTTTCTAACTTCACGATCAAGAATTTGAACTGGTTCTTACAATACTTTGACAAGAGGAACGATTTTGTTCTTGAGCTTTCTAACTTCACGATCAAGAATTTGAACTGGTTCTTCTTCGTAAGACAAGTTAGGATTCAACTACTTCTTCGAGCTCAAGGACATAGGATGGATCAGATCGATATTTTCTAAGCATAGATACGTGGAAGATATTATAAATATTGTCAAATTCACTGGGAAGAGCTAATCGATAGGCCATTGGTCCTATGCTTTCAATGATTTTGAATGGTCCAATGAATCGGGGGCTGAGTTTCCCTTTTCTTTCAAACCGAAAGACTTTCTTCCAAGGGGACACTTTTAGGAAGACTTTGTCTCCAACATTGTATTGGATGTCTCTCTTTTTCAAGTTTGCATAGGCTTTTTGTCTATCGAAAGCTTGCTTCAATCGATCATGAACGATCTTCACTTGTTTTTCGATTTCTCGGAGCAATTGAGGTCCCTATACTTTATTTTCTCCCAATTCAGACCAGCACAAGGGAGTTCTACATTTCCTTCCGTATAGAGCTTCGAAGGGATCCATCTGGATAGATGTCTGGTAGCTATTGTTATAAGTAAACTCTACTAGGGTAGAGATTTCTCCCAGTTCTTTCCGAAGCCTATAGCACAAGCACGTAGCATGTCTTCAAGTACTTGTATGATTCTTTCAGATTGGCCATCTGATTGAGGATGGAAGGTTGTACTAAGGTGCACTTTAGTTCCAAGGGCTTTTTGCAATAATTTCCAGAATCCAGAAGCAAATCTAGGGTCTCGATCAGAGATTATAGCTGTAGGTACACCGTGTAATCGAATTAGTTTACGGATGTATAGCTCGGCTAAGGTTTCCAAGCTCATGTTCATTCGAACATGGATAAAATGAGTAGAATTTTTGAATCTATCAACAATTACCCACACAACATTGTTCTTTCTTGGAGTGGAAGGAAGACCAATAACGAAGTCTATTGTAATCCGATCCCATTTCCACTAAGGGAATTCGATTGTTTAGAGCAATCCAGTAGGGACTTGATTCTCAGCTTTGACTCTTTGACAAGTTAAGCACTTTGAAACAAAATCTGTGATAGCCGATTTCATGCCTGGCCACCAGTATAGTGGCTTTGCGTCTTTGGGAATAATTCACCAAAGCTCCTATGTTTCTACACCACAACAAAATGGTGTAGCTGAAAGAAAACACAAGCATTTACTAGAGGTTGCTAGAGCTCTTAGATTTCAATCTAATGTGCCACTGAAATTTTGGGGTGAGTGCATTTTTACTGCCTGTTACCTTATTAACGGGTTGCCTTCTTCAGTTATTCAGTGGCATACTCCTTTTAAATTGCTTTATCATAAAAAAAAATCAAATATATCTCATTTGAAAATTTTTAGTTGTCTTTATTATGCCACAAATCCCAATTTTCATGATAAAGACAAACTAACTGTAAATCTAACTAATTGCAACAACTACAGCTAATCATTTACAACACTTCCCCACAAGTTGGTGGATCAGAAACACTTTTGATTCCCAACTTGAAAACTAGATAATCATGTTGTTGTGAACTCAAAACCTTTGTCATAATGTCTGCCAACTGATCTACTGAAGGCACATACTCTGTTTGTATCAGGCCTTCCTTGATTTTCTCTCTTATGAAATGACAATCAATCTCTGTGCTTCGTACGCTCATGATACAATGGATTGGCAGCAATTTGCAAAACTGATTTATTGTCACAATACAGGTTTAATGTCCTTAAATTTTCCATCCCAGTTCTTCAAACAATCCTTTCAGCCAAACCAATTCTGCTGCTGTAACCGCCATACTTTGATACTCTGCTTCTGCAGAAGACCTCGAAGTGGTATTTTACTTCTTTGGTTTCCAAGAAATCAATGAGTCTCCAAGTTTGATGCAAAAACCAGTGAGTGACCTTCTTGACATTGGGCAAGCTGCCCAATCAGGCATCGCAAAAAGCAGTAATCTAAAAAATTTTAAAGCCTTTAGCATTAATCCTTGTCCAAGATCTTGTTTAACATATCTCACCACCCTTAGAGATGCATTCATATGTGACTCTTTAGGCTTATGCATGAATTGACTTAAATGTCGCATTGCATATGAAATATCAGGTCTCGTGTGAGTCAGATAGATTAATCTGCCAATTAATCTTTGATATACTGTCTTATCCTCCAGCATCTTGTCATCAACTTGCTGCTGTGTACCTTCATCAAATTCAGCTGAAGTCAATTTGAGATTCTGTTCTAATGGAGTTATGGCTGGTCTAGCATCACTCAAGCCAACATCGTCAATAAGTTCCAATGCAAGCACAGCTCGAATAGTGATCATCTTAACCACAGGTGAAAAAGTATCACTATAAGCAATACCCTCCAGTTGGTTGTAACCTTTAGCAACTAAAAGTGCCTTATACCTTTCAATCTCACCAGAAACCTTGTATTTGATTCGATAGACCCACTTACTCCCAATTGATACCTTACCAGGAGGTAATAAAACTACAGTCCATGTACAATTAGATTCTAAAGCTTGAAGCTCATCTTATATAGCCTAAACCCAAAGAGGATTTTGGATTGCCTCAAAAAAAAAAAAGAGTGAGGTTCCAGAAGAGAAGAAGAAGATTTACAAGAAAGAGCAGATAAAGGTAATTGGTGAGAAGACAGACAAGTAGAAATATAATCATTTAACCAGCCTGAAGGCCTAGAAACCCTAAAAGACCTTCGAACAATATCAATGGAAGTAGATGCAGGAATAAAAGTATCAAAATTACTTGTTGAAACATTATCAGAACTATCAAGATCATTATCAGGATTATTTAGATTGTTAGGATCATTATCAAGAGTGGTATGTGTAGGATGTGAAACAGCTGAATCATGAGAAGCAGAATCTGAAATAGAAGTAGAAGGTGAAGAAATATGAAGGAAATCAGAATTTGGAATAAAAGGATGAGAAGGGAAAATTTTTAGTTGTCTTTATTATGCCACAAATTATGGAAGTATGTAGCATTCTCTTGCATAGATGAAAATTTTGAATTTATTGAATATTGAAACTTAATAAAATTTTAATTTACAAGCTATAAGTCAATTCGTTGGTCTGAATAAACAACTCTATTAATTATACCCCTATTAATAGTCAACCACGGAATTAGCTAAAGATGGTACATGCGTTATAAATTGTAATAAAATAATTTAAAAGAAATAATAAATAATAACTGAATGTCACAAACTCACAATTCGGTATAGCTCGAAAAAATAATGTCAAACTTTAAGAAGAAACACCAGTACTTCAAGTCGTTTATCGTAGAAGTGGAACCACAATTTCGTCAGATAACTCGATCATGACCTGATTTCAATAATAAGCTTACCCGAACATAACAAGAACTTAGTAAAGACTTGATCCGAGCCTCACCCAAAATGATGTTTATTCAAACTGAATCTCATTCGAAATCGAATTGAACCGACTTGAAGCCCATCCAAACCCGGTTAAGACCAAACTTAAAGCTTATTCGAACCTAGTATTGACTCGACCTAAACCCAAATTGAGTCTGAGTTGGGAACAACCCCCCATTGACCTGAACTTTGGTCCACCTAAACTTGACCCGACTCAAGTCAAACTAATAACTCGACCTGAAACTCATCAGAGTACCTAATTTTACATCCTTAAGGAGCACTCAATGAGTTCAAAATGAAGCAAACTTAAAATGTTTAAAACCTGAAATTAAACCAACTTTAAATCAATTCGAAAATCTTATACTAACTCAGCTCAAACCTAACGTGACCCGCCAATTGATTGTTGTATCGGGTGATGCAGAAGAACAATATCATTTTATATCATGTAAAACTTGAGAGTTTTGCGCCTATTTGGACCGTTGGATTAAGGTAAGTGAATGGTTGAGATTAACAGTAGAAAATCATAAGATTATCACAGGCAAAAAAAAGATAATGAAATAATCTTAACCATTTATCTACTCTCATGCAACAGTTCTAAAAAAGTGTAAATCTCTCAAGTTTTACATAGTGAAAATAAATCCTAACCATATATATATTCAAGTAAAAAAAGAATTATTAGAGATACAATAATTGGCTGAGTGGTCTAAGATTCTTATGATATCTCATCTTGAATTTGAATTTGAATTTGAATTCAAATATTTATCTTAAAAAATATAATAGCTCTATTTAATAAAAAAAATTATCAATTATTCAACTGAGACGTATATGACTCGCTGGGTTTAGATTCAACATTTACACACTTTACTTTTCAAAATAAATAAATTATTACTTATATTAGCTTTCAGGGTTTGAAAAAGGAAACCAGGGTTCACTAATATTATATAGTTAAGACGACAAAAATCCGAAATATGACTTGATATATTAAAAACCCATTGTTGTCATTGCATGTTTCTCCCTATAAAAGGGGAAGTTTGAGATGTCAAGTTGTTTTGAATACTTGGTAATTAACGCCAATTTTGACTCAAATTAATAAATTTGATACAACTAATTCAAATTTAATCTAATTCAAAATTGGCTTAAATAAACAATTCAAAATGATTAGAACTTAAATTAAGTATAATTTTTAAAAGTATTTTTTATAATAAAAACATAACTTGATTTATAACTTGTAAATTACAAATATCATTTTTTATATAAAAAACTTATATATAATATATGATAATTCAATTTTATAAAGTTTATGTAATCTTAAATATTACATATAAATTAAATTTTCATTATCATATTGTAATGGGGTCAGTTGTAAGCATCAAATTTATCTGGACTCATATACTAGACCCAGATCCCTTCAGCCAAATTCAAAACAAATCTAGATCAAACTAGACCCTAAACACTACCCAAGACTAATAAACAAACCCATTACACACCTAGAGGCCCGTCGAGCCCGTGACCCAAACCAAATTCTAACCCTAGTTTAAACCTTTAAAGCTTTAGTCGTCGTTCACATATAGAGTCTCACTCCCATTCGGACTTTGTCGTCTTTCTTTCTCACGTGCGTTAGAGTCTTATTCAAATAAGTCTACCTTCTTCAACCACTCAATCCCCTAAAAATCTAGCCTCAAATCTCACCAAACAATCAAATTTACCCCTTTCGACTCCCTTATAACAATCGCAGCTCGAACGTAAAAAAAGAAGAAATAAAGCCTAACCCACAATTCCCGATGAATATGAATTTTGGTTGACAATCCAAAAGATCAGTAATCTTGTGAAGGCACGAAGAACGTCATATCCGAAGGGCGTTTCGATCAAACGATGGATCTTCAACTTGATACAACCATTTCAGAGATAAAAAAACCCTTAGGTACCAATTCTGGGCATCACGAGTATGCTTCAACCTTCCCCACGAGCGCAATCAACTCTTAAACTTGACCATAATCTCGATGTAAACACAAACTATATTTTCAAGGTTTTCGGTCGTACCCAACCCAAAACGACCACTAGAGACTTCATTCTTCATAAGTATTCAAGGATTTTAACAACACCGACCTGGAAAAAAATGATGTCAACAACTTGGTGACTCCACTAGGGACATTGAAGAGAGTCAGACCAGATTAAAAGTACATGTTGTCTCGAGAAAAGGGGATTTGATCTATGAGAGATCACAAGAAATATAAGGTTTTCAAAATTTTACGAAGTATGTTCTATACATGTCCATATCTCATATCAATGTCCCTTTGCACACTTACATATCATAAGTTCTATACTCGAGTTTTGTCCCACTTAAGTGGGAGAAAATGATATGCCCTTGAGAGTTAATCCTTTGTACATGATAGTGTGTTGCTTCTAGGGTTTACATACTTTATACCTTCAAGAGGTACGCCTCCATACAAGTATAAGGAAGTGGATTATCCTAAACTAAGCTCGGTTCATATGAGTCTATGAGTGAGGATCGATGGTCTTACTAGCCTTAGTAGGCGTCATAAAGTACTGTTTGGGTATCAATTTATAGCATCAAAACCACATATAATGAACATTAAGGGCCCACCCAATTAGAGTCATCTTAAACCTAAATAGTTAGTGGTCACCTACTTATGTACACATAAAAATACATATTTTTTCATATCTTGACCTTTTAATTTCATGTTCAAGCATTCTAATTATTTTATTCCATAAGTTTTCTATGAAACTAACCATTTGTTTGTCTTTCTTATTCATACACATATGCATCATAATCCTAAAATGTGTTGGTCCAGAAATGCTCGTAGAAATAAAATAATTTTGCAATGAAGAAAAGGTCCATTAACAAAGAGGAAGATAATGCAAGCTTCTGAAAATGGTCTGAGGACACATAAAAAGAAAAATGGGACAACATAACAGTGGGATATGAGTTAGATCTACAAGAATACATCTATGTCCATCTGAGGCAGAATAGTTTGCAATGGTTGAAAGAGACTAGGGACCAATAGGGAGCTAACATGAAACAATTATTCCAGGAAGCATAAGGTGATATAGCTTACTTATTGAGCATCAAAGTGGAACTACGATTGATTTGAGCTCTCACACAATTTTGGAGCCCATCATATAATTGCCTCACATTTATCCAGGAAAATATGTCTCCTACTACCGAAGAGAACACTATATTGCTCCATTTAGAGGAAGATGGTCTACAGAAGTAGACCACTATCGCTCAAAATCAAACTCATGAAACATACTAGAATAAGTGAACAGTGGCTGAGAAGCAAGTTAAAAAAGAAGCAATAATGAGGGTGTCGCTTAGAATAGTATTCTAGGTTTGGTTCAAACCTATTATAATCATGATAAGAAATTAGACATATTTGCTACCAACATATATGGATTGGTCATTTTTCTAAAGGCTTCGGGTTACATTGAGGCATCCATCGCAAACTTCTTTGGGGAACAGAAGAAGATTAATCCAGCATCGACCATTTTTGCAGAAACTCTTAGATCATTAACTGTTTGTCACGAAATAGAGGGAGCGTTTAGTTGGATGTACACAACATCTCATTGTGTGGATTCATAATTGTTGCGCGTAATAAGTGCTACGTAATTGTGCAAGTATACACGTTGCAAGTTATAGTATAAAAGATATCGTCTCCACAGTGATTGGTGCCATTTCAAGAATCTAGTCTCTTGCACTGTAAAAAGTAAAAACACAAATAAAGGATTATAAGAGTTTAACTAATAACTAAACTAGAAAGCAATAAAGTAAAAGAAAATATGAGATCAAATGAGAGAGAGATAGGCCAGGTTATCGTGAGTTGAGGTGTGATAGCCGATTGGATCGTCTTTGTAAAAAAAGAGTGCACGGGCAACTCGATTCTTTGTTGTAACTTGTACAACGGGTTGCCTTGGCAACTAATCGATGGTTGCTCGGGCAACTACTTGGGCGTCGGGCAGCAACCTTCAAGGTTCGGCAGAGCGTTTTCAATGGTTTCTTCTTATCCCTAAGTCAAAACTCTAGCTACTTGTGCATGCCTTGATAATACATCCTGCGTGAATCAAGGGTGAATAACAACCAATCTTGCGCTCCTCTTAGCCGTTGAAATCCTTAACTTATTCCTAAAGCGATTAATCTTCACCATCAATAGATTGAATAAAGATCATATTCATTCGTTTCTTGAATCTAACTCTCCCGATATTAGATAAATAGATGAAATCACGAGATCCTCTCCCAATTCACTCGCAAACAAGAATAAGAACCAAGAATGAATAAACCTTGAATAGAAAAGTGCAAACTCTTATTACCTAAACAAAAACCAATAGTTTCTCACAACCACAAAACACAATAACCATAGCCAAATAGATTTAGTTCAGGGCTAGGTTCCAAAGAAACACAAGATAAATAATCCCTAGCATGAACCCAATCGAACAAGAAAGAAAAGGATGAAGAAGGAGGCTTGTCGAAATCCTCCTTGCCCTAGATGCTTGTCGAAAATTCTCTCCTTTTGCCCTCCTTGCACTTGTCGAAATTCCCCTCTCTTGCTCTCTATGGATTGTCGAAATCTCCCTCTTATTTATAGGGCTAGGTCAAAGTCATTCTTTGAGGAGGAAGTTAAGCTGGAATTAAATTATCTTTAAAGAATATAATTCTTTATTATAATTATATTCCTACTAGAACTTCTCCTATCTTTTTGGAATTTAATTCTTCTTTAATCTCTTTATGGAAATCAAATTCCTTTGGGATTGGGCTTTGCTCCACGTCATCTTGGGCTTGTCTAGTCATCAGTTTTGACTACCATATCACCTTTGCTCTTGTCGACAATTGCCCTGGCAACTGGCTCGGCGTCTCCTTCATGCATTGCCCTGGCAACTAGCTCGACATCTCCTTCATGTATTGCCCTGGCAACTAGCTCTAGCCTTTCTTTGGCAAATGATCCTGTACATACACACAAAACACACCAAAGTAGCATCTTTTCCCACAAAAACTACCAAGTTATGTAATCAAGCTCATCGTTGGAAGGAAACATGGATTAATGCATGAATGGCTAATTATGCAACTAATATGAGCCTAAGTCTAACAATAATATGAGTAAAAAGGGTAAGAAAAATAGTACTTTTGAACACTTATCACACCCCCAAACTCGAACTATTGCTTGTCCTCAAGCAATGCAAACTCATAATTACCTGCCAAGACTTCAATTTTCACAAACTTAGCTTTGAACTTGATTTCAATTCTCTGAACCGGGGCACAAAGTATGATTGGCTTTTCATTTTTTGAAAAACTTAGGAATTAATTGGAATGAAAGTATAATGCTTGTGAGTGTGTGCGGAGTTATGTGCAAGTTGATTTTTTCGGATTCTATGCAAACAATAGGTTTTCAAATTACTTCATTGGGTTCTTTTTAACATGTTTTAACTAGAGCCAGTTTTGGGCACCTCTAGTGTTTTGTTTTTAGTTTTCATAAGTTAATTTATTCGACTAGAGCCGGTTTCGAGCACCTCTAGCGATCAATTTTTTAACACATACTAGAGCCAGTGTCGGGCACCTCTAGCATTCATCCAATTTTTATCCTAATCCCCCAATTTGTTAATTATCAACCTAAGTTTACTAGAATTCTTTAAATCAATCAAACCACAACCGTGTTTCATCAACTTTAGCATCATAGTAAAATTCTAAGTTTTTCCGTGGTTATCCTAGAATAAAAATTCTATCAATTAAGTGCATTGGCAAAGTCATCATCAGATATTCATCAAATCTAAGCAATTCTTGTTCCAACTAAAGGCATGGCAAGCAATTTATGTATCCTAAATGTAATACTTAAGATGAATTTAACTAAACATGGTAACTACTAATAACAATCCCCCCCAAACTCGAGTGAGGCATTGTCCTCAATGCATGCATTAAAGAAAAATAAAAGTAACGAAAATAAAATAAAATAAAATGCAAACGAGGACTTACTCTGAGAGTTCGTCATCGTAGATGATTAGTTTCCTTTTGGTCGGTGTCTTGATTCTCTTGCTTGAACGTGATGGTTGTTTTCTTGTTGCCGGTGGTGGAATTGATCCTCGTACGGGGTTGTCCTCATCGTCCTCTTCATCAGTTTCATTGGCTTTTCGCTTGGAGGATTCAATTGGTGCGGTCTTTGCTGGTTCAATGGATGACTCGTCCGAATCTGAAAAATCAGAAAATGATTATGTAGGAGTTGATTCGGGCATAGGTGTTTTACCTTTGGCTTTTGCAGTGGTTGTCGGGATGTCTTTAGCTTTGGTTGTCGTGGCATCTTTAGGGTTGGTTGCCATGGCGTCAGCTTGTGCAGGCACGATGTAGGTTGTGAGTCTTGTTGTGGAAAAGAAAACAAAGAAAACCTGGAAACTAAAGATAATGAAGAAAAATAAAATATCTCCTAAAAATAAAAATGAAAATAAAAAGAAAAAGAAAATATTGAAAGAAGAGCATGCTCATGCATCTCCTAAGGTGACCACTTCTTTGTTACGATCCACATGGGCACCATTGTAGTGCTTCAATCTTTGTCCATTAACTTTGAATTCATGTTTGTCAGTGATGGACTTGATTATCACGGCACCATGGGAGAATGGTTTGACAACTTCGAATGGTCCCGACCATCTTGATTTCAGCTTTCCCGGGAAAAGTTTTAGCCGAGAATTGAATAAGAGAACTAGTTGCCCTGGCATGAATTGCCGTGGCAATAGTTTCTTGTCATGCCATTGCTTTGTTTTCTCCTTGTAGATTCGTGCATTGTTATAGGCGAGTGCTCAGGATTCTTCTATCTCGTTGAGGTCCAACAAACACTTTTGTCCCGCACTTTCCCAATCCATATTCACGGTCTTGATTGCCCAGTATGCCTTGTGTTCGATTTCCACCGGTAGATGGCATGTCTTGCCATAGACAAGTCGGAAGGGGGACATACCTAAGGGTGTTTTGAATGCAGTGCGATATTCCCAAAGTGCGTCATCTAGTCTTAACGACCAATCCTTCCTAGAGAGATTTACAACTTTCTCGAGTATACCCTTCAATTCTCGGTTGGAAATTTTTGCTTGCCCGTTGGTTTGTGGGTGATATGCCGTGGCGATCTTGTGTGATATACCGAAGCGTTGCAACATCTTGGCAATTAGTCTGTTGTCAAAATGCTTGCCTTCGTCACTGATAATTGCTCTCGGCATCCCAAACCGTGTAAATATGTTTTTCTGCAAGAATCATTGCACGGTCTTGGAATCGTTGTTGGGAACTGCAGCTCCCTCAACCCATTTAGACACGTAGTCGACGGCAAGTAAAATGTAGAGGTTGCCGAATGAAGATGGGAAAGGTCCTATAAAATTGATCCCCCATACATCGAACAATTCCACCTCGATGATGTTCTGGAGCGGCATCTCATGTCGTCTAGAGATATTGCCCGTCCTCTGGCAACGATCACATTGCTTGTAAAAGTCTTGGGCATCTTTGTACAATGTTGGCCAATACAAACCGGATTGCAACACTTTGGCCGCGGTACGAGTTCCTCCAAAATGTCCTCCATAGGGTGAAGAATGGCATTACCGGATCTGCACATTATTTAAACAAAATAGGCTCGTCCCAAAAGTAATGCTTAGCATCATGGCGGAACCACTTCTTCCCTTGGTGAGTAAGGCCATAAGGTAAAATACCACAAACAAGGAAATTAACTAAATTCGCGTACCAGGGTATTGCCGAGGCATGTGCTGCCGTGGCGACTGGTCCCAAAATTGCCGAGGCGTGCGCGTCAAAGGCTGTTGTGGCGTTGAGGGTTACCGAGGCGTGCGCGTCCATGGTTGTCGAGGCGTTGAGGGTTGCCGAGGCATGCGCGTCCATGGTTGCTGAGGCAACTAAAATTTGTTCATCTGGGAATGCATCGCATATCTCTAGATCTGCGTCCTCCTCTCTATTACGTTCGAAACGTGATAAGTGATCGGCCACTTGATTTTCTGTTCCTTTCCTGTCCTTAATTTCAATATCAAATTCTTGTAAAAGTAATATCCAACGAATCAAACGAGGTTTGGCATCCTTTTTAGCAAATAGATATTTGATTGTCGAATGGTCCGTATTGACAATTACCTTTGTACCAATCAAATAGGATCGGAACTTGTCAAATGCGAAAACTACAGCTAGTAACTCTTTCTCCGTTGTTGTGTAATTCACTTGAGCTCTATTTAGAGTTTTTCTAGCGTAGTATATCACATGGAAGGTCTTACCTGTGCGTTGGCCTAGGACTACTCCTACCGCGAAATCACTTGTATCACACATGAGCTCAAAAGGTAGCGTCCAATCTGGTGGAATGACAATGGGTGCCGAGGTAAGCTTTTCCTTCAGGGTTTCGAATGCTTGGGTGCAAGAATCATCAAAATCGAAGACTTTATCCTGTTCAAGCAAATTGCACAAGGGTTTATTAATTTTAGAAAAATTATGAATGAACCTCCTGTAAAAACCTGCATGTCCAAGAAAGCTTCGAATTCCTTTAACCGAACTTGGCGGGGTAATCTCTCGATCACGTCCACCTTGGCTTTGTCTACTTCAATTCCCTTGGATGAAATCTTGTGGCCGAGCACTATTCCTTCATCTACCATAAAATGGTATTTCTCCCAATTGAGGACTAAATCAGTTTCTTCACATCTTGCCAACACCTTCTCTAAATTTCCGAGACAACTGTCGAAGTCATTACCAAAAATAGAAAAATCAGCCATGAAGATCTCAAGGAAGTCTTCTACCATGTCTGAAAAGAGTGCCATCATGCATCTTTGGAAGGTTGTCGGGGCGTTACACAATCCGAACGGCATCCTTCGGAAGGCATAAGCACCGTATGGGCATGTGAAGGTTGTCTTTTCTTGATCTTCTAGTGCTATGGCAATTTGATTGTAACCTGAATAACCATCAAGAAAACAATAAAAGAGTTTACCTGCAAGACGATCAAGCATTTGATCAAAAAAGGGTAATGGGAAGTGATCTTTCCTGGTGGCTTTGTTTAGCTTTCGATAATCCATACAAACCCTCCAACCGGTCACAGTCTTGGTTGGAATGAGTTAATTATTTTCATTACTTACCACTGTTATACCTCCATTTTTCGGTACACATTGTACCGGACTTACCCATGTACTATCAGAGATAGGGTATATAATGCCGGCGTCAAGCCACTTGATGATTTCTTTCATTACAACCCCTTTCATGGCATGATTCAGTCTCCTATGGGCCTCAATTGAAGGTTTGTGATCATCTTCCAACAAAATCTTGTGCATGCACTCTGCCGGGCTAATTCCCTTCAAGTCGGCAATTGTCCACCCTATTGCCTTTTTATGTAGCTTCAACATCTTGATCAGCTTCTTTTCCTGCTCAGGCTGTAACTTAGAAGAAATAATTACATGCAATGTATTATCGGTTCCTAAGTATGCATATTTTAGTTGCTCTGGCAATTGTTTCAACTCAAGAATCGGTGGTTGTTCAATAGAGGGTTTTTCGAGCTTACCTTCCTTACCTGAGTAATCCAGTGGTTCAAAGTATGTACCTGGTCGATTGATTAGCCAATTTGCCTCTTCTTGTTGTTCCTCATCGACTGGTTCTTCATACTCCTCAGGTTTCTTTTGATCGGCAATGTAGTTGCCGAGGCAACTAAATTCCTCGTCGAAGTTAAACTCTGTCGTGGCATGAAGAAGTTGGCATTCTTCTGGATTATCGGCATGCCTTAGTGTTTGGAACACATTTAGTTTAACTTGCTGGTCATTCACCCTCATTGTGAGTTCTCCCTTTTCAACATCGATCAAGGTTCTCCCTGTTGCTAGGAATGGTCTCCCGAGAATGATGGGTGCATGCTCATCTGCTTCACAATCCAAAACAATAAAGTCAGCGGGAAAAATAAATTTAACAACTTTTACCAGTATGTCCTCGATTTTTCCCTCTGGATGCACATAGGATCTGTCGGCTAGCTGCAGCATAACTGTTGTAGGTCTTGCCTTCCCGATTCCTAGTTTCTGGAAAATCGATTTAGGCATCAAGTTTATGCTAGCCCCAAGGTCACATAGTGTTTTCCCGACATAGTGGTTTCCAATGGAACAGGGTATTGTGAAACTTCCGGGATCCTTCAACTTGGGTGGCATACGATTGTGCAACATTGCCATGCATCCCTCTGTTGCGGCAACTGTTTCAAACTCTCCTAGCCTTGTTCTCTTGGACACAATGTCTTTAAGAAACTTGGCATAGTTTGGCATTTGTTCAATTGCTTCCACCACTGGCAAGTTGATGTGAACTTGCTTTAGGATATCAAGAAACTTCTTGAATTGGTATTCTTGCTTTTGTCACTTCAACCTTTGTGGGAATGGTGGTGGAAGTCGGATATCTTTGATCCTTTCATTGGTTTGAAACTTGATTGCCGGCATTGCCGGGACAACTGGAGTTGCCGAGGCGTTATCAACTAGGGTTGCCGAGGCATGCTTATCGCAAGTTGCCAAGGCGTCTTTATCATCGGTTGCCGAGGCATGCTTATTGCCGGTTGCCGCGACAATTCCTGGTTCAGCATTTGAGGCTTTACCGCTAGGTTCATCTTGATCTTTTTGTGGAGTTTTGTTTGATGAGCGGGTTTGAGCCTCTCTAAGTTGTTGGCCACTTCTAGTGGTGATCGCCTTACATTGCTCATGGCCAGTTCCTCTTGCGACTTCAGTATCGCTAGGTAAACCTCCTTGCGGTCTAGTATTCAGATTTTGAGCAAACTGTCCGACTTGATTTTCCAATGATTTGATTGCCGCCTCTTGGTTTTGCAATCTCATCTCAGTCATGTTAATAAAAGCATCAGTTATTTTTATGAAATTACTATTCTCAGCCTTATAAGATTCAGTTTTCATCATAAAAGCATTTAGAAAATTTTCCAAAGAACTAGATGTTGTTGGTTGTTGTTGCGGCAACTGTTGCCGTGGCATATTCTGCTGGAATCCCGATGCTTGTGTATTCTGATTGTTCTGATTTAGAGCATTGTTGGGATTACTCCATGAAAAATTCAGGTGCTTCTTCCAAGCTGGATTGTATGTATTGGACATCACATTGTTGTTCCGATTGTAATTTCCCACATAGAAGCTGGATTCCGGATTCTGCATACATTCAGAAGAATTATGGTTATCACCACATAACTCACAAAAAGAATCTATTACCTTAACTTCATGTGTGTTGTTTGGTTTTTGCATGTTCTGGACCATCTTGGTTAAAGTGGCCAATTGTGCCGAAATTGAATCTGATGATCCTAGTTCATGTATTGTGGCTTGGCGTCTAACTCCTCCTCTTCTAGTAGAGGGGAATTGATAATCATTCTTGGCCAGCCTGTTTAAAATTTGCATTGCTTTATCCGACGACTTATCTAGGAGTATGCCGTTTGCCGAGGCATCTAGCATCATCCTTGTTGGTGTATTCACGACGTTGTAAAACATTGTTACTTGAGTCCACACTGGGAATCCGTGTATGGGGCATTTGTTTAGAAGTTCTCTATATCGCTCCCAAGCCTCGTACATGGATTCATCATCTGCCTGCCGAAAAGAAGTAATATCGTTACGAAGCTTATTAGTCAAATTTGTAGGATTAAACCGAGCAAGGAAATCACGACAAAGATCGGTCCAAGATGCTATTGATCCGGCAGGAATGCTATTCAACCATGTTTTCGTCCTATCCCTCAGTGAATAGGGGAATAATCTTAATCGTAAGACATCGGGGGTGACTCCGTGTATTTTGAACGAGTTGCAAATCTCGAGGAAAGATTTCAGATGTTGTCGTGCATCTTCAGTTGCTGAGCCACCAAATTGACCAATTGTGTTGATCATATTAAACATTATCGGTTTTAACTCAAAGTGGTCGGCTTCAATTTCAGGTGCGACAACTCCTGGATTAAGTCCATCAAGATCTTCTTCAAGATAGTCTCGAATAGTTCTCTTTCGTGCAAGAATCACTCCTCCTCCTGCTAGAACATCTTGATTCATATTGCCGTCTTGATTAGCCATTGCTACTCTTATCCTTCGTCTAAGTCTTTGTAAGGTTCGTTCGACTTCTGGATCAAGGGGATATTCTGGTGTAGTCGGTCTTGCCCTGGTCATATACCAATGCAAAACCAAAGTTTGTTAGCCCTTTAAATCTTAAACAAGAAAAGTAAAAAGAAAGTGCAAGAAAATAAAAACAAAGTCGCTATTGCCAATCCCGGCAATGGCGCCAAAAACTTGTTGCGCGTAATAAGTGCTACGCAATTGTGCAAGTATACACGTTGCAAGTTATAGTATAAAAGATATCGTCTCCATAGGGATTGGTGCCACTTCAAGAATCTAGTCTCTTGCACTATAAAAAGTAAAAACACAAATAAAGGATTATAGGAGTTTAACTAATAACTAAACTAGAAAGCAATAAAGTAAAAGAAAAGATGAGATCAAATGAGAGAGAGATATGCCAGGTTATCGTGAGTTGAGGTGTGATAGCCGATTGGATCGTCTTGGTAAAAGAGTGCACGGGTAACTCAGTTGTCGTGGCAACTTGCACAACGGGGTTGCCTTGGCAACTAATCGATGGTTGCCTGGGCAACTACTTGGGCAACTACTTGGGCGTCTGGGCAGCAACCTTCAAGGTTCGGCAGAGCGTTCTTCAATGGTTTCTTTTTATCCCTAAGTCGAAACTCTAGCTACTTGTGCATGCCTTGATAATACATCCCTGCGTGAATCAAGGGTGAACAACAACCAATCTTGCGCTCCTTTTAGCCGTTGAAATCCTTAACTTATTCCTAAGCCGGATTAATCTTCACCATCAGTTGATTGAATAAAGATCATATTCATTCGTTTCTTGAATCTAACTCTCTCGATATTAGATAAATAGATGAAATCACGAGATCCTCTCCCAATTCACTCGCAAACAAGAATAAGAACCAAGAATGAATAAACCTTGAATAGAAAAGTGCAAACTCTTATTACCTAAACAAAAACCAATAGTTTCTCACAACCGCAAAACACAATAACCATAGCCAAATAGATTTAGTTCATGGCTAGGTTCCAAAGAAACACAAGATAAATAATCCCTAGCATGAACCCAATCGAACAAGAAAGAAAAGGATGAAGAATGAGGCTTGTCGAAATCCTCCTTACCCTAGATGCTTGTCGAAAATTCTCTCATCTTGCCCTCCTTGGACTTGTCGAAATTCCCCTCCCTTGCTCTCTATGGATTGTCGAAATATCCCTCTTATTTATAGGGCTAGGTCAAAGTCCTTTTTTGAGGAGGAAGTTCAGTTGGAATTAAATTATCTTTAAAGAATATAATTCTTTATTATAATTATATTCCTACTAGAACTTCTCCTATATTCTTGGAATTTAATTTTTCTTTAATCTCTTCATGGAAATCAAATTCCTTTGGGATTGGGCTTTGCTCCACGTCATCTTGGGCTTGTCTAGTAATCAATTTCGACTACCATATCACCTTTGCTCTTGTTGACAATTGCCCTGGCAACTGGCTCGGCGTCTCCTTCATGCATTGCCCTGGCAACTAGCTCAGCATCTCCTTCATGTATTGCCTTGGCAACTAGCTCTAGCCTTGCTTTGGCAAATGATCCTGTACATACACACAAAACACACCAAAGCAACATCTTTTCCCACAAAAACTACCAAGTTATGTAATCAAGCTCATCGTTGGAAGGAAACATGGATTAATGCATGAATGGCTAATTATGCAACTAATATGAGCCTAAGTCTAACAATAATATGAGTAAAAAGGGTAAGAAAAATAGTACTTTTGAACACTTATCTATAATCACTGTCAAAAAGTGCAAAAGATATTCATTTTTTTACAAGGGAGTACTCACCGTTACATGAATTCCTAAAAAAGAGAATGACCTAATGATTTTTAGAATAATATTGGATTGCGATTTTTCGTGATCCCAAAAATGAAGACATTGTGTGGCAAGATCCTTGGTTAACCTGTATGGATATCATGTATAAATGTGGAGGTTATGATTGGGTGTCACTATCCAAGATATGTAATATCATTAGATATGCCTCTCTATTAGTGCAATGACAATACGGTTTAAGACAAATTGTCACAGTTACCGTAGGTTTAGTTCATGTTGATTTTTCTTATGAAATGGATAATTATAAGAAACAATTTTGGGAATTTTTTATGCTTGGACTCAACCTCGTCGAATAGAAGTGAATGGTCTGACCTATGCTCACTCCAGATTATGGGGTTCGAGGGCTAAGGGAAAAATGACACTATCCTATTACCCAGCCAAGGTAAGGTATTATCTTTTGATGAATACTTGAAGGTGGTTTCATCTGAAATTGGCAAGAATGTGAAACAAAAATGCTTAGTTTTTAGTAATTTTGCATAAAAGATATTTTGATCGTTTTAGTAGCACACAAGGGTATCTGATAACTCCTCAAAATGAGTTATGTTTGTATATCTTTTAGGCCTAGACTTAGTTTTGTATATATTTTTGTGCTTAATGTGTCCATTTATGCTCCGACATTGCTATAATCGTTCTGTTAGCTTTTGTAAGAAATGTCAAGTTAAAACATGTTAATTTATATGCTAGATGCTTCAATCAATCTGGCTACATGACTCGACGCATTTAACACTTAGGTCGCAAATCTTGGATTCTATTGGAATGATGTTCGTACACAACAGAATTACAGCTGGCCTGTAATGACCCAAATTTTGAAATCCATGTGTCGTTTATACCCGTGTTGTGGGCCTTGATGTTTTGGGTCGAGATGTGTATAAAAACACCTTAAGGGCTTGGGCTTTGCCATGAGAGTTTATGGGCTTGGTTGAGATAGTGATGGAAGGAGTGAGGAGTTGAAGGGTAATTTCCAAGCAAATGCTAATGGAAATTAAAACCTCTGCAGAAAAGTGGGAAGATTGATATCACTCTTGTCCCCTAACTCTTTCCCACATCCCTCTTCCTCTTCCACTTTCAAATCATAAGTTAAAGGCTTCATCTATAGTGTTTGAAGGGAATTTCTGGATTAGTGGTTGAGAAGTTTGTAATCATCATTCCATGATCTACAAGTCAAGGTAAAAATCATGGTTGTTGGTGTATGATGAGCTACAAAGGGTTTTGGTGGGGGTTGGAATGGATGACCGAGATTAGAAGTTTAAATCATGTTTCTTGATGTTAAATACTTCCTTTACCATCCCTTTTTACATCTAATAATGTTGTAATCCGTTCTACAACATTGGTTTGTAGTTAAGAAGGCTGGAGAGCACTCAAAAGCTCAAGGCAAGGAAAGGGCTTGAGGCTAGTGCAAAGAGGCTCTTTTTTAGTGCTTAGAGGATGGTTAGTACACTTTCAACTCCTTTTGTTTCTAGCAAATCATGAATGTATGGTCTTGTATGTAATACCCTAATATTTGCATAGTGACTAGAATGTAAAGAATTAAAAGTTGGTAGTTTTAGTTCAATGACTAAAACGTAAGATTTTAAAGTTTGGTGGCCAAAGTGAAAAGTTGGGAAAAGTTTAGGGGCCAATATGGTAATTTTCCCAATAAAAGATTTTATGGCAAAAATGAATAGTTTATCCCGGTATAAGAATTTTGGTGGGAATCGAATTTTTGATACAGGATTTGTGTGAAAAGCTATAAAGGGAATAATTTTCGGAAATTTATTCGAATGATTATTCGAACTCAGAAAATTATGAAAATTTTATGGAAGACTTAGAAAGACTTGAAGAATATGATAGTATAGTTTTTGAATCATTTTTATTCAATTTAAATTCGATTCTATACAGTATTTGGTGAAATAGGTGAAAATGGCATTTTTTAAGATAAGTTGGTTCATTAAGGGTAAAAGGTCATTTCACCCTTACTTTTGGATTATTATTGATTATTTTGGATAAGAAAAGACATGTGTTGGCATAGGATTGGTTATAACTCAAGGGTATAATGGTCTTTTGACTATTAAAGATTTATATTAATTAAATTTGGTGTATATTATGCCATTTGGCATAATTAAAGAAGAAAAGTTGAACAAAAATTTCTCTTCTTCTACCTCAAGGTTGCTGAAACTCCATAGCTAGGTAAGAAGGAATTTTTGATTCAATTTTTAAGCTTCCATGGTTGGTTTTAGGCTTGAGACACGAGATAGAAATTTAATTTCCATTAAATTCTCTATCTTTTGGTATAATTTTTACTTAGTTTCCATGTCTATAAGTTGAAGTTTGGAGATTTGGTTGGATGAAGAGCGTGTTGATTTCTTGAGTTTTATTGGTTTTTCATGTTGGAAATATGATTGTGTTGTTGTTTCTATGATTCAAGTGATGAAAAACTCAAGAAATAATGGTTGGAGACCATTTGGCTATGATGAAAGTTTAGGGGAAATTATGTCAAAATTTATTCTAATGATGGAAATGATGAGTTTGATGTTATACAAGCTTATTTGTGTTGTTAGAATGAAGAAATACCTATGTTCTTGAATTATGGAAAATTAGGGTTTATGTCAAGTTTGGAGTTTTAAGTTGTGAATGAAGAAAGTATGGTTTAAAATGATGATATAAGGTGATTAGAATGAAAATCCCTAATTATTTGACATTTGGGACCAAAATGTAAATTTTGAAAAGTTTAGGGACTTGGTTGTTAAGCTTTTTAAGTATATTGGGTTGAAAAATAAAGATAAGTGATTTGGGTGTTGATTTTGAAGTTTATTCTAACTTTGGGACCAATTTGGAATTTTCAAAAATTGTAGGGACTAAGTTGTGAATTTTTAAAGTTTAGGTCCTAAAGCGTAAATGTTGAGAAACGCAAGGATTTGGCTTGAAAATGGTGTTGGAGACTTAAAAGTGTCCTTAGGGACTAAAATGTAAATTTTTGGGAAAAGTTGGAAAATTAAAGAAAAGTATGAGAAATATCGGTTCGAATATGGAAAGTTTTATCGGATCGAGTTTAAGATTAATGGATAGTTATTTATTTACTTTCCATTATCTTATATAGATTGTATTCTAACATATATTTTGAATTGGTATATGTTATTTTATTGTAGATTCCGATACAAACCGGGGACGTAAGAAGGGAAAGGAAAAGTTTGAGGCTAATCGAATAGTATAAAGAGGCATTGCAAGGCAAAGGTGAGTGCATACATGTTTTTATAATGTATGATAATAACATACATATTATAGGAAGACTTATGATAAGTCAACCTAAAAAGGTAATTATTTTTTAAAGCATAATATGTTTTAGCATGATACTTGATTTTAATTTTTTAAATGGCAGCATAATATGAATGTTAAAGTACATATTGGAGTATGAACTGCTCCAGTATGAATGTGTTTTATATATGGTTATGGGATATATTTGGATTGCTGGCCATTATTGCAGGAAATGTTTTAATGTTGCCCTTGGTAATAGAAATATGAGTTGGACAATATTGTGGTATACCATTATGAGTCATATTTGTTATTCGACATGTCGCTCGTATTCGACACTTTGTGTCGCTTGTATTCGATAATTTATTGTGTCGTTTGTATTCGTCACTTAATTGTGGTGCTTGTTTTCATCATTTAATTATGGCGCTCGTAAAGGATAGTACTTTTTAGTACTCGACTCTAATATTAGTCACTCGACAGTTACCTTGGGCTATATAATTTCACATGATAAGTATGCTTTATGTTAAAGAACGATATGATATGCATTCTTGTATAAATATTCCTGTATATTAAAGTATGTGATTTCCAAGATGATAATGTTTTAAAAATATCATGTAATTGTATATGTTTATTTATGTTGCTTACCTTATGCCTCACTGAGTATAATCTCAGCGTGTATTTCTGAATACTCGTAGGTAATCCGGAATAGTTCGGCCAAGCTTTTGCATAAGATCCTTTGGAAGGAAATACGATATTGACAAGTTGTTTTTAGTACCTATGACATCCTAGTTTTGTATGTAAATAGTGGCATTTACGAAATAATCTGTCTATTTTGTTAAACTGTTTAACCGGCTTGCCTTGTAATGATTTTGTTTATGTATAAAGAATAGTATGTGTATGTATAATTACCGCGTCTTTATATTAGAAATTAGTTTAATGTTATTGTTATCCATAAGTTAATTAAAATTTTGAAATAGCCCTGATATTTTAAGTAAAATAATTTTTTAAAATTTTTTGACATTCCCAACTCGTGTTCGGTGTACAAATACGGGAAAAGGGGTGTTACATTTATTGGTATCAGAGGTACAGGTTTAGCCGGTTCTGGATTGATTTGAACTCAAAGAAAGTGTTTTAAAGTGTACATGCCAATAGGATGTCGTATTTACTTGAAAATGATACTCGTTTGATTGATGCAATTGTTTATTATTTTAAGTTATGTTATGAGTACAGATGCCGGAGGGAGTAGGATCCCGACATGCTGCTCAACAAATGGGGCCTGAGAATGTCCCAGAAGGCGGGAAGGAGGTACAACAACCTTTACAACATGGGATGCAGTACAGGATCGAAATACCTTTCTGCAGGCTTTAGATGCCATAATAAATAGACCTCCTCGGATTTCGGTGCCTAAAGAGTTAAAGAAGCTGCAAGCTCCCGATTTTAAAGGTGATAGTGATGCAAATCCGGCGGCTGCAGATTTTTGGTTGAATGATATACAGACCATATTGAGTCGGATCGATTGTGACGATCGAGGAAAGCTGGAATGAGTTGTTTCTTTATTGAGGGAGCAAGCCTTAGTTTGGTGGAATAATGTCACTACCCGTGTTCAAGAAGAGGTAAACTAGCAGTTTTTCCTCCGAGAGTTTAGGAGGAAATACATTGGAGATGTGTTTGTTTAGGAGATGAGGCAATAGTTCATAGACCTCAAGCAAGAAGGGCGCTCAGTATATGAGTACGAATGTGAGTTCAACAGATTGAGCAGATTTGCTTCTGAACTGCTACCGAACGAGGAAGCCATTAAGGACAGTTTATAGAGGGATTGGACACCCGATATTAGGAGGTGTTAGTGGCTTTTACTCCTCGAGATTTCCAGGATGCTGTAAACCGAGCAAAAGCAATGGAGAATGTTAAAGAAAAAGCTAAAAAAGAGTCCCAAGGCTAAAAGAGGAGTGCAGGAACATCTTTTGCTTCGCATTCATCTAAGTGGGGCAAAGGATATTTCCAGTAAGGGAAATCGGGATTTTCATCAGCATGATGATAGTCAAATCAAGCCGGGAAGCCTAAAAATACTTCGACGGCAACAAAGAATTTTGGGAATAAATCAGGACCTCCTCAATGCAAGTATTGCAACCGAAATCATTGAGGAGAATGACGGAGGATTACAGGAGCTTGTTTTAATTGTGGAGAAACGTGACATTTTGTTCAAGATTGTCCAGCTAGGGAAGATAGGTCAGTCCAGACCGAGAGGTCAGTGGGTATGTAGGGAGGCCGAGGCCGTGGATCTGCAGGATCGTCTAGAGTGGGTTCTAAAAAAGTGATTGGAGCTACTGCAAGCCGAGATGATCGAGCTTCAGCTAGAGTCTATCATATTCGGACACATGATGATAGAGATGATCGAGATGAACCCGATATCATTACAGGTACTTTTCTACTCTATGGTGAACCTGTGTTTGTTTTGATAAACACTGGATCCACACACTCGTATGTTAGTTCTAAGTTAGTTCGGGAAAGATGAATTCTTTTAGAACTAACTCAGAGTGATGTGATAGCTGTTAATCACTTTGGACAAAGTGCTTGGGTAACTAGAATGAGTAAAAAGTGTCCACTCGTAGTTCAGGGAATTAAATTCCCAGCTGACCTATTGGAATTGCCCTTTTGTGATCCTGAAATTATTTTGGGTATGGATTGGCTTCATGCTCATGATGTTATCGTGAGATGTCGCCAACAACAGTTGATTTTAAAGACTGCTAATGGTTCTGAGATCATTGTGTTGGGTGAAGGATCACATTATTTAAAAAATGTGATTTTAGCTTTTAAGGCTAAGAAATTACTAGAGCAAGGTTGTGAGGCCTTCTTAGCACATGTAGTGGATACAAAAAAGATTAAAGATGATCTAAGTTCTATACCGACTGTCCAAGATTTTCCCGATGTATTTTCGGAGGAGTTATCGGGGTTACCTCCAGAAAGAGAAGTTCAGTTTGGAATCGAGGTTATTCCAGGTACTGAACCAGTGTCAATGGCTCTGTATAGAATAGCACCTGCGGAATTGAGAGAATTAAAGTCACAGTTGCAGGAATTATTGGATAAAGGATTTATACGTCCTAGTATATCACCGTGGGGAGCTCCAGTGTTGTTTGTTAAAAAGAAAGATAGATCATTGCGACTGTGTATCGACTATTGACAGTTGAATAAGGTGACGGTAAAGAATAAGTATCCACTGCCAAGGATAGAAGACTTGTTCGATCAACTGAAAGGAGCAGTCGTATTTTCTAAGATCGACCTTCGATCTGGCTACTATCAGTTGAAAGTTAAGGAAGAAGATGTTTCAAAGACAGCTTTTCGAACAAGGTATGGTCATTATGAATTTGTAGTGATGCCATTTGGTCTTACTAATGCTCCAGCTGCATTCATGAATTTGATGAATCGAGTATTCCAGTCATACCTTGATCAGTTTATTGTAGTCTTCATTGATGATATATTGGTGTATTCGAAGACCAAGGAAGATCATGATATACACTTGAGAATAGTATTACAGATTCTGAGAGAAAAGAAGTTGTATGCTAAGCTTTCAAAGTGTGAATTTTGGTTATCTGAAGTAGCTTTCTTGGGACATATAGCTTCAGCTGAAGGAATCAGAGTGGATCCCAAGAAAATACAGTCCATTATGGAATGGAAAGTTCCCAAGAACATTACTGAGGTATGTAGTTTCTTGGGACTGGCTGGATACTACCGCAGGTTCATGAAGAACTTCTCAATGATAGCATCTCCAATTAAAAAGTTGTTGAGAAAATATGTTCCATTTGTTTGGACTGAAAGATGCCAAGAAAGTTTTGATCAATTGAAGAAAGTTTTGACAGAAGTTCAGGAAATACAATATTGACAGGTTATTTTCAGTACCTATGACATCCTAGTTTTGTATGTAAATAATGGCATGTACAAAATAATCTGTCTATTTTGTTAAACTGGCTTGCCTTGTAATGATTTTGTTTATGTATAAAGAATAGTATGTGATATGTATAATTACCGCGTCTTTATATTAGAAATTAGTTTAGTGTTATTGTTATCCATAAGTTAATTAAAATTTTGAAATAGCCCTGATATTTTAAGTAAAATAATTTTTTAAAATTTTGTGACATTCCCGACTCGTGTTCAGTGTATGAATACGGGAAAGGGGTGTTACATTGTATACTTGTTTGATGTCTTGGTGCTTGAAATATTAAGTATGGGTGTTGATGGCAAAATTCGAAATTAGTGTTTAAATGGTGTGAAAAGAGCAGGAACTCACTTAAAATACCTTCCATAATCTGTAAGTTTATTTTGGGGTTTTTTATAATGTTTGGAGAAGTGTTGGGATAAAATTCGAGCTCCAGAATTCAAATTCTGGGCTTGGGTATCAATATGGAATGAACCGGTATCAGTACCCCGTTGATTTTATAGCAATTTCAGCAAGAGTTTAAGGGAGGTATTGATACGTGTGGGAGTGTACTGGTACCATCCCTGTTCCATTAAATTCCAGTAGCCAAAATTGATATCGATACGTTCACGAGCGTATCGGTACACCTTGAGTATCGGTAGACAGCCCCATGTATCGGTACGAGCTATGAGTTAAACCCCTCCTAACGGCTAGCCAGGTATCGATACGCGTAAGTGGGTAATGGTACCCACTAGAGCGTATCGATACCCATAAGTAGGTATTGGAACTCTCTGGGCAATCCGCCAGAAAATTTTATTTTTAGTTCAAGGGACTTATAGTTTGAGGATTAAGGCCCAATAGGCCTCTAATGAGTTCAAATGAATAGTAAAATTAAAAAAATCGAGAATCTAACCTCGCATACGTACATAAGGAGTAATAACTAAATAAAACCTTGAGTGGGTTGGTTGTATTGATTCAACAAGGATCCTTGGTGGATTGGTTAGTTGTTGTATGACATGTAAGAGCATTGTATGGTTGAATACCCTGTTTGGTGGGATCTAGATACACAAAATGTATTGCAGCACTATGGTAAGTGAATTGGCGAAAAAAGGTTACTAATGCTATGTGACCTGGGCCTCATTCGTATGTACTCGAGAGGGATTTCGAGTAAGGGTGTATATTCCGATGCTGCATGACCCGGCCTTACCCGAAGTGTATGTTCTGATGCTGTGTAACTCGACCTTACTCCTATGTTGTTATGGTATAGTGTGGTTGGGCCTTGTGTGCCCCTTTGATGTTGTGATATGGATTGCATGTGTCTTAACGACTAATGTAGCGCCATGTATCAATTTAACTGTCATATCATCTTACTTGTTACATGCCTATGTTTATGATCTGTTGAAGCATAGTAGAGTAGAGGTGTATCCACTAAGCTTTATGACCTCAGCATTTGAAATCGTTGTTTCCTTACGCAAGTTTTTAGGTGACTACGTTGCATGCAAAGTAACCCCATCGGAGAGATCCACTAATTGTCGGAGTGGTTTTGGATATTCATGTTACTTTACTTTGTGTAGGTTTAAATTTTGATATTTTTTTTATTTGATAAAAATATATGTGGTATTTTTACTTATCTTAGATTCATAAAATAAAAATGTAATCAAAATTATGTCCTTTTGAAGGTTATATCATATATTTGATTATTGATTAGGATGCAGGTAGATTTTTTACTCACGAAATTTGAGTTTTACGAAAAATATACTCTGTCATTTTAGTGCTCCTATTTATACCCAACATTAAAAAATTAATCTCTAAGTTTTAGTCTTAAATTCTAAATTCTAAAATTTTAACCTTAAATTTTTAGCGTTGGAATGTATATATATATATATAACACCAAATTAAAGTACATATTTTACAAGGTGAATTTGAATAATAGTATATATATATATATAATTAAAGTACATATTTTACAAGGTGGATTTGAATCAGGAGCGGATCCAGAAATTTAAACTTGGTAGTTCACTGATCGATTTAATAATGTAGAATCAATTTATACTAGTGTAATAATGTGCTGATAAAGAACAATTATTGTGCGAGCAAACAAAGCCTGTAGTTGAAAATATTGACATTGAAGAACTAACCTATAACGTGTAAATATGTTTGAGATATTAAAACTGTCTTACTTCGGTATAATTGTCGTTTAGAGAGTAGAAAAAATTACTCTAATGAAATTAAGTATTGATAAGTGGTATTGTTGTACTTGTAATTAAGATGGATTGATTTCTAATAATATAAGTGTAAGTGTTGAAGATATTCACATTTCCAATTTCTTGCCATTAACAATAATTGTATTAATATAAACAAATTAATGACAAAATGCGACAATTTTATATGCCAAACAAGATCAAAATGAGAATTTTATATATAGTGCTTTTTAATATGTAATAAGTTCAAAGGACCAAACAACAATAAATTAAAATAAATAAACTATTTTTTTTGGTCACGTGCTCTTTAATGAGCTCACGAGAGATCCCTACTACCAATTTAATAAAACAATATCGTGATTTTTTTAGACCGACTTTATTCTCTTTAATTCCTTTACCAATTGTATCAATTATCCCCAATTCATCATGAATTCCTAAATCTTCTTTCTTCGATCCTAATTCTCATGGTCCAACATTGGATTCATGCTTAATTTTACAGGGTGCAAGACGCACCAAGGCGCAAAATGTTGGCACGGGTCTTTCGTAAACGAGGCAAATTTTTGTGCTAAATATTTTTAAGTCAACCCTAAAGTATATTTTATACTTAAAACAACTTGATAATTATAGTATAAAGATTTAGAGATCAAAATATTTTAATTAAATGTAAATTTTAAAATTATTAAAAATGAAATTTTAAAATTTTAAAAAATTTATATTATTTTAATATATAATTTTAGTAATTTAATTAAATTGGTAAATATTTAAAAAAATTTATTTTTTATATTAATTTACATTAAAACTAATATTAAGATTAAACGTTCTAAATCAAGTGTTTTAGTCACAATTTTTATTTTTTTATTATTATTATTATTATTATTAAAAGAAAACCTATTTTTTTAATAAGAAGAACATGTTTAATGAACCAAATAACGGGTCCACTAAAGTCACAAAGCAACCCAATTAACCGAAATAATTTTAAAATAATAGATTTCCTTCTTTCTTCTCCAGCTCTTTGTCTTAATTTCAAGGATTCCTCTTCTTCTTTTTCCATTCATGGCAGATTTTTTTTCATTTTTTTAAATTTTTTTATTGGTAGGTCACATGACCTAGGAGGTATACAAACAGATCCGCCCCTGATTTGAATAATAGTAACGGCCTTGATGGGATGTAATATAAACCATGACCGTTCCTAAGATACATAAGAAAAAGTTCATAAAAATAAACAGAGGATGGTTGGCCATCATTGGTGTGCTATTGGTTAATTCTTGGACATAGTGTATGTATGTATGTGGAATTGTCCTATTCAAATATATGTGTGTGGAATTGTCTTCCATTGATATTTCATGTTCATTCAGAGATTTGCTTTGGTTTAAAAATAATTTAATTCAATCAAATTCAAATTTAATAATAATAATTTAAACAATCATGGAGAACTTATGTATAATTGTATAAATATAATGTATAATAATTTGTATTTTTTGTTGCATTTGTATACTTATATAAACTACTATGTATAATGATAGATACATGTAGATTTTTACACATATTATGTTTGTATTAGATTCTGATTATCTTTTTTGTCTTTGTAATCTTCTTCGAAGTATTTTTTCCTTTGTAATTGAATAGTTTAGAAGAGTGCACAAAGATAATTTCGTTACTTTTGCTTATTTAAAGTCAAAACCATTTTATGAAGAAGTCAAACCATTTTCAATTTTTAGTAAGCCGTTTTTAAGAGAAAAATTTTAATATAAATGTTGTATAACATTTTTTTTTAATTTTAGGAGTTAGGGCACTACACCAAACTTGGTATATAACGGCGGTTTTTGCGGCGTTTTATGAGCAAACGCCACATTCTTGTCTATTGCGACGTTTTTGGGAAGCCGTCACTAAAGATCACCTATTGCGGTGTTTGTAATACAAACGCCGCTATAGAATATGAAATGGTGGCGTTTATTAATAAAACGCTGCAAATAGGTGATCTTTAGTGACGTTTTCCAAAGAAAATGCCGCAATAGGAAAGAATATAGTGTCATTTTGTTTACAAACGCCACAAAAGTGCTATATCTGATATTAATAAACTACAAAAACGCTTACCGTTTTGTCTAACCCCTCTCAAAGTAAACACTTAGCCCGATCCCCCAAATCTCAAACCCTAAATCCCCTCTTTGATCGCATCTCTCGCTCTCACACTCTCACCGGTCAGGCGTTATTATCCGATCGTCGGCGCCTCGTTAGCCCGTCAAACGCCATCGCCTCGTTAGCCCGTCCAACGCTGTCGTCTTATCAGCCTCGTCACTAGCAGCAATTGTCAATCGCAATACAACGAACAAAACACAGGTTCATGAATCTCACCTTAGATTTCCCTCTCCTAACTAAAATTTTCTGCTTTTTACTCCTCTACATACCGAAGATTTTATGTTTATTACATTCTATGAGACTATGACTAATTACATTCTCTCTTCTGTCAATTAGATTCTCTCCCCGCAACCTGCAATGCAGTTGCATTCTTATGAATACCAATTTGCTTATTTTCGCTATTTGGAAAAGTAAGACACTTGCTGCAATTTTACTCTCTTGTATATATGTCAGGAATGCACATCATCTGTCTGTGATATGGATAATAGATATCTACTGATGCAATGTTTGCAATTTCTAATATTCCAAATGTTACATTTCCCCCTGATTTACTTTATTTTGAATATTTCATGCTTTAATATTGTTGCTACCAAATATAAACGTTTTTATTCAATAATACTTGTGTTTTATAATTATTTATGTTGTTTTTATCTTAGTCTTATATCTCATTTTATATAAAATTTAGGTAGAGGTGTTGTTCCTTATGTACCCTAATACTAACCATAAAGAATGTGCATTTCACCAAGGATACATCTTTAAGAAAAAAATTAAGTAGTCAATGTGTCTTGTGTAAGACTGAATTTTCTAAGAGATGAAAACACCATTCTAACATGGAATCTCTACAGACTTGGAGAATAATTGCAAAATTATAATCATTGATGATTATAGTTTTCATCCTACTCTTTTCAAAAAGATTTAGGACATGTTTTTATTTCACAGTTTCTTGTTTTCTTTCTAAACTGTGAAAGAATTGGAGGTGTATTCTGTTGGTGCCCATGATATTGCTTCAAGGTTCCAGTTTGAGAATTGGAAGGATTCTAACATCATTGTCTATAATAATTGCTTTACTGCACAGTTCTATAGCTTAGATTGTTGGAACCAGCAGTGAAACATTCATTGATTCTGTTGTACCATAATTCATTTTATTTTTCCACTGAAAATGTGTGTTTTTTTTCTTTTTTCCAACTCAGATACAATAGTTTCATTAATTTATAGATGTACTGCAAATAAACTTGTTTGGAGTTGTTTGCAGCATTGCAATTGACAATTTCATAGACCATTTTATAATATAGTCCTAAAAGTAAAGCCATTAAACTCCACTAATTAGCTTGATACAAGGGCCCTGTATTATTATCTATGGATTTTTTAGATATGTTCTTGTCATGGGAAAATTACCAAGAGTTGTCAACTTGAATTGAATTTGATATCTAATATGATCATTTGATCAGATGCACATTCTAATGATCTGATAATCTTTGACTTGAGTAAGCTCTCTTGTCTTCCTATTAATCTAGCATTATTTCTAACTTTCCCAAAAAAATTTAACTGATTGTTCTTTCTTATTTCTTCTGGAAGTATTATCATTACTTATGGTAGAAGGCATATTGATTGTTTTAAATGTCTGAAACTGCTATTAACTTATTGTATTTATATTTTTTTGGTATAGGGATTCGGGATGGTGGTCGCGTTAATGGTGACCGAGAGGGAGTGGATCAGGGAAGAGAGGCTTAGGAAAGAAATATGGAGATGAGATTAAATTGCGACAAAATGTACATTTTGTAATGAAATAAATATTTTAAGTTAATTGTGACAATATATTTTTGGGATGAAATAAACATTTTATTTAACAAATATTTTGAATCTGTAATTTATATATTTTTTGGAAACATGGTGTTATTAGCGGCGTTTGTCTTTACAAACGCCACTAAAGAACATTTATTCGCCCGCTATAAAACAGTTATTCGCGGCGTTTTTATTTTCAAACGCCACTAAAGAACATATTTTTTTCGCGGCATTTTTTTATAAACGCCACAAATAACTGTTCTTTAGTGGCGCTTGTAAGTTCAAAACGCCGCTATAGATCTTGACTTTTTGCGGTGTTTTTTGCCCGAAAACACCGCGAATTGTTGCGGCGCTGGTTTCAGCAACACTTCTTGCGGCGCTTTTCTAAGCACCGGGAAAGTTTTTAGCGGCGCTAAAAATGCCTCTATAGGGCTAAAAACGCCGCTAAAGACATGTTTTGCTATAGTGGGGGTTTAGCTTAGGGTTTAGAGTTTAGGGGTTTGAGTTGTAGGGTTTAGAATTTAAGGTTAGTGTTTAGAATTTATGGTTTGGTTTAGGGTTTGGGTTTAGGTTTAATTTTGATTTATAGTATAAATAAACAGGCTTGTGTAAAATAAATTTTACACAGCTTGTGTATCAAATTAACCTTTTTTAAGTCTTGAAATTCCCTGAACTGAAAATTCAACATCAATTCCTAAATCTTTTGCGTCTTTTTTATACTATTGATATATAATTTATTGATCGATTAATTTGGATAAAATATTATAGTGATCTAGGTAGGATTATGATTAGAATTAAAATTTGTCAAAAAATTACAATAATCTATTACGAGAACTTTTCAATATAATTAGTTATATTCACGATTTCATGATTCGAATTCAAGACATTACTTAAGGGACTTAGCGTCTCATCCTGCTAGATCAATTGATCCTTAGTATTAATCTTTAATTTGTTTAAGCTTACATGAAAATTAAGTGTCCACATTATATCGCTTTTTTGTTTCCGGTGTCTAATTTTTTTTGTAAGTGTCTAATATTTCATTATGTAAACATTTCTAGATTAACTTGTTATGTTTGTTTTAAAAAAATTATCCAATGATAGCATGACATGTGACAATATTTGAAATTACCTTTATTAAGTTATATTAAAAATGAAAAAATATTTTTAAATTAAAAATTCTAAAATAAAATAAATACTAAATCTACTCCTAAAATACCTAAAATAAATAATAAAAATATTAGGATGAATTTAATAAAAAAATCATCAATAAAAATATTGAAAATTCTTAATAATAAAAAAAATCTTGTATTGGACACGCAATAAGTTTTTAACATATTATCTTTAGTAAAATAAAAGTATCTTGAGTTTTCAACATCCAATTGAGGTGTTTTAAGATATATTAGAAATTTAACTGGCAGTCAATCTATTCATAAGAAGACATTTCGACCAAGAAATGTTTGAATCTCATTCGAAGTCATAATTAATTGATATTTCGACAATCAAAAACAATTTTAATAATTTGTTCAAAGTAAATTATTATACCCCTTTTATACATGTATTATTTTTCTCACTCCTCAAAAAGATCCATCCTTGAATCTAGAATGTCAAAGGAACGATTATCAACCTCAAAGGCAAAAGATTTTTGTCATGAGTGTAATAACTCAGTCGAATCTCATCTAATGGATCTACAATTTCCTGTAAAAAGAAAAAGTTTGTGTTATGGCTAGTCAAAAAAAATTCTCTCATTTTTTTTGCACGTCTCTCAAATTTCATTTGATGTGTTTTCTCTCATCAAATTTAGATCATTAATTTAATTTTCGTTCTCGTACTCTTTACTATCAACTTTTTGTAGAGGCAACTCATTTTTTATATGCACCTTACAACAGTTTTGAATTTCTTGGAAGTATAATATTTTTGGAGTACTAAATGTAATAACTCCTAAAAAATCCATTGTATCTAGAATGTCGAAAAACCCTAAAAACAAAAATTATTATCTTTTATATTAATGTTTTGTTTGATATGTTTGGAGAGAAAGTAGTTCTACTTGGACACAAAGCAACTTTATTTGAACACAAGCAAAATTTACTTTGACTAAGAAAATCAATACTAAATTTGATTCTAAATTACCAAAAATATATATTAGAAAGTCTAGGGCGAATTTTATTACAAATAATCAGTATTGAAATTTAGTACTAATAAAAAAATCTTATATTGGACTGTAACTAGTGTTTTGCATATAATAATTTTATTAAAAATAAATTTATTTTGAATTTCTGATGTCCAATTAAGATATTTTAAGATGACATAAAGGTAATTGATAGTCAATCAATATCTTGACCCAGAAATACTTACCAGATACAATACTTTTGCTTGAAACTTCATTTAACAAAAAGTCAACAATATCGGTTGTACATAAACCCTGTGTACTAAGAAAAAAAAACAATTTATTAATATATAATCTAAAGACTAAAGAGATCTATCGAAATAAAATTAGTACCAAATGGTTGAAAATCTGAATCGTGGTTGAAAAATAGCAGAATACAACTAGAAATTTCCTCAATCGGAAAGTCAACAATATCGATTGTTCTTTAGCTCATGTCGATTTTTAGTCAAAGAAAATGATAAATAAAAAATTAACTTTTTAATTGAATAATAAAAGATTATTAATTATTAATTACTCGTGTGCAAAAAAAAGATTAATAAGTTACGTTATCGAATGTGTAAGCAACAACTATATCGAAGTAATTTAAAAAATAGAAAAGTTTATTTGATTTTAAATTTGATTTTGGTTGTATTGAGAGGACAAATTAAAATGATCCACTAGTGAGTCAAATATCATTAGTTATAAAAAATTAATCCGGTCGTCAATTTGAGCAGTCTGCAATATAGGTTCGGGATTCGGTGGTTCTTGTTAAGAAACTTGTGAATTCGGAGGGTCTTCCCCACTTCTCTCTCGCCATGCGTTGAGGAGCCGGTAGTATGTTCAACTTCTTTGTGAGCCTTTTGGGAGTCAAACATCTTATACTATAAAAGGAAAAATGATTGGATTAATCGCAAGTCACAATATACACAACAATAAACTCCTAGTTGGCATCTGCAATAACAATATAATAAACTTCAGTTTAGTCCTAGAATCGACTAAACTCTAGCTCTGATACAAAAAATGTAACACTCCCTTCCCGGTCCGGTAGGAATCCGAGTCGGGAGGTGTTATCGGTGAACAATATGGTGATCGGGTCGATGATTACCATAATTTTTGCAATAAATCATGTATCTATAATTTATAATGTAATATAATAATCAATTCTAGTTAATTAAGTTTACCCAATTTATAATTTGGAATCAATTTGTAACTTATTCAAGTTTAGGGACTAAATTGTAAAAGTAGTAAATTATAGGGTCTTGTCTAAAGTTAGGGTTACCAAAGTGAAATTAAATGCATGAATATCTTTCCTATAAAATTTTAGTACAATCAAAGTTTGTTTGTACCTTCAATTAAGTCTTATAAAATCCAGTGACCAAATTACAACATTCAGAAACATCCTTAATCATCTTTTAACTAATTTACCTACCTCGGTATTGATACTCAAAGAGCCGTATCAGGACGTCTATATCATGGTCGTTAAAGTAGTTATAAATATTTGGGTCCATGCCAGTACGAGAACATCAGTATCGGTACGCTAATCTGGTCTCAAATTCTAGTGACGACTGGTCGTACCAATACGCTGAAGGCCGTATCAATACGCCTTCTATGACCGTTAAAACAATTAATTTCATTAAGCTTGTACCAATACTGAGTATCGGTACGTGTGGTCAGTGCAAGAGGGGTCAACCTCAAGGATCGATACAATATCGATACGTACTATAGTAATTTTCCAGATTCGATTACCCGTACCAATACCTCAGAAGCCGTATCGATACGCCCTTATACTTATGTCCCAAATTGCACACCCATATCGATACGCTATCACCCGTATCGGTACAAACAGACCTATAATGAAAGATTTAGTCAGATTTTTAATCAAATTAGGGACCTTAACCTTGTCCAATGATTACCAAATTTTACCAGCGGGTTTATAAACATCATGTAATACCCGTATTTTGTCCGGAGTCTATATTAAATAAATAAGGCCAAAATAAATAATAAAATAAAAATTAACCCATAAATAAAATCCAAACAGTCCAAATGTCCATTACATATATAAAAATGTCCCTTTTACAATTAAAAAGCCCAATTCAGATTTACAAGGCCCAACCCCCATTTTCTACAACTGTTAATAGCCCAAACAAAACCAAAATATCCTCCAAAATTTGTTTTCCCGCCCAAAGGAGTCCACGTGGCATCTCCTTATTCGTCCGAACCAATATCACGCGGATTGTGCTTTCTCCTTCCTTAGTTGGCACCAGTTAACGTTATCAACCATGACATCGGCAAGTCAGATCCTATAAATACCAAAGAGAGAGAAATTGTAAGTTTTAATGATGACCATTAATAATTACCATTAATAATAATAATAATAATGAGAATCATCGGAGTTGAAAATGAGAAGGGTTTGAGTAGCCTAGGCCTAGATCGAAAGAGCCGGGAAGGATTCTTTCGAATCTGGGTAGATTAGGTGCGATTTTTGGGGAAGTACGATTAGGTCCTATCAGATCTGGGTAGATCTAGGTTATTAGGGTTAAAATGGATATTTTAGGGTTTTTGGTTTGAATAGATGATGGCCGAAAATTGCCTCACGGCGGCCGGCAGACAGCCGACGGTAGTCGAAGGCCGTAGGTGGTGGTCGGTAAACACATTGGAGTTTGGTAGGAGGCGTCGTTTTGGATCAGAGGGCGGTGCTTGCGGCTTTTGGTGGCTGGTGTTCTTCAAGAACATGAAGAACACCAAGTGAAATCTGGGTTTTTGATCTTTGTAAGGGTGAAATCTGGGAATTTTAGGTGTTTGAGTTGAGAGCATTTAGGTGAGAGGAAAATAGGAGAGAGAGAGTGGTGTGGAGAGAAATGAGAGAGTCATTTCATTTTTTAGGCATTTATTGGTGAGTCGGTACGACGTCGTTTTAGGGGTGGGTTAAGGAAGATCCGTGCTGTTTGGTCGGGTCAGGTCCTTAGATTCTCGCCCTACTTCTAGATTTTTAGATTTTTGTCCCCTAATTTTGCCCCTCTTTCAATTTAATCCTCATTCCTTTTAAAATTGACCCCGAGCCTTTGTAATTCATGCAACTTAGTTCCCTATTGCAATAAAATTAGAAATTAGAGTTTGTTTTCCTTCCAATTGAGTCGTACTTAATTGTTTAATTTAATGTTTAATTTGTATGGTTGATGCATGTTTTAAAATAACATATAGTGTTATTTGGTAGACAGCTAAATACATTTAAATTAGTTAATAATTGTTAGAGCCTTATATTTTAGGTTCCTTAATTAGGACTAAATAATAAATTAGGAAGATCATTGTAGAAATTAAATGCATATTAAATAGAAACTTTGAGGCCCAAATTTGGATGGTGTTCCATTGTTTACAATGGGGTGTTATCTCAACATTGGCTTTAAAGATGTATATTTAATATACATTTTCACTTATAATTAAATAATAATTTAGTTAGCTTAATTAGGTTAGCACTTCAATTAAGTAGAACAACAAGTTAATTAAGGAATATTATTAACTTAGGGGTTTTAATATATGGATGGTGCTCAAGCAATTGGTATTATCTCATGAAAACCTTTTAATTTAATAATATTTATAGTCTAAATAATATAATTAATTAGAGCCATCTTAGGTTTGTACTTAAAATGAACAAGACAATAACAAATCATGCATTTAAACCTTTTATGTTGGAAATTCATTTTTTGAATATGAATAGGGGTGCCACTTAATGGGGTGCTTTTAATCTCACATTCGGGGAAAATGAATTTCCTTATAAAAGGATGTCTCCATTTGGAATTTAAATCCATTTAATAATTAAGGATCAAATTAAATTCAAATAATTATTCAAAATGCCACGTAAAATTAAGGTACCGATAATGGGCGTTCATGAGGTGCTAATCCTTAATGGGGTGGCAACTCTAATTGTTTTTAAAGAAAATAAAAAGGTAAATTTGGATTAATTGATTTTCCAAAGTTAAAATAAAAATGGTTCAAAATCAAAACGAACTAGGAAGGGTCAAAACCCTAATTTTACAAAAAAATGATCGTTGGGCTATTTTTATACACGATTTCAAAAATGGTCGTGACAGCTTGGCGACTCCGTCGGGGATAATTTTTAAAAAAAACTGAGAGTCACGCCTAATTAATTTTACATGGGATTTTGGCATTTTAGGACAGTAATTTGAATTTTATTTTTTCATAATTATTAGATGTATTTTTAGAAAGAATGGAGATAGGTTTTTCTTGTGTGATATAAATTGTCATTCATGCATAAGTCTTCTACCCGGGTTTTTCACCCTTAAGTGGGAGTGAGGCATGATCCTACGTGAGTTATTCAGCTCTGTGATCGGAATTTTGTCCTTTTTTCGGTATACCAACCTTATATATCGTGAGATTACACATCCGCTATAAGGGGTTGTATACTCTCGAATCGATGTCTTGCTGTTGCAGTAGACAATAACGACAGTTCGGGTACCTAGAGTCTAGATTGAAACCCAATGCTGTAAAATAGAAGCCTACCCCATTAGAGCCAGACATGGGCCATAAAGTAAGGTGAAGTGCTGCCGGAATGCCGCCAATATAAATATATTTCTCTAGTTATTTTTGTGCACAATATAAACTGTTCTCTGGTTATTTTTACGCAATGTAAATTATTTTTTCGTAACAATTAATTTTTCTTACAATATTAATTTGCCATACTAACATAGTTTTTTTGTTTTGTTTTGTTCTTTTGTGTTTTGTTATATATCTCTTATATATTTTACATTACATTGCATTCATGAGAGGTATCGGTTCGAGGATCAGCCGAGTAGGCAGTGGTCATAAGAGCTGAAGGTTTTGATAGACAAGTGGAGGACAATATGTTACCGTGGACCTGATTCGAGAAGACTTAATACAAGAAAAAAGATAATATCCGTAGAGGCCAGGTGTCATTAACGCAAGGTTGTACTAGAAATTTCTAAGCATAATGAAGGTTTGTCAGAACCAAGTTTAATAGGATGAGGATATGAAGAGTCATTTCCAACAAGATTTTGGATCATAGCATTGTTGTTAGACAGTCAAATGGATCAAGAATTGTTTAGGGGCATGACCCGTTTATGAAGCCTGGTATAGTTGTTCGCTTTTCGGGAGGATAAATGTGACACTAACAATAGAGAAATACGAGGCTTTGTTACACTACTCTAGAGGTCAAAAAGAACAAGGTTTATACAAGGCTAATAATAGTTCAAGTTTCAAGATAGAGTCAGTGGCGGTTACAGAGATAAACAAGACGCAATATCCGAAAGGACGATGATAACTAGAGAAATGATAGAGGACGAATAAATTGAAGGGGCATTCAAGGACTATTTCTAAACCTAAGGAAGAATAGAAAGCTTTGAACTCAGAGGCGATATCCAAGTTTCACAAATAATGAATTTATCGAAGGATACCATAATTAAGGAAAATGATGATCTCTAATAAATATAAGGAGCTGAGGAAAGTGGTAGAATCAGAAAATGTAGTACAACATTTGAAAGACCAGTTCGTAAGCTTCGAAGAGGTACCACAATGAAGGATAAAGCACTAAAATTCAAGCTGAGGCAATACTCTAGGTTATTCTGAAGCAAAGTTGTGAAGTGATTAATTTTAGGAGCCAAGTGTGGGGAGTCGCCAGACATATGCATATTTTTTTAATGAAGTTGGGAATTTACAAAAATATTCTGATATTGACATCGGGCTAGGGCAGGCGTTGATTCAAAGGCTGAACAAAGTGATCAACCTAAAGAGCTGGAGCTAGTGAACATATTGCCTTCTCTTTGTATTCGACCTTTTGGTTAAATGGGTGTTGCTCTAATGACTAGTTCTTGAAATTGATACCTCGCGCATTCATGCATTACATCATTTAAACATTATATAAAATAAAAATTGTAGTTTTGTTTAAAATATTGTATTTTTTTTAAAAAGTAACACTGTATTTTGAGAAGCATGGGCATCAAATCTGTTAAGGTTGAATAGTCTCAAAGGTTGTTGAGGCCCACATGGGTCGCGTGGAGCAAGAGATTGATCAGTCTGAGAACAAGATGAAAAGATGAGCTACCACATTGCTTGGAATCAGGTAGAGCGAGAAAGAAAATATTCCAAAAAAAATAGTAGCATGGATGACCAAGATGGAAACTTATCTCACATAAGGGTTCAGTCTGAAAGGATTCTACTTGCAAAAAAAAGAGAAAAAATAAAAAAAAGATCCAGAAGATTACGAAGACAATGATGAAATACATGGCTCTGAAGCGTTGGTAAATTGTGAAGATGTTGAGATGAAGGTAGCCTAGTGGGCAGATATGAAAAGACTGAATAAAGTCGAATTCTAATGTTTTTTCGAGGAATTTTGTCGAGTAGTAGTTCAGTGGCAGTTAAAGGACATGATGATATTAGTAGAGTCAAGGGAAGATAGAATTTTTCTCTGAAGTGATGAAAGACAAGGGTTCAGTTGAAGGTTGACATTTTTTCATACAAGAATTGATTGCAAGAGGAGCAGAATACAGATACGAGACAAAGAGACTAAAGAGTTCAGTCAGATAAATGAGACAATTATTCCTATCTAATGTCATGTTCAGATTTGTGGCTCCACCTTATCCGAAATCACTTTTGATAATGGTCTCACTGAAATTTTTGGTCTCATTAGGAATGGGTATTTATGTTCTGAAAATGAAGAGCACTGGTTCAATTAAAGATTATCGTTTGCTAGAAGAGTTGAGATAAAAGAGAAATGGTAGAATCTACAACACACTTTTATGGGTAACCCACTTCAATTTAAGGTCAACTAGAGTCAGAGAAATATCTTGGTATCTATCCCTTCGACTTTGCCTTTCCCGAAGAATACCACAAGATCAGATGCTCAAGATGGCTCCTGTCAATGGAAAATCAAAATCTAAACTAGATCTCATTCATGTTTTCTATTGTGAGATATATTTCAAATTGCTTGAAGCTTCACCGTATCATGAAAAATTATCAGAGCCCCATTGAATAAGTCGTTACAATATCAAGATTATTGTGAGTTATGATTGAGACATTGAAGATTGTTACATTTTCAAGCTGCAAATTCAAAACTCTCTGAACCTAGAGATTTTGGAAGTTGATATTGAAGATCAGCTATTAAGATGCGTAACCTAAAAGTAGTCCCCTAATTAGAGTCAATGCAATGAGATTGTCAGGAAATTAAATGTAAAATGTGTCAAGCAAAGACAGAGAATGAAAAGTCAGGGGAAATAAACTAAAAGCTAGTAGTTTTCAAGGAAGAAAACTCAAATAGACATGTCTATCAAAATTTTCAATACATCCAATCGACATCTTAACACATCAGAGTTCATTTAAACAATGGTCAGAAGATGCTACATAGATCAAAGAAATGATCAAAGAAGTATGAAACTTCATAGACATGATAGTTTCAATTCAAGATTCAACAAGAACATCAGAGCATGAGCGAGAAATGAGCATGTATTTGTGCTGGTAAAAGAGATAAATGAAGAATTGTTGATAGAATTGGAGTGGCTAAAATTCACTCGAGTTTTTCTTGACTAACGACTGAAAATTAAACCAGGGAAGATCTATCTATAGTTTTAGGATTGTTGCAGAGTAATATCCTAAATCATCCCAATTACTTTTGCCCGCGAGCATTGGGGGTTCTTTGTAAGGGAGGCCATTTCAGTTTATTTGTTTATGATGCTTATTTTTTATATATTTCTCAAATGGCAAACATTTTTCATTCTTTGATTCTTTTAGTATTTCATTTATTCTTTTTTATGGGTTAGTTTTTGTTCTCATATACATATACGTATATATCTTCGATAGCATTTTTTCTTTCAGGTTCCTAGATATTAATTGTAGGAGTGACCTTGAATCAAATTCAGAGATCAACTTCAAAATGTGACTCTCTTCGAATTTATTTGGACCAAAGGGAAAACATTAATGAGTGTTCAGGAATCACGGAAAAGTCCCAAATACAAACTTTGAGTGAATTTTCCTCTCAAGCATTGTTGGCTAAGGTCTTTGAATGGAGTGGTAACCTAAAACATCTTCCATTTGAAGGCTGTTTTTCTTCGAAGATATCCAAGTATGGGAGGACATTTGGCATTCCGTCATTTCCCTTCACAAAGAAAGAAAATAAGAAAATTATCATTTGCTGTCCCCTTTGGGCCTGATGATTTTCTTTCAATTTAACCCAAACCAATGATCACCCATACACTAGGGGCAAAAAGGATGAAAGTTTGTTCGCAAGTGAAAGATGTTTGGTTTTGATCATGCTATGACATTGTTGTCTTGTGATTAGGGGCAAGAAACAAAAGTGGATGTTTTGAGTACAAGTACAAGAAAGACAAGTTGAATGAAGACAAATATTCCAAATCAAGTAAAAAAAGACAACATCAATGAAATCGAGAAAGACACCCAGCCAATGACATCAATGTTCCAATGACATTAATGATAATGTAATGATTCAATAATCTTTATATCAATACAATAAGCTTACCCAAGCTTACCAATAGTACCTCCTACGAGGTTTCGATGTAACTATACCTTGAAATCATGGATGGAAATGCAAAAGACAACATCAGTGAAATCGAGAAAGACACCTAGCCAATCCTAAGACTCCGACTACACTCACATATACTCCCGAAGCTTTTAGGGCTCCTGGATGACAACTCCTTTGTTCTTTAACTTGTTTGAATTAGCGGGATTTGGTGATTCTTCACCTTAATTCTCTTGAGCTACAAGGAAATAGAAATCACAGAGATTTCAATATAATAATAGATTCATAGCAACTTATTAGCTATGAAAAACAATAAAGATTGAACTTTGATATCCCTAGGAAATTCTAGGGTTCATAACTTCTTGAGCTTGGATTTAGACATGGTTTTAGCCATGGAAAAATCAATTAAAGGGTATTGCTCACCGGATCAATATCTATAATTTAGAAATAATAACTTGAAGAAAAAGCAAAGCTTCACTAAGTCTCTAATGGAGGTGTGTGCTTGGCCACTAAGGAAGAAGATGAAGATGAATATAAGAGGTGCAAGCTTGGAGATTAACCGGTAAGCTTTTCTTTCTTCCTTTTCCTATTTTATTGTTTAAGATTTCCTTTAAATGAAGGAACTAATTCTCCTAATCCCACGTATGTGGTGACTAGGATTGAGGAAGGGCTAATCGCAAGGTTAGTCTATCAACTCTCCCTTTTCTATACTTTAGTCTATAAACTTTCAGTTTTCCCAATTTAGCCACTAGGGTAAGTTTCAATGTTTACAATAGAATCCTTAAACAATATCAATACTTAATTAGCGTTTAATAATCCAATAATTGACCACTTGGTCGAAGGTTAATACTATAATTTGACTTTTTGATGCAAAATTTATGGTTGCTGGAATTAGATTCCGATTAGGCCCAGTTTTGGGGTGTTACAACTCTCCCCCTTAAGAAAAATTTATCCTTGAATTTTACTTAACCTAAAGAGATGTGGGTATTGGTTCCTCATGGTCTCTTCCGATTCCCATGTAGCTTCTTTGATCTTGTGACTTCTCCAAAGCACCTTGACTAATGGAATATTCTTATTTTGAGGTCTCTTGACTTCCCTTGCCAATATCTGTATAGGTTCTTCCTCGTAGGTCATGTTAGGTTGAAGCTCCACCGATTTAGGCTCAATAACATGTGATGGATCAGATCTATACTTGCGGAGCATTAATACATGAAATACATTGTGAATCTTGCTTAACTCCTTGGACAAAGCTAGCCGGTAAACCACAGGACCAACTCTTTCAATCACTTTGAACGTCCAATGAATCGGGGACTTAGTTTCCTCTTTTTACCAAAACGAAAAATCTTTTTTCATGAGGAGACTTTCAAGAAAACTTCATTGCCAACCTCATAGTGTATATCTCTCATCTTGAGATTAGCATAGGCCTTCTTTCGGTAAAAATGGCTTTTAAATGGTCATGAATGATGATAACTCGTTCTTTAGTTTTCTGAAGTAAGTCAGGGCCCAACATCTTACCTTCATCAAGTTCAGACCAACATAACGGTGTTCTACATTTTCTGCCATACAATGCTTCATACGGTGCCATTTCGATAGATGATTGTTGACTATTATTATAAGCAAACTTGATGAGAGGTAGGGACCTCTCTCAAGTTCCTTCAAAGTCAATGACACATGAACAAAGCATGTCTTCTAATATTTGAATTACCCTTTCTGATTGGCTATCAGACTGAGGGTGAAAAGCTGTACTAAGATTGACTCGAGTGCCCAAAGCTCTTTGCAGTACCTTCCAGAATCATGAAGCGAAATGTGGATCTCGATTGGAGATGATTGACTTGGGTACTCCATAGAGTCTAACCACTTTCTTGATGTACAAGTCAGCTAATTTGGGAAGACCGTAGTCCATTCTAACGGGTAAAAAATGGGCTGACTTGGTAAAATGGGCAACGATGACCCAAATAGCATCATGCTTAGCTAGAGTCAACGGTAGTCCACTAACAAAGTCCATGGTTATTCTTTCCCACTTTCATTGGGGAAGATCAATATGTTGCAATAATCTTGTAGGGACACAGTGTTCAGCTTTGACTCGTTGGCACGTTAAACACTTGGATACAAATTTTGTAATGGCTTTCTTCATACCAGACCACTAATACAATTCTTGAAGGTCCTTATACATCTTCACCGACCCTGGGTGAACCCAGAAAGAACTATAATAAGCTTCCTTGAGAATATCTTCATGGAGGGATTTGTCATTTGGTATGCAAATTCTATCACGAAAACACAAGAGTCCTTCATAGTTAACTTTAAAGTCAAGATCTAGATTACTCTGGAGTTTAGAAATAATGACTTGTATTTCAGGGTCTTGGTCTTGCAATAACTTGATTCTCAACACAATGATAGTCTGAACTCAAAGTTTACCTACTAAAGGTCGGTGTTTCTATAACTTGAAATGAGCGTTGATAGATCGAGGGGCTATAATATGATTACTGTACTGTGAGTTCAATATAGTAATCAATGTTCAAGGTTTAATATTAAATAATTTAATTACCTGGTGAAGGTTTGCGGCTGAGTGCATCAGCTACAACGTTGGCCTTGCCCGGGTGATAATCAATTACAAGATCATAATCTTTGAGAAGTTTCATCCATCTCCTTTGACGAAGGTTAAGCTCCTTTTGTGTCAATAGGTATTGGAGGCTCTTATGATCGGTGTATAAGTAGCACTTTTCTCTATAGAGATAATGTCTCTAGATCTTTAAGGCAAAGACAACTGCAGCCAATTCAAGATTATGGATTGGATAATTTATTTTGTGTGTCTTAAGTTGTCTTGAAGCATATGCAACAACATTGCCTTCTTGCATCAATACACATCTTGAGCCTTGATGCGATGCATCACTATATACGGTGTAGTCTTTACTAGACTTAGGTTGAGTTAAAACCGGTGCATGAGTCAATACTTGCTTAAGCTGATCAAAACTGTGTTGTTGCTTCTCAGTCCATTCAAAAAAGACATCTTTTCGTAGAAGTTTGGTTCATGGTGCTACTATTATAGAAAATCCTTTAACGAATCTTCTGTAATAGCCAATAAGACCGAGGAAACTATGAACTTCACCTACATTCTTCGGTGGCCTCCAATCAACTATAGCTTGAATCTTTTTCGGGTCTACTTGGATACCTTCAGTAGAAACTACATGTCCTATAAATGAAACTTCAATGAGCCAGAACTCACACTTACTGAACTTGGCATACAACTACTTCTCCCGAAGGGTTTGTAGTACAACAAGAAGATGGTCTCGATGCTCAGCTTGATTCTTGGAGTAAATCAATATGTCATCTATGGACATCACTGCAAACTTATCGAGATAGGGTCTGAAAACTCGATTCATGAGATCCATGAAGGCAGCCAGTTCATTGGTTAACCTGAAGTGCATAACCAAAAATTTGTAGTGGCCATACCTTGTACGGAAAGCTATCTTAGGTACATCACATTCTTTAACACTCATTTGATAGTACCCAGACCTTAAATCAATCTTAGAAAAGACGGTTCCATCCTTAAGTTGATCAAACAAGTCATCAATCCTCGATAAATGATACTTATTCTTAATGGTGAGCTTGTTTAACTGTCGGTAGTCAATGCAAAGGCGCATAGATCCGTCTTTCATCTTGACAAAGAGAACCGGAGCTCCCTAGGGTGAGGAACTTGGTTGAATAAAACCTTTATTCAATAGGTCTTGAATTACCTTAAGCTCGGTGAGTTCAACAGGTGCTATACGGTAAGTTTTAATGGAAACCGCGGTGGTTCCAGGTTGCACTTCAATCCCAAACTCAACTTCACGGGTGGGTGGTAGACCCGAAAGTTCATCGGGAAACACATCAGAGAATTCTTGCATGGTATCTATATCTTGCAACTGAGGTTCTTCCCTACTTGCAGTAGCATATAACAATGATCTCTTACCCCTAGAATCCATAAGGGTCACGCTCTCCATGCCAAGACCCCGAAGATGCAATTTCTTCTTCGAACATTCCACCCAAGCTTGATGCTCTCCAAGCCAGTCAAGGCCCAATATAACATCAAACTCATGAATAGGGAGGGACATGTTTGTTCCTATACATATAATTGAGTGGCTCAACTCTTGCTTTTAGTAGAAGAGTGACATATTTGTTACTAAACCTATAACTAAATGACATCTAGTTTATTTTATGCAATTAAATTTAAAAATTAAAAATAAATAAATAAGATATTTGTCACAGTTTTAACGGCGCTTATAATTTTTTCCAATAATAGTGCACCTGAATATAAATTTTTTAATATTTATGTGTTTTGGAGACTTAATATAAAATTTTAAGGGTTATATGTTGATACACAAACTGTGAAAAAAATTACACAACCCTTCTATAAAATTTAAAACCTAAACCTAAAACTCTAAATTCTAACCATACACCTTAGAATTTACACCTTACACACTAAATCCCTAACCCCTAACCGAAAAGCCTAAACTCTAAAATTAAAAAGCTTGGGTGCATCAAAATATTTTCCAAATTTTAATCTATAACTTTATCAGCAACGAAAATATTTTTTTATTTGTATAGTTTAGATGTCCTTTTCAATCAAGGGAAGACGTCTTAAGGGAAAATAAAAATGAAAACGAAACAAATCATGTATTCCACATACAAAACAGCAGGTAACAGCCAACTAAGTTAAAATAAAAATAGTACAAAAGCGTTGAAAAATCTAACTTCTGGTTGAAAAATAGTAGAGACGGTTAGAAATTTCACTCCCCGTAAAGTCAACGATATCGAAATTTTATAGCTCAAGTCGATTTTCGGTCAAAGAAAATGACAAATAAAAAGTTATTAATTATGCTATCAAATTATTAAAATATATTATAAAGGAAGAATATTTATTACTCCACATGTCCTTTTTACTACGATGAAAAATGACGAGGGAAAACAACAATAGGATAGAAGTGATTTGATTAATTTAGAATAGTTAATTTGATTTTGGTTTTGGATCCGTTAGAAGATGATTAATATAAATTAACTAATCGGTCAAAAAATTATATAATAATGATTCTATAAAAAGTAATTGATTTTTGACTTATCAATAAAAAATTAACTAAATTTATATAAATATATTTATATATTTTTGAAGAGCGAATTTCAAAATGAAGTGCATGTTTTACAAGTGGGATTTGAATAATAATAACGGCCTTGGTGGGAAAAAGTAAAAATAGAAAACTGAGGATGGTTGGTCATCGTTGGTGTGCTATTGGCTAATTCTTAGACATAATCATTATTTGTATATATCGAATTGTCTTTCCAATGATATTTTATATGCATTCAAAGATTTTTCTTTTTCTTTTTGAAAAGGCATTCAAAGATTTGTTTTGTCTTAAAAGTTCATTTCTTTAAGAAAAACTTTGATACACAGGTCGTGTAAATTTTAATTTATACGTGTCTTTTAATTTTAGGGGTTAGGATTTTAGTTTAAGGTTTAAGGTTCAGAAGTTTAGGATGTAGGGTTTAGAATTTAAGGTTAGTTTTTAAAATTTAGTGTATATGGTTTAAGGTTTAGGGTTGGGTTGGGTTAGGTTAGGAATTTAGGATTTGGGTTTTTATAATGTAAATACACATGCTTGTGTAAAATTAATTTTACACAACCTGCGTATCAAAGTTTTACCTTTTTTTTAATTCCATAAAATTCAAATTTAAATGTAATAACTTAAACAATTATGGAGAGCTTATTTATAATTATATAAATATAATGTATAATGATTTGTAATTTTTGTGTTTATATTGTATTTGTCTAATGATAAAAAAAATAAAATGTATACTATAGATATATGTAAATTTCTAACTTTTAACTCAAAAAAATTTAGTTTTTAATATTATTTACGGATCTAATAACAAAAAATATTAATTACCGATCTTGCACCTATTGGTAGGGGTGTACATTTTTGGATATAGATAATATCTGATCCAAAAAATTTAGATATCCGAAAAACCGAATCAGCAAAATAGTGATACATATTCGACCCAAAAAATGAATATCCGGTCTTTCGGATTTCGAATTTTCTGATAAGATATCCGAATATCCGTATCCAGAAATAAATGAATTTGATAAAAAAAAGTCAATTTTAAAATTTATATTTGTTGGGAAAAATATGATAAAGTGGAAACTTTGAGGTATATTTTCTATGGATAAAGGTGGAGATTTGAATAATAAAATTATGTCTTCATATTCTACTCTATGAGACCTTTACAACAATATCTCATACCCTCAAAACGGGTGAGTGATGAATGAGAAATTGATGCTCAAAGTAGGCTAACTGTGAATTAAGTTAAGGAAAAAAAGAAGCTTATATCCCATATTTATGGGTTACCAAGCGTTAGATATGTTTATATACAAGACTCTACTTGATAGTTATTGAATAATTTAAGTTGATATGATATGTGTGACGTAAATTTTTGGACCAATCAAGCTCTCCGTTGGCTTGCAGATATTTTAACTCATTACGAGATAATTTTTCTTAAATGTAGCATTTTTAATATCTCAAATAAAAAGATAAATAATAAGATATTACCTTTAAATTTGGATATTATTTTTCGAATATTCTAAAATTAAAAGGATAAAATATTATCTTTTAGTTCAGATATTATTGTGATAATGTTATTTAATTAATGAATTTTTTAAAATAAAATTTAGATAATTCACAAGTTTTATTTCCAATAAAATTCCTACTCTTATAAATAGCATACAAACCTACTAGGTTTAAAAAAATGACAAAAACACAGAGATTCTCTACTATTTTTACTCTGTGATTTTCTAAAGTATTTTCAGTGATAGAGGAAGGCAAGGTTACACTTGATCATATAGTTATTGTATCCTGGAGACAAATGACCAATGTATCTCAAGCACCATAGGAGTGACTGAAAATCTGTCTTAAGGAAACTGTGTTCTCACAGGCCTGAACTCGTTTCTACTTAAATGAATTACGGTTTATGTTTCAAATTACTTTATTTGATTCCATTATTTTTCCTTTAATTTCTTGACAATTTATTGCAGTAAAGAAAACATGGGAGAAGCCGTACAAACATATTCAAATATAACAGCAGTGAGGGGATGATTTGAATGTTTTGATTTATTCGTTCTATATTATTCGGTTTATTTTTATTTAACTATGTTCGCTTGATGTAAATATTTTGTTTTTATTTAATTATTATTATTATACTTGGATTATTAACGCTAATGCCTAACCATTTTAAGACAGATTTTTTTAGTTACAATCCAATGCGAACGTTGCATATTCGACGCATTGCAGCACCGTGAAATTTTCTACTATTTTGAAACTAGCGAGCTTGGTTCAATTCGACAATGTTAGAATACAAGCTACTAGTGCAATGACCCACCAATGACAACGTGGTCCATTCTGGTATTCCTACTCACGCCAGTTGGGTAAATGTAATCTTTAATATTCCGATATGATTTCTTCTTGAAATTTGATGCATGTGAAAAACCTTAATCTTCACTTAAGTACAATTATCAACATGCCTTCGATGGTGCTTGTTCAAAGCATTAATACTATTGGACTAAGGAAACTAATATTTATTATTAGTCAAATTATTAATATGTCATGAATATGGAATATTTTGTATCTCTATAATAATTGTTGTTTGTGTTTTGGAAACACTATGAATTATTATTCTACTAATAATTTCTTTTGAGAAATTTATAGAGACAAACAGGATACTCAGGCGAATCTTGATCTGTTTGGAAATTAAGATCTTGTAAATAATTTGTTTTAGGATTTAAATTCTACCATTTCAACGGGTTTACTGGACATTCTTTTCCAAACAAGAATCAATGAAACCTTTATCGGTTTATAAACTGAGATCTCGTAAATAATACGTTTCGGGATTTAATTCATGCCGTTTCAACGAATTTACTTGATCTCTTTCTCAAACAATAGATAATCTGAATAAATTTGATTATTCAAATCTTTTTGTGCAATAATGTGTTTTAACAGAAATTATCATCAAAAGTAACATTGGTTACTATTATGTTCAACAGAATCTAAAGTGTCGATTCTGACCGAGGACTTGAATCAAAGTATAGAAGAACTTTGTTTTCTATGTCAAATTAAATTCTCAAAGCCTAGTCTGATGCACGTTATGAAGTGTATAGTGTTTAAAATGGCTAAAGAATTATGAGGGTCGTTGGACCATAAATATAAAATGAAAGATGTCGGTGCTAAGAAAATTCTTAGTTACCAAATTCTTAATTTGTAATGATTAATTCCAAATTATTTTGAATCAAAGGCAGTGACTTTAACTAATCACTCACGGTATTCTCGCAAAAGGAATGGTTATAAGTGAATCCGTTCAGGCGTTAGTCATTTGAAAAGCTAACCCATATTTGAAATGACTTCAAGAACTTCCTTAAGCATAAGAGAAAGAAACCATAAACGGTGTTTGAAAAACAATATGAAAGTACATGTCTAAGATTGGTTCTTTGGAAGACTTGGTATTTAAGCGTGCCTAATACACCACCTCTCTTTTCATAAGTTACCTACTTGGTGCACTGATCATTATTGTTCTTTCTATTAGACCGTGTGAACTTTTGTTTCGGATTTTTAGTTTATTAAATTCCTAACTTCTAAAAAATGTTTGAAATTATGTTTATGTTTCTGGTTTTAGTCTTTGGCTAAATCTCTGACGTTTAAAAGATTTAAAATCTTTTGTTTCTGGTTTGTGACTATATGACACAATAGAAAACCAGTGAAACTCAACGGAAAGTTTTCAAAATGTGGCAACAAAGAATGTTGTCGATTTGACCATGTTAAATTTGGTCAAAGATTTGAACGATGATCCTCCTATTATTTAGAGAGGATAAGGTAAATGTTGTTACCACCTTCAAATGTTGCTAAGGTAAATATTGCTAAGACAAATATTACCATGACAAACGTAGTGAAAGTCATAAAGGACTTCAAAGAAAATAAACCGTAGATACGGTCTTATCTAAGGTTAAAAGGGCGGTGTGTTCAAGAAGAAAATTTCATGATAAATGCTTAAATTGCTTTAAGATGACTTCTAAAAAGAACCACAACTTCAAAAATGTGCCTAACATGTGGGGGGAAGTTGTTTTATTAGATAATTACCCTTTAAATAAGGTTCCCTAAAATTAAAGAGATAAGACACCATATGAGTTATGGAAGGGAATAAACCCTTCCTACAAATACTTAAAAATGTGGGGATGTCATGCAAAGGCAACAACCTCATTACAAAGCAATGACATGAGAAGTTCGATAGTGTCATGATGACAAATGACTTCAAGATTAATGAGTGTGATAAATGTGTATATGTCAAAATTACCAACATTGGATATATTATTCTATGTCTGTATGTTGATGACATACTCATTGTTGGAAGCAACAATGAAATGGCAAAACATACCAGTTACATGTTAAATTCAAGATTTGACATGAAAGATATGAGACTAGACGATGCGATTTTAGACTTCCAAATCAAACAGCCACATGATTGTCTTATATAGTCACACTATGTGGACAAATTCTTAAGAAATTTAGCAAGGATGATACTGGTATATCCAGAACTCCAATAAACATGAGCCAAGATCTGTCCATAATTAATGTCAAAATGTTGACCAAGTGGAATATACAAGGGTCACAGATAGTCTAATGTATCTTATGAGCTGCACTAGACCAGATATTGCTTTAACTTTGAACAGTTTAAGTAGATTCACAAGCAATCCAGGTGAAAATCACTGGAAAGCAATGGTGAGGGTATAGAGATATCTCAGATTTACTCGATATTATGGATTGCATTATTCCAGAGATCCTACTATTTAGAAGGATACTCTGATGCCAGATGAATATCTGATATTCAAGATATCAAAGGTACAAGTGGATGGAAATCCTCAAGACAAACGATTATAAATAGATCCATAATGGAATCTGAGTTTGTAGTTCTAGACAAGTCTAGATAAGAAGCCGAATGGCTTCGGAATTTCTTAGAGGATATTCTTGATTGGCCAAAGCATGTGCCCACAATATGCATATATTGTGACAACCAAGAAAATTTTGGTAGAGCACGGAGCTTTATGTATAATGGTAAGTCGAGACATATGCTTCATCGACATAATACCATTAGATAACTGATCTCAAATAGAGTTATCTGTATTGATTTTGTAATATCAAAGGATAACATTGCGGATTTGCTAATCAAAGGTTTAAATTGAGACTAGGTTGAGAAAAAATCAAAAGGAATGTGACTAAAGCCTAGGAAAATTTAAGGCGTTACATGAAGGAAAACCCTACGTAGTTGACTAGAGATCCCAAGATCTAGGTTCAAAGGGACAACCTACTTGCATAGACCTTGTACGGTCACTGTGAGGGTTCTCCTCCCAAGTTCGTTCCTATGATATTAGCAGTGATCAAAGGTGGAATAATTAACCAAAGCTTTTAATGACCATTACGTGTTTCGGTGACCCGAACAATATAATTCACCTATGTGAGAGTGAAGTGGGGCCGCTACAAGGAGACTATTAGAAAAAGTTCTTTCAAACTCTTGTAAAACAAGAAGTTGTCCACGGTTATACGGACATACCCATGGGAACTAATATTCTTGCCAAAGAAATAGTTGTGTGAAGTATATCATCGTTTACACAAATGACAAAAGAGTTCAAGGACATCATGTCTACTGGTCAACCAGTAAAGTAAATATACTTTCACAAGAGAAGGTTCACGGTTGGACACCTACCTATCCTATGCAGTTATTGATTGTAGAATCTATCACCACATCAAGTCAAAATGTTTTTGATTAAATCAATTTCATTCATATAGGGTTATTGGGAAAATATGATAAAGTGGAAAATTTGAGGCATATTTTCTATGGGTAAAGGTGGATATTCAAATAATAAAATTATGTCTTTATATTTCTACTCCGTGAGACCTTTACAACGATATTTCATAGCTCAAAACGGGTGAGTGATGAATGTGAAATTGATGCTTAAAGTAGGCTAATTGTGAATTGAGTTAAGGAAAAAAGGAAAAGTTTATATCCAATATTGATGGGTTACCAAGCGTGGTATAACCCCTTTAACCCGGTCTAGCCTAAATCGAAATAAAAGAGCTACATTAGGGTTTCCGAAGCAAACTCGAACTAAAATCCTAAACCGGTTCCATTTTATTCCTTTTTATCTTCTCTAGATGCTACGATTAAGACCCTATGGTAAACATACTTCAGCGAATACATTACATTGCGATCAGATGCGAAACAGGGTTCAATTGCTTAATCGTGCATGTTAGGGACCAAAACAAAATTTCTACAATTAATAGGGATTTAATTAAACTTTGAGTTACCAATCCCTCCTTAGTCCAATTTCATGCCCACATGTCAAATTTTCAACTCAAAACAACCATCCAAGCTCATTTAATTGCAAACATAACATTCAAGGACCAAATTGCATAATTCCAAACTTAAGTAGGCAAAAGCATAAAGAATTACACTACGTACTGATACGGACATAGTCGTACCGATACGGTTCAACTAACCAATAGCTCTGCGTACCGACACCGTAAGACCCATATCGATATGATCTAACAAACTTACCTGCTATGAGTACAGATACACGTTTCCCCATGTCGATACAGTGCGCCGAGTAACTCATACCGATACGCTTACTCCTCATATCGATCCCTTAAGGAATATTTTTGAAAACCAGATTCCAGTGGCTAAAAAGCGTACCGGTAGTGGAGTCTGCGTATTGATCCTAGTGCAAATTTTCCTCTAGGCGTACCGATACGGTGGCTATGCGTACTGATACCCCTTGTACATTTTCATAATTTTGAGCCTCTCCAGACCTCGCGTACTGATACTAAGGGAGCTGTATCGGTACAAGAAGACCTGTAATGACCTCTAGGTCCAATATATGACACTTTGGCTCACTCTAAACACATCCAACACTTACCTAAACATCACACATCATCAAGGGCATACTTTGGGAAATCATTCAAACATTTTAAGCAAGCAATACAAGCATGTAACAAATATCCACAAAATCTATAGGCATGCTTCCTAGTCAACATCCAAAATATAAATCCAAGTACGCATCAAGAAAATTAAGCCTCCTAAAACTCCAAAACAACATTTAAAACTTGTAGAAATAGGGAGTTCAGCAATCAACCCTCCCAAACATCAATCGACCACATTGCCTTTATTACTACAAGTCTAAATCGTAATCGTACTTTTGAATACCAAGTCTTTGGACACTTCTTTGCTTACTTGCTGCCTTCAAACCTTTAGTTCTCTGCATTGATGGAAAATGAGAGCGTAACCATACTAGGCTTAGTGAAGAGTGCTCTAAAACAAACCACCAATGCATTTTAAACATATTAACAATCCACTTTGAAAATCACTTTTAAAACATCCATTTAAACATCATGCCTTACTTCCCATGCACTTAACATTTCGAAAACATGCTTCTTAAACCATATGCAACATGTACAATGGATCAACAATAAAATCCCATTTGCTACCCTCAATTTAAGCTTTCTCATGCATAATAACCCATATGCAAGGCTTAAAGAGTAAAACATGTATAAACAAACATTATACAACATAATCCATCTCATGATACATCATAATTATATTGGCTTACAAGTGATCATTAACCAAGTTCCACTTTACAAAAAATTACATCGGATACACGGATTCAACAAGTGTCCTCACAACATTTCATGCCATCTCAACCGAAATTCAAGGTAAAAACAAAACCGTAATTCAAGGTACAATCAAAACTGGGTACAATTACAATCCAATCATTGGTTAGATGAATAATCCACTAACAGGATTTTTTGGTACCATATAACCCATCAACCGTTAGGGTACTTGGATGGAGTTTTCGGTACACATAAACCCATCAAAATCCAAGGCGAGTTTTTATAGTGCACTATCAATCCTATGGCCGGCCAACTATATCCGATAACATTTTCATAACCTTTTCAAAACATCACTTGCCAATATCATACATTTCATTACCATTAACTCACTGTTCTTATATGCATCAAACCAAAACCATTTATCCAATGCATTAAACCATGCATTAACCTATGTTTAACAACATTATCAAAACATGCCTTACTTCCAAATGCATCATCATCATTATATGATCATTTTTCAGCATTAAACCATGTTCAAATTATGCATATAACAGTGAGAAATCAAATCATTAAAATAAGTGCATTAAAACCAATTTTCCAAACCGAGTTTAAGGGAGAAATTATCCTTTACTTACTTTCGAACTTAGACCAGCGTATCAAGCTTAATCTAAACTCTCAAACACAACTTTCAAACCTTTAAAGAGCTGTAAATCACGTTATCACTCACCGACAACACAAAACCTCACTTACCGTTGCAAAACCACGCCTTCAATGATTTCGAAATGTTTGTTCAAGTATGAGAATCAACCTCTCATGCTTTAAACATCACAAAACTGAGGTTTCAATGCATCATAATGCATTTACAACCCAGCAACACCAAATTACAACAATCCTCATCAATTCTCAAGCAATTACACTTCCACAACAACCAAAACCATCACTAAACAACTCACAAACTTAACCCAGCCAAAACCTAAAGGTTTAACTTAACGATTAACATCCAAAAAAACATCTACATCATCCTTATACCTCCAACATTCATTAAACATCCACAAGTCCTCAAAAACTCACAACTAGCAACCTAGAAAATTAGCGATTCATATAGTTTTGGGATTCCAATGTAAAAACCTCTTAATAACATTATAAAACATCAAAATCATGTTCTAATCCAATCAAGAACACAACAAAACACATCCAATTCGAATCTCATCAACTAAACCTTGATTTAACCAATATTCTTTAATTAATTCATTAAAACTCAATAGAAAACATTTATAAAGGATCAATAACTCGGAAATTTTAATAAAGAACCTTGTATTAGAGGAGTAGAACGAACCTCACCTTTAATTGTTGGCTTTCCCCTTAATTGGATGGATCTATATAAGAAAATAATGAGAAAATAATAAGATTTTGATAGGAAATCATTATAATCTCATTTGAAATCAAAAGATTAATTAAAATAATATATTACCTGGAGATTTTAAAGAAAGAAGAAGTGTTTGGCTGGAGAAAATCTTTTGAAGAAAAGTTAGTTACGTCAAATTGTTTTAAGCTTTTTAATTATCTAATTAATTCTTCAAGCCTATTTATATTATTTAAAAATAGTTTAAAATATTCAATTAAGGGAAAAAGTCTGATATTAAACTTTGGAGGTAATATCTCCTTAAAGATTTAAAGTTTTGACCCTTTTGCAAAACAGTTACTAAAAATAGTTTTAAAACTTTACATTTTGGTCACTATCCCAAAATGTCACTTTTTGAAACTTATTTTTTGTAAAATTGATTCTACCAAAATCATCTATATGTTAAATAATGATTTTAGAGTGTTTTTCATATTTTCCCTCGCGCGAAAATATTTATTCCAAATTAAATCCTGAAATTGACTCGAATATTCTAATCCGATCCATCAGACCATTTAATCAACCTAGAAAACACTTAAGCCCAAAATCGGGGCGTTACAACTCTCTCTCATTTAAGAAATTTCATCCTAGAAATTTACCTGATGGAAAAAAGATGCGAAAATTACTCTTTCATGTCTGACTTACTCTCCCACGTGGCCTCCTCAACACCACGATGTCGCCACAACACCTTAACAAGATCAATCGTCTTGCCACGAAGAACCTTACTATTGAAATCAAGGATCTCCACTGGTTCCTCATCATATGACAAATTCGGTCGCAACTCAACATCCTCCACTGGCATCATATGCAACGGATCCGAATGATACCTCGGCAACATGGACACATGAAACACATCATGAATCTTCCAACTCAGGAGGCAAACTCAACTGATAAGCCACAAGACTTACTCATTCTAACACCTCATATGGTCCAATAAATCTCGGACTCAGCTTTCCTTTGTGCCCAAAGCGCAACACCTTCTTCCAAGGTGAAACTTTCAAGAAAACCTTTTCACCAACCGTGTACTCAACCTCTCTACGCCTCAAATCCGTGTAGGATTTATGTCTATACGAAACCTCTTTCAAATGATCACAGATAAGCTTCACCTTTTCATCCATATCTTTTAATACATTTGGCATGGAAATGTACTTTTTCCCCAGCCTTAGCCTAACACAAGGGCGTACGGTACTTCCTACCATACAAGGCTTCATATGGTGCCATTTTAATACTTGCCTGATAACTATTTTTGTACGCAAACTCCACCAAAGGTAATTGCCTTTCCAAGGTCCCTTGGAACTCAATAATACAACACCCCAACATATCCTCGAAGATCTAAATTACACGCTCAAACTGACCATCCATTTGAGGGTGGTACAAAGTACTAAAATTCAAGCGAGTACCCAAAGCTCGATACTAACATTCCCAAAACCTTGATGTAAATCATGGATCCTTATTCGAAACAATCAACTTGGGCACCCCGTGCAAATGCATAATCTCAACAATATAAAGATCCGCTAACTTATCCAAGGTATACGGTGTATACACTGGCAGAAAGTGTGAACACTTTGTAAACCGATCAACAATCACCCAAATGGGATCTTTTTTAGTCGGTGTCAAAGGAAACCCCGACACAAAATCCATGGTGATACTCCCTCACTTCCACTATAGAATCCTCAACGGTTACAACAACCCAGAAGAAAACTAGTGCTCAGCCTTCACACACTGGCACACCATACATCTAACAACAAAATCAGCCACATTCTTTTTCAAACCCACCCAATAGTACTCTTCCTTTAGATCTCAATACATCTTAGTACTACTGGGATGCATAGCAAAAGGACTAGCATGTGCCTCAGTCAAAATAGTTTGCCTCAACTCATCATCATTGGGCACCACTATCCGATCCTTGAAACATAACACCCCGTCATCATTAAATAAAAAATCTATCAATAATATCCTTAACATGCGACACCAACGCCTCGTCATATGGTTGCTTTTCCTTAATCATCTGCGACAACGATGGCTTTACTTGTAACTCAGCCAGCAAACCCCCATCACGAGCCACACTTAACCTCACAAACATGGTCCTCAACTCAACAACAGCTTTCCTACTCAAAGCATCGGCCACAACATTCGCCTCGCCCGGGTGATACTCGATCGTCAAATCATAATCCTTGAGTAACTCCAACCACCTACGTTGCCTAAGATTCAACTCCTTTTGCAGCATCAAATACTTCAAACTCTTATAATCCGTGTACACAACACACTTCTCACCATACAAATAATGCCTTCAAATTTTCAATGCAAACACCACTACTACAAGCTCTAAATCATGCGTAGGATAATTGCACTCATGCACCTTCAACTGCCTAGATGCATAAGCTATCGCTTTCTCATCCTGCATCAATATATATCCTAAACAACATAGGATGCATCACTATAAACCATAAACATTTTTCCTGACTCAGGTTGAATCAAAATCGGAGCTTGTGTCAAGGCTTCCTTCAACTTTTCAAAAGCTTGTTGCCTAGTATCTATCCATTCAAAACGTACATCCTTTTGTAACAACTTGGTCAACAGAGCAGCAACCCTTGAGAACCTATCCATAAAGCGTCAATAATAACTTGCCAACCCCAAGAAACTATGAACTTTCGTTACTGACTTAGGTTGCTTCCAATTCACAACCGCATCAAGCTTTTAAGGATCCACACGGGTACCTCTTGCCGAAACAACATGACCAAGAAAGACCACTTCTTTAATCCAAAACTCACACTTGCTAAACTTAGCATAAAGCTGATTATCGAACAAGGTTTACAACACAATTCGTAGGTGTCGATTATGATCCTCCTCAGTATGAGAGTACACGAGAATATCATCGATGAACAATACCACAAATTGATCCAAAAATTCACGGAACACGTAATTTACCATGTCCATAAATAATGTTGGCACATTCGTCAACCCGAACGGTATCACCAAGAACTTATAATGCTCGTACTCGTACCTCATACGAAAAGTAGTCTTTAGCACATCCCTATCCCTAAACTTCAACTGGTAGTATCCAGATCTTAAATCGATCTTAGAAAATATCGGAACACCCTAAAATTGATCGAACAAGTCATCAAGTCGTGATAAAGGGAACTTATTCTTGATTGTAAACTTATTTAGTTGCCGATAATCAATGCACATCAGCAAAGTGCCATCCTTCTTCTTCACAAATAACACTGGTGCACCCTACGATAGCACACTAGGCCGGATAAAACCACAATCTAACAACTCCTGAAGCTACGTATTTAACTCCTTTAACTCTTGGTGCCATACGATACTGTGCGATCGACACTAGAGTCGTATCTGCATACGTCTCAATACAAAACTCCACCTTCTTATCATGTGGCAATCTAGGCAACTCTTTCGAAAATACCCCTGAAATATTACAAACAATATGTATATCTTTAGTCCATACTTCTTCCACATTCGAGTTCATAACATAAACCACGAACTCCTTCCCCAATTTCGATTGAATCAACACAAGAGCATGTGTCAAAACCTCCTTCAACTTCTCAAAACTATGTTGTTGCTTCTTCGTCCACACATAAGGAACATTCTTTTGCAATAGCTTTGTCAACGGTGCTGCAATACTCGAAAACCCCTCAACAAAATGGCGATAATAACCAGCCAACCCAAGAAAACTATGCACCTCCGATACAGACTTAGGTTGCTTCCAATTAAGGATAGCCTCAATTTTCTGTGGATCAACACAGATACCCTCTGCGGAAACCACATGTCCAAGGAACATTACTTCCCTAAGAAAAAACTCACACTTGCTCAGCTTAGCATACAACTAATTATCCTTCAGCGCTTGCAACACAATCCACAAATGCCGATCATGTTCTTCCTCAGTACGTGAGTACACGAGAATATCGTCTATGAACACCATAACAAATTGGTCAAGATATTCATTGAACACCCTATTCATCATATCCATGAACGCAGCCAGGGCATTTGTCAAACCAAAAGGCATGTCCAGAAACTCATAATGCACATACCTCGTACGGAACGCGGTCTTATGCACATCTTCACCCTTAACCTTCAACTGATAATACCCTGATCTCAAATCTATTTTGGAAAACACCACTGCTCCACGAAAATGATTGAACAAGTCGTCAATTTGCGGTAACGAATATTTGTTCTTTACCGTTAACTTATTCAACTAACGTAATCAATGCACATACACATCGTACCATCATTTTTTCACAAAAAGAATATGAGCACCCCAAGGAGAAACACTCGGTCGAATGAACCCATGATCTAACAACTCCTGAAGCTATTCAACTCCTTCGGTGCCATCCTATAAGGAGTAATAGACATCGGCGTTGTACCCACAAACAATTCGATACCAAATTCTACCTCTCTATCAGGCGGTAAACCCGATAACTATTTAGGAAAAACTTTCAGAAAATAAAAAATAGCCCGAAATCCTGTACTCGAGCACCCTTGGCTTCAAGACTCATCACAATAGCAAAATAAGATTGGCAATCTCCTTGCATCATCTTTTCCGCCTGGGTAGCCGAAGCAACATTGGACAAGAACTTTACATTCTTGCCAACCACCACAACTTCAGAATTGTCAGCTAACCTCAAAGAAATCCTTTTGGATTCACAATCCACAACTGCCTTGTGCTCACTCAACCAATCCATTCCCAAAATGATATCAAAACCATAGAATGGCAATTCCATCATATCTGCGGCAAACTCATGACCTTGCACAACCAAAAGACACCGCCTATACAACTTTCTAGTAGTAACCGTCTCACCAAAAGAACTAGTTACTAACATACCAACCTCAAGGATCTCAACAGGAACATTCAAAAACGATACATGCTCACTCAAGATATATGAATGAGTAGACCCCGAATCAATCAAAGATAACAATGACAAGGATTGCAAAGTAAAGGTACCTGCAATCATAACGTGTCATTACGACCCTCATAGTGAGCAAAGACCCGAGCCAGTCCACCACCCTCTGGTCTCACCGCTGTGGCACGAGCCATACCCCTCTGGCCATCATCGTACCTGTAATCACTCATTTTTATCCGGTTTGTAAATATTGTTAATATATTAGTTTAATTATTAATATATTATTATTGCATGTATACATATATAATATTATTGGGCATGTATTATGTACGTGTGACTAATGCGTATGTGGTATGTATGTGTGTGTATGTCTGCATATTACGTATGCCTTAATTGTTTGTATAATGTGTGTATACTTAAATTAGTTAGGTGTGTGAGAACATATATGGATATGTGTGTTTGAATGTTATATGATATATATGTTAATTTGTATGAATGATTGTATGTACATATGTATATGTTATTATCATAGTATTATTATTATTACTATTGGGTTTAAATTAAAAAACAGATCTAAAATATAAAGCCCATTTATAATAACTGTCCAGTCCATTATTTGCAAAACCCAAAATTTTACAAGGCCGTTCGGCCCAAACCCTGACCCAATGGCCTAAAACCTAATCTATATTGGATGAAATAACACTAATCCAACGGCCATGATCAAGAGGGGAGGGCTATCCAGCTGTCGCGCGTGATGTCATTTTCGGGACTGCTCATCTCCCACTCGCGCGTGACCGTTCGTCTTGCCATCGCCACGCGGCATCATACTGTGCATGCCTGTCCAGATCAGGTTGCATCCGAGCCGTTTGATCTTCAAAGCATCCCAGCCATTGGATTAGATCTGATCCAACGGCCGAGAACAAGTCTAACCGGATGACAATGCCACCATGCTCCCTTTGCCGCCGTACACATTACCCTTACCGGCTCAACCACCAGACATGCAAACAAAGCAAAAAGGGATATTTGTCAGTACAAAATCAAATCTAATATGTACCTTAGGTATTATCCCTACCAAACCAAAAAAAGGAGATATGTATTCAACCCAAAATTTGTAAACGGGGTAGTTTTTCAGAAATACAAAAAAGGGGGCAAGGAAACGTTTTCGAAGAGGTATTCTTTTTTTTCTTCCTTTGTATGTAAAAAAAACAACAATAATACCAAGTAAAAAAGAGAGCAAAGAGGGAGAGTTTACCCTTCGTCTGTCGGTCGTCCATCACCAGTGACAAGCCGTCGACCCTTATGGCCGAACTCGGTGAATCGGTGTTGGGTGCCAGGTTCTAAAGAAAAAGGTGGTGGGTCATTTCAAAAGGTTTTTTCTTTTTCAAAAAAACAATCTCGGTTTCTTTTTCTTTCCTAGATCTAGGAAGAAACAAATATTTTTCCTAAAATTGAAGGCTAGATTAGGCTTCCAAACGCGAAGGGGAGTCAATTGGGGTTTTTTTGGGTAGTCGTCGGCCGCCGACGGCACACACGGCGGAAGCTCGCTGTTTTCTGGGAATGGAGGTGGCTATTTGAGAGAGATCAGCCAAAGGAGATAGCTCTCTCTTAAGGGCTAAAAAAATGAGAAAATGAAATAGGGAGTCGGCTAATTGGGTTTTATAGACTCAAAATAAAAATAAAATGGGCTAAATGCATCATAAATCCCCCCTTGTCCTTAATATTTTCGTTTTGAGCTCGCCGCATGGGCCAATTGCAATATCAGTCCTTTTTGTTTTCTATTTTATTTCAATTTGATCACTAAATTAACCGAGCTCTGATTTTAAATGGTGAAATTACCTCCCCAGTCTCATCGCGTTTTTGAATTTTCACTCCGAGCTCGCTCCTTGGTTCAATTACATGTTTAGTCCTTTAAAGTTTCATCTTATTTGTACTTTTGTCCTTAAATCATGTCTTCATTGCTTCAATTTCTGTCATTGCTGTTTCATTTTCTTTCATTCTAGTCCCCTGTTTTAATCACTTATGTCCATTGTTTTTATTTTGTGTTTTAGCATGTTACGGTGTTCATTATATTCTTATTTTTTTAATATTAAGTTTTTTGTGATGTGTTATATCATGCTTTATTTCGTTTGCTTGATTTGTCTATGTTTTTCATGTATTTTGTTTTAGTATAATGAATGTATCATGTCTATCTATGATTCGTATGTCCTTTATGTTTTCATGCATTTGTTGTTTTCATCACGTTCATGTATGTCTTTTTTCATATGCATTATCGTACCAAGGTATTTAGCTTCGTTTGTTCGTAATACGTTTTAGTGTTAGCTTTTTATGTCCGCTTGGCATTTTAGGTTGCATGTTAAAAATAGATGATATGTGTTGAATATTAGTGTCATGTTTTTACCGTATTTTAAAATGTCTCGTATGTTAAGTACTAGTTTTTATGTTTGCTCTTTGGCTTTGATTTGTTTAATACCATGTTACGTATGTACCATGCATATTGCATTTGTTTTTCTTATATATGTGATTAAGCATGTTACGTCTAGTAAATTCGATCTCGAAGCATGTTTTTCCTCTTTCTTTTAAGTGATGGTGTGTATATGTTTCATTTATAGTCTAGATCCTTGTACATGTCATTTATATCCTTGTTCATGCATTTTATTATTATTTTTGTTTAACATTAGGTTGTTCCCCTTTTTCATGTTTTAAGTATCATGTCATGTATATATATTGTTTGTGTCTTTATGCGTAAGCATGTTGGGATTAATTACTTTAGTTTCTAAAGGCATGTTTCTTATTCATGTATTGTATTAGTATCGTTTAATTTCGTGATCTTCTCATTTTATGTTTTAATATCGCGTCAATGTAAATTGTGTGTTTTATATTTTATATTCACTAAGATTGCATATCGAGATATATAAATTGTCAATGCGGTGCCCTTTTATCCGAGCATAAACGAGGCCAGTATCAGGCGTAGTGATAGTGGTTGGGTGTTTACTCTTGGATAACGGGGCCTTAAGATCTACTCGCACTTATAATCAAATTTTAATTTAATCGTCACTTTAATCTGAAAAGTTTAATATTAATAAAGTGATAATTATTAAAGTACCAATTTTGGGCGGTGTGGGGGTGCTAATCCTTCCCCATCCGTAACCGACTCCCGAACCCAACATTTTTCAAATCTCTGCTTTTACGGTGCCCGGCCTACCTTAGTGGCCGGTGGCGACTCCAATTTCTCAATAAAACGCGTTTTTTTTAAAAACCCCATGGAATAAACATTTTTATCCGAAAGACAACCAACACTTCGAAGACATTTTTTAGCGAAAAAGGCATCGCTACAGATGGTGACTCCGCTGAGGACATTTTTTGTTCTTTCAAAAACAAAAAGGAAAGTCAAGCTTTTTCAAATAATTACCGCTTTATTAATATTAGAAGTTCCGGATTAAAGTGACTATTAAATTAATATTCGGTTGTAATCGCGCGTTTATTTTAACGTATTTAAAATATGGCATATAAACCCGTTTTTAAGTGGGGAGAAAATGCTAATGCTTTCGTGGAGATATCGTTCTCCCGTATGGGCCTCGCAAGTACCTTCGGGGCTCGAGTACCTTATGCTTTCATAAGGATATCGTTCCTTCGTACGGGCATAAGCGAATGGGTCCCCTGAATTGAACCCGGTTGAAAGGAGCCTATAATGGGTGATGATCGGGGGCCTTGCTACTCTTAGTAGGGGACAACAAGGACAGTTCGGGTACCTCCTAGAACCAAAACTGCATGTAGAGAACACATAGAAACCCACCCTGTTAGAGCCATGCGGATAACCTAGGGGTCTTAGACGGGATGTAAATAGGATTGCTTTGTTTGTTTATCACATTTAATTTGCCCTTTTATTATGTATTTATTGTTTTTGTCCGGTACTGACTTGTTTTCTTTTGTGTTTTGTTTTTGCATATCATCGCACTCGCATTACATAGGGCATTGATTCCCGAGTGGTTTCTCCCATAATAGAATATTGTTCATAATGGACCAAAGGTTCTTCGACCTGAAAGAAGGAGGTCCAGTTCCAGAGTTTCATCCCGAGACTAGGCCATGTACAGCAGAAGAAGGATCGTTCAAGGACTCCAGAACAGATTCAGTAAGCAGTGCCAGTTCTGATAACAAGCAAGCTGAAGTACAAGAGTTAAAGAAGCAAATGGCCGAGATGATGGACCAGATGAATGCTATGATGAAAGGCAACCAGCCTGTCGAACTCAGAAAAGAATCGATCAAGGATCAGAATGTGGAACAGAATGGTCAGAATGTCAAGACAGACGACACCGTTAAATACAACAAATCGAATCCCTTTGTGATCAGTCTCAAGAAACAGGTAAACGGCATATCTGGGATAGATACCAAGGGAACAGAAGCAAGACCAGAGGAAGCTCAAGAATCCAATGACATCAGAAGGCATTATCCTATACCCACGAGATACACCGAGCTACTGCCATTGCTTGTTGAAAGGAGCCTTATCATACCGGTGAAATCTGTACCAAAGAAACCTCCTTATCCGAAGGGTTACGACAACCGCGTTTGGTGCAACTACCACATAGGCGATTCGGGTCATCACACTGAGAATTGTAGAGCCCTGAAGGACAGAGTTCAAGATCTTATCAGGATGGGAGTTTTGGGTTTTAAAGACAGACAACCCCGATTCTACAACTAGCCAACCATTGCCCGAGGGGTAAAGTCAAAGAAGGGTCAACACCCAGCCCAAGGTTCGGGTAACATAGAAGTGGGTCATTCAAGCGAGCTAAATTTAGGAGTCAAGAATAAAAGCGTCTCAGAAGATGAACTTGCACGTAAGTACGACCAGCTCGAGCATGAGAAGCACGATCTGAGCATAAAATTAAATAGTATACAAGACGGGTACTGAAAGTTGCACTTTGAATTCAAGAATGCCGGTCTGGGTGACACTGCTAAAGAATGGATTAATGGCATGATTCAGCTGAAGAACGATGTGGAACGTTGGAAGCAGAAATGCAAGAATAGTAAGAATAAAGTCAGATCATTGTCACAGAAGTGAGAGCCAACGCGACATTCTCTAAAGTGAGTTGGAAACCAGTCTAGCCATGGACGATATCTTGAAATCATGTCTGCAGTAGGAAAGAGAGGAATCACAAGCCTTTTAAATGAAAAACGCAGCACTAAAAGAACAGATAGCGAGGCTCAAGACTTCTTTACGTACCAGCGAGATTCATGCTGAGATAGTGACCGTCAAGCTGCAAAAGGCTGAACAGACAATACGGGAGAAAGATCGAGACATGAAGATCGTTATAACTCAAGCCCGACAAGTAGCTCAACAGGTAGCAGACTTAGCCGATGCAACAGCGCCGATAAGCCAGAATATGGATCCAGCGTTGGACCGCGAAAGAAAGCTGACAGGACTATTGAATGATGTCAAGAAATTAGGTGACAGGGCTCACCGCTATCTGTAAACCCCTAATACCGGATGTAATGAAACCTTTTGGTCTGAATGAAAGATTATTCTATAGGGACAAATCACTTGCGGAATCAATGTCTTATTGCATTCATGCATTGCATTTGCATCACGCCCTTTGCATTATTTAGTAATTTTATCATCGCATGGCACTTCATCATTTAATACTTGGGGTTCGATGGCATAATTAGTTGGAAAATGGAACGAACTAAAGAGTCGAGGCTTGACCAGCTAGAAGAAAGAATCGAGAAAGAGCTGAAGAAGAAAGAAAAGATAAATGTTTTCAATACGAGGGAACTCTACCTAGTCCCTGATTTGGTCATTCTTTCGAATTTCAAGATTCCCAGATTTGCGCAGTATGACGGAACCAGCTGCCCGAAGATTCACTTGACCATGTTTTGTAGGAAAATGGAGGGATACATGAAGAATGAAGAGTTGTTGATCCACCACTTCCACGATAGCATGACGGGACCTGCAGCCGTGTGGTATAACTGTTTGAACAAGAACCAAGTTAGGTCATGAGGTGACCTCGCTAATGCCTTCTTGAGTCAATACAGATATGCGTTAGATTTAGCGCCCTGTTATCAGTTTCTTCAGAATGAGAAAATGAGGCCAAATGAAAGCTTCAGGGAATATGCACTAAGGTGATGATGTTTGGCGACCCAAGTCCAGCCTCCTATAGTGGAATAATAGTTGACTCCCCTATTCCATGCAACGCTTCCCTCTCCTTTCTTCGATGTGATGCTGGAGAAATCGAGAAACAGATTCGAAGATTTCATGATGATTGGAGAGAGGATATAATATGAAATCAAAGAAGAAAAATTGGGGTCTAAGTTCAAGGACCGAATCGAAGATAAGATAGATCAAGACGGAGGGGTCAATGAGTGTCACCTCCAGGGTTCGCATGGTCGTAAAAGAAGAAGACAAACTAACACCTCAGAGTCATCAAGGAAAATTCATCAGACGAGCGCAAATTTGGAAGTGTTTGGAACATCTATCTCAGACATATGGCCTCATTTGGTAGGAGGTCACTATCTTGCTCCTAGACCGATGAAGATGGCACCTGATCCATCTGCCTATAGTTTTGACTCGAGTAGCTCATGCGAATTCCATATAGGGGCACCGGGGCATCCCACCAGAAAATGTAGACCTTTGTTGGGGGAGATCAAGAAGCTGATCAATGATGGGACCTTGACACAATAACTGATCCAGCAATAGAGGACCAAGGATGAGGGGCAAGTCTGCATAGTGCTGAGGAAGCCAGAGATATCTCTACATTAAAAGACTTCCCTGAAGTAATACAAAGAATCAACTTTACCACATGTAGCCCACATGTGGTAAAAATATTTTGTGAAGAGGAATGTTTGTTGATTTTTTTTAGTCCAATGAAGAACGCGTTTTGCTTAACATACAATGTTCTTGAAAGCACATAGATGTATATTTTCTCGCTGTTGTAGGACACTGATATCAATTGCAAGATGTGACCTTAGATGGATGTTGTGACAACGATGAGCTGTGATCTTCCCTACCAAACTCTGGTCAGCGAAGCAAGATTACTACTCTTTTGATGATATTCAAGGATGAAAGAGCTTCAAATGTCAACCATGTAGAGTTACCTGAAATTGAAACTCTAGGCATAATCTTCTAGGTAGTAAAGAATTAAAAATAATAATAATAAGAAATAAAAAGGGGGAAGAATTGAAAAAAGAGCGAAGAAAGAAAGAAAGAAAAGGAAAGAAAGAGAAAAGAATAATAAAAAGTACTCCTATGTTCGAAACCTAGTAATAGGCTTGTTCGGATAAGAGTGTGGGAATTTTGGGGCAATCCGCTAAAGCGATAAGGTGGCGATACACCATCAATTCAAGAAACCTTAGTTTCATGAGTGATGGTAATATTTTCAAATCGTGACTATTCCGAGTAACTTGGGGCAGTGTTGTTTGCTCTATCGTTGTCCTCAAGACAAAGGACTGTGACGAATTGATTTCCTCAAAAAAACAAAAAAAACAAAACAAAAACAAAAACAAAAAAAGGAGAAAGAGAAAGAGAAAAAGAAAAAAAAGAAACAAAAAAAGAAAAGAAAAAGAAAAAAAAAGAAGAAAAAGGGAAAAGAAAAAGGAGGAGAAAGAAAGAGAAAAGAAAAGAAAGAAAATAAACGATAGCATAGGTAAAATTAAAACTCGCACCACCTAGAACTCTATTCTTAGAGTAATATTTCTGCACTCGAGTGGTCATACAAGCCCGCCCTTTAGGGGCGGAGCATATAATGAGAATTGAGAAAGAGTATTATTCTGCAGCAACGCGGAAATCATGTGGATGAACCGAGTCACCTGGGAAGATTTCACAACCTTGAATTACTGAATGGTTGAATCTAAGCCGCTCTTGCACTTGATATCCAGGGCTCCTATTCTGTGATTTCAAGATCATGAATGTTAATCTAAATGATACCCTTCAGTGGAATGCCAATCAACAAATTGACAAGTTAAAGCAACAAAGACTTCCATGTATTACATCAGATATAAGATCCAGAACACAAGGTTGTGGACATTATTGGAGCGCCTAATCAGAAACGACCCCACAATGTATAGGATGAAGATGATGACAAAAGCATGTGTCAGACAGCTTAAGAACAAGAAGTGGATTTCAGCCATGATGCCTTGGTTGGTTCAAGGAAATGAAGGACGAACCAGGACAAGAATAAGATTAAAAAATACGGGGGACGGTAGGAGGTAAACATTGAGTCTCCAAAGATTTAAAGCACAGGGATCGAGAAATGATTCCCGTCAAGAGGCAGCAAGAAGATTAAGATTAAGTTCAGAACATGGAAGCATCTTGCTCACCCCGATGACGAAACTAACAAATACTCAGAGTGTTAGGTCAAAGGAGTTGGAAGGTAGCCGAGCTCATGACCGAGTGGGGCAATGCAGAACAGGGAGAATAAAATGAAGATCAAAACTGAGCATACTGCAAAAAAAGAAGAAAAAAGAAGAAAAAAAGAGAGAGAAAAAGGAAACGGAGAAATCCGAAGAATGACTCTTTAGGGCAAGGGATTTTAAAACATGACTAAAAATAAAAAAAAGAGAAAGAAAAAGACATGAACCAAATAAATAACTGATCAAAGGGCATACTGCAACAGGAGTGAATGAAGGAAATTTGAGAAATAACCTTCCAGGGCATAAGACTTTAGAACAGAAAAATGATGATAAAAAGAGAAGAAGAAGAAGAAGAAAGAGCTAAAAGAGAGAGGGAAGAAGAAAAAAAAGAAAAAGAAAAAAAGCACGACATTGCATACATCATAAAGATAGAGGCATGTCAAATTTTGCTTGTTCCTAGACAGGTATTTGAAGAATTGTCAAAGAATTTACTAAAGAAAAAAAAGATCGGCAGCCATAGCGGCGTTAGGCCCAGATGTTAAATCCTTTGGGTCATCGGTAAGTCCTTCAGGCACGTGTTAAGTCCTTCAGGCCACCAGTAAGTCTTTCCAGCGCAGTGATAAGTCATTCGGGCCATCAGTAAGTCATTCGGGCGGATGCGGCAGCCTTAGTAGAGTGAGTCCAGAAAGATCGGCAGCCATAGTGGCATGAGGCCTAGATGTTAAATCCTTCGGGTCATCGGTAAGTCCTTCGGGCATGGTGTTAAGTCCTTCAGGCCACCAGTAAGTCTTTCGAGAACGGTGATAAGTCCTTCGGACCATCAGTAAGTCCTTCGGGCATGATGCGACAGCGTTAGTAGCGTGAGTCCAGAAAGATCGGCAGCCATAGCGGCGTGAGGCCCAGATGTTAAATCCTTCAGGTCATCGGTAAGTCCTTCGGGCACGGTGTTAAGTCCTTTGGGCCACCAGTAAGTCTTTCGAGCACGGTGATAAGTCCTTCGGGCACGGTGTTAAGTCCTTCGGGCCACCCGTAAGTCTTTCGAGCATAGTGATAAGTCCTTCGGGCCATTAGTAAGTCTTTCGGGCATGATGCGGCAGCCTTAGTAGCGTGAGTCTAGAAAGATCGGCAGCCATAGCGGCGTGAAGCCCAAATGTTAAATCCTTCGGGTCATCGGTAAGTCCTTCGGGCACGATGTTCTTTCGAGCACGGTGATAAGTCCTTCGGGCCATCAGTAAGTCCTCCGGGCATGATGCGGCAGCCTTAGCAGCGTGAGTCCAAAAGGATTGGCAGCCATAGCAGCGTGAGGACCAGATGTTAAATCCTTCGGGTCATCGGTAAGTCTTTCGGGCACGGTGTTAAGTCCTTCGGGCCACCAGTAAGTCTTTCGAGCATTGTGATAAGTCCTTCAGGCCATCAGTAAGTCATTCGGGCATGATGCGGTGGCCTTAGTAGCGTAAGTCCAAAGATATCAACAGCATCGTAAAAATAAATAAATAAAAATAATAAATAGACAAAAAATAAATAAATAATAATAAAAAATATATAGAAAAGAGAGAGAAGAGAAAAAGAAGAAAAAAGATAAAATGAAGAAAGCATAAAAAAAGAGAAAAAAGAAGAAAAAAATGAAAAAAGGAACAAGAACGAAAAGAACATAACAAAATACAAAAAAGTAAGGAAGAAAAAAGAAGAAGGAAAAACAGAAAAAAGGACAAAAAGAACAGAGAAGGAGAAAGAGAAAAGGGAAAAAGAAAAAAAAGAGAAAAGAAAAATCGAAGACAAAGGTTATATGAAGGAGAAGCCTACGTTTTCGAGCCCCTAGTGAAAGGCTCCATATAGGAAGAGCCCTAACTCCATAATCTCAAAGAAGAACCAAAGGTGAATAAGTTCTATATAGGGAGAACTTACGAGCCTAAAGATTCGACCGAGGAAAAGCGGAGAGTTCCAAAAGAACACGTGATTTCGAAAGTCGTGAGCAGGAAAGTCGGATAAAAATGAGTGTTTTTGGTCTTTGCTTTGTTCTCGTTCCACAAGAACAAGCAAAGAGGGGCAGCTATAATCACTCATTTTTATTCGGTTTATAAATATTGTTAATATATTAGTTTAATCATCAATATATTATTATTGCATGTATACATATATAATATTATTGGGCGTGTATTATGTACGTGTGACTAATGCGTATGTGGTATGTATATGTGTATATGTCTGCATATTACGTATGCCTTAATTGTTTGTATAATGTGTGTATACTTATATTAATTAGGTGTGTGAGCAAATATATGGACATGTGTGTTTGAATGTTATATGATATATATGTTAATTTGCATGAATGATTGTATGTACATATGTGTATATGTTGTTATTATTATAGTATTATTATTATTATTACTATTGGGTTTAAATTAAAAAATAGATCTAAAATATAAAGCCCATTTATAATAATTGTCCAGTCCATCATTTACAAAACCCAAAATTTTACAAGGCCGTTCGGCCCAAACCTTGACCCAATGGCCTAAAACCCTAATCCATATTGGATGAAATAACACTAATATTGTCCTTTTGTCTGTGCAGCCAACCAGGAGCCGTTGGATCAAATTTTGATCCAACGGCCACGATCAAGAGGGGAGGGCTATCCAGCTGGCGCGCGTGATGTCACTCTTGGGGCTGCTCGTCTCCCACTCGCGCGTGCGTTGCAGGCGCGAGAACGTTCGTCTTGCCATCGCCACGCGGCATCATCCTGTGCAAGCCCGCCCAGATCAGGTTGCATCCGAGCTGTTTAATCTTCAAAGCATCCCAGCCATTGGATCAGATCTGATCCAACGGCCGGGAACAAGTCTGACCGGATGACAACGCCACCATACTCCCTCTATCGCCGTACACATTACCCTTACTGGCTCAACCACCTGACATGCAAACAAAGCAAAAAGGGAGATTTGTCAGTACAAAATCAAATCTAATATGTACCTTAGGTATTATCCCTACCAAACCAAAAAAAAGAGATATGTATTCAACCCAAAATTTGTAAACGGGGTAGTTTTTCAGAAACACAAAAAAGGGGCAAGGAAACGTTTTCGAAGAGGTATTCTTTTTTTCTTCCTTTGCATGTAAAAAAAACAACAATAATACCAAGTAAAAAAAGAGAGCAAAGAGTGAGAGTTTACCCTTCGTCTGTCGACTGTCCATCACCAGTGACAAGCCGTCGGCCCTTATGGCCGAACTCGGTGAATCGGTGTTGGGTACCAGGTTCTAAACAAAAAGGGGGTGGGTCATTTCAAAAAGTTTTTTCTTTTTCAAAAAAACAATCTCGGTTTCTTTTTCTTTCCTAGATCTAGGAAGAAACAAATGTTTTTCCTAAAATTTAAGGCTAGATTAGGCTTCCAAACGCGAAGGGGAGTCATTTGGGGTTTTTAGGGTCGTCGCCGGCGCCGACGAGTGGCGGCCGGCAACGGCGCACACAGCGAAAGCTCACCGTTTTCTGGGAATAGAGGTGGCTATTTGAGAGAGATCAGCCAAAAGAGAGCTCTCTCTTAAGGGCTAAAAAAATGAGAAAATGAAATAAGGGGGCGGCTAATTGGGTTTTATAGACTCAAAATAAAAATAAAATGGGCTAAATGCATCATAAATCCCCCTTGTCCCTAGTATTTTCGTTTTGATCTCGCCGCATAGGCCAATTGCAATATCAGTCCTTTATCTTTTCTGTTTTATTTCAATTCGATCACTAAATTAACCGAGCTCAGATTTTAAATGGTGAAATTACCTCCCAAGTCCCACCGCATTTTTGAAATTTTCATTCCGAGCTTGCCCCTTGGTTCAATTACATGTTTAGTCCTTTAAAGTTTCGTCTTATTTGTAATTTTGTCCCTAAATCATGTCTTCATTGCTCCAATTTCTGTCATTGCTGTTTCATTTTCTTTCATTCTAGTCCCCTGTTTTAATCACTTATGTCCATTATTTTTATTTTGTGTTTTAGCATGTTACGGTGTTCATTATATTCGTATTGTTTTAATATTAGTTTTTTTTTGTGATGTGTTATATCATGCTTTATTTTGTTTGTTTGGTTTGTCTATGTTTTTCATGTATTTTGTTTTAGTATAATGAATGTATCATGTCTATCTATGATTCGTATGTCCTTGTTGTCCTTTATGTTTTCATCACGTTCATGTATGTCTTTTTTCATATGCATTATCATACCAAGGCGTTTAGCATCGTTTGTTCGTTATACGTTTTAGTGTTAGCTTTTTATGTTTGTTTTGCATTTTAGGTTGCATGTTAAAAATAGATGATATGTGTTGAATATTAATGTCATGTTTTTATCATATTTTAAAATGTCTCGTATGTTAAGTACTAGTTTTTATGTTCACTCTTTGGCTTTGATTTGTTTAATACCATGTTACGTATGTACCATGCATATTGCATTTGTTTTTCTTATATATGTGATTAAGCATGTTACGTCTAGTAAATTCGATCTCGAAGCATGTTTTTCCTTTTTTCTTTTCCAGTGATGGCGTGTATATGTTTCATTTATAGTTTGGATCCTTGTACATGTCATTTATATCCATGTTCATGCATTTTATTATTTTTTTGTTTAACATTAGGTTGTTCCCCTTTTTTATGTTTTAAGTATCATGTCATGTATATATATTGTCTGTGTCTTTATGCGTAAGCATGTTGGGATTAATTACTTTAGTTTCTAAAGGCATGTTTCTTATTCATGTATTGTATTAGTATCGTTTAATTTCGTGATCTTCTCATTTTATGTTTTAATATCACGTCAATGTAAATTGTGTGTTTTATATTTTATATTCACTAAGATTGCATATCAAGATATATAAATTTTCAATGCGGTGCCCTTTTATCCGAGCATAAACGGGGCCAGTATCACACGTAGTGATAGTGGTTGGGCGTTTACTCTCGGATAACGGGGCCTTTAAGATCTACTCGCACTTATAATCAAATTTTAATTTAACCGTCACTTTAATCTGGAAAGTTTAATATTAATAAAGCAGTAATTATTAAAGTACCAATTTTGGGCGGTTTGGGGTGCTAATCCTTCCACATCCGTAACCGACTCCCGAACCCAACAGTTTTCAAATCTCTGGTTTTACGGTGTCCAGCCTACCTTAGTGGCCGGTGGCGACTCCAATATCTCAATAAAACGCAGTTTTTTTTAAAAACCCCACGGAATAAACATTTTTATCCGAAAGACAACCAACACTTCGAAGACGTTTTTTAGCAAAAATGACATCGCTAGAGTACCTCTAAAAATTATCGCTGCCACGGCCTCGGCCCCTAGTAGGTGTAGCCACATGTGCTGGTACATCCCTCACAGCTCGAGGACAATCACGCTTCAGGTGATCCGACGATCTAAAAATCCAACAACCTCCAGCATTACCCTAGCACATACCCATATGGTGCCTACCACATCGCTCACACTCTACTACAACACGAGCTCCTTAAGCACCTTGGCCAACTCTGCCACCACTCCTGTTATCTGACCTATGTCTCTTGTCCCTAAACTTCCTATTCTGCCTCCCAAAATAGCTAGAGTCAGCCACTCTCTTACCCAAATTTGCACCCGCAGCCTGTACTGGTGCACCCAAGGACTGCTCAATATCCTTGGCCCGATTGACCAACACATCAAAATCTGTGTAATCTGCATCCAGGAGATACGTTTTAATGTCCTTAACAAGACCATAATAGAACCTGTCACATCTCTTCTTGTTATTAGGAACCAGCACTGAAGCATACTGGCTCAGGCAGACAAACTTCACCTCGTATTTAGCAACAGACATACCACCATGTGTCAGCGCCATGAAATGACGCTTCTTCATATCCAAATATTGGGTACCAATGTATTTCCTCCTGAAAGCTCTTCGAAAGAACTCCCAAGTGATATCTGCCTCTGAAAAGCCCGTAATGGTAGTCACCCACCAGTGATATGCATCACCCTACAACAGAGATATGGTGTAACCCAACTTGCGCTCTTTATTGTATCCCATCTGATTCATAATGCGAATCGTCTTTTCCAGCCAACCCTCGGCTGCCTCAGGACTCAAACCCTAGAATTTCTCATATCCCAAACTCCTTAAATGCTCCAAAGGTAACCCTTGATTTGCCACTATAGCTGTGACGGTGCTTGTGCCTGCACTTCAGCCACCGCTTCTTGAAAAGCTCCCATTATTGCTTGAACTAACAGAGTCAAATTACCATAAACAAGCACCTAGTGAACCCAGGGTACTTCACCCGCCCCAACATCAACTGGAGGAACCATCGGAGGACGAGGAGGTAAAACATAAAGGGGATTCTCTTCTATCTCGTTATTCTGCCCTACCCCGACAGTATTAGCCATCGATAGCATCTCACGTCGAGCCATGCTATCAAAAGCATCAAAACACATTAAAGTTAGGCTAGCATCAGGCAAGGATCCAAGACAACTTTTAAACGTATTTTAAAATCTCGATAATAGGCAATGTGTTCCCAATTCATACCCCAACATGATATTAAACAATCACCGAATATATATACAATCACCGTGCAATTCATACAACATTAGCCAATCAAGCAACAAAATCCTAGCATTTCGCAAACCTGGCTCTGATACCAACAAATGTAACCCCCTCAATCCGGCCTAGTCGCAAGACCGAGTCAAGCAAGCTACATTAGGTTTACCGAAGTAAACTGAAAAGACAAAACCTAACACGTCCATTTTTTTTATCTTATCTAGATGCATTATTACATTCCTACATTTACATACTGTCCACATGTGATAACTCAATACAATCGGGCACCGATATGATATCCAATTGAACACAATGCAATTTAAGGACTAAATCGCAAGCTCAACAATTTACAAGGACTTTTCCAAATTTTAAGTTACCAACCGTTAATTAAGCATATTTCAGGCTTATGTGTCAAAAATCAGCTTAATACGATCAACCATACTGATTCAATTGATAAAACAAGATTCAGGGACCGAAATAAAAAAAACCAAAACTGCCTTTCCATGACATTAATAGAAATAACGGTCGCCGTAACGATACGCTAAGTGTCATATCGATACAGTATTACAACTATCGTTTCGATACAACCAACCCCATTCTGGTACACTACTTCGAATATGAAAATCACTTTTTATTTCATTAAACATCGTACCGATACGGTCATGTGGTGTTTTGGTACGCGGGCTTATTCCAAAAAGTGTCATTCCAGTAGCATCAAACCGTATCGAAACACCTTCACCTATACCGAAACGCCTTGCCCAAAATTGCCTAGCCGTACCGATACAGTCCCTTGTGTATCGATACGCCTAGGCCTGTAATGTCAAGTTTAGCTGGTTTTTCACTCGAATCTAGATGCATTTGGGTCCTAGCAACTTGCATACTTGCATATAATCAACCATAAACACATAAACTCATATCCATGCTAGGATCAATCAACCAACATAATTTCTTACTATCAAAGGGTCACTCTAGAGACATGTTTCCTAAACTATTTTGCCAAATATACCAAAATGCACAAAAAGACCATTCTCAGCATAAGCAACATGCCAACACAACCAACACAGCATAATAAACTTACTTAAACCATCACAACATGGCAATCAATAAGGCTCTAGATGCATACCTACGCAACCAATCTTCCTCAACTAAAAACAATGGTTATCATCAAACTTAGCAACATCAAACCATCCTCAAAACCAGCATGGAAACATACTTAAAAATCCATAAGAAAATAGAATTACAACTCCCAAAAACCATGGCGAACACATTGCCTAATTGACCAAAAAATAAACTAAGTTCGTACTCAAACTTGCAAATATCCTTGGATCGCTTAGCCTTGCCTCTTGTTGTCCCTAAACCTTAATGCTCTGCATCATTAGGAAAAAGAGAGCGTAAGCACACTTGCTTAGTGAGGATGCTCAAACAACAATGATGCATTAAAAACCATTTGAAAACCATATGCTTGTTTTCCCAAAACATGCTTACAACCTAAGCATTTTTCCATGATTCCAACCGAATCAAAACATAATAACCTTTATGCAACATCATGTAAATTCCATGCTTAAATCTCCAAAGTATTAAATCATAAACCATGCTTAAATCCCAAAGCATTAAAAATATGTTCAACACATGAACTTTCTCATATATTGGCATTTAAAGTGACCCGTATAGACCACCACTATCCTCTACATATCGGATACACGGTTCTCTCATACCATGCCTAGTTAAACTGCATGATATCCCGAACCTTGCCTAGTTAAACCGCAATATTTGACACCCTCGCCTAGTTAAACCGCGAGATTTCACCCTTGCCTAGTTAAACCGCAAGAGTACCGACCTTGCCTAGTTAAACCGCAAGATCACCATCAATTTGGGTTGCCTAGTTAAACCGCATGCCCCAAATGAGGTCTCAACAGTCTGAGTGGCCTAGTTAAACCGCCATACCTCAAGGACCCATGGCCACGATCGATTTTGTTCATATTTTATAGTGCACTTTTAATCCTATGGCATGCCAACTATATCCGATTGTTTTCTCACCTTGTCACATAGCCAATATACCATTTACAAAACCATTTACTTACTGTTTTACAATGTATTTCATAAAACACCACATATGCAAATCTCATTGCCAATGCAATAACACCATTCCCAACCGGAATGAAAACCAATGCTCAATAGCATTTAATATACTTTCAAACCCCTGCATATGTACTCAAAATCATGCATTACCAGTAAGTAAATCATACCATTTTTATCACCAAAACATGCAAACAACATGCTCATATCTAAGCCGATATTCAAGAGCAAAATAAAAGAAACTTACTTTCGAGCCTAGGTAAGTGTTTCACGCTTACCCTAAACTCTCAACAACCTTTACAAACCTTTTTAAAGCACCTAAAACCAGTTTCCACTCACCGATACGCTTCGCCTTCCTTTCCAACACGATACAAGCTCCCTGCAAGCAACAAAACAACGTCAAGCTTCTTTGCCTTGATTATCCCCCCTATTGTGAGATTTCTCCCTCAATTGGTTTGATAAAAGCTCTAGATTTTGATGAAAACTTGAGTGTTTGGCTGAGGAGAGAGTGGATAGAAAAGTTGAGAGAAAAGTTACGTGAATTTTCTTTAAAGAGCTTAACTAACTTTTTGACTAAAATCCCTTTTTAATTATCTTTAAAACACATGTTAAAATATCTTTAATTAGGGGAGAAATCATCAGAAAAACTTGGTAAAATAGCTCCTTAAATATTCTAAGAATTTGTCCCTTTTCATTTTAGTCAACTTTAAAAATAGTTTTCAAAACTTGCATTTTGGTCACCAGCCCAAAATGTCTGATTTCCAAATCTAATTTTCCAAAATTGATTTCACCAATATCCTTAATATATTTAATAATGATCTTAGAATATTTTCCTAAATTTTATCACCTTCAAACTGACCTAAAACTCTAATACCGGTCCACCGGACCTTCGAACCAACCTTAAAATATCTAAGCCCAAAATCAGGGTGTTACACACTCCCTCGGGTAGATTAGGCGGAGGAGGTGGCAATCCCTCAAGATGTACTATCTCACCTTCAACTCCCTACCCTTCGGCAACAACATTCATGCTCGATCTCAACTCTCTTCTCGGTCGCATCGTATAAAAACGTATCTAAGGCATGATAATTACACCAAAATAAAAAAAATAGGCCAGCTTCAAACAAGGATCCAAGACTTTCATTTTAATCCAAAAGCATTTTACAACTGTAGTAATAAGGCAATGTGTCCCAAAATACCCCAACAAGGCGTATAACAATCATCCTTATACCTCCAGCATTCATTAAACATCCACAACTCCTCAAAAACTCACAACTAGCAACTTAGAAAATTAAAGATTCATATAGTTTCGGGATTCCAATGTTAAAACCCTCTTAATAACATTGTAAAACATCAAAATCATGTTCTAATCCAATCAAGAACACAGCAAAACAGATCCAATTCGAATCTCATCAACTAAACCTTGATTTAACTAATTTTCCTTAATTAATTCATTAAAACTCAATAGAAAACATTTATGAAGGATTAATAACTTGAGAATTTCAATAAAGAACCTTGTAGTAGAGAAGAAGAGCAAACCTCGCCTATAATTGTTGGCTTTCCCCTTAATTGGATGGATTTACATAAGAAAACAATAAGACTTTGACAGGAAATCATTATAATCTCATTTGAAATCAAAAGATTAATTAAATTAAGATATTACCTGGAGATTTTGAAGAAAGAAGAAGTGTTTGGCTGCAGAGAATTGGAGAGAAAATCTTTTGAAGAAAGGTTAGTTATGTCAAATTGTTTTAAGCTTTTTAATTATCCAATTAATTCTCCAAGCCTATTCATGTTATTAAAAATCATTTAAAATAGAAAATTAAGAGAAAAAGTTTGATATTATATTTTGGGGTAATTACCTCCTTAAAGATTCAAAGTTTTGACCCTTTTGCAAAACAGTCACTAAAAACAGTTTTAAAACTTTACATTTTGGTCACTGTCCCAAAATGTCACTTTTCTAAACTTCTTTTTTGTAAAATTGATTTTACCAAAATCATATATATATTAAATAATGATTTTAGAGTATTTTTCTATATTTTTCCCTCACTTGAAAATATTTATTCCAAATTAAATCTCAAAATTAGCTCGAATCTTCTAATCTGATCCATCAGACAGTCTAAACAACCTAGAAAACACTGAGGCCCAAAACCGGGGCATTACACATGGTATATTTTATACAAAAATCTCTACTTGGTGGTTATTGAATAACTTAAGCTGATATGATATGGGTGAGGGCTTACGGATATTTTAACCCATTACGAGATAATTTTCCTTAAATGGAGCATTTTTAATATCTCAAATAAAAGGATCAATGATAAGATATAATCTTTAAATTTGGATATTATTTTTTGAATATTTTAAAATTAAAATGATAAAATATTATCTTTTAATTAAGATATTATTGTGATAATGCTATTAAATTAATGAATTTTATTTTTTTTAAAAATCAGATAATTCACAAGTTTTATTTCCAATGAAACTCCTACCCCTATAAATAGCATGCAAACCTACTAGGTTTAAAAAAGAATGTCAAAAATACAAAGATTTTCTACTATTTTTACTCTGTGATTTTCTAAATTATTTCCGGTGATAGAGGAAGGCAATGTTACAGTTCGTGATCTATGCAGACGTGCTACTACAGTTGATCATATAGTTGTTGTATCCTGGGAGACAGACGACCAACGTATTTCAAGCACCAGAGGAGTGGCCGAAAATCTATCATAAGGAAACTGTGTTCTCACAGGCCTCAACTCGTTTCTACTCAAATGAATTACGGTTTATGTTTTAAATTAATTTATTTGATTCCATTATTTTTCCTTTAATTTCTTGGCAATTTATTGCAATAAAGGAAACATGGGAGAAGTCGTACAAACAGATTCAAGTATAGAAACAACGAATGGATGATCTGAATGTTCTGATTCGTTCGATTCTGTATTATTCGGTTTATTTTTATTTAACTATGTTCGCTTTAATAATAATGTAAATATTTTGTTTTTACTTAATCGTTATTATTATTGTCTAACAATATTTCCTGGCATTATGTTCTCCCAAATTATATATACATTCGCATATAATAAACCTTTTAATTCTTAAATCTAACATTCAAGAGAAAATTCATATCAAAGTACATATTAAGTTGATCAAAACTAAAATCGAATATAGTGTCAAGATCTTGTACTTAAAGCTACGAATTAAACGATGTATAAAAATGAAAAACTAGATTTATTAACTGTCGAGCCGAACACGTTTGCATGAAGTTTGGGCGAACACTGTGGCTGATGACTAATTGATAATGATATCATAGTTTATCTAAAGTCTTACCATTCATTGTTGTGTATGAAAAAAAATTCGCTTACCTACCAAAATTAAATATACGTGGACTTGTGCGGATTAATTAGGACAAAGTTTTAGAAATCGGAAGGAAAAAAAAAGCATATATTAATACGTAAGAAGTTACAAACACAAGACAATTAGGGCATTTAATGTGAAAATGAATTGTCATTTACTTACTGTAGTACATAGCATACGATGAATAATTATCATTTATTTACTGTAATGTTTTAGACTGTGAGACTTGGGAAATGGGAGAGAGTGAGAACATGAGAGGCATGCAGATTAATTAAAAGGCTAAAGTCTAAATGTCTTTTTTTTTTCAGGTTTTCAGATAATTCGGAATTCAAATTTAAGTAATTCGTATCTGATCTGAAAAATAGAAAATTAGATTAAATATCCCATTTAAAATAAAAATTAGATTGGATATTTGAAAATTTGAATCAGATCAATCGAATCGGATATTTTTACACACCCCTACCCATTGGTCATTTCTAAAACTCATCTTACTAGTATGAAGAGTTTCATTAAATATTATTTTCTAATGGAACTTCTCATACTAGTAGGGCATGTTTCGTAAAATAGTATTTTTTTAAAATCAGAATGGAATGGGTTCCATAAAAACCCCATTAAAAATTTAAAAAAAATTAAAACTTGTCACGCCAGCCAGACAATCTCCAAAAATGGATGCTAGATTTGGAATTAATGTTATATGGGTGTCAGGTCCGTAAATAATATTAAAATTTGAATATTTACGGAAAAATTCATAAATTTTTACACTTATATTATATTATATATTTATAATAATTGATTCAATTTATAATAATTTCGACAACGACACTAACCTTAGTGTTGATTGACGATCGTCTGTATTCTTTTTCCCTTGATTTCTTATTATATCCAGTTCTTATTTTCTTTAATATTTAAGTTTTCTTTTACTTTTTATTTGCCTTTGTGACACGTTTCTGTCTTATAGTACGTTTTCGCCTACTTTTGTTGTAGATTTGCGTTCGCGAATAGTTTTCTCACGACGCTCGGCTCTTATTTGTTGTTATCGATGATCTTTTAGTAGTTTGATCTATTTTTGTGGCTCGTTTGCCGATGAAGCCATATATGTTTTGCAAAGTAGCCTACAAGATTGTTGGTTTTGTTCGCCACTCTTACTTGGATCCTTAAGCATGTAGATGGATACAGACAAGAAGTTTTGTTTCCTGTTTCTTTTCTCCAGTATTTCATCTCATCTATGTCGTTGCAGCTCACTAGACGTGTTTTGCTGATATGATGTTTAACTCTTTAATTTCTTTAGTATCACATTGTTTTGTTATTTGTCTGCTATATTTTTATTTTATTTACAATATTTTTTATTTCATTTTCTAATAAGTTCAGGCAACATATTATTAAAACAATTATAATAATTTGTTACTTTCGCTTAGTTAAAGTAAAATATTTTTGGCTTAAGAGTTCAATATGCCTTTAAACTTCTGAAAAAGATAACAAGTAAGCCCTTAAATTATTTTACACCCAAGCCTTTTTACTAAGAAATTAAATCAATTTAGCCATCGAACTAAAAAAATAAATCAATTAAGCCCTTTGACCAATTTTGACTGTTAAGTTTTAACGGTTTCATATTATCGCCACATGGCAACACCAAATTGTGCCACATGACATACTCTGGTGATGCCACATGGCATTTCTAGAATTTAATTTTTAAAAAATTCAAAAATTAATTTATTTAAAAATTTAAAAACAAAAAATATTTTTTGAAAATTTTGAATTTATTTTAAAAGTAAAAATATTATTAAATTGTAAAACATATTATTTTTAAAATATTTAAAATTTGTAAAAAATCTAAAAATTGTATAATATATTTTAATGTTATAGAAATATTAAATTATTTTTTTGAGAGCTTTGAAATTTATTTTAAAAAATATAAATAGTTTGATAATATTTTAACGACTTTTAAATATTTGAACAACTTTTATTTTTTAAAATATTTTAATGACTTAAAAATAAATTTTATTTTTTATATTTTTTAAAATTATTTTTATAATTGTTAATAATATTTAATATTATTATATTTTTTATTTTTTTAATTATATAATTTTTAAAATAGTTTATTCATTTGAAAAATTATTATTTATTATTTTAAATAAATTTAGAAACTAAAAAACAATATTTTATATTTTAAAACATTTTTTATAATTTTCTAATATTTTTTATGATTTTTACTTTTTTTTAAAATTGAAATTTAAAAGTTTCTAGAAATGTCAAATGGCATTATCATGTTGCGACACTTGGCAAAAAATGAAAATAAAATTTGTTAAAGTTAATGGTCAATATTGGTTAAAGGGCTAAATTGATTTTTTTCTTAAATTTAAGAGCTTAATTTGGTGAAAAAAATTTTAAAATTTATATTAATTTTTTTTCACAAAAGTTTAAGGGCTTATCTAAGCTTTAAGCCATTAAGCTCTGAAATTTCATGCACCGAAAAGTCAACATTAGTATGCAATGTGTCACGGCCATACCTTCGTTCACTCGACAAGTAGGTCGTGCGGCACTAGGAAGGGACGTTTCCCGACCAAGTCAGCCCTTGATCTCGGTGTAACTTTGTTTACTCGGTAAGTCAACCGTGCGGCACTTGAAAGGGACGCTTCCCGATCGAGTCAACCTTGCTCTCTATAGATCTGTCCCAGATAAAACAAACGCGTCAGGTCTCAAGCTACAACATAATCCCTCAAGCCACGAGTCGATACCGTAGGGCATAGCGGATGCCCATAGTCGACCCCCACCTTCCCCGAAGGAAAAAGTAGTTTTATTAAATAAAAGAAAATATTCGGGTTACAAAAGAAGACTCACCCACACCATCGACTTGGGCGGTAGGGGCCGCCGCCGATAGTGTGTAGGATACGACTGTACCAGTGGATCACCCAAACTCGCCGATTGTCCACCCCCTACATATATGCGAAAACAATTTTATGGAAATGACCCGAGTAGACACTGAAATGCTTGAAACGAGGACATTATTCCCTAACTATGGAAATACAGACTCTTTTCCCTAAACATAACAATGATTGAAACGAGGACAACTTATTACCTACTCAACCATGGGGCCTTATACATAGCTAGCCACGGTATATCTACTCGGTTGTGGTCCTATAGAGGGGATGGCCACAACATTCTCCCTACCTAATTTGTCGACGTCCTCGTCGACTTGGCAGACTTGAGCTTCACGCTTCCCGGACACATCTCCTCAATCCCTGTATAATTGCATTGCTTACAATGTCTTCCCAGTAGCCTTTGGAAGAATTTTGGCCTCTGCCACTCCTGGTTGCTCCCCTTGGAAGATCAAACAACCCGCCGAAGGGACGGGGACGGCTTTCGCACTTATCATGAAGTCTAAACCTATGACGACATCAAAGTCATCCATAGGGACTACTGTATAGCTAATCATTCCCTCCCATGATCCAATCTTGGTCTTCACATTCTTTACACTTCCCCATATACTTGATGCTTCAGAATTCACAGCTTTTATTCACCCCACATCCTTGGTCAGAGTCAGATTGCACCTTTCCGCTTCCTCTGGAGAAATGAGGGAGTCAGTTGCTCCTGTGTCTACCAAGGCCTTTGTGACTTTCCCATTCAAAACTATGTTCACATACATCAAGCCTCTCCTTGGTTCAGTCTTAGCCTTGTCTTGTTCTGTTTGCATAGAATATAAGAAACGGATGGAACCCATTCTAGTTGGTCCATCCCTCTTTTCATCCAATTGGTGGCCAACCTGATCCAACCCTTTTGGAGTAGTTCTCAGTGCCGATAGTGCACTCCTCTGTGGACATTCTGCCAGTCGGTGGGGACCCTGACAAAGAAAGCAGCGAAGCCCTCGCCTATAGGAATCATTATTCTGCCCTCTATCTCTTCCCCAAGTTGAAGGTTTCTCTACTCGTGCCACTTTATAACTTGCTATCCCACTGCTATTACCGTTACCATGGTCAATGCCATTACCCGTACTATTGCCATTGACATTACCATTCACATTGCTCCGACTACTGCCATCGCCACTTGCGGGTGTGCCCTTACGCTTTGTGGAACCTTCACTGTAATCACTAAGTCGTTCAGCAGCAGCCATCGCATCAACCACATTTTGCGGTCTTTGTCTCTGGACCTCTGTTCTCGCCCATAATTTGAGCCTTTCTAGGAAGTAGAACATTTTGTCCTGTTCGGCCATATCCTTGATGTCTAACATTAACGCGGCAAACTCTCTCACATACTCGCGTACTGCCCTTGTGTGTGAGAGATCTCTCAACTTCTTCCGTGCATTATACTCCACATTCTCTGGGAGGAATGCATTCTTCAATTCCTTCTTCATCTCCTCCTAAGTCTTGACGGAGCACATATTGCCATCGAACTTGGACCGCCACCACAACTTAGCATCCCCTGTCAAATACATCGAGGCGGTGGATACCTTGTCCTCATCTGAGGTTGTATGCATTACTCGAAAGTATTGTTCAATGTCAAATAAGAAATTCTCAAGTTCTTTGGCATCTCTGTTCCCTTCAAACCGTTGGGGATCTGGGACCTTGGCCCTCTGGCCCCTGTCACCTACGGTTGAGTTGCCTACGGCCACTTGGACTAGGTTGACAAGACATCTGAGTTCTGCCAACTCATTCTTAAGGTCACTCATAGCTTCTTTTGCTTCATTACTGAGTTCCTTTATGGCATCCGCCAGTTCCTGTTGGGCTTCCTCAATTTCCCTAACACGATCGCTCATGACCATATGAGCTCTCATGGCAGCTACTGCAGCTTCCAGCTCTTCAAATTTAGCAGGGTCAACCGACCTATTGCTTCGACTTTTAGCCATTTCAAAAGTAAATATGCACCTCTGTATCCTGCAAGCACAGCCAAGCACCATTATGCCAAGGAAAGAAAAATAATAATTGTCAGATTCTCAATGATCAAGTTAGGCACTATTGTGCCACAAAACCAACAACATTATTCTTTTCAACACAACAAGCGCCTCTGCGTTGAACATAAATGGGCCCCATAGGGGCTACTTTCCACGTGACATCATGCTTAGGATAATCATTTTTTTGGTTAACGACAGACACCTCTGTGCACTGTTTGCAATATGATTTCCAGGCATGTATCAACGATTCACAAGTAGTCAACTTCTCAATACTGAGGTAACCATAGTGATTAACGTCAGACACCTCTTGTGTACTGATTTCACTATGACGACCCAGCTAAGGCTTCAAGACATATTGAGTGCCTCGACACAAAACAACCATAGTGCGTAACGTTAGTCACCTCCGTAAACTGATGACACTATGTTTGAACTCGTTTGCACCTCTGTGCGATAAACGATAAGTGCCTCTTGCACTGAAACAACCATAGTGGTTACCGTCAGTCACCTCCGTGTATTGATCCCACCAGGTCCAACTCATTAGCACCTCTGTGCAATAAGAAATAAGAACCTCTCGCACTAAAACAACCATGGTGGTTAGCGTCAGTCACCTCTGTGTACTGATCCCACCAGGTCCAACTCGTTAGCACCTCTGTGCAATATAAAGATCGAGCACCGCGTATGCTTCGATCGCTATAGTGGTTACCGACAGGCACCTCTGTGCGCTGGCTCCACTACCAAACTCACATGCACCTCTGTGCCACAAATTCACAACTGGGCACCACTGAGACAAAGGAATGAGCGTCACTGCGCGGAGATAATAACCAAGCACCTCTGTGCCCGAAACAATAGTCAGGCACCTCCGTGCACTAACCAACCCTCAATTTATTTCACATTGTGGACTCACCCAACCCACTCCTTTTACGAGGGCGCTTGGTGTGGAGTCCAACCATCTAACGTCGTACAAAGTTTAAATTCACATCAACCCGGCTCGAAAGCCTTTCTCTGATACCAAGTGTCACGGCTATACCTTCGTTTACTCGACAAGTAGGTCGTGCGGCACTAGGAAGGGACGTGTCCCGACCAAGTCAGCCCATGATCTCGGTGTATCTTTGTTTACTCGGTAAGTCAACCGTGCGGTACTTGAAAGGGACGCTTCCCGATCGAGTCAACCTTGCTCTCTATAGATCTGTCCCAGATAAAACAAACAACACGTCAGGTCTCAAGCCACAACATAATCCCTCAAGCCACGAGTCGATACCGTAGGGCATAGCGGATGCCCATAGTCGACCCCCACCTTCCCCGAAGGAAAAAGTAGTTTTATTAAATAAAAGAAAATATTCGGGTTACAAAAGAAGACTCACCCACACCATCGACTTGGGCGGTAGGGGCCGCCTCGATGGTGTGTAGGATACGTACCTGTACCAGTGGATCAGTCCAAACTCTGCCGACTGTCCACCCCCTACATATATGCGAAAACAATTTTATGGAAATGACCCGAGTAAACACTGGAATGCTTGAAACGAGGACATTCTTCCCTAACTATGGAAATACAGACTCTTTTCCCTAAACATAACAATGATTGAAACGAGGACAACTTATTACCTACTCAACCATGGGGCCTTATACATAGCTAGCCACGGTATATCTACTCGGTTGTGGTCCTATAGAGGGGATGGCCACAACATTGCACCCGCATCATTTTCAGTCAAAGTAATGAAAAAAATTACAATTTATTAGTTATCTAATCTAATTTAACAATTTATTCCATAGATTTAAACCCAATTCTTTGTTAATCTTTATTTTTTACGAATACTTATATTCAATTTATTGGTCGATTAATTTGGATCGAATATTACAAAAGTTTATTCTGGGACGATATTTCTAACTTAGTTTACTCTATTTATAACGTCAGAATTCGAATTCATGGCATTGCTTAAAGGATCTAGCGCCTCTTTCTGCTAGGCCAACTAGTATTTAGTGTTAATCTTTATTTTGTTTAGGCTTATTTGTAAAATAAGTATTCGAACTATACTTTTTTTAGGCGCCTTAAATTTTTTTAGTCAAAGAATGTGTCTAATATTTTTTTATGTAACTATTTCTAGGTTAACATGGTATGTCTGTTTAAAAATCCGTTATCCAATGATAACATGATATGTGACAATATTTGAAATTTCATTTTTATATTATATTAGAAATGAAAACATAAATTTTAATTAAATTAATTTTTTAAAAAAACTTGACTTTGATTAAGAAAATAAATATTAAGTCCAGTCCTAAATTACCTAAATTATATAATAGAAATTTTGAGGTTAAATTCAGTTACTAATAATCAATAAAAATATTAAAAATTCATAATAATAAAAAACTCTTGTATCGGACACTTAACCAGTTTTCTTCACGCATTGTCTTCGCTAAAATTGATGTATTTTTGTTTTTAAAAAAATTATGTATCTTGAGTTTTCGACGTCCAATTGAAGCGTTTTAAGAGGCATTGAAGAGGTAACTAATAACAGATCAATCTATAAGAAAACATCTTGGCATAGAAATGACCTAATCTCATATATAATATCTTTAACTTATTTCACTATTTTTAAGTATAACTTTTCTTAAAAAAAGTATAAAATATATATTTTTTATATTATAAAATAATTATAAATTAAATAAAAATCAAATTCAGTTCAATTTAGATAATCATAATTTTTAAAACTTATAAATCATAAATCGTCCAAACACTACAATTTAATTGATTTTGATTTTTCGGTTTATATTGTTCACCTCCTGCCAATTCCAAACTCAAGTTCATTATAATACTCTCTAAATCAAATAAACATTCCGATTTCAGGCCTAAACCCAAATTGGGGTTTGGATAGTAGATTGTCACACGATAAGAAAAGTTGAAAAAAATGGTTATTCAACATTGGCATGTTATTGTTTAATTAATTCATACCTAATATTTATACAATGTTTATACTAATTAAATTCTCAAATTTCTAAATCAAAAGAAGATAATGCACATTAAACGCTCTTGAACTCACGTTTTTTTACATACTGTAATAATTATGCCAACTAAATTAAGACTCAATTGGCTCGAATAATATTTCTGACAATTGTTTATAGTGGTGAAACTTAATATTATCTATTAAGAGGGTCTTTTAAAATTTTCTAAATTTAGCGGGACTAACAATGAACTGTATTTTTTTTTGGGGTTAACTAATAATTTTATGATAAAATTTTTATATTTTTCTGAGGACTATGACTCCTTGTCCTATGTAAGTTCCACCCCTTATTATTTAGAACACTGTCTGTAGAAGTACTTTTTTCACAAGTAGAAATAGTATTCTGACAACTGTTTTTATAATTAAATTTAAAAAATAAAATAATTAAATAAATATGACATTTGTCACAATTTTAATACCACTTGTGAAAGAAAATTCCTATAATAATACAGCTGAGAATAATCTTAATATTTATACGGTGCGACTTAATATAATATTTTAACCTTAAATTTATCAGCAACGAAAAATATATATATTTTTTACTTCTATAGTTTAGATGTCCTATTCAATCAAGGTAAGACGTGTTAAGGCAAAATTCAAACGGAAACGAGATATTTTTTTACTTTCGGGTTACTTTTCATCGTCATGGCCGCATCACTTGAGGGGTTTACGGTTGTACGTGCGGTGAGTGTCATTTGACCTGTAACTCGCCCGTCATTTCGTTGTTGTTGATAGTAAAAATCATAGAAGTTGTAAGATAGATACAATTTTTTGGGAGTTCATCATCATTGATTCTTTTTATACGAAATTTATTCACGTTGACCGTACCAATTATTAATAAGTAAAAAAAAAATGATGGTGATGGACTTTCAAACAGTTTACCCAAGGTTTTCGGCCACAAAGCCGTTGTCTACTGAGATGAGGGAAATGAAGAAGAATGAGAAAAATATGTTATGGTTGACTTTTTTTTGGCACGGTTCAGCTTGAGAAAAGTTGATAGTTTTTTTTTTGTATATTAAATTTGAAAAGTCTGATAATAATGTCAAATTTAATTTTTCGTGGGATATAATGGATGAAGTAGCTTTTCAGTCGATATGTAGACTTAACGTACGTCTAATCGAGGTCAGTCTAGCATGAGAATAGATTACTCTAAAGGTCTTTGGTACATTTCACTTTGGAAGTCTTCTGGTTGAGAAATTACATCATAGGCCCGTTCGACCATGCCATTCATAATCCCAACTAACATGGGCGAAGTCATAAATTAAAAGTTAAGAGAGCCAAAAATTTAAAAAAAAGACTTAAAGGAATTAAAAGCCCTTAAATTTTTGGAAAAAAAATCAATTAAACCCCTAATTTTTTTTGCGCTCAATTAATCCTCGAACCAAAAAATTGAATCAATTAAACCCTTGAACCAATTTTGACAATTAAATCTTGATAGTTTTTTTTCGAATCTGTTGGTGCAATGCATTGTGTCAAAGTGTCTCGACTTGACATTTTCAAAAAAAATTATTTTATTTTAAAATTTGTTTAAAAGTTCTAAAAATTCTAAAAATGTATAAAAATATAAAAAAAATATTTTTTTTTGAAGAAATTTGTAAATGCAGCTTGATAGAACCGTTGTGTATCATGTCTCGGTAATATCTAAAGAAAAAATTGTCAAGATTTAATGGTCAAAAGGCTTAATTAATTATTATTTTTGTTCAAGAGCTTAATTGAGTGCAAAAAAGCTCTAGGGACTTAATTAATTTTTTCAAAAATTCAATAGTTTCTTACACCTAAGCCTAAAAAAATAAAAGACCGAAAAACGTAATCAATAAAATTCGATTCACTAACTTCAAGTAAAACAAACTTATATTCTTGTACACACTTTACCACTAAAACAACAGTCACTCTATAATATTAAAACAAGTAAAATAAATTACTATAATTTAAAATTCTACAGAGGTCAAATTAAAAAAAAATAAACCATAAGGGTGTACCACGGAGGCCTGGCTCCTATCAGCCCCCCATGTAGCTTCGCCTATGCCAACCAATAAAAAATCATTCATTTTTTTTTCATGTCATTTTTTTATTAAGTGAATTTTCACTCAGATTTACTTTGTAAAAAGATAACATGCAAAAATTAATAAAATAAACGATTTTTATTGGTTGGGACTATAAATAACGTGACGAAACGAACCAATCATATAATTTATCCTTTTGGTTGGTCATTCATTGATCATGGTCATATATAATTTCGCATGAATATCTTGGTAGACGGAGAGACTTAATATGAGGAATTGTGGCAAGATCATTATGAGTACGACAAATCCAAAGAGATCTATCAAGATAAAAATAGTACCAAATAGTTGAAAATCTAAATCGTTGTTAAAAAAATGTAGAAGACTGTTATAAATTCCATTCATCGGAAAGTCAACAATATCGATAGTTCTTTAGCTCTTGTCGATTTTCAGTCAGAAAATGACAAATAAAAGATAACTTTTTGAACAAAAATAAAAAATTAGTAATACGCTCTCTAATGTAATAATATGATAAAGAATAAATATTTAGGGCAAACTACATAAATGATCTCTGACTATGACTCAATTCTTTTTTGAATTTTCAGACTTTGAGAAGTTACAAATAGGCCATTCGACTAATCATGACTAATAAATCGGTCTAATTCTATTAAAAATAGTTGATGATGTGACAATTAATAAAATATGTATAAGAACAAATTTAACCCTTAACCTTTACATTTTATTTTAATTTGATACTAAATTTAAAATTTTAACCCTCAACATTTAAATATTACAACATTTTAGTCCCTTAAATCTTAAATTTGATCTTCTTCCCTTCTAAAAATAAAAGGTATGCATCTCCTGCTGTGGGTAGTTCATCGTAGATGGCTACCGTAAATATCAATGGCGATTTTGATTCTCTAACGATTTTTTACTGCTTATACAAAGGGGTTGTGGATGACTACCGTTAACATCAATGAAGGTTTGTTTTTTTTAAAGGGGAAGAAGATGAAAATTAGGATTTAAGGGACTAAAATGCTGTATTATTTAAATATTGAGAAATGAAAATTTAAATTTAGGGCCAAATTAAAATAAAATATAAAAGTTGAGGGTTAAATATATTATTATATAGATTTTATTAAACTATCACGTCATCGACCGTTTATTTTTAATAGAATTAGACCGATTTGTTAATCGCAATTAGTCGGAGGACCTATTTTTAACTTCTCATAGTCAGGAGACTCAACAAAGAATTGAGTCATAGTTGGGGGACCATTTATATAGTTTACCCAAATATTTATTACTCCGCATGTCGTGTTCATTACAATGAAAAATGCAAGTGTAAGCAACAATTAGATCGAAGTATTTTTTTTTCAATAGTTTGAAGGTGATTATAAGGTAGTATCTATTTATAGATATTTTTAACCCTTTGATAATGTACACACTCTGCAGACGTTGTGATTGAACATGAATCTTCTAAGATGAACATCATCCGCTTTTCTACTAGACTACTTGTTGTGTTCAATTGTTAATACACTGATAGTCTCTAAATTTTTTAGGCATTGTCAATATAGTAATTGAACTTTTAAAATTTTCAATAAAATTACTAATTTTTTAATTCACTTTTATTACGATCACTATTGTAATATTGACAATCGCTATTAAAAAGGCTGGCGTGACATGTCAATATATTTATTTATTATTCATTCTCTTTTTACTCTAAAAAGAACTCATCCTCTTCCTCCCCTTTCTTTTCTGCCCATGGCTAACCTCATCGCCCACCATCTCTTTCCACCATTTTAATCCCTTTAACCTAAAACCTTAAATTGAGCTCCCTTCGAGCAATACCCTAACCCAACAACCAATAAACCAAAAAGAGAAAGGATAACTACTGAAACAATGTCAAAAGCCTCAAATTCAAACAACAAAATAAAGAAAAAAGAAATTATCCCAAATTTTCAAAGATAAAAAATTGCAGCGTTTGAAATCAAGATTTGCGAATATAAACGATCAATGAATGGGGAAGATAAGGAAGCATATAGCTCAGGTAGGGGTTCATTGGAAGAAAAGAAAACTAAAATCAAAATTTTCTCAAGATTTTGGTTTGAGGATTTTTGCAAGTTTTAAGGCATTTTTAAGAGATCAAAATTGATAAATAAAAGGAAAAGATAATGAGCTTCAAATCGGTGCGTTCATTTGTATGAAAAGTCATCGAACGTTGGCGTTGGTGCGGCAACTTCTTCTTAAAGAATGAGAGAATGGAGGAAAAAAGATAGGTTTATTCGAGAGTAAAAAGAGAATAAATTAATATTAGATAAATATTTTGACGTGTCACATCAGCTTCCCTAGTGGAGCCGCCGCCGCCAAGAAGCTTTCACGCATCCACAGGGAATTTCATGCCAATCTCAAATTAAAGGTAAACAAATTTAGAATTTATTTGTTGTTAACATCACCATAGATAATTATATTTGAAGTGTTAAATTGCAAACTATGAATAGGGAGAGTCGACAACCATGTTTCACTCTTTTGTGTCGAATACTAAGAAGGGGCGAAATGGTTCACGCTTTGGTTTTGTGCGAATGAAGAGTAAAGCATATGCGTGGCGTGCCATAGATAGGTTGAATGGTTTTCGAGTATATGGTTATCGATTAGGGGTGTCGTTTGCCAAACATAATGCTCAATCATTTTTTTGGAGAAGGAAGGCGGGTCGGGAGACGAGAGTAAATACATAGATGGATCCTAGTGATGGTGCGATGATAAGAAAAGATGATACTACGGTTGTTTCGCATGGCTAGAGAGGTGGAAGGGATAGTTGATGATAAGAAAATCTTAATTCTTCATAATTGTTTGATTGGATGGTGCGATGAATTTAGGTCTGTAACGACCTGAATTTTGGGTTAGCAAATTGGTTCTCGGACCCGAGTATTGTGCCTTTATGTTGAGAGTCTAAATTAAGGAAATTTAAATATGGGCTTTATGGCAAAGAAAAAGAAGAGGAATATGGGTATTTATTAAATAGTTTTAACCAAGTTGGGGGAAGGGGTTTTTGAAATTTAAAGTGGTTGTGGGCGGTGAAAAAGAGACATAAGAGAGGATAAGATATTTTGTAAGATAGAGAGAAAAGTGGGAGAAAAGTGAGGGTGAGGGAGTTTGGATCTCGATCTACCGTCGCTTGGACCGTTGTGTATGACACTGCCAGTACCGTTGAAAAGGTCTCGCCGAGATGCATCCGCCAGTGATCGCCACATCACCGTCGCTGCCGCCACTCATTGAGGAGGTGCTCAAGAAGTTTCAAAATGGTTGGAAAGTGACCTTTCAGTGTTCACCGCTGCAAGTTGTTGCCACCATAGTGATCGTTGTCTCTTGGAATATTGATCTAGAGCTCACCGTTCAAGTCCGACCACCATAGACCGTTGTACGTGCCAAACGTGTCACCGCTTGCGCGTGGGCGTACAACACAGGCTCCAACAGCTCAGGCCGAGCTGACCCAAGCTGGCCTGTTGAGCCGACCTAAACTGAGGACTGAGTCAGTCCAGCAAGCCGAGCCAAGCTGCCGTTAACTAGCGTTGACTGTTGATCAGCGTTGACTTTTTTATGAGACCTTACCTGGAAGTTTCTCGATGTAGTAAGCTATTTTTACGCATTTTATCCCTTAAAGCAAGCTATTTTTATGTATTTTTATCCCCTAAAGTAGTTCGATAATGTGAAATGGCTTAAGTAGTCGTATTTGTTTTATCCGAGGAAATTGTGGACTCGAATATTAGAATTAAAGAGATGATTGAAGGAGCTTGGATAATGATTTATCGTTTTGGCTTAAGGTTAGTACACCTCGAACTTTTATTACTTCATGAGCATCATAAATGTGATTGTTTTACGTGTTGGTATCTACAAAATAGGTAGACGATAAATATGCATGTTTGGAGACCGATAGTATGTAATTTGGCATCTATGAGATGCATGATGATGCTACGAATATAATGAGACTCGTGAAGGCTTTAGAGACCGTGTAGGGTCATTTGAGATACTTGTATAATTACTTGATGATTGTTTGATTGATTGATAATTGTGATACCTTGTATGCTTGTTTGAATAGATTGACGTGATTCGATGAGAATTATGCTTAAGGGATAAATACTCAATTAAATGATTATGAAGCCAACAATTAATATTAATTGATTGAATGCGTTAGTAAAAAAACCTAAAGACTTTCATAAGCTTTAAGGAACGAGTAAAGCCCCGTGAATCTCGAATTATACTAATACATTTTAAGCTAGTATTTAGGGTATCGATACAAGATTTAGTTGTACCGGTATGCTATTCAATGTTGCATCAGTATGGGTCAACCTGTATCGATACTCGGGGAAATTGAGATTTCTAGTGAGCAGTTTCAGTATCGGTACGCTTGTGAGTATCAATACCTGAGGGTACTGTGTTGATACTTCGTGTTCAAATACCGATACCTGATACTCTAAATAACCTATAAATGCAGTTTAAGGACGAAAATTGATGTGTATATTGATAATTGAATTATGCCTTGATAAAAGAGTTAACATGGATTAATGAAGACAATAAATGAGATTAATTATATACTTCTCCATAGTGTATTAACAACTCGGTAATGTAAAATAAATGATGTGTTAGCGGTTAGCAACAATAGGAGATCCCTGGGATCGCATTGCTTGTATGCTAGATAGATATTTAATTGGTTGAGTCAATGATTGATGGGATCCAAATACCCAGAGAAAGAATGTTGCAACACCATGGTTAGAGATACCGAATGAAGGTTACCGATGTTATGTGAGCTAGGCCTCATTTGAAGATGCTCGAACAGAGATTCCGAGTATTGGTATATGTTCTGATGCTATGTTTCCCAATTTCACCCAAGGTGTATGTTCCGATGCAATGTAAATCTGTCTCACATGGAGTGTATATTTCGATGCTGCATGACCCACCCTCACTCTAGAGTTGTTGTTGTTGTTGTGTTTTTGCCTAGATGATCTGATGAGATCTCAAGAATGGTTGGGCCATGAGTGTCATGCATGATGATTTCTATGATTTGAGCTTGTGTTTAAGTGACTAGTGGTAGCGCCATGTGTTTATTTATCTCTCCTTATTGCTTGTACTAGCTTGCATGCTTATGTTTATGATTAGCATGAAGTATAGTAGAGTAGATATGTACCGCTGATCTTTGTAAGCTCAATGCTCAAAATCGTTGTTTTTGTGCGTAGGTTGATCATCGAATTGTGGGATCGATGAGCACTATCAGTACGAGATTCCAGCATTGGGTGTTTTTTAGAGTACGATACTTGTGTTTAGTGGCTATGTATTCATAGGACCATACGTGATGGAGTCTGTAATTCTTATTTTTGAAATTGTATTAATCAAATTGGATGTTCAAATATTTTAAATTAAATTAGAGCTTTTTGTAATGTTTTGACTATTTATCCATATTTTAAACTGTTGGTTTTAAATGTTTTAAAAAATACCTTATTGGGCTAAACCGAATTGATAAATTTTATAGTAATAGGTTGGACTTAAAGACCAAATGTGACATTCGGGTTTAGGGTATTACAAGATCTTTGGGTGCCATTGACCGTGGTATGGCTGCCGCAGAATTGCAAGGCTATTCGTTGATGCACGTTTCTGGGAACTAGATTCTGTTGATGTTTGAGGAATTGACAAAGAGGGAGGAAATACGTGCTTCTACAATGATGTTGAGTTAGTTTGTTAAAATTAAGCCGTGGTCATTGAAATTGGGATTTGTTAACCGGCATGTATGGCTTGCAGTCTTTGGAGTGCCAATTCATGCTTGGACAAAAGAGACATTTCAAAATGTGACCTCAGTATATGGATATTTTGTGGAGGTCGATGATAATGTTAGTTATCCAAAGAGTTTCGAGAGAGGTTGTGTACAGGTAATTTTATCATCATTATCGAGAATTGAGGATCACATGATTCTGTGTATTGATAGTGAAGAATATAAAATTCAGGTGAGAGAGTTAGACACGATCATTTTTCCTAACCTTCAATGTAATTGCAAAATTGATGAGGCTAAGATTTTGCATTCTGATTCGTGTGAGAGTGAGAAACTAGGTACTATTGCGAGTAATGAATGAGGTGGTGGGTTAGGGGGTGATGATGTGCAAGTGCATTGTAATAGGAATGAGGGAGGTGAAGAGTTTATGGAGGAATGCCAACACAGGTTCAATGGTATTGGGGATTTCCTGAGTATGAGGTAAGGGGAAGGATGTAATGTGATGTCGATTGACCACTAGGGGATGATTTGGAATGATAACGTATTGCAGGAAGAGAATTTATTATCGTTGTAGGGGAATTCGATTGAGGAAGAGATAATGTTGCAGACTTGTAGCAATAAAGAGGTAGCTGACTTATCTAGGAATTTTGAGGATGAAGATAACATTGAAGGGATAATGATAGAATCCAAGTCTTTGGGCCTAGATAAAATTCCTGATTATCATCCTGATGCATTACCACTGGCTGCCGAAACGCCAAGAAATCAAGTTGTGTATGAGTTGAAGGATAGTGTTCTTAGTGGTCTAGGTGAAGAGGAGCCTTGTGCAACGGTATACCCGGACGAGGGAAAGGTTGTTGCAGAATGTTTGAAGAAGAGAGATCGTGGCCGATCAAAGTCACAAAAGAGTAAGGTGTTTGTTGTTTTGGTTTGCTGAGTTTGGGATATTTTGTTGGCTCAGGAAGAGTCGGTATGCATTAGGTTCTGGTTTGCGGGTTAATAAGTTGAGATGATTTGCCGGTGGTTGTGCTGCGTAAGAGGAGGTGGAGCAAGTTTGGGGAGTGGTTTTCTTAAGTTGGTTCGGTACATCGCTGCGTGTTTGTAATGTTTATGCGTGCCCGGGGATGTTGTGTTGATATTGGTTGGTGTTGTTTATGCGATGCTTGGCTTAATTAGGATTTGTTTATTTACCCGTTTGTGGATGATGTTTTGGGGTTCTATTTCAACTCATTTTGTGGTGTCTTGTTTCGATTCTAGGCGTTGTTTTCCTTTGTTACATGATCATGTTGTACTTTTTTCCTCTATTTAGGATTAGGGAGGTTTTTAATGAGGCACATGATCATGATATAGTATGTATGATGTCTTATCAATAAAATCATACTACTTTGCCGATCAAAAAAAGTAAAAGTGAATTAAAAGTTTAGTGACTGTTTTGCAAGTTTTGAAAGTTCATTGACCATACTGAAACCACCCTAAAAGTTCATGGACTACCGGTGTAGTTTACCCTTTAAATAATTTAGAATAGTTTATCTGATTTTGATTTTAGCTATATTAGGAAGATAATCTAAATTAGTCAACCAATGAGTCATGTATAAATAATTGTGGGAGGACATATTTATTTTTGAATTGCCTGGTGTGATCTTAAGATAATATTTGTTCATTAATCATAATCTTTTAATAACTTGGACGCACAGTACAAACAAACTATTCAAATTCGAATTATCTAAAAATAACATTTCTTTTTCAACTACGATCATTCGATGAATTCATATACTTAAATATTTTTAAAGGATCAGTATCCCATACACAGGTGGTGGAAACTTTTTGTTTCCACAAGCACCTCAATTTTAAGGTTTAAGGGTTTATTGTAGGGGATTAGAATTTAGGGTTTATGGTTAGAATTTAAGATTTAAGGTTAGAATTTAAGGTTTAGGGTTAGAGTTAGAATTTATGGTTTTAGGGTAATATGGTTAGGGATTTAGGTTTTAACCCATAAACCCTAAAATTTAACCATACACCCAAAATTCTATCAACATCCCCTAAATTCAAAACTACTACACTTAAACCCCTAAACCCTAAGCTCTAAATGAAGTCCCTAAACTCCAAAACTAAGGCGCTTGTGTAAACAAAGTTTCCACGAGCACTTGTGCACGGAATAATTACCATTTTTAAAGTGCATATTATAAACTCCTGTTAATTATAATACTCTCTAAATCAAAATAAACATACCGTTTTCAGACCTAAACCCAAATTAAAGTACGTAAGTGGGATTTGAATAAAGGTAATGGCCTTGATGGATTTAGTATAACCATGACTGTTTCTAAGTTACTTAAGAATGTTAATAGATAGTGGTACCATAAGAAAAGTTAAAAAAAATAGTTATTCAACATTGGCGTGCTATTGTTTAATTCCTACATAATATTTATACAATGTTTAAAATAATCGAATTCTCCAACCTGTAGCGATGTCTTTTCTCGCTAAAAAAAGTGAATTTTCGAAGGTGTTTGAAAGGTGCTTGTGATTCTTTTGGATATAAAATGTTTATTCCGTGAGGTTTTTAAAAAACCGCATTTTAAAAAATGGAGTCGCCACCGGCCACTTAGGTAGGCCGGACACCATAAAACCAGAGATTCAAAAAATGTTAGGTTCGGGAGTCGGTTACGGATGGGGAAGGATTAGCACCCCCACACCGCCCAAAATTGGTACTTTAATAATTACCGCTTTATTAATATTGGATTTTCCGGATTAAAGTGACGATTAGTTTAAAATTCGGTTATGATTGCGAATAAATTTTAAAGGCCCCGTTATCCGAGGGTAAACGCCCAACCACTATCACTACGCCTGATACTGGCCCCGTTTACGCTCGGATAAAAGGGCACCGCATTGACAATTTATATCTCGATATGCAATCTTAGTGGGCAAAATATAAAACATGGCAAATAATTTAAATGCAATAAATATTAACATAACAGAATACTAATCTAACATAAATAAAATGCTAAATTAAAACATACATATATACATATTAATCTAACTCATAAATAAAAACATATCTAGCATAAACAAAATACTAATATTCATAAATATTAATCTAACATAAAAACAAATTCAACATAAAATATTATTCTAAAACATACATACATAAATATTAATCTAACTCATAAATAAAAACATATCTAACATAAATAAAATATTAATATAAAACACAAATTTAAAACATATTAAATATTAATCTAAAACATAAACATACAAAATAAAAAATAAGACCACAATTTTAAAATAACTAATACTTCATTAAATTATAAAAATTACAACACTAATAAAAAGGGAAGAAAATATACCTAACTAAGAGCTCGTATGACAAACCCTGATTGAACCCCACCGAGATCTACCACGACCTCTCTAAAAATATTAACTAGATCAGACCTAAAATAGGACCCCGATCGAACCGGTTAGGACCGAGGATATTAACCCGGTCCTGGGCTAGCCGAATTGGCATGCCCTGCCGATTCCAATTGCAATTGCAATTTTTTCCCTTTGCTTTGCTGTTGCCTCCTCTATTTATAGGGGACGGAGGGTGACGTGGAGCCTTGTGCTCCACTCCCCTCCCCCCTTTTTTTATTATTATTTTTTTTGCTTTTTTTGCTTTTATATATATATATATATATAATTTTACTATTATAATAACACTAATAACACTAAAACCCGGTCAAAAATGAGTGATTACAGTTGCCCCTCTTTGCTTGTTCTTGTGAAACGAGGACAAAGCAAAGATCAAAAGCACTCATTTTTGACCTACTTTCTCGTCTTTGGCTTCGAAATCACGTGATCTTCTGGAACTATCCGCTCTTCCTTAGCTGAATCTTCATGCTCGTAAGTTCTTCCTATATAGAGCTTCGTCACCTTCCGATCTTGGAGTTATAGGCTATTTCTACCTAGAACCCTTCACTCTGAAGCCTCGAGTTATGAATCCCTCCTATATAGAACCTTTCATTCTGAGACGGTGCAGCTTGGAGTCCTTCCTGTATAGAACTCTTCGCCTTCAACGCTGGTTTCTCCTATATAAAAGCTTCTGCGTCACTGATGGATTCTTCCGACTGGGAGTTCCTCCTATATAGAACTGCTAGTCTTCAAACCCTGGAGTTGTCAGTCCTTCCTATATAGAACTTTTCATTTTGAGACGGTGCAGCTTGGAGTCCTTCCTATATAGAACTCTTCGCCTTCAGCGCTGGTTTCTCCTATATAAAACCTTCTGCGTCGTTGATGGATTCTTCCGACTGGGAGTTCCTCCTATATAGAACTTCTAGTCTTCAAACCCTGGAGCCGCCAGTCCTTCCTATATAGAACTTTCCATTTTGAGACGGTGCAGCTTGGAGTCCTTCCTATATAGAACTCTTCGCCTTCAATGCTGGTTTCTCCTATATAAAACCTTCTGCGTCGCTGATGGATTCTTCTGACTGGGAGTTCCTCCTATATAGAACTGCTAGTCTTCAAACCCTGGAGCCGCTAGTCCTTCCTATATAGAACTTTTGGCGTCTGAAATCTCAGAGCTACAGGTTCTTCCTATATAGAACCTTTCACCCTAAGACATTGAAGCTCGGAGCCCTTCCTATATAGAACTCTTCGCTTTCGACACAACAGAATTTCCTATATAATCTTGTGTGTCATGGGTGAATTCTTTCGACTGGGATTCCTTCCTATATAGAACTGCTAATCTTCACCCTGGAGCTGTCAGTCCTTCCTATATAAAACTTTCAGCTTCTAAAGCCTCGGAGCGGAGGATTCTTCCTATATAGAACCTCTCTCTGGAGCTTGGAAACATATGCCTTTTGTATATGAAAACACTGTCTTCTCATTTGGGATTCACACCACGATGGCCATCGATGTCTCTTCATATTCGGGGATTCACACCGAAAATGGCTACCAATCTTCAAATTTTAGGGACTCACGCCGAAGGTGGCTGCCGAAACTTCTTCAAATTTAGGGACTCACGCCAAAAATGGCCGCCAAAACTTCTTCAAATTTATGGACTTACGCCGAAAATGGCCACCAAAACTTCTTTAATGAAATCCACTTCTTAATGTTCTTTGATAATTCTTCAGGTACCTGTCCAAAATAAGCAAAAATTGACAAGCCCCTATCTATATGATGCATGCAATGTAATGGTTTCTTTATTTTCTTTTTCTTTTTTCTCTTTCTTTCTCTCTTTTTCTTTTAGCCTTTTTGTTCTAAAGTCTTACACACTGAAAGGTCGTTCCTCAGATCTCTTTACTGCTTTACTGTATGCTCTTAAATCCTTATTTGAACATGCTTTTAAACCTTTTGTGCGGAAGGCTTTCTTGTCTTTAGGGTTATCACCCGTCTTCATAAATGATCTTCTGGTTCTTATATCATTCTTATAAGAACCCTTGTCATCTTCTTGGCTTGGCATTGCCCCATTCAACCACGGGCTCCACTGCTTTGAATTTTCTGGCCCATCATATAGAGCCTTGATCTATTTCTAGTCACCAGGGTGAGCCAAGATGCTTCCATCCCTTGAGCTCTTCCTTGATCTTCTCGTAGCATTTCGACGGGAACTAACTCTCGGTCCCTATGCTTTAAATCTCATCATCATTCATTTTTAAAGTAAAGCAAAAGGCAATTTACTTGCGTATATTTCAACAAATAAAGATTGTTTGAAAAGATAACAGTCATTTTGAAAATCACAATTTGGAGGGGATACCAAATATTTTGAAAACATTGTTTGGAACAAATGGTAAACATCTTTTTCTTTTCTTCTTCTTTTTCTAAGGATCAAACATTTTTTATAAAATAATGCTTGGAGAATGGTAAACAAAACTCGTTGTGTATTGCCAAACATTTTTAAAAACTAATGTTTGGGGGAAATGGTAAACATCAAAACTTTGGGAGAAAATGTCAAACCTTTTAAAACATGTTTGCCCCCGAAATATCAAACACCATAGCGCATCTGTTTCAAGTTGCCAGAGATCAACTCTAATGAAGCGCATATTTAGAAGATCTTGACCATTATGGAGATATATGCCAATGTATAGTTTCTTCTGGTCTAATAGGCTTTTGAGAGGAACAACCCTACCTAGTTTCTACCCCGTTTAAAGTGGCTCTCTTAATCTCACTATCTCACCATGCCTCATTCTTCCCTCATTTGGGTGTCGATCAAGCACTTCGAAGTTTGACGTTCCTTGAAGAAAAGTTAACCCTTATAGGCGGAATGAAATCTGAAGACATTCTCATTCAACTTGGATATTTATGGATGACCAGAAAGGTCTTTGGGGCTTGTAACGTAGGCCTTTGGTTTATGGTTAAGTGAAACAGTATTTCTGTACTTGTGTAACTTGGATATGCCCATTATTCCTTCTCTTTTTTTGGATCACTCTAGACTGCCCGTTTTCGGGTTTTCACCCTAGAGTTCATTTCCTTTCTTTTTATTGTATGCTGTCTTTCATTCTGCTATATACTGATGTTCGTTTTTTGTTCAAGAATATTTGATCCTCCAAAACTCCTCGGAACTAAGATTTCTTGAAGGACTATGAATACATTTCTGGGAATTCTTGTGATTGGCACGCCCAGATGAAATGTTATTCTTGCTTTCTTTTTTCTCTCTCTTTTTTCTTTTTTCTTTTTCACTTTTTCTCTTGGATCGCTCTAGACTGCCCATTTTTGGGTTTTCACCCTAGAGGTCACTTCTTTCAGTGTGTTTTGGTTGGATATTGATGCCAGCAGGCTCAGGTAGACTACTATTTTTCTTCATTTTTAGGATCACTTTAGACTGCCCATTTTTAGGTTTTCACCCTAGAGGTCATTTCCTTTTTCAAAATTGGCAATCTTCGGGCCGACTTGTCTTGACTTGGCTTCAATTCGAGCTTCTATACTAATTTTCAAAACTGATGTTTACTTGAAATGTGGATTCCTTCTGTCTCTTGCTCATAGTTGAAGTCTCGTTCTTGTATTGTTTGATCTGTGTGTGAAACATAGACTGTATTCTTTCTTTCTTTCTTCTTATTCGAGTCTATGAATGTATCCTTGAATCAACACGGATCTATACTGGGTATTGATGCGATCTTCCCCTCGGAGTTAATTACCTCTCTGCAGCTCTTCTGATATTTACTCGATCTGGATTGCTTTGGCCTTCTGATTACCATTTATCTTCTTTTTGGTTTTTCATTTGGACATATCCATGTTTTCAACCACTTTCTTCTGATGATTTTCTGATCTTCGTACCCAATCTGTATGGTCTCATATGTGTCTTCTGGTAAAGTAAAAGAACACCATTCGTTGACATATTCACAAATATCCTGAGAATGCCTTCAGGGGGTAGAGGTTTAGGGTCAACTTTCATTTCAAGGATCTTAAACGACAAGTGCCTGAGAAGATAAATTCTTAAAATAGGAACTGCCCCTTGTCTAAACACTCGTTTTGTTCCCCTGTTGGCCTAAGTAAACTAGCAGATACTCACATTTACAGTATCACCACAACATTCAATCTCTTCTAAATATATGCAACTTAGAGTTGATCTTTGGGTTTGAAGCAAATATACTGTTGCATTCAAAATTCGAGGACCTGGTATAGAAATGATATATACATATGTCCATTCAAAAATGTGTGTATATGCATATGGGAAAACTACCCCATAAAAATGAAATGTTTAAAGAATCAAGAATGTAAAAATGCTTTTCTAAATGGAAATGTGATTTTTAATTCTAATAAACAATGATTTTTTTTGTTGAGAATTTCTTTGTGAAATGATGAGAAAACCGTAGGGACCTTTGGATTATCTCCAGGGTGCTAACTCATTCTGCCCCTTCCAAGGTAGTGTAGGCTTGCCTCTTCTCTTGTTTTTCCACTGCTGGATCAACTCTCTCATCATGACTCTCTCGTCAACCAGCTTCTTAATTTTTCTATTAACGACCCCAAATTTCTTAGTGTCATGCCCCATCGCCTCAATGTTTTGAAAGTGGTACCCATTTATCCTTTTGTTTCCTTCTGCTCCTAGGCAGGTATGGTCTTTAAACTTAGGTCCCAGAGTGCATGTTTGATTCTCTCAGACTGTCATGAAGTCCTCAAAGCTGGTATTCATTTTCCCGAGCACCTTATCAAAGAAGAAATAAGAAAGATGGCATGGAATTCACTTTCCTCTTCATCTACGGGAGGCTGCACTTGGGTCGCTAAACACATACACCTCAAAGCACATTCCTTGAAGCTTTCATCATGTTTCATCTTCGTACCCTGGAGATACTGACGACTTGGTGCTGGGTCCAAAGCATATCATATCACGGTAGGTCCTGCTAGACTGTCGGGTAAGTAGTGGATTGGTAATTTTCAATGTAGCCCCCAATCTTTTTTTTGCAGAATATGGTCACACGAATCTTGGGGCATCTTTTCCTTTATTATGTGCAGATCTGGAAATCTTTGGAATCCGGAGGAACGACCAAATCTAGGCTCAAACAGAGTTTTCTTGTATTAAAGGCATCAAACTTCTTTTTCTCTCTTTTTCTCTTGAGTCCATCTTTTAACTGCTCGAATCTTGATTTTTGAGTGTGTTCAATTCTTTTATTCACGATAAAACTCTAATTGTTCTTCGGATTACCCCCCAAAAATTTTATGCAAGGTAGTGATAGTGTTATGTAAAATATGTCATGATTGTACAATGTAATGCAATGCATGAATGCAAATGCGGTGTTGATTCTCGAACAGTCCTTAAAAGACTTTCAATCAATAGAAAAATGTCTGGTTGCAAGAAACTAATAATGAATTACAAGTGACAGTTAGCTTCCTTCTGGAGATCTTGACTTCGGGAAGCAAAACTTGTGCTCCACGTCTCGACGTCGTCTCTAGGATGATGGATGACTTCGTCTTCTCTTCTTATTCTATGGACTCGTGACGTCATGATCTTTTATTTTTGTGGCTTCTAAAAATGACATTAACAAGTGCAGGCATAATGCAGATAAGATCTTTTTTGGGTGCAAACGAATAAAACGTCTAAACAGGGATGGATTCTATCGGTCCTAAGGGAGTACTTTAAAAAATTTAGGGTTTAAATTAAAATTCTCAAATATCATTTGGTTTAAAAAATTCCCTATTTTTATTATCAAAAATTTTAACTTACTTAAAAATGAAACTTTTAGGTTTCTTTTTGTTATTATTATTATTCTGAAAGTTTTATGAGAGAAGAAGTTTCAAAGCAAAATAATAATATTTTCAATTTTTTTCTTTTTTGGTTTCTTAATGAGTTAAATTAAAATCTGAGAATTTTAAAAAATGGTCAAATGTGAAGATTTAAAATTGGGGTTCGCGCCGATTTGAATCTTTGCGTCGCGCGTGCCTTATTGTCGCACCGTCTTCTTTCACGATTGGTCTTTGCTCGGCCTAACTTGATCTTGTAATATTATCGTTCCCGCAAGCTTTTTTTTCTATTTTGAAAGCCTTTTAATGAACTGTTCTTGAATCAACACCATGTCATGATATGCAACATGAATGCAAATAAAGGCGTTGATTCCGCTGGTAATCACCCTTTCGAACGACTTTCATGGGAATTAAAGGGTCCAGATTACAAAAAAGATCCATATTACAAAAGGAGTCCCTATTACAAAAAGAGTCTATTACAAAGTCTTAATTACAAAATAAAGTTCTACACATAATCCCTAGCTCTACCTCCTAGCTCTCGATGACTCCGAGCAACTTGATAAACCTTGGTGCTTCTTCCATGTCCGGGGTTACGAAAGGTCGGAGAGCCTCGACTTCGGTAGCTAAGTCATTCACACGCCTTGCAACTCGTCGTATGTCCACCATCAGGGTCTCGTGTGTATACTTTGGCACTACACGCTTGTTCGACAAATTGTTACGTCGGATCTGTTGAGTAATCTCTGACCGATGTCACGCGACTGGATCGATGCTGTCCTTCCTAAGACACCTTTTTTCCATGATGAAAGATTTTCTAATCGGGCAAACCACTTGAATCAACGCCTCTATGTAATGTGGATGCAATGATAATGCAACAAAAATATGTGTAAAAATAAAATAAAACACAAAAAGAAATGAGTTAGTACCGGATAAAAATAATAAATACATAAATAAAAGGACAAATTAAATAAGGTAAATAAACAAAACGACCCTATTTATCTAGTCCAAAACACCTAAGGTTATCCGCATGGCTCTAACAGGGTGGGTTTCTATGTTCTCTACATGCAGTGTTGGTGCTAGGAGGTACCTGAATTGTCCTTGTTGTCCCCTACTAAGGGTAGCAAGGCCCCCGATCATCACCCATTATAGGCTCCTTTCAACCGGGTTCAATTCAGGGGGACCCATTCGCTTATGCCCGTACGAAGGAACGATATCCTTACGAAAGCATAAGGTACTCGAGCCCCGAAGGTACTTGCTAGGCCCATACGGGAGAACGATATCTCCACGAAAGCATTAGCGTTTCCCCCCACTTAAAAAACGGGTTTATATGCCATATTTTAAATGCGTTAAAATAAACGCGCAATTATAACCGAATGTTAATTTAATAGTCACTTTTAATCCGGAACTTCCAATATTAGTAAAGCGGTAATTATTTTAAAAGCTTGACTCTCATTTGTTTTAAAAAAAACAAAAATGGTCCCCAGCGGAGTCGCCATCTGTAGCGATGTCCCTTCTTTCTCATCGCTAAAATAAAAATGTGGGTTTTTGAGGTGTTTTTGAAAGGTGTTTGTGATTCTTTTGGATATAAAATGTTTATTCCGTGGGGTTTTTAAAAAACTGCATTTTAAAAAATGGAGTCGCCACCAGCCACTTAGGTAGGTCGGACACCATAAAACCAGAGATTCAAAAAATGTTGGGTTCGGGAGTCGATTACGGATGGGGAAGGATTAGCACCCCCACACCGCCCAAAATTGGTACTTTAATAATTACCGCTTTATTAATATTGGATTTTCCGGATTAAAGTGACGATTAGTTTAAAATTCGGTTATGATTGCGAATAAATTTTAAAGGCCCCGTTATCCGAGGGTAAACGCCCAACCACTATCACTACGCCTGATATTGGCCCCGTTTACGCTCGGATAAAAGGGCACCGCATTGACAATTTATATCTCGATATGCAATCTTAGTGGGCAAAATATAAAACATGGCAAATAATTTAAATGCAATAAATATTAATATAACAGAATACTAATCTAACATAAATAAAATGCTAAATTAAAACAAACATATATACATATTAATCTAACTCATAAATAAAAACATATCTAGCATAAACAAAATACTAATATTCATAAATATTAATCTAACATAAAAACAAATTCAACATAAAATATTATTCTAAAACATACATACATAAATATTAATCTAACTCATAAATAAAAACATATCAACATAAATAAAATATTAATATAAAACACAAATTTAAAACATATTAAATATTAATCTAAAACATAAACATACAAAATAAAAAATAAGACCACAATTTTAAAATAACTAATACTTCATTAAATTATAAAAATTACAACACTAATAAAAAAGGGAAGAAAATATACCTAACTAGGAGCTCGTATGACAAACCCCGATTGAACCCCACCGAGATCTACCACGACCTCTCTAAAAATATTAACTAGATCGGACTTAAAATAGGACCCCGATCGAACCGGTTAGGACCGAGGATATTACCCCGTCCTGGGCTAGCCGAATTGGCTTGCCCTGCCGATTCCAATTGCAATTGTTGCAATTGCAATTTTTTCCCTTTGCTTTGCTGCTGCCTCCTCTATTTATAGGGGGAGGAGGGTGACGTGGAGCCTTGTGCTCCACTCCCCTCCCCCCTTTTTTTATTATTTTTTTTGCTTTTTTTGCTTTTATATATATATATATATATATAATTTTACTATTATAATAACACTAAAACCCGGTCAAAAATGAGTGATTACACCTTTAAACAAAAAAAAAGCCCTTAGGCGTACTTGAACCCATGTCTTCCTGCATGTTACGATAACTATGTTAATCGAGTTAAGATTCAATCGGCATACATAATATTTACAACAACAAAACTTAACATTATTTATTGAGAGGACAATTTAAAATTAATATTAAATAAATATTTAGACGTGTCAGGTCAGCTTTTTCTAACGGCGATTGGCAACAGTGACCATAATAAAATTAAATGTTCAATGATTGTATTGCAAGTTTTAAAAGTTCGATCAATAATGAAAGTGCTCTAAAAGCTAATGGACTACCAATATAGTTTACCTTTAAATAACTTAGTATAGTTTATTTAATTTTGATTTTTGCTCTATTGGGAGGACAATCTAAATTAATCACCTAATGAGTCAGAAATTAATAATTATAGGACATATATATTTTTGAATTGTCAGGTGTGAATTATAAAATATTATATGTTCATTAATCATAATTTTTCAATAACTTACACACACCGTACAATCCATACTGACAAACTATTCAAACCCGAATTATTTAAAAATAACAATATTCCTTTTTCAACTACGACCATTTGATGGATTCATATCCTTGTATAGTTTTAAAGTTGTTTGTTTAACCATCGGTATCCAACCTATTGACTGACTAATCCGGATCGAGTATTGCAGAGGCCCATTATGGGGGCGAGCATCCTAACTCAATTTGCTCCATTCTCAATATCAAGATTCGAACCCCTGACCTTACTTAAGGGATCTAGTGTCTCATCCCACTAGATCCATATTACAAACCCAGTTCATTATAATGCTCTCTAAATCAAAATAAACATACCGATTTTAGACCTAAACCCAAATTAAAGTACATATTTTTGCAAGTGGGTTTTGAATAAAGGTAATGGCCTTGATGGATTTAATATAACCATGAACGTTTCTAAGTTACTCAATAATTGTAGTAGATAGTGGTACGATAAGAAAAGTTTTAAAAAAGTAGGTATTCGACATTGGCGTGCTATTGCTTAATTCATACATAATATTTATACAATGTTTAAACTAATTGAATTATCGAGCCTTTAAATCAAAAAAAAAAATAATAGACGCTTAAGCAAACTTGAACACATGTCTTCCTACATTCTACAATAATTATGCTAACCGAGTTAAGACTCAATCGCCATGCATAATATTTACGATAATTATTTACAATAACGGAACTTGACGTTATTTATTGAAAGGTCTATTTAAAATTAATATTAAATAAAAAAAATTGACGTGCCACATCAGCTTTTTCTAACAGCGATTGCCTACAGTGACCATAATAAAAGTGAATTAAAAGTTCATTGACTGTATTGCAAGTTTTAAAAGTTTGGTGACTATACTGAAAGCAATCTAAAAGTATATGGACCATGAGTATAGTTTACCCTTTAAATAATTTAGAATAGTTTATTTGGTTTTGATTTTAGCTCTATTAGGAGACAATCTAAACTAATCCACTGATGAGTCAAATATAAATAATTATAGGAGGACGTATATTTTTGAATTATCTGGTGTGGTTTTTTTGCTCGACAATTATGTTTTTTATTAAAGAGTGAATTAAACACGTCTTAACCCTGAATTATTTGCTTCTTTAAAAATTTCTCTAATCCTAAATGAAAAAAAAAGTACAACATAACTAGAGAATAAATTACAATAAGATAACCATCATACCACATACAGCAAAACTCGCCATTCTAGCGAGATTACCTAGAGTCAAGTGTCCAAAACTTACCCTTCTAACAGATCGAATGCTCACCAAGTAGACAGTGAATCTCTCGCGAACATCACCATTACTGAATTAACATATTCAGAATTATAATTCCCAAAAGCTCTGAGTACAGACCAACACGAAACATCCATGCCATAATCAACAACGAATCTCCACAAAGCATCATATCATATTCACGAGGAAAGCAAAACAGATGTTGCACGAAGGACCCTACCTTCAAGGAAAAAACACAGAAAAACAAAATGACTTGCAACATGCTTCCTTACCATCACACACCAACCACCTAAACAACCTTTGAAAAATAAATCAAGGCCATCCCACCAAGCACATCCTCTTTGAGCCAGGAACAAAAGCGAGCTCTAACCAACTTCAAAACGACATGGAACTGAAAGATATTTCTTGTCACTACAAGGAACAAGTCACACACAAAAAACTGAGAAGCTTAGAGACACACGAATGATAACTAGTTGTCTCCAATAGTAGTATCATATCACCGCAAAGAAAAGCTAAGGCACACCCATCACAACAAACAATACAACTCAGGATGAATTCAAAAAAAAAAAAAAAAAATCATCCAACTACAAAGAAACCCAAACAGCAGAGCAAACACCACCGAAACCAACAATAAGAAACTAATGGCAAAGAGATTATTGCCGCTTCATTTTCCTCAAATCCTCTTGAACCATTTCTCCGATTACATCTTTCTCGTTTCCTATTATCTTAATGCCAACTTTCTTACCAACTTCCAAGGCTGCTCTTGCCTCCTTATACAATAAATCGTTATGATTGCTAAGATTAAAAAACAATTTGCTAGACAACAAGTTTTCCTTTTGAGCTTTATTCTTTTTCTTTCCATTTTTACCTTTCTTTCTTTTCCATTCCTTCTCTTCTAAATTTCCCCTAAGCTTTGACGTAGCTTCATCTTCATAGTCATAAGTGCACTTCGCCTTCTTTAACAAATCCACTGCAGTGCCCTCAACCAGAACATTGACACATTCTCGATCTTGTGAAGTTGGAACCAAATCTTGAATGGAGGCAGACAATACATTTACACCACCAAACTCCAAAGGCCCAAGCCACATCGTTCGGATATCCTCAACAGCATGAGCATTACATTATGAGATAATATCTTTTCATTAATATTTTTAAAGTGGTTTAACCATTTGATGGATCTTCAAATCTCTTAAATGAAATGGTAAATGACTTAAAATGACGTGACAAACATATATAGCAGTGCACGCTGACATGAGAGTATCATATGGACAAATGTGTTAGACTTGAAAAAACGTTACATCAGTCAAAAAATAATTTTATAAATTATATAAAATATAAAATAATTTTTCCTACAGACTTATTATTCTATCAAGTCATTTCAAACTGTTTACCGTCAGTTTTCTAACAATTTTTATCCGCAGATGGGTCATTTTAACCCAAAATGAAACGTTGAGGGTTTAATTGCACTAAAAAAGAGAATAGAGGCCAAAGTGACTATTTAGTCAAACGTTGAAAATATTTTTTAACTTTATACTTTCTACATATTACAATAACTATGCTAACTGAGCTAAGATTCAATCAATAAATATAATATTTATGATAACTATTTAGTACACTACCCGTGAAAGTACTCTTTTTTCACAAATAGGAATATGATTATAACCCGTGTCATAGTAAATTTAAAAGTAATAAATAAATGGAGGAGACTTAATATAAAATTTCAATCTTTAACTTTATATAGTTTAGTTGTCCTAGAGCAGGTGGCCAAATTATAGTAAGGCAAAATTCAAATGAAAAAGGAAATAAATCAGGTAGGAATCGAATCATGTAGCCGGACATACAAAACAGCAGGTGACAGCCAACTTAGCCTCCATTTTAGAAAATGACCAAGTCCTGTTCATTTGTTAACGTAATACTTATAATATTTCAGTCTCTTAAATTGTTTATGATTTGCTCTCGCCACTTGCACTATGGGTTTGCTATAAAATGGGGATGGGTGTAGAAGGATGATGTGCACCAGAGAGTTTGGAATACTTAGCAATAAACTACTTCATCTTTCTTTGGATTCAAGAACAATGGGTTCACGCTCAGACCTACAAAACATTTCTTCAAATGAGCATGAAGAAGCTGACATCTTGCAAGCCATGCATTTGGCTTCCATTTCGTCGCTTCCTTTTGCCTTGAAAGTTGCAGTCGATCATGGCTTGTTAGAAATCATATCCAAAGCCGACAATGCTTCTGGTATGGTGTCGGCTACTGAGATTGCCTCTCAGCTTCCCACCAAGAACCCTGATGCCCCTTCCATTGTCGATCGAGTCCTCAGACTTTTAGCCACACACTCGGTTTTAACAAGCAATAATGTCACTGATAAAGATGGTCATGACCAAAGATCATATGGCCTTGCATCAGTAGGCAAATATTTCCTTCAAAACGAAGATGGGATTTCCTTTGCCCCATTGCTAAATATCTACCTTGAGAAATACATCGTCCAATGCTGGTAAACTAATCAGTCTGCTTTGTCCGCTCACTTTTCATCATCTTTAGTCTTTACTATGTTGTTTTATTTCCTTCGTAATCGTAATTTTGTGCCTTACCATTTGAGGGAGGGTTCTCATGCGTGAAAGCATTTGGGGAGCACTGGTTTGAGTTGCTTGGGAAAGATGATGAAATGTCTAAAACGTTCAATAGAGCAATGTCCATTTACACCGACCTGGTGATGAACCAAGTTCTCCAAACTTACAAGGGATTTGAAGGCGTAAGCCAAGTGGTCGATGTGGGAGGAGGTTTGGGTACAAATCTCAAGCTCATTGTCTCAAAGTACCCTCAAATTAAAGCTGTCAACTTTGACCTCCCCCAAGTCATCAAACATGCACCCATTGTCCCAGGTAAAATACCCATTGCTTACTTTCCGTTTTCACTTGAATATAAACTCATTATATACATTACAATTCAGGGGTGGAGCATGTAGCTGGTGATATGTTTACTGAAATTCCCAAAGCTGAAGTTATTTTCATGAAGGTCAGTACAGTAGTAATGATGTTTATATATGAATATGTTGGAGATTAATGAATGAAAATATATAGATATATATATATATATGGTGTTATTGTAGTTGATGCTTCACGACTGGGGGGATGATCTATACTTGAAGTTATTGAAGAGTTGCTATGACTCCCTACCAGAGAATGGTAAGATCGTGTTGGTGGAATCCCTAATACCAGAAGTGCCAAAAACAGACTATATAACAAAGACAATCCTTCAACGGGATCTTGCCTTGTTTCACATTCTTCCTGGTGCAAGAGAGAGGACCAAGCAAGAGTTTGAAGCTTTGGCAAAACAAGCTGGTTTCTCTTCTCTGAGAATCGTTTGTCGTGCTTATAACCATTGGGTCATGGAGATTAACAAAGTCGATTGATTGGTTAAAACCACTCAGATTTATCCTTCCTTATCATCATCCTCTACATACATTAATGTTCTGCTTGGATACTGCATATTGTTTAGACTCTAAAATTTATTTTTGGTCTTTCATTTTCTTTTTTATTTATTTGTATTCCTGTTGTGGTCTTTGTCTTTGTATCCTAAATTGAGTAATAATGGAAGGAGCTTAATTTTTTAATGTGAGTACACTAGTTTTATTTAAAAAAATTCAAAATACAATGAGAATTACAACTCAAGTAAATAACTTGATCCGAACATAATTCTAAAAACAAGAAACTAACATCTCTAGATAAAAAGAAGAAGCTTAATTTTTATTTTTGGTCTTTCATTTTCTTTTTTATTTATTTGTATTCCTGTTGTGGTCTTTGTCTTTGTATCCTAAATTGAGTAATAATGGAAGGAGCTTAATTTTTTAATGTGAGTACACTAGTTTTATCTAAAAAATATTTAAATGATTTGGAAAAAAAAAAAAGTGATTCCAATTAATATAATCTTAACCTTTTCCATTGAAAGTGAATATTTCAAAGGTACAGATGATGAATACTTCTTTTCATTTCGTAAGTTAAGAACTTGGTTAATGATGGTTATTTTCTTACAAATTTTTTGAATTTCCGGGAAACAATGTCGACAGGGATTTGGTGTTTCTAAATATGCATAATCACGGGAGCATAAATTTTGTACACATAAAACAACACAATAAACATTAATGACAGCACTGCAACACCTGCAACAACCTTCATTGCTGTCTTGCTCTGGATTTTAAGCCTCGAAATAAACGATCTGGTTTCATTCTTTGGCAGTGTAGCATTTTCATTCGAGGCTCGATGCACTTGCGTATGTGGCTCCTGTCCGAGAGGTTGCTGTGCGACTTTCTTCGGTATTGTGATGAAAAGAACGCCGGAACTCAACTTGGCTCGAATCTGGTCTGGCTTGCAGTCGTTAGGAGGGTTGAATTCTTTGTGGAATCGGATCCTTTTAGTTCCCTCGTGAGGACGCTCGCCGGAAACTGTTAGGAGCCCTTTTCTGCTCATATGAACTCTGAGTTGATCCTTTCTAAAATCTAGCAACATTTTGCATATGGATCAGTATAATTATATAAAAGGAAGCATTCATCTTCCTACAAGTGTTTTATCTCCATAAAAAGTGCTAGCAAGTTCCACATTCCAACTATAGTATTTTAGTTCTTTATCTTTCATTAAATAGTAAAGGATGATTGAAACCGGAGTTCGGAAAGTGGGAAATGATTGTAGATGTTGAAATTCCGTTCAAATCATGGATGTAAAAATGAAATATGTTACCTTTCACTTGAAACTCAATAATGTCATGATCTTCTCCTTTGTGGTATTGGAACTCAGGCTCACACTGTTGGTAGGACACAGACATTTTTGGAAGGAGTAGAACTATTTGGAGGAAGACTCTTTCACACTGATCCTTCAATACATATACATACGTACATATATATGAGGCAAAATAAGTTCCTTTTTGGAGTTTCCTTTTGGAATTGAAGAGAATCATTCTTTTTCCAAATTCCAAGCATCCATACACGTTATGGTTTTGCAACTTTTGATACGCAATATGATACATAATATGTTTTCTCCCTCTTTGTAAGTCATCCCTTCTCTGATCTTATAGGTTTCCTTGGTCGACTTTGCCATGTGATTTCTGGTGTAAAACTCCAGCTATGGAGCTAAATGAATTCAAATACCTTACAATTCTATATTTTTTTAGTTGGTTGCCTGGTTCGAAACAGTTGATTTAATGGAAACTTGTCATTATTATCATCTTCAAGCAAGTCCAGAGTGCTACAGATCTTATAACGTGAAGTTGCAGCTATCTTTTTCATATCAGAGGATATGAGAGACACAGACTTAATTAGGCAGCAGCTTCATTGCTCTTTCCCTCGGCTTCTTTAATCTGCATTAAGATGACAGCCTTTTTCGCAATCAGAGCATCAATTTTGGTATTCATTTTCTCCAATTTCTGTTTTAGCTTGCTAACATCTTTGCTTTTGGCCTTCCCGTCTAGCTCTGTTTTCTTCTCACATTTCTTGTCTTTTTCTTTCTCTTTGCTTCTTCTTCTTCTTCTTCTCTTCCTCTTCGTCCCCGCCTGATTCTTTCTTCTTGCTCTTCCCTTCTTTTTTTTCATCTTTCAGCTTCAACTCTTTCTCCCCTTCCTCTTCATCCCCATCCTTGTGCTTCTTATCTTTCTTTTTGTCCTCGTCCTTCTCTTTTCTTTCTTCGCCATCATCTTTTTCCTCCGTCTTTTTATTTTTCTTTCCTTTCATCTCATCGGATTTCTTTTCTTTCTTTTTCTCATTGCCCTTCATCTTCTCCTTGTCATTTTCTACATCATCATCTTCACCCAATTTCTTTTCTTTCTTCATATCCTTATACACCTTGTCTTTCTTCATCTTCATCTTCTTTTTCTTCTTCTCCTTTTCATCTTTATCGTCGTCCTTATTCACTTCGACTTCTTCACCCTTGTGTTTCTTCCCTTTCTTCTTTTTTCTTTTTCCCCTTCTCTTCATCATCTTCTATCACCTTTTAATCCCTGTGTTCCTTTTTCTTTTTTTCTCTTCACTTTCTTCCTCCAAATTCTTCAGTTTTACCTTCTCCACCGTTTTGGTCTTCAATTCAAGTTGGACCTCAATCTTCTCTTCCTTGTCATGGTTGGGCTCTATATTCTTGGACTTGACTTTAAGCTACACTTCTTCCTAATTCACCTTGTCTTCCCCATCCAACATGGATTCAGATGCATCTTCCATCCCTACAGGCATTCTCCCAAATTCAAACTCCCTGAAAACAGACACTCAAAATTAACATCCTACCAACGAAGTTGACCAACTGTAATTAAAACAGAAAAAAAAAATCAAAATTTTGAATATATTTATATCTAACATATAAACGTATCCGACATGCACACATATCTAAGAATTATATATTGTGATTTCTTGGAACTATGATCACCACCATTATTTTCATTTCTATGTTCAAAACAACAGACAGATTCACTTGCAGGATATTAAACAGTTAACAGTTCTTACCATCTATTCAACTTGTAAGAAAATTACCTTTGAGTCTTTGACAGATAACAGTTCCATTGTTGAAACTTTTTTCAGCCCGGAAACTTGCTTATTTTCAAACTCATTGCAAATAATAAATAAACCATGAAATTTCTGCTACACTAATAGTCTAATACCCCAAGGTGTTCATGTATTTAAAGAACAACAAACCCAAACATCTAAATTAACAAACATAAAGAATAATGAAGAATCATAAACCAAACAAAACAAGATAAGAAATCTAGAAATGGTTGTACCTTGGAATTTTCTAAGACGGGCAGAAACAAAGTTCTGTCTTACAAGGCTTTCCTTTTGAAGACAAAAGTGATTTCAGAAAGCTTTAGAGTTCACTAGATTTTGCGAGAGGCTGAGGTGCGTTGAGAAATAGGGAAGGTGATGGCGTAATAAATAGGAGAAAAGTTTGGTATTAAATTGTATTAACCGCAAACATTCAAAGTCGTTGACGCGCAAACAACACTATGTCTATCTGTGATTTTACCTGTAAAAACACGCTAATTTATGATAAACCAGATTCTAGCACGTGCAGATATATCCATTCTTTTTTCTTATTTTATTTTTCCAATATTTTAATGCCATTGTTTAATAAAATAGTACTGAGTTGTTTTTTTACCTTTTAATATACAATACTTAAATTATCTAGATTCTTAAGATAAGATTGAGCATTTAAGGGTTTTTTTCAAAAACCTAGCCGCTCTCCCTATCGTTGCAAAATATTCTTTTAATTTTTATGTTTAATGGTAGCACTAAATTTAGTGCGGGTTATCGGTAGCGGATAATTTTTTTTGTTTTATTTTTTATTTTTTTTGTTTTAAGATTAAATTTGACGTCGCCACGACTGATCAAGATGGATTGAATTTTACGTCGCCACGATTGATCAAGATAGCGCCCTTTTGATTATCCTGTTGATATCTCTGTTTTGGACCTGTTGCGACTATTTTTTTTAAATAAAATTTTTTATTTTATTTGAAAGTTATTTTAAAAACGGAAATTTGTGAAAACTCGTATATTTTTTTAAATATAGATTCGCCATCGGTCACTTGGATAAGGTGGACCGGACACCGAAAACAAAACCAGAGATCTTAAAAACTTGAGTTCGAGAGTCGATTACGGATGGGGAATGGTTAGCACCCCACACCGCCCAAAATTGGTACATAACGGGTTAATATCGTATTTATTAAGAAAAATATAAAATTTGATTTAATTTAATAATTAATTCCTATAATACGTGATTAAATTTGCCTCGATCTTCATGGTACCAAAGGAGATGAGACCCGGACACCGGGATAATACTCCCACTAAAATACTGGAATCAAATGCCTAAAAACTAGATCTAATATAACATAAAAATAAAAAAAAACATACTAATATTAAATAAATACTAAGCTATCTAAAACCCTATATTTATTATAAAAACATAAACATAATTAAAACATAATCAGTAAAGCTATTCTAGATATAATCAACAATAAAATAAATACAGAGATAAGGATCGAATTTTACCCCCTCAAAGCTCGAATGAAAAATTTCGACCGACCCCCACCACGAACTTCGTGCCACCTCGTCATGACCTAAAAATTAATTAGATCAGACCCAAAGAGGGACCCCGATCGAATGCTGGATCGAACCAACTGGGGCCGAGGGCACTGCCCTCTTGCTTGGCCGGCCTTACCCCCAATTTTTGGGGCTGATTTGCTTGCCATTTTCCATGGCATTGCTTCGCCTTTTATAGGCATGATAAAGGGGGTGGCACGCATTTGTTTCCTTTTTTTGCTTTTCATCATTTTTTGCCTTTTTTCTTTTCTAATATTATATATATATTGATTTTATTATTATTATTATTATACACATTAAAGATAATAAATATATACTATTATATTAATTAATAATACTAATATAATATTATACAACCCGGACAAAAATGAGTGATTACAACTGCTACTATTTGCTTGTTCTCGTGAAACGAGAACAAAGCAAAGATCAAAATTACTCATTTTAGTCACACTTCCTTGTCATTAGCTTCTGAATCACAAGTTCTTCTGGAACTTTTCGCTCTTCTTCGGAAAACTCTTCAAGCTTTAATCTTCTAAATGGAGGATCCATTGGGAAGACAATCTTGAAATCAAAAATTTGAGGTCACAAATTCTTCCTATATAGAATTGTTCTCTCTTCTTCTGACTGGTTCCTTAGAAAAACAAATTCTCCCTATATAGAATTTTATCTTGTCCTCGGTAAAGTCTTTGGGATGCAAGTCCTTCCTATATAGAACTTTTTGCCTTCAACTATCAAAGCTGCAGGTTCTCCCTATATAGAACCTTTTGCATCTTGGATTCTTCAAACTGAGAGTTCTCCCTATATAGAACTCCTAGTCTTGAAATCCTGAAGCATTAGTTTCTCTTATATAAAACTATTTGCTTCAAAGTCTTTTAAGCCATTGGTTCTTCCTATATAGAACATTTTGCTTAGAGTCATGAGTTCCTTCTATATGGAACCTCTTACATTGAAATCTTGGGACTACTAGCTCTTTCTATATAGAACTTTCGTCTTGGAATTCTGAAGACGTGGGTTCTTCTTATATAGAATATTTGTCTTCAAAAACGGCTCCCCATTTTCTGATGGCGCGAGCACCAAAATTTTTTTATTCTTCCCAAAAGGCTGAAGAAATAGAAATTCTCGAGATGATGCCCCGATTTCTGATCGTCTTGGCATCAACAACAATGAAATATTGGACGAGTACAAAAGACTCTTGGTTCTTTGCTAAGATTCACCTCTTAACAGGTGAAGTTGTAGATTGAAATCCTGGATGGGATCTATTTCTCCAAAATGTGAGGTTGTAGATCAAAATATTTGCCGGTCTTTGCATACATATTTCTGGTCGATTGACTTTGATTATCTCCTTGCTTTTTCTTCTTCTTTCTTTTCTTTCTTTTTTTTTTTCTTCTTTTTCTTCTTTTTTTCCTCTTTCTTTTCTCTTTCTTTTCTCTTTTTTTCTTCTTTTTTCTCTTTCTTTTCTTCTTTGAAATTCAGGCTATGAGTTTACAAAACTCCTCGCTTTGCAGTCTTTGGGATACATGTTTTTCCTATATAAAACATTTCACCTCGAAGTGTTAGAGTTGTGGGTTCTCTCTATATAGAACCTCCCACTCTTGGAGTAACTGGTTCTTCCTATATAGAACTGTTCACTCTGAAATGGTGAAGCAGCGGGTTCTTCCTATATAGAATCTTTAGCTCTGAAATCTTGAAGCTACGGGCTCTTCCTATATAGAACCTTTTACTTCGAATCTTTTGAGCTACAAGTTCTTCCTATATAAAACTTAACGGGTTCTTCTTATATAAAACTTTTGGCTCTGAAATCTTAAAGTTATGGGCTCTTCCTATATAGAACCTCTATTTTCTAGAATGGCATCATGTTTCCTATGGCATGAGTACCGAAAATTACTTCTTAGAAGACTGGAAATTTTTGGAGAATGCCCCGATTTCTGATCGTCTTGACATCAAAGGGTTTCTCGCCTGAAGATTTTCACTGCTTCCCTGAAAGATGAAGACTGGAAAATACTTGAAGGATGCCCTGATTTCTGACCGTCTTGACATCAATAAAAAACATATTATCAAGCCCGAAGGTTTTACTAATGGCCCAAAGATCTTAACATCATGCCTGAAGGACTTGGTAATGGCCTAAAGGACTTAAGATTTGGATTCATTCCAAAATGGCTACCAATAGAAAATCTTGAAATTCTGGATTCACGCCAACATGGGTACCAATCAGAAATCTTGAAATCTGGATTCACGCCAATATGGCTACCAATCAGAAATCTTGAAATCTGGATTCATGCCAACATGGCTACCAATCAGAAATATTAAAATCTGAATTCACGCCAACATGGCTACCAATAGAAAATCTTGAAATCTGGATTCACGCCAACATGGCTACCAATAGAAATCTTCAATAAGATCCACATCTTCAACATGAAGCTGCAGACTAAATAATTGGATTCACGCCAACATAGCTACCAATATAAATCTTCAATAAGATCCACCTCTTCAGCATGAAGCTCCAGATCAAAATCTTTGCTCGCCTTCAAATACTTCAAGTCCTTGAAATGTCATTCTCGGATTTTTTTCACTTCATTTCTTTGCAGCATGCTCTTTAATCTTCTTCTTTATCAATCAAATACTTGTCTTGCATCTTTTAATCTTCTCGCGTGACTATTCTTTTTTCTCTTCGGGGTTACCACCCATCTATAGGGTCTCTCATCATTTCTTATCATTCAACATTGGCCCATTCAATCCTGGGCTCAACTATTTTCTTCATCTTCGACCCAACACTCGGAGTCTTCATCTGTTTCAACATAGGGGAGCAAGACACCTTCACTCTTAATCTTCTTGCAGCATCTCGATGGGAACCAACCCTCGATCCTTATGCTTTAATTCTCATTGAATAAAAAGTCAGTTATCTTGAAAATAAAACTGGGAGAAATATCAAACATTTTGAAAACTAGTGTTTTGGAGGAAAGAAAAAAACTATAGATATCTAAAAAAGTCAAGAAAAATTTAAAACTAATGTTTGGAGGATGGTAAACAAAATTTGGAGTATATTGTCAAACACTTTAAAAACTAGTGCTTGGGGAAAATGGTAAACATCAAAATTTAGGGAGAAAATGCTAATCACCTTAAAAACATGTTTGCCCCCAAAATATCAAATGCAATAGCACATTTAATTCAAATTGATAGAGATCAACCCGAATGAAGCGTATATTTAGAAGATATTGACTATTGTGGAGAAATATGCAAATCCATAGTCTCTTCTAGTCTATTAGGCTTTTGAGGAACAATTCTCATTCCTAAATTCTAACCCATTTAAGGTGGCTCTCTTAATGTCACCTACTCACCATGCCTCATCCTTTCCTCATTTGGGTGTCGATCAGGCACTTCGAAGTTTGACGTTCCTTGAAGAAAGGTTAACCCTAATAGGCAAAATGTAATCTGAAGACAATCTCGTTCAACTTAGATATCTATGGATGATCAGAATGGTCTTTGAAGGCTTATAATGTAGGCCCTAGGTTCATGGTTAAATGAAACTGCATTTCTGTACTCGCATGTCTTGGATATGCTCCTATGAAATATTTTTTTCTTTCACTCTTTGGATCGCTCTAAACTGCCCATTTTTGGATTTTCACTATAGAGTTCATTTTCTTCTTCTGTAACTGTAGGCCAACTTTTATTTTGATTGGATACTGATGCTCGTTTTTACTCAAAAATGATTGATCTTCTAAGGCTCCTTGAAACTGAGATTTCTTTGAATAGAGGCTTGTGTAATTCTCTAGGAATTCTTGTAATTGGAATACTCTGATGAAATATTCTTCTTTTCTTTATTTATTTTTTTGGATCACTCTAGACTGTCCATTTTTGAGTTTTTACCCTAGATGTCATTTCTCTTTTTCTGTATCGTCGGACCGACTTGTCTCGGCTTTAATACGTACTTCTATACAAATCTTCAAAACTGATATTTATTTGAAATGTGGATTCTTTATGTATCTCTTGCTCATTTCTTACAGTTGAAGTCTTGTTTCTGTATTGTTTGATCTGGGTGTGAAGTATATGCAAAAATTTTTCTTTTATTATTTTTCTTTTCTTTTTTTCTTTATTTCTCTCGTTTCTCGTTTCTCTTTTCTTCTTCTTTTTTCTCTTTTTTTATTTTTTCTTTATTTTTCTCTTTTTTCCGCTTTAGATAGCCATTTTGGGTTTTCAGCCTTAAATCTCTTTCCTCTTATTTCGGTTTGTGGATGTATCTGTGAACTAAATTGTATCTATACTGGATATTAATGCTTGCTTCCACTCGAACGTGATCAATTCTCGACGTCTCTTCTAAACTGCTGCTTATTGAATGGTGAATTCTCCATGTATCTTCTCCATTCTCTTTATTATATTGTTCAACTTAGTGTTCTTATTGCTTCAGCCTTTTGGTTGGCATTTTTCGGCTATACTTGGTTGGCTCCATGGACGTATTCTTTCTTCTACCGTGCTCTTTTGGTGATTCTCTGGCTTTCGTATCCAGTCTGTCCGGTCACATTTATTCCTTATTGAAAAGTGAAAGAATGCCATTCGTCATCCCATTCACAGATATCCCGAGAAAGCCTTCAGGGGGTAGAAGTTTAGGGTCAACACTCAATTCAAGGATCTTAAACGACAAATACATGAGAGGGGAATTTCCTAAATGGGATCTGCCCATTATCTAAACATTTGTTTTGTTCCTCTAAACATAAGCAACTTATAATTGACCTTTGGATATGAACTAAAGGCGTTCTTGCATTTAAAATTCGAGGACCTGATAAAAATGATATATACATATGTCCATTCAAAAAAATGTGTGTATGCTTATGAGAGAACACAAACTACCCTATAACAATGAATGAAATGTTTAAAGAATTAATGAATGCAAAAATGCAAAAAAAAAAAGTTCTCTAATTAACAAATTGAAATTTTTCTTTTTCAAAGAAAATCTATAGTTTAGCTTATAGATTTCTTTTGCATTTTTCCAAAATGCACAGGGATCAACGGTTTTGAATTGCCTTTACCGATAACTGTTTGCTCCGGGCTAGTTGTACTATTCTCATGAGTACAATCAGTTTATACCAATTATGAAATTGGATTTTTCCAAAGGATTTATTTTCCTTTGACCATTCATAAAAAATAGATTTTTGATGGATACTTGAATTATCCATTATCTTAAACTTTATCCTGTTTAAGCACGTTATGCCAACATTGATGTTGGATTTCTTTGCAAAAAGGTGAAAAAAACCCAAGCATATGGACTTTCAAGTCATTGTCTGGGCGCCAACTCATTCTGGCCTTCTAGGTGCGGTGTAAGCTTGCCTCATCTCTCTTGTTTTCCACTGCTTGATGTTAAAACTCTGTCGCTAACCAGCTTCTTGATCTCTACCATTAATGACCTATGCCTTGGTGGCATGCCCCGGTGCCCCATGTTGAAAACGGGTGAAGGACCAAGTAAAGTTCCCTTGCATCCAATACGTTAATGCCCCTCTCACCTTGGGCTCTCTCCAGCTTCGTGAGCACAAAAATACGCAATCAATCTTAAAAAAATCTTTTTTTTCATCCTTAAGAAATGATAGAATTAAGGAATTCTCTTGTTTTTAGAAAAATAATCCTTTGAGAAAAAATCCCCCTAAGAATTATGAAAAACATTCTTAAGGCTGGTAGAATTAAAAAGTCTTTTAAAAATTTCTGAGAAAAAAATGATCCTTAAGAAAGGACATGATTGAAAAAATTTGTTTTTTGAGAAAAACAATGGAGATTTTTTTTTTTGAGAAAAAGAAAGAAAAAATTCTTTAAAAAAGGAAAGAATTGAGAAGTTCTTTTTGTTTAGAGGAAAACAACATGTAAGAATTAAGACAAATTTTGTTTTGAGAAAAATCTTCTTAAGAACTAAAAACATCCTCAAAAATTGGTAATATCGAAAAACATGCTGAAGAAAAGGTAGAATTGAGAAATTCATTTTCTTTCTTTTCTTTTTTTTATAACAATATCCTTATGAAAGGATTGCATTTAAGAAATGTTTTCTTTGAAAAATATCCGTATGAAAGGATTGAGTTAAAAGGCTCATATTAAAAAATGTCCTTATGAAAGGATCAAAGAAGAAACTCTTATTATTATTTTTGAAATAATGTCCTTATGAAAGGACTAAACAAGTGTATTTGTGAAAGGATTGAGAAAATTTGCTTCAAAAATATTTATTCTCATGGGAGGATGGGAAAAATGTCCTTGTGAAGGGACTGGATCTAAAAATTTTGTTGAAACAAATTAACGTGTTCATTTTTAAAATCGTCCTTATGAAAGGATTGGATTTAGAAGTTTGGTTGAAAGGATATAAAAGTTCATTCTTGAAAAAAAAATCCTTATGAAAGAATTTATCTTTCCTGAAAAAAATTTGTGAAAATTTTTTTGTAATTGATTTTATGTAAATGAGATGCATGTGCATGCTTTCGAGTCGGTGCAAAGATGCAACTGTTATGAATGCTTTATGGAAAACTAGATGTCATGATGTAAGAATCTATTAGGTGATGCAATGTATAAAGCATGACATTAATCAAAAAATGCAAGAATGAATGCAAATGATGTGTTGATTCTCAAATAATCTTTTAGGGAGACTTTTATCAAGAGAAGATGTCTGTTTATAAAAAATTGATAATAATCACCCTTCCTAGTATCTTGATTTCTTGGAGTGAAGCGTGCACTTGGTGCTCCAATTTTATCTCCTCTATATTTGCTTCTACTTGGGTCATCCTAGACCATAGCATTATCAAGCTCTATATATTACAAAACATCTCCCCCATTATAAAAATCTCCTAATATGGAATAATTTTCGAATCAACACCTATGATTTGAAATGACATGTAAATGTGAATATATGAGGTATTGGTTGCAAAGTGCTCATCATAGAAAGACTTCTATTGGACAAAAAAGCTCGTTACATCAGATATTCTTCTACGCTTTACAAATGTTGATGAGCCTTAACCCCTCACTTTTTGACTTCGTTCAACAAACGAGTCAATTTTCCTTCATGGTCCAGCACTGGATTAATATTCTGACTCAAGGGCATTACTACGTTGGCCACATCTGCTACTTTAATTCTTGTACTTCAATTCACTTGTCCCCAATGCGAATATCAGTTACCTTGTTTGATTCAAAATCTTTGAATGGCTTACCCTCTCTATTCTTCGGATAATGCTTGAAATTCGTCCGCTCTATTTGATCATGAGACCCCTTGTCCATTATGATTTCCCTCTATAGCGACGGTCACTTGTGAAAATTAATAACTCGTTTTATGCCATGAGAATATAATGCAAAACAAATGTGATGAATATGAATGAATATGTTAATTCTCAAACAGTCCTTAGAAAGACATTCGTTTAACGGAGAAGATGTCTGATTACAAGAAGCTAAAATAATGAATTACAAATAGCGGATAACTTTTCGTCTTGACATCTCGACTTCGCAAAGCAAGGCTAGGGCTTCATGTCATAACGTCGCTTCTAGAATGAGGGGCGATCTCACCGTTCTTTTCTTCAATTGCTCAAAAGGTCTGCAATAGTGTAATTTATGTACCCAAGGGCTTTCAAGAAGATCATTAACCCGTGCAGAAGGAGTGTAGACAATGATCTCTTTTTTAGGGGCGAATCTTGACAATCCAGTTTGAATGGGTCTTATTTAAAATTTTTAAAAGTTTTGAAGGCTTAAATTAAAATTTTCACATATTGTGAAGGGTTTAATTTGAAATTTTTATGAAGTGTAGGACTTTAACTAATTTTTTTAAAAAAAATTGAAATTTTTTAAGGCCCTTCTCTTTTTTTTTAAATTTTTGAAAAAAATAATTAAAATTATAACATTTTTTTAATTTTGGAAGGGCCAAATTAAAAGATTTTAATTTTTTTGAAGAAAAGATAAATGTGAAATCTTTAAATTTTGGTAAAACATGGCCCATACTGGTTTTGACGGGGATTCGCCTTTGCGTTTACGCTGTCTTCGCCTTCGACACGTGTTTTCTTGTCAATTTGTCTCTTTTCTCGACTGATCTTCATTTGACCAAACTCGATACTGTAGCATTATAGCTCTTGATATTACATACTTCTCTCTTATTTTAACCTATCTTCTAAATTTGGACTGTTTTTGAATCAATATTTATATATGATGTGAGATGCAAATTGGAAGCAAAAAAGGGAAAAATAAAAATAAAACAAAAACAAAAAAGTCAGTATAGCGAAACAATCAAATAAATAAATTAAATACTCATCAATAAAATAAAGCAATCAATTTGAAGCGAATAAAAGGCATGTACAACAAATAAAAGCAAACAAAACCTAAAAAGGTTAATTCTAAACGGACAACATAACATCATGGCTCTAACAGGTGGGCTCATACGGTCTACTATATGCGGTTAGGTTCTAAAGAAAATGGTACTCGAACTGTCGCGTGAACATCGATTCAGGGGAATAAGACTCTTATACCATACGGGGGTGAAGACCCCACGAAATATAAGGACCGAATTCCGGGAGTGAATTACAACACTATACGGAGGTGAAAACCCCACGAAGCGAAGTAATCACTCCTCCTAAAGGTTCTAAGACTACTATATGATGAATATTTTTTATCAAACAATGTTTAGAAATTAAAATTAAATTAAATCAAATTTAAATTTTTCTTTAATAATATCGATACGAACCCAACTAAGGCTTGACTCTCTTTTTGTAAAAATAAAAAGTGGTCTCCAGCGGAGTCGCTTTTCTAAAATAATTTTTTTATTTTATTTAAAATTTATCTTAAAAAGGTTCCAAAATAATTATATTGTTCATCAAGGAGAAAAAGATGATAAGTAGCTCGTTATGGAGAAGAGTGTCATCCATTTCATTTGTTCTTACTTGCAGCCAACGGCTGGAGTCTTGATCTAACTGAGCCCTCCCACCTCTATTTGGAGTCTGGATTAGTACAATTGGAAAATGAACATGTCAGATAATAAAGATATACTGTTAAAGAAGCCACACCAGACTAAAATGCTATAGTAAACAAATTGAAGCTTATAACAAAAGGATTATAAAAAGGATTCAAGAAAAAAGGAAAACCTCCTGTTCAAGACAAAAGGAAAACCTCGACAAGGGCCACTTTGGTTTCACTTTGAGCAAAATGTCAAGAAGCAATTTTGAACTTCACCTATCATGTTGGACCAAAAAAATCTGCAATTAGCATTTCAACTTGCAAGAAAAAGAGAAGAGCCCAAAGTTAATTGGAAGGAGAAAATACCTCATTTTCATTTATTGCTGAAATGTTAAAAGAATTTGGAGAAGAAGACCTGTTTGTGGCAGACAATGAACTTCTAGAAGATGTTGAATTTTGCTTGGGAATACTCTTGTAATACTGCAAGGCTTGCTTGTATGTATGCTGAAAGCATATATAGGAAAAAGGCAATAAAGCAACTTAATTTTTCACAAATCTATTCAGCCCCAAAAATCAAATCATCCCAGCACATGGAACTTTGCCATTTAAAATAAAATTCTGCATACCGATTTCAATAAACTTTACAGGATAACAAAATGGAACTTAAGAAATCCGATCCTCTTCCCTAAGAAAACTATATACAAAGCTCAAAATACCATTTTAAACTAAATACATAACATAGATATAAGGATAAATTAAATGAAACTACTAGAAACTTAACAAAAAATAATCTGTAAAAATCCGGCATCACATCTATATTTCATACTAAATCTTTTCAACTAGGAGAAGAAATTAAGAAATTCTAGTAGTACAAATAACTAAGGGTAAACTACATTAGTAGTCACCGAACTATAGTTTCTTTCCTATTTTGGTCACCGAACTATTTTTTTTTTGTCAAAAACATCACTAACGTTATGTTTCCTTCGTATTTTGGTCACCGAATGTTAAAAACTTAACAGTTTTGCTGTCATGGAATTTTATTTTATTTTTTAATTTTTCATGTCATTTCTTCTCTCTCATCGTAAGCAATATATGTTATTTTATAATATTTTAATTCAAACTAACAGGATATTGACACGTGTCACTGCCTATTAGTGGAATAAAAGGAGTGAAAAATCAAGCCCCTTATGCAGCCAGAGAGATTCGACTAATAGGCAGTTACACGTGTCACCATCCTATTAGGCAGTTACACATGTCACCATCTCTCTAGCTGCATAAGGGGCTTGATTTTTCATTTCTTTTATTCCACTAATAGGCAGTTACACGTGTCACCATTATGTTAGTTTAAATAAAAATATTATAAAATAACATATATTGTTTACGAGGAGAGAGAATAAATGACATGAAAAATTGAAAATAAAATAAAATAAAATTCCATTTCAGCAAAACCGTTAAGTTTTTAAAATAGTTTGGTGACCAAAATAGGAAGGAAACATAACGTTAGTGATGTTTTTACCAAAAAAAATAATTCGGTGACCAAAATAGGAAAAAAACCATAGTTTGGTGACTACTGGTGTAGTTTACCCAATAACTAATTTAGTTCTCGTTACTCAAAAAGAGTGTCATTTATGTTCAATTTTTTTGCCATAAATCACAAGAAAAAAGTCATTCCAAAAAAATAAGTGTACAATTGCCCTACGATACTCTCTCTCCCGAAACAAAGCATATCCAAGAAGATTATGCAGAAATAAACAAAAAATGTTAAGAAAAAAATCTAGTCAACATTTAAAAATTCATTTTAAAAAAAGCAAAAATTAAAAAGGAATTGCGACCAGATTTTCAGCCTTTAGATGTGGACTAGTTTCGGCATTAACGGTAGACGATGAAACAAGGAAAGAACCCTATCGGATAAGGCCGACGAGGCGATGGCATTGGACGGGCCGACGAGGCTCCGATGATCGAATAAGGCCGCCTGACCGGTGAGAGTGTGAGATGAGAACGAAGAGGGGATTTAGGGTTTGAAATTTGGGGGGATCGGGCTGAGTTTATTTTGTGTTTTATTAATACTAGATATAGCACTTTTGTGGCGTTTGTTAAACAAAACGCTACTATATTCTTTTCTATTGCGGCGTTTTTTTGAAAACGTCGCTATAGATCACCTATTTGCGGCGTTTTATTAATAAACGCCACCATTTTATATTTTATAGTGGCGTTTGTATTACAAACGCCGCAATAGGTGATCTAGTGACGTTTTCACAAAAACGCCGCAAAAACCGCCGTTATATACCAAGTTTGGTGTAGTGGTTAATGTCAATCGAACAATACTTAATCTACACTAAGTTGATGTTCGGAGTGTGAGACTGTTATTCCCAATAATGTTGTTTTCAATGTTTGAACTCGTGTCTCCTCCTTGGGAGTACAATGTGACTTACCAATGCATCCAACACTTATTGGTTAGTTAAATACATTATTAATTAACAATATATTATTTATTAGAATTTAGCATGAGAAGGAATTATTTTTTAATATTTTTATTTAACATGCATGGATAATTATTAGAAGGTGAGTATTTTTTAAAACAAAAATATAAGTAATTTTATTTAAGGGGAAATTATTTTTGTAATGAAAAAATTATACATATTATCTTTTTGAGTATTTTTAATATAATCCTATAAAAAAATATCTGTTTGATATTAATTTTTAATAACATTTAAGCGCACCAACGCCAACTTCATTAGATAAAATATAATTGATCATATGGAGACAAACAAATTCGTGGATGATGCGAGCAAGGGTGGAGTAGAACCATAGGAGTTCAAATTTTTCTTGTGGGCGGCTATCAAAGCATCAAAAATGAGAAACATTTGGATTGGGACGAGATTATTCCTTTGATTTCGCTGAAATTGAGCCACGATGTCTTCACACAACTTTTATGATTGCTTTTTTGTTTCCCAATTTGAACCTTTTTAGTCCAAAAAATAATTTTGTTGACTGCGAACTAATATTAGGTTATTTACACGGAAGAATAGAAAAAAATATTGAAAGTCAAATAATTATACAACATTTTTCTTATGTTACAAGTTGGGATTATTTAGCCACTATGTTCACAGAAACAATAACTATAAATGGACCGGAGTAATTGGGAAATATTCAAGTCTATCAAGGAGGCAGCTATATCAAAATAATTATGTTGGATCTATTGTGGTTTGAACCTTTTATGACTGATATTGATGCAAATACTCCCTTTTTCTATATTTTTAGAGAGTACATCAAGTGTGTCTGAACATGAAATTTTATGCTCCAATTTCTGAAGCATTGGATCATTTTAATCGCATTAGGTAAAGTTTATGACTTTAATTATGATATTTTTATGAGCACGATATACGGTTATATTTATAATGGTAGTTAATTAGGGGTTTTATTCGAGAAGGCTTTGGTCATGTTTAACAATTAATGGATATCTAATAGTAGATCACATTAGCTGATTGTATAAATTTTTTTGTAAAATTAGCTGATAGTTGTTTGATTATTTAAACAAGTAAAATGACATATAAGGATATGATTATATTCAATACTTGTTTAAATATTTTATCAGTTATCAATATTTTGTATCATTAATATTAATTACATTATAAAATTTAAAATTTTAATATAACATTAGTAAACATATTTAAAGGGTCTATATATTAATTTATTATTAATATAATTGCTTTTAATATTTTTATTAATTATTGAATTTAAATGATATTTGAAGCATACCTATTAATCTCATATATTTGAAGAAAACTAATTATTTAAATTATATATAAGAATATGTTTTACTTCAAAAGCACATGTGAGATATTTAAATACAATATAAATGTGTGAGAATAAAAAGAAAAGGAAAAAAATATTAGCTTACAAATGCCACCATATAAATTTAGGTTATTTAAATATTTTTTGTAATTGTTAAAGATAAAAAAAAATCTTTACAACTCTTACGTTAAATCTTCTAAACCTGAAAGCTTCTTTTAGTAGCATTTTCAATTTGAGAGGTTTCACACAATCCATTATTACAATTTTATATTTATCAAACATCTAAGTTAGCAGATTTGACTACTCAAACCTCTAAAAATGATCTAAACATCTAGTTTTGGCTCAAAAAGTTATTTACAAAACAATATATTTATATAGATAAAATTATTTTAAAGGGGAGGTGTTCTAAATAATTGTATGTTTTATTATTCAAGAAGTAGAACTCTGCTATAAACAATACCATCACTGCTAGATTTCTTATGATAAGTTATGATTTATACAAGAAATCAAAAAGCAAAGAAGAAACACTCATGTAGAAGAACAAAAAATATATGTGTTATTATAGAATGGCTTAATGCACCGTTTGCCCCATAACGTTTATCACTTTCTTTTTATCTTGGTACCTAACGTATTTTTTGGGCTCATGTGTCCCCTAACATTAGAGATGTTACCTAAATTACCCCAACCATTTAAAAATGTTCATATATATTTTTAAATAAAATAAAATGAATATATTAAGAGATTCATTTATTTATTTTATTTTATTCAAAACTACCTGATATGTGTGAAATATTGCATGACTTTTATATATTTTGTTATTCATATATGACATGGATACTGTTAATTCGTCACTTTTTGGGCTTATTTTGGTTAGGAACTTCATTAGCCCAAAACCAACAGATTAAGGCAGAGTTTGGAAGATCATTAGAAGTCATGGTAGAAATTGTGGGCACGACCCAAGGCAGGATGTGGTCCGAATCCGATGCAGTAGATTTCGAGGATTTGATAAGCAGAGTCTAGAAGATAGGCCAGCATTATCTAGAAGTCAATACGAGATTATCTAGAGGATAATGTTTGGAATATAAATATGAGATTATATAGAAGATAAACAACATTTAAACGAGAGCCACATTATTCAAATTAATTATCTTTATCTTTGGTGATAAATCCATGATTTAAATGAGGACCACTAGTTTAAAATATTTATCCCTTATTTTATCTTCGATTTAAGAGATTGATTATTTTATTTCTTTAGGATCCTTGGGTATAAATACCCCTTTAGGTTTAACATTTGAAAGACAGATTGGAATTATTCATTTCCTTGGCTATTTTATTAAAGTTCTACTTTTTCCTTCATCTTTTTACTTTTTTCATTATTTCCCTTTGATAATGCTAAGCGTGATCCAATGCATGCTTAGCTAAACTTCCACTTAGCCTAAAGCTTTGCGATGGCTCAATTCTAATCGTGAGAATAGAGTTACACTTCAAAAATTATTATTCGATTCTCTGGAAACTAGGGGTGACAATCGGACATTCTTTTAAAAGTTACTACATCTTCAACTCAAAATGTTGACGTTGATTTGAAGGGTGTTTTGGCTTGCAATTTGGGAGTCAGATCGGTTGGTCGTAATTGAGATTTCTGTGAACGAACTTAGCGGCGGTCCGCTTAGGGGGAATCAAGATCAAGTTTAATTCTCAATGAGACACTATAACTTGAGTTGGGCTCTTCTAGAACTTAAAGCTATTTTGGTGCTAACGGCGATAGACGTGGTAAGACAAGCAAGAACCGAATTTTGGAGATTGACTTGGAAATTTTGATTAACCAAAGAGAAGAGCTAGCTGCAAGGGTTGGGCCCTCTTGACTCTAACCAACATACTATCCAGAAGGGAAAATTATTTCGATGATCGTTCGAAACTGAGGCTAGCAAAGCCTAAGGCTAAACCATCACAATTGAATTCTTTATTTACAATTTAATGCTTTTATTTATATTTTATTTTACTTAATTATTTATTATAAACCTCCTATTTTTATTTTGTAGTTAAATTAGGGTTGAAACAAGGAAGCGACATTGGAATTTCCTTAGTCCTTGTGGATTATCCCTACTTCTCTATACTACATTTCAATATTTAATTAAGAATAAGACTATTTTATTTGAAAATTTTGGCAATTGTCAAATTGGCGCCGTTGTCGGGGACTTCGAAAAAGTTACTAATACCGTTTCTTGTTTTGATCTATGGATAGGTCGTTACCCGCAAAACTAAATTACGAACCAGAAATTGAAGCACTAGCTTGAAGACTACATAGAGAAACCCTTCAACGAATAATACAACGACAATCCAAACCTAAGTTAGAAGAAATATCTTACACTGGAGACATCTTTTCGTTTGAAGACAAAGAATCATAAGATATTACTGACCCAACTATTCGAGAACTTGCTACAGCACCTGATGAACAACATCTATTGTGCATTACATTCTCGAATGAAAAAACGACATTTGAGTTAAAGACGGGTTTGATTTATCTTTTTCCTACCTTTCATGGTTTGCAAAATGAGAACCCGTACAAACATCTAAAAGAGTTTCATACGTCTACCTGAGTATGAAACCACATGAAGTTTCTGAAGATCAAATTAAACTCTGACCATTTTCTTTTTCCTTAGCCGATTTAGCCAAATATTGGTTATTTTATTTACCACGAGGTTCTATTGATACATGGGCTGATATGTCTCGTTTGTTTCTTGACAAGTTTTTCCCTAAGGCTTGAGCAAGTGAACTTAGGAGAAGTATTGTAGGGATTCGAAAAAAGGATAGTGAGTCACTATACAATTACTAGGAACGCTTCAAGAAGCTGTGTGCAAGCTGTCCACATCATAGCTTGTCTGAACAAACCCTCTTGCAGTACTTTTACGAAGGGTTGCTTCTGGCGGAGATGAAAATGATTGATGCGGCAAGCAGAAGAGCCCTTGTTAACATGAATCCTCGTGTAGCGAGGGAGTTGATTTCAATGATGGTCGCTAATGCGCATCAATTTAGTTTGACAAATAAACCTACTAGACAAGTTTATGAGATAAGTACTCCTTCCATTGAAGCAAAACTTGATAAACTTACTAATGTGATTCAAACTTTGCTTGCAAGAAGAACAATTTCAGCTCGTCTATGCGGAATCTGTACCATGCTCGACCATTCAACTGATTCATACCCAATGCTACAAGAGGATACTTTGGCACATGTAGATACCATTGGAAATTTTCCAGGCCCATCTCAAAGGCTATACGACCCCAATGCAAATACTTATAATGATGGATAGAGGGACCACCCTATCCTTAGCTATGGGTCAAATACTAGGTTTAATCAACCATATCAACCGCGACACCCATGCCTCAACAATACCAACCACAGAAGTCATCCTTAGAGGCTATAATAGAGAAATTAGCGGTTAGCCATAGGAAGTTTCAAAAAAAAAACAAAGCGTATTTCCAAGAACATGACAAGCAAATGAGCCAGCTCACGCAAACAGTGGGACGATTGGAATCCCGAGGAAAACTATCATCTCAAATAGAACCTAATCTGAGACAAAGTCCGTGCGTCATTACCCTACTTATCGGAGCTATCACCAAATTTGGATCCAATGAAGGTATTGATGCCGAACGCATAAAAGAGAAAAAAGAATTGAAACCATCCGCGGAGCCTCCCGTACCATCGCCGTATGCTGTGGCTCCTCCATTCCCAGGAAGGCTTACTAAGCGTAACAAAGAGAATGAAGAAAATGAGACTTTTTACGTTTTTCTAAAGGTTAAAATCAACATTTCACTTCTCGATGTAATCAAAAAAGTTTTACGATATGCGATATTTTTTGAAAGATCTCTGCACAAACAACAAAAAGTTATCTAAAAATGAAAAAGTAAATTTAGGTGAGAATGTTTTTTCAGTTATTCAAATAAAAATTCCACATAAGTACAAGGACCAAGGTATGTTTGTTATTCCTTGTAAAATAGGTAAAGAAGGAATTAAAAGGGGCATAAAGTCAAAAATAGCCCCTAACGTTTCATTATTTGGTTAATTCACCACCTATTCTTTTTTTGTGCAAACAAGCACCCAACGTTTGATTTTCATTCAACTTTTACCCTCAGTGGACGAAAACCGTTAGTCAACAGGCGTTGACCATTTGAAGAACGTGGTAGTGCCAGATGTCAAGTGACGTGGCAGTGATGCCAACTAAGAATTTTTTTAATAAATGACAGCCACCAGGATGATGACACGTGGCAGCTTCTGAGTGGCTTGATTTTGCTAACTCCAAAATTTTACTTGCAATGGGGCTCGAACCCAAATCGATGGAATTGAAAGACACCCCAAACCACTAGGCCAAGTCACTCATTTAGGATATGTTATTGGTGCAATTGTATTTAATGTTCTTTTCAAATTTGAAATTAATAATTAAAATAATCATTAAAATTAACACAACACATGATACAAAACAAACAAACGATCACCCCTATTTCTTTCCCAAATTACATGAACCATAAAATTCTTTCCCTCTATCAATTCTCGAGTTTCAATTAGCAATTACTCCAAATCGATCGAATGTGAGGAACATGGGGTTTGAAAGAAATACTTGTTGACTCCATCAATGAAAAAGTTGGGTTCTCTAAATATATTTAGTTTATCTCAACGAGATTTCGTGTATGATGGAGAACAAACAGTGCTATTGTGATAAACTGGCTACTAGAGAAATTGCATGGAGCGACTTGAATGCGGGAAGAAGGTACTATGGTTGCCGAGATTTTCTAGTAAGATTTCTGAATTTATTTTATTATTTAGGGTTCTAACAATTATGCTTGATTATTTAGGGTTCTAACAAGTTTGGTTATTTAGTATCTTGATTTAATGTATCATGGTTGCTGATATTTGATGGTTCTAAGAATTTTATTTTTGATTTTATTGTAGAATGGTTGTCGATTTTTTGAATGGTATGATGGTAGTATGCCAAATCGAGTAAATTATCTACTACGACAATTACGTGATAGTGAACAAAATCTATCCAGGGAGAATGTGAGACTTAGAAGACAACTTAAAAATTGCGGGATCTACTTCTATGGATCAAAATGGCAGACCTTTGTTGGATGCCAGTGAAAGTGCACAAAGTGAAGTAAAAGGGAATCAATGTGTTGAAGATGTTCGAAATGAAAATAAATTAAGGAGCAAGATTAGGAGGTTGAGGGAGAAATTTAAAGTTTTTTTAAAAAATACAAGACATTGTTCATTTTCTCTATGTTGTGTGTCATATGTATACTAATGGAAATAGTGATTGTATTAGTAGTTTAGAATTATGTATGTTGAAGATATTTGGTTTTGGGGTTTATGTATGTTTTATAGTTAAGGTTTATGTATGTTGAAGACATTGTATTAGTAGTTAAGACATTCTGTTAGTAGTTAAGGTTTATGTATTAGCTTTCAAATAATTATATATCTTGATTTATTATTTCAAGTAAATGCACCTCACAGTTGTATTGAAAGTTTTGTGAGAAATATATTTTTTAAATAAATGAAAATATTTGTCATGAATAAAGTAAATTGATATCAATTTTCAATCAACCTACCCATCAAAATAAATGACAATATTTGTCATGTACAAAATAATCTGATATCAATTCCAAATCATCATACCTATCAAGCATAATGACAATATTTTTCATGTACAAAATAATCCGATATCAGTTCCAAATTATCCTACCCATAATAAAAATGACAATATTTGTCATTTACAAAATAACCTGCTATAGTATGAGGTTTATCCTTTGCCTATCAAGATAACCAAAAAAAAAAAACTAGCAAAAAGTTTGGCAAGTCACAAAAAGTAACAATCTAAAAGAAGTTTCCCATAACAATTTCAGTTCACAAAAGAAGCCCAAGTCTAGAACTACTCTATCAACTAATTTATTTTTTATATTTCAGTTCACAATCTAAAAGAAGTTTCCCATAACAATTTCAGTTCCCGTAACAATCTAAAATTGTAGTTAGTGCAAAGAATATTATCTAAAAATGATATCAACAACTAGTAATGTCTAAAGTATTTTATACTTGTTCTGTAGTTCTTTTAGGTTGAGTGCGTGATCTTTTATTATGACCTTGTCCGCCACAATTCCTACATGTTATAATTAGATAAGTCCTACTAATATGTCCAGGTTTCATTTTTTTGAGTTCATCTTTTGCTTTTCTTTTATTTTTTTGGTCTTCTAGGCATATATTTATCAATTGGTGGAAGAACAGGCTCAATTTCAGACTTTTTCACTCATGAGAGCCATTGATAGGTTGCAAAGTATATGCATATGCTTTGATGTATGTGTCTTTGTGATAACAAAAATAAAAAAAAATCATTTGGATTTCCACTTGTATGTCAGATTGCACAACATGCATGTGGACATGGGATTCCACACAATTGCCACCATCTACAATTACATGTTCTTTCATTCAATTGGACAATATATTGCTTCCTTCATTTCTTAACCTCACATTCATCTTCTCCATTCTAAACCATTCTTCACTCAATGTTGTCCTTCTTGATAGCATCAAATTTTCTCTTGATTATTAGTCCATAGTTGTATTTTCATGTGCTTAAGAATTTTCTCTTCTCTACGATTCTAGTCATGATCTTCACTCTAATTTCCTCTAACATTGTAATGATACTCTTTTACCTTGCCTCAACAATACTTGAATTAAAAAACTTGCACAAATTGTTGTCCACAATATTTGTTGTGGCAAACAATCCTTGAAAACTTTTGATCCACATTTTCTCTTTTTTACCAAATAACTCATTAGCCACATCTCCATCAAGCTTGGAAAGTGCTTCTTTGTTCTCCTCCCATTCCCTTTCAATAGTAAATTTAACAATTTCCCAAAGGATAAACTGAAATGTTTTCTCTCTTCCTTCCAGACCAGTTGGCATACACATGTCGAGCATAATTCCTATGTTCCACTCGTGATAAAATATCATTTATAGTAATCTCAAGGCCCTGTAAACAATTAACAATTAACAAACAAAATATAGTTCAAAAACATTTAACAATGTATACTAGTTCAAAATAGTGTACAATAAACAGTTAATAGTTAAAAACAGTTAACAATTAACAAACAAAAAATAGTTCAAAAACAGTTAACAAATACCAAACAGTAAATAGTTCCTATAGTTTACCTTGTGTTGGTCACAAATATCAAACAGTAAACAGATAACAGTTCACAATGATTGTGTAACAATAAACAATACACATTTAAATAATAGATAACAATAACAGTTCTTTGGTTTACCTTGTGCTGGTCACGAATGATGGTGTAACCAAAGCCATATTCCATTCCCAAGTTCGTTGCAACAAGGCTTAGAAACCAACTCCAAGAATCAGTGGACTCACCCTCAACAATAGCCCATGCAATAGGGTACATTTGATCATTTCCATCTCTTCCAATTGCTGACAATAGTACACCTTTAAATGGGCCCTTAAGGAAGCAACCATCCAAGCCTATTATAGGTCTGCACTCTTTCTTTCAACCTCTCTTAGTTGCATCAAAACATACATAAAATCTCTTAAAATGAGGTAGAGAATTATATGATGCCCTATTCACTGCCATCTTTATTGTACTTCTTAGATTCTTTGCCCTTAACTCATCGGCATAATCCCACAACAAAACAAATTCTTCCTTACAGCTCCCAGCCAACTTTGATGTCACTAAATTCTTTGCCCTTCGATATCTTGTCATGGGAATATTCAGTGGCGGATGCAGAATCTAAAAATGAGGGTCCAAAATTTTAATAATTTTTTTTCTTTATAAATGGGTATGCAAAATAAAATGTTCTTTACAGCTTAAACTATATTTTTAAGTTTTTTCTCAAAAAAATGGGGATGTGTATGTTCCCCGTGGGAGCCATATGCATCTGCCATTGGGAACATTGACATGTATCTCAAATTGTACCCTTCTTTGAATCTTCTTGATTTTTATTTTTGGGTGGTCTCTTATGGCGTCCTCAAAATGTTTAGCAAAGACTTTCTTACTGACCATCTTGTTACTAAAACTAACATGAAAATTATGTTCATCGGTGAATGTCGAATGCACCTTGTCTTCCTATTTGTACTAGCATAAAATTTTCATGGACATTTTGCACTAACCTTCTTAGGTTCATTCTTCAAAATTTTCAACTCTCTCCTATTACATCTTAATTACTTATAGATAGCATCCTTGAATTGTTTATTGTCTATAAATAACATTACCAAACAAAATTGAGGACTTTCTGATTTTGAGATATAGCTAGGAAACTTTTTTCTTCTCTTGACAACATTTACTTCTTCATCATCATCTGAAGCAAAGCAGCTCTCATTGGCACCACTGTCATAGTAATCATTGTCATTTCCATTTTTATTCCCTTCACATCCAACATTCTCTCCTTCATCATCTGCAGCATTATGGATCTTAGCTTCAACTTCATTTTTCTCCCTAAAATTATCATTGTCACTCTCATCTTCATTTGTATTTTTAGGTTCTCTAACCACATGATTTTTCTTCTGTGTACCACCTTTAACTTTGTTCATTCTCAGTTGTTCCCTGGCAGATTGTAACTCTTCATCACCCTCACCATTAGATAAATATCTAATATTAATACAATAAACATCTTCCCCCTCAAGGGTACCTTCAACATCACCCTTATTAACCCCGACAGTAACACCATCAGCAACACCCTTAATCCCTTCAACATCATCAGCAGCAACACTTTCAACCTCCTTAGCAGTACCATCAGTAGCGCTCTCAAATCCCACCTCAACATCATCATCAACCCCCAACAACAATGTCATCCATGACACCCTCAACTCCCGTAGCAGTACTATTGTTGGCACTCTCAACCCCTACAGTAGCACCATCAATAGCACCATCAGTAGCACTCTCAACCCTTACATCAGCACCATCAGAGACACCCTCATCAGCACTCTCAACCCTTACAGCAGTAGTATTAGTGGCACCATCAACAACACCATCAGTTAGTAGTAAAATCTCATCAGTGAATATAGGGTTGTCTATTTTATGCTCTGCGTGTATATCAATAAATCCAAAATTTTTCCCAATAATATAACATGGCAATAGTACTAGTATCATCCTAAAGAACTCTCAAATTATCTCGTAAACGACCACTACAAGGTTCATAGAAGTATATTATTTCGATAGTATTGAAATATAGATGTTGTTGAATTAATTTGGGTACTTCCCAATATGATATGGTATCTGGATCCTCTTTTATCCTAATCGAAGTTCCACCCGCATACCTCACATATGGGTCTCTCACAACTTTCCCACCAACATGCAAAATCATCCAATATTCCTTGCCCTCACTCATCTGCAATTAAATAACATAATGAATATTGAGTCAAACAGTATAGAGGACCATTGCCACTAAACAATTGAACATAAAGTTCAAATAGAAAAACAAAAAAGCAATATAAAGTAAACACCAAATTTAATATTGCTACAGTGGACCTATAGTTTTGCGTTCACATAGAAATTGCAAGAGACAAATAGAAAAATCCATTGCAATTCAAAACATGGAGGGACCACAGCCATTAAAATATTACTACAGAAGAAAAATGTATATAATGGTTACACCACCCATCGGGACTATTCATTCTCCGAATACTATAGTCAAAATTACTTAGAAAACAAAGCAAAATTTTTAACCACTCAAAGAGAAACCATTAGTTACTTATCGTCTGAAAAAATGGGTTTCAAAATCAAAAACTCTAATTTCTCCACTCATTCGAAATACATTATTTTCCTTAACTCATGTGCACAATCTATAAGTACACAAACATTAACAACGAATTCAAAAGAAACCCGCAAACGCAAATCTTTTAAATAAACAAAAAAGTATTTCTTCGAAAACAACATTTACCTTAGAATATTTTGATTTTCCTCCTCAGTTCAATATACTCCTCTGTAGAAAAGAGATACCAGACTATCTTTTTTTCGATTTTTTGTTATTTTGATTAAAGATTTTCTCCAGTTAGGGATTTTTTATTTTGAATTTTCTCCACTTGGGGTTTTTTTCGATTTCAAATGACAAGAAATTAGGGGATAATGGGGGTGACCGTTTTTATTGTAACTCGTGTTTTGTTACTTTTAATGATTATTTTAATTATTAATTTCAAATTTGAAAAGAACATTAAATACAATTGCAGCAATACTATATCCCAATCGAGTGGCTTGGCCTAGTAGTTTGGGGGTGTCTTTCAATTCCATAGATTTGGGTTTGAGCCCCATTGCAAGCATAATTTTGGATTTGCAAAATCAAGCCACTCGAAAGCCGCCACGTGTCATCATTTTGGTGGTTGTCATTTCTTTAAAAAATTCTTAGTTGGCATCATTGTCATGTCACTTGACACGTGGCACTGGCACATTATCCCTCTGTGCCACGTTAGAGTGCCACGTTAGCCTCAAATGGTCAACGCATGTTGACTAACAGTTTTCGTCCACTGAGGGCGAAAGTTGAATGAAAATCAAACGTTGGATGCTTGTTTGCACCAAAAAAATAGGTGGTAAATTGACCAAATGGTGAAACATTTGAGGCTATTTTTGACTTTATGCCAATTAAAAGGGCTATGTGCAATTCAGGAGCTTCAATTAATGTTATGCTCTTATTTATTTTTAAGCTACTAAATGCATGTCCTTTGATAGGAACAAAAGTAGTCATTCAGCTAACCGACAAATCTATGGTGTATCTAAAAGGGGTCTTAGAAAATATTTTCGTAAAGTTAAATGAATTAGTGTTTTCGGCTGACTTCTACATCATTGATATGGATGATGATCAATCAAACATTTCTTCTAAAATTCTGCTCAAAAGACCGTTCCTGAGTATGACACAAACTACGATTGACGTTTGAAGCGGAACACTTACCATGGAGTTTAATGGTAAAGTGGTGAAGTTTGATGTCTATAAAGCCATGAAATATTCTTATTCTATGGAAAATGTTAGCTTTATCGATATAATTGAACCATTTGTTGATGAATATATTGAGTATAACTTTTTTGATGAATTGTACAGGGATTTGAATGATAAAGTTAATGTGTCGGTAGAGTTAGATTCTTAAGTACTACATTACATTCTTTGGGTATCCAAATTCCATCAATCAAGGTGACTTAACAGGCCAATACCTATCCAGCATGCAAGCAATACGATCCCATGAATCTCCTATTGTCGCTAAACATCACAAATCATCAATTTACATTACCAAGTTATTACACATTACGATGAAGTGCTTAGTAGTTATCATCTTTAGATTATTTAGGTCACTAAGTATCATAAAGCAAAGCATTATCTCAATGTTTAGACCAGGCCAATCCAAAATAGTCCCAATTAAAGTTATAAGGTAGAATGCCCAGTGGTTACTAGTACCCGACCTTGAGTATTGGTACGGTCCCTCCGGTGCCAGTACTCACTCGAGTATCGGTGCGGACAAGGCTCACTACTGCGTAAAAGAGGTCGATTGGTATCGGTACTGACCCCTCTAGCACGATACTAAGATGAGCTTCGAAGTGGGGATGATAAATCCTAAATCCCTGAGTACAGGTACGGGTTAGCCCATATCGATATTGGTTGAATGGTGTATCTGTACTAGAGGAAGCTCATATCGGTACCCTAATCATAAGTTATCCATCTTAGCAACACATGATGTTACGATGCTTTATTCGATTCTTAAAGCTTATAGAAGTAATTAGGGTTTGTTTACTACCGTATTTAATTATTTAATACCATTTACCGACGTATTATCATTAATCTCATAATTACAAGTATTAAACTCTAAATCATGATTTCCATCTAACATACTCATTTCATACAATTAGTACTCAAACATCACAACCTATTAATATTTTGATCATTGATAATTACCAGAATAATCAAGTGACCCTACACGATACCTAAAAGTCATTACGCGTTACATCATACCCTTAAACATCATCCAATCATCTTATAATTTTCGAGTCTCATAATATCGGCCTCTAACCATGTTTATTACTCGACTACCTAATTTGCAACCATTAGCAAGCAAGACAATTACACTTATGATGTATATAAAGCATTTCAGAGTTTGAAGTGTACTGACCTCAAGTGCTTGTGATAAATCCTCATTCAAGCTTCTCAAACACCTATCTTGATCCGATATTTGAGCTCGAATGATCCCCATATGAATATAATAAATCATTGTAACAGTACGAAATAGAAAGAGAAGAGTTGTAATGAGGAAGAAGATTGAATTGAGCAAAGAAAAGAACAATATTTTCATTGATAAAAACAACTCTAGGTCTATTGAGCATTTAACCCCTTACAACCACAATGACCCGTTTTAACTAAATGTAAACATTACTCTAAATAAAATGATAATGTTTTATTCTCCTTGAAATCAGCTCGTAACACTACTCCCTTACTCAAGAAAAATCTTCCTCCTCAAGAATGAAATAAAACACAGATGGTATTCTTCCTTTGAATGATTGGACCACACATTACCAAATTCTCTCTTAGCCTTAGTCAAAAACAGTGAATAAACTGACATAAATACTTCTAAGGTTATGTTTGCAAACGAGTTTCCTCCTAGATCAAAAGGGTCTCGAATAGGTTCATAAATTTCCACAACCTTAATCAAATTAAAAGTCATATACTAAACTGGTTCACCCCGCAGAACCATTTTGCAATTTCTTTCTTGATCTAGTGTAATTTTTGTGTATGGAAACGACAACAGTCCAAGTAAACCTATGTTTCAATCTCCTAATCTCGCATTTAAATCATTATCAAAAAATTGGTTCATCGAAATGTTCTTATGATACAGAGCAATAAGAGACACATTTACTATATTGGTCAACTAATTCCTAATCATATTTTGTCTACATTGCTTTCCATTAAAGAGTCGGCTCGGTCACTTCTTTGGACATCAAAGAAAATTTGGAAGTATCCATCAAAAGATGTGAGTTCAAATTAGGGTCACAAATAGCCGAACACAGTCCAACCTTTTGAAAAGAAGCATATAAATCTATTCCTTTCTCATCTGGATTCTCTAGCTCGATGTTAGTTAAATTATCCACCATCGACGATGGATCCAACAACGGAGCATACCATGAAATGGGGACTTCCCGAATCGAACCCGCACCTCTTTTCAACCCACCATCAACAACATCCATAATCGAGACATAGGAGTCAGTAGAAACCATTATCTAAGTTGAATCCTCAACGTTGACAACCATAACCTCATCATCTTGAACTCCATTATTTCTTGCAAGTATTCCATCGAACACCTTGACTTTACCTAAACCCATATCCCTAGTTATTGTACTTAGAGTCAACGCTACACCTTAAACTAGTGGTTGTTCCAACAGACCTATATTCGAGTCATCACACCCCTCGGAAATTGGCAGCTTGGCCTTTGACTGCCTCATTAGACTCTTAGTTGATTCAATTAACCCCACGACAGTTGAAGCTTTATTCGTCGAGAATTGAACATTCGGTTCTTGTTTCGGCTCGACAACGTTAGAAGAATAACTGTAAGGGTCTGTTAGCTTAGTTGGATTGGGTTATAAAAACCCACGTCATTGTAAAGGGCTTTACCGCTCTTAGTTTTACCATTTTTATGGAATACAATCTTAGAATTCCCGTTGTCTATTATTTTGCTAAATCTACCGTTCTTCACTCTCCTTCACCGTCGATCACCATCTCCAGCCACCATGCATGAGTTCTCACATGGTACCATTCGCCATTGACGGTCCTGACGTCGATTCTCTTCCGCTGCCGCCAATCTCATCAGATGCATGCAAGTTGTTCACCATTTTTCTTCCGTTGCTGAGTAGTGGTTTTTCAATGACACATCTCAGATCTAGTTATCGTTGTTTGTTCGTTCTCCGTTAGATTCATCGACTTATTTCCAATTTCACCATTGTTGTTGATATTTCTTTATCGTAGTATCTCCGCTTCATCTGATTATATCGTCGTTGTTCACGGATTCTTGCCTCGATTCTGAGGGCTACTGTTTTTCAGATCTGATGTTGTTTGGAATTCGTCTTCAGATTTGTTGATTTCTAGTGATCGAAAGTTTGCAGTTTATTCAATGGTCTCTGATTTCTAGTGATTTTGTGTCGGTTCAGACTCAGGCGATCAAAATTGAGACGATCGTTTGCTTCATCTGGTGTGAAAGTTTAGGTTGTCATTGTTGAACAAATCATCAGATCGTCGTTGAGAATCTTCTATTTCTTCATTGGTGAGATTTTTTTTACCGTAATTGTGGTTCCATGATTCCCTCGATTTGTTATGTTGTGTTAATATTCTGAAGAGCTTGCTGTTAATCATGATTGGATGATAGTGTTTTTTTAGTAGTTGATTTGGAATTGATGGATGGATGGATTTGGAAGTTAGTATATTAGATTCTTCAAGGGTTGAAGTCCATCTATGCTGCCACTATCATTCTTAGTGAGTTGAATTCAGTAAGCTCTTGTTGAATGATATTTGCGATCTAAAGATCTGTGCGTTGGTCATGATTAGTTTGTGAATGACATGTCCTGGCTTCTCTTGCATTGACAGATGATATTCGTGTCTTTGGTCTATGATTTAATTGGTATTTTTGCTGAGTTTGTTCACTGGATAACCATCAATTTCTGCTGGTTCGATTGGTTTAGTCTTTGTTTGGTTATGGTCAATTCGAACATCAGTCTTTAATCTCGGGGAGAAAGTAGAACAGATTTCATGTTTAACCCAGTTTTGCATTGTGAAAATTCTGCTTCATTCTCTACTGTTTCATTACTGGGAGAGTGGTTACAAGCTTGAATGAGCATTACATTTGGAACAACATTAGGTTCTGGTGGCAACATGTTACTGTTACTATTCTACATGAGTTACTGCCTAGGATGTATTGATTCTTGTTGTGCAATAGAAAAGATGCAAACATTAAAGGAAGTAGGAAGTACAAGAGAAAGAAGAAGAAGAAAAGAAGCTGAAAAAAAAAGTTTCTTTCCAATACATTGCCAATGATGCAAATGTACACATAGCCAGATCAGATGTTCAAGGAAACGTATATGTAGAGTTACTGATCAAGAAGTTGAGGAAGAAGAAAAGAAAGAAAGAAAGCTGAAAATAAGCTTCTTTCTAGTAAACTGTCAAACAACAGATGTACCAATGAAATCATTAGCTGATCAGACGTTCAAGGAAAGGAAGAAACGAAGACATTGATCAAGCCATTAGCCAGCTTTCAAAAGCTGAAAATATAAAATTGAAGAATAAGAAGAAAAATTGAGAAAGAAGAGCAAGGAAAGATAAATGCTTGGATGAAGAAGGGTGAAGGAAGAAAGAAAGAAAACTTTTACTGTATACATATCTTTTGTTGTTTGAGACCGGCTCACAATTCCATTTCGGCTCATCATTTGGAGAAGTTTGAAAGGTTGGGAAAGCAGGGAGAATGTTAGAAGAATAACTGTAATTAGTTTAAGTGTTTGTTATTAGTTAGTTGAGTCAGTTAAGGGTCTGTTAGCTTAGTTGGATTGGGTTATAAAAACCCACGTAATTGTAAAGGGCTTTAACGCTCTTAGTTTTACCATTTTTACAGAATACAATCTCAGAATTCCCTTTGTCTATTATTTTGCTAAATCTACCGTTCCTCACTCTCCTTCACCATCGATCACCATCTCCGGCAACCATGCATGCGTTCTCACAAACAACATCTGTCTACTATGTGTCATTACAAAATAGACGATAGAAATAGGGAAAAATGAGAGAACACATCAGAAAAAACATTCATAGAAGATTTTTTTTCGGCTATGATGCCTTTGTAATAGTACGAAAGAAGAAGAATTGTAATGAGGAAGAAGATTAAACATAGTATAGAAAGGAAGAAATAGAAGTTTTATCTGAATAAAAAACTCATTTTATTTCAACATAGTATAGAAAGCATTTAACCCTTTACAATCAAAACAGTCTGTTTTAACTAAAACGTAAACATTACTCTAAATAAAACAATGTTTTTTTCTCCTTGAAATTAGCTCGTAACAACCAGGTAATAAGCTTATGCAATAAGTGAAGAAGCTACAACACTGTTCTGCTGCCTATACGCCAAGAACTCGAGATTTAACACCTTCTTTCCTTCTTCAAAGATGCATTGAGGAGGAATGACTATAGTACCATCTATATGATGGGTTAACGCAAGACTCTCAATTGTAAATAGAACTTGTTCCTTCCATAATAAGAAGTGTCTCATCTAATCAGATAATAAAAGTCTTATTAGTGAATGGTTTGGAGAATTCATCAACAAAATTAGCTCTTTGTACACCATCAGAAGTATGTATGGTATAATAGTTTTAGTCTCAACAAAAACGGTGGTTAGGTTGTGAAATCGAGTAAAAAAGTTTGTAGAGCAAGGCATAGTAGTTTATGTTGGTAATCTGTATCATCAAACGACTTTTACAAAGAGGAGAATTTCTATGGATATGTTCTTAGAAATTCTACTTCGTCGAAGTCTGCTCTTCATCTTCGAATTAAGAAAGGTTTGATCAAGCCACATACTAATGCTATAAAGCCTTATTTGACTGATGCAAACAAAAGAGCCAGATTACAATTTTGCTTATCAATGCTTGAGTCAGGTACTCTCACCAAAAATTCTTTATTCATTGATATGTTCAATTTATCAAAAACATCATAGCGATACTATCTTCATCCACATGAAGTTGAACATTTTCATAGTTGTAAAAGCAATCGATTTATCATCAAAGTAATGTTTTTGGCTGCAGTGGCTCGACCTCACTTTGACAAACTTTCCAATTATATGTTTTCTAAAAAAATAAAAAAAAATCTATCTGTATTTAAGGAACCAACAAAGCGAAATAACAAAAATAAATAAGCTGGAACCTTAGAGATTAGGCCTATATTATCAGTGACTAAAGATGTAACAAGGTTGTGCTTGATTGATAAGGTTCTACCAGCTATTAGAGCTAAATGGCCTAGTTATGATGACAAGAAAATTTTCATTCAACAATACAATGCAAAGCCTCATATTGACATTGATGATGAACAATTCCTACAAACTGCAAGTTTGAATGACTTTAATTTTCAACCTTTTTTTAACCTCCAAACAACCCAAATTTGAATGTGTTGGATCTTTGATACTTTAGAGAAATACAATCTCTGCAGCATCAAGAATCTCCTACAATAGTTGATGAATTGATGAGAGCTGTAGAAAAATCTTTTAATGAGTTATCATCGAAAAATTTAAACAATATTTTTTTTAACATTGCAATCGTGCATGATTGAAATTATGAAGGTAATAATTATAAGTTGCTAAATATAGGTAAACAAAAGGTTGGAAAAAATGGTGAACTTTCTATCCAACTCCAATGTAACCGAGCTATTGTGCAAGAGGCTTTTTTGCATATTCAACATCAACACTAAATGTCTTACTTTTATAATTATTGTTATCAATCTTTTTGTGATTTTTTGTTCAATCATGATAATCTTTTTGTAAACTTTGGTTATATATAACTCGAATAAATATGATAGTATCAACAGGCATATATAAAATTGAATCCATTTCATTAGGCACTGTAATTTTAGTTTCTTCAATAATTATATAACCCATTAAATATGTATTATTGAACAAAAACACACTTAGAAAATCACCATTCATATTTAGAATGTACATGAGTAATTTTAGAGCTACCATTTCTACTATTTCAAACGATGCTATTGGTAGCTCCTCATATATTGAATTTTGCAGCATCCATAAAATTCAAAGCAAACTTACTGTTTTTGGCAATATAAAATTTATCTTTAGAAAGGAGAAAAAAAATTAAAATTTTACTTTTGGTAATAATTTGTAGATTGAAATATGATAAATGGTAAAAAAGAAAATTTAAGTGTTGTTGTTTTTCGATTTTTTAATAGAACATTTTAATTGAGATAATTTCAAAATCTGAGATATATTTAATGGGACGGATGGAGTATTTGTTATTATAGAATTGATAATGTGTTGATTACAATTTCGAGTACAATATATAATGAAAACAATTGATTATTAAAGTTGAATAATCAACTCCTAAATCCCTTAACTTTCAACTTATAAATTTCTATTCATATGATAATCATCAAAATGCAAAAAAAAAAATCAAATTAACCCTTTCCATCTAAGCAATCTCTCACCCATTGCAAAGTATAGTATTTATTTCATCATACCTATTGAAACAATTAACTAGATTTTAAAATTTAACTTTTTATATTTAAAAATTTTCTAATTTTTTTACAATAATGTCAAAACAAGCGAGTTCATCATATCAAAATAATAGTTGAATAACCACATTATGTCATAAAGCAACAATAAATTACTATTAAATTGTTATTATTCTAGAAAAGTAACAATAAGTAATATAACATTTATGAGAGAAGAAAAAGGCTAGAATGATTAAATTTTTAAATATAAAATATTAAATTTATTGAATTGTTCTAAATTAGTACTAAATTAATAGACTGTATAAATTTTGAGGATTAAAATTATTATTATATCAGACCATATCACTATTCCTTTCTAATATTTAACGGCTATTAAATTTTTAATAATATCTTAATTGAGTGACATATTTATATTTTTTAAAAAAATAACATATTTATTATTAAACTCATAATTAAATGACTGTAAATATAGTTTACCCTAAAAATAATTAACAAATTCAAGAATCATTGAGTCCTCTTCATTTTTACAAGGGTAAAAAAGTCAATTGGAAATTTTCAGACAAGTAAAGCCGAAGGTTTCTCGGTTTCCGCCCAAGGGAACCCCCAAAAAAAGCAAAAGACAGCAGAAGATAAGAGCAATACATTACGTTTCCTCTTCTAACCTTAAAACCAGACAATAGTTACCGTTAATCATACGGGACCCACATTTTACTCCGCCATGATTAAAAAACAGTTCCTACAACTCATTCCACTCAATTATTCCCCTCTCACGTTTCTGTGTATAGCTGCCTCGCACACTTTCCCAACTCCCAAACAGATCTCCCTCTAGTTTTTCTCCGTTTGCTCTCTGGCAAAAGCAATCGCCCAAACCCTAGAAAAAGACCTGGTTTTAATTTGAAACCAGGTCTTAATTATTATAGCCAATTATTATCATCAATTAATCAGAATTTATTTTAGATCTCTTCATAATCTGCTTTCTTTAGTTTCTTTCTTTCTTTTTGGATTTTTGTTTTCAGTTTTTGGTTTATTCTCTTTGAAGCTTCGTTGAGCCCTCATTCATCTTTCCACAATGAACGACCTATTATCGGTAACGTGTTTATCCCTTTCATCTCTTCTTTTTTGCTGCTTTGTTGTCGAGGCTTTATTTGTTTATGTATGCAGATTTGTTTGTTTTGGCTGTATTTGTTTTTGTTTGGATCTAATCTTGTTATTATTACTATTACTACTACGATAGCTGCTTGGAACGTGGTTAAAATAGAAAACAAAAGTATTGTTTGGGGATTTTAGTTTCGGTTTCTTCTGTTTGGATATTGTGAAAATGGAGGAAATTAAGTAAATTGAGAATTTTGAATGCTGAATACTATTATTTAGGATGCTAGTGAACTTAATACTGTAATTATTTAATCAAGCAGAATTCAGATCTGTTTAGAAATTTCTTTAAGTTAACTATTTGATTGTTGGATTGGAAGACTAGATTACTAGAACTTATAGCTTAAGCTTGTAAAAGAAATTATTTTATCTTCTTTTTTTTCTTTTTCTTTTTTTAAAAAAAGAGATCAAACATTTATTCTTTTTTTAATTGTACTTTGCTGTCTATAAACTTGCATTTAGTATCTCTGTAATCTCTTCATTTGTTTAGAATGATCGGTTTGATCTTTATTGAATAATGCTTGGTAACTATTAGAATAGCTTGGTTGACTTTAGTTTTGATGACTTGTTTTGTATTTGTTGCAGGAGTCATTCGAGATCCCTCGTGGTCAAGGATCTCAAGGTGGGGATATCGAACTAGGAGCTCAAACGAATGCAGATGAACTAGGCCTTCAAAATTTCTTTAAAAAGGTGCTCTGGACTTCTTCATGTAATTGTTCTTTGTATGCTAAGAAGAAGTATATAAAACGCAGTTTCAACTTTTTTTTTGTCCCTCTTGTCTTTCTTGTCATAATATCTATTCTTAGGTGAGTTTAAATTCTTTGTTTTGGTATAATGCAAGCTTGAATCACTGTTCTCATACAATCCTTTGTCTTTGCCAGGTTCAAGAGATAGATAAACAATATGAGAAGCTGGATAAGCTACTCAAAAAGCTTCAGGTATCTGATCTAGTACCTTTTCCGACTACTTGTGTAATGCCAAAGCTTCTTGAATTTCGGGTTATCTGTCTTTACTATTTTGTTCACTAGTCTGAATTTTAGGAAAATTTCAATATTATTCTTTGCAAAACTGACTGAAACCTTGAGGATGTCTTACTTTTTTAGTCCTCCTTTTGGAAGCACTAGACTAAATGAAAGAAAAGATACTAGTATTCTTTTGGATGATTTTAGAATCTTAATATAGTTGGACTTTTTCCCTCCAGATTTTAAGTTGTTCAGCTTTTGTTTTGTTTCCTTTCTTTTCAAAGTCGTCATGCAGAAACATTAGGATCCTACTCTCTCTCCCCCCCCCCTCTAGTCATAAGACCTAAAGTGTAAGACTATGAAGGAATCTATGGCTAGCTTGTTGAATTCCTTGTAATTTTGCGTGGTATTCTCATCTTGTTTAATGAATTCATGCCCAAGATAATTGTACATTGGTTGATGCTTATCAGTTGAAACTTTCTTAACATAATTCAGATGTGTTGTGAATGATGAATCTTGTAAGCAACATTGTTGAGTATTGATCTTATGATACATTTTCTATGCAGGATGCACATAAGGAGTCAAAGGCAGTGACAAAAGCCCCTGCCATGAAATGTAAGCAATAGTTTTTCGTTTGTTTTCTTCCATTCTTAGTTTCACTAAAGATGCAGCTTGCAGGAAAAGGAAAAGCATGATGAAGCCTGCATTATCTTTTTTAATGACTTCATTATTGAAAATTTATATAAAGCCCATTCTTTATGTGCTTGAATTTGGGTACTTTGTTTTGAACTCAGTTCTTATGATGGATTCGATTTTCATCTGTAGCTATTAAGCAGCGAATGGAAAAAGATGTGGATGAAGTTGGAAAAATTTCTCGTTTTATAAAGGGGAAAATTGAGGAATTGGACAGAGAGGTAAGCTATTTTCTGCTTTTATTTTGGTTATTTGTAACTCATAGGTTTCTTATTTCTTTTTCTTGATGTTGGGTAGAATTTAGCCAATAGGCAGAAGCCTGGATGCGGAAAAGGAACAGGTGTAGACCGGTCCAGGACTTCAACAACTCTGTAATATATCATCCTTTTCTATTGTTTCGTATTCCATTTTAATATACAATAAGCTGTTGTAATTGATTACTATTTAATGTGGATCTAAGCTAAACTTAGCAGAAGTCAGGTATATTTTATTTTCCTCGCCATGTTTAGTTTGACAAAATCTTGGTACTTCAAAAAAAAGTACATTCTTCCTTTCTACAGTATTGGAGCATGTGTTGTTTAGCATATTATATCTAAAAGTGTTTTTATATCTTTGCTTGTAAGTGGCATATGGAGTGAATTTGAGCTGCAAGTTAATGAAGCTTGTTTTTGTACTATATTTCTTGAAAATTACATCGGATGTGGTTTTGATTCATGATTAGGCCAGTATTTAATTCTTAACCGTAGTATAGTGTTTGTCTTCTCCAATGTGTTAATGATTGCAATCCACCATCCGTCCCTCCCCATACTCTAAAGAAAACAAAAGTTTGGGAATGATCCTAATTTTATCTTTGTTCCACCTCTATTGAAATCCTTTTTCAAGCTTTTGGGTTTGATAGCATTTTATCATATTTTTGTTAGTCTTCTTGTAAGTTAACAACCATTTTTGTTGCAGTTCCCTGAAAAAGAAGTTGAAAGACAAAATGGCTGAATTTCAGGTAGGTCAGATATAAATATTTTAAGATGTTATATAGTTGCTCTGCATGTACCGTCCTAATTTCTTAACCTCACTATGTTCTTTGTATTAACTATTGAAGACTCTGAGGGAAACCATCCATCAAGAGTATCGGGAGGTTGTTGAGAGACGTGTTTTCACAGGTTGAGATCTCACTTGATTCTTCCTTCTTAATTGCTATAATATGGTACTATAGGAAGCTAATATTCTTCTTCACTGGTTATTATGATTACCAGTGACGGGCACAAGGCCTGATGAAGAGGTATGATTTACTTGTGATATAATGAATGGTTCATCATATTTGGCACATATCTGATTGTTCAGCAATGTACAGACAATTGAAAAATTAATTGATACTGGAGATAGTGAACAAATATTCCAGAAAGCAATTCAGGAGCAGGGACGAGGCCGGGTTTGTCTTAAATTTCCTTTTTTGTTTTTTAATCAATAGAATTTTCATACTTCTGTAATCTCAGGAATTTTGTATGTCTTTCATCCCTAGAACCTTTTTTTTTTTTGTCGAGTTTATCGGAAGAATATGATACAAACTATTTTCAATCATCAAAATTGAACTTTTATTTAACAGCTTGAGTCTCAATTCAGCATTTTCTTCCACCCCATCTCAAGCTGCAGTGATATTTGTTGGTGGTGAGACTGATTTGGTGGAAGATACAAGTTATTAGAACGACTAAATTGATGTTTGGTGTGTTTGCAGATAATGGACACTGTATCTGAAATTCATGAGCGCCATGAAGCGGTTAGAGATTTGGAGAAAAAGCTTCTTGATCTACAACAGGTACTGAATCAGTTTGTTGCCATGAGGTTCCACCATTTTGACCATACGAACTTTAATTATTACCCATACACGGATTTACCATGAATCAGGAGCACTTACACATTGAATCCTTAAATGCTTTTGGATAGAGTCGCATTCAGAAATGTTTTGAACAAAGAATCATATCACTTGTGTGCATTTTTGCAAATACAAGCAGAAGCATGAAAATACAAATCAGCATAGGAATGAAAATGCATTGAAGATCATATGCAGAGGACATTATTGGAATCGATAATTAACAATGTAAGTTATGCAGATATTTTTGGACATGGCGGTCCTGGTTGAAGCACAAGGAGACATGCTTGACAACATAGAATCTCAGGTCTCAAGCGCCGTGGATCACGTGCAGTCTGGGAATACGGCCCTCCAAAGGGCGAAAAGCTTACAGAAGAACTCCAGAAAGTGGATGTGCATTGCTATCATCATCCTTCTCCTGATCGTTGTAATTATCGTGGTTGCGGTGATCAAACCCTGGAGCAACAACAAAGGGGCTTAGATTTGTTATATATATGTACACATTATAGGAAATTCCATCGATGACCCTTATGTCGGCTGTCGGTGTGAATAATTTGAGGTCTATTACGAACTCCCATTTTATTGCTCGTCTTGGTTTTTGAATACTGCTATGATTGAAGTTTGAAAAAGATTCCTCTCGATTTGAGAACTCGATATAATGCTCGTCTTGGTTGAGTTTTAACGTAAAACAACATAATGCTTGTTAATCGTGTAACATGTAAGGTAATAGATGCGACTTGGCTTGGGGTAGAAAAGGTCATGGCATGTAGAACATGGAAGATTGTCTTGTATTGAAGAGAACTCAGCTCATTAGAACTATGAGGTGTAAATCTCTCAATATTGGTAGGAAGAAAACTAGATGATATTGTCTGTATTCACTCCCTAGTGCTCGTGCTGTTCGAATGGTTTAAACGTCATGGTTTTATTCTGACATTGTTACATTACATTATTTGAGACAAGGCAACAGATGTTTTGATTTGTCACTCCGTATTCCAGTTTCTTACTGTAATTGGAAATATTGGAATTGTGATATGTATTCCTAGCTGGGAATGTGTTTATAATGTTTATATGTTTTTGGAATGTATTTTTTTTACAACGGTAGCGAAATAATCATGATTGATAGCTATTACTTCTCGATCAGTTAGCCTTTATGTTTGATGATTTGATTTTAGATTATAATTATTTCTGGCAACTTTTTCTTGATCCGTCCATATCCAAAATCTATATTTGAATAACTCTAAAGTAGCTAGATTGGATTCTTATACATAGATGCTTTTGATTTTTCTGTAGTCTCGTCTTCACACTGGTGACTAATAATGGTCTCAACTATAAAATAAGTGTACAAGTTATATATATATTTTGTTTTAAGTGCCTAAAATACTTTTTAGTTAAAATAAGTGCTTAAATTTTATTCCGTGACAATTTTTTGGTAATGCCCGTCAAAAAATGAAAATTAAGTGCTCAAATTATGTTTTTGTTTTAATTATTTAAAAAAAAAATAAGTGCCAAAATTATGCCATTTTTTGTTTTAAGTGTCTAAAGTTTTCTTTTAAAATTAAGGACCGGAATAAACTTTAGGCATATATTTTGACTAAATTTTTTAGACAATTTAAAGTAAAAAAAAAGTATAGTACGGGCAATTATTTTGTAGTTAAGCCCTAATAATAAGACCTCCCCTATAACACATGCATTCATTTGTTCTCAATTGAAATTTAAAGGCTTAACCGTCAAATAAATGTCCAAACTATACAATTTTTTAATTAGGTGCCTGAACTATTTTTTGGGCCAAAGAGATGTCTAACGTTTTATTCTGTAACTCAAATATGATTTTTCCGTCAACCGCCCTTAATTTTTTCCTTTATATAATTATATACAGACACGTGACATTTTTTTATTTTAAATTTTTGTTTAAAAATCATAAAATATTTTTATTTTATTAAAAAACAACTAAAATAATCCAAAATCCCTAATTCTAGATCTACAAAACTTTTTTCTTTCGACCATCGATTTAATTACCACCAGTCATTTTTTTGTTCTTTGGAACCTTACAAAGATGGGTTGATAGTGGTGGTCGACGACGGTAAGAGAGTTTGGCATTAGGGAGTTAGGATTTTAAGAATTTAAGAATTTAAAACGGCGGATAAAGGGTGGTTGGCCAATGGCTCTGATGACGAAAGGGGAGGGTGGGTAGTGGTTGATGGTGGTCGAATATCGGGGATTTAAAATTTTGGGAATTAGGGATTCGTGATATTTTTGAATAGGCTAAAGGAGTATTTTTGCCCTCGAGTTCAACCCAAATTAGTAATTCATCCCCTCGCGCGAAAACGCAGTTAATTAGGTTCTCCAGTTCGCGAATTGCGATAAATTAGCCCCTTGACCAACATTGACTATTACAGTGCTGACATAGCAGTTAACGGTGCTGACATAACAGTCCACGATACTGATGTGATAGTACAAGTGTGACGATGACATGGTAGAGGGGTTGAATTGATTTTTTAACCGAATTTAAGAGCATAATTGATTTTTTTGCCGAGTTCAGGGGCATAATTGATTTTAATTGAAAGTTTGATAACTTACTTAATCTTTAAGCAAAAAATAATAAATTATTAAAAATTTAAAAATATTTAAATAATATTTAAATATTCATAAAATATTAAAAAATAAAAAGAACTATAATGAATTTAAAATTTAAATAAAAAAATAAAATTAAAAATGTGAAATTTATAAATATAAAAACTTAAAATTTAAAAATATTTATAAACCATCGGAAAAGTTTCCGACTGTTTCTGGTTATGTTAAGCCTACTAATATTGTAACACCCTCAACGTATATTCGATGATTAAATACACATTGAAGATATCACAGTATTATTTAACTAATTTCCTGACTTGTAAATTTTTTTATACTATTCTTGCTTAACTAGTCCAGTGGTTGGCCCTTGTTCGGTTTCTAAATTAAAACAATGTCAGACAGGCACACCTAGTTTCGACCATGAACTGGTTTGTAAAATTTATAAGTTAGTTATTTAAATAAGTATGTAACTCAGAGTGAAAACTAGGTACACTGCCTAATCCCTTTCTTGGATTTAAAATTGTTACGCGATAAACAACAATTAAAATTTTATCTTTAAAACAACTAAAGAATAAATTATTACATGCCAACTAGAGAATATCATAAAATTAGAATGTCTTACTGATGTTTGGCATATTGCAGCTTGATTAACATGCTTGATTCCTCTTCCGGTAAGTTTCTGATATCCTACGTGTGAAACAGAACACGCTAAGTAACGACTTAGTGAGGCAACTATAATTTAAAGTAAATCGTTTCAATGTAAAGAATCATATAAAATAAACTTATCAAAGTCAATTCTCGGTCATATAACAGTGCAATATATTTCCTACAAAATGACAAGTGATTCCAATAATGTTTATATCATATCATAAAACAAGTATAAATATCATGTTATCGATATTTATCAGTCATCATGTAATTATTTATAGTTTAACCTTCTTTTAAAGATAGCCCAAAGTAAATAATATGAGATCAAGGTACTCGAGTCACATGTATAAGACACCTGAGTGTCTAACTTAAACTTGTAAATGAGTACATACTCGAGGACGCTCTTTGCTCCTCATTTAGGCACTGCGTTAGTGCTATTAGCACTATGGGCTTGGATCCCCAGGGTGCACACCAAAGGCTTAGGTCCCCAAGGTGTATGTTACGTACTCAATGACGCTCTTTGCTCCTCACAAAAGCACTTCTTTAATGCACTTGGCACCATGGGCTTGGATCCCCAGGGTGCAACACCAGGGGCTTGGGTCCCCAAGGTGGGTGTGACACCGTAGTAGTCACAAAACATGAAATCATATCATCTTGTGTGATGCAGCTGCTAAGGACTCTATGGATATCCAACTATACCATGGACTCTCTTATCATATTACTTGGGCATTTCAATATTCCATGTTCAGAACATCAATATAGATCATATAGTCGATATTAGGCAGTTCATACCCAATATCTAAAATCTGATTTATCTTAGATATATCTTTGTGCCATATCAATGTATCACATATACATTTAATATTTCATGCCATTTGCATAACTTTGATCAATATACTTTTCATCAATATCAAGGTCGACTTATCGCAAGTCTTCTTCATATCACATAATTAAAATAGGTAAAAATACACTCACCTTGGCCACTTAACATGATGCCTCACTAAGTCATAGTTCGATCATTTCTTTCATAGTACCTCGAACCTTCTCTGATTCGAACTCGACTTCATTAATCATATAGATACAATAAAATATTTGTTAGACTCAAATCTAACAATACCTTAAACTTGCTTTTTAACATAATCATTCAAAAAATAAAATTTTCAATTATTTTCCTTTCTTTCTTGTACTTTTCGAAAACTCATTATGGTCCTTATTGACTAATTTGAAATTCCAATAATTCTTCTGAGCTTGCTAACTAACCTTTAAATACAAAATGTTTCAAATTCTATTTTCTGACAGCTTGCGCTACCTTCAAAGATTTACTTGTATAGGGCAGAATACATACTAGATCTTAATTTCCTTTATACTAGAGAAACTAGATTTGATAATGATTCTAACGGTATAAGCCACATAAATTAATAAAATCTAAAAAATTATGAAAAATCACTGAATTCACGTCACAAACTATCCAGGCAGAAAACTGCTCTGTAATTTTTCTAACCTTCATTCGAATAAAAATTCATATCTTTTAACACGGAACTCGGAATCAATTTCCGTTTGTTGGAAACGAAACTAGACTGACATACCTTTATATTGGTATAAAATTCACCGTCTAACAATTTTTATAGAATTTATGGTGAATTTCTAAACTTACTGCCATAATTTAAATTCAACCTAACTTCCCATAATTAGTTTCTAAATTTACCATAACTTCTCCTTATTTCTTTACTTGTTAATTTAGTCCTATTATTTTACTTCAAATGACTAAATGAAGCTTGTATTCATAAGTTCTCCTTACATCTTTCATCAAAAACTACATTGCCAGATTGGTCCCTAAACTTTCATACTTAGCCAAATTAGTCCTTCAAGTAATTAAGCTATTATTCCCTTCCTTTATTCAATTCAAGTACTTAAATCAACAATCTAACTTAAGTGCTCATAAATTTTCAATATCACACTTCAATCCCTAAACTTCTTCAATTCCAATCACTTAAATTAATTTTTCCAGCATAGCATTCATCAAATACAAACTCAACAATCAAATCCTTAAACTTTACAAAGTTGACATTTTGGTCCCTATTACAATTCTAATTAGGGATTTTCATTCCAATCACCTTAAAACAACACATAGAACCATTTATCCTTCAATCATGTTCTAAAATTCCATACCCTAACATAAACCCTAATTTTCAAAATTTAGGGGTTTTGCATATAGACATGGAATTAATTCAAATCAAAGCTTGTAAATATCATTTCTATACTTGATTCAACTAAATCAAGCCTTAATTCAAACAAATCCATAAACCCTAAATTTTCTCTCTCATCAAACCATGAACACTTCTTCATAGTACCATGTAAAATTACTACCAAATGAAAGAAAATTGAACAAGGATTAATTTTTCCTTCATGAACTAACCTTGATTTTACTTGTAACACTTCCAAATCAAGCTTGAAATTTGATGTATTTTTTCCTCCCTTCTTCTTCTCCCCCACGACATATGTAGGAATAGATGAACAAATTTTTTGTTCATTTTGTAAACTAATATACTTGTTTTAATCTAATATTGCCACTTGTATAATTAAAATGAATTTTAAATTCATTTTAATCCATTTTACTAATTTGTCCCTCAACCAAACTCATATTTACAAATCTTATTTAAAATTTCCATTCCATTACATTTGAACCAATTTGGTTCCTTCATAACCGGCCATTCCCAAAGAAATCATAAAATTTTATTTTATGATTTTTATTCGATACAATTACTCGATAATCACCTAATACGATTTTCCATTGATCGAACTATCGAATCTAATCCAAAAATCTCACAACTCTAAATTCTATAAATATTATTTTATGATTTTCCATGGCTTATGGAACAACCTCTAAAATTTCAATTCGATCCGATTTCCCGATATTCACAAAACATTTCTACTGCGATTTTACCTTTACCGAGCTATAAGATTTATTCCGAAAATTTTATATTTCCATATTCAGAAAATTGATACTATTATCTCATAAAAACTTTCTTTCCTAAGGACTTAGACTGAATTTTCCTAATTCAGTCTATTATTCTGATAATTATTGAAAACCCTCATCGAGTAAAATTTATCTTAGAAATCCTTTATCGGAAATCCATATGAGTATTCTCTACTCTTAATGAGTCCAAAATATCGATCAGAAACACTTTTATGGGACATTCTCGAAGGTCACCCATCCTAGTGTTTTCCTGGTCTGAGCACACTTAATAATCTTATTCTATCCAAATTCGATATCTTATACTGCATTTTCATTCTCGGGACCTATATTAGATTTTACTCGCTGACCAAATTTATCCATCTAAAGAATAAAATTTAGTTATTGGGTAAATTCTTTATTAATGATTTAAAATTTTCCTTTCTTTATGATTTAACAACCAACTTTTGAAAATTGTCATTTTGGTCACTAAACTTTAACCTTCAATTCGCATTCCAATTTTATCGGATTTCAGCCAAATTTTGCATGTACCCTAATATGCTTATTCTCTATCTTATGATACCTTTAAAGCTCAAAAATTCTTTTTTCTAAAGCTCCTAATTAAAGAAATCCTAACTTTTCCATTTTTGTCATTTTAATCACAAAGTTAGTTTTTAAGCCACTAACTTAGTACCAAATGACCTTAATACTATTTAACGAAATTCTGGAGTGTTACAAATATTAAATTTGTTTAACGAATGGTAATACTAGACTGACGAAATTCTGGGGTGTTACAAATATTCAATTTGTTAAAAATATTCAATTTTTAGTACTTTATAAACATTTTTATAATTTTAATATTTATATATTATTATTTTTTAATCTCTAATACATTTTAATTATTTACATTAGTTTTATTTTAAATAATTTTTAAATATTTTATTTATTTTTATTAAATTTATGGATTTTTTTAAAAAATTGAAGAATATTTTAATTTTTGTGAGAGTTCTCACTTTGATTATTTTTAAAATTGTCATGGACCCAAAGAATATTTACACCAATTTGTTAATCAATTTTTAATATATACCATTTGCAACAACTTGAAAAACCAAATTATTTATCTAATTTTATTCGAAAACTAAACAAGTCTATTAAATTAAATTAAAATTTAAACAAATTATTTATACAATTTTAGTATTTTTAAATTTTAATAATTTCTTAAATTCTTATTTTTTAGCTTAAATATTAAATAAGTTATCGAACTTTCAATTAAAATAAACTATGCCCTTGAACTCAGAAAAAATTCAATTATGCCCTCGAGTTCAGTTAAAAAAATCAATTTAGCCCTGCCATGTCATCATCACACTTGTACTACAACGTTAGCATTGTGGACCTCCACGTTAGCACAATGGACTGCCACATCAGCACTACTGCAATTCGCGAATTGAAGGACCTAATTGATTGTATTTTCGTGAGAGTGGCTAAATTACTAATTTGGGTCGAGCTTGAAGGAAAAAAATACCATTTTCACCTTTTAAATAATATTAAATTTTTTGCTTATTTCTAAAAAAGTTAATGATTTTTTGACTTTTCTAAATAAAAAGTTATAAATATGTCACGAGTCTAATTTTCATTGCAAAACTATAATTTTAAACAGTCGTGATGAAAAAAATCTTATTTGAGTTATAGAATAAAACGTTAGGCACTTATTTAACCCAAAAAATAGTTCAGATCCTGTAATATCCCAAAACCAGGCCTAGTTGGAATTTAATTTCGGCAACCAGGAAATTTAAATGCTCATGACGAAAAAATATTATTTGAGGTTCAGGTTGAGAGTTTTAACAACCTATTTGTAATTTCTATCAGAGGAGGCATCCTACGGGACAATGTCGTAGACAGTCGGGCTCTTGTTCTTCTGTGGGGAGCAAGGCCACTACATCAAAGATTTCCCGATGAATATATCCAAATCTATTGCACCGGTAAACCGAGCATCCCCTGCTCAGTCCTTCAAGGGCAAGGGACAGAAACAAGTTGTAGCAGGAGCTTCTGGGAGACCTAGTGGATCTGCTAGGACTCCAAGTAGACAAGAACCTAAGGCCTCGACTCAGGTTTATCATGTGAGGAGTAGGGATGATGAAGAAGATCTAGATATTATTACAGGTACTATTGAACTGTATACTCACCTGTTTATGCATTGATTAATCATGGATCCATTCATTCCTTTATTAGTACTGTATTGATTAAAAGATTTAAGTTAACATATGAACCTATAGCCTCCAAAATCACCGTAACCAATCATTTAGGTGATAGTGTTGTAATCGGGCTAGTATGCAAAAATTGTCCCCTCAATGATACAAGGGATACCTTTCTCAGCCAATCTCATAACCCTCCATATTCATGAGTTTGACATTATTTTGGGGCTTGACTGACTCGGAGAGAATCAAGCTTGGGTGGATTGTTCGAAGAGGAAATTATATCTTAGAGGTCTTGTAACCCCCCTAAATCCGACCCAGAAGAAATGGGTCGAATCTAGGAAGTAACGTTTGAAAACTTTTCCCTTAAGAAAACAAATTTTAAAGATTATACTTTAAATTAAACAGAATATATATAACTAAAATTTAATAAACATCTCATAATAATAAAATATAAATATCATAATTAATATTCGAATGTTTAAATAAAATCTTTGAAATAAAACCACAATAAATGAATGCCAAAAATAATCCCAAAACATAATTAGTCTCAAAGTATGAGATTAAATCAATGTCTCAAAATAATAATCTAGATAACTAAAAATAGTTTCATACTGAATAATAAAATAACCGGATAAAATGTGAGATCCTCCAAGTACCACGTCGCCAAAGTCCAAAGATATCTGTAAAAGAAAACTATGGGGGAGTAAGCTAAAGAGTTTAGTGTGTCTCTAAAGTGCAAGAAAAACCATAATCATAAAAGAAAATATTATTTTGAATAAAATCTTTTAAACCATAACACATAAATCACAAGCGCAATGCAATGCACCCAACTACAACCGCCAAGAGGAAAGTTCCCCAGAACTCCCCACTACAACCGCCAATCCAAAGTGGAATCTAGCCCGAAGGGTGGAACCACTGATCCGAAGTGGTATTCAACCCGAAAGGTGAAACCACTGAACTTCCTTCGTATAAATCACAACCCATGCTCATACGTGTATAATGTTTAAAACTCAAAATTTCATAAACACAATTCCATAAATATGATATTCCATAAACATACGTCATAAATAATAATCCATAAATCCTGGTTTCCGTAAATTCTGATGTTTCATAAATCAAATATTTTATAAATCGTAATTAAAAGCACATTCTAAAATCGTATGCATATGATGTCAACCATACAAGCCATAACGCAGATCATAATCAAGCAAGGTATAAAACCATATAAAAATCATTTATTTGTAGCACTGGAAGAAAACACACCTTAGCCAAAGCAAACTCAACCTACTGATTGAGGTGTTTCTCAGGATTAAAATCATTGTGTCCAGCTGTATTGGTACCTATGAGAATAATCTTACGATAGCACTATTACTATTATCACTATGATCAAAGAATTATTCCTAAATACTAATCTAACGAAATTTAATGAATACTTATCTGATTCGAATAGTTTATCTTCAAATAAACCGAAGACATAGTTGAATTGAGCGGTGCTAGAGACTCAGCGGGGTTTGATCGAATTAAATAAATAAAATAAAAAAAGAAAAGGAAGATGTGTTTCGAATACAAATAGAGAGAGTGAGAGGGGAAGACTGGCTGCGGCAAAGAAACAAAATTGCAGGGGAATCATGGCTTATATAACCAAAATTTTGGATAAATTACAAGTTAAGTCCTTGTACTTTTCTAGGGTTCACAAAAATAGGTACCTACTATCAATTCTTTTAAAAATGTCACTAAATTTGTTTAAAATTCAATTAATTCCTAAATTTCTTAACTAGGGTTTTCAATTTAAATTCCCAATTTCTAGGGTTTTGAATTTAGGGATTTCAAATTTAGGTTTTTAAATTGGGGGTATTTTTGGGGTGTTACAACTCTCCCACCCTTAAAAGGAATTTCGTCCTCGAAATTTTCAGACTTAGCGATAAATACCAAAATTAACTTACACAACTTAAATTCTTCGTTCTAAATTCCTCATTCTTCAACATAAAAGGTGGCATGGTAATCTATCTACAAAAGAAAAATATTCCTAAAATTAGAGTTGGTACTTGGAGTCTTTATTCAAAAGATATCTTTAATTATTTAAAATAACAAATTTATCAGAAAATCCCACTTTGCTCGAAAATATTTAATATGCATGCAAAAATCCTTTTTGGTTTAAAATTTCATGTAAACCTCACAGTCCGAGGGTTGAACATAGCTCTGATACCACTAAATATAACCCCTTAAATCCGGCCCAGAAGAAATGGGTCGAATCTAAGAAGTCACGTTTGAAAACTTTTCCCTCAAGAAAACAAATTTTAAAGATTATACTTTAAATTAAAAAGAATATATATATATAACTATAATTTAATAAATATCTCATAATAATAAAATATAAACATCATAATTAATATTTGAATTTTTAAATAAAATCTTTGAAATAAAATCACAATAAATGAATGCCAAAAATAATCCAAAAACATAATTAGTCTCAAAGTATGAAATTAAATCAATGTCTCAAAATAATAATCTAGATAACTAAAAATAGTTCATACTGAATAATAAAATAACCGGATAAAATGTGAGATCCTCCAAGTACCACGTCGCCTAAAGTCCAAAGATATCTGTAAAAGAAAACTATGGGGGAGTAAGCTAAAAAGCTTAGTGTGTCTCTAAAGTGCAAGAAAAACTATAATCATAAAAGAAAATATTATTTTGAATAAAATCTTTTAAACCATAACACATAAATCACAAGCGCAATGCAATGCACCCAACTACAACCGCCAAGAGAAAAGTTCCCCAGAACTTCTCATTACAACCACTAATCCGAAGTGGAATCCAGCCCGAAGGGTTGAACCACTGATCCGAAGTGGAATTCTACCCGAAGGGTGAAACCACTAAACTTCCTTCGTACAAATCCCAACTCATGCTCATACGTGTATGATGTTTAAAACTCAAAATTTCATAAACACAATTCCATAAATCCGATATTCTATAAACATTCGTCATAAATCTATAAATCCATAAATCATAATCCATAAATCCTGGTTTCCATAAATTCTGATGTTTCATAAATCATATTTAAAAACACATTCTAAAATCGTATGCACATGATGTCAACCATACAAGCCATAATGCAGATCATAATCAAGCAAGGTATAAAACCATATAAAAATCATTTATTTGTAGCACCGGAAGAAAACACAGCTTAGCCAAAGAAAACTCAACCTACTGATTGAGGGGTTTCTCATGATTAAAAGCATTGTGTCCAGCTGTATTGGTACCTATAAGAATAATCCTACGATAACACTATTACTATTATCACTATGATCATAGAATTATTCCTAAATACTAATCTAACGAAATTTAATGAATACTTATCTGATTCGAATAGTTTATCTTCAAATCTACCGAAGACAGTTGAATTGAGCAGTGCTAGAAACTCAGCGAGGTTTGATCGAATTAAATAAATAAAATAAAAAAGAAAAGGAAGATGTGTTTCGAATACAAATCGAGAGAGTGAGAATGAAAGACTGGCTGAGGCAAAGAAACAAAATTGCAGGGGAATTATGGCTTATATAACCAAAATTTTTGATAAATTACAAGGTAAGTCCTTGTACTTTTCTAGGGTTCACAAAAATAGGTACCTACTATCAATTCTTTTAAAAAGGTCACTAAATTTGTTTAAAATTCAATTAATTCATAAATTTCTTAACTAGGGTTTCAATTTAAATTCTCAATTTCTAGGGTTTTGGATTTAGGGATTTCAAAATTAGGTTTTTAGTATTTTTGGGGTGTTACAACTCTTCTACCCTTAAAAGGAATTTCGTTCTCGAAATTTTTAGACTTAGCGATAGATTCCAAAAATTAACTGACACAACTTAAAATTCTTCGTTCTGAATTCCTCGTTCTTCAACATAAAAGGTGGTATAGTAATCTACCTACAAAAGGAAAATAATCCTAAAATTAAAGTTGGTACTTGGAGTCTCTATTCAAAACATATCTTTAATTCTTTAAAATAACAAATTTATCAGAAAATCTCATTTTGCCCGAAAATATTTAATATGCATGCAAAAATCATTTTTAGTTAAAATTTTATGTAAACCTCACAGTTCGAGGGTTAAACTTAGCTCTGATACCACTAAATGTAACCTCTTAAATTCAACCCAGAAGAAATGGGTCGAATATAGGAAGTCACGTTTAAAAATGTTTCCCTCAAGAAAACAAATTTTAAAGATTATACTTTAAATTAAAAAGAATATATATAACTATAATTTAATAAATATCTCATAATAATAAAATATAAATATCATAATTAATATTCGAATGTTTAAATAAAATCTTTGAAATAAAACCACAATAAATGAATGCCAAAAATAATCTCAAAACATAATTAGTCTCAAAGTATGAAATTAAATCAATGTCTCAAAATAATAATCTAGATAACTAAAAATAGTTGCATACCACCTAAAGTCCAAAGAACTCCTCACTACAACTGCCAATCCGAAGTGGAATCCAGCCCGGAGGGTGGAACCAATGATCCGAAGTGGAATTCAACCCGAAGGGTGAAACCACTAAACTTCCTTCGTACAAATCCCAACCAATGCTCATACATGTATGTGTTTAAAACTCAAAATTTCATAAACATAATTCCATAAACATACGTCATAAATCTATAAATCCATAAATCATAATCCATAAATCATGGTTTCTATAAATTTCGATGTTTCATAAATCAAATATTTCATAAATCATATTTAAAAACACATTCTAAAATCGTATGCATATGATGTCAACCATACAAGCCATAATGCAGATCATAATCAAGCAAGGTATAAAATAATATAAAAATCATTTATTTGTAGCACCGGAAGAAAACACAGCTTAGCCAAAGCAAACTCAACCTACTCATTAAGGCGTTTCTCGGGATTAGAAGCATTGTGTCCAGCTGTATTAGTACTTATGAGAATAATCCTACGATAACACTATTACTATTATCACTATGATCAAAGAATTATTCCTAAATATTAATCTAACAAAATTTAATGAATACTTATCTGATTCGAATAGTTGATCTTCAAATCAACCGAAGACAGTTGAATTGAGCGGTGCTAGAGACTCAGCGGGGTTTGATCGAATTAATTAAATAAAATAAAAAAAGAAAAGGAATATGTGTTTTGAATACAAATTGGGAGAGAGAGAGGGGAAGACTGGCTGGGGAAAAGAAACAAAATTGCAGGGGAATCATGGCTTATATAACAAAAATTTTGGATAAATTACTAGGTAAGTCCTTGTACTTTTCTAGGGTTTACAAAAATAGGTACCTACTATCAATTCTTTTAAAAAGGTCACTAAATTTGTTTAAAATTCAATTAATTCTTAAATTTCTTAATTAGGGTTTTCAATTTAAATTCCTAATTTCTAGGGTTTTGAATTTAGGGATTTCAAAAGTAGGTTTTTAAATTGGGGGTATTTTTGGGGTGTTACAGGTCTTGGCAAGGATAGTGTAACTCTTATAGACTCTAGGGGTAAGAAATCATTGTTATATGCCACTGAAAGTAAAGAAGAACCTCAATTGCAAGATATAGATGCCATACAAGAATTTGTCGATGTATTTCCCGATGAACTTTCAGGTTTACCACCTATCCTCAAAGTTGAATTTGGGATTGAAGTGCAACCTGGAACCACCTCGGTTTCCATTGCACCTTATCGAATGGCACCAGTAAAACTTATCGAGCTTAAGGTACAGGTTTAAGATTTTTTAGATAAAGGTTTTATTCGACTAAGTTCCTTGGGGAGCTCCGGTCATCTTTGTCGAAAAGAAGGATAGGTTGATGCTTCTTTGTATTGATTGCCGACAGTTAAACAAGCTCACCATCGAGAATAGATATCCATTACCGAGAATTGATTATTTGTTTGATCAACTTAAAGATGCAAACATCTTTTCTAAGATTGATCTAAGGTCTGGATACTATCAAATGAGAGTTAAAGAATATGATGTGCCTAAGACAACTTTCTGTACAAGGTATGGCCACTACGAATTCTTGGTTATGCCCTTTGGGTTAACCAATGCACCGATTGCCTTTGTGGATTTCATGAACCTAGATTTTAGGACCTATCTCGATAAGTTTATGGTAGTGTTCATAGATGACATATTGATTTATTCCTAGAATCAAGTTGAACACCATGACCATCTTCGTGTAGTACTCCAAACCCTTCGAGAAAAGCAGTTATATGCCAAGTTCAGTAAGTGTGAGTTCTGGCTCACTCAAGTTTCATTTCTGGGACATGTAGTTTCTGCTGAAGCCATTCAAGTAGAACCAGAGAAGGTTCAAGCCATAGTTGATTGGAAACCATCAAGTAATATAAATGAAGTTTTTTTTTCTCGGTCTTGTTGGTTATTACAAAAGATTCGTTAAAGGATTTTCCATAATAGCAGTATTGTTAACCAAAATTCTACGGAAGGATACCCCTTTCAAATGGACTAAGAAGCAATAACGCAGTTTCGATCAGCTTAATCAAGTATTGACTCATGCACTGTCTTGACCCAATCTGAGTTTAGAAGAGACTACATTGTATATAGTGATGCATCGCACCAGGGGTTATGATGTGTTTTAATGCAAGAAGTTAAGGTTGTTGTGTATGCATCGAGACAACTTAAGCCACACGAAATGAACTACCCTACTCATGATCTTGAGTTGGATGCAGTTGTTTTTGCCTTAAAGATCTGGAGGCATTATCTCTACGGAGAAAAATGCTACATATATACCGATCACAAAAGCCTTAAATACCTGTTAACTCAAAACGAGCTTAATCTTCATCAAAGGAGATGGATGGAACTTCTCAAATATTATGATCCTATAATTGATTATCATCCGGACAAGGCCAATGTTGTAACCGATGCACTTAGCCATAAACCTTCGTATGGTAAGTATCAATATTGAGCATTGTTTATCAAGCATTAATTATCGTATTGAAAATTTTGGTATCGTTATTACATTATAGCTCCTCAAGCTATCAATGTTCATTTCAAGTTGTGGAAACACTGACCTTTAGTAGATGAATTTCAAGTTCAATTTACCATTGTGTTGAGAATCAAGTCACTGCAAGATCAAGACCCTGAATTACAAGCCATCATTTCCAAACTTCAGAGTAATCATGATCCTAATTTCAAAGTTAACTCTGAAGGACTCCTGTATTTTTGTGATATAGTTTGTATACCAAATGATGAATCCCTTCAAAGTGACATTCTAAAGGAAACTTATTGTAGCCATTTCTCAGCTCACCCGGGGTCGGTGGAAATGTATAAGAACCTTCGAGAATTGTACTGGTGGCCTAGTATGAAGAAGACTATTACAGAGTTTGTATCGAAGTGTCTTATGTGTCAGCGAGTCAAGGCTGAGCATCGTGTTCCCATGGAATTATCGCAACCCATTGAACTTCCTCAATGGAAGTGAGAAAGAATAACCATGAACTTCGTCAATGGTCTATAGTTGACTCCAGCTAAGCATGACTCTATTTGGGTCATTGTTGACCGTTTTGCCAAGTCAGCTCATTTTTACCTGTAAGAATAGACTATGGTCTTCCTAAGTTAGTTGACTTGTACATCAAGGAAATAATCAGATTCGACGGAGTACCTAAGTCAATCATTTCCGATCGAGATCCCCATTTTGCTTCGCAATTTTGGAAAGTATTGCAAGGAGCTCTGGGTACCTAAGTCAATCTTAGTACATCTTTTCACCCTCAATTTGATGGCCAATCAGAAAGGGTAATTTTTGTATTGGAAGACATGCTTCGTGCATGTGTCATTGACTTTGAAGGAACTTGGAAGAGGTCCCTCCTTCTTATCGAGTTTGCTTACAATAATAGTCATCAATCATCTATTGGAATGGAACCATATGAAGCATTGTATGGCAAGAAATATAGAACACTGTTATGTTGGTTTGAACTCGGTGAAGGCAAGATGTTAGGCCTTGACTTACTTTGGGAAACTGAAGAACGGGTTACCATCATTCATGATCGTTTGAAGGCCGCCTTTGACCGACAAAAGGCCTATGCTAATCTTAAGAGGAGATATATACAATTTGATATCGGTGAAAAAGTGTTTCTGAAAGTCTCCCCATGGAAGAAAATTTTTTATTTGGTAAAAAGGGGAACCTGAGTCCTTGATTCTTTGGGCATTTTGACGTGACTAAAAGAAATGGTCATGTGGCCTACCGACTAGCTTTGCCTCAAGAGTTGAACAAAATTCACGATGTATTCCACGTATCGATGCTCCACAAGTATAGATCCGATCCCTCTCATATTGTTGAGCCCGTGTCAGTAGAACTCCAACCAAATATGACTTACGAAGAAAAACCTATACAAGTATTAGCAAGGGAAGTTAAGAGACTTCAAAACAAAAACGTTCCTTTAGTCAAAGTACTTTGGAGAAGTCACAAGATCAAAGAAGCTACTTGGGAACCGAAAAAGACCATAAGGAATCAATACCCACATCTCTTCGGATCAGGTAAAATTCGAGGACAAATTTTCTTAAGGGGGAGAGTTGTAACATCCCAAAACTGGGTCTAGTCGGAATTTAATTCCTACAGCCAGGAAATTTTGCACTAAAAAGTCAAATTATAGTAGTGACCCTTGACCAAGTGGTCAATTATTGGATTATTGAACTCCAATTAAGTCTTGATATTGATTAAGGATTCCATTGTAATCCTTAAAACTTGTCTTAGTGTCTAAATTGAGAAAATGAAAGTTTAGGGACAAAAGTATAAAGAATGAGGAGTTGATGGACTAACCTTGCGATTAGCCCCTCCCCAAGCTTAATCACCACCTAGCTTGTGTTAGCTTCCTTCAAGTGAAGGAAAGCTCAAATTAAAGAAAGGAAATAGAAAGAAAAGAAAGAAAGAATTTACCGGTTGAAAAAACTATCACAACACTTCATCTCCTTCCTTCAACCACGCACCTCAAGCAAGCACCTCCATTGTTGGTTAGGAAAAGCTTGAATTTTCTTTTATTTATTGATTTCAATTCAATCCTAGTGATCGGGTAAGCAAAAGCCCTCCATTGATTCATTGATTCCATGACCAAATTCATGTTTAATTCCAAGTTTAAGAATCAAGGAACCCTAGAAATTCTCTAGGGATATCATAGCTTATTCATTATTGCTTTTCATAGCTATTAAGTTGCTATGAACCTATTATCAATATTGAAATCCTAGTAATTCCTATTTCTTTGTAGCTCAAGAGAACCAAGGTGAAGAATCACCAAATCTTTCAAATCCCACCAATCAAAAGAACAAGAGGATTGTCATCCGGGAGCCCTAAAAGCCTCAAAAGTATCGGTGAGAGTAGCCAGAGTTTCGGGATTGGCTAGGTGCCATTCTCAATTTCATTATATTGGTTTATTACTTTAGTTTTTGTTACAAGATGGTTACTGAGTCGTTAACTGCCGTTAATTGAATGACGTAACAGTTACGAAAATTTGAATAATAACACATTTAATCCTCCATATATACACATTCAATCGATTTAGTCCTAATTTAATCATCATTATTGATGTCTAAATTCAGTCCTAGTTTAGTGACTGTTTGTGTACTTTATCTTATTTTTATATTCATGGATTTCAATTTTGATGGGTGGATTTATATATATATATATTTTTATTAAATATGGAGATAATTATATTCCCCATGTAAATAATAGGATTAGAACCCACACAGTATATATATATATATATAGGGCTGTAAATAAACAAAACGTTCGGCGAACCGTTCGTTTAAATTTATTCATATATCTATTTATATTTATTATTTTTCATAATAAAAGTATACATTTTAAAAAAATTAAATTTATTCACATATGTTCGTTCGATTATGGTCGTTTGAATTTATTCACATATGTCCTTTTATGTTCGTTTGCTCGTGTTTGTTTACGTTCGTTTATCATTTTAACGAACGAACACAAACAAGCTACATTCTTTAACAAACGAACATGAACAAGAAATTATGTTTGTTTATTTGTTCGGTTAAAATTAAACAAACGAACATGAACATACCCTCGTTCGTGTTCGTTTGGTTCGTTTACAGGCATATTATATATATATATATATATATATTGAATAGGCCTTCAACTTTTTCATTGTATCAAACAATGTTTATCGCTTTACTTAAATTGATCTCAAGAATGGATAACTAAAAACTGAATCATACGACTATTTTCAATATATTTCTAACGTGAATATATATATAAAGCAGCCTTTTCACTTTCCTACAGGAAACTGCTGAAGTATTCTATCCTTGTGTTGCTCCAAGTCCAACACGTATCTGGCTATCAGTACGGGGATACATAAAATCTTTTTGAAAAAATTGACCATACACACATTTCTCATTCAAAAAGACGTGCATAATGTAATTTGACTATTCATTCTAACCTCTCAGGTCCAGAAGAAGCTCTCTCATACAGCCTCTGTCCGCTACCATCATTGTTGACAATGCATCTGCTTCCACAGGGCATCCCAAAGTAACCTGTGAGCTTGGATCCTAAGATCCACCGGAGAGGTGGAGGTGGAGGTTGGGCATGAGAGGATTTTCTCTGCGCAAGTGCGAGTAGGCACTTATTTTTTCAGTAACGATCCCTTGTTTGATCATCTGTGCCCTTCGATATTGTAAAAGTTCCGTGTGAACATCCCAAAAGAAACAGCAAATTTCAAGATGAAGTAATGAAAACTACATAAAACACCCACAAACATGTTAATTGAATTTCCTTTTTGTTAAAGGTTGCAAAATAATTTAAAAGAAAGAATGTCGAATGTTGAACTTGTACGAAAAAGTGTTAATCTAAAACGAATTACAAATATTATTAAAATAAACGAAAATACAAATTCATTTAAAGTAAATAATTTTCGAATAAACCTAACCGAAAGGAAACGAGTTGAAGCCTCACAGACACAGTTTCCTTAAAACAGATTTCGACCACTCCTTGGTGCTTGAGTTGTTTTGGTTGTCAGTCTCCCAGAATACAACAACTGATGATCTTCAACAGTAACACGACTGTAGAGATCACGAACGGAACCTTGTTTTTGCCTATCACTATTGTCATGAACAGTTTAAAATTTTCATTAAAGTTTTCTTCCAAAAAACCTCTTAATTTTAACAATTGATGGACACCACAAAAAGTCAATTTTTCAATGAATAGAGCGGTCGCCGGTTAATCCCAACGATTAAAAGACTTTATTTGACCAAAAAATTAACATAGATTGATTTTCAAGTTGATCTAACGGTTAATAGTGAAGAATTTAAAAGTTTTAACTTTTAGTTTCTATTGGATTGTCTCCTTTTGTTGTTGTTTCTGTGGTCGCTTGATGGTTTCTTCAATCGAAAAACACCAAACTATGTGTTTTTCCTTCTCTTCCTTTATGTCAATTGAAACTCATTGAAAACCTCATAATCTCCTAAAAAAGCAATGAAGTCTTAATCGAAACTAAAAACGAAAAATTTTTAATATGTCAATGTTAGATCTGCTTGAAACCAAATTATTTTAATGTTCCGGTCAAACATATCCTTCCCACCATTAGAATTGGCGACGACTGATCCATTCATGAGAAATTAGGCCTTTGTGACAAGTGCACATTTGAAAAACTAGGGTTTTGTTTTGAGAAAAGCAGACTTTCATGTGTCACATCAATATTTCTTAACGGCAACTAATGGCAATAGTCATAATGAAAGTTAATTAAAAATTCAATGAAAGTGATGCTAGTTTTAAAATTTTGGTGATCAAAGTGAAAGTGTCTAATCCAATTTTTTTTTAAACAAGAGACGAATTTCATTAAAATAAAAAAAGTACAACAAAACACTCATAAACTTAGAGACTATCCACCAGTGGTGGATCTAAAAATTTAAGACTAGGGTTTAAAATATTTTTTTCTAAAATGGGGATCTAGCTACTCCTTTAGGACATGAAATAACGATAAAAACGGAAAATTCAAAGGACATGAAAAAAAACTAAAACATTTTTTTAACACGACCTTTAATTCTTTTTAAAAATCAATTACAGTTGTCAAAATATCTTAATCTCTATCTAACTTATCGCTCTTGAAGTGATTCAAATTTAATTTTGGGCGCAAAAAAAATTGATAGTAAATAATTTATAAATATTTTCAGCTGCATATAAAAGAAATAATTTATAAACTTGCCTACATGTCTACAAAAAATGAAATTAAAGCAATAATTACCAGATTTATTGATTGACCTAGTGGTCATGAATATTCATCAGTTTTATCTTTGAGTGGGTTTGAATCCCAATATTTTTTTAAAAAATATTATTATAACACTATTTAATAATAAAAAAAGCAATAGCTACCTTGCGTAGAGTTCAATGGTGACTCATTTTTCATATTAGAAATAATAGAGTCGGGTTTGAAATAATCGAAATTCGATATGAGTATTAGAAATCTGGTCACAGGAAAAAGGAAAAACATATGCAGAAAGCTGGTCTGAAGCTTCATATATATTCCCTGGAAGCACTTAATCGAACCCTGACTGAACTTTTTCTGAGCCATAGTTCATACATGGTCATATAAAATGCATCATAATCAACCGCTGGAACATTCCATTTAAAGTGTTCCCTCACTTTCAGGACATTGTTTTGTAGCCATGAGAGCTCTTCAAAGCTTATCCCCTGCAGGATTTTTTTCAACACCGGGATATCTACGTAATGCACCACAACCGAGAAGCTTTTCCAGTTTAGAATATCGGTGAATGGAAGGTCGTAGTGATTGGCAAGTATCACGGGGACGCACCCGTAGTGCAACGCATCGGTTACTCTCGCGGTGTTCACTTCGAAGCCTTTCACATGGAGGCAGAACTTGCTTCGGAGTTGTTCTTCGCCGTCGTCGGTCTCGAGTCGTCCGAAATGGGCGAATATCTCGGTGTCATTGACCCAGTGTTTCAAAAGAGCTGCTCTTACCGGGGAATTCACTTGTCCTGCGAAGAAAGCCAGTTGGTTCCTGCAATCAATGTCAATTTTAGATAGCTTTGGTTAAATCAGCAGGCGACCGCAATCACATCCGGGGAAGGACAATTTGAATCGATGATCTAAACAAGATTGTTACGATTGGATCAAAAGGCTCACCTTTTCGATGAAACAAGTGATTTCGGATCTCGTTCTTTGGGCCAAATTTGAGGCAAAGAGGCATCTTTGTGAGGGAAATAGCTTGGCACAAAATAAGTCGATGAACAAACAAGTTGAATGGCGTTTTCTTTAGCTTCAACAGCTTTATCCATGGCGATTCTGCTGATCGAATGACACGCAACGTAGAAATGATCGGCCCCGCCGGTCCGGTTCCAGAAAGGGTACTTATAACTGATGTTGAAGATGTAGTCTTTGACGAAATCTTGCAGTCCTTGAGGGCCAATTCGTGGATCATGGCGCATGTCAGCAATGGAGAAAGGCATATAGAAAAGATCAGCTTGGTCGGGATCCTTTGTGATGAAATGGCTATTGAAAAGAGCTCTTTTGAAGTACAGTTCACTAGCATAGTGGCCTTTGGGATCGAAATCCACCGGCAGCAGCACGTTTGCAAAGGGATCATCAGGTTTATGAGGATAAACAAATATCTTAAAGCTCTTATTCATCTCTTTATAATCTTCCAGAAATGCATCCATATCCTGATAAATCTCTGTGTTATTCATATTGTCTCCTGATAATGTTCAATCTCCATGTCAGCATATCTGAGGTTTCAAAATTGTTAGTCCTTAAAAGGATAGAAATGAAACAAGATATACAAACCAGTAAAGCCAAAGAGATCTCCAAGTGGAAGAGACCATTGAGTCTGCTTGGAAGTTGAGGGCAGATCAAAGAACAAATCTTCAGCAGTGTTGTCGATCGAAAACGGGACCGTCTCCTCGTTATCAGTGGGAAGAGGGATTATGAGATCAAACAGAGAAATATTTGTGGCAGGTTGTAAGAAAGGACTGGACTGGGGATTGGTTAAGACACTTGAAGTGGTGTAAATGTAAATGAAAACCAGGAAAAAGCTGGTTAGGGCTAAGCTTATGGGTAAGAAGAAGAAAAATAGCTTGAAAGTTGAGGGATATTGCTGCTTTGGGTAAGATTTCGCCATTCTAGACTTGTGATCATTTGCACAGAAAATGGAACAGATGAACCATTGTCGGGTATGCTTTTATAGTTTATCTCATGTTTTGCAACATGTTTCAGCAGCCTTGGCTTGTCTCGGCAAACATGTTTTGCAAGTGTAAGTTTCAGCATTTTTCAAACGACAAATGGATCATCTAAAACTTGAAGCTTTGACAATAAACCGGTTTTGAAATTAAATTTAAAGATTTTGACCTGTCTCATGATTTTCAGGTGAAAGAAATGTCAATGTCTTGGATATGGAAATTAAAAGGAATAATTAAGAGTGCCTTCTTTTTCTTTTTTAAAAAATGTTCAAATAGGAATGACAAAACAAACAATGGTTTCCGATATGTACCGTTTCAGTCCTACATAAATACTTTATATTTTGTTTCACTCAAAATTTCTGTATACTTTATTTTTTTTTATCTATATTTAATAAGGGTTTAAATTTTGCACAAGCTTGCTTATTTATACTATAAATTAAAATTAAACCTAAACCTTAAAAAATTAAACCCAAACTTTAAACCCTAAATTCTAAACACTAACCTTAAATTTTAAACCCTACAACCCAAATCCCTAAATTTTAAGCCCTAAACTAAATCCCTAACCCCTAAAATTAATTTTTTTTTCTCATTTTAAGCATGTGTATTGAAGTTTTTCCCATTTAATATTAATATTTTAATTTTAAGTTCTTAGTTTTAAAATTGTCTATAAAATTCAATTAAGGCTCGAGCTTCCTAAAAATCAATTTAGTTCAAACTTAATAAAAATAAAAGGGTAAACTACACCGGTAGTCATTGAATTTTTAGGGTGCTTTCAATATAGTCACTGAACTTTTAAAACTTTCATTACAGTCACTCAACTTTTAATTCGCTTTCATTGCGGTCACTATCGTCAACTATCGTTAGAAAGATGACGTGACATGTTAAATTTAAGGGTTAACTACACAGGTAGTCACTGAACTTTTAGAGCACTTTCAATATGGTCACTGAACTTTTAAAACTTTCATTACAATCACTCAACTTTTAATTCGCTTTCATTACCGTTAAAAAAGTTGACGTGGCGTGTTAAGTTTAAAGTTTTCCCACACTATTTTCTCCCCCTCTTATTTTCTTCCATTTCTCTTTCATCCAAGCATGTCTATCTTTTTTTTCTTCCTCTTCACCCTCCATTTCTCCTCTGTAATCTTATAGCCTCTGTGGGGTGAAATTGTCCTACTACTTGCACCATTAAGAAATCTCTCAAGGCTATAGCTATCCTAAAATTTTGGGGAAAATGATGCAAAAATAAAGATTATTTGTTATGCTACTATCATTGTGGTTAAGGTACTTAAAATTGGAGAGTGAAATTAGATATGAGTATATATAATATTGGCATGTCACTTTTTTAATGCATTGGGAGGATCTTAGATGACCATATTTTCATGTCTTGTTAGAATATTTTTTGAACAGGTATACTCTGAAAAAAAATAAAAAATTTTGAGCAACTTGTATACTCTAAAGGCGGGATGGAATTCTTTTTGGTAATACTAAAACCAGGTTAAGTGATTGTTACAGTCCAAAAAAACTCTAGAATAACTATAGCCTTGAGAGATTTCTTAAGGGTGCAGGTAGTAGGAAAATTTCACCCAACAGAAGCTATAAGATTACATAGGATAAAGAGAAAAGGAAGACGAGGATGGAAAAGAAAGATAAACATGTTTGGATGAAAGACAAATGAAAAAAATAAGAGGGGGAGAGAAAATAGTGTGGGAAAATGTTTATTTTTAAACTTAATGTGTCACATCAGCTTTTTTTAATGGTAATGAAAGCGAATTAAAAGTTAAGTGCTTGTAATGAAAATTTTAAAAGTTTAGTGACCATATTGAAAGTGCTCTAAAAGTTCAGTGACTACCAATGTAGTTAACCTTAAATTTAACATGCCACGTCAGCTTTTTTAACGGTAGTTGACAGTAGTAACCGTAATGAAAGCGAATTAAAAGTTGAGTGATCGTAATGAAAGCAAATTAAAAGTTGAGTGATTGCAATGAAAGTTTTAAAAGTTCGGTGACCATATTGAAAGCGCCCTAAAAGTTCAGTGACTACTATTGTAGTTTACCCAAAATAAAATTTTGCATATTTGTCACATCATCATTGACATCTGGACTGTCACGCCAATATCATTAGTAGCCTTGTCAACACAATAAACGGTCAATGTTAGTCAAAGGCTAAATTGATGTAATTCACGAGTTTGAGTGGCAATTGTTTTTGAATAATATGATGTCTGGCTTTAATAGAAAATAGGATGGAGAAACATTCCAAACAAACAAAATGAAAATGTAGAAGAAAAATAACAAAACAAAGGGGAACTAAAGAAACTAGAGAACAAAATATCATACTAGCAAAACACGTCCAGTGAGCTGCAACAACAAGGATGAGATGAAACATTGAAGAAAGAAAGCATGAAACAAAAGTTATTGTCTCTATCCACCTACAAACTTAAGGAGCGAAGTAGGAGTAGTGAGCGAAACCAACAATCTTGCAGGCTTAAGAATTTGAGTGCCAAATTAGATGCATTTTTCGCAGATGAACTAAATTAATTACTTGGTATAAACTCAAGGACTAAAACATTCTTTTAACCTTTAATTAATAATGATTAATATTAGATTTTGGTATTTGAATTTTTTTATACTTTAATTATTTTATTTTTGTAATTACACTGAAAATAAAATACTATCATTAAATTAAGTAATTAAATATAATTAATAATTTTAAAATTTCTCATTCTCTACTATTAACCTCGATTACTAATTTTTACTCATTCAACGATTTAAAAAGTGTAAAACATAAAACTTTTATGTGTCAATGGAACTTGCCTCTATATAAATTAGGGATGACAACAAGACAGTACAATTCAGTCTTTGGTCGGTCCGTCACAAAAAACAAAGGACTCCATTGAACTCGGCCCACCCCGGGTTTTGGAGGCTTTTCGTACACCATTAAAACATAACACGTCCTTACAAAAAACTGCAGCAAAAATAGGTCTGAGCACAGGGAAGAAAACATTAAGACATTGGGAGGGTTCCTGCCCTCTACTGTAATAACGAAGTCATCACCGGTCTTTTTTTATTATATTAGGCTGACCGAAAACCTAAGAGCAAATAAGAGATTACAAAATCTCAAAGGTTTTGGGGCACAGTTACGTGTGAGGAAGGATTAGCACCCTCATCACGCTCGTAGAATGGCGCTTACTTGATCACTAATATTTTTCCTGATAACCCGGATGAACGCATGCAAAGATTAATGTAAAAAATCGCGAAGTTCTAAAAATGGCCTGAATTTGCTCACAGCTGAGGAAACCCCGGCCAATTTTAGACACAAGAGGGTTAAGGCATTAATCCCAAAAATCCAAAAATATAATCTCGCATAGGAGTTTTAACCGTTCCCCAACTGCTAAGGGAAGACCGAATTAACCCTACTTGAATATTCAATTTTCATGATGCAAGAAAATTTTTTTGAATGACGTTTTATTTGCCATTTTTATTAATCTCTGAAACTTATAGTTTTAATTAATGGATGTTTACATTAACTAATCCTAAAAAGGTTATAGTTGACAAATTTTAATTTAATGCTATGTTAAATTATCTAAAGGAATTACCAAGTTAATTTAAAGAATATATTATTTGAGGGGACATAAATCTATGGGATTTATTGCCTAATATATTTTAAAACTTAAAATTAAATCTAAGAGATCCTAAAGAATATTTGCTAATCATATTTAAAGAATCTAACATAAAAGTGCATGTTTTAATTAACTTATGAATTTTTTTTATTAATCTAAAGGAAGTCATATTAATGGTTATTTTAATTTTTATTACCCTAAAATTTTAATATGTCAAATTGCACAAAAAGATAGCTAAATGAATTAAAATGATAGATGTAAATCAAACAAGCCATGGATTAAATTGCATAAAATAAGAATTAAATGACTAAATTGGAATAAAAAATGACTACAGTGAAGAAATGCAAACAGTGGAGGCCGAAATGTAATTCTGATGGAGAAAAGGCACGAGTACAACTGCACCAGCAACAACGTGGTCAACTCCTCCTTAGGGTTGGTTTAAAGTGAATACGGACGGGGCCCGTAAGGAATTGGATGGGCGTACCACATGTGGTGGAGTGATTCAGGATTCGAATGGGTCATAAAAAATAGGATTCTCCAAATTTATTGGTGTATGCTCCGTGGTGGAAGCGGAGTTATGGGGGTGTTTATTGGGCTACAATGCGCCTAGAATTTACACACCAATCAAGTTATTGTCGAGACGGATAATCTGGACGTTCTTGGCCTTGTTCAAGCAGATTCTCCCAAACAAGGATCTCCAGGTATAGTACTGCATATTTTTGAATTGAAGAAGCATGATTGTTCAGTTATTTTTCAGCATGTTCGACGTGAAGGAAATATACTTGCCGATCATATGGCTAAACTTGCACCTTTGGATGATTTGAGTGTCCATTTGTACCATGAGCTTGTGTGGTTTGGTTTGTTTAGTAGTTTTGCTTTAGATTTTATGGCTTTCTGAACATTTAGCTAGGTTTTTCTGTAGTTGGTAAATTATTACCATGTGTACTCTTTTATTCCGACTAGGTTTAGGGGGAGTTTTTTAATGAGGCACGTGGTAATAAGTTCTCTTCTTCATCGAAAAATAATTATCTAAAGGAGTTAACAAAATTATTTAAAGAATATATTATTTGAGGGACCTAAATTTATAGGATTTATTGCAAAACATATTTTAAAACTTAAAATTAAATCAAGAGATCTTAAAGAATATTTGCTAATCATATTTAAAGAATCTAACCTAAAAGTGCATATTTTAATTAACTTATGAAATTTTTTTAATAATCTAAAGGAAGTCATATTTATGGTTATTGTAATTTTTATTACCCTAAAGTTTTATTATGTCAAATACCACAAAAAGATAGCTAAATGAATTAAAATGATAGATGTAAATCAAACAAGCCATGTATTAAATTGCATAAAATAAGAATTAAAGAACTGAATTGGAATAAAAAAGGACTAAAGGGAAGAAATGCAAACATTGGGTGCCGAAATGTAATTTTGATGGAGAAAGGGCTCGGGTCAGCCTCGGTACGGGCCGGTTCTAGGTCAACTCGTTGGTCGAGTATAAAACTTAATTTAGAAACAAAATTCATTTGTTTCCCCTTAGGATAAATGGATTGAAGAACACCACCGTGTGAGCCTAATTTTTGAAAGCGGTCCATCGTCCTCTTTCGAGTTGGCCGCTGTGGTTCAACGCCCGCGACGGTTCTCCAGCAACATATCGCTCCGGTTTTGGTTCTCGATTCTGATGGCGATGGTGGTTTGGCTCTCTGACAGCAGCTCCTCCTCCAACAAACGGTAACCCACACCTCTTTCTTTGATTCAAACTATATATATGTATAAAATAAAAGGAGACAAGATTTAGGGTATGAAAATACCTTAAAAATTCGACTAAAAAATGCTTGTATTACTTGTAAATTTCGTGTGTTACCAAGAATGAAATTAAGGGCCTTTTATAGGCTGATTACATGTATAAAAATATAGGAATGATTTTCTTTCACGTGTTACAAACAGAAGCCCTAATATCTAAGAATTCTCGTTGCCTGATTTGGTGTTGATTCTTTTCGCCTTTGCTTGATCCGATTTGGTGTTGCTCTCTCCATATTTGACCGATTCCTTCCCATATTTACTTGATTCAAATCAGTTATTCCCTTCCTTTTCTGTTTTGATTCAAATATTATTCATTTTTTCCTTGCTTGCAAGTCACGACCAGCCAAAGAGGATGGATGAACACAGCAGAGAACGATAGCGGTAGAGCGTGGTGTTCTATGATCTCAATCTAGAAATGTGAAAGGCTAGGTGAAAGTTAGAACGTCGGGCATGTGAAGGCCACGCATGAGTAGTGATCCGCCTGGTACCTCCCTCAAGCCATCTGAACTGTTGATCGCCATTGGATCCAATGGTGTGAGATTGTATGATGCAATAGAGATGAGGCTAGGGTTTTCTGAGCTCTAATCTGGACCGTTGGATCAAGGGGTGATCCAACGGCCATGGACCGGCTGCGCATGTGGCTAGGTTTTTTCAAATGTAGGGCCAAATTGGGCCTTGTAATTGGAAACTTTATTTAATGGACAACCCTTTTTTAATTTTTATTTTGGGTTTATACATGTTTTGTTGTCTTTATGGATTCAATATTCACAGATATATACATGATCGAATTCGAATAAATAAAGGGAGGATAAAATTAGGTGACTACAACTGCCCCTCTTTGCTCATTCCGGTGAAACAGTAATAGGAAAAAGAATGAGAGGCACTGATTTTATCTGGCCGACTGCGTATCAAACACCACTCCTACCATGAGTTGATATGAAGACGTGACTTTGATCCTTCAAACCCGAGGACACCAAGTCGGTAAAATAATCTTCTTCTTTAAACCCGAGGAGAACAAATCAAATAATGCTCCTTCAAACATGAGCATATGCGAAAATGTGAATCTCATCTTTCGAACCCGAGGATACCAAGTCGCTAAGGTGATCTGCTCCTTCGAACCCAAGGAGAACAAATCTAACAACACTCCTTCAAACCTGAGAATATACGAAAATGTGACTCTCATCATTCAAACCTGAGGATACTAAGTCGGTAAGGTGATATGCTCCTTCGAACCCGAGGATAAAAAAATCTAACAACACTCCTTCAAACCAGATATTGATGCTAGTGCCTCCTTCCGCCCTGCCAAGAAACAACAGTCCGCTTAGGACAAAGGCAAGGGCATAATCATCCGAGAACCACCACCCCAGTAACTCCCTGGGTTAGTTTTTCTTCTTTTTTTAGTTTATTTTTCATTCTGCATCTGCATATTTGCTTTTTCTTGATTTATTTTTTTGTTTCTTTTTGCATTTGGGGCAATGCTCTTCTCAAGTTTGGGGGAGTACATACCCATATATATATATATATTAGGTTAAATTTTAAAATTTTAGGACCTGTAAATAGCCTAATATGTCTGATAGGTTCCCTTTGCTATGATTCCTTTGATTCTAAAATTGCTGGTACGCTGATCATGACTTCCTATGACGAATCTATGTTGATGCTTTGCAAGGTGTTAAGAGCTTAATGTTTTGAGCTTAATGATGAATCTGCTGTAGCCCTTAAAAACACATGTTGCATGCACTCTAAAAACTTAAGAAACCTTAGGGAAGCTCTAGGTCGACTTTCTGATGCCAAAGCATGAATCAATGTGAACGAACGTAATGCTCAATGTAGTAATTTAAAGGCTTAAAAAATCCTTGAAAATCAAGAAAATTCATTAAGACTTGATAATATAAACAAAACTGTTGAGGGACACTCTTCTATGCATCTTGCTATCGTAGTACACTAGGTGAGTTGTGTTTGCTCCATTTAACTTTCCCTGGTAGGAATGATAATACTGGCAAAGAGTGAATGAAAGTCTTCATGGGATGATATTACTCGTAGGGCTCAGGGATGAACTATTTGCTCTACTTCATCTTCAGGTCCGAAAGGTAAGTGTGATAAGCTGAAGCACCGAGGATACAGTTTTTAAACTTAAAAAGAAAAGGGAGAAAAACAATATGTTGAAAAGGAAAACAATATCCCGAGGCAACAATAGAGAGCAACCCTTAAGTTTCTCTAAGGCTATTAAGTGGTGAATGCATGTAACTTAGAGTACACTGCACCTATAGTAGATTTGCAATGCATTGCATCTCATTGACATAGCTGAGGAATGAATTACTGCTGCAACATGACTTGGAATATATGTAATCATAGCTTAGTGGAACCTTAGGACTCATGGGTTATCTACTGTTTTATTTTCTGTTTTTAATTTTTCTTACTTCCATTTTGCATCGCTTGAGTATAAGCAATAGTTCAAGTTTGGGGGTATTTGATGAGTGTGCAAATGATCTATTTTGCATGCCCATTTTTACTTGTATTTTGTATGTTTTCAAGCCCATATAGATTGCATTTAGGTTAGATTGTATATAATTGCATATAGGTAGGGAGTTACATCACTTGTGCTTTAGTGTCATATATATTTGTGCTTTTTATGGGAAATGTGGTGCTTTGTTGTGCATGTGCAAGATGCTGGTAAATACTAGAGGAGGACTGGACGAGAAGAGTAGTAGATCTCATGGCTGAAGCTGACGAGGCATAAAAAGTTAGAGATGAATCTACTTTTACCCACGTGGACTTTCTCCCTAATACGGAACATTAAATATATGGGGAAATCGATGGCTTTCTTTAATGAAGCCGCGTGCACTTTAGGGTACTAATTTAACACCCTCTACCTAGTTCGGAAAAAAACTGAGATAGAAGATGTCACCGGAACAAAACACATAAATCAAAAGTAAGACTCACATGACCGAAAAAGAAAAGCTTCCACTAGATCAAGAGGCTTATAAAATTTTTCTCATTCGATTTAAGAATTTAAACGTAATTTGTACAAATTACAACTCATTTTCACTTCTTAATGTCAAACAGTTCAAGCTTATTCAATTCTTGATAGTGTTCGAATACATCATAATATTTATTAAGGCTAAACATATTAGTTCCTTATTAGCATTCAAGTTATTAAAAGGGTTTACCTATTCAACTTACAACTTTCTTTTTTTCTTTAAAACTTAGTCTTGAGAACCAAACAATGTTATACATATCGATTTCAAGACTTCAATTATAGGATTACTACTAAGTGAAATTACTCGATGTACATTTAAAAAAAATCATGCTTGAATTAAGATCAAGGATTTACATATCACTACCAGACAAGTAACCACATATATACCAAGTACTCGACATCAAATCTAACATAACTTGACCAACAAGCAACCATTCTAGCAATAAACAAGGATTGTTTTAAATCAAAGATCAAAAGGATTAAGGTTATCCAAGGTCAATGTTTTCTATACAAATTAAACTTAACGTTTAAATTTAGTTTGATCTAAACAACAAATTCGAATCTTGTAAAGTTTCGAAATCACTTAAATCCATTACTATACTTAAGACCATTTTAGGTTCATTCATACAAATAAACTGGATATTAAGAAAGCATACATGTGATCCAAGACACCTTTCCAAACATTACAAAGATCATCCAACCAACTTCATAAAATCAATCGCCCAAATGTCATAATAAATATAAACTAGGCATGCAAACTTAGTATATAACCAAACAAGTCATATCCAAAATTATATGTGTGACTTTACAATTACTTACAAACTCATAAACATTTTATACAAATCAAATGATGAATTACTTGCATCGTACTCAAGCTTAATGCCACCATTCCATGAGTTTCAACTAAGGAAAAATCTAAGCTCTACTTGGAACTTTCAGCAATGTCTTGCAACACTTGTCCGCGATTGAAATTCACAAACTTTAAATAATCCTGCACATGCATGAACAATGAATGCATTAGGCTGATATAGCCTAAGTAAGGTAGTGAAATTAAATAACAAAGCATGAAACCAATAATTTTGAATGGAAATTTCAAGAATACAGGCATAAGTTAGCAATTGTTATTTATGTCTTAATATAACTTTAACAAGGCTTGGTTTATTGGAAATTTTAACCGGAGTTCATATTCTTTCAAATCTTATTAGAATCCTTCAGGATTTTTAACTGAGTTCCTTCATATTTCTTATCGAGCTTATTAAAGTTCATAACTTGTCTTGTCGAAGTCTTATCAAGGCTTATCGAAATACTTATCAGAGTTTTCGAAATTATTTTCAAATCTTATTAGAGTATTATCAAAGCTTATCGGAGATCATAACAGAGCTTATCTGAATTTCATAACATTATCCATCAGAGTTTTATTTCAAAGCTTAGTATCTGAGTTTAAATCTTTTAAATCATTTGCCTTGGATCACATTTGGGCATGAGTAGCATTGGTCCTTATTTGACCATATTGGTTCGTGTTACACATATCCCAAAGCACATAGTAATGGCTAGTGTCAGAACATAACAAACCTAACTTCTTATCTATCCAACCAACTATCGCCAATCTCCTTATCATCTCCCATGTTACCTCCTACTGTTGCCAATATATCACATATATAGGGTCGTACCCTTGAGCCGTAGTCATGGACCGTAGTCCCGAATTATACCATGTACTATGCCAACATGTCCAAGGGCTTCCATTGTATAGGCAACTTAGATATTTTATGCTTTAAAAAAATACGATGGTATCTTATGACACAAGTAAACTTACTTGTTTCTGAGCTTTTAGCTCCTTTAGAGTGTATGAGTTCTTATAATTTTAAAGTTTGACATTGCTTCTTGTTTATTAAGCTTTCAAAGGATTAAAGTTCAATACCAATCAAAGCAAAACTTAAATATAGACATACTTCAATTCAACAAATATTATGCATCATAACATGACAAGTAATGCATTCGTGATGCATATATGATACACATCTTATCCATGAATCTTAATGCTATGAATATATCCCAATCCCAGATACTCTATGTGAGCCATATGCAAAATGATCATGTTCAAATACGTTAGATACATAGAGAACAAAGATCGGATTGACATCATGTCATCCGAGACAATAAACTACACTCACCTTTTATCCCGAAGTTACGGGATACCTGAATCCACAATTTATAACTAGCTTCTTACTAAATCCTTTCCTAGCTTCCTCTTAGCAACATCTTCCTTATCAACCCATGTACCTCAAAACAAGCAATCATTAGAGTTTAATTCACTTCAATCTTATAGCTAGTTTCATTTTCTAAAGTACAATTATTCAAACAAAGTCTATGGAAAATTTCATGAGTCCCACACTTTCAAACTAATCTTATATCAATCAAAGAATCCTAATCTCCATCAATTTAATTTCACTAGACAGCCTTATTCCATCCAACTACAAAACAGCCATTGTTTTACCTTTATAAGAATAGTTCTTATTTAGTTTACAAAACAGTCCCAATTGTACACATACACACATAGATATATTCAAAACAGTCCACATGCTTTCTATGTATTTCATTTTACACATATGCACATAAACATGCACAAAACAGTCCCCAAATGCTTATATATATACAAAGCAGTTTCATTTTACATATATACACAATTACATGTTCAAAACAGTCCACCAAGGTTCATATTTATGCAAAAACAGTCTCAATTACATATATACACAATTACATGTTCAAAACAGTCCACCAAGGTTCACATTTATGCAAAAACAGTCTCAATTACATATATACACAATTACATGTTCAAAAGAGTCCATCAAGGTTCACATTTATGCATAAACAGTCTCAATTACATATATACACAATTACATGTTCAAAACAGTCCACCAAGGTTCATATTTATGCAAAAACAGTCTCAATTACATATATACATAATTACATGTTCAAAACAGTCCACATTACCTCATACCCCTTACTATCAATTAAGGTGACCAATTTCCTTAACTTAAATGTTATACTCAATTCCATCATAATTCGATTTAGTTAATAACTATCATAACCATGTTTCAACAACACCAAATCAAGATGGTTTACTCATCACATCATTCGAACAAAGTCTAAATTTTTCTAACATCAATTAATCTTCAAACAAGGCTAGTAACACCTAATTCAAAGATAATAGGAAAAAGTAATTCACCTTCTTCTCTAAGCTATCCAATTAAATCATCAAATTTTGAGTTAGAACAACACTCCACCCCAAGCTTCCATGGCTGCCTCGAAGCTTTCTCTCATTTCTCTCCCATTTGAGGTGTTTCGGGCTCTTCAAAAAATGAAGAAGATGAAAGCCAAATTTTTGGTTATTTTGCACCCATGCCGTTACACATGCTCCCTCCCAAATGACATATGTTCAAGTCCGTAGCTTTCTTTGATTTTTAGCATGCAAAATCCTAGTTTAACATGATATTCATTTTAGTCCCTTTTTATAAATGACTAGGTACTTTTTTGTTTCCTATTTAGTCCTCTCGTTAATAATGATTTTTTTTCACAACATGATCCTTAAACATTCAAATTTACTTTATTTCTTAACAATTCATTTCGATTTACTATCTAATTTAAATTTAAAAATTTCTAAATGCTTCATAAGATCTCAAGAGAATGACTTAGATTGTTGGAAAGTATTTCTGATAAATACTAACCCGATTTTAGGGGTATTACAACTAAGCCCTAATTTCACCGCCTATATAAGAGAGAATTGGACGCTAATTTAAAGGGAGCGTGATTATAGAAAACAGTCCTAGCCTGAAGCTTGCGGAGAACCACCTGAGTAGAAGCTAGAGAATTCTCCTTACGATAGACGCCATCGAGAGAGACTGACGGAGTGGAAGACCTGCAGCAATAGTTGGATGACACGGAGGGAGTTTGTCTAGGACGATTGACTCTTTTCTTTTCCTTGCTTGATAAATTACCATACTTAATACTTTTTATTATGAATGTTTTAGGCTCAAACATGAGCTAAATTCTTGAGTTGGGATTATTGCATCCCAGGATTTTATGTTTTGATTACTTTATTATAATGCTATAGTTGTTTTCACTGTATCTATTATGTCCATCGTTCTTCATACGTAGTCATTGTAAGAGCTATCGAGAGAGGCCTTTTAACTATTGATCTGTGGCTTAATATTGAGAGAGTTAGGTTATACAAACGTGAACAGCGGGGCTAAGCTGTTAACTTAGTCTTAATACAGCTTAAACATAAGTTTAGAGTTTCAACGACTAAAAGAGAGTTCTTAAAAAAAATAGAGTTGTTAGCGTTCACACAGACATATATTACCTTAGCTTCAATAATATTAACTTCTAGGCATTGAGAGAGTCAGAAGGTCCTTAAAAATCATGTCGAGTAGATAAAGATCTTAATGGTTTACGCAGACATGTATCGCCAGTTGTTGTAGCATTGTAATAAGTATTCAAGCATATATCCTTAGCAATAATCTGAACTTCCATAATTATTTGTTATTTGCCACAACTGTTCGTCTTAATCATAGCTATTTTAGTTTTAATTGATTTACTTTTAATAAGTCAACCACCACCATCACTTGCAAACACATTCTTAAGCCTAAGAACTTCGTAGTTATTAATCCAATCCTCGTGGGTTCGATACTCTACTTATCACTTTATTACTTGATTCGACGAGTATACTTGCTCTAAAGTGCATCACTATTCGACAAGCATCACAAACCCTAAAAACTAATAGATTTATTTTGTTTAATCACCTTTAAATTATTAAAAATAATAAAATTGATGTTTTGATGTTGAAGCTTATTATTTTATTGCTGATAAAAAATTTTTTTATTTTATAATAGGAGAACGTGAAAGTAAAATTATAGTAATATATAAATAAATTTAATAGTATAAAACATACATACTAGAATTAAATAAAAAATAATATTTGAACTTCAAACTTTTTTATCTTATAATGAGACATTAAGAAAGAAATTTAACAAACTTCTCTATAGTTTTTTTTAGTTATGTAATTGTTTAACTAAGCAATGACTTTGATTTAAATATGCTAAAGGTGTTTGTATTGTTTAAAATTTAAATTTAATCACATATTTTTATTTTACGACATTGAGTTTATATACTGTTTTATTTGAAAATATTAGCTCACCTGCAAACTTCTAGTATTTGATTTTGTAGTTCAGACAACCGTAGAAAAGGTCAGATAACCTTTTTTGTCTCTACTTTCATATATTTTTAATCTACACTTAGAAACAGTGAACGTAGATTGTTGAAAAATTACATTTTCAATTAATGACAGTTTTTATTTACTTTTAAATATTAAGAGTCAATCTGATAAACAAAAATTATAAACATATAAGACTAAAAAATTATTTTATCTTTTTATGATTATCATATTAACCGTTAATGGTAAAATTCGAATAAAAAAATAATAGAAGTACCAATATTTTTAGATTAAAAATACTATAAAAACTTAATATCATAAAAATTTAAAATACAAAAAATAAATAAACTTTGAATAGTAAGAAGCTTTAAATTTTAACTATTCAAAAAATAATTTTTTAAGGTTCTTTTTTTTCTTCTCTTTTATCTTTTTTTTATTATTAATTAGTCGGTGATAATATCAATTTTTGTGCTAGTCTATCAATATTTCTTTCCTTTATTTTTTTAGGGATAACTATATAAATAATACCTCACATATTCATGCGTTATTATTTTTGTGCTTTATCTATTTTTTTAACAAGATAGTACATAATATTATTTTTTTGTTTTTTTTGGTATACGACCATTAAAAATAAACGGAGATGATGACGTGTCTTATTTTTAATTAGAATAATTACAATTTTAGTCTCTTAAATTTATATATTTCTATCAATTTGATCCTCATTCTATCAGTTTAATCATTATCTTAAATATTTAGGTTTAAACTGTAAATGTCCCTTTTTCTTTCATTTTCCCTAAAATCCTAACCCCTGTTTTTCCCTTGAGCAATTTCATCCCAGGACATGATTCCTGCAAATGCACCCAAGTAAATTTCCATTAATCTTGTGAGATATTGGACAAATTTCTCACAGGAAACTACTTTAAATCAAAGAGACAGATGGTAAATCATGTAACCAGATTTTGCCAAATTTTCCAATTAAAATCTCATCCAATTTCAGTTTGCAAAAAGCAGGAAAATTTACAAATGTACCTTGATTTTCTTGAGCAAATAATAGCCAATCATGCCGGGCATACAGTAATTTGTAATCACAAGATTCACTTCAACTTCCTGTAAGCACCACTAAAACAAGGAGAAAATTTTGTAAACCAAGGGGAAAAACAGTTGAAATTGATATAAAACAAACAAATAAATTGGGTTAATATCATAGATTTAAAAAGAAAAGAAATAACCAACCTGATGATTTTTAGAAAAATCCAACTTTTTTCGAGGCTTGTTTTAGATAATTGAAAGTTGAAACAGAGGGTGTATTTGGGTTGATTCTTTTTAAAAAGAAAAGAACTAACAGCTGCTCTTGGTTGCAGCTTCCATGGCTTTTGGTGTAACAGAGAGTGTATTTGGGCTTCGGGGAAGAAGAAATAGAGGGTGTATTTGGGTTTCGGGGAAAGAATAATCTTTTCTAGGCTTGTTTTAGACAATTGAAAGTTGATATAGAGGGTGTATTTGGGTTTCGGGGAAGAAGAAATAGAATAAAGGATTTACAGTTTTAACCTAAATTTTTAAGATAATTATTAAATTGATAGAGTTTAAATCAAATTGATAAAAACATATAAATTTTATGAACTAAAACTGTGATTATCTTAATTAAAAATAAGTCACGTTATTATCTTCGTTTGTTTTTAACTGTTAGGGTATCAAAACAGAACAAAAACGTAACGTTAAGTAATATTTTGTCAAAAAATAGGTGGGTACTAAAACAGTAACGCGGAAATAGCTGGATACTATTTATGTAGTTATCTCTATATAAAAATAATACATTTTTATTATATATGTTGATATATATATACAAATAATATATTTTATATTTGTATATATTAATATTATTTATAATATTATTTATTTTATAAAGTAATTTGAATTAATCTTAAGTAGTATGAGATATATAATATTTGTTGTAAAATATTATATAATGTCATATTCATTTTGTGGTTAAAGTTTAGTTTTGTATTTAAAAATTTTGGGTTCAAATTTCTTTAAACGTATGTTTTAATATATTTTTTCCAGCAAAATGATACCACTTTGGCTAAATTAAACTTTAAAATAATTGTACTAAAACGATCCGTTAAATCAAAATAATAGAGTGATATCTTTAAGTTAAAAACTAAAATTCAGTATTAAATTTACACTTTTTAAAGTTTAGTGACAGTTTCGGGTCAATGGCCATTTATGTGTTGCAGTTAACCCAAAACAAAATTAAGAGCCAACCAAGCCTGGCCGAAGATCAGATTTTTACCCCCACCAACCAAAAAATAGCCCACAGCTACCACCTTCCCCTCCCTTTCTCCCAAATTTATATTCTTTTCTTCTAATTTTCTGGGTTTCAGTTTTGCCATTTTCTTCTGCTTCATCTTGTTGTTGTTGTTGCTGTGATTTTCCTTTTTTTTTTGTAACTATTGCTTTTATTATGAAAACGAAATCCAAAATGGGTCCTTCATCTTCCTCCCTTCTTATCTTCTATATAACAGCCCTTTGTTCAATACGCCGCGTTCTGGGTTATTCTATTTGCTCTCATGAAGCTGATGTGTTCATTAGAAATATTCACTTTCAATGCTCTCCTTCGATCTCTCCAATTCCCCCTCTTAAGGTAATATTTAAGCTCCATTTTTGTGGAATTTTTACTTTTTATATATTTATTGGTTTTGGAACAATGGGTTCTTGCCATTTAATTCATTTTTTCATTGGATGAGTTATATATATATATATATATTTGCCTGATTCTGCTCTTTTTTTTTATTAAATTTTGGATTTTTAGCCTGCAATATTGGAGTATTATTGGAAAATTTACATAGCTGAGAAAACTTGAAGAATCAGAAGAAAGACTTATGTTTGGCATTTTAAATGGTTGGGGCTTAGAGGATCATATTCCCATATACATGTCCGAATATTTATTAGACACAAGCACTTCAAGCAGAATGAAGAGCCGTGGCAACATAGGCTGTTCGGGCTATGTTGTATGCTAGATACACTACTTATGTCTTATATTTTTGGATTAAAGCCTTATGCAATTCAGCAGCAGTATAAGCTGGATTAGTGAAATATATTATCTGTATTGCAAAGCTTTAATTGGAGATATGAAACATGTATTATTGCAAAGCTTTAATTGAAGATATGAAATATTGTAATTGATCGTAGATGACTCCCATATCGGCTGGTTTATGAATCATAAGAATCCTTAGGTTAGGCTTATTTTCTCTATATGCTGATTTGGAAGAGATGTATGTCGATGTCCATAGCTCAAATCATAATATATATACATATATATCCACTTTTTCCCTCTTTCCGGTGCAATTGTAAGAAAGTATCGAACAATTTTTCTTTCTCGAGTACCTTTTTAGGATGTACGCAAGATGCTGGTATTCGATGTCCTTCACCTGATCAATGATAATAATATCCGTAAAATATTGCGTCCAAGCATGTAATCTATCCAAGTTTCTTAAGTTGAACCTTCGTATATGACGCAGCTGGTGTTTTTGCAATTTGAGTAATGTATGCACGAAGTCAGCATTATGTATCTTAACTTGAAGTGCTTGGTTGTAAGCTTGTCTACTTTGTGATGCTATAGTTAGCTAAATTCTTTTGCACCATTTAAAGTTTTGAAAACTTTCCAGTTAGCTATCACAAAAGTTATTGTTTGAAAACGGAATTTACTCCCTAAACTTTCATTTATTTAAAAAAAGATTTTACCTTTTCGAATCGAACTGATTTTATAATACAGTGCTCTAAATGTTGTTGATGTGGCTAGAAACTCAAAAGCCAAACGAGGGATAGGAAATATCTACCTCTTCATTCTGTGCACGTTTCCTTTGTTTCTTGAATGTTACCCTTTACTTTATACTTATCTTGAGCATCATCAACTTGTATTTCCAAAACGTGAATAATTAGGGTTCATGCTGTTTTTCCTCTAGTCATCACATTTATGGTTAGTAAATTTGCCATCCTTCCCCTAATTTAGCTTAGATCATTGTTCCATGTGATTGCAAGAAAAGTTTTTAGGATTACCAATTTTGCATGACTTGCAATTTCTAGGAGACAAACTTTCTGATAACATGTTATGTGTGTTTCTCAATCTATTTGCAGGTTGATGGAGACTTTCTTGACAGTGCATTGACTTCCAAGCAGAAAATTGGTTACACTTCTGTTCTCTTTTATGCTTCGTGGTGCCCATTTTCTCGCAGTCTGTGCCCAAAATTTGACATTCTGAGTTTCATGTTCCCTCAATTAGAGCATCTGGCAGTTGAACAGTCTTCTGCTTCACCAAGGTGTGTAGCTACCTATATTGCTTTCAGCGTTAGTGTTCGTTCATGAATTACTGAGTTGCTTTTTCTTCTGTTACTTTTCTGTTCTTGACTAAAATGACTGTTTCACGATAAGAGAGAGGGGGGGGGGTATTCTTGGATGGATGCTATATGGAGAAAGAATTTTTAAGTTCTGATTCATACTACTTATAGTGTTTGACATGACTTTAAACATGCTTGTGATTGATCTCTTTTATATTCCATCCTTGTGGTAAACTCAGTTTCATGGTATTGAGTTGATTAGTCTGCTAATCTTTGTTACTCGAACTTGGGTATGTATCATTTTGTCTATGTATTTGGAGAGTCTTGGTGGTCATCTCACTATATCCATGTTGTCAAACATAGATGTCGATATTGGTAGTTAACGAAGAATGAAGAGTCAGAGAGCAATAGATATGCTAATAACATTTGTTGAATCAGTTGAGGAAAACACAAATCTATGTCCACATTCCAATACTTACAAAGTAGTTAGGTCTTTTGAAACAATTTCCTATCGCTTACATAGTTTTGCTGTTGTTTTATACCATCCATGACAGAATAAGAGATATTTGTGACAACTTTCAAACTAATACCTTTTGTGCATGTTGTATCACAGTATATTTTCGAGGTACGGAATTCATAGCTTGCCTTCAATTTTAATTGTGAACCGAACATCAAGGGTACGATACAATGGACCAAAAGATCTTCACTCAATTGTTCAATTTTACAAGAAAACAACAGGTATGATGCCAAACATATATCCTCTTCTGCTTTTGGCATTCAAAAGCATAATGGAGTTGTAGCTCGATAAAAGTAACCTGAGTTTGCTAGTTGAACATTATTACGTTTCTCTTTACTCGAGTGTCTGGATTTCAGGATTTGAACCCGTTCAATTTGTTTCTGAAAAAGAACCCAATGTATCTGGAGACCACAATAAATATATAATGTCTTGGAACGAGTCATCTCCGATGGAGATAGTAAAACAGGAGCCCTACTTGGCATTTGCTTTGTTGTTTCTCTGTCTAAGAGTATTTTTACTCGTACTCCCAGAAGTACTGTCTAGTCTCAAGGCTCTCTGGGCTTCCTACGCTCTGCAGTTTAACTTGGAAATATTCGGGGAGACGAGTCAGTTGTTTGTGCGAGCCCTTCACATGGTCGATGTTCGTAGAGTTTGGACCAAACTGAGGCTATGCAAGACCCGGAATTTTCAGCAAGGTGCGAAGAGTGCCCGTGTTTGGGCTTCTTCACTAGCATCTGTCTCTTTGGGAGAATCTTCTTCAGTTAGATCATCATCATCATCCTAGGTCGGAGATTTACGGAAGTGATCTATACCATAGGAGAACTCATCCATCTGGCAGTGTATTATGAACGGGCGATGTGCCTTCGGACACGTAACTGATGTTAAACTTCCATTGCTAGTCTTGATATTGTTTGAGTTCGGGTTTTTGGTGTTTTTCATGGAGGAAACTAACTGGCATGTAAATCCGAGAACATCTTTGTTTTCCTTCTGTGTATATTACTTCTTTTTGGAGGAACGCCTCTACTGGAATCTACGCTTTACTTTAAAAACTGTTCTTTCTTGCAAGTGTTGTAGAAATAAATTTATTTGGGGAATGCTATTTCTTGTTCGAATTCCTAAAAAATTATAAAAATTATTTTAAATTATAAATAATTTTAAAATTATAAAAACTCTTAAAATTTTCTAAAAGATTGATTTTGTTCATTTGAGAGCATAAAAACAATTAAACGATGTAGTATGGAAACTTTTATAAGAAAGTGAATAATTTTATCTCGTAATATATAATAAAGAGGGCTAATTATGATTTTTATTTTTATATTACACTCAAATTAAAAAAGGGTAAACTACTAAAATAGTCACTTATGTTTAGGTTTTGTACACTTTTAGTCATCGATTTTTAAATTCGACCGTTATGGTCATTTACGTTTTTCGATCTGTAAACTTATGACCACTAGGACGTTTGTTGCCGTTAAACGTTAACGGGGAGGCTGACCTGGCACAGTAAAAAGAAGGATAAATTACCTAAGTAGTCCCTAAACTATTATTTCGCTCATATTTTGACCCCGAAATAAAAATAATTTGTATAATTACACATTTAATCCTCCAAATTTACAATTTTTTTTATTTTTTCTCCCATCCATCATCTTCCATATTCTTCTTCATCTAACTCAATCCCTAATTTTCTACTATATTAATCCCCAATTCACACCGTATATTTTTGGACTAGATGGTAAATACGGTAATTATTAATCCCCATTCTTATTTTGATTGATTATTATTTCTTGCTTTAACTTTCTCCTTGTAATTTCATTTTCTTTTAATTTAGTCCTATTTTGCTTTGTTATCTAATTTCATGTACTTTTAATTATACATTGAAATTTTACTTTATTTCAATTCTGTCATTAATTTAAATCTAACTATGCTCTAATTTGTGCTATTAATTTACATCCATTTATAGTTTCATCATTAGTTTAAATCATTTGTTTTCAACTGGGCATTGTAATTTTACGTTTACAATTAAATCCTTGTGATTACTTTAAACTATTTAAATACACCATTTATAAGGCTCGGTTCACTTCTCAATAACACATGGTAATGTTCTTTATTTCAGAAACTAGAGGGATAGTGGTCCTAACCGATTGGATTGCGACTTCTCCATTGATTCAAAATAAATGAATATACTTCATTATTGAATAAAATTAAGGGTAAACTACTGGAATGGTGTGAATTGGGGATTAATATAGTAGAAAATTAGGGATTGGGTTAGATGAAGAAGAATATGGAAGATGGTGGAGGGGAGAAGAAATAAAAATTGCAAATATGGAGGATTAAATGTGTAATTATACAAATTATTTTTATTTCGGGGTCAAAATAGGAGTGCAGTAATAGTTTAGGGACTATTTAGGTAATTTATCCTTCTTTTTATTGTGCCATATCAGCCTTTAATAGCAACAAACGTCCCAGTGACCGTAAATTTATTGATCAAAAAATTAAGTTACCATAACGGTCGAATTTGAAAATTTGTGACCAAAAGTGTACAAAATCATAAACATAAGTGACCATTCCAATAGTTTATCCATTAAAAAAATAAAAGGTTTAACATCAAATTGGGCTTTGTAATTTTGATGATTGTTTTAAACTTTTTATTTATAACATTAATGTACATTGATTATATTTTATTTTTAAAGATAATTTCAATGAGTGTCACTAGATATTAATAAACAATTTTCTTTTATCTTAACAATTTTCAAGAAAAATATTAAAAAAAATATTCATTAGTATTGCAAAAGGATAATTCAACAACTATAATCTTATAAATAATTACACAAATTACTATATTTTTATTTTTATGAACAGATTTTTTTTTCAAGTAATGTATACGAGATAAAGTTACAGATATGCTCCATTTTTCTTTGGTTTATAAAATATAATTTTATATTTAAAAAGTATAAACCAAAAATAATTTTATTAATATTAAATATTCACTAGATATAATTTTATTTTTAAAAACTAAATATTTACTATTATTAAAAAATTAAATATTTACTAATTTCTTAAATAAATTGTTTTTTTACAAAAAATAATTTACAATATTTAATATTGATAAAATAAAAGTTTTTTAAAATATACTGGATTATATTCAAAGGGAAATGATTACAAAAGAATCACACCGCAAACATTGAAAATTCAACACCTAAAAATAAATACAATAAAACTCTAAAGGTGTGAGAGACATTAAAATACAAAACCTACCACTTTTAGAAGAATTTGAACAATCTTTTGAATGAAATCCAGCAAACAACTACTTTGACCGGAGTGCTCTAAGAAGAAAGCAAATTCTTTCGCTACTTGTTCTTGGCATATCGTCAAAACCACAAAAGGGAATTAAAAGTATCACAAACTACCAATCTTCGCTGTTGTGAACACTCGATTGATATTCGTCATACGAACGTTAAACTGCTAAATAGTAGGCAATACTGTCATAAAGACAGACTAAAATTACCATAAAAGCATACGAATGAACTACCATAAAAGCTGACAAAAATTACAAAAAAACATATATGATATGAATATGTTAAAATAAATCAAAAAATAATAAAATAAATTTACAAATATAAAAAAGTATTCATCAACAATGATAAATTTTTATTTATTTACAAACAAAAATACAGGCAACAGCTAAAGCAGCCGTCAACAACAAAAAAAAACTTATTAAAAGTTTTTTAAAACTGTCAAAAATTACTGCAAAATAAAAAAATAATAGAGAAAGTGGAGCAAAAAGTAGAGAGGAGTTTTAAAATTTAAATTTGGACTACATTAAAAAATGAGTGGTGTCGTCTATATGTATAAATAATATAATAAAAACATGACATTTACATAGTTATAATATTTTAAGTAAATAAGTACTTATATTCTCGATTTATGGATGAAAGTGTAATATTAAAATGAAAATATAATTTAATATTTTTCTATTACATGTTACGAGTTTAAATTGTTAAAATCATCTACTTCCACATAAAAAGTTCTAATATCACTTCTTTTAATTGTTTATATGTTCTCCAATGAATAAAATTAATTTTTAGAATTTTCAAGGACTTTGTTAGAATTTTTAAGGATTTTTTGTTAGAACTCTTAGAATTTTATAATTATTAAAGTTATTTAAAATTTAATTTTTTTTATTTTTAAGATTTTTTATTTTAAATGATTATTTAAAATTAAATTCCAACTGATCAAATTAATCGATAAGACAATTAATCTTCAGATACAATTAGATATTATATGTATGTTCGTCTGTCTTCAAGAACAAATTTATTATTATGCCACCTAAATCACGTGACCTACCATTCTCTCATGCCGAGATACTCAAAAGTAAAAATTCAAACGGCAAATGGTTCACAAAACAAAATCTAACTCATGAAAATTTCGAATCAAAAAAAGATGATAAGAAGACAAAACCTCCACTGGATATGTAGGATACTTGGATTTTTGAGACAAGACTAGAGAAAATAGAGAAAAGTGAACTATTGTAAGAAAAAAGAATACAAAACAACAAGAAAGACGAGGAATTGGAGGATGGAAGAGGGGAAGAGGACTGCTGACGGCTATTAGGAATGAAAAGGTAAATGTTTTTAGGTTAGTTGAAAAATCAAATATATATCATTCAATGGGTAAATTGCAAAGCGAGTCACTGAATTTGTTGGGATTGTTCAGAAATGGTACTAGACTTTTGAAGAATACCGTTTTACCTTGAAACGATTTCCAAACCTTTGCAAACAATTTAGTTTAGTCCTAATTTCACAATTCACTCAAGTTCGAAACTTCCAGCCCTGAATTCAGGTGTTTTAATTATTTTATTTTGTGTTTATTTTTTTCAAAAATTAAATTTACCAATTATTTTTATGTACTAGTAATTTATAATTTAAATTTTGTATGACTTTTACATGTAACTTTTGATGATTTGTTCAATTTGCATTTGGCTTACACGAGATTGTATTTATTGTCGATCGATAAACTACCAAATTTAAATTTTTGGATCCGCTCTTGTCTGCCTTTGCGGCACGTTTTAACTCTCTTGTGACACGCTTTACTTTGCTCTTGTGGCACATTTCTTCTACTTTGTGGCACTTTGTTAACTTACCTCTACAGTATATATGTGATCGTGTAGAGATTCCCACGTCGCTCATATCTGATTTATAATTGTCATTGATCTTTCGGTAGTTAGATTCCCTTTTGTGATTGTTTGTCGATGTATTTAGATTTGTTTTGCGAAGCAGCCTGTAAGTTTACTTTGGTTCGCTCGTCACTCTATCATCTCTAAAGCGTCTAATTGGATAAACACAAAGGTGTATTGTTAACTATTACTGGGTTATTATGGATTATGAACGTATTCAAATGAAGGCTTCGACTGTTATTGCGCCTTTGAGTTTTCTTTTCCATTTTATTTTATGTTTGAATTTTTTGGTGGACATTGTCTCTAAATTCTCTCTTTAATTGATTGCATTATTAAGATTATACCTTTTTTTGTTTTAATAAAATTCAATATAGTTCAAGATTAAAAAAATTATGATCATGCGAAAAATTCAACGGTTATAAATATGAAGTGTTACAAAAGTGTTTTCCTTGTTGAAATATTTAAGCAATGACAAAAGGTTGCCTCTTAAGGGAAACAATACACAATGTTGAGCAACGCATTTTTCAAGGCTTTCTCTACACTTTGCACTATGGATTGGATCCAAGTTTTAATCAACGCCTACACTGCACTCTGCGCTGCCCAAAAAGTTGTCGCAACTTCACCGGCTCCACTCTCTTTTCTTCTCACCATCTTTTGAAGTTTCTGACCCATTAGGATGCATCACATTAGGCTTCGGCATTTCCACACCTTTCTGTTCTTGACTCACATTAGGCTTCTGCATTCCAACACCTTTCTTCCCGTCTTTCGCATTAGGCTTAGGCATTTCAACACCTTTCTTCCCATCTTTCGCATGAGGCTCAGGCATTTTAACCTGAGTGAAGCTTCCTGCCTTTGGGATATGAGCTGGCCCTGCAAAACTATGTGGAACTGGAGGAGCCATGTTACTGCCAATGAATGATCCACAAAAAGGATAATGTAACAATCTGTACGCAAAATTGTAATAATTATGGTAAAAACTGCAGTATGGCATTTGATGCCATGCCGGCTGATAGGAATTTGAATAACCATTTTGGTTATTGTTTGTAGACTCATACTACCGACCAGCAGAGGCAGCACTGGCACCATTCCATGGGTGAGGAGTCGACTTTGGTGCTGTTTTCGTATCATGTTGAGCTGTGAAATTCGAACAACCATTTTGGTTTTTGATTGTAGACTCGTAATGCCGATTGACAGAGGCGGCACCTGCACCATTCGGTGGTTGAGGTGTTGGCTTCGGTGCAGTTTTCATATCATTTTGAGCAGCGAAATCCGAACAACCATTTTGGCTATTGTTTGTAGGCTTGGACTGCCTGTCGACAGGGGCAGTGCTGGCGGTATTCGATGGGTGAGCAGTCTGCTTTGGTGCAGTTTTCATATCATATCGAGAACGTTTCGTTTGGTCCGTAAGCACTGCGTTTGCTTCCCCAATCAGCTTGAAAGCAGCCTCGGCACCAGCGAATTTGTTCTTATCTGGATGAAGCAATAGTGCAAGCTTTTGGTACTGTTTCTTGACGGAACCTTCATCAGCTGATCGTTCGAGCTGAAGAATTCCGTACCAATCCATTTCTGATCCGTATAGTTCGTGTTTAGCACAATGGTGAACATCACATAGTGTCAACAATTGAGTTATGTTTTCGAGCTCTGGGAACAATTTCTGGGCCTTCAACGCAAACTTCTTCGCACCCTGGTTTTGCATCTTGTGTTGAGCGATTCCCCTTGCTCTGATAGCCTCGTCTTTGTTACACTCCATGATGGATATGATTCCAAGATACAGCACTCGGATTCCCTGACCCACCAGCCAAGAATCCTAAGCTTGAAAGCCTGCAACATAAACCCCAAAGATAAAAAGAAATTACCCGGATCACTAGATCAGTGTCAAGCAAACATAAGGGCAGAAGTCGGAAAATTCAATCTTCAACTAACAAGGGGTCAAATTTCATGGTAAAAACAAATGACAAAAAAAACTTGCAACCAACATATTAACAAGAAATCAAGCTAAAATTTAAAAGGATTCAAGAAGAGAGAAGCCAAAAAAACACACTTTCTCCCAATATCTAGACTAATCCGGATTATGTACCCAAATTTGCTCCTATTCACAATGTACATACACCTTGCAAGCAAAACGATTGAACCTATATCTCTTAGGATGAAGATCATCCGCTTTTCCGTGGGAAATACTTGTTGGATTCATTTCTTTTTTCATTTTAAACATATACTTATAAATAGTTTATATTATTGAGATACTATATATCATACATACATATTAAAGTCATTTCTCAAATTTTCCCTGCACCTCTAATCTAAGCAGTGCTACTTCATCTCTATGCAAAAGCTAAGTCTTTTCCAGTTCTCACTAGCCACTACCATCTCCTTCCTTTCATTTCCCGGAAAAGTTCCTCAAAAGCCCTAATTTTTTCAAATCCTTTCTCTCTCTTTTAAGTCAATCTCCCCATTAAGCTTCTTTTTTGAAAACCTTGCTGTTTTTTTTTTGCTTATTAATACTTGAATATAATATCAAACAGGCACCCTGAACTTATTATACCCGAACGTCACAGAAACCCTAACTCTATCCACCAAATGTATGTAGAAAATGCAACAGTTACACAAATGCTAAGCATATATAAACAAAGAAACCCTTGACACCAAAATAAGAAACAAATAAAGCAAACCCAGATTGAGAAATGGAAAGCGTGTTCTTCAAGTACTTGGAGCTTTTGGAGTACACCGTAAGCTGGTAGTGACGCTCATCTGGTTTTAATAATGATGATCATGGATTTGATGTCGGGCCAATTTTTCTTGTTGGGGCTTATTTGGATCCATTTGAATTTTAATACTAGCATATTTAAATTGAATTCAAATTTTATTTTATGGTACGATTAATATCATGAGATCTATTTTAGGTTTGAGTTTCATCGTATATAAATTTACACGTGCAGATTCTTGCCTCACTGTTTTGTGTGCTATTGTCTAGATTATTCTGATTCAGATTAGGATTTATGTTCAATTTGGTTGTGCTATAATTGTCACTTATAGTTTGTATTAGATATGATATCCATCTGGATGTGTCTTGTTATGTTCATTCTGGTTATAGTTCTCGGGTGTATAGGTTGTGATTGTTTCTGTAATTATACTACTTACTATTGTTTTTGTAGTTCAACTTGTATCACTTTAAAAATTTATATGGTATTCATGAATTGTTACGGTTGAGTTTTTATAATGATTTGAGATTTTAAATTAATTTTTGAATTATTATTTGGTATACTATCAGTAGAAAATTTCACAAGTGATCTTTAGATGATGTTAGATGTATTATTAAATAATTTAAAAAATTAAAATACATAATAAAACACTTCAAATTCATATAAAAGTGTTAGTGTTATGGTGGTTAAAAATTCATTTTACTTCAAAAGAGCTAGAGGCATTAGATAGGGTACCTCCTTTCCCCTATCTATTTTTCCTCATTATGAATGTGCTAACCAATATTCTTAAGGCTGCTGTAAAGAAAAAGATATTTCAGTACTACCCTAAATGCAAGCAGGTTGACTTAACACACATTTGCTTTGGCGGATGATCTTCTTATTTTTGACAAAGGTACTTGGGACTCTATTGTGGGTGTCCAATGTATGTTGAACAAATTCTAAGAGATGTCAGGATTGAAACTCAATGCTTCAAAGAGTGAGATATTTACCTCTGGTGTTCCTGTTCAGGTAGTATGTAACATTCAAATTGCCACTAGGTTCAAGGGTGGAAATTTTCCTGTGAGGTATCTGGGCGTCCCTCTTGTTACCAAACAATTGTCTGAGAAAGATTGTCAGCCCTTTGAATTCCATTCAGTCTCGGTTAGGGTATTGGGAGAACAGGCATCTGAGCTATGTTTGGGACGCTCTAATTTATCCGTTCGGTCTTATTATATCAATTTTTTTGGTGTAGACAGTTTATACTACCTAAGGCCATTGTTAAAGAGTTGAGCAGCTATGTAGTAGGTTTATTTTTTTTTGGAAAGATATAGATTCTTTTGCAGTTAGATCTAAAGTTAGTTGGAAGAACATATGTACCTTGAAATTTGAGGGTGACCTTGGTTTCAAGGATTTGGCATTTGCAATGTTGAAACAACGTCTACATGTTTCAATTAATTCGAAACTTGTTAGCTGGCAATGGATCCCTTTTGGTAGCGTGGTGCACGCTTATGTCATAAAAGACCCTGATTTTGACTTATAGAAGCAGGTAATTCTTTAAGTTGAAATTTACGAAGGTTGTTCAAGTTGCGGACTGAAGCATATAATTTTTTCTCTGGTACTACAAACCTAAGCAAGTTTAAAACGTTCTTGATATGGTTCGAGATTTTCATGAAGTAACGTAAAATCTCTTGGCATCGATTGGTTTGGTTCTCGCAACATGTGCCTAAACATGCTGTCATTGCTTAGTTGGCTTTGCTTGGGAGGTTTTCTACTAAAGACATGCTTTTTAAAATGAGAATGCATGTTGAAGATGTTTGCATTTTGTGTGGTCCGGCCTTGGAAACTCATGAACATATTTTCTTCGCTTGCTTCTTCTCCATGAGTTTATGGGAGGTCGCTCTTAGATTATGTGGTCTGAGTCGAATGGTTATTGAGTGGGTGCACGAGGTTAGTTTGGCATTTGTAACTTTGAGGGATAAATCCTTGCTAGTGTCTTTTTCTGGAACGTATCAATAAGCTAGACCCATACTTCGAGTTGTTTCATGCCGTAAATAAATTCGAACACTCAAGAAATTCGTTGGACATACTTTGATTTCTTACGTTTTCGAAAACATGAAGTAGATTCCAACATATTGGACGTGCTAATTCAAATTGGTGAATCTTATGATTTAATATTATTAATATAATATTACATATTCAACAAAGTTGATTGATTGATACGCGTTGATTTTCTGTTACGATAAATCGAGAAAACAATAGCTAATCCAATAACTGCTTCAGCGGCTGTCTGCTGAATAAGTGAAAATATTACTTTGTCGATTTATGGCAATATTATTTTTACATGTGGTCTCAATCAGGAAGAGCCCGTATAAATCAATTATATAAATATTCTCTTGACTTTCTGGGTTATCTTTCAAGTGTGCGATTAAATCCTTCAGTGCTACGGAGTCAAATGCTAAAAAATTCATTTATAATAGATAATGCTATAAAGACGTTGGATACAAGAATTCTAATAATTTCTCTCATCGGATCATTGTCTAAGGAGAACATTACTTCGGTGATATTTAATCATTTCAAAAATGGCAGCAGCATGCCCTTTTTTCTCTCTTTTTTTTCTATCAAAGAATCATATGAACGATTAATTTTCACATGATACACTTTTGATAGAAAGAATATCATGAACAGTTCATGTAGGTTGAGTTCATTTTTTCAAGGAAATAGAGAATTGCGAGAACATTTAAATAGGTTTGATTATTTATCGAATCATAAATATCCACTGTTCAAATCATGGAGGAACGTAACTGTCGTCAATTTGGGGGTCAGATTCGCACCATGGAGAAAGTTCTGGAGGTGTTGAAATCTATTGTTAGAGCTAAAATTAGTGTAGGAGTTTTGACATGTTAGATTCAATTATATACGTCCTTGTATAGACTGGGACATTTTGTCCATTAACGTTTACCTTTGTTACCTGGTTTATCTTTGCTCAATCAGATTGCACCATGTGGCATGTCTGATTGCCTCACTTTAATGAAAGATGGTCAATGGCATGTTAAGTCTCTTATTTTTATTTTTGTTTAGTTTAGTCCCTAAAATTATTTATTTAATTTGAATTGACCTTATTTATTTCTAATTTTATAATTAAGTCCAATTTTATAACTATTATTGTTAATATTATTTTAATTAAATGTAATATTAAATAAAAATTAAGAACAAAAAATAAAATATTTTTTTGGTTTTATCTAGGGATATTAGTGGGTGAGTTTTGTAGGGATTCGCCCACATCGCATCCAATTGGGCAGAGATTGTTACATATTTCATAGGTCGCGGGGTGGGGATGGAATTAAAAATTAGATTCGTCGCGGGTGGTGAGGCATGCGTGAATATGATTTTGTACCCTCCCCATCTCCCCTGCCTCACATCATCCCTTCCAGCCCCACATCATCTCCACCGCCCAAACAGATCTTATAACATATTATAAATATTATTAAAAATATAATTAGCTTTGAGTTTGATCAGATCAAATATACAAATATTTTTAAAAATATCAGTTCAAATCAATGTCAAATTTAAGATAATTCATATAAACTTGTCTTGATATATTTATGAAAAGTTCAATGTATATAATAATTAGGTTTCTTGATTTTTTTTCTTTACTATTGTCGTCAAACCTTCTTTTTAGGGTGACAGTTAGAATAATGTCACATAGGAGTCCGAATGACATGTATTTTATACTTTTTCATAACAAATTTGGTTTATATTTATTTAACTAATACCTAGAAATATATTATATGAAGCGGGTCATGAAGTGGGTAAAGAGGGGATTAGGTGGGTCTCAGGACCCACTTGGGTGGTGGAGCAGAGATGGATTTAGTCTTGCGGGGCATGGATGATTTTATATTTTGTATTTGTAGTGGGTCATGGGGTGATGACGAGGATAAAAATTCTTGACAGGAATGAATGTGGAAAAGCATCATTCTCACCTACACTACCCAATTGACATCCTTAGTTTTATCTTTTATTTTATGGATTAATATTTGATACACTGCCAGTGTAAAAAAAAAGTTTACTCAATCATGCCTATTTTAAAGCTTAAATCTAAAATTCTAACCTTAAAAATATAAACATACAAACCCTAAATCCTAAACCTTAAATTCTAACCATGAATCCTAAATTCTAAACCCTACAACATAAACCCCTAACCTCTAAACCTGTAACACCCTCAACCCGGATGTCACACTTGAGCCCCAAGCCCAAAACCATAACCATAAAATGTTTCATTTTCAAAGCCCAAATCTTAACAAGTCCAATAATCATAAGTTTATTCCTTTGAGAAATAGATAGAAATCTAAAGCATTTCAAAATTGTATAAGTAGAGCTACAAAACTTCAAATATTAAAAACTATCAGCTTAGACACTTAGTACAAAATGAGAGTTACAATTATACATAAGGTCATACGAAATACATAGCCCATTACATCAATAATTGTACTCAACAACAACAGACGATGCTAAAATCCTAGCCTTGATGGTGCTCCTCCAAACCACACAAAACCTACTTACCTACGAACGAAAACAATGATTCTGAAAGCTGAGCTAACAAAGCTCAGTGGATACACAACCACACAACCATGCTTATGCAAATCATAAATAAAGAAATGCAACATGAAATGACATCATAGCAAGATAACAATGGCATTACCATAATCGCCTAAACACATATCAATATGGATGTATGATCTCGCACGCAGAACTTACATTTACACCATTAAATCCACACAACATCACATAGATAAATCAAACAATATCAAGCGAGGTCCGCATCCATACAACATCAGAATCCTACACTTTGAGTGAGGCCCGCGTTCACATAGCATTGGGATCCTACACTCTTGAGGATGAGGCCCGTGTCCACGTAGCATCGGGATCCTTCATCCATGCTTGAAATCTCCCATCAAGCATCTTCGAATGAGGCCCGTATCCATATAGCATTGGGATCCTCTATTCGAAAATTCTTCAAGGTGTTGCAACATATATTATTGGGCATCCAGATCCCACCACACGAAGATTGACTCAACTAACTAGGCATCCCATCCGCACATAGCATGAACCCTAGTTACCACATATTATCAATTTGATCCACCAAGAATCCCTATGGGTTCCTACCTCAAGCAATTCACCCAATAATTACCAAGTTATTAGCCATTTATTCTACTTACGGGATCTAAACACTAGTTTCTTAATTTTAGTAATCATTTTATACCTTAGTAGACCCCTCGAGCCCTTTTTCTCGAATTATAGAACCCCTGAACTCAAAGTCTAATTCCTTAGGCAAATTGCCCAAAGTGTATCGATATGCCTACATGGGTATCGATACACCTATTATGGTATTGGTACTACCCCCTACGTACTGATACCCAGCCACCTAGCTTATTGTTTTGATACATGAACACGTATCGATACGCGACCATTGCGTATCAATACCCTACCACCTGGTAAGCTACCTTACTATGAGGTTACGTATCGATACATAACCCTCGCATATCAAAACCTCACCCGTATCGATACACCCCCTTGAGGTATCGATACAGGTTTTGGCCACTAGAATTGGTAATGGAATAGTAGTATCGGTACGCCCCCAACCCATACCGATACCCCTTTTGAAAAATGCTTGGGAGAGTTATCTTCCATAAGGGCGTACTAATACTGGCATAGCTCGTACTAATATGCGAGCCCAGAATTTAAATTTTAAAGCTCTGATAACCCCAATTTTACCCTTTAAACTCAATGATTATGCCTCAAAGTACACCTACAAGTTATGAGGAGTTGTCTAAGTGGATTCTTACCAAATTTTAGCATTAACAACATCAATTTCAACATTCACCATTAAAGATCAACCAAGGTCTCTCCAAACCACAAACACCACAACATGCATCAAGATTTATTTTTATGATTTCCAGGAAATATTAGGAGTTAGTAGTGTACTAACCTTGATTTGTTTGCTAAAACGAGGCTTCCAAGACCACCTATTTCAAACCTTCTTCTTTCCTAGCTCCTTGGAAGATTTTTCAACTTCTTTCACTACAAAAAGGAAGTTGAAAAACACTTATAAGATTGCTGATGATTTCTGGAAAACGTTAACACAATTCAATCTAAGATTGAGCTCTTAAAACCCTATTCATGTACTCAAGCTTAAACCTCTTTTTCCACCATTCTGGGTGATTCTTGCCTCTTTTTATAGATTCTTTAAAGGCACATAACCTTCCTTCAACTCCAAAACTGAGATTCCAACTCAAAAATGATCAAAAACTCACATTTACTTATTTGGATGGGAATGAGAAATGAAAAGGATGTGAAGAAGACAAGGAGACAAGAGTGATCTCACTCTTCCAACATTCTCTGCAGAAAATTAATTCCTCTTCCCTCCTCTTTGTCTTCAAACATGCAATTACACATTTGCCCATTTTATTTCCACCATAACCGATTAACAAACCAATAACACAAGCCTAATGTCCTAAGACAAGCCCAAAGAGGCATTCAAGGCCCAAATGTGAGGCCCACACTTCAGTTTAACCTAACTCTCAAATTTTGAAATCTGGGTCGTTACAACTATTTTTCTCCTTAAAGAAAATTTTGTCCTCAAAATTTACCTGATGGGAACAGATGTAGGTAGATTTCTCTTATGTCGTCCTCGACTTCCCACGTTGCCTCCTCAACACTGTGGTTTATCCACAACATTTTCACCAAGGGTATACACTTATTGCAAACCTCTTTGACTCTTTTGTCAAGTACTCTAACCGGTTCTTCCTTATTTGTCAAATATGCGTTAATCTCTAACTCCTCAATTGGGATGATGTACGAAGGATCGGAATGGTAATGCCTCAACATAGACACGTGAAAAACATTGTGGATGCATGCCAACTCCGGAGGCAAAGTTAACCGGTAAGCCACCGGTTCAACTCTCTCAAGTACCTCATATGGTCCAATATACCTTAGACTCAACTTTCTCTTATGTCCGAAATAGATAATTCATTTCTATGGAGATACCTTGAGAAATATTTTCTCACCAAAATCATACTTATATGCTTGAGCTTCTGATCTGCATAAGCTTTTTGTTGGTTAAATACTGTTTACAACCTCTCCTTGATAATATGAACCTTTTCTTCGGCTTGTTGGATGAGGTCGGATCCCACGATCCTCCTCTCATTTAGCTCGATCTAATATAAATGTGTCCTACACCTACGCCCATACAAAGCCTCAAAATGAGCCATCTTAATACTCGACTGGTAACTGTTGTTGCAAGAAAATTTTACGAGTGATAACTGGTCTTACCAACTCTTTGCAAAGTCTACTGTACAACATTAGAGCATATCCTCCAAGATCTGGATGACTCGCTCAGATTGACAATCGGTCCGAGGGTGGAAAATTATGCTAAAATACAACTTAGTGTCCAAAGTCTTATTTATCTTTTTCCACAACCTTGTTGTAAACCATGGATCTCTATATAAAATGATCGACGATGGTACCCTATACAATCTTACAACCTCTTTGATATACAATTGTGCTAACCTCTCAAGGGTAAAATCTATGCGCACAAGTAGAAAATGAGAAGACTTGGTCAAGCGATCCATAATTACCCAAATAGCATCATGTTTCTTTTGTGTCATTGGCAATCCGGTAACAAAATCCATGGTAACATGATCCCATTTCCATTGCGAAATTTGAATGGGCTATAGCAAACTCGAAAGAACTTGGTGTTCTGCCTTAACCTATTGACAAGCCAAGTACTTTGTCACGAACTATGAGACATATTTCTTTACGCAAGGCCACCAAAAGAAGGGACGAAGATCCTGGTACATCTTATTACTCCACGAATGCATGAAAAATGGACTATGATGGGTCTCTCTCAGGATATAATCTCTCAGATCCTCTAAGGCCATAACACACAACTGACCATTAAAATATAAGAACCCATTATCTCGTACCTAAAAGTTGGACGTCTCACCTCTCTAAACTGTCTCAATCCGTGCCACATATTTTTCATCTAGAACTTGTGTCCTCTTGATCTCTTGTACTAATATAGGCTCGACACGTAACTTGGCTAAAAGACCATCATTGTCGGTCATCCTCAAATGGGCAAACATAGCCCTGAAGTCTGACATAAACTTTTGACTCAAGGTATCGACTATAATATTTGCTTTGTTGGGGTGATACTCTATGATGCAATCATAGTTTTTCAATAATTTCATCCACCAATGTTACCTCAAATTCAATTCCTTCTGGGTAAGCAAATATTTAAAACTCTTATAGTCAGTGTAAATGTAGCACTTCTCTCTATACTGGTAGTGCCTCTAAATTTTTAACGCGAAGATGACTGCGGTAAACTCTAAATCATGTGTAAGATAATTCTATTAATGGGGCTTAAGTTGCCTTGAGGCGTAAGCAACCACCTTACCCTCTTGTATGAGTATACAACCTAGATCATTCAAGGAAGTATCACTAAACACGACTTAATCTTTCCTTGGCTCGGGTTGTGTTAAGACTAGAGCCTCTATGAGATAAGCTTTTAATTGCTCAAAGCTTTTGTTGCCTTCTATCGTTAAATTCAAACGGGGCCCTTTTTACAACAACTTGGTCAATGGTTGTAAAGACCCAGATTTCTCGAGTTAATAGTAGACGTTGACCCGGGTCTTGGACCAATACGTTGGGCCATTATGGGTCTCTATGCGTTGTTGGGCTTACTTGGTGGTTTGGGCTTGGCTTATGTTGGGTTTTGAGGAAGGGCATTATGGTAAAACCATAAATAGGGAACAGAGGCTGGTAGAGCCTTAACATTAACTGCAGAAAAGGGAGGTGATGATATCACCTTGGCTCCCTTGCCTCCTCTCCCAAAAACCCTTTCATTTCTCATACCCAAGAACCAAAAAAAAGATGAAAGCTTGAGGTTGAAGAGTGTGAATCTCAGATTGGTGATCAAGGGATATTTGATCAGTAAGCAAGGATATATCTTTCAAGGTAAATATCTCTGGGTTTGGTGGAAGTTGGGTTTGAAGCTTAGAGCAAGGAAGAAGAGGTGGAAGAAGCTTGGTTGCTCCCTTAGCTTGTGAATCCTTGCTAAAGGTCAGTACATCTCTGACTCCTACGTTTTATGAGCCTCATAAGATGATTGCCTTGCTTGGTTTTATGTTTATGGGCTGCTTAGTTAGGGTTCTTGAGCCTTAAACCCTTCTAATGGTAAATCACGTTTTGAGAGTTGATAATGGGTAAAACTGGTAGGAAGCCACCTAAAATACTCCAAAAAACTTGTAGGAAAGATTTGAGACTTAATCATGGGGGAAAAGGGTGGGATTGGTGTAATTCTGAGCTTCAAGTTTGAAATCTGGGCTCGAGTACAGGTACGGGGTGGCTGCGTACCCGTACTCCTTTGTATATTGAGGGACGAAGTGTGAAGAGAGTACTGCTATGCCTCCCCGTGTATTAGTACCCCTCACTTAGATGGAAATCCAGTAGTGTTTAGGTGTACCGGTACGCAAGAGGCGTATCGTTACGCACTGTTACATTACCTGGAAAGGCTTTAAGTACCGGTACGGTACGTAGTATATCGGTACGTCCTTAGATTGAACTCCTTCGAATCTAGTAGGGGTATCGGTACCCATTGAAGAGTATCGGTACGCGATGTTGATTGCCTAGGAGAGGCTTAGCGTACCGGTACGTGAAGGGTGGAGTATCGGTACGAGCTTTGATTGATACGGGACGATCCTAGTACCGATGCTGAGTACTGATATGGGGTAAAATCATATCGATATGGCTTGTGGTCAAATTCTTTCGAACCCAGTTAGGGTATCGGTACTCATGGGGGAGTATCGATACCAAGAGGGCGGTATCGATACTCACCCTAGAATATGGATACACGCTGGATAATCTACCTAAAAAAGTTAAGTTCGCGTTCGAGGGTTCTATAATTCGTGGTAAAGGGCCCGATAGGTCCCTAAAGGTATAAAACAAACTCTAAAACTGAGAAACTGAGGTTAACAACCCGTATGGGATTAATGGAGAATGGCTTGGTAATTTGTGAGTGAATCGTTTGTTTAATCACCCAAAGGGATCCGTGGTGGATCAGTTAATGCTATGTGGTAGCTTGGGGTCCTTGTTGTATGCTAAAGGGACGCCCATATAGGCTGGTTGTCGTGAGTAATGAGATAACTTAACGAGAAATGCGTAAATGAATCCTAAAGATAGATATTAAATAGTGTAACAAATGAGTCATGCCTTGGGGTATTGGTAATGGTTGGCAATATGCCTTTTATCTCTCGGTGAGATATGTTGATGCTCGGGGGAGCATGTGGTATCGTATGAGTCTTGGTTAGGAATCCGGATGTCCTAGAGTCAGTGCAAAGGCACTCATATAAGGAGATGAGTACTTCGGGCTATGTGATCGAGTACATCCGACGTATTCATGGGCTATGTGATTTGGATATGGTCCGAAATCTATTCTTGGGCTATGTGATCAGGATATGGAAATACAACTCGAAGGGCTATGTGATCTCTAGTAACTCGATAGGCTATGTGATCTCGAGTAATCCTCTTCGGCTATGTGATCGCAAGATAAGACTGTTTGTGGCTATTGTGATCCAAGTATGTCTAGGACGTATCTGTGGCTATAGTGATTCAGATGTAATCCTAACCCGATGGCTATGTGATCACGGGTAACCCGACGATTGTGTGAGTACGGAAAAAATAGTAGGGCTTCGTTGGCCATTAGGGAATGTATGTTATTTACGTTGTTGTATGGATAAACGATGTTGACTAGTTACCATTGGGCTATCTGATCAGGGTAAGGTTGATACTCGATGGGCTATATAATTTCGGGTACGGGTTGTATTACCCTTGGGCTTTGTGATCAAGGTATGAGATGTAACTCGATAGGATTTTTGATCTCGGATATAGGCTAGATAACCCTTGGGCTATGTGATTAGGGTATAGGAGTCGTAACTCTTTGGTCGGCGGAACCTCGCTTATAGTAAGCCTGGGATGGCTTGGTAGACTTCTTACATAATAGCGGTATCTTAAGACAGTGGTAAGCTCTAGCTAGGATAGGATAGAAGATGATCCTTAGATATGGAGAAGTCTTTCTGTGCACTCTTAATTATATTATCATGCATGCTTGTTTTACGATATTCATGAATTGTGGTAGAGTAGAAATGTACTACTGAGCTTTGTTAGCTTAACGTGCGGAATTGTGGTTTCTTCTGTGCGTAGGTTGACAGGTTGCATTTGGAGGAGCACATCGAGGAGGATTTCCCAGCACCGAGCCAGTTTCAAAGTACAATACTTGATGTTTAGTTTGGACTGATTGTATTCATAGGACCTTACCATAGTCAAGTCTGTATTTTATTTTGATTTACTGTTATTTGGTCATACAATGTATTTTAATTGGAATATATATTTTGGAAACCCTTTTAATCTTATTATCTATGTGGATCTTATGGAAATAGATGGTTTTGAGAACGGTCAACTTGTGGTTTTAAATAAGAAATTTTGATGGGCTAGTTTTGGGTGAACCGTAAGTGACACTTCAGATCCGAACGGGTTCGAGGTGTTACATTTGGTATCAGAGCCAGGTTTAGTCGGTTCTAGGAAACCCTGGGTGTTGTAGAGGTCGTGGTAAGGTGCCTAGTGAATAAATGTCCCTAAAGTTAAGTGTACTTTATAAGACTGGGGATCTTGATGTGTCACCTTGTTTGTTGTGTTTCAGAAAAGAATTGATGGAAGATGGAACCTGTAGTGGAGAGGCGGGTCACTTTCGTGACCTTACCTCAGCCCTTTTGTGTGTGGTGCAAGCTATCCCGAGGCAATCTGAGATACCTCGCAAGACCCCTGTAGAGAGGCTTCATCGTTTTGTACCTAAGAGTTTCGAAGGCTTGGGTGAGGATGACCCGATCAAGGCTGGCCAGTGTTTGCACGATACACAAAGAATCTTGAGACAGATAAAGGGAAGCCCAAAAGATGATATTGATTGCATTGTTTCCCTTCTAAAGGGCAATGCACATGGGTGGTGGGAGATCGTAGAGTTGGGTCTACAGCCAGAACGACCAACATGGGACATCTTTGTGGATGAGTTTCGAAAGAAGTACATCAATGAAGCATGCATGAATGAGATGGGGGACCAGTTTCTGCATCTGGTCCAGGAAGATCGAACAGTGTTTGCTTTTGAGCAAGAGTTTCTGTGTTTGAGCCGTTATGCCCTAGAGTTTGTTGTGACAGAATAGTTGAGGTACAAGAGGTTTAGACAAGGCCTGAATATTGACCTTCAATTGCATGTGACAGCGGGTCCGCTTGGGACATTCTCCGAGTTGGCCAATAGTGCAAAGGTACTTGAGCGGCTTCAGAGTTTAGCATTTAATCAGTTCGAGGATTCTAGAGGTCGCGATACGGAGACCCCAGATATCATGAATCCTCCTCCCTGTTTGCACGAGAGGTTTTATGCTTTGAGTAGTTCAAAGAGGGTTACTTCAGACCAGTTGTCGAGAGTCAGCTTAGGATCTAGATTGAGGGTTTGTAGAGGCTCCTTGTTTTCTACGTCAGAAGGGAGTGTTGATGGTTCTGTTGGAGCACCACTACCACCGGCGTGCGAGCGTTGTGGCTGACATCACCATAGAGTATGATTTTTGCTTCGGAGGGTTTGTTATCGGTGCCGGGCACCAGGGCATATGGCAAATGATTGCACAGTTGTGGATGAGGACTCATCGGTTCAGTCTTAGAGGTTGGCTGCTTCCCGTCGTGATCATAGTTTTGTTAGAGGTGGGGTTAGGGCGCCGTTAGGTTATCGAGGTAGAGGTCATGTGATATCCACCACCAGGGTTGGCGCGTAAGGCTTTGCTAGGCAATCTGCAGCTCAGATTAGAGTTGACAGCGTTGCGACCGAGGATATGGCAGGTAAATAAGTTTGTGTTGGTTTTAGCTGTTGTGTTAGCCGTTTAGCTCTTAGGTTGTGTAATAGACTGGTTCTTGTGTTATACATCTCACTAAATCTTGGGTTTGTTTTTGCTTTAGACGGCAAATAGAATTGCATCATTTGCTAGATAAGTTTTTATCATAGATGGTTGTTGAGAGAACAAGTGCATCGTAGGTTGCGTGTGAGAAGCGGTGAAGTTTAGATTGCTTGAATCTAGTTGTTAGTGTTAGTTGTATAGGATCTTAACCTCTCTAAGGTAGATGTTGTGCTCCGTAGTGCTGGCTCAAGAAAGGTTCTACAAGTTGCAAGGTGTTTTTAGCTTCCATTGTAGACGCGAAAGTTGAGAGTTCCTAGTCTTAGTGCTGTGGGTGTTGTGAGGATAAGGAGGCACCCTCGGTGAGTAAGCAATCTTACCCGTTGATTGTGGTTTAGAACCGCGATAAAGGTGAGGTTGAGTTCGTTATTAGTGTCTATCGCTTCGTGGCATGGTACTTAATGGACTCTTTGTTAGAGGCACACTTATGCCAGCGACCAACTGGGTGTCGATGCCAAGTGCTTTGCCGAGATCGTGTCTGCGCGTGAGTAGCTTGTATGGTGGCATTAGATGTGTTGAGTTGTAGTACAATGGTGGAAGAATGATGATGGGTTGGTGAGATCGGCGACCTTGTTTTGGCCATAGAATGTGAGAGCTTCGTGTGTTGTTTGTCAGAGTAAAGGTACCGTTAGAAAAGTAGATAAAGGTCGTGATGATCATGGTTGAGGTCCTTAGGGCGAATCGTGAGAATAGTTGCTTGGCTGGTGCACCTGTTGAGCTAGATTTTGTGAGGTTGGAGGATTGCCCAATGGAGTCGATCAAAATTGTTATTGGTTAAGGCAAACACTGTGGAAGTTATAAGAGTAGCGCAGCGAAAATGTGGATCAGTAGTTGTGTTAAGGGTAATCGGGTGGTTACTTTGCAAAGAAATATTTTTAGACGAACCAGTTGGCGATCCTTGAGAACAGTCTGATGGCTTTTCACGTCTGATGATTGAGACCGAAGCCAGGGTGAGGAAGAAGATGCTTAGACCTTGCAAGTAGAATGGCTAAGTTTTGGGTTACTTGTGTGAGTTCCTAGGTGACGGTGGTCTTTACTCGGAACCAAGTGGTTAAAACTGACAGTGATTTTCGATAGTGTGACAGTGAGTTAAAAAAAGGGTTAAGTTCCGGCTTGGTGGGTCCAGTCAGAGGAAAAGAGCTGTCAGTTCAAGGTGGATTGGTGATAATGATCGGTCGTAAGGGTTTTGCTTGTCCTTTAAGGATTTGACTGGATATGGTTGTTGGACATGGTGCGTTCCTGACGATGGTTTGTTGGTGTGGTGCAACGTTTTAGACGTAGATAAAGCCCAAGTTAGGTTTTGGTTGACAGATGCTAATAGAAAAGACTGGTTAACCGAGATAGAATCCTTTAGGGTGAGTTCTTAAAGTTGATGTTTGAGCAGCGTGGCTCGAGGTTGGTTATGTTGCCATGTTTAATGGTCCGTCATAAGTGTCGTTGGTTGCTGGAAAAGAGTCGTTAGAAACCTCAAGAGAAGTGTTGAGAGCGAGTGGCTTATGAAATGGTTCTGTTTAAGGTAGATTGAGGGAGAACTCTCCCTAATCAAGGTGATCCTGTTCGAATGGCAATGTGGTTAGATTTGTTTGGGTTACATATCTTTTTCACCTGTTTAAATTTTGAGGACGAAATTTCTTAAAGGAGGAGAGAATTATAACGACCCAGATTTCTCGAGTCAACAATGGACGTTGACCCGGGTCTTCGACCAATACGTCAGGTTGAGATGTTGGGACATTATGGGCCTCTATGCGTTGTTGGGCTTGCTTGGTGGTTTGGGCTTGGCTTTTTTTGGGTTTTGAGGAAGGGCATTATGGTAAAACCATAAATGGGGGACAAAGGCTGGTAGAGCCTTAACATTTTCTACAGAAAAGGGAGGTGATGATATCACCTTGGCTCTCTTGTCCTCCTCTCCCAAAAACCCTCTCATTTTTCCTACCCAAGAACCAAAAGAAAAGATGAAAGCTTGAGGTTGAATAGTGTGAATCTTAGATTAGTGATCAAGGGAGATTTGATCAGCAAGCAATGATCTATCTTTCAAGGTAAATATCTCTTGGTTTGGTGGAAGATGGTTTTGAAGCTTGGAGCAAGGAAGAAGAGGTGGAAGAAGCTTGGTTGTTGCCTTAGCTCGTGAATCCTTGCTAAAGGTCAGTACATCTCTGACTCCTACGTTTTATGAGCCTCATAAGATGATTGCCTTGCTTGGATTTATGTTTATGGGCTGCTTAGTTAGGGTTTTCGAGCCTTAAACCCTTATAATGGTAAATCACATTTTGGGAGTTGATAATGGGTAAAACTGGTAGGAAACCACCTAATATACTCCAAATAACTTGTAAGAAAGATTTGAGACTTAATCATGGGGGTTAAGGGTGTGATTGGTGTAATCCCGAGCTCTAGGTTTGAAATCTGGGCTCGAGTACCGATACAGGGTGGCTGCGTACTGGTACTCCTTTGTATATTGAGGGACAGAGTGTGAGGGAATACCGGTACGCCTCCCCGTGTATCGGTACCCCTCACTTAGATGGAAATCCAGTAGCGATTAGGCGTACCGGTATGTAAGGGGCGTATCGGTACGGACTATTACATTGCCTGGAAAGGCTTTGAGTACCGGTACGGTACGTAGTGTATCGGTACATCCTTAGAATGAGCTCCTTCGAATCTAGTAGGGTACCGGTATCCATTGGGGTGTACCGGTACGCGATGTTGATTGCCTATGAGAGGCTTAATATACCGGTACGCAAAGGGTAGAGTACCGGTATAAGCTTGGATCGGTATAGGGCGATCCTAGTACCGATGCTGTGTACTGATACGGGGCAAGAGCATATCGGTATGGCTTGTGGTCAAATTCTTTCGAACCTAGTTAGGGTATCGATACTCATGGGGGAGTATCGATACCAAGAAGGCGGTATCAGTACTCGCCCTAGAATATCGAGACACGCTGGGCAATCTGCCCAAGAAAGTTGAGTTCGCGTTCGAGGGTTCTATAATTCGTGGTAAAGGGCCCGATAGGTCCCTAAAGGTATTAAACAAACTCTAAAACTGAGAAACCAAGGTTAGCAACCCGTATGAGGATTAATGGCGAATGGCTTGGTAATTTATGAGTGAATCACTTCTTTAATCACCCAAAGGGATCCGTGGTGGATCGGTTATTGCTATGTGGTAGCTTGGGGTCCTTGCTGTGTGCTGAAGGGACACCCATGTAGGCTGGTTGCCATAAGTAATGAGATAACTTAACGAGAAAGGCATAAATGAATCCTAAAGACAGATATTAAATAGTGTAACAAACGAGTCATGCTTTGGGGCATTGGTAATGGTTGGCAGGATCTCTTTTATCTCTTGCTTAGATATGTTGATGCTCGGGGGAGCATGTGGTATTGTATGAGTCTTGGTTAGGAATCTGGATGTCCTAGAGTCAGTGCAAGGGCACTCATATAAGGGGATGGGTACTCTGGGTTATGTGATCGAGTACATCCGACGTATCCATGGGCTATGTGATCTGGATGCAGTCCGAAACCTATCTTTGGGCTATGTGATCAGGATATGGAAATACAACTCGAAGGGCTATGTGATCTCGAGTAACTTGATGGGCTATGTGATCTCGAGTAATCATGTTCGACTATGTGATCACAGGATAAGACTGCTTGTGGCTATTGTGATCCAAGTATGTCTAGGACGTATCTGTGGCTATAGTGATCAGGATATGATCCTAACCCGAGGGTTATGTGATCACGGGTAATACGACGGCTGTGTGAGCATGGGAAATATAGTAGAGCTTCGTTGGCCATTAGGGAATGTGTGTTATTTACGTTGTTGTATGGATAAACGATGTTGACTAGTTACCCTTGGGCTACTGATCAGGGTAGGGTTGTTACTCGATAGGCTATGTGATCTCGGGTACGGGTTGTATTACCCTTGGGATTTGTGATTAGGGTATGAGATGTAACTTGATGGGCTTTGTAATCTCGGGTATAGGCTAGATAACCCTTGGGCTATGTGATCAGGGTATAGGAGTCGTAACTCTTTGGTCGGTGGGGCCTCGCATATGGTAAGCCTGGGATGGCTTGGTAGACTTCTTACATAATTGTGGTATCTTTAGATAGTGGTAAGCTCTAGCTAGGATAGGCTAGAAGATGATCCTTAGATGTGGAGAAGACTTTCTGTGCACTCTTAATTATATTATCATGCATGCTTGTTTTATGATATTCGTGAATTGTGGTAGAGTAGAAATGTACCACTGAGCTTTGTTAGCTCAGCGTACGGAATTGTGGTTTCTTCTGTGCGTAGGTTGACAGGTTGCGTTTGGAGGAGCACATCGAGGAGGATTTCCCAGCACTGATCCAGTTTCAGAGTATAGCACTTGATGTTTAGTTTGGAATAATTGTATTCATATGACCTTACCACAATCGAGTCTGTATTTTATTTTGATTTACTATTATTTGATCAAACGGTGTATTTTAATTGGAATATATATTGTGGAAACCCTTTTAATCTTACTATCTATGTGGATCTTATGGAAATAGATGGTTTTGAGAACGATCAACTTGTGGTTTTAAATAAAAAATTTTGATGGGTTGATTTTGGGTGACCCGTAAGTGACTCTTCGGATCTAGACGGGTTTGGGGTGTTATAATGGTGTAGCTATAATAGAGAAGTTTTTAACAAATCGCCTATAATCCCAATAAGCCCGATGAAACTATAAAATTCTGATATATTCCTTGGTAGATTCTACTTTACCATAGCCTAAATGTTTTGAGGATCTACTCAGATCCCATCTGCAACAACAATGTGGCCCAGAAACGCCACCTCCAAAAGCCAAAATTCACAGTTATTGAACTTGGCAAACAGACGTCTATCTCTTAGGGTCTGAAGAACCATACACAGATGGTAATCGTGTTCCTCCTCCGAGCGCGAGTACACCAAAATGTTATTAATAAAAAACACCACAAACTGATTTAGATACGGTTGAAAAATCCGGTTTATTAGGTCCATAAAAATTGCAGGTGCGTTGGTAAGCCCAAATGGCATCACCAAGAACTTGTAATGCCCATACTGCGTCCTAAAAACGGTCTTCTAGACATCTTCATCAACTACCTTCAACTGGTAGTATCCCGACCTCAAGTCGATCTTATAAAACACAAGGGCACCCTCAACTGGTTAAACAAATCATAAATCCTTAAAAGGGGATAACAGTTACTTATCGTTACTTTGTTGAGCTGCCGGTAGTCAATACACATCCTCATTGACTCATTTTTCTTTTTAACAAACAAGACATGTGTTCCCTAATGTGAGATGCTTAGTCGGATAAAACCTCTCTCAAGCAACTCTTGGATTTACTTCTTTAGCTCTTTCATCTCCGTTGATGCCATACAATACGGAGCAATAGATACCGGTGTTATACTGAGCATTACCTCAATCTGAAACTCTAGCTCTTTATCTAGAGTGAGCCTGGGAAACTCTTTCAAAAACACGTCGACAAACTCACAAACAGTCCAAAGACTCTCAATCATCTACCCTCCAACTCTTGTATCCACAACATAAGACAAAAAGACTTTACAACCATGTTGGATTAATCTATGAGCTGACAAAGTCAATACCATATTGGAAGGACATATATTTCTTTCACCTCTCACTATCAGATTAGAGCCATCCGCAATACGAAGTTTCAAACTCTTCGTTCTACAGCTCAAACTAGCATGTGCTCGAAGAGCCAATATATCCACAGAATTGTATCAAACTCTTGAAACGATAAACCATCAAATTCGCTAGAAAGATTAATCCTTGAACCTCAATCATACATCTACGATGTACTTTATCCACCAATACGTCATACCCCAAATGGCTATTCACACGAACTTTACCTTAAGATTCTCAACAGAAATACCCCACTGTTGAGATATCTCACTGCGAATATAGAAGTGGGAAGACCCTGAATATACAAGAGAAACTATAGGAGCAGAAAACAAGGTGAACATACTTGAAATGAAATCTGTACCTAAGCATTTCTCTTGAGCCTTGACCGTATAGCTAGTACCCTCGTAGTGGACTAGAAGGTGTCTCTCAACACATGGCTCGCTCCTCCTCGAGTAAATCCTTGGCCCCTCTGAGCTGGATATACAATCTTCTGAGCCTAATTTGAAGTGGGTATAGTAGTTGCCGAACAATCTTTCATAAAATGGTTTAGTGACCTACACTGATAATAAACTCTAACCATTCTCCAACACTCACCTCTATTATTATGTCTACACTGATTGCAAACTGGTCGAACTCAACATAGATAAAGATGAAAATAGCCTTCTACGACCGGTAAACTCTAATCTCTAAACTGATCTCGAACTTTGATTTTAGTTTTTTTATTATGATTCTACTGGTTTATTCTTCTTCCTGAGTAGGACTGTGAGTTATTGTCGGAGAGATTTAGATTCCTCCTACTAGAACTTCTTTGCCCGACAGACTAGCCATAGGTCAATCTTTGCACCTATTCAAGAGACTTGGAACTCGAAGTCAACTTTGAGAACACTTTTAGTAGTGCAGCAGTCAGATAAGTCTGAATCTCTTTTCTCAAGCCCTTCAAGAACCTCTTGTATCTCATCTTCCCAGTGACGACCAACTCGAGAGCATACCTACTTAACTGTAAGAACTATTGCTCATATACAAAAACTGATCGGTTCTCTTATACTAGATGGTTGAACTGATCCCTTAAGGTGTCAATGTGAGCCTCGCCCACATACTTCTTCTCGAACTCTTCGAGGAAGTTATCTTAGGTTAGTTTATTGGGGTACCACCCAAGCTCTACAATCTCCCACCATTCTCTTGTATTTCTTTTCAACAAGGACGGGATACATGACAATTTGTCTTTTGACCTTAATCTCATCTGTATCATGATCTATCGTGTGTCTTAAAGCCATTGGTCTACTTGTACTGTGTTACCTTGTCCCGTTCTATATAAGTCTGTAGCACCTTGCCTTCGTACCCTTTCAATAGGCACATCCCGAGAGGTAACAGATGGCCTCAGAATAGCCCTCACAATCTGGTGCAATGCTCAATTCAAGTGTGAGAAATAGTTGGCTCCACGACCAACTCTATCCTCCTATGCCTCCTCTACGTCGAGCATATAATCCTCATCAAGCTTCTTTCTCAATAACCAAAGCTTTTCTCACGATTCTTTCCCTCCTTGGCATAGCTTAATTCTGCATAACAAACAACCAAGGTCACACCATCGAATTTCAACTTAAAACAAGTACGACTTTGACTTATGGGAATGTATTCGCTAGACACCTATATACCACCCAAGGTTTCACTGGGACTTTCTAGGACCGACTAAACCTAAGCCCTGATGCCACTAAATGTCACACCCTCAACCCAAATGTCACACTTGGGCCTCAAGCCCAAAACCATAACCATAAAATTTTTCGTTTTCAAAGCCTAAATTATAACAAGTCCAATAAATCATAAGTCTATTCATTTGAGAAATAGATAGAAATCCAAAGTATTTCAAAATAGTATAAGTGGAGCTTCAAAATACAAGTATTAAAAATATTCGACTTAGAAACTTAGTACAAAATATGAGTTACAATTACACATAGGGTCCTACGAAATGTATAGCCCATTATATCAATAATTGTATTCAACAATAACAGTCGACGCTGAAATATAGCCTTGATGGTGCTCTTCCAAACCACACAGCAACCTACTTACTATAAACGAAAACAAAAATTCTGAACACTGAGCTAACAAAGCTCAATGGATACACAACCACTCAACCATGCTTCATGCAAATTATAAATAAAGTAATGCAACATGAAATGACATCATGACAAGATAACGATGTCACTACCATAATCGCCTAAATACATATCAACATGGATGTATGATCTCAAATGCAGCACTTATATATACATCTTTAAATCTATACAACACCACATAGATAAATCAAACAATATCAAGTGAGGTCCACGTCCACACAACATTGGAGTCCTACACTTTGAGCGAGGCCTGCGTCCACATAACATCAGGATTATACACTTTTGAGGATGAAACCCGCGTCCACGTAGTATCGGGATCCTCTATCCATGCTCAAAATCTCCCATCAAGCATATTCGAATAAGGATCGCGTCCATATAGCACTGGGATCTTCCATTCGAGAATCTTCAAGGTGTTGTAACATATATTATTGGGTATCTGGATCCTGCCACACAAAGATTGACTCAATTATCTTGGCATCTCATCTGCACATAGTAAGGACCCTAGTTACTATACAATATTAATTTGATCCACCAACAATCCCTATGGGTTACTACCTCAAGCAATTTACCCAATAATTACCAAGTTATTAGCCATTTATTCCACTTACGGGGTCTAAACACCAATTTCTCAATTTTAGTAATCATTTTATACCTTAGAAGACCCTTCGAGCCCTTTTTCTCAAATTATAGAACCCCCAAACTCAAAGTCTAATTCTTTGGATAAATTATCCAGCACGTATCGATACGCCTACATGGGTATTAATACACCCCTTATGGTATCGATACTACCCCTTACGTACCGATACCCAACCACCTAGCATGTTGCTTTGATACATAAACATGTATCAATACACAACCATTACATATCGATACCCTACCACCTGGCAAGCTACCTTACTATGAGGACACGTACTGATACAACCCTCACATATCGAAACCCCACCTGTACCGATACACCTCATTGAGGTACCGATATGGGTTTTTGCCACTAAAATTGGCAATAGAACAATAGTATCGGTACGCCCCCAACCCGTACCGATACCCCTTTTGAAAAATACCTAGAAGAGTCATATTCCATAAGGGCGTACCGATACTGGCATAGCTCGTACCGATACACGAGCCCAGAATTTGAATTTTAAAGCTCAGATAACCCCGATTCTACCCCTTAAACTCAATGATTATGCCTCAAAGTACACCTACAAGTTATGGGGAGTTTTCTAAGTAGATTCCTACCAAATTTTAGCATTAACAACATCAATTTCAACATTAACCATTAAAGAGCAACCAAGGTCTCTCCAAACCAAAAACACCACAACAAGCATCAAGACTTATTTTTATGATTTCCAGGAAACATTGGGAGTTAGTAGTGTACTAACCTCGATTTGTTTGCTGAAATGAAGCTTTCAAGACCACCCCTTTCAAACCTTCTTCTTCCCTATCTCCTTGGAGGATTCTTCAACTTCTTTCACTACAAAAAAAGGGGTTGAAAAAGACTTATAAGATTGATGATGATTTCTAGAAAACTTTAACACAATTCAATCCAAGATTGAGCTCTTAAAACCTCATTCATGTACTCAAGCTTAAACCCCCACTCAAACCCCTTTTTATAATATTCTTGGTGATTCTTACATCTTTTTATAGATCTTTTAAAGTCACACAACCTTCTCTCAACTCCAAAACCGAGATTCTAACTCAAAAATGATCAAAAACTCACTTTTAATTGCTTGGATGGGAAGGAGAAATAAAGAGGATGTGAAGAAGAAAATGAGACAAGAGTGACCTCACTCTTCCAACTTTCTCTACAAAAAATTAATTCCACTTCCCTCTTCTTTGTCTTCAAACATGCAATTACACATTTACCCCTTTTATTTCCACCCTGGCCTATTAACAAACCAATAACACGAGCCTAGTGTCCTAAGACAAGCCCAAAGAGGCACTCAAGGCCCACACATCAAGGCCCACACCTCAGTTTGACCCTACTCTCGGATTCCAAAATTTGGGTTACAAAACCCTAAACTAAAACCCTTAAATAACCCTACTTGTGGAAACTTTATTTTCCACCGCCAGTGCATAGGATAATAATCCTTATTTTTTTACAAAATTTTTAGGGTAAAGTACATAAATAGTCACTAAACTATCCATAAAAATACAAAATGGTCACCAAACTTTCAAAAATTATATAATAGTCATTAAACTTTAGTTTTTATTACAAAATGGTCACTAGGCCGTCAATTGTCGTTGACTAGGAGACGTGACAATTACAAAAATTTGTATAATAATATATTTAATCATCAATATTTACACATCCAATTAATTTAGACATCAATAATGAGGGTTAAATTAGGAATAAGTTGATTAAATGTGTCAATATAGAAGATTAAATGTTCTATTATTCAAATTTTTGTAATTGTCACATCACCCAATTAATGACAATTAACGGCTCAATAACTATTTTGTAACAAAAACTAAAGTTTAATGCCCATTATGTAACATTTGAAAGTTTGATGACCATTTTATATTTTTAGAGATAGTTTAGTGACCATTTGTGTACTTTACCCAAATTTTTAATAAGTTTTCGTTTTCAAAAATGAAAGGTGAATATGTAGAACCCACGAATCAAAAAACCAACATGTTCTCAAAGCTCCACCACCATCAAGAACAACAACCACATCAACCCCAACACCAAACTCACCCTTTCTCGCATCCATGGGCGGAGGTAATATGGAAATATAGGGTATGGTTGACCCCACTTGAATTGTTGAAGTATGGATTTTCAAGAAGCTAATATAGAACTTTTCATAAGAAATATTAAATTTAACCCTACTTAATTTGTTGGGATACAGGGTCAATAATATTTATTGTAGTCATATGAGAATCTTGCGTACCTCATACCTCACTCTGACCCCACTATATGAAAATATTGGCTCCGATTGCATCATTTTATCTCATTCGTGATTCTCAAACCCTCGAATCTGATGACACCACCCACACCCCTAACCATGCTTCCAAAGATCTTTTCGCCACCGCCCCAACCCTTCTCTCCCTAGTGGTGGCAACGATGGTGGCTCGGCTCGTGGTGGCGGTGGTGTTAACAGTGGTAGTGATAGAGCAAGCATTGAAATCATTCGTAGGCCCAAAGGTTCGCTCTCTTGGTTCCAAGAACAAACCTAAGCCGCTCATTGTCATCATTCGTAGGCCTAAAGGTTCGCTCTCCTGGTTCGGCACCTTTTCCCTCTATGCTAGGTTCTCATCCCAAACGATTTATCATCTAAAATATGGGTATGTATAGTTGTTTTTAGAATCAAGTTTCTAGTATCAATGTTATAGATGATTTCTACCCTCTTCTTTTATGTAGGAGAACGAATAAAGCTGATAAACAGTGGAAGAAAATAGGTGGTGCTTTTATTTTTTTATTATAATTATAATTATAATTATTTTTATTTAATATTACATCTAAATAAATTAATATTATCAATAATAATTATAAAATTATACTTAATTATAAAAATTTAAAATAAATAGGGTCAATTTGGGTTAAGTAAATATTTTTATGGACTAAACTAAAAAAACTAAGAGACTTAACATGTAATTAATCATTTTTTATTAAAATGCGACAATTAGACATGTCACTTGGCACAATCCGATAGAACAAAAAAATTAATAATTGGGGTAAATCAAGTAACTGAGATAAAATATTAGAATACAATACGTCTCAAAAAAAACTTTAAAAGGCAATTCAATATAAATAATATACTTTCATAACAAATGGAACCATTAAACCTAAAGAGAATGTAATGCAAATGCAGTTTTGGACAGGCGCAATATGAGCGATCGTACAGAGCCCCTAAAAATAGGGGCCCTAAAAATTTAATTTAACTTAAATTAAATAGTTACAAAAATTATATATTTTATGTTTGATAATTAACAACTTACAAACAATTAATACCACAATTCAAATTTATTCCAAAGTATGAATAATTAGCAACCTACAAATAATTAATACCACAATCCAAATTTATTCCAAAGACTTTTAGACTTGAATCTTAGAGCTTTTTATACTCCATGTGGGTGTCATAGTCTTAACTTGTTTTGTGTGACGTTGCAAACACTTCAATGAGAGCGAGAGACTATTTTGGAATAGTTCAACGTATTTATACTTTATTTGCTAATTATACAAAGAGATGGAATATATTAAGAGAAAATGTGAATGTTTAACTCTTAAATCATTGTCGGTCACACGATGGGAAAGTCACGTTGAAAATATTAAGGTGATAAGATTTTAAATTCTTGAGATAAAAAAGCATTATTTCAAGTAGCTCATATAGATAATGATCCTAAAATACAAAGTGAAGCTAAATCTTTAGCAACAAATGAACTTTGTAGTTTTTATTTATTTTATCTACGATCATTTGGTATGAAATTTTGTTTGCTATGACCTTAGTTCACAAAAATTTACAGTCAAAATACATGTTGATTGATGTTGCTATTGATGAGATAAAAAGACTTATTTTATTTTTCAAAAATTATAGAGATGGTAGGTTTTCAAGTGCCATGGACACGACAAGAAAATAGGTAATGAAATTAGAATTGATCCTACGTTTTCTAAAAATCGTATGGTACATAGGAAAAGATAATTTGATGAAACTGATGGCGAGGAAACATTAATAGATCCAGATGAGTCATTTAGAATTGAATACTTCTTGTATATTGCCAATCAAGCCATTTTTTCTTTGGATAAGACATTTGAACAATATCAATTATATGAAAATGTTTTTGACTTCTTGTTTTATTCTGATAAATCATATTTATTAGATGAGATCAATCTCAAAACTCATTCTATTAATTTTGAAAATGCTCTTAGGAAATGTGAGTTATCCGATGTTGATAGAAATGAGTTATTTATGGAGATGAAATTACTTAGAAAATTTATACCTAAGAAAAAAATTGGAGCAATGTGTTTATTAAAATTTTTAAAATGTTTTAATTGTTTCCCAAATACGACAATTGCTTATAGAATCTTATTAACTATTCCTATTATTGTTGCTTCTTCATAACGAAGTTTTTTAAAATTGAAGTTATTGAAGTCATACTTACGAAAAACTATGTCACAAGAAAGATTAAATGGTTTACTTTGATTGTAATCGAGAGTGATCTTTTGAAAGAAGTTGATATTGAAAGCGTTATAGATGATTTTGCTTCGAAACATGCAAAAAACGACAATTTTTAAGTCAAATGTTAGATTATTAGATGTTTATAAATAATTTTTTTGTTGTTCAATAAGGTAATTTAACAAAATTTTTTGTATTAAGATAAAAAATTAAAAAAAAAACCTATCTCTTATTAATATAAATCAAGGGTTCTATTTTATTAAATTGCACGTAACCACTAAATTCTTTGAATTGCCCCAATGTAAAAGGAACTGCATGAAGAAAGGTGGATTGAAGTCTTTGATGTTTTAGTTGCAATACTTTTACCTAAGATGCGTCAAATGGGTGCAAAAGATCTTTTGTCATTGGAGGGCAAAGTGGTAAATTTTATGTCGATGAAATTTAATGATTATTGTTTTAGTTAACAATTTAGTTAACACAAATGAAAGAGAATTTGAAGGGTTTTTCTACTATTTAAAATGAGGTTAAAATAAGATTATACAGAAATATTTATAAAAACGGTAAAAATTTCGGTACTAATTTTTATGTACATACATAAATGTTTACAAAATCGGTAAGCATTTCTGTATATACCGAAATTCTTACTATTTTTGTAAGTAAATATTTACGAAATTGGTAAGCATTTCTGTATATACCGAAATTCTTACTATTTTTGTAAGTATTTCTGTATGTACATAAAAGTCGATACCGAAATTCTTACTATTTTTATAAGTATTTTTGTATAACCTTATTTTAGCCTCATTTTAGGCTGTCTCACCCTAAAATTTTCCAAATTTGAAAAGTGGTAAAATTAAGGGGATATTTCTTTTTGGAGTAATAATTGGAAAATTATTCTTTATCAATGGTTATGTAGAAAAACATCTTCTTTCAGTCTATATAAAGTAAACTCGCATTTAATTAAGCATGAGTTTGAAATTTGTTTTTAGCTAAACACGAGTTATGTGTTGAGTGAGTAGGTAAAAATATAAAAAAAATTAATTTATTAAATTTTTACACAGAACTCACTTTTAGCTAAGTGTGAATTTAAAACTTGTTTTTAGCTAAATGCAAGTTTTCTTTACGTGAACTGAAAAAAAAAAAATTTTTACATAATCATTAATGAATAATTTTCTAATTATTTTCTTAAAAGAAAATAATCATTTAATATCATTTCAAAATTTTAAAAAAATTAACCAGTAAAAAAAAGTAAATAAAAAATGTTACGTTTTTTAACAATAATCAACAAAAGTTATTCTACTGAAAACATATAAAATTTGATAATTATATAATAAATTTTAAAAATTCGGTGATTATTTACATAGTTTACTCCTAATGTAACTGTTTTTATTTCTCAAATGAATTTTTCTCAGCAATTTGAATCGATCAACGAATCAAACCTTTCACTGGCAATTACAAAAACGAATCCTGCAAATCTCGAATTTCCCATTTTGTAATTTCTTCATTATTTTCCTTATAAAATTAAATTTGACGGGCACCAGAAGAAATGCAATCTCTTGAAAGTATTACTGATTCCCATTTTCCAGAAAACCCTAATTCTTATTCTTTTTCTTCGGTTAATAGATTATCATTATATAAATGGCTGTTTGAATGCAATGGGTATTGGCATAGCTTAGCTCTTATTATCCCTTCTCTTCTATTTGTCATTTTCTTGGGATCTCAAGCCAAAAATAGCTTCCGAAAGCTTTCTCACGGCAGGTCTTATATCATGATTTCTTATTATAGTTGCCTTTGGTTCGTCAGCTTGCTCAATTTTGCTTGGTGTTTTCTTCAGGTTTGTTGATTGGAAAGATTTGGGTTTTTTTTTCTTGGTTTAATCTTAATTTTGCTGAAATCAACTGTTACTTTGTTGTTCTTCCCATTTTTATTACTATAAATGGTTAACAGCTAAGTCATAATTAGTCTAATTTAAGGTTAAATCAAGCATTTTGTATTTAAATGAATGCCATTTTTTAAATTTTACTTCTTCATAAGTGGTGTTTAGCTTATCCAATATGCATTCTGTGTTTTTGGTTTCTGTGGAAAATGTAACAACTGAATGGTATCTGAATTGATGGAATGTAACATGGGTGTTTTTGGTTCTCGTAAATCATGTCCGATAGATGGCTATAATGCTGTAAGCACTAAGCTTTTGGTTTGCATGTGTTTGAATCTAAACTCAATTATCGGCATGAATGGTATATTATGTCCTGAATTTCCTTTTTAACAGTGTATATTCTGCTTTTTAAGCATGAGTAACGTTTTCCGGGATTTTGGTCTGAATATGTGCATTGTTTGTTGATGATTGAATTGTCATCTGAAATACCTTTACATAAAGCATATCTTCTTAGGCTGGTTTCTTTCGTTAAGCAACTTGGCTGCTTCCCCAATGTTTGAATGAATTAGGGTCTGTTTCGAGTGGAATTTTATCTGCTTGGATTAATGAAATATAACATGCATTTGAAGATTCGTATTCTAGTTATGAGTAAGGTAATTTTTTCTACTCCTCATATGGATGGCTACTTTTAAGCTATCCCTTGATTGATGCAGGCTTGGAAATGCACCCCTGGAAAGGAATTGGCATGGAATATCTTATCGTTATTTACGTCTTCTGGGATGTTGTTTCTGGAAATTAGCTTGGTGGCATTTTTACTTAAAGGAAATTATGCTAGTGGATTGGAAATTTTGACACAAACATTTGTTGTTTCGGGTTTAATCGTAGGTTTGGACTTACTTCTGAAGGTATTTATTCCATTCTTATAAACCATAATATCTGCTGTGTTCAGTGTTCCACATCGGCTATTTTTAGATTGCGACCAACTTTAACTTCTTTAGCAATCTAGATAGGAAGTGCTATCATATGTTTGTTTAAGTTCTATTTTAGCTAAGAAATATTTGAAGACTTACATTCTTTAGCATTATATCTTATTATATCAGTATATTAGCAGTTCTTTCTTTTTTTGTGTTTAGGTTATTTACCTCTTCAAGTTTGGCGTCCCCTTGTTCATTGACAACTCGAAACATCCCCATCAGGTGAAATGGGGCTTGTGGGTTGTTCATAGGCTAGTGCTAACTTCTATTTATGGCTCATTACTATTTATGTACAAATCCAAGTGGAGAGAGAGATTACCTGGTATGTTCATCTCAATTACATACATTTCGCTATTGATTTTGTATAGTTGCATCACCTAGAATCTTGTCTCGATCTCACTGCAGCAAGACCTGCATTCTACAAGTATGTTGCTATCATGTTTATCTTGAATGCAGCAGCGCTGTTTGCTTGTGGACTAATTGGAAGTGGTGCTGGTTTTGGGTTTTGGTAATACAGTTTTCGATTCATATTAGTAGATCATGTCCTTTTTAAAGGGTTTCTTTTTAAAAAGAACAGGAAATTTTTTTGACAGGTTGTATGGTGCCGCAATTGTTTGCTACCATGCTTTTTACCTTCCTCTTTTGTATGTAACTTTTTTGGCAGATTTTTTCCAGGTAATCTTTTTTCATCTGTTATGACCAATTTATGCAGTTTCCATTTATGTTGCTCCGATTTGTGTCCGACACTCATATCCGACATATAACTGGACATGAGTATGAAGACATGATCCTTTAAAGACTTCAAAATTCAAATACATGGTAGTCATGGAAAAATAATCGAATATGCCTATGTCGGACGCAGATTTGTATCCGGCACTCCATCTAATCCAATTGTTTTTTATATCAGATTTATAGTAGATAATTTGATTTATAATGTGTTGGCAGGAGGAAGACATGCATTTAGAGAATGTCTACTACTCGGAGATGAAAGACGCTGGTTTCTTTGACCCTGATTTGGAGTGAGCATTGTATAACTTTGAATCTACGTTATCCTAACTTCTCTATTTCCGATGTCCGAAGTTTGAATCTGGCATATATTCAAACATGAATACAAGAGCATGATTATCCAAGTGTATAAAACAAATTACATATTTGATCTCAGTTTCGAGTCTCAGAAATAGTTTTGAATTGCATGATATACATGAATAAAAGCATTGTGTTGTGGAGTTACTCTAGGTATTACGTTATTGTATGTATGCAGCTGAATTACAAGATAAATAAAAGCATTGGTTTTGAGTTTTTACCATATTTCCATGACTTTTTCGTATTTTTCGTTTGTGTATGTTTAATGCTACCATTTCTTTTGTATCAAATATTCTGTATATATATCAAACACGTATTTATACTCGTGCAGTCAAGCTTCTTGTTCACTCAAGTCCAAATAAATTCTGAATTTATGTGAAATACCCAACAACTTTATTGGTATTTATAGATCGAACGGATTAATATATACAATTGAGTTCACGGTAAGATTGAGAAATGCATGGGAGATGAGTATAGTTAGTTAGGTCTTGGTTTCTAGGTAGCTTTATTGCCGCAGAGCTCCTCAATAAGATCTCCAGCGTCTTGAACGGTTGTGATGTTCTGCGCATTGTCTTCTTCGACAGTGATTCCGAATTCTTCCTCCAGTCCCATCACGATCTCAACCTGAAACCGAAATTCTACCAATTATGACAAGTGGACGAATGGATGATTATAGAGAATTGAGAGAGGGTACGGTATCAAGAGAATCAGCTCCGAATTCAGAAAGTTTTGATTCTCTGGTGAGTGGCTTGTTATCTGATACAGCAAGTTGTTTCCTTACTATTTCGCATACTTTGTCCACAATCTCTGGTTTTGCCTGCCCAATAATCTGGCATTAGGTTATCCAGCGTAGACATATTACAAGAAACAGTTACACCCTTCCTATGTTAGACTCTAGGACTGGTGTGTGAGTGTAAGATACAGATTTGTTCAATTATTTTTCTTGAATTTGGAGGGAATTTTCGTATCCATATCCGAACACAAATGTCGAACATGAATACCGAAAGGAAAAATGAAGGGTCGGAGTATTTCCAACATCTTTGTTACATTTATCTCCAGTCGACTATTCAAAGTTAATATCCTTGTTATAAATATGGGTAACATCTTGAATCGTTGAAAATTACATACAGAAGAGGAAATCTGGAAGCGAACTGGCATTGGAGGCGACCTAAAAGAGAGGCTTCTTCTTCCATGGCTGATGAATGAGAAGAATATGAGCCCAGAAAGCCTGGCGGTAGCCTGTTAAGGGATGTTCAATCAGTAGTGCATAATTCAGAGATAACATAGCCTGTTTCAGCATATTTAGAAACAGAAATGGAAAGGGAGAAGAAAAAACCAGGCATGGAAATTGTGGAAGCCATTTGACTTTGAGAGTTGAAAACACAAGAGAGAAAGAGAATGAAATAGGAGGGAGAGAGCAGAGCACCAAGAGCGTGCAGGAATTGGAAATATGGGTAGTTGTACTTATAAAGGCTACATGCTCATGGAGGGCGACCTTTTTATATCACGTCAAAAGATTGGGTTTTCTGGGTCAGGCTATTTTTGTTACTATTTAATTTATACACTCATTGTTTTAAATTAGATATTGTGAAAGTTTATTATGGAGACGGAGAGAAATATTTAAAATTATAATTAGGCTTTACAACCATAATCATAAATTAAATACATAATTTAGACATTATGTAACATTATCTTATAACCCTTGACACAAGAAACTAATTACTTTAGATCATACACAAACCATACAAGAAAAAGACTAATAATCCAACTAAAAAACTTTAAAAAATAAATACGAACAAATCTGACATCTATATTACTCGACCAATAGTTAATTAACCATTGTTTAAAAACAATTGTATGAAATGAAAATGTTATGATTCATATGTAGTATTAGATCCGATCTTTCTCCAGAGATAAATTAATTAAGTTATATTATTCACCATTGAATTTTATCATTATTTTTTTATCTTATTTTTAAAAATAGTAAGGGTAAAATTAAAAAATCATTAAATTATTCTAAAACGATTATTTTGGTCATCTTAATTTTAAATTTTAAAAAATAAACATTAAAATTTTGATTTTGTAACAAAATGGTCAGTGCACCGTTCAATACCGATAAGAAGGTGATGTGACAATAAAGAAATTTGTATGATAGGATATTTAATCTTTTATATTTACACATTTAATTAATTTAGTCTTAATTCAAAAAAATAAATTTGATTATTTACATATTTTATCAATTTGATCATGTTTTTAATTAAAAATAATTTAATAATTTTTATTTTAATCAAATGGTGACATGTGTTATTATTTTACTGAAAAAAATGAAAGAAAAAAAATGAAATGTTGGGACTCAAACTTAGAAGGAAAAAATGGGACCGCCCAACGGCTGGGCAAAGCCAATCCTTTGTCATAAATAACAATTCATACCTATTATATTGAAAATTTGAAATTATGAGCATCTATTACAACAAGTGAATGAAAATACTAAACTACTTTTTCCGATTTAAAAAATCTAAATTTATTTTGGAATGTTTATTTACCATGGAAGAAGCTCTCGTTAAAGGTCCAACAAATCCAATACAGCTTCTTTAGTACAGTTCTTCGATACATACACCAAGAACACCCATTATTAAGAAAGAATAGATAGACATGCTGATTACTCTCTAAAAAGAGTTATTATATTTATTTTCATATTAGGAAACTACCAAAATTTTAAAGTGTTTGGTTTAGTTTTTAGTACTTTTACTTTGTTGATATATGTAAAATTATCTTTAATTGTTTTCAGAATTATGGTGAAAGACAGAGTATAACTGATAACTACATAGAGAATCTATACTTTAAATCCTTTTACTCAACATATTGCATGTTTTTATGCTCATATAGTTGCAATTAAGAGTAATTTACATATAGTTAGGGAGTTTGAGCCTAATTGTTATATATATATATATTAATGCTTTTAATGGGAAAGATAGTTGTTTCTAGTGGTGTGTGCAGTGAGTAGCAAAGGCAGTGGAATACAATAGTAGTGAGCAACAAAGGTAGTGGAATGCAGGAGCAGTGGAGCAGCATCCCTCGATGTGTAGTAGGGTTGGAGATGAACTTTGACTATTGATGATTAACTCATACGTGGATCCCTCTCCGTTATGAACTTCATTGAATAACGCGAAAAGCAAGATCCTCATTTAAAGAGGTTTCGCGCGCTTTAAGATTTCTTAACCCTAGCTTTGCCGCCTATATAAAGACAACTTGGGTAACAATACAAGAAGAGCTTGATCGTAGACAAACAGCTCTTTGTCTTCAACTAACGGAAAACCACCATCGTTGAGGTCAAGAGGAGTGCGGAGCGCTGTAGCACGGTTCGAAGGCTTGGAAAAAATTCGAGGACACTTTTTTTTCTCTCTTGTTTGATAAACTGCCATGACTTTTATTGTTTGTATTATGGATGATATTTTCCCAGATATGAGCTAAATACTCTTTTGTTGAGTGTATTGTTTTTTGAGATTTTATTTTTAGTTATTTATTCATCAATGTTATAGCACATTTTCCTTATCTATTCTATTCATCGTTATTAATGCATAATTATTGTAAAAACTATCGAGAGAAGCCTTTTAATTATTGATTTATGGCTTAGTATCGAGAGAGTTAAGTTAGATAAACATGAACAGTGAAGCTTAAGCTGTTAACTTATGTTCTAATCCGGCATAGACATAAGTTTAGGATTTCATCGACTAATAAGGGAAACTTGAACAGATAAAAAGTTATTAGGGTTTACGCAGACATGTATTATCGTATCATCTTGTTATCAACTTCTAGGTATCGAGAGAGTCTAGGAGTTAATTACAAAACCTTGTCGAGTAGATAAGTATATCAATTAATTTACGCAAACATGTATTGCCAACTGCTATAGAATGATAATTAGCATAATTCTTAGGCAATAAATCCAGCATCCATAATCATTATACTTCTTGCTACAACATCTGCCTGTTCTCTGATTATTGCTATCATTTACTTTTCTTACATATTAGTCATTATATTACTCATCATCACACCAATACTATTTTCACTAACTTATAAGTGTAATTGCTTTAAATTTGTCATTCTAATCATTGTGAGTTCGACACTTTACTCATTATTATATTACTTGAATGACAGATATACTTGCTCTTAATTGCACATACATCTAACATTGCTAATTCTCGATCTCATTTATGCAAGAAGGTCATCGTAAGCCTTGAACGAGAAAGTTAGACAAAAGAAACTGGAGAACGAACAAATGCAACAACATTACTATAGCAATTTTATAAATATTTAAAAATATATTAAAAAAAGAGCAAGCATATTTGGCCTGTTGGCCAAGCTCCTCATCTTTGTCTCCTTATTTTCTCTTAAGTCATGGGTTCTAGACTCAGTAGGAACACTTCTCTTCCTTTCCTTTGAGTCCCCCATCCCCTCCCCTATAGGTAGGATTAGAATTAGAATTATGATTTGTCAATATATATATAATAAGTAGTCTTTCTCGTGATTATATGTTAGTATCTGTTCATATTTTTTCTTAACCTTTTGACAAGACATACATCTTGCACACAACACATATGTACTCGAATTTAAGTCTCGAACATTATCCTCCTTTTTCACTATTTTAAATAACTATAATCTTTTTAGAATCAACTCGAATTCATTCAACCAATTTTATATACATCTTAAAATATAACTTTATTTATCCAAAACTCACATTCGTCCAACTTTACATGTAATTTTTTTCTTTTTGAAGAACCCTCAACACATTTCTCAATGATTGTGGAGTACATAAGATTTTCATCGATAAAACTTATAGTTATAATAGTCGAAAGATTCAATTTACCAAGTGCATTCATTGGACCTTCAATGATAAGTGTAATTTTTATTCTTACCTTTCACATTTTAAAAGAATTTTTTATTATATTATTTTTAATATAATTATTGATTTAAGTTTTAAACTTTTGAAAAAATTAATTAAGTTTCTGAACATCTTTTGCACTCAATTAAATTCTTGAATTAATAAATTAAATCAATTAAGTATTTTGACCAATTTTGACTATTAAATCTTGACTGTTTTTCTTTAGATATTACTACCACATGATGTACTACAGTTTTATCATGTGACACGTTTTACAAATTTGTTTAAAAAGTATTTATATATATATATTTTTACAATTTTTGTAAAGTTTGTTGACTTTTAAAGAATTTTTTAAATAAAATAAAAAATTTTAAAAAATATCAAGCGGCATCTCAATGACATGACGGGTGACTCCAATTAATCCATAAAAATTCTAAAAAATATATAAATGACTTTAATATCTTTATTTTTATTATATAGACTCATTTTAATTTCATTGCTACAATATTCAGTCTCGCTGCTAAATGCTGCAGCTGAATCTGTAGGCATATCTCGTAATCAAACTATTTTTAAATCTAAGCAAAAACTAATCTCTCCACTCATCCAAATAAATCCTAAAAACAATACATTGTAATTTAAATAACATGGTTGTGAAGATTAAAGAACAGCCCTTTAAGAAAACTGAAAGGTGAACCAAACAATATACTTATCAAAGATAAGCTAGAATTCATAAAAATACAAGGGAAAAAACACACACAAGATGCTTGTTTGCCATTGAGTGGGATTTTAGAAATTGCAATGGTTGGTAAAAGAAAAGTTGAATATAAGATTCAAAAACATATAATATATATATATATATATATATATATATATATATATATACTTTTGGAAATTTTGAATGGATCTCAGTACATATGCTAACCTCTATTAACAAAATTTTCCAATATGAAAGGGATTCGAATATCTGGTTCATATTACGGTCTAATTCGAATTTAATTTCACACATTAGTTAGTAATAAACAAATTTTAATATAAGAAAACTAATGAGATTCTGTTTTGAATATTTAGAAATGGTTAACCCCTGGTCCACTGGCTGCTGCCTTTGGTAGATTATGTTCGCTCCATTCGATCGAAGAGCCGGAAAAAAAGGGTACGAAACCCCGACCACCAAACACCGGGCGCATGAAGGCATTATCGAACTTACTCCAGTAGCGATGGATGGTGTGCGTTGGAGCTGCAAGAGTTTCACGAATGCTGCCTGGCCGACGAACTCCGACATTATCGTTGAAGGAGTTATCACTTCCAAGAAAGGACGTTGTATACAGGCTTGATGCTTCCGAATAGATGCTAGTTGTATGCATTTTTGATGAGGCAAGAAGAGCCTTATTAGAGGCCAAAAACCTATGGCGGAAGCAACACAAATTAGTTAGTAACCACCATTTATAGTGCTGAATCAAAAATGGCATGAATTTTTTGAGAAATAATAAAATCTTGGCTATGGACATGTTAGCACATTGCTGAATAAAACAACCGTTATAGTGATTGTAATCATAATCGCATTCCCTCGCAATGTAGTACGCCCTGACCTTGAGAACTGCACTCATAATATCAACTAAAATGTCTGTCAAGTTATTTCATACATCCAATTCTATCATTCAAGTAATCGTCTCAAATCGAAGATAAGACTGTCGAGAGTTGTTACCTGCTTATACGCAAGAGCCATGGACACGGCACCTCTCATGAGACCAGCCCACCATATAATAAACTAAACAAAGATAGGCCAAGAAATGTTAATGCCAAATAACATCATTCATTGATTTGGAATTTTAAAAAAAGTGTTTAACACCAAGAACACATGCTTGTTGCCTAAAGCTTATATTTCCAGTAGCTGATTTTTTTGCTAAGTTTGCTAAATATGATAGGGGAAACACGAAAGCTGCTCTTCCGGCTATAACCAGAGCAATCAGTAAAGAACTAACCGCAATCGATGTTCCTGGCCTGCAAAAGAATGAGGTGAGTGTCCTGTACTGGTATGTTCATTTTTTTAAAGTTCTTTTTATGTACTTGAAAAGGTCTTTGGAGGGTTATACACCCATATCTAAGTTCGGATAAAGTGTTGGACACGAATATTTAAAGAAAAATGAAGAGTTTAAGAAGTGTAGATTTTGCACAATGCAAGGGAGAAGGAAATAGAAAAGAAACTGTACTTCCTGGAGTTGCATAGAGCATACCGATCATTTACATATCTCCATGTCTCAATGTCCAAGGCATCCACGCCGACGTAAAGAAAGATGAAAGTCTCAGCAACAAATGACAAGGTAGCAAACGTATGCCTGTAAAAAAAGAACCAAATCAATTGAGGTATGCATTTGTCTGAGGCATGTTCTGTCTCCAAATACCATGAGCCATGACCTTTATTGCCCTGAGATAACACTGTAGAGGACTGTTAATCAGACTTGGATGTCAGTTTCTATATAGGCACCTGTCTGAAAATGAGTCTACAAGTTCTTTCATATATTGGGAGAGTCTTTGGAAAAATATATCCTCAAATGAACGTCCGAATATGCATTGGACCCTTATATTTGAGAAGAAAAGAAAGTCAAAATAACAGAAGAAAACTTACTTTGTAGTTACTCTTGAACTCTCAGTGACATTGTGCCATGTATAATGCGACATCGAAATCCCACAAAAGAATACTGTGAGAATGCCGCTCAAATAAAACAGCTGCAGGGTAGGCAACATTCAAGTTACTTAACAAGGACATTAATCATCAGATTCGGAAGCTCATATTAGAAAGAATGGGCTCCAAGAAACTGTCTTGTTATGCCAAGGAGAGTCTTACTTGAGCCAAAATATATGAGAGGTATGCCATAAGCATCATAACAGCGAATTCTCGATCCGTTGAATGCCTGGATCATGTTAAAATCAAGTACATTGAATACTTGGTTCTAGACTTCAACGACATCGAACCATCAACGCTGTATTGTAATACTTTTGTGTATAAGATATGGTACAAACATATAAACAGGATAGAAATATAAGAACCTTTCAAAATCTATATAGCACATAACACAAATTACTGAATGCAGAAGTGTACCTGAATATATCTGTAACCTTGAATTTTTTTGATAAATATCGCCTAGAAGGTGGTTGTGATCTTCCAAGAAGATAGGTTAGCATTGACGGGAACAAGAGTAATACAAGTTAACTATCTACCTTTTTATATAGTTGATTATTAAATCAACTACTCCCTCCGTCCCATTTATTTTGTCCATTGTTGACTTTTCACACAGTTTTAGGAAGAAAAAGTTTGTGTAAGAATATGTAAGAAATATGATGTAAAATAATTAAAACGACAATTTTATCCTTGAAAAGTTGAATTTTGTTTTGTTGGGAAACTAAAAAAAGGATATAAAGGGAAATATGTCTTATAAAAGTTGTTGATTTTTTCAATGAGACATTTTAAGTAGGACAATTTCAAAACACAAAATGGACATATTGAGTGGGACAGAGGGAATATTAAGTATGTATAACTCTACCCCTCATTGAATTATAAATATATCTTATGGTATCTACACTTTTATTTCCATAACACTTTAGTACCTATGACACACCTAACATAATTGATCACTTAATTTTGCACCATACTTTATAATAACATTATATATTTTATATATGTACCCACAATTATAAATTTTAATTCAACAACTAACGCATCAAAATACATGAACAGGACATGTAAACCCCTTACAGCATAAAAAGCATACCTGGCAAAGTACAACTTTTTGATGATGTAAGCACTTACAAGACCAACCTGCAAGGAGAAAAGTATCACACCTTGGAGGAAGTGCAATGCATACAGAATAAGTCAAATAAGAAGAGACTTACAAACACTCCTAGCATTGTATTTGCTGAAAATAAATACAAAATTTGCCAATGAACTTCAGAGCAATTCTAAAATTGATGTTAGAGAGGTCAAAACTTTGAATTGACTTGAAAAACACAACTGAGGTTGCATCATTTACAACACCCTCTCCAAAGACCAGACTGTAGTGTAATGGAGTATCATCTTGATTAAGCACCTACACTATAAGAAAAACAGCTCCACTTAATCATTTACAACTGAGGTCAAATCTTTTTTTTTCATGTTATTCGGAAAGTTCTAGGGTGAAGCAGGCTAAAATGAGATTATACAAAAATTCTTACAAAAATGGTAAGAATTTCAGTATCTATTTTTTTGTACTTATCGAAATTTTTAAAAAAATAGTAAGAATTTCGGCATATACAAAAATACTTACCGATTTTATAACATTTTTGTATGTACAAAAAAATTAATACCGAAATTCTTACCATTTTTGTAAGAATTTTTGTATAGCCTCATTTTACACGCCTCACGTTAGAAAAACCCATCTTCATGTGTTAGTGTCAGATAAGGATATTTATCAAACATGTGCATATTTAATATTTTTTCATGTATTTAAAGAGGTCTTGGAAGGATCATCTCGTCGTACACATATCTAGATATATATCGAACACAAATACTTTAAAAGAAAATAAAATTTTGAAGAGATACAGTTATTCGTTCCAATGAGACAATTTTGCACAGGAATTTATGTTGCATTGTCTTAAAAAAATTCCATTGATTAATGGCATTTTTTGACAAATTTCTAAACAAATAGACCCAATTTTGCTAAATAAAATTAACGTAATCTATTAAGTTTTAAGGGTTGCTGCGGCATTGAGGGTTACCGAGGCAAGCTTTTCCTTTAGGGTTTCGAATGCTTGGGCGCAAGAATCATCAAAATTGAAGACTTTATCTTGGTGAGGGTAGTCTCTCGATCACGTCCACCTTGGCTTTGTCTACTTCAATTCCCTTGGATAAAATCTTGTGGCCGAGCACTATTCCTTCATCTACCATAAGATGGCACTTCTCCCAATTAAGGACTAAATCGGTTTCTTCACATCTTGCCAACACATTCTCTAAATTGTCGAGGCAACTGTTGAAGTCACTACCAAAAACGAAAAAATCATCCATGAAGATCTCAAGAAAGTTTTCGACCATGTCTGAAAAGAGTGCCATCATGCATCTTCTAATGTTAGTGCATATTTGAGAAAACTTGAGGATGGTCGTTTTCGATACTTCTTATAGTTCATCCGCACCCTCCATCGGGTGACAATATTGCCCAAAAAGAGTTTGGCCAATGTGCTTGCCACTACTCTCTTTTGCTTTACCATGGTGGAGGTGTCTTTCTTCTTTGTTCGCTTGTAGTCCATGTATACTCTCCACCTTGCTACTATTCCTGAAGGCATAAATATATTAATAGGAAAAATTATATCCATTCTCAACCATTCAATTACCTCATTCTTGTCGACTTCTATCATGGTTGGATGTAGCCTTTGTTGTCATGGCAATTGCTGCTCAAGCCAATTGTCGTGGCAATCAGTTGCCAAAATTTGCTGTAAGTCAAGGGAAGAACCAATTTTCTAAAAAGCTTTACGAATCCAAACACCATTTTCTTTTGGTCTCTCAAACATCTCCATCAGTAGAGATTTCGATGGCTTCATATCTACCAACATCGGTTCCTCAAGACATACCTACAATGGACAATGTGAGTTTTTAAAGAATTCGAAAGGTTCAACCATTACCTGCTCATATTCCATTGGCAAAGTATTATCATCTCGTTGATCTTGCATGTGGTTGTGTAATTGCCGTGGTAATTGTAGATGTGAGCAATCTACAGATTCCTACTTGTAGTCCATGTATACTCTCCACCTTGCTACTATTCCTGAAGGCATAAATATATTAATAGGAAAAATTATATCCATTCTCAACCATTCAATTACCTCATTCTTGTCGACTTCTATCATGGTTGGATGTAGCCTTTGTTGTCATGGCAATTGCTGCTCAAGCCAATTGTCGTGGCAATCAGTTGCCAAAATTTGCTGTAAGTAAAGGGAAGAACCAATTTTCTGAAAAGCTTTACGAATCCAAACACCATTTTCTTTTGGCCTCTCAAACATCTCCATCAGTAGAGATTTCGATGGCTTCATATCTACCAACATCGGTTCCTCAAGACATACCTACAATGGACAAGGTGAGTTTTTAAAGAATTCGAAAGGTTCAACCATTACCTGCTCATATTCCATTGGCAAAGTATTATCATCTCGTTGATCTTGCATGTGGTTGTGTAATTGCCGTGGTAATTGTAGATGTGAGCAATCTACAGTTTCCTGCTTCAACATCAACGTTGTAACATTCTGGGCATCAGGTTCCTCAGAATTTGCTGTAGTATTGTTGTTCTCAGCTTCACTGAGTGTTGTCGCGGCATTGCTCTGTTCAGGCTCCTCAATCATTGCCGAGGCAATTTGTTGTTTAGGCTCATCATGTGTTGGGCAGTCTCTCTCATTGGCATCCTCTTGACTTTGAGGTTCTAGTTGTTCCCCACACATCGGAGAGCTTTCTTTGCATTGCTCCTTATCCTCTTGCCTTGGGACGTCAGTATCCCTAGGAATGAATTGTTGGCGCATGTTATCCATGACATATGTGGATCTCCCCAATTGATCTTCTGAATCCCCTAAGGTTTCATCCCACTGAGCTATCCTCGTATCCATAGATTTTGATAGCTCTCGAATCTCTTCAATTGATCCATCAAGTCTAGCCAAGGAAGCTAGTAACGTTTCCTCCAAGGAATTGGAATGCTCTTGAAAAGGACTACATTGCCTTGGCATATCTGTTGCTGCGGCAAAATTGTTATGGTAAAAACAATTTTGAGCTTTTTGACCATACCATGAAGAATTTTGCTACTGGTTCCCTCTATGGTCCTCCGTGTAATTATATGCACCGAAAATGTGAGGGCAATTTTCAAACACATGATGTTCTCCACACATAGCACAAGATTTTTCAACGGTATAAGTTTTTGGGCTTTTCTCGGTTGGTATAGGTAATCATCAAAGGGTGCAAGAAACTCTTGATTGGATTGATTCATATCTTCCAACATCATCTCTCTAATAGATTGACTTTTATTTCCCGACATGTTGATGTTCCTTAAACTTGTAGCGCACCTAATTTTTTTTTTGATAAAACAAACAAAAAGAAAAGTTAGTAAAACTAAGAGAAAAAAATACAATAACAAAAACAACTAACACCAATTGCCAATCCCCGACAAGGGCGCCAAAAACTTGTTGCGTATAATAAGTGCTACGCAATTGTGCAAGTATACACGTCTCAAGTAATAAAGTGATATGAGTATCGAGTATCGTCTCCACAGGGATTGGTTTGGGCCACTTTGCTTAAGTTACTGCACTGTGAAAAGTAAAAACACAATTGATAATAGGAGTTCTAATTAACGAGTAAACTAAGAGCAATAAACTAAAAGAATAGATGAAATCAAAAGAGAGAATAGGTCAGGTTATCATGAGTTGAGGTGTGATAGCCGATTGGATCGTCTTGGTAAAAGAGTGCAAGGGCAACTCAGTTGCCGTGGCAACTTGCACCTCGGGGTTGCCTTGGCAACTAATCGATGGTTGCTTGGGCGACTAGCTAGGCAACTACTTGGGTGTCTGGGCAGCAACTTCAAGGTTCGGCAGAGCGTTCTTCAATGGTTTCTTCTTATCCCTACGTCGAAACTCTAGCTACTTGTGCATGCCTTGATAATACATCCCTGCGTGAATCAAGGGTGAACAACAACCAATCTTGCGCTCCTCTTAGCCGTTGAAATCCTTAACTTATTCCTAAGCCGGATTAATCTTCACCATCAATAGATTGAATAAAGACCATACTCATTCGTTTCTTGAATCTAACTCTCCCGATATTAGATAAATAGACGAAGTTACGAGATCCTATCCCTATTCACTCGCAAACAAGAATAAGAACCAAGAATGAGTAAACCTTGAATTGAAAGTGCAAACTCTTATTAGCTAAACAAAATCCAATTGTTTTTCACAACAACAAAACACAATAACCCCAACCAATCAAGTTAGTTCATGGTTGGGTTTAAAAGATATACAAATAATAATCCCCAAACCATGAATCTAATGGAAGCAAAGAAGAAGAAGAAGAAATCGAACTCTCTCCCCTTGCTCTCTTGTCGAAATTTCTCTCTTCTTGCCCTATGGGGTTGTCGAAATTTTCCCTCCTCTTGCTCTCCTTGGACTTGTCGAAATTCCCCTCCCTTTTATTTATAGGGCTAGGCCAAAGTCCTTATTTGAGGAGGAAGTTAAGTTGGAATTAAATTATCTTTAAAGAATATAATTCTTTATTATAATTGTATTCCTACTAGAACTTCTCCTATCTTCTTGGAATTTAATTCTTCTTTAATCTCTGCATGGAAATCAAATTCCTTTGGGTTTGGGCTTTGCTCCACATCATCTTGGGCTTGTCTAGTCATCAATTTCGACTACCATATCACCTTTGTGCTTTGTCGACAATTGCCCTGGCAACTGGCTCGGCGTCTCCTTCATGCATTGCCCTGGCAACTAGCTCGGCATCTTCTTCATGTATTGCCCTGGCAACTAGCTCTAGTCTTGCTTTGGCAAGTGATCCTGTACATACACACAAAACACACCAAAGCAGCATCTTTTCCCACAAAAACTACCAAGTTATGTAATCAAGCTCAACGATGGAAGGAAACATGGATTAATGCATGAATGGCTAATTATGCAAGTAATATGAGCATAAGTCTAACAATAATATGAGTAAAAAGGGTAAGAAAATAGTACTTTTGAACACTTATCAAGTATCAACGCCATTAAGAAGTTTAAGAACTTAATATATCAGGACCATTCAGAAATTCAGAGTATACTATGATTCATTCATGAGTTCAGATACATCGGGATGAATTCCAAGATATAAATGGATCAAGACACTTCAGGATTCTTGATACATCAGAAGATTATGTACAAATTTAGTTTACAAAGGTATTTTGACCGTTTGACTTTCAAGGGTATTTTGGTAATTTTACACAATTAGTGAAAAAACATAAATTTGCGATGTCCAAAACATCTGTCGTCTTATCCACCCTTCAAACAACTTGAATCGAACAGATCTCATTATTACACTATAACCAATATTCAAATAGGTACACATATGGGCATTCGGTACGTAATACCAACGACTTATATAGCTAAAAGCTTCACCACCAATTATCTTTTAACGAGTCCTGAACAGTTCAAATATACATCTATATGGTATTCTTCCATTATTTAAGCAGCATCGGAAACAAAAATAATTATACATATGGCGTCTTCGAACCCGCATAGGCTTTTCAATCTTTTGAGCTCTATGGATTAATTCCATGTTTTACAGAACGTTCACTTATTTAAATTTACAATGATATTTCAATCGATTAATTATTTAATGACGTTTTAGTCATTTTAGTCCACTTTTTGTTTTTTCACCAAAGTCGATTATTTTTCAAATATTTGGGGTAAATTCATCATTTACACCTAAATGGTATTTTTATCCTTAGTAAAAATCCAAATGTTCAGAAGTCAACTCCTTTATTAACCATAATTCATTTCTGAAGTTGACAGCATTATTATTAATTCTTACCGAACTTAGAGTTCTTCCATATCGTTAGACTACTGATAAGTGTTCAAAAGTACTATTTTCTTACCCTTTTCACTCATATTATTCTTAGACTTAGGCTCATATTAGGTACATAATTAGTCATTCATGCATTAATCCATGTTTCCTTCTATCGTTGAGCTTGATTGCATAACTTGGTTGTTTTTGTGGGAAAAGATGCTGCTTTGGTATGTTTTGTGTGTATGTGCAGAATCACTTGCCAAAGCAATGCTAGAGCTAGTTGCCAGGGCAATGCAGAATCACTTGCCAAAGCAATGCTAGAGCTAGTTGCCAGGGCAATGCATGAAGGAGATGTCGAGCTAGTTGTCAGGGCAATGCATGAAGGAGATGCCGAGCTAGTTGCCAGGGCAATGCACGAAGGAGACGCCGAGCCAGTTGCCAGGGCAATTTTCGACAAAGAATAAGGTGATATGGTAGTCGAAATTGATGAATAGACAAGCCCAAGATGACGTGGAGCAAAGCTAAATCCCAAAGGAGTTTGATTTCCATGAAGAGTTTAAAGAATAATTAAATACCAAGAAGATAGGAGAAGTTCTAGAAGGAATATAATTATAATAAAGAATTATATTCTTTAAAGATAATTTAGTTCCAACTTAACTTCCTCCTCAAAGGACGACTTTGACCTAGCCCTATAAATAGATCACCAAGCCGTCAACTCCAATGGGAGAGAGAAGAGAGAATTTTCGACAAGATCAAGGGCAAGGAGGATTTCGAGAAGGCTTCATCCATTCTTCATCTTTTTCTTTCTTGTTCAATTAGGTTCATGCTAGGAATTCTTTATCTTGTGTTTCTTTGGAACCTAGCCATAAACTAAATCTATTTGGCTAAGGTTATTGTGTCTTGTGGTTGTGAGAAACTATTGGATTTTGTTTAGGTAATAAGAGTTTGCACTTTTCTATTCATGGTTTATTCAATTTTGGTTCTTATTCTTGTTTGCGAGTGAATTGGGAGAGGATCTCGTAACTTCATCTATTTATCTAATATCGGGAGAGTTAGATTCAAGAAACGAATGAATTTGATCTTTATTCAATCTATTGATGGTGGAGATTAATCCGGCTTAGGAATAAGTTAAGGATTTCAACGGCTAAGAAAAGCGCAAGATTGGTTGTTGTTCACCCTTGATTCATGCAGAGATGTATTATCAAGGCATGCACAAGTAGCTAGAGTTTCGACTTAGGGATAAGAAGAAACCATTGAAGAACGCTCTGCCAAACCTTGAAGGTTGCTGCCCAGACGCCCAAGTAGCTGCCTAACTAGTCGCCCAGACAACCATCGATTAGTTGCCAAGGCAACCCCGTTGTGCAAGTTGCCACGGCAAATGAGTTGCCCTTGCACTCTTTTACCAAGACGATCCAATCGGCGATCACACCTCAACTCATGATAACCTGGCCTATCTCTCTCATTTGATCTTATCTATTCTTTTACTTTATTACTTTCTAGTTTAGTTATTAGTTAAACTCCTATAATCTTCTATTTGTGTTTTTACTTTTTATAGTGCAAGATATTAGATTCTTAAAGTGGCACCAATCCCTGTGGAGATGATATCTTTTATACTATAACTTGCAACGTGTACACTTGCACAATTGCGGAGCACTTATTACGCACAACAAGTTTTTGGCACCGTTGCCGGGGATTGGCAATAGCGACTTTGTTTTTATTTTCTTGCACTTTCTTTTTATTTTTCTTATTTAAGATTCAAAGGGCTAACAAACTTTGGTTTTGCATTGGTATATGACCAGGGCGAGACCGATTACACCAGAATATCCCTTTGATCCAGAAATCGAATGAACCTTACAAAGACTTAGACGAAGGTTAAGAGTAGCAATGGCTAATCAAGACGGCAATATGAATCAAGATGTTCCAGCAGGAGGATGAGTGATTCTTGCACGAAACAGAACTATTCGAGACTATCTTGAAGAAGATCTTGATGGACTTAATCCAGGAGTTGTCGCACCTAAAATTGAAGCCGACCACTTTGAGTTGAAACCGGTGATGTTTAATATGATCAACACAATTAGTAAATTTGGCGGCTCAGCAACTGAAGATGCACGACAACATCTTAAATCTTTCCTCGAGATTTGCAACTCGTTCAAAATACACGGAGTCACCCCCGATGTTTTACGATTAAGATTATTCCCCTATTCACTGAGGGATAGGGCGAAAGCATGGTTGAATAGCATTCCTGTCGGATCAATAGGATCTTGGACCGATCTTTGTCGTGATTTCCTTGCTCGGTTTAATCCTACAAATTTGACTAATAAGCTTCGTAATGACATTACTTCTTTTCGGCAGGCATATGATGAATCCATGTACGAGGATTGGGAGCGATATAGAGAACTTCTACATAAATGCCTCCTACACGGATTCCCAGTGGGGACACAAGTAACAATGTTTTACAACGTCGTGAATACACCAACGAGAATGATGCTAGATGCCTCGACAAATGACATACTCCTAGATAAGTCGTCGGAGGAAGCAATGTAAATTCTAAACAGGCTTGCCAAGAATTATTATCAATTCCCCTCTACTAGAAGAGGAGGAGTTAGACGCCAAGCCACAATACATGAACTAGGATCATCAGACTCAATTTCGGCACAATTGACCACTTTAACCAAGATGGTCCAGAACATGCAGAAACCAAACAAAACACATGAGGTCAAGGTAATGGATTCCTTTTGTGAGTTATATGGTGGTAACCATGATTCTTCTAAATGTATGCAGAATCCGGAATCCAGCTTCTATGTGGGGAATTACAACCAGAATAACAATGTGATGTCCAACACATACAATCCAGCTTGGAAGAAGCACCCGAATTTTTCATGGAGTAATCCCAACAATGCTCTAAACCAGAACATTCAGAATGCACAAGCATCGGGATTCCAGCAGAATATGCCACGGCAATAGTTGCCGCAGCAACAACCGACAACATCTACTTCTTTGGAAAATTCTCTCAATGCTTTTATGTTAAAAACTGAATTTTATATGGCTGAGAATAGTAACTTCATAAAAAGAACTGATGCTTTTATTAACAAGACCGAGATGAGATTGCAAAACCAAGAGGCGGTAATCAAATCATTGGAAAATCAAGTCAGACAATTTGCTCAA